>CM076990.1:4033125-5377500 GCA_039090855.1 Macrothele yani
TCAGATAATTCAAACTTATGCACCCACCACAAGTCATCCTGAAGAAAAAATTGAAGAATTTTATGAGGAAATTTGTCATCTAAATAATAAAGGTAAGCAACATTTGAAGATAATTATGGGAGATTTCAATGCAAAAATAGGGCAATGGCAACAGAATGAAACTTCAGTAGGTAAATGCGTTCACAGCAACAGAAATCATCGTGGAAATACACTCGTTGAGTTTGCAGAGGCAGAAGGGTTTTTCATCTTGAACTCCTTTTTTAAGAAAAAGTCACACAGGAAATGGACATGGAGACATCCAAATGGGACGACAAGTGAAATTGATTTTATTATGTGTAACAAAAAATTTGTCGTAGAAGACTGCAGTGTGCTAAACAAGTTCAACACAGGTAGTGACCATAGATTGGCGAGATGCATCAACACTAAACTTAAACGTGGCAAGCTCATAAGACAAACAAAATGTATTGACATAACCAACCTTAAAAAACACAACACCATAATACCTTCAAGTTGGAACTGAAGAACAGATTCTCCGCTTTAGAAGGCCTAACATCGGAAGAAGTGGATATTTCTGAAGTTAACAGAAAAGTAACCAAAGCTCTTATGGAAACAGCAACAAAAGTAGCTGGGTCTAAGAACAAGTTGCATGTGAACAAATTATCAGGAAAAACCAAAATGTTAATGCAGAAAAGAAGAGAGATCAGGACAAGTAAAGAAGATGTGACTTCCAAAGTGGAATATATAGAGCTATGCAAGACAGTACGAAAAAGTATCACTGAAGACGTAAAGAAATTCAACTGTGAACTAGTGAGGAAAGCAATTGAAAACAACCAAAGACTAAAGATAGCAAAGGGACATCTCAGTAAAGGAAGAAAACAGATTATGACACTGAGAAAAGAAGATGGTTCTGTAACAAGAAATAGAGGCGAAATTTTGACAAGAGTGAAAGATTTCCACTCCAAATTATATGAAACGGATGATACATGTACTCCAGAAATCTTGAAAGGTACCAGAGTTCTTCCAATCCTCCCAGCAGAAGTTGCACATGCTATCAAGAACATGAAGCGGGGAAAAGCTCCAGGAGAAGATGGAATTACTGTAGACATCATACAAGAAGCAAGTGGAGAAATCGAAACAGTACTCGCCCAAATGTTCACTCGATGCCTTAATGAAGGGAAGATTCCTGAGGATTGGAACAACGCTACAATGATCTTGCTACATAAAAAAGGTGACATTGAGGATCTCAGGAACTACAGACCTATCAGTGGTTTATAAATTCTTCACTAAAGTTCTTTCACACCGCTTGAAGGTAACACTGGACACGGCTCAACCGAGAGAACAAGCTGGATTCAGGAGTGGCTACAGCACAATAGATCATATCCATGTACTGAGAGAACTAATTGAAAGAGCGAGGGAATATAAACTTCCATTGTGCATGGCTTTTATCGATTATGAAAAAGCCTTTGATTCGGTGAAATCATCAGCAGTTACAATGGCTCTGAAATCCTGCGGTATTGAAGATGCATACATTAATATTATTAATAACATTATGAAAATGCAAAGATTCGGCTGTTTGAGAATACAGCACACATAAAAGTTGGAAAAGGAGTGAGACAAGGTGACACCATATCTCTGAAGTTCTTTAATGCTACATTGGAAGGTGTCTTTCAGTCGCTGAGCTGGTGAAAACAAGGGGATAAAGATTAATGGAGATTATCTAACTCACCTTCGTTTTGCTGATGACGTAGTCATTTTTGCAACTACCCCATCAGAGCTGCAGAGTATGATCCAGGAACTTGCTGTTAAGAGTGAAGAAGTGGGATTAAAAATGAACTTTCAGAAGACAAAAGTAATGTTCAATGCTTTTTAAAGAAATGAAGATTTATCGACTGATGGAGAAAAGCTGGAGATAACAGACACTTACGTTTATCTTGGACAGCAGATATCAAGTGAGGGTCACATTTATGAAGAAATTAATCGGCGTACAAAACTTGCCTGGAGAGCTTTTGGAAGAAACAGCATAATTTTCAAGAGCAATATGCCATTATGTCTTAAAAGAAAAGTGTTTGATCAATGCATCCTTCCAGTGCTTACGTATGGTTCAGAGATGTGGACCTTAACTAAAAGAGACATACAAAGGCTGCAGACAACTCAAAGTAGCATGGAGAGGTGCATGCTTGGTGTAACCAGGAGAGATAAGAAGAGGAACTCGTGGATCCAAAAAATGACAAGAGTGGAAGACATCATGATCAGAGTTATATCCCTGATATGGCAATGGGCTGGACATACTGCCAGAAGGACAGACCATAGATGGACAGCCGAAATTTTAGATTGGAAGAAGACCACATGGGAGATGGGTGGATGAAATTCAAAAGGATGCAGGAGTGACATGGAGACTGGCACAAGACAGACCGTTGTGGAGGAAACTTGAGACCTTTGTCCAGCAGTGGATTGATAATGGTTGATGATGATGATGATTTAAGATTTAAAAGCAACTCTGGCTCACAAGTTCGCAAATAAAAATGGTCGTACTTTTTACGTTATTTTGATGTAGCACAGCCTTAAAACTACTTGCGTCCTACAAGTTGAAATTTTTACTGCAGATTTATCCCTAAGACCACATTGCTGTGTAAAAATATTAGAATTTTAGGAGCTGTCCCTTTTGAGGTATTAGGCCTAAAAAAGTGACACTTTTAAGGTTCGGGCTATGTTTGGAGGTCTATAGAAAAAAAGGACGAGTCTCAGGTTTCAAATTTTGTGAATTAATAGTCCAACTAGATACATGTAAACATACAATGTCTGAAGTATGAGACTTTTACCATTCTTAAAAAAATTATGCCTGAAATCAGCAATTTGAACGAAATTATTAAACATTTTGTAAGGGCTATTTCATATCTTTTCACAAGAGGTAGGGAGGGGTAAAGCATTATTGGTCAAAACTGTAGAACATTTCATGTAAATAAGAATGATCTTTAATTGAACATGATAGCTCTAGTAGCAAAGAAGTTAATTAAATTTTACGTAAACGATGATTTTGGTCAAAAATGCCATGTGAAGCCTAAGAAAAATGGCCACCAGAAAAAAATAAGACTTATAAAAAAAATGTTTATATATTTTTGAAGTGTTAATATATTGGGAATATTGTATGTAAAATATAAAAAATTTTGAAAAATGTCAAGCAACAATTTAATTCGTTATTGGTTGATTTCACATGGAATGACCTAATAGTAACAGAGAAATGACTTCAGTTACACAAATAAAAAACAGATTAGCATACAAATGTCATACAACTGGAAGATTATTACAATAATTCAAGATATACCTCCAATGTATTTGAGATATACCAGTATATTTAAGCATTACTTAAAATTGTGCAGCACTACCAGAAATCATTCAATGCTGCGACCTGTAACATCATATGAATAAAAAAAACTTCTTTCGTCATACGTCTGACAAACATTTTTTGAGCAAAGTAATATGTGTAAATACTTTGTTACAGTTTTTATTAGCCATTATATGATTACTTCATGTTACTCTCAAGACCATTAAATTTGCACCAGTAGCTTCAACTGCTACATTTTTTTTTTTTTTTAGTTGGAGGTTTAACAACCACTGTGAGCAACTCAATGGACTACAAGCAGTCTCTCGCCCTTACTTTTGGGTCACTGGTTCCAGGGAAGGGAGAGAGCCAATGCTGTAAGACAAATACAACATCCATGCCTCACCGGGATTCGAACCCGGACCCCTTTCGGACGAATGATCAAGAAGCCATTGCTTAGACCAATGTGCTTTTCTATATTCTCCAATGAAGAAATATATTTTATGGAAGATAAGAGCTAAGTTAAGTAACACCTATGAGAACTGAAGGCTAGATGTGCTGCTCATAACTAATTTAGGATTACTGAATTAAAGAAAGAATGGAAGAACAGTAAATCAAACAACACTTATGCAGGATTCAACCAAGATGTGTGGTGCAAGGTGTTGGCTAACCTATCTTGGCCACTTTAGAATGAGAAAGCCAGCATATCAATTTTTCGGTTTTCCACATCCACAAAGTGCTACTTATTACACTATAGTGCAACATGTGCACTGCCGAGAATTTTGTAAGGCCGGGGGAGGGGGAGGACAAGAGATTAAGCATTTTATTTTTAGGTTATAGACAAGATGCATATTTAAAATGGAAAATTTTTGCTAATGTACATTACAACTGAACGAAACATAGTTCAGTAATGAGTATACATAATCAAAATGGTAGAAATACAGTATACTTTAACAAATTCTACAGTGGTATAGCCTTCCCTCCTCCCATGCCGGCACCCATGTACTGAAAGATTTCTATTTTGGTACGACATATGCTCATTGAAATTATCATACTGAAGTGTCCAAAGGTGCGCCTTTTTTCCATAAAAATTTCGAACAGGAATATTTTCTGCCACTTTCCCTAAAAGCAATATATTAATTCTGAATAACGGAATATCTGAGTTACGCATCATGGCTAATTCCGGCACCGTGGGCTTTACAAGCACGCTCCTGCTACTATTGGTGGAAAATGGCAGGTGTGATACCAGGCCACCCACTTCAAGGGTGCCGCCGACCATGTGAGGACATGTAAAAATTTACTTTGGACTTAAATAAAAAGAAACACACACAAAATTATTGAAACCACTCGTTAATAGAATAAATTAACTTTTCATGATAGCGAAAATAAAAAAAAGACTTCCAGAACATTTAAATTTCATAAATGTCCTCTACTTATTTCGAATGATATTTTTTAAATATTTATGCTGTTAGCTTATCCAATTTTACCGCGCACTCAACAAATCTAAAGCACTGAAGTGGAACATTGGAAGCAACATAGAATGATTGACTTACTGCTCCAGGAGCAAACGGAGTGTCAACAAGACAACAGCGACCGAAAAGGCATAATACAGATCCTTAAACTGAGCGTAATTTACAACACTGGTGTCACTTATCACTTTCCATGTAATGTTTGGAGGTAGCCACACATGTTCATTCCAAAACCACGAGCTAAGCACATGAAACATTTCAGACATTTTACCAAACGACACACATTTACGAACTAGGACACTCAAATAAGCAACGCCCAAACATACGCATTCTGGAAAAGAAGAAGAATTGCCACCAGATGCCGACGCTGCCAGATTCCGAGAAATTATGTTGCCTCAAAAACTGTGCAAATAAAGTAAACCTGCCGTTATAAGGTCACAATTTGGCGCAAAATTCAACAAAGCTATTTCAAATACTTAACTGACACGAATGATGAAACTACAGGTTATTCAAACGAAATGTTGTTATAAAACAAGCACAACTGCATATGTTTCAGATAAACACATGTGTTTCAGATGAACAGAATTATAGTATCTATCACTGAAACCGCAAAAGTGTTTCGGTGAAGCACACTTTTCAACAACACTGGTAAATATTTCTGAGATTCTGACCAGAGATTCTTTTTATTAGGTGGGGTCTAACGACCACCGGGAGCAACTCTTTAGGCTATAAGCATTCTACCGTCCCTAATTATGGGCTACTGGTTCCAGGGAAGGGTGGGACACAGCGCCGTATGACAAACAACATCTATGCCTCACGGGGATTAGAACCCGCACCTGTTTCGGTCGAATGGTCAGAACTATATATATAGGAGCTGGCTTCTCTTTTCCCTAACAAATCTTTGATGTAATATGCATATATTCAGAGGAGAAACTAGGCATTTTTGCTCCCGGGGCCATGGCCGTTTTAAGGGGTGGGCCAACGGAGCCGGTGCCCAGGGCCCCCACCTGAACTGGGGACACCCAACGCCCCAAGAGTCTTATGGGTTTACAAAAAGTCAAACTCTTTGACCACTCACCAGCAGGTTTTCTTAAAATTTTATTTAAAGGAAAGAAGAAACATCAATCCAGAAAGTTGGAAGCTCTTCTGCCTTTTTATTGAAACCTTACTCGTAGCTTCGATTTCCCGAGGAGGCAGAAAGAAAATTAGGTCTTAGGGTGGATCTTTTGTAACAAAATAAGAAACAAAGAAAGCCGAACTTCCACCCGATCCCCATTGTGGGTGAAACTTGAGCCTCGACGGCTGTGAGGGCGACGCACAAATCGCATTTTTTCCCGAATCATTTTTTTCTTTTAAACAGTCGTTTGGGTTGTCCACACGAAGAAGTACACGTATTTTTACCACTGGGCCCACCTGAGCTACTTATACATAAATTCTTTCAGTCGTCGCTGTTTAAAAAAATAACAATGATGGATGCCCCATATTGGCATTTCTGTCCGGTGCGTCACATAGTCTGGAAACGGCGCTGCTTGGTTTCCTTCTTTCTTCTGTTTTGATTTAATTTTCGTTGAATAATTTGTAGAATGGGGAAGAAACATATCTTTCAACACCCATTTTCTTGTAATTTGCTAAGCAACAAAATGTGCATGTATTTCCTACATTTCATGGAGTTCTACAATTTCTGTCATGCACTATTTTTCGTTCAAGTGGTATATAAAAAGTTACTGGATATTGAATGTTTCTTCTCATAGGGATAACATGGTGATGGCGGTGTATATAATAATTCTTATACGTTGTTCATATATCCATATGTTACATATAATCTAGGCTAATAACGCCATATGTGAATAAAATATAACCACATATTGTAATAATACCATATGTTGTAATATCTTCTATATATATAAAGCCAGGGGCACCGAAAAATATGACGGCCCAGGGCCCCCAAAAGTGTTGAGTCCGCACTGCCCGGGGCAAATCACAAAATATTGCGCCCCTATCTGTCTTTTTACCTTATATTATATATATTTATAATTAATTAATTATAAATAAATGAATGAATGAATAAATAAATAAAATGTATGAGACTGGAAAATAGCATCCCCACGAAACAGCAAATACTATTGAAAAATGTTACCGCACAGAAGCTGCTGAAAAGCATTTTCAAGACCTTTAAAAAAAGAAATGTAAAAATGATATAAGAAAATTTTTGACAATGACAGAATTTTTTAAAAAACAGTTTTTAATTTTTTGTTGTCATTGTCAAAAAAAGCTCACTGCATTTTTACGTTTGCTTGCTTATATATATGATGTCCATATATATGCAGTGTATGGTCCACTTGATTCGGACCTACAGTACCACATCAAATGATGGACCGAATTTAGCTGCTAGTAATGGCTCGCAGCCACAGAAATGATTGAACAGTCAAAAGAGAATCGTCAATAATGCGAACATCCTTATCTTGGAATGTCGGTATAGTCCACCCAACTAAAGAAAAACCCCGGGTCCCATTGTTGTCAACGAAGGCCGTAGTTCTTCTTTGATGATAGCTATATAACCGCTCCTTCATCAATGAATGTGAATAATTAGAATCCTCTGACAATTTTGAGAAAGAAATTGGGAAATTTAAGTGCACAAGAAACTGGTGTAAAAGTTACAATTCCAATTTTACTCAGACTGCATTCAACCGTTTTTGAGCCCTTTCTTGAGCTGTGCCCGGGGCAACCGCACCATATGGCCTGCCCTAGTTACGCCTCTGTAGTACATAAACAGTAGGACCTTCATATATCCAACTTCCGAATATCAAAGTTTTCTAAATCCCCGTGGTCATTACATAGAAAAAGTGTTTCTATATATCGAAAAAAAAAATATATATATATATATCGAATTTTTCAAGACAAATTACGCCGCCCCGGTGGCGCAGTGGTCTAAGGCGTTGGCCTCTGATCATTCGTCCGTAAGGGGTCCGGGTTCGAATCCCGGTCAGGCATGGATGTTGTGTTTGTCTTACGGCACTGGCTCTCTCCCTTCCCTGGAACCAGTGACCCTAAATTAGGGACGGGCGACTGCTTATAGCCCATTGAGTTGCTCACGGTGGTCGTTAAACCTCCAATCAAAAAAAAAAAAAAAGACAAATTACGATTTTTTCCCTCGTAATGACGATGTTAAAAGAAAAACAATTGAGAAAAATAGAACGGATATGTCGCAAGAGGAAGAAGGAAAGGGTGGTCAAGGTCATTGCGACGCTGACAGGTCGCCTACTGGGGAGGTAGTGTCCCCACACTCCCCATCCCTCTTCACAAGCAACCTCCTTCCTCTGTGAAACAGGTTCAATGCGTTTCAGTCTCTCTAACCGACGGTATATGTTCGTGATATCAAAAATAAAACCTTTCAGTCACTAGTGCATCCACAGCGCGGGAGGGGGTGGAGGCTTTGGGACTTAAGCTCCTTCCCCAAAGAAATTAAGAACGACTTAGGTCATGTCTTTTATCTATCTAATATACACAGCCTGACCGAGAAAATGTCACACCACGAAGACGTGAACGCAGCGCCATGTAAATTGCAGGGTGGGTGCACACGTACAAATTATGCAAATTATTGCATTTGCAGGCCAATCGCACGAACGGCGCGCGGGATATAAACGGACAATCAGCCCGTGAGGCCATCAGTCTAGATGTCTTCACGGCCGCGAGATGTGAGTTGTTCTGCTGTAACCGTGTCTGGAGAACGAACAAGGGGTGCTAATGCCGTTAAGATGCCGTCGTACGTGATTTCGTCAAAAGGATGAGTTCACGAGAGGTGTCGTCGTAAGCTTTCGTACCGCCGGATGGTCCTTGCATCGTATTACGGAAGAAATGCAAAGTCAATCCACAACCGTCGGTCGCATTTGGAAACAGTGGTCCCAGGAAGGATCTGTGCAACGTCGTAGGTGGACTGGAACACGGAGACGGACATCTGAGCGCACAGATCGTCGCATCCAACGTCATGCCGTAGTGGACCCACAGGCCACAACAGGCGACATTTTGAGGAGTGTGCGGGGGTGGCTTGGATGCTCAGATATCGACGCGGACAGTATCGCGCCGATTGGCTGCGTCTGGTTTGCCGTCCAGCCGTCCGTTGCGAAAGCTTCCCTTAACAGCGAGCCATCGTCGCCGCCGCTTGGTTTAGTGTCGCTCCAGAGTTGCGTGGGGTGCCGAATGGAACAGTGTGGTGTTCATCGACGAATCGCTGTTCTGTCTCACGACGGATGATCGCCGTAGGAGAGTCTGGAGACGACGTAGCCAATGGGCGGATTCCTTCCCCATTGTAGAGCGCCACACGGCCCAGCAAAGTGGAATCATGGTGTGGGGTGCTATCAGCCGCTCATTGCTTGTACACACACGCCGCTATGTTGATGAGGTGCTGCGGCATGTGGTATTACCGTATCTGCGGAGCATCCCAAACGCCGTTTTTCAGCAGGGTAACGCCCGGCCGCATGCAACTTGGATCAGCCTGAATGGTTTACACGGTGTGAGGAAGCTTCCGTGTCCAGCATGATACCCCGACCTCTCGCCCATCGAGCATCCGTGGGACACGATTAGACGTGGGGCGAGTACCCTCCCACCCCCGCAAAATGAAGATGAACTGTGAACTCAGATCAACACCACATCGTCCACGATACCCCAGGACCCTATTCGAACTCTCAGTGCCTCGATGCCACGTCGGATTCAACGCTGTATCGCCCAAAATGGGAGCCACACTCTTTATCGATCATCCGGTATATTCGGCCACTGTAGCCTAGTCTGTGTATGTGACAATTAATCATTTGTTCAGGACCTATACTTGGCTATAGGTGTGTGCAGTTTGGTCTGTTTTCGGGCATTCCTTCACGGTGTGCCATTTTCTCTGTCAGTCAGTGTATATATGTATATACACCGATGAGCCATTGCATTATCTATCTAATATATAGGCAGTGCGATCAAAAAGTTCCGAAACTAGGTATGTAGCGCGCCAACAGATGACAGTATGCGAATGCGCGAGCAGCGGTCGAGGGCAGGGACCTCCATGAGTCATTGTGCCAAGTAGCGTCGTTCTGTGAACATCAGGCTATGCTACACGATATTTGGTGACCACGTGCAGAACACAGCTGCGATTTCGGTATGGACGGCAAACTAGAGCAGCGAGTGAACATCAAATTCTGCGTCAAACTCGGCTAATCGAGGACGGAGACGCATAAAATTTTGCGGCAGGCTTATGGCAATGAAGCAATGACTCGTGCGAGGTGTTTTGAGTGGCACTCGCGCTTCAAGAGTGGCAAAACGGCACCGAAAGGCGACGAGAGGTCAGGGCGGCCGTCCACGAACAAAACCCCCGAAAATGTATACAAAATTAGGCAACTGGTGCATGAGGATCGTCGGAGAACCATTCAAGACATTGGTACCATCATCAATGTGCCATACGAAACAGTGCAAGAAATTCTGACGTCGGTTTTGAACATGCACCGCATTGCTGCAAAGTTTGTGCCAAAGATTCTAAACCCCGAACAGAAGGTGCTCCGTGTCGAACTCTGTCAAGATCTTCATTAGCAGGTGGTGAATGATCCAACGTTCCTGTCGAGGGTTATCACTGGGGACGAGACTTGGGTATACAGTTACGACCCGGAGGCCAAACAACAGTCGTCGCAGTGGAAGAGCCCGGCATCTCCACGACCGAAGAAACCCGACAGGTCCGGAGCGCAACCAAAAGCATGCTCATCGTGTTCTTCGACATTCGTGGGGTTGTGCACCGTGAATTCGTGCCCCAGGGCCAGACCGTCACTGCTCTTTTTACTACGATGTTCTGCGGCGTCTTAGGAAATCGCCCGTCTCAGGAAATCGCCCACATTTGAGGTCGTTTGCGGCAAATGTGGGCGATTTCCTGCTCCATCACGACAATGCAGTAGCTCACACAGCGTTAGCAACGCTGCAGTTTTGCAGCCGCAACAGCATGACAGCCCTTCCTCACCCGCCTTAGTCGCCAGATTTGGCTCTTGCGACTTCTTTCTGTTCCCAAAAATGAAGCTCAAACTCAAGCTCAAGGGTCGCCGTTTTGAACCGTGGACGAGATCCAGCGCGAATCGCAGACGGTGCCTGGCACGATTCGCGAACAGGATTTCCAGGGAGAGTTCCAACAGTGGCAAAAACGCTGGCAGCAGTGTATCGCTGCCCAATGAGACTATTTTGAGGGAGGTCATAGCTAGACTTAAGTAACGTAAAGTACTTTGTTGTATATCGGCCTATATATAGTCTCGGAACGTTTCGATATTATATACAAAGGCCATGCAGTCAATAAGTAAAGAAGAATCGCCTGTAACTCTCCAGTTTTCAAAGGTTGAATCATGAAAGTTGGTGGGTAGGACCTTCATTCTATTAGCTTCCAAATTATCATTAACAGTTGTTTCTTCTTTTTGTAGGTAAAGCGTAATGGATAGTGAACTGAACATCCTACTACGTCAACGGTCGGTAACAGAGTTTCTCTACAAATCTGGGAATAGCTCAGCCACGTCGATCCACAGACAATTGTTGCCAGTGTATGGTGAGACAACAATGGATCGCAGTAATGTGCACCGATGGTTCCAGGGGTTCCAGAGAGGTGATTTTAGCATTCAGGATAAAAACCACGATGCGGCAGACCGACCACTGTGACAACCACTGCAACTGAGAAAGCCATTAAGAAGCTGATTCACGATAACAGATGCATCACCACTTTCCAACTTATGGACCGCCTTGGCATGTCAAAGGGAACTGTTTTAACAGTGGAGGAACGCTTAGGATACCGGAAAATCTGTGCTCGTTGGGTACCACGGCTCCTCACAAAAGAGATGAAGAGAATTCGAAACATTTCGCTGGTGACTTTCCACAATGTTTTCATGATGTGATAACAGGTGATGAAACATGGCTGTTTCATTATGACCCACAGAGCAAACGTCAGTCAATGGAGTGAAAGCGTGTGGGCTCACCGCGGAAGAAGAAGCCACGACTTTCAAGGTCATAAAACAAATTGATGGCCACATTTTTTGAGATCGTCAGGGCGTCATCTTCATCGACATCCTGCAAAGTAGGTCCACCATTACCAAAGAGCGTTATTGTTCATCCTTGGAGAAGCTCAGGCGTGCCAGCAGAACTAAGGGACCACACTTGCAAGGCGAAGACATCAAACTGCATCACGATAACGCGTGACCGCACACTACACAGACGACAGTGCAAAAAGGGACTCGACTGGGCTGGACGCTGCGGTGCCACAACCACCGTACAGCCCAGACTTGGCACCATCAGATTTTTATCTGTTTGGTTGTATGAATACACATCTACGTGGGAAAGCATTTCAGAGTGACAGGGAACTCATTGCGTGTGTCAGGAAGTGGTGTGATGACCAACTCCCGGAGTTTTACCAACGTGCATTCTTGTCATGGAAACAACGTTCACTGCAATGTAGTGAAGCCAACGGATCCTACATTGAGGGATTTATCTCTAAAGCCAAAGGTCCAAGGTTG
Source organism: Macrothele yani (assembly GCA_039090855.1). Lineage (NCBI taxonomy): Eukaryota > Metazoa > Arthropoda > Arachnida > Araneae > Macrothelidae > Macrothele > Macrothele yani. The sequence continues at coordinate 4,045,425 of CM076990.1, forward strand.
CTACACACCAACTTTCATGATTCAGACTTTGAAAACTGGGGAGTTACAGGCGTTTGTGCGTTACTTATTGACCGACCTTTGTATATATACACTGAAGAGCAATTGAATTAGACACAGCTGGCGTTATGCAAATGTGGCGCTGTGGGCGGCCCTGTAAACGGAAACGACATGACGTATGCAGCGATCCAACAATATAAGGAGTGATGCAACGGGTATCAATTAGAGTCAGACGCAGTATGGGTAAAACGAAGGATCTAAGCGTACTTGATCGTGGGCAAATTGTCGGGGCCTGACGAATGGGTCACTCCATCTCGGAAGTCGTGCAGGCACTGGGATTTTCACGAGCCACTGTGTCACGGGTGCACCGTCAGTACATCGAATCCGGGAAAACCATCCCTGAAAGGGCCAACTGCCGTGGACAACAGCGTGTGGATGAGCAGGGTCATCGTCGGCTAGCTCGCATTGTAACAGCGGATAGACGGGCCACAGTGCAAGAAATCACTCGGCAATTTAACGCTGGTGCACAAAAACGTGTAAGCAGCCACACCATCCAGAACCATCTCCTCGCTTTGGGGTGCAGAAGCCATCGTCCCACGTGGGTACCACTGCTGACCGCACATCACACGGTGCAAAGATTAGCATGGGCTCTGGAGCATCGCCACTGATGAGTCGAGATTCACGTTGGTACATGCGGATGGCAGGATACGAGTACGGCGCAAACCACATGAAGCGATGGATTCTTCTTGCCAGCAGGGTACTCTTCAAGCTGGTGGGGGTGGCATTCTCGTCTGGGGACTGTTTACGTGGAATGAAATGGGACCTCTGGTACGTGTGACATCGTCCCTCACAGGTCAACGTTACCGGTATATCCTGGGCGACCATTTGCTCCCGTTTATGCGTCTTCAACATCCCACTGGGGACCTCATCCTGCAACAAGACAATGCGCCGTGTCATCGCTCCCGAATTGTATCCGAATGGTTGGATGAACACTCCACCGACGTGACCTCGCTTCCTTGGTCAGCTAGGTCACCTGACCTCAATCCCATCGAGCACATCTGAGATGCCATCGAGAGAGATGTTCGAGGCTCTGACTCCTCTCCATCAAATCTTCGTGATCTGTGGGAGCTTCTTCAGGGGTCATAGATCCCTATGGCTTCCCAATGCTTCCGGTGTCTTGTCGAGTGCGTTCCAAGACGAATCGCCGCTGTTGTCAGAATTAAAGGTGGTGCTACACGTTACTAGACAGGTATCTCTAATTCAATTGCTCTTCAGGACGAAGAACAACAGATAAAACATATATGTACATATCATCATTGTCAACAATTATCAATCCACTGCTGGACGAAGGTCTCCCCAAGTTTCTTCCACAACGATCTGTCTTGTGCCAGTCTCCTCCATGTTACTCATCCACCCATTTCCCATGTGGTCTTCTTCTGGGTCTTTTCCTCTCCCTTGGAATCCAGTCTAGAATTTCGGTTGTCCGTCGATGGTCTGTCCTTCTGGCAGTATGTCCTATAACGAAGTGAATTTCTCCGTCATTTTTGGTCTGCGCCGGGATTCGAACCCGAGGCCGCTTATTCCGGAACAAGTTGCTCTACAAATTGAGCTACGCGGACATTTTATTCTGATTCCTATCTGCCTTTATGTCGTGTGCGTCCTTCTGGCAGGTACGTCACATCTCCTGGTACGTTACAGTCCAGCCCGTTGCCATTTCAGGGATTTAACTCTGATCATAATGTCTTCCACTCTTGTCATTTTTTGAATCCATGAGTTCCTCTTCTTATCTCTCCTGGTTACACCAAGCATGCACCTCTCCATGCTACTTTGAGTTGTCTGCAGCCTTTGTATGTCCCTTTTAGCTAAGGTCCACGTCTCTGCACCATACGTAAGCACTGGAAGGACACATATATCCACTGTGTGTGTAAGCACACATAAATACCCCTCCCCCTCCCCTCCTTCCGCCAACAGGAATTCCTAGGTGCGCCACTGCTTTCAGTGTCTCAGTGTTGTGGAAAAGTTGGAGTTTTTGAAGAACGTGGACAATGGAATGCTCAAAAAGGATATTGCGATTAAATCTGGAAACCTCCCAAGTACAGTGTCGACAATTATAGAAACCCGGGAGCTCGTTATGAAAGCCTTTAATGATGTCAGACCTGACAGGAAACGTTCTACAACGTGTCATTTTGGGAAAGTGGACAACGCTGTTCTAAAGTGGGCTAAAATTGTTCGTGACAAAAACTTGCCAATCTCGGGTCCTTTTATAAAAGAAAAGCTATTCTTTTTTTATTGGAGGCTTAAAACCACCGTGAGCAACTCGATGGGTTATGAGTAGTCGCCCGTCCCTGATTTTGGGCCACTGCTTCCAATGAAGGAAGAAAGCCAGTGCCGTAAGACAAACAGAACATCCATGCTTCACCAGGATTTGAACCCGGCCCAAGCCAGCGCTTAGACCACTGCACCACCGGAGCGAACAAAAAGCATTAGAGTTTGCCAATGGCTTTGGACAAGTGTATTTCTAATCTAGTTCCGGTTAGTTGGATAAATTTAAGAAGCGACATGGCATAAAAGAACAAGAATGTTTCCGGGGAAAGTGGAAGCGTGTGCGACACCGACTGCGACGAATGGAAAAGCATGGTTTTGAAGAAGATTCTAGAAGAGTGCACACCTGATAACATTTATAATGTCGACGAAACAGGACCTTTATTTCAACGTTTGCCAAACAAGACTCTTACTTTTAAAGACGGCGATTGTCATAGAGGTAAAAACAGCAAAGAGAGGATACCAGTTTTGGTGGGAGCTAACATGAACGGCAAAGAAAAACAGATTATTTGTGATAGGAAAAAGTAAGCAACCATGATGCTTCAAAAGTGTGAAGTCTTTAGAAGTTGACTATCGTTGTAATAGAAAGACATGGAGGACAAGTGATTTTTCTGGTTTTTTTTAGGAGTGGGTTTTATATTTCAATAGCAAATTATTAGGCAGAAAAGCATAATTCTTCTCTTTGTAGACAATTACGCGGCCTATCCTAATGTTACATCTAAACTACCAAACGTGAATTTTATTTGCCTCCCCCAAACACAATTCAAAATTGCAGCCAATGGACCAGAGAATTGTAAAAAATCTTAAAATATCATTGTCGGAAACGTATTATTAGGAGACTTATCTGGGCCTTAGAAACTGAGTTATCTACAGATAAAGTGATTGATCAGGAATCTGTGTATTTGAACTAGCTAAGGTGTGGTAAAACGATGTTTCAGAATCGACAGTAAAAAATTGCTTTGCAAAAGCTGGCTTCATGGAATCACCTCAAATCGAAGAAGAAATTGTGCTGCCGCAAGTCGCTGAGATGCGTAAGGGAAAGGAATAGTTTTGCTGTAGTTTTCGTAGAACCCGGCCGCTATATGAACATTTCCGTTTGGAAAGTGCAGAAAATGTTGGGCACCATATGGTTCAGATACTTCGCCTGCTTAAAGGGTTAAAGCAAGACACTGGTCTATTCGAAAAATAAGAGGTCCTTAGGAGATACTTTTTGTAGCAGAGACAATAAGAGATAGTCAGAGACTTTTGTGCTTTTAAAACTTCTTTTTTTATTTTCACGAATAATAATTTTTTTTTTTTTTTTGTTTCCACGAATTTATAAATTGCGACTTTCGTGGGTGCTGAGACTTTCTGTTGTTGTCCTTATATTTCTAAAACTGACTTTTAGGAATGTTAACAACTGGAATAATGTTAGGCCCTCGGCATTTCTACTTTGTCTGGGCAACACAGAAAATAATATTTCCGTATAGTTATTGCTTTTAAATACGCGTACGCTATTATGGTATCTCAGTAGTGCGACATTGTATTTACCTTATCTGTAACTAAACGTCTTGCTTAATTTTGTGGGATTAGCAATTAACTTTTGTCTGTTCTGAAACATAATTATTCTTTAGTCATACAATTTGGACGAATAATAACTAAAAATATTATTAAAATTATTACGTGCTTTCTTCGGTTATTTGCGTTTCTTTCCACTGGGAAATAACCTAACTAACGCTAGTTGCTGAAATTGGAGGTTTTACTGCTTAAGAAGTGGAATCACCAAGCCACTACTAAAAACCAAGTAAATGGCGGCAAATGAACACAGTCTTGATGGCTGTTTCTAAGACTTCAAAACGACGGCAGGTGAACACAGCCTTGATGACTATTTCGAAGACTTCAAAATGACGGCAGGTGAACACAGCCATGATATGATTACTGTTTCGAAGACGTCAGAGGCCCCGGTGGCGCAGTGGTCTAAGCGAAGGCTTATGACCATTCGTCCGGGAAGGGTCCGGGTTCGAATTCCGGGGAGGCATGGATGTTGTGTTTGTCTTACGGCACTGGCTCTCTCCCTTCCCTGGAACCAGTGGCCCTAAATTAGGGACGGGCGACTGCTTATAGCCCATTAAGTTGCTCGCGGTGGTCGTAAACCTTCAATAAAAAAAAACAAGAAAAAAACACCAGAATGACGGCAGTTGAACGCAGCCTTGATAGTTATGTCGAAGACTTCAGAATGACGACAACTGAACAAAGCTTGGTGACTGTTTCTAAGATTTCAGAATGACGGCAAGTGAACACAGCCCTGATGGCTGTTTCTAAGACTTCAGAATGACACGTGAACACAGTCTTGATGGCTGTTTCTAAGACTTCTGAGCCGCACCGGTGGCCCAGTGATCTAAGCGATTGCTTGTGATCATTCGCCGAACGGAGGGGTCTGGGTTTGAATCCCGGTGAGGCATGGATGTTGTGTTTGTCTTACGGAACTGGCTGGATCTCTCCCTTTCCTGGAACCAGTGGCCCTAAATTAGGGATAGGCGACTGCTTTATAGTCCAATGATTTGCTCACGGTGGTCGTGTTAAACCTACAACCAAAAAATAAAATAAAAAGTAAAATAAAACATTTCAGAATGACGGCAAGTGAACACAGCCTAAATGGTTTATTCTAAGACTTCAGAATGACGACAAATGAACACAGACTTGATGGCTGTTTCTAAGACTACAGAATGATAGCAAGTGAAAACACAGCCACTGCTGTTTCTGAAAACTTCAAAGGGAAGAGTCAAAGCACTAACCACGGACAGGAAGCTCATGCCGCAAAGTAATCAAGCACCTCAAAAGAATAAAAACTGAGAGCAGTAGCGCTCAGAAATTATTACAGAACGACAAAATTACCAGAATTTCCTGAAGTTTGAGGAGTAAGACAAAATTTTAAAACAGCGATAATAAGCGCCTAGCACACGCATATGTGAGCAAAGGAATTCCAACATACTAGCGATGCACAGTTTTTATTGGCTCGACTTAAGCTTCCTGTATTCCCAATACACAGGACGGTCCCAGATCGAGGGGGCGAAAGAGATATCTATAGGAGCTCGGTATTTAACTACAAACTACACTGAAGAGCAATTGAATTAGAGACAGCTGGCGTTATGCAAATGTAGCGCTGTGGGCGGCCCTGTAAACGGAAACGACATGACGTATGCAGCGATCCGACAATATAAGGAGTGATGCGACGGGAATCAGTAAGAGTCGGAAGCAGTATGGGTAAGACGGAGGATTTAAGCGCATTAGATCGTGGGAAAATTGTCGGGGCCCGACGAATGGGTCACTCGGAAGTCGGAAGTCGTGCGGGCACTGGGATTTTCACGAGCTACTGTGTCACGGGTGCACCGTGAGTACATCGAATCCGGTAAAACCATCCCTGCAAGGGCCAACTGCAGTGGACAACAGCGTGTGGATGAGCGGGGTCATCGTCGGCTAGCTCGCATTGTAACAGCGGATAGACGGGCCACAGTGCAAGAAATCACTCGGCAATTTAACGCTGGTGCACAAAAACGCGTAAGCAGTCACACCATCCAGAACCATCTCCTCGCTATGGTGTACAGAAGCCATCGTCCCACGTGGGTACCGCTGCTGACCGCACATCACAGGGTGCAAAGATTAGCATGGGCGCGGGAACATCGCCACTGGACCCTAGACATGTGGAAAAATGTTGCCTGGACTGATGAGTCGAGATTCACGTTGGTACATGCGGATGGCAGGATACGAGTACGGCGCAAACCACATGAAGCGATGGATCCTTCTTGCCAGCAAGGTACTTTTCAAACAGTAGGGTTGGCATTCTTTTCTGGGGACTGTTTACGTTGACTGAAATGTTACCCCTTGTACGTGCGACATCGTCCCTCACAGGTCAACGTTACCGGGATATCCTGAACGATCATTTGCTCCCGTTTGTACGTCTTCATCATCCCACTGGGAACCTCATCCTGCAACAAGACAATTCACCGTGTCATCGCTCCTGAATTGTATCCGAATGGTTGGATGAACACTCCACCGACGTGACCTCGCTTCCTTGGCCAGCTAGGTCATCTGACCTCAATCCCATTGAGCACATCTGGGATGCCATCGAGAGAGATGTTCGAGGCTCTGAACCCCCCCCTCCATCAAATCTTCGTGAACTGTGGGAGCTTGTTCAGGGGTCGTGGATCCATATGACTTTTCAACGCTTCCGGTGTCTTGTCGAGTCCATGCCGAGACGAATCGCCGCCGTCATCAGGGAGAAAGGTGGTGCTACACGTTACTAGACAGGTATCTCTAATTCAAATGCTCTTCAGTGTATATTTTCCCACTAACAGAGATGCAAATTTTGCTTTCTTTTTCCGCTCCTTCTGTTAATTTACTTCACTAGCGAATACTTTCTTCATGCCAAAAACTAAAAATTATAAAATAAAAAACGCAACATGTGAAAAAGGAGAGAAGGAAACAAAACTCTCTTGAAATACAAAAGATAAATTACATTCTCTAAATTTACCTGATTGTAGCTGAGTTGAAGGATCCTAATCGCTAGGCAAAATATCTCCCAGCTAAGATGTAAAAAATTATTTAGTTTTTAATTTAATATTCTGTTCACTTTCCGCGGATTGCACAATGGCAGCGAGGAATCATTCGCGTCATACTCGGACTCTTTCTACTTCACTTCTTCGGTTACACTTTTTCACCAGCTTTAATTGCGCATTCTCCTTCGTTGTTCGCTGGTGCATTGTCCCTTCTTACAGTAGTATAGCTAGTGATAGTCTCTTCTTACAGTAGTATAGTTAGTGATAGTCTCTTCTTACAGTGGTATAGTTAGTGATAGTCTCTTGTTACAGTAGTATAGTTAGTGATAATCTCTTCTTAAGTAGTATAGTTAGTGATAGTCTCTTCTAACAGTAGTGTATATACACTGACGGAAAAAAATCCCAGCACCAAGAAGGGGTTGTGTTAGATAAACGACAGTTGGTAGGCGGTGAGAGTACATCTGTAAGATGACGTCTATGCAAATTTCGTGCTCGGCGCATACGTGTGGCGCTAGTAGCGCCCCTCGGAACATGCAAAGCAGGTTTGCTGTAAATACGCGCTGTAACGTTCGTGAGCGTTAGTTATCGTTGAGATTCGACGTAGTGTGCTGATGTTAGTCAAGAATGCCTTTAAGAAGACGAAGAAGCCATTATCAACAGCTCACGGAGTTTGACCGAGGTCGTGTAATAGGACTACGAGAAGGTGGATTTTTTCCCGCAATATTGCAGAACGACTTGGCAGGAATTTAGCCACTGTGCAAGATTGTTGGCAGCGGTGGTCAAGGGAAGGTACTGCCTCAAGAAGACCGGGTTCCGGCCGGCAACGTGGCACTACTGAGAGGGAAGACCGCCGTGTACGACGTATGGCTGTGGCGCATCGTACTGCGTTTGCGGCAGCAATTCGAGCTACAGTTGCCACCACAGTGACACAACGAACTGTTACAAATCGGTTACTTGAAGGACAGCTCCGAGCCCGACGCCCTGTAGCGTGCATTCCACTTACTCTAAACCACTGCAGTTTGCGACGTCAGTGGTGTCAAGCTAGAGCTCATTGGAGGACGGAGTGGAGATCTGTTGTGTTTTCTGATGAAAGACGGTTTCTGCCTGGGTGCCAGTGATGGCCGTGTGTTGGTTAGAAGGAGGCCAGGTGAGCGCCTGCAACCAACCTGTCTGCGGCCGAGACACACTGGACCTGCACCTGGAGTTATGGTCTGGGGAGCAATTTCCTATGACAGCAGGAGTACTCTCGTGGTTATCCCACGAACCCTGACGGCACAGTTGTACGTCGGTCTGGTGATTCAACCTGTTGTGCTGCCATTCATGAACAGCATTCCAGGGGTGTTTTCCAACAGGATAACACTCGCCCGCATACCGCTGTTGTAACCCAACATGCTCTACAGAGTGTCGACATGTTGCCGTGGCCTGCTAGATCACCAGATCTTTCTCCAATCGAGCACGTATGGGACATCATTGGACGACAACTCCAGCGTCACCCCCAACCAGCATTAACCGTCCCTGTATTGACCGACCAAGTGCAACAGGCATGGAACTCCATATGTCATTGGTGAATTTGCCTATGTCATTGGTGAATTTGACATTTAGCACATGTAGTGTTTAGCTAGTCAGAAACTTAGGAGTAGTTGTTGCACTACACCTGATAGATCTTCGCAGCAAGTAGTGATTTCACGCATCTATTGCCCATCCTCGCTGTACGTCTAGCACTCTAGCTACACATTTCCACATGACAGCTACTGATTGAACAAAAGGAAGTGGTGATTCATTTTCAATAACACAGGAATTGTTCTTCGTTACTATCAGTCTAAGGTTAGATCCAGGCATGTGACTTTTTAATCTTCCAAACAGAGATCGAATTGTAGGGTCAGTAGAAACTTTAGCTGATATCTAATTGGTTTCCATTATTTCTTTAACTCTAGTTAGGTTTAAGCTTTATGTATTATGCTATTTACGGGATGCAGCAAGCTAGCATTCAACGATGCTTTGTTTATGGAACAGCCAGTGGTTTTGGCATGCATGCTAAGAGATAGAAACACGTCACAACTGCATGTAATCATGTGATAAATAACACGTAATACTGTTAGGGCTGTCTTCCACGTTACTTTCAAAATATCGATTTTGTTTTATGCGTTCTCATTCTCTTTTAAGTTTAATCACTGCCTTGAGAAAGCTTCCCAGTGGAGCGAGATCGCTTTCTGATTTGTACATACCATACTACACCAGTAGATAAGCGCATTTATACGTACTAAGCCACAAACGATTTCAACTTGCGCAGTTTGATGTACTCACTGAGTAGGCGACCCAGAGATTAATCTTCCATAGAAGATTATGGTAACAATTTAGCTCCGAAGATCTCAATAGAACAGCGCGCCAGTGGACAGACATGGAACTAAAACGCCCAAACCGTATCCGTTGGAGTCTAACTTTTTTTCTTCTTTTCTTTTCTCTTCAAGAGCTTACAACTCAGACCAGATCATATGTAAAGGATTTAGGAAGGGAGTGTCTGACCTCAGGTCTTAAACAACCCTTAAGAATAGGTAGCTAGGAGATTTGGGCTAGAGTGCCCGATAGAAAAGTGACACGGAAGCGAGGTAAAAAGGGGGAGAAAGACGCCTTTATTTATTACCGGGGAACCAGTACCCGGGGTCCGACGGCTTAACCTGCCCATCCGACGCACGGAGGATATTTAGTGGTTTGAGCGTTCGTACCTGACTGGGATCGAGCCTGAGGTTCCTCCGTGGCAGCCACGAACGTTGTCCACTAGGCCATCCGCGGCCCGAGTCTACACCTCTCTCTGCGGTGCTACTTAGAACATCGTATAGCCACTGGAACTGTATCACGTGACAGACGCTATCGTAGTTTCATGTCCGACCGCTGGGGCGCTGTTCATAAAGACAGAGTTGAACCTCTGTGGATGTACTCTTCATTAATATTTCTAAGATACTAATGCTCTAAACGGTTCCTTCCAGAAGATAATTTTTTTCTAGATTAAAAAGTTATTTAGTAAACTCCTTTTTCTTATTCTCAAACAGCTAAAGTATTGTTTCGCGTATTTTGAACTAGACTGTCTGGTTTTCGGGTTTTGATGGCGCAGGAGCCAAGCATGGCTATGGAGGATTAACACGTGTTAGGACAGCTGACAAATTGCCATCACCAGTTAACCTGCCAGCCAGCGAATTCCGTGCGAAATTCTCCATTCTACGATGTTCTCGTGCAGGTGAACACGGCCTCGCCGTTGGAAACAAAGGCGCAGGAAAATACTGTATTATACGTAGACTTCATCTCTAAGTACTGTGAGCAGCAGCTCGTCTGCCGTTTGGGACCACTGGATCCAGGGAAGAGAGAGAGAGAGAGAGAGCCGTAAGGCAAACGAACCACCAATTCCTCATCTGCGGCTGACCGGAAATCAACGCATCTGACCACTCGACCACCGGACGGTTGTACAGCAGCAATTTGAAACATATTGCCTGGTTCAAAATGCGTTGCCGCCTCAAGAAGATGTTCAAAGCCGCGCTGGCCGAGAAAGGAAGCAACTGCCTTTGTTAAAAGCATCGAGTTTCACTTTAGAGTAACTCAAGAAACATGCCCCTTGGAGTGTAAGAGCCAGTATGTTTAACTGCCTATTAGAAACTGACTTCGTGAAAGATTGTCTTGCATAACGTAGATAATTATCTATTGGATAAACTTGGGCCAACTAACTCAGCATGGAAACAGAGGATCTTAACTTTGAATGAAATTAGCACAGAAAATACGAAATTGAAAAACTGGGAAATCATCTAATCTATTGGAGGCCGCTCATTTCCGTAAGATACCGATTTTTACCCCCCCTCCTCAATCTCATAGCTCAATTCAGCATGAGGTTGTTTTACTTCGACAACAATGGTCTGGCCATCTCTAGCAAGGAAATAAAATTTATTTTGTCTAGTAGGGATTATTTATCCGTTATGTTATTTCTCATTGACTGAACAGACACAGTACGCACTTCCACAGAAACCTCTCATTGACAACATATACAATACATACAATATATGCAGTACATAACAAATACTTTCTCATTGACACAACACGTAACAGTACGCACTTCCGCAGAAACGAACGTACGTAAAACTTCAGGGATTCCAACTTCGACAACAGCGGTCAGAGAATCTTTGTAAAATTATATTCTCAGGATTTGCGCATGATTAAATCCTTTGCTTTTGCAAATCCTTGCTCATTGACTGAACATATACAGTACGCACTTCCACAGAAACTTCTGGCTATAAAACCCATGCGGAATTGGGCTATAAAAACCCTGGGGAATTGCTCTGTAAAACTCATGCGTAATTGTGCCATCAGTTGGGGGGGGTTAAAAATCGGTATTCTTGCGGATATGGGAAACATTGAATCTATTAAAGCAACTCTTAATATCTTTAGATCAAATACGAAAAGAATAAAAGTAGCCTAAACAAGAACGGTTTAATTAAGAAATTTCTTTATCCGTTGCATGGATATTTTGTTTGCCAGAATAAAATATTGATGCAAAGAAAACTTCTGTATGTAGTAGGGTTATAATTGAAAATAGAGAGGCGCAATTTCTTCTGAAATATCCTCTGACGTCAGAGTGGAAAGGATGTCATGTTTTCACACTAAAGGCTCAGCTTATCTATTGCGCTCTTGCGTTTATTCAGCGTGTTATTGCATTGTTGACGAAAATCCATTATGATGCTCAATAAACGCAAAGGCATGGCGACGAAAGAAGGGTATCCGGAAAGTAAGTGTGCGGTAATATGGGAAAACATTGAATTTTGTTTGTCACACACATACAGTGATTGTCGGTGCGCTCACACACATACACTCCCGGAGGGAGTGGCATGTTATAGTTCAATTAACCATACAGCTATCGCTAGTGGCGGCAATAGTCTTACCGACGGTGGCTAGACTTGTCTTGAAGCTGCGTTTGCATAGCAATTTCAGTGTGCTTACTTAGCGTGTTAGAGATCACAAAAAACAACAATTTTCTAAAAATGCCTTTATTCACAATTTGCAAAACAACGAAAGAATTATAACTATAATTTTTTCAATTCAGATAGCTTTGGAGGAGGTATGTTTTTTTTAACAGGCATTTTTATGCCACTAGGTGTGTCCAAAAAGGGACACGCTAATTCGACTAATTTGTCCCTCTGTGAACTGTGGAAATCAGAATGCTGTGGAAATCAGAATGCATTTGTGTTTTATTTATATTATAGGTGTTACCATGACAAAGATTATTATCCATCTACTTTCCACTTTTTTTTAATGATATGCGATTTTCATTTATTAGATATAGTAAGTTTACTTTGTACTTGTCGCACACATGTCAGACGAATACTTTTGGATCGGATAGATTTAAAGTTAGCCAAGTTTTTCCATACTATCTTCCGCTTTTCCTGGCGCACATTTTTCTTGGTAGGCAGCGTAAATGTGCAGATGTACTTATAGCAATATTTCTATTCATACATGACGAAATGGAAAAGTTTTTCTTTGACCTAGTACAAAAAATATAAAAAAGAAAAAACGAAAACAGTGTTTCTTTTAAGAGCAGTATTAGCTCGTGTTTAGCTAAAACGGAGGCAGAGATGAATCCGAATATCCCTTTTAAAGTTACATTATTGTAGGCATGTAGGAGCTTTAGGATGGTTATTTTCTGCTGTAACAACGCATACATGCAGTAAAGCTTTGTAATAAAAATGGTGATATAAAAAATTAAATTAAAAAAAAATCTGCTGATGTTTTTTTCCTTAATTTCCAAAATTACACTTTGCCCTCCCTCCCGTTTCTATGGTATCTCAATTGAAGACTTTCTCGTCTTCAACTGCTCTTGCTCCATTTTTTTAAATATTATGCCAAACGTTTTTTCATATTTTAAGACGAAAATCCTTATCCTACAGATGTTGATTAAATCGAAAAAATCAACAATATTTTATCACATGTTAAAAATGGAAAACTTTCACTACTGTGGCGTATTGAGAACAGTACGAACAAATGCCGAAAGAGGTCATTTATACGTATTAGGAACGTATTTGCGAACGTTTCCGCCGCCTCCGTTAACGGGCACTGTAAGGGTCTAACCGGCCGGCGACCGGTGCTCTCAGTTCGTACATGATGCCAAGCATGGCGGTCCATAAAGTTCATTTGTGGCACTGTTTGTTATTCATGTTTAATTTAGGGAAGAGTGCGAGTGAAACATACGGTTCAATATGTCAGGCACATGGCGAAACGGTAATGGGTGAGCAGACGTGTCGAGAATGGTTTACCAGGTTTAAGAAAGGTGATCTAAGCTTGGAAGACAAGCCACGTGCAGGTAGACTGCAGGAACTCACAGAAGAAGAGTTGGAATCGCTGTTGCAAGAGGATGCCACACAACCGACCACGCAACTGGCGAAACGTTTGAAAGTGGCTCAATTGACGGTGGTACGGCGTCTACAGGCCTTAAGGAAGATGCAGAAGATTGGAAGATATTTTAACAGAGCGTAACATTGGTCAACGATTCGTCATCTGCATGTTGATGCTGAAGAGGTTTCAAGGTTAGAATTTTTTGTAGAAGGTTGTCTCCAGGAATGAAAAATGGGGTATATTGCGACAACCCCGTACGCAAGCGATCCTGGGTCGACGCATGCTAGCCATCAACATCCACGGGAAAAAGGTGCTGTTGTGTTTGTGGTGGGATATGCACAGAGTGCTGCACTTCGAACTGTTGAAACCGGGCGAAACAATCACTGCACAACGATATAGCCATTAACTGATGAAATTGAACGCCGCAATCGAGCATAAGCGCCCATAGACAGGTAAAGGACGCCGCCCAGTCATCCTGTTACACGATAATTTCAGACCACATGTCGGTGCCACCACGAAATCAACCCGTGAACAGTTACACAGGGAGGTTTTACCGCACCCGGCTTACTCTCTGGATATTGCACATTCAGACTTTCATCTATTTCGCTCTATGCAGCATGCCCTAGCCCAACAGTGATTCATCACAGTTCCAGAGGTAGAAAATTTCGTCACTGCGTTCTTCAGCTCGCTCAAAACCCGAGTCCTTCTATCACAGGGGCATTCATTTGTTGCCTGAAAAATGACAAAAGGTCATTGATGCTAACGGCCAATATTTCGTTGAATAAATGTGTACTGGTTTCCCGATTGTTTCTTTTCCTTAAAACGGCGAAAACTTTTGCATATCCCTAATGTAGAAGTGTGTATGTGTGCGTGTGCAGAGCACATCAGATAAAATTAAAGATTGGAATCATAGGAAGAGCCAGGGTATAATGCAAGAGACGTGGAGGCTGAATTGCTCTGGAAAGTAAAAAAACAAATTGTGGGAAGAGGGGGGGGGAGATATGCTGTTGGGAAGTCTTCTCAGTTAAACAAAACTTTTACTTTTTGTTAGATTTTTTTTTTTTTTTTCAATTTATCTAAATATATAGTATGGTCCAGGAGCTTGCTGACAAGAGTAAAGAAGTGGACTTAAAAAAACTTTCAGAGGACAAAACTGTTGTAAAATGCTTTTTCAAAAATGATGATTTAGCGATTGACAAAGCAATTTTATAAGTTAGAGATACTTACATTTACCTTGGACAATAGATATCGAGCAAGGGACACGTCGAAGCAGAAATTAAGAGGCTCATAAAACTTGGTTGGAGAGCATTTGGAAGAAACAGTACAATTTTGAGAACAATTTAGTTTTTAATTACTGCATCCTTCCAGTTCTTACTTATTTTTTGGTTAAAGTCCATGTTTGGATCAGACATGGACTTTAACCAAAAATGACATCCAGAGGCTGCAAACTACTGAAAGAAAGAAGCATAGAAAGATGCATGCTTGGCATAACCAGGAAGAATAGGCAGAGAAACTCACGGATAAGAAAAATGATGGGCGTTGATGACATCATGATCAAGATAAATCCCTGAAATTGCAGTGGGCTGGACATGGTGCTAGAAAACACAGTTGGGCAACTGAAATACTGACTGGATTGCAACGGACAGAGAAAGACCTAGAGGAAATACTAACTGGATTCCCAGGGACAGAGGAAGACCTAGAGGAAATACTGACTCGATTCCAAGGTACAGAGAAAGACCTAGAGGAAATGCTGACTGGATTCCAAGGGACAGGGAAAGACCTAGAGGAAATACTGACTCAATTCCAAGGGACAGAGAAAGACCTAGAAGAAATACTGACTGGATTCCAAGGGACAGAGAAAAGTCTAGAGGAAGACCATGTGGGAGATGGGTGGATGAAATTCGGAAGCATTTCGGAATGAGACGGACGAAACTGGATCAAGACAAAAAGTTGTGAAAGAAACTTGGGAAGACCTTCATCCAGAGGTGGATTGATAACCGTTGATAATAATGATGCTATGACATTACGTATATATAAATGCAGAGTTTTTGCTGGTCCTTGATAAAGCCAGGGCTCAGTATTCTCGACACTTTCCACATTCAGTCGTTTTATTTTATTTTTATTTTTTTCTCTTTTTACTCACACCGGTAGATACATAACTTTTTCTATGTTGTACCTGGTATGAGTCAAAAATATTTTTTGCTTAGGTCTCTTCTTAATAGAATATACATACAACGGTATATATAATTTTTTTTCTTTTTTTGTTTGAAACAATAAAATTATTAGCCTAAATATACCTGGATAGTTACAAGCAAGCATTTCCGTTACAAAAGGAAGCTTCTGCTTTTTTATGAAATTTAATGACCGAGAATTTCTACAAGTGGCGGTACAAAATATTAATTATTCTTTTCACAGAACTGGACACCAGATCCAACCCTCCCAAGCTCTTTCAGCTTCCTTTTGGACTTTATACACACTTCGATAGTTTAAACTCTTCTTTATTGCAATTTACATCTGAAAAGCTGTATCACAATCACACCGCAAATTCAAAATCATTTGATTTCGTGTGGCATCAAAAGGTTCTCAATGAACTCCACACATATAGACTTGATATTGTTATATTGTTTTATGTTAATGGCTCTTGCAAGCATATCTCACAGGTCGGTTCTGTCACCTGTTATCTCTCTCTTTTTTTTTTCAGAAAGGGAATGATTAACGCCACAATGAGCCACTCCAAGGTTTGTAAGCAGTCGTCTGTCCCTAATTTTGGGCCACTTGTTCTAGATTAATAGGAGACCCAGCTAAAAATACCGCCCATATCATGACCCATCTGCGACTCAAACCAGGGCCCAACTCTGGAGAAACCCACTTTTCTGACCACTCAAACACCGAGGCGGCCTTTTCATTTTCTAGCTAAACCAATTGGCGATTTTGCTTCTTCATGAATCTTACGAGGACTTGGCCATTTGTGTCTCTTATACGACCGAATCGCAGGAATCAAATCAATCGTTATGCTCTAAATTATTCACACACTGTTTAGGAAGTTAATCGATTTTTCTGCAACTTTGTCTTCTCCTTGAACGGCGGCGAAGCTGACGTCATTTGTCGATGGCGTGAGGCCAAAATAGAGAATAAGTATTGCACAACCCGGTCCTTTGTTGTAAGCCGCAAAAAATATTAAAACTTGAAGTTTTCTTACCATTTCCATTTCGAACAACTCTTTAACAGCAAACATTTCTGCCCCCACCTTCTTCGTCTGGATATTCCTCCAGATTCTTGTGACATAACCTTAAATCCATTACGGAAGAGAGAGGGAGGAAAAGAAAGATTTTTCTTCCGAGCTAAATGATACAATTCGTCTGAACATACAGTACTATTTAAATCACACATTCAGTCAACACTGGAAAATTGTTTTATACATTTAGAGTAGAGCACACAAATCAAGCTCAAAATTTCTTGATGCTGTGTGCAGAAGGTGAAACTCGCCCCATGCTGTGAAAAAAACTATTTCACTGATATATACAAGGGTTAGACAGAATAATGTGAACACCTAAGAAAAGAAGGTTTTACGTACCTAGTAGGATGTAGGACCACCTTTGGCATTCAAAACCCCCTGAATCCTCCTTGGAATGGACGCATGCAAATCCTGGATGGTGGTTAGTGGGATGTTACACCATTCTTCATGCAAAAACGGCTCCAGGTCCTTGAGAGATGCAGGAGGAGGATAACGGGATCTTACTTGTTTTTCGACACAGACCACAGTGGCTCGATGATGTTTAAGTCTGGTGATTGGGAAGGCCAAGGAAGGTGTAAAAGTTTGTCCTCGTGTTCCTCAAACCATGATTGCACATTCTGATCTCAGTGAATTGGGGCATTATCTTGTTAGATGGCATACCCTGTAGGAAACAATGCCTGAGATATTGGATAGACTTGGTCGGCCGAAATGGTTTCACAAGCCCTGAAAGTCATCCGTCTTTTCAATGTGATCAGTGGGCCTGCTGGAAACCACGATATAACCGCCGAGAGCATGACTGAACCACCACCATGCTGCACTGTTGAGAGCAGACAGTCTGGGTTATACGGTTTTTGCGGTCTTCTCCACACATAAACACGTCCTGCGGTGGAAAATAGTGTGAATGTGGATTCATCAAACCACATTAAACGCTTCCACGCATCGGCAGTCCACGGCGCATGCTCCTGGCACCACTGCTGTTGCCTCTGTGCACTCACCCGGGTCACCAGAGGTTTTGCAATAGCAGCTCTGCCATGAATATCTTGTTTATGCAGTTCCCTGCGCACTATTTTCGTTGATACTGGGGTCTGGAGATGCAGATTGAGCTCTACACTAATTTTCGGCGCCGTGGTCTTCTTATTACGGGTAAAAATCTTCTTTAATGCTCTACTGTCTTTATCAGTCAGGGCTGTTTTCCGGCAGCTCTTGTGTTTCGAAGACGAGGTTTTCCAACGAATACGGTATATTGTCATGACGCTAGACACAGTAGCTCTCGATACCCTCACTACCTTGGCGACTGCAGTGCCTCCGCAAGCTTACGCGAGGCCCTGTGCGAACTCTCCCTGCGAGGCCCTCTTGCTAACTAATAATTTTTGCTAAATCAGCTTGGCTAACGGTATTTTGCGGACGTACGCAATAGAATATTTTTATTTTCTGATAAGGTGATGATAAGCTTTTCACTCACTTATTTGTTATGGAAGGAACTGATGTTCTTCTTAAACTTGTAACTGTAACTGCTATTGTTATTAAGCTCAACCGTCGTTCTCCTTTGCAAAATGAAAAAAAGAAGGTAAATGTTAATAATACTATGCACTATGCAGTATGAATTTTTTAAATCTGTTTTACTATAGCTGTGTATTTTAAAAATGAAACCTATGCGGAACAAAAAGAAAAATGTTTTAAATAGGTACATCAATTTCCTAGTGAATTGTAACACATTAAAAAAATGTCCTTTAAAAGTTAGAAAAACAGTCATCGTATTTCATGAATATATTGGCATGTACGTAAAAGGAAACCTTAACGTTTTACCTGTTCCGCAAAGGAGACTTTTCTAGCCTTTTGTCCAGCAAAATGTTCAATAATATAATCGTGATTTAGTTTTGATGCCACATCGCGTTCTATTGACAACGTAGCGAGTGCAGTTAACCTTTATTGAGACATGCTTGTCCTCAGATATATATACGATTTGATTAATTTCAAGCGAGAGAAACTTTTTTCCGCACTCCCGACTTATCGGCACAGTTAACATGCTTCTGTACGCAATATCTACGTTAAGGAAGGAATTTTGCATTTCGTTTAAAAATTGCAATCCTTGGAAGGCAGTATTAACGTCGTCCGGAGCTAGTTCTCTGACTATTTTCAATTCTGTGAATAGCTCCTCTCCGTATATATCGCGGGAATTTCCTGAACGAAGGATCAAATCCAGGTGTTTGCAATATTTCATTAGATCTTCATCATTCATTTGTTTCATTTTCGGTAGAGAATACAAAAATCCAAACTTGTCATTGAACTTGTAACGTACCAGGAGATGTGACGTACCTGCCAGCAGGACGCACATGACATAAAGGCAGATAGGAATCAGAATACATGTCCGCGTAGCTTAATTGGTAGAGCAACTTATTCCGGAATGAGTGGACCCGGGTTCGAACCCCGGCGCGGATAAAAATGACGGAGAAATTCACTTCGTTATAAACTCCTTACAGTATATTGTTCAAAACGAGATTTCAGAGACTGTAAAGCAGTGTCTATAGTAGGATAAAATACTCTATTTTGAAGACTTCCTCTGCAGATTTTGTATTTCTCAAGGGCTCGTCGTCTACTTCGTAATCAAAGATTCTTCTTTTTTAAGCCACTATATGCTCAGAAAATTTTGGTTCAGCACCTAACTGTTCACAAATTTCACGAGCGGCCAGAATTGCTGAATTGAAGCCTTCATTTCGAAATTGGTTTAAAAATTTAATAACCCCCTGAAGCATATTTTCTGCCATGTCAGGCTGCATGCTCTCTGATTGAAGTGGTTTGCTCACACTGTTTAGAGAAAAGAGTATGTCATACCATATAACAATACCCAATAGGAATTCATAACTCTGAAGTTCATGTACTGCCAATGAGCGATTTTCACATTTGGTTTTAGGATCATTTCCTGTGTCCGCAACTTCAAGAAGTGCATCAATTACGTCTTTTGCCTGATATCTAATGGGTTGAACACTTTGTACACGGCTTTCCCATCTAGTGTCAGAGGACTTCTTAACAGTATTATAAGAAGTCTGAGCGTACGTATGACATCACTGTGATGCTTGTGTATGCAGACTCGCGGAGAACTTGGATGGTAATTCATATGTTTTGAACTGTCGGATTTTTTTGTCTGTGTAATTAGTGTTTCTGGTATATTTCTCTTTCTTTCTCTCTTTTGTTTTATTTTATCTTATTTATCCACCAGCGCGAGGCCCCTCAAAGCGCGAGGCCCTGTGCTGTCGCACGCGCCGCACACCATTAACGGTGGCCCTAGGCGACTGTTGTCACGAGGCAGCAACTAGCCGGCCACCAACAATTAGCCCTCTTTCGAAGTCCGTTAGGTCACTCATTTCGTTGTCACCCTGAAAGAAATTTTGCAACAAGACACTTTAAATGCACTTAAACAGGACGTTGAGGTTCTGAGCAAAACTATTACAACCAAAAGTGGTGGATACCTTTGCGTATTGCGACGTACGCAGCTGCAATAAAAGTCACGTCTCTGAGCGTGGTGTTCACATAACTCTGTCCAACCCCTGTATGTGTATGAGAGAGAGGGAGGCAGAGACTGATTTTCCAATTGGCATTGTCATGCTCCACTGCTGTTTTATAACGTCCATTCAGATGAATGACATTTCCAGAATCTCAGGAAGGAAGTGTGTGAGAAGAGGATTTCTTCTGAAAATTGCTTCCAGAGAATTTCAATTTTAAGGAGTGACAGGAAGCAGAAAGGTTTCTCCTCGAAATCACGACAGTTACATTTCAAGGTTGCGTTCTCTCTTCCTTCCTTTCGGTCATTTTTCTTTAGAAACAGAGTAGGCGGTATGCATCATTTCTCCGTTTCTAGAAATCGGAATAGAAAAATACTTTTTCTGTTAGTGAGAAGACAGCATTTGCTAGATATTCTCACTCTGCCTGTCTTACTCTTGTTATGTCACCATTTTCAGCGCGAGAAGGGTTTAAACGACCACCGTGATCAACTCCAAGGTCTATAAGCAGTCTCCCGGCCTTAATTTGAGGCCGCTGGTTACAGAGAAAGAACAGAGCCAGTGCTACAAGACAAACACGCCATGCATGCTTCATCGTGGGCCCAGTGTAGGCCCGCTTGTCCCCTCGAACGACTGCGCTACGGGGGCGGCTATATCAACTACGTATGTCTAGGGTTTTCACTTTGTCTTTTGTTCCGGCAGCGAGTGCTTAAATGTAATCTTTGATCTTATTGAATTGTCTGTTTATAAAACTACATTTATAGTTGCCATAAATCTGCAATTTTATGATATGATGAGACAATTAATGTGTAATCGTTATTAATTTTTCCATGTTTTTTCTTTAAGGTAGCGCCTGTTATTCTCTGAACATGGGTTATACGACTCTTATTAATAATTAATTCAGTAACATCTTCCGCCTTTTTACCATAAAACTTGTATTTCATGTTTTCCTTTTTACCTGCTTCATTTTTGCAAGTACAGAATTTCATAGCATGAGGTATTGTTTTTTACTGATATCTAAAACCGCATTACCACTGGCGTTTAGTAGCCCACCTCACAACCAAACAACGTGACTGACGTCAACATCTAGAATCGGCTGATAAGTAACCTTGAACTTTCAGGATAAACAGCTCGTGAAATATTTATTCGTAAAGCACTGGGATTAATTTAGTGGCTGCTGTTTCTGATAAGAAATGTCGAAATCTTCAGCTCTTACTAAAATCTGATAATTCTTATTTCTTTTATAGCGCTGGTCAGAAGCTGAATTGAACGGTCTTGAACTCGGTCAGTGAACTTTAATTTCTCTGAAAGATTCCACTGTCACACATTTCTATTCATTCTAATGCAAACCAATAAGAAATATACGCAGAGAGTATTTCCGATATGCGTCTGGGAGAGGGTCAGAAAAATACAACTCTGAAAAGAAGGGAAAATGAATTAGCGCATATGGGACAGTTTTGATCTTCAAGAATTAATGGGAGTCATGTAATTCAAGCAGAAAATGCCTTTAGAAGTGGTAAATTGACAAAGAAACTACAACCCAAGAAAAATACCATCAACGTTTTCAAAACCTGATTCATTATTTTTTATTGTTTAGTATTTTTTAATTTTCATTACTAATTACTTTTATCAATTTATATTAAAACTGGCGTAATCTTAGCAATTTTAAATAAAAAAAGAATGTAACACGAGAGACATATGCTAAGAATATAATTTTGTTATTTAAATACGACTCTGCATCATTCTATATAATTGGAAATATGCATTGGAAATATTTGCGCAACTAACATAGTAACATCAATTCAATATGACTAATGCGCCCTTTTTCCTAAGATTATGTGGTAGATGTAGGAGATTTTTGTGTTACCGTTAAGGTGGTTCCACCTAAAATCTCTGACTTATGTTCCCAAAGTTAAAACCTCTTTACATATTTTCTTCGCAATTAATGTATTCCCAAGGATGAAAATTTGCACATCGATAAAACTAACTTTGAGTTACAGCATGGAATACTTGCTAAAAGATAACCATAATTATCTTAAAATCAATCACTTTTCTTTGAGTAATGTTCAGACATGTTAATAGATGGGGCGATCTGTACATTGATGACGTCACTAGACAAACAAACGTTGGATTGCTTACTTATGGTTATGTTTTAGCAAGTATTAAGTATCCCATGCTATAACTTAAAGTTAATTTTATCGGTGAGCAAATTTTCATTCATGAGAATGGATTAATTGCTAAGAAAATATGTAAAGAAGTTTTATAATTGGAAACATAAGGCAGAGATTTTAGGTGGAACCACCTTAAGGAATTCAGAGAGTGCACTCAGGGGATGTCTGTTGGAGTCGATAGCTGGTGGCGAACTGCTTAGCACAAATTCCTTCACTACTGTTATTTTGTCTTGGAGCATTGCAATCTTTCCCATGAAGTAGCCATTTCCTGTACATTTATTTTGATTGCCGTCAAGACAAAGTGGTTCACTTTCCTTATGTGCAAGAGTCTTAGGATTCGTGAGACGCCCTACTGGGTGATCCGACTGTATAGTTCAATCTATACAGTTTTTTTTATTTGTTTGTGGGCTTAGTGAATACCAAGGGATACTCGTATGTCTATAAACAGTCTTTTGTACCTAATTTCTGGATACTTCTGTTAGGGAAGGAACAGATCCGTTACATTTGGCCAACTCATACCTCATCCGGGTATCGGATCTTGCCTAGCTCAGACGAATGGTCAGAAGCCTGGGCTTCAAACCACTCTACCACCGGGGGCGGCAATCTCTGCAGCAGGGGCAGGGCTCGATTTCGACTGGTAGCTTGTAGCAAATTGCTAACAAACAAATGCATTTTGCTAGTGATAAAAAGTGGTTCAAGCAAACATTGCTAGTGAAAAATTTTTGAATGTTTTAGAGTGAACTGTAAAGCGCCACTGCATTGCGCGTGTGGAATATTTTAGACACATACAAAAAGGAACAACTGCTTTCTGGAAACGACTGTTTCTTGAAAAAGTACAAACATTATAAAAACATTTTGGCACTAGTAGAAATATCCAGTATATTTCCCTTATCTACTTTTGCATGTGAGGTTGGGCTCAGTTTCATGAAGAGAATAAAGGGTGATTGGAGGGGCAGTTTATACTTAACAAACATTGAATGCTCTCATGAGTATTGAGGTTGAAGGTCCGTCCGAATACAAGTTTGACTTCAAGCCTGCTGTGCCGCCCCGGTGGCGCAGTGGTCTAAGCGATGGCCTCTAATCATTTGTTCGATCGGGGCTGGGTTCGAATCCCGGTGAGGCGTGGATGTTGTGTTTGTCTTACGGCACTGGCTTTCTCCCTTCCCTGGAACCAGTGACCCTAAATTAGGGACGGGCGACTGCTTATAGCCCATTGAGTTGCTCACGGTGGTCGTTAAACCTTCAATAAAAAAAACAGTTTCGAGCGTTATGAGCGGAACTGCGTACGAATTATCACTAGTGCAGAAGGCGCATTATTACATACTGATGATTATTTGTATTATTACGCGATGATTACTATTATTACTTGTACGTATTATCACAAGTGCAGAAGGCACATTATTACATACTGATGATTATTTATATTATTGCGCGATGATTACTATTATTACTTGTACGTATTATCACAAGTGCAGATGGCCCCGCACGGGGATAACTGGTTTTCCAGTTATTTGGGGAGCGGCGCCCCGACGGCCCGAGCTGACCTTGTGACTGGTCAACATCTGATGTCATGCCACCGCTTGTTTTTTATTTTGGTGTTTGCAGGGACGGCTGTTCATCCAGCTGTTGGGGAGTCGCGGCCCCACGATCCCGAGCTGGTCTTGTGTCTCGCATTTTCGTTTTTATTTATTTTCTCCACTGGCTAGTTGCCCGTGTTGTATACTCTACCTAATCGCTACCACGTTATGTACTAACACCCCGGTCTTGTGGTTTTGTTACCCTCCACCACTAACTGTTTTATATTAACCGCTCAGTTCGTAGGTTGCTGAGATTCCGTTTAGGTTCCATTCCAGGGTTTGTCTTCCTTGGATTACTTTTTTCCTTTTAGCTGGTTTGGGTGCTAGACCTACCTGCATGTTTGCCGCGTGCGGAGACCCGTGAGGCGGAAATGGGATGTCTGGCGGTTGAGATCGCAGGAGACCGGAGAAGTGCCTCCTGTGTACCAACACTCCTCTTCGACCCCGGCTTCGCTGTAAACGGGAGGTTAGAGACTAACCCACCTCTAGTCAGAAGTCTTGAACCAAGTTGTGTACAGGGCTTTAGTGGCTTTTTTGTCGTATAGCACGGCAGGGTAAGCCCGGGGGCTGTGGGATCATGCCAAAGGCGTTGGCATGTCGGTACCCGGAAGCCGAAGTGTCCGCCGAGTGCGTGTGATCACAGCCAACGGACTATATCTGCAACGTATAAGCTCCAGAACTGTGTCCAGCGTCATTTTCTTGGCTTGCAGACCTCCAGTTCTCCCTTGTAGGGCTCGGTAGTGGGTGGAGTAGTCTGCAGACGAATCCTCCTCCTTTTTTCCATGGGTAAAAACAAAAACAAAAACTCCAAATTCAAGTCACCTGAGAAAATGATAGTTGACAACGACTCTCCTTCGTCTTCTCAACCTACCAAGTCTCATAACCTTAAACGATCTTTAGACCATGATCTGGACCAAGAATGTGGAACCTCTTCTTCGGCAGCTGTACCAGTTGCTCCGAAGCGTCGTCTCCCCGCGATTGCTGTGAATACGCATGCTACACACTTAGTTGTAGAATCCATCGATGCGAATGAGAGACTGTCCACCAGATCTCCCTTTTTCATTTATAAAGCTTTGGACGCTGCGGTTGGCCCCTTGAAGTCTGTGAGGAAGCTTCGCTCTGGGGACCTGCTTGTCCAAACTTGCAGTGTTTCTCAGAGTAACACTCTTCTGCACCTCACTAGTCTTCAAGGCATTCCTGTCAAAGTGACACCTCACCCGTTTCTTAACACCTCTCGGGGTGTTATTTCGGAGTTTGATCTCTTGCCATGCAGTGAGGACGAATTGGTGACTGAACTTGCAGATCAGGGCGTTATTGCTGCACGTCGTATGATGTTCCGGCGCGATGGTTCTTTGATTAAGTCTAAAAATGTAATCTTGACTTTTAACTCCCCGAAAGTTCCGACCGAAGTCAAGGCTGGCTACTTGGTCTGTGGAGTTCGCCCGTACATTCCCAGTCCTCTGCGCTGTTTCAAGTGCCAGAGGTACGGGCATTAACAACGTTCATGTAACAGTTCCGCTCGTTGCGCAAATTGTGGCTCCAGTGAACATGACGGGGAAGGTTGCACTTCTGCGGCCTGCTGAGTTAACTGTGGTGAGGCCCATGCAGCTTACTCCCGCAACTGTATAAAATGGAAGGACGAGATGGCGATCCAGCGCCTCAAGACCCTGGAAGGCCTCTCGTACCCTGCTGCCAAGGCCAAGTTGGGTATTCCCAACAACCGACAGCGTACTTTTGCCGCAGTAGTTCAGTCTCTGCCACAACCCGTGCAGCCCTTTGTTCCGCGCCCTGTAGCTCTCGCCGCACTTGCCAAGAGATCTACAGCTGAACAAGCGACACAGGTGGATTTCACCGAGCTCCAGCTTATTCGACCACCTGAGTCTGCGCCTTCTCTTTTGAAGACGACCGACTCTTCCAGTTCCCAGCAGAAAGCCTGCACGTGTGGAAGACCCGGCCCTAAATCCGCAAAGGTGTGCAGTGTCCATCCAACTGTCGCGGTGCAACTGACCAACATTGCAAATGTCTCAGACTCAGCGAGGTCCCCACCCTCAACCAACATTATAGAGGAACATAGGGGAGGAGAGTGACAGTTCGTCCCCCTCCTGTGACTCATCCTATGTGTAGTTGTGTTCGTTTTCGTGATGTGTTTTATCATTCTAATTCCTCAGTTTTACTTAATCGGCTAGTTTCTAACCATTGTACCATGTTTTTAATACCGTTTGTTTCATTGTCTTTTTTGGCACTTCCATCATTCTCATGGTTCGGTTTTACTTGGTCAGCCAGATTTGGGGATTTATGCCACGTTTTTTAATACTGTTTGTTTGTCTTGTGTCTGGCGCTCTTTGGCCAAACATGGCCCTTGCGCCATAAAAATCAACCAACCAACCAACAAGTGCAGATGGCGCATAATTACATACTGATGATCATTTATATTATTACGCGATGATTACTATTATTACTTGTACGTATTATCACCAGTGCAGAAGGCGCATTATTACATACTGATGATTATTTATATTATTACGCGATGATTACTATTATTACTTGTACGTATTATCACAAGGGCAGAAGGCGCATTATTACATACTGATGATTATTTATATTATTATGCTATGATTACTGTTATTACTTGTACGTATTATCACAAGTGCAGAAGGCACATTATTATATACTGATGATTATTTACATTATTACGCGATGATTACTATTATTACTTGTACGTATTATCACAAGTGCAGAAGGCACATTATTACAAGTACAGCAGGCGCAATTACCAGTGCAGCAATTTTGAATGAGACTGAGGCTTAGCTAGATTTAACTACCAATAATAAACTATTCTGGTAAAAAGGTATCACTGAAAGTATTCAGTGTTGGAGTTTTTGCCAAATTCTCGAAAAAATAAAACTATTTTAAAAGAAAACTACTGATCTTTTTTTAACTATACCTCATTCAGTACCAGCGGTGAACGATCATTTTTCATATTTAAATGGGTTAAAAATCGTTTACCAATTCATTAAGTCAGTTCTATTTAAGGGATTTTTCATGTATGCTTATAAAAAACGATGTTCAATCATTAGATTATGAATCTATTATTGATAAATCCGCTTGAGTTAAAGGGGCAAAATTACCAGTTCAATATGATTTTTCTATGTAACTAAGATACTTCACTCATTTTTTTGGAACAAAAAAAACGAGTCTGTATATGTGTACGTGTTTATTAATCACTATTTAATAATACTAAATGGGATGTGCAATGTGATTTTTTCCTATTACACGCGTTTCTGTTTAATTAAAAAATTATAAATGTTGCATTTTCAATTCATGCATTTTAGTATCACATCCTTAAAAAACGATTATTTTAAAATTTTAGAGGGGGCTTCAAACTCAGGTTGCGCTTGAGGCCTCCAAATGCTTAATTGTTTTTGGGCCTCCTGCTTTACTGAATAAGGCACCACCAGTGTATAATTAACGCTGCCAATTATACCATTTTAATAATTGAATGCATTAATACTTTACATTAAAAGGATAATTGTAACTTACATATAATTTTATAGGACCTATATGTTAAGCATAAAAATGCACAAACTTACATTTGTTTATTTGTGTACAGTGTTACTACGACATCAATTTTGAAAAACCTACTGAATTTGAGTTAACCCATTTCAGAAAACGCCCTAAAAATATCGTGCTAGAAATGCTGCGAAAAATTTTCATTTTTCTCTATGGAGGTTTAATTCATTTGGAACATTCAATAACGAAATTCTGAAATCGAGTCAGAAAACGTTTGACAAGGCCAGTAAAATCCGAAAAGAAATTTTGACCTTTTACCATTTAGATTGCAAAACACATTGCAAAACAGACATGCAAATTTTTACAGTCGATATTTGTGTTGCCCAACAGTTTTACAATATTTTTCCAGATGTAAAAAGGGTACCATCCGGGGACGTCGCCAAGGGGGAGTCCAACCTGAATCCCCCTGAAAGTGCGTTGTCCTCTTCTCCGAATAAAGGTCAGCAAATAGAATTCGCAGGGCTATGAAGATAGATACAGTTGTTCTCCACTATTCCAAATCCTTAGTTTAAGCCTTTTTAATGTTAATACGGCCATAGGGGAATTAAGAAGATGGATAGGAATTCACTGAGGAAGGTCATTACTAATTGTACTGCTGTTTTTCAGTGCTACTAAGTTGGGGATCAGAACATGGAAAAGGGAAGTCAAAAGCTACACCAGCGCTCTTAAGCCTGCACTAGAGCACTGAGAGAGCAGAACATGGTTGACGACTACTTTGGAGAAGATGAATTGTGAAAACACAAATTTGTCCATGACGAGGATGGAATCCGCGCCCCCTCACTCCTAAGTTGCTATCCCACCTAAGCTACACGGATGGAATGCATCGCTGCAGATTTGTCATTTTGGCACTTGCTCAGTAGTACGTCACAGAACGCAAGACAAGGTTGCTGACTTGAAGGAAGGAAGTTAAGGAGGGGAAGGTATAATGTCTGCGTCTCTTATTTTTCCTAATCACGAAAAATTTTGCTTTCATGCCCTTCTCTTACGCACAATTTTTTTTTAATCAGGACGTGCTAGTGATGCCGGTGGCAGTGCGTTATGTTTATTACACGGGCATGTAACTAGCTTCACGTTTTACTAATTTTATTAAAACGGATAGATCGAACATTAGCAAAAAAGGACCCCAACTCTTGATTCTTTTGTATTCCTAAAAGTGCAAAAACTTCAAGTCAGTTCCAAAGTTAATTAGTATGCATCCGGAGAGGAGGGAGGGGGGAAGGGTTGCACGAATTCCTTCGTAGTCTGTAGTAAAAAGTACTAAAATTAGTTCTTTCTGTATTTCATAAATAAAGATGCCATCAAACTTGCCCCAGCAAAAATGATACACGTCCACCCGTCGCCCAATCTGATTTCGAAGTATAGCGACGTCCCAGGTACCATCAGTATCTGTTTCACGAAGACACAGACATATCTACAAAAGTAAGCAGAGAGAGCTAAGCCAAGAAAACGTGTCCGCTTCCGACTTGAAAGCGACGAACAGGCTGAACAGAAATGTACACGCCAAAAAGTGATTATCGACACAAAGAAATCGTGATAACTTGCACCTCAACATAATACAATTTTACAGCGGCTTTTTCCTCCCTTTTTTTTTTTTTTAACTATTCGAAGAAAAGGGTTAATATGTGTAGGGGTGTGTGAGTGAGGACAGCCCGCCAATATAAAAATGTTTTTGCATCTGCATCTCGCTGTGAAACAACGTTTCGTCGTAAGTAGGTGATCATCTATCGCAAGTTTTCAAAATTCAAACTTAGTACCCGGGCACCCAAGTTTGTATTGAGCAACGACGGCATTAGCAGGGCCTGATTCATGCACGGGCCTACTGGCCCCTGTAAACCCGTGCATAAACTTATTTGAAGAGGGGTGGGGCGCACTACGCCAGACCTAAATGTACCGCGTAGGGCAAAAACATACTGCTCTATTAATTTGCTTCATCATCATCATCATATGTAGAGGATTTTAGGAAGGGAGTGTCTGACCCCAGGTCTTAAACAACCCTTAGAAATAGGAAGCTAGGAGATTTGGGCTAGAGTGCCCGATAGGAAAGTCACACGGAAACGAAGTAGAAAGGGGGAGGAAGACGCCCTTATTTATTACCGGGGGCCAGTACCCGGGTCCGACGGCTTTACGTGCCCATCCGACGCACGGCGAATATTTAGTGGATCGAGCGTTCGTACCTGCCTGGGATCAAACCTGAGGTCCTTTCCGTGGCAGTCACAAACGTTGCCCACTCGGCCACCCTCTGCACTTAATTTGCTTCAAACGTAGGGAACCCGATTTGAAGATACGTCCAGGGCCTGTGAAAACCAAAATCTGCCAGTGGTGACATTCGAACTCACATCCTTCTACTCCGGAGTCGAATGCTTCCACAATTAAGCTACATCAACAAGGGCTTGTCACTGCTCCTTGCCGTCTTGTATAGTACGCCATATATATTCCCCCTACTTCCTTGAGAAAGGGCTAGGACGGAATCGTAGGTTTCTGGGACTGCCGGCAAACCACGCTTCAAGGAGCTCTCTGTAAAGATGGAATTCTGACTAATTCCAGACGATGTATGGAAGAAGCATCACACAATTTTTCGAAGCGTTAGAGAAGGTATTCCCATTAATTCCAGATGATGTGTGGAAGAAGCATCACACAATTTTTTGAAGCATTAAACAAGAAATTTTCATTAATTCCAGACGATGTGTGGAAGAAGCATCGCACATTTTTTTGAAGCGTTAAAGAAGGAATTCTCATTAATTCCAGACGATGTGTGGAGGAAGCATCACACAATCTTTTGAAGTGTTAAAGAAGGAATTTTCATTAATTCCCGACGATGTGTGGAAGAAGCATCGCACATTTTTTCAAGCGTTAAAGAGGGAACTTTCATTAATTCTAGACGATGTGATGAAATTTTCACGTTTTCGGATATTATCTGACTTTCTATCCTTGTCACATTTACACCAAAAATCGGATTGTCATCTTCAAAATTTGAAGGAATTCTCATTAATTCCAGACGATGTCTGGAAGAAGCATCACACATTTTTTTGAAGCGTTAAAGAAGGAATTCCCATTAGTTCCAGAGGACGTGTGGACGAAGCATCACACGTTTTTTTTTGAAGTGTTAACGAAAGAATTCTCATTAATTCCAGACGATGTGTGGAAGAAGCAGAGAAAAAAATTTTGAAGCGTTAAAGAAGGAATTCTCATTTATTCCAAACGATGTGTGGAAGAAGCATAGCGCATTTTTTGAAGCGTTAAAGAGGGAATTTTCATGAATATGAATTCCAGCCGATGTGTGGAAGAAGCATCACACAATTTTTTGAAGCGTCGCACAATTTTTGAAGCATTAAAGAAGGAATTTTCATTAATTCTAGACGATGTGTGGAAGAAGCATTGCACATTTTTTTGAAGCGTCAAAGAGGGAATTTTCATTAATTCTAGACGATGTGTGGAAGAAGCATCGCACATTTTTTTGAAGCGTTAAAGAAGGAATACCCCTTAATTCCAGAGGACGTGTGGACGAAGCATCACACATTTTTTTGAAGTGTTAACGAAATAATTCTCATTAATTCCAGACGATGTGTGGAAGAAGTATCACACAATTTTTTGAAGCATTAAACAAGGAATTTTCATTAGTTTCAGACGATGTGTGGAAGAAGCATCTTACATTTTTTTTGAAGCGCTAAAGATGGAATTCTCCTTAATTCCAGACAATGTGTGGAAGAAACATCACACATTTTTCAGAGAACCTAAAGGCCAGAAGATCCATTTTTACCAAAGGGCACCAATATGAAAACACAAATTTTTCATGGACGAAGTTCGAATCCGCATCCTTCTTCTCCGGAGCCGAATGCCTTCCCAATTAAGCTACACCGACAAGGGCTTGTCACTGCTACTTGCCGTCATGACATGTGCGTCTCCTCTGTAATATAGCACAGGCCTCGTGATGTCTATAGCTGAGTGTTGGGTAGCAGACGACATGTTCTGAAATACTTTGAAAAGTTTTACTTTATTTCTCTAACGAACGAAACTAAAAAATGGTACTTAAACATATCTCTGCAAAACAACTTACTCTTCAATTACCCAATTTTGAAAAATGCATTCGACTCTCAAAGTCTTTGAACCCTGAAAATTCTTATCTTTTGAAACCAAATATTCCGTAAACAACACACTAGGTCGTTTTTAAACAAGATGAGGTGGTCATCTATGGATTCTGAACTCTATGCTTAAGATACCTTTCATTAATGGCGCAAAAACTCCCAGACCCAGAAGAAGGCAATTAACTCAACAAGTTTTTTAGAAACACGCACTAAACAGAAAGAAACAGATAAACTGCTTAAGTACCAAGCAAAAGGAGCATTTTTGTTGAAATGATAACAAATAGAAACACGCAGAGCACATTTGCACAATATTCTCAAACCACATGGAATTTTCAGAAAATTTCAAAGCCACTGAATTATCGCATCTTTTGCAGATAAACAGTATCGTGCGTTAGCCACCAAGCCTGGATATTGTGTGCCACAAAAATAAATAAATAAATAAATAAATAAATAAATAATAATAACAATAATAAAAATGAGATGAATATTTTGGGGCACACTACCACAAAATGTACACCAGCACCTTAAAAGGAAAGTAACGAAAAATTTAGAAAAATCTTGGGCACGCTTGCATCAATCCGATACAAAAAGAATTTTTAGGACTGGACTTCTAGAAACAGAGATATTGTATCCGAAGACGAACGGACAGTGAAACTGTAACATTTCATAACCACGTCGTTTTTTGACATAATATCCATGCCGGAGACGTGCTTTTAAAAGAAAGGAAGGAAGACAATTTCTCGACTGACGGCTGTTTGATACAGCTGGCGCAAGGTAGGCTATTTTAAGAGCATTAAAGGAAAGTTTCCCGTCACGTGACAAACCGACGGTGATAGATTATAGAACGGGTTGAAAGCCCGCATTGCATGCAACATCCACCGGAAATTCTGTTGAAATGAGCGACCGGGAAACAAGATATTATGTGAGATAGCGTAAAGAAATGACCCGCCCGCCTTCCTCTTAGGAAACCCGAGGAATGACACGTTTCCCTAGGCCGCTCTTCAGATAATTTCCACAACTTCGGCAAAAACAATGTTCCTGGAAATATTAAATGAAATACAATGCAAGACAAGAACTTGGAAAACACTTTCATTCACTGTGCTCTCGCAAGTTATACTTTTTAGGCGGTTTCATCGTACGATTATAGTACTTAACACGACATAACAGCAAAAATGAAACCATATTTTATGTAGTTTTCATCTTAAAGCTTCGGAACGGGAGCTGTATGGCCTCCTAATACTTTTGCGTCAGAAAACAACCAGCTAATATTTGCAAGTGAGAAACAAAGATTGTTCTGTACAGGGGTATATCAACGAACACAGAGTGTAATGCACTGCGTGGGCAAGTATTGCCTCTTTCTTCCCAAAACTTTATCACTGCACTTTCTTGCTAGAAGCCAAGTAGGATATTCCTTTTATTTTGTTTCAAAATGTAAATTTAGGTGGAGGAAAAACTCCCCGACATGACAGTGAGCCAAAATCTAGTTTTTTTCTTCTAATAAACCTTCAAATTTTTAGCATTTTAAAAAGGAACGTCGAAAGTTTCTCTTACCTGGGAGGTCCAGTCTTGAAATTAGGATCCTTTGAGTTCAAAAGTACCTTTCTTCCACTCAAATAGAGAGCAAGAAGTTCTTACTTTCTCATATGTTCGGTATAGGAAAGTATTTTGATTGTTAAAAAATATCACTTCCAGTTTTCGACATAATTTTACTCAAAATTTAGAAATTTGGTGAATACCCAAAGGCCAACAGTTTTAAATATCAAGTGAAAAGTAAAAGTTATGTGGACAACACAAGACGTGCAGAAAGGCAGAATGAAAACAAACCAGCGAAGAACGAATGAGTATTAGATAGTAAACGTAACAATAGGGAGATACACTATCATGACAAAAGTCACCGGACACCCTTCAAAAGCAAATGAACGGATCCGCTGCGTTGTTAACATGCGCGGTACAGCTGCAAACGGTATAAAAACAAGCCTGTAGCTGACCGCGATCATATCGCACTGTGAGGTTGAGTGAAAATGTCGTGGCGGGGGAGAATTGACTTTGAGAAAGTTGATTTTTGGGTGTTATATTAGTGGGTTGTCCATAAGAGAAACCGAGACGCGTTTAAACAAGTCAACTGTTTCGAATGTACTGAAAAAGTGGAAGACACATGGCGTACCTGAAGCAGCAAAACGTACCAGCAGACCAAAGAAAATCAGTGATAGAGGACGTCGAAGCCTCAGGAGAGTCGTTACAGCTAATCGACGGAGTACTGCACAAGACCTCAGTGTACAGGTGAGTAAAAATGCTTGAGCCTCGGTATGTACACGTACCATTTGCAGAGAACTTCATTCCATGGGTTACCGTGGTCGTGCGGCTGAGCCTCATAAGACTTTCATCTCCACTCGGAATGCTGCTCGTCGTTTAGCATGGTGTAAAGAACATTTACCGTGGACCGTAGATCAATGGAAACGGGTCCTATGGGCTGATGAATCCAGATATACGATCCATCAGTCTGATGGCCGTGTGTGGGTATGGCAGCAGCCGGGAGAATGATATTTACCACAGTGTACTGTTCCTACGGCCAAGTTTGGAGCTGGCAGTGTATTCGTGTGGGGGTGTTTTTCGTGGTATGGTCCCGGCCTATTGGTTATCGTGTACAAACCTGTTAACCAGCACGTCTACCTCGATATTCTGGATAATTATGCCGTACCAACTCTGTGCCAATACTATGGAACCGAGCCTTGTTGGTACCGGCAAGATAATGCACCGAGCCATAAAGCAAGGACTGTTACGGCGTAGTTTGACGATAATTCCGTACCGTGTGTGGACTGGCCAGCACAGATCACTGATCTTAATCCCATAGAGCTCCATTGGGATGAATTAGAGCGCCGCATAAAAAGTTTGGAACCAAGGCCTACTACTAAGCAACAGTTAGCGGCAGCATTATATACTGAATGGATACCTATCGCTGTGTTCCAAAACTTTTTCGAAAGCATGTCTCGAAAGGTGAGTGCATGCATTAAGGCCAAAGGTGGACCGACATCGTACTAATGTATGTCAATAAATGCTATATTGTGTTTCTCTTCTAGGTGTCCGGTGACCTTTGTCAATATAGTGTACTTTCGGAGTAGGGTTTCGAAAAATTCCGTTCAAGCTTAAAAGCTCAGTAGAACTTTCGGCGACAGAGGACAAGTGACTAAATATGTCTTCATCTCTGTGACGTATTCCGAAAGGTCACGGAGGTTATAGGCATTTCAGCCTATTGTTTTACATACTTCCATCCACTGTTTCGGACAATTCCATGCATCCATACGAGGTGATCTACAACTCACAGTGTAAATTCTCTAGTCTGGATAGTTGGGCCTAATAGTGTATGCGGCTACCTAAAGTATTTACAGAAGAAGATACTAAAGTGCATGTCTGTTTTTAAGTTAAAATGTTCGGCAAATTTATTCACACTCTGTTCATTTCTATTTCTTACGCTGCTCAGAGTATGAAATTACGCCCCTGGTATGACCATTCTGGGAGGGCAACAACCCTCCCTGTTGTTACGGCCCTGATTTTAATATCGTCCATAAAGGATAACAAATTTAATCAATGGCTCCCCCTTTGTTTTCAGGGTTGACCTTCAAAGCAAAAAGACAATGTCGTAATCATTTAATCAGGGTGCAACAAATTTGCCTCCTTTCATGTACACTGCTCGAGATAGAAAATACCACACCATGAAGAAATGCACGAAATGAGGCGAAGCTTACCACACATATCGACAAGTAGGTGGGAAAGAAGTAATTTAATATCTGAGGGATTGCATAACGCGATGGGCAAGGAGACAGTAAAACATGGCAGAATCCAATAGGTAGTATGACCGCCATCCTGGGCTATACCTTCGGCAGTACGGTGTGGCATCGAGTGGAAAAGTCTCCCGATGGTGTCCTGAGGTACCGCTAGCCCTTTGCCCACAATTTGTCGCCATTGCGAGAGGGCTCTTCAGAGGCATTAAGTCGTCTGCCACCGACGTCTTACACCCCATATGGTGTCCTGAGGTACCTCCGGCCATGTGTTATCGACCATTGCCCCACAATTCATCGACATTGCGAGACTGTTCTTCAGAGGCGTTAAGTCGTCTGCCACTGACGTCCCACACCCCGGATGGTGTCCTGAGGTATCGCTGGCCATGTGTTATCGACCTTTGCTCCACAATTCATCGACATTGCGAGAGGGTTTTTCAGAAGCGTTAAGTCGTCTTCCACTGACGTCCCACACCCCGGATGGTGTCCTGAGGTATCGCTGGCATGTGTTATTGACCTTTGCCCCACAATTCATCAACATTGCGAGATGGTTCTTCAGAGGCGTCAAGTCGTCTGCCACCGACGTCCCCGACTCCGGATGGTGTTCTGAGGTATCGCTGGCCATGTGTTATTGACTTTTGCCCCACAATTCATCAAAACTGCGAGAGGGTTCTTCAGAGGCGCTAAGTCGTCTGCCACTGACGTCCCACACCTCGGATGGTGTCCTGAGGTATCGCTGGTCATGTGTTATTGACCTTTGCCCCACAATTAATCAACATTGCGAGACAGTTCTTCAGAGGTGTGGGAGGTCGTCTGCCACCGACCTCCCACACCCCGGATGGTGTCCTGAGGTATCGCTGGAAATGTGTTAACGCTCTTTGCCCCACAATTCATCGACACTGCGAGAGGGTTCTTCAAAGGCGTTAAGTCGTCTGCCACTGACGTCCCACACCCCGGATGGTGACCTGAGGTATCGCTGGTCATGTGTTATCAACCTTTGCCCCCCAATTCATCAACATTGCGCGAGGGTTCTTCAAAGGCGTTAAGTCGTCTGCCACTGACGTTCCACACCACCTCTACTGTGCACAAGTCGGGAAATCGCGCTAGCCAGGGCAACAGCTGAACGCCTTATATGTACTTATGCTGATGTTGTAGTGTGCGTGCGAGCGTTATCTTGCTGAAATTGGGCATCAGGGATACAAACGGAGGTAAGGCAACTAAAAGGACTGCAGCACTTCATCGACGTATCGTCATGCTGTCATTGTACCCACTACGAGTACGAGCGGTGAGCGATAGTTGAAACTGATAGCGCCCCAAATCATGGCATCAGGCTCGGAAGAAATATGACGCTCACGGATAGCAGAAAGATCATCCCGGTGACTATGTCGTCTCCAGGCTCTCAATCATCGGCTCTGAAACAGAAGCGAGCACAGATGTCTAATACAGAAACCTTGCGCAGCAATGTACTGCCGGGAGTGGCAGTTGGCACAATGGATGGCAAGGGTGAAAATTTGCTTCAGCCAATCTGCGATTCAGGCCGTGTCGATACGGGGATGTCCATAGCTGCCTGTACACTTCGTCGAATGCGGCGATCGAGGCGTTCGGACGTTCGCCTGCATGCACCAGTTCCGCTGCGGCGACGCCCGTCACCCTTCTCCAACAACTGTCGTCACGACAGTTGTTGCATCCCGATGCGTTTCTGCTGCGGTGCGATGCAGGGATCAACCAGACGTACGTAGCGCTGTGATGAGGCCCCGGATAAAGCTGTGCATGTGATGGTAAGATTCCCTATTACGTTGCTCAGACATTCTCACTCCTTACGCATGCTTTCGCTACCGAGATAACTCCGATGCAATAATAGACATGCCCAGGTGAGGACGACTAAACTTAGCTACGCCGAGCAGTTTTACCCTTCTGTCCCCCTCACCAATTTCGTGATTGGTTCGCAAATGCAACATTTACATAACTTATCTGTTGATACATACCTTCCAAATTGCACGGCGCTCCAACAAACACACCGCTGTTAATAGTACTTGCAAGACCAAGAAAGAAACAAGCGATCACAAGGAAATTTATGAGAGTGATTAGTTATGGTACAAGCTGCAAATGATCACAATTACATACCGGTTCATGATGAGGAAGACCAAAAATTAGTAATAAGTAAATCCACCTTGGGCGGTGATAAGTGACCCCACACGCCGTGGGATCGAATGAAACAGAGTTTGGGTGGTCGTCTGCGGTATTGCATTCCATTTTGCTTCTACACGCATCCACAATTCGTTGGTTGTGACAGGCAGCGAGGCCATGCGATTCAGTCGCGATGACAACCCAGACGTTCTCTATAGGCTTCAAATCTGGCGAGTGAGCAGGCTAGGAAAGACGAGCGACTTGATGCGCACCGAGTACGTCTTGGACAGTACGAGCAACATGGGGTTGGTATTGTCTTGTTAGAAGACGGTTCCCTGGATCGTCTGAAGGAAGGGTAGAAGTTCAGCTTCCAACACTTCCGTGAT
Source organism: Macrothele yani (assembly GCA_039090855.1). Taxonomy (NCBI): domain Eukaryota; kingdom Metazoa; phylum Arthropoda; class Arachnida; order Araneae; family Macrothelidae; genus Macrothele; species Macrothele yani. The sequence goes on from CM076990.1 coordinate 4,083,066, forward strand.
GTATAGCGTTGGCTGCTCAATGTGCCTGTGATACGTAGTAGGCGAGTGCGTGAATGAAACGCAATAGCGCCACAGACCATCACGCTCGGCGTGGGACCGGTATGTCGCTGCACAGTGCAGCCTTCCAGATGCCGTTCACCACGGTATCTGCGAACAAGGATTCGTCCGTCGTGATGCATTAGATTGAATCTAGACTCGTCCGAAAACACAATATGCTCCCATTCAGCACTCCAGTTTCGACGTTCGCGGCACCACTGCAATCGCTGGTGCCTATGGCTCAAAATTAAGGGAGGTCGCAGCAATGGACGACGAGACGAGGCCTCTCTGCAGAAATTGGTGATGAATAGTGCTTGCAGACATCGGACGATGTGTGATCATCCTCCATTACTGCGCAAGTGTCGTGGATGGTGTTGTGCGCAACGTCACTGCCATACGGTGCAAGTGCCTGTCTTCCCGCTCCGTCGTGCAATTTCGAGCTCCAGACCCCGCACGACGATGCGTAGAGATGCGTAGAACCTTCTGCTGTCCATTGATGCCATGCACGCATAACGGTGGTTGCGTTGCGCCTAATGCGTGCAACAATAGCACGGTATGATAAATCACCTTCATTGAGTCCAACGATTCTACCGCTTTTAAACTCTGCGTGTTCGTATGGTTATCACATCCTTCTATGCGGCATGTTTACATGTTGACAACTACGTACGGTCGAGTTTAGCGATGGCAAGTTCAAAAACCTGCTCTCTGTTCGCCTTCTTTTATACCCCCTGATGTGACGTTTCCGATGGCGCTGTGCGCGCCTTACATTTGCATGTGCGCTGCAATTGTAATCATTTGCATCTCATGGTGCCCTATCCACCCTGTATATTTCGTACAAATCCGAGCATTTCTTCATGGTGTTGCAATTTCTATTAACAGCAGTGTACTTCCTGGTGTGGCATTTTTATGTCTACCATATTGGAAACGACAAAGAAGCACGCATTTTTCTTTAAAACTAGAAATTTCTGAGGTGCAAATAATTTTAGCATTCATAATCAAGCATCATCCCTGCCGTGTGAAAATTCTATGTATAAAATTATTTTTAACAACTGCAAGACACCTCATTGTTGTTGGAGAAAAATCCTACACGGCCGTTAATTAGATCTATAAAGATTCTCAGCGATATTTCTAACAATTCACCATACAGTCGTAAGAAGGTAACTTCTGGCATTCCAAGGTTATTATGTTCACTATGGATATCATTTCAGTGGTGATTGTATCTTTTGGAGTACGGAGCGTCAATAGAGCAGCCAGTTTACTAGTCTTAGTTCAGAGATTGCCAAGGTCTTAATCAAAACATGTCGGTACAATCGAAGCTGACTGCTTTCTGAATGGAATGTGTTGCAAACAGAACCTTGGGTCCGCACAACATTAGGTGTGTCAAATATTGGTCCTTAAGACAACAGGAAAGTAAACAAATGCAGTAAAAAATTAGGGAAAGGAATAGAAAGTGAAACCCGGGTTACATTTAGAAAAAGAAAGAAAAAGAAAGAAGAAACCCGAGTTAGATTTGCTGAGCCCAAAACACGTCACTGTTGTACACTGTCGGTACTTGACTCGGTCCACGCAAATAGGGTTGGTATCTCAGGTAAATTCCATTGTATTTCTAAAAAATTGTGGTAACCAGGTACAGAAAGAAATGCAGCGGAGTTAAGGTAATTAGAGAAGGAATGCTACTATGCAAAACTGTAAGCTCCGCGGAGAAAATTGTTGAAGGGAAATTTTCCAGAGATAGTAAAATGATAATCGATGGATCATGCCAAACCACAGGAAGATGCGAACACGTTGGTGCGAAGGTTACTGTTAAGGCTGACGAACCCGTTGTTGACACTGAAACTTTCACGTAACACTCAGCTAGCTGGCCACATTTACCAGGCAAGACTGTTGACATGCTACCAGATAAAGGGCTGAATAAATTTATGAATGATCCGCGAAGATTAATTCAATTTGGGCACCGTCCTTTTCCTGGGACAGCCTTGTATATAAACTAACGGCGTTAGTTAGTGCTGTCCATGGGCACACAAAAAGGGGGGCAAGGGGGACATTTGCCCTCCACTGGAAATCGAACTGCTGTTGGACTGTATGTACTACAGAGTAATTCCGGATAACAAAAATTATCATTGCTAATGTTCTTATCGACCTCCTGGATGCGTGTGCATGCAGCTAAAATAGGGAAAACTTAGGGAATTTCCAGTAGAAAAAGAGGAAATTTACAATAAAAAGTAATAACTAAATTTCCCATTGCATGTTGGAGAACGGCGTACATACGAACACTATGGGAAAGTATGAAAGGCGAAAAAATGAAAAATATATCCTCTGAGGCAGCCATTCACTACTGGACAAAGATATCTAGAATTTTCCCAGAAATTTGTCTTGAGGGTACTTTTTTGTTCTTGACGGCAAATTGTGGGATCTCTGTGGTTTCGTGGCACATGTGACACAAGGGTCCAAAATGATGAAAAAGAACCACAAAGAATTTTCTTATTGATCAAACATACTGTCTAATTTCATTCATGCATTTTACTTATGTAGTTTTGGGGGTTTCCAATAAAATTTATATGTTGAGAATGTGGTAAAAACGGTTAGACGACAAGCAGGAACAGTAAAAAATTTTATACGATATTTACATACCCTATATTGACAAAAGTCACCGGACAGCCCATCAAAAGCAAATGAACGGATCGCTGCGTTGTTAAGATGCACGGTACAGCTGCAAACGGTATAAAAACAGGCTTGCAGCCTACCGCGATCATATCGCACTGTAAGGTTGGGTGACAATGTCGAAGCGGGAGAGAACTGACTTTGAGAAAGGAAAGACGGTTGGGTGTTATATTAGTGGGTTGTCCATAGGAGAAACCGAAAGGCGTTTAAACATACCCAAGTCAACTGTTTTGGATGCACTGAATAAGTGGAAGACACATGGCGTACCTGAAGCAGCAAAACGTACCGGCAGACCAAAGAAAATCAGTGATAGAGGACGTCGAAAACTCAAGAGAGTCGTTACAGCTAATCGACGGAGTACTGCACAAGACCTCAGTGTACTGGTGAGTAAAAATGCTGGAACCTCGGTATATACACGTACCATTCGCAGAAAACTTCATTTGATGGGTTACCATGGTCGTGCGGCTGCTCATAAGCCTTTCATCTCCACTCGGAATGCTACTCATCGTTTAGCATGGTGTAAAGAACATGTATCGTGGACCGTAGATCAATGGAAGCGGGTCGTATGGGCTGATGAATCCAGATACACGATTCATCAGTCTAATCGCCGTATATGGGTATGGCGGCAGCCGGGTGGAATGCTATTTACCACAGTGTACTGTTCCTACGGTCAAGTTTGGAGCTGGCAGTGTACTCGTGTGGGGGAGTTTTACGTGGTATGGTCACGGCCTAATGGATATCGTTGACAAACCTGTTAACCAGTACGTCTACCTCGATATTCTGGACAATTATGCCATACCAACTCTGTGGCAATACAATGGAACCGAGCCTTGTTGGTACCAGCAGGATAATGCATCGAGCCATAAAACAAGGACTGTTACGGCGTGGTTTGACGTATAATTCCATATCGTGTGTGGCCTGGCCAGCACAGAGCCCTGATCTTAATCCCATAGAGCATCTATGAGAGGAATTAGAGCGCAGCATAAGAAGTTGGGAACGAAGGCCTACTACTAATCAGCAGTTAGTGGCAGCATTATGTACTGAATGGAAGCGCATACCTATCGCTGTGTTCCAAAACCTTGTCGAAAGCCTGTCTCGAAGGGTCAGTGCATGCATTAAGGCCAATGGTCCGCCACATTACTAATGTCTGTCAATAAACGCTATGTTGTGTTTCTCTTCTAGGTGTCCGGTGACTTTTGTTAATATAGTGTATGTTATCCATAGTTACGATTTCTGTTTGCTCCTTCCTAAAAACTAAGCTATGGGCGCCCAGGGTGCTGTGAAACTTACTATAGTGTTGTTTTAACATAAATTGGAAATATCTATTGAAGATCTGCGTAAGGAAGACAACACAAGCTTTAGTCAACAGTTTTCAACTCTACATTCAATGCAACGAATGAAATCTGTATTTGGATACAGAGCGATTCCGAAGGTACTCTGGTCATCGTGATCGAGATCGGCATGGAATAATGAAAATCATAAAGTGTGGCTTCATTTCGGCTTCAAAGCCTTGCGCTTTATATCAGCAAGGACGCAATTGATTTTGCAGTACTTTGTGTATCATTTATCTCGATAGTTGCAGCTGAGGTGAAGCACGAAGTATATGCAATCGAGAGATGAGCTAAAACGTCTCTTCGACAACGTCAGTGAGTTTTTCACAAACACCCAACTGAGGTAGGTCATTCACACTTCCTCTTCCCCTAGTTTTCTGAAACTTCCTCCAAATGTCACGTTTGTAGACAAAATCCTTTCCACATTAACAACGGCAATCCCGTTGCACAAGTTTTACGGATTCAGGCTCTGCAAATCGGATGATGGCCTACTTTATGGAGTCATCATCTTTATTTAAGTTTCTCGCATTCACAACTGGACACTAATTACAACCTATAGACCACGCAATAATCAAACAACTTTATTTGCTACACAATCAAGTCTTTTAATTGTTGTGCTCTAATAAAGATTGTAAACTGGAGCAGACTTTGTGGGAACTCTGTATGATTCATTCTTTTAAGACTCTTTCCCTTTTTTTTTTTTAAGTTCTTTATCAATAGTTTCGTTTCTTGTTTCAAATTGTTAAAGTGCTTGATCAGCCATAATTTTGAAAACAAACAAGTTTGAACCGAGCTTTCACTTCCTCATCCAGACTAGTTCCAAATTTTTTTATTTCGTTTGATCATTTTGCTTTCAGTGAGTTAAAAAAATTAACGAAAACTATCAGTTTTAATTCGGCTGCACAGATGCACACCGTGGCTTCTAACTGTATAAAAAACACACATGTTCCGTCCCCTAAGCTTTTTCTATTAAGTGCTTAGTTTCACGTTGCTGTCCACACTTCTCTGTTTAAAATGAAATGCGTAAACAGTTTTTTCGCTTCAGCTTTAGGATAAGAAAAAGGTGAATAGACGAATGAAATACTAATTAAATTAAAAATCCTCTAAGTCATAAAATAAAATTAAATTAAACACTTGGCGGTTGACCAGCGGAAATAAATCAAGACTCTCAACTTCACAAAAATTTGTTGAAATGATCGGAATTTTCTAGCTCAATTTTTTGCATTACGTGTGGAAAATTTATCACTCCCTCTCTTCTTCCCATTCTCCTTTTTATTTCACTTTCACTCTCTTTCGTTCTTTCCATCATCCCCCCCTCCCGCCGCTCTTTTTTTGTTTCCCACTATTTTCTCTCCTTTTTCCTGTGCGTCTTTTCCTTACCCTTCCTTTTTCTTCTGCTTCTCTTTCATCCTTATTCTCTCTCTCTCTTTTCTTTTCCTCTCTCACTATTTCTTTCCCTTTATTCCTTCTTTTCAAAGTACTTCCCCGTCTTTCGTCACCTCCTTAGGAGAGCATGTGTCTATCAGAGAGAGAGAGAGAGAGAGAGAGAGAGAAACAACTGCAGAACTATGCTGTAGAGTAAGGTTTTCGTCCAGTAGAGTGAGTTGCCTTCGTTTAGAAAGAAAAGTTGAGGAAATGCTGTGTCATAAAAGGAAATGGTGTGTTAAAGACCAGCATACTTTCATACACCACTCTTCCATTCCCTTCCAGAGTGAGCGTTTCGGCGTTTCAGAAAAATTGCCCCGAATTAATGTAATTTAACTCCGAGGCCGCTGTGGTTCCTCAAGCGTGGTAAATTCGCTCTAAAAAGTTCTTAGGTCTCTTTGCTTAATCATCTGTAATCAGAAACGGAGAGAGTTTTTCTAGGTCACAACGCTTTGACAAAGTTTGCACAAAGCAAAAAGGTCACGACATGCGACTTCCGGTCATAACCAGAAATGCAGAGTATTTTTGGCAGTGGACCGATTTGAACCGGCCAATAATAGACCAACTTCGATTAACTGAACGTAAGGGTAACCTCGTTCTCACTGCAGAACACACACAGTAGATGAGATTTAAATTTTCTCAGTTTGTGTGTACCACGAAAATGTTGCAAACCAAAAAACATGCGATAGAAATCTGAAAACCTTTGCAAAGTATCTTCTCTCACCTTACACAAAAACAATCTTTATAATGTTATAATATTTCAATTATGCAATGGTACTCTAGTTAGCGTGTGTGAAAAACAGATGAATGATTCCAATGACAAATTGCACTTCTCTAATTTTACATTTCCCCCTGGAAAGTATTTTTTTCCAGCACAAACACATCCCAATATCATCATCATCATCATCATCATTGTCAACCATTATCAATCCACTGCTGGACGAAGGTCTCCCTAAGTTTCCTCCACAACGGTCTGTCTTGTGCCAGTCTCCCCCATGTCACCCCTGCATACTTTCGAATTTCATCCACCCATCTCCCATGTGGTCTTTTTCTGGGTCTTTTCCTGTCCCTTGGAATCCAATCTAAAATTTCGGCTGTCCATCGATGGTCTGTTCTTCTGGCAGTATGTCCAGCCCATTGCCATTTCAGGGATTTAACTCTGATCATGATGTCTTCCACTCTTGTCATTTTTCGGATCCACGAGTTCCTCTTCTTATCTCTCCTGGTTACACAAAGCATGCACCTCTCCATGCTGCTTTGAGTTGTCTGCAGCCTTTGTATGTCTCTTTTAGTTAAGGTCCACGTCTCTGCACCATACGTAAGCACTGGAAGGATGCATTGATCAAACACTTTTCTTTTAAGACATAATGGCATATTGCTCTTGAAAATTATGCTGTTTTTTCCAAAAGCTCTCCAGGCAAGTTTTGTACGCCGATTAATTTCTTAATCAATGTGACCCTCACTTGATATCTGCTGTCCAAGATAAACGTGCGTGTCTGTTATCTCCAGCTTTTCTCCATCAATCGATAAATCTTCATTTCTTGTAAAAGCATTGAACATCACTTTTGTCTTCTGAAAGTTCATTTTTAATCCCACTTCTTTACTCTTGTCAGCAAGTTCCTGGATCATACTATGCAGCTCTGATGGGCTAGTTGCAAAAATAACTACGTCATCAGCAAAACGAAGGTGGGTTAGATAATCTCCATTAATCTTTATCCCCTTGTTTTCCCAGCTCAGTGACTGAAAAACACCCTCCAATGTGGCATTAAAGAGCTTCGGAGATATGGTGTCACCTTGTCTCACTCCCTTTCCAATTTTTATGTGTGTTGTATTTTCAAACAGCCTAATCTTTGCACTTGCATTTTCATAGATGTTATTAATAATATTAATGTATGCATCTTCAATACCGCAGGTTTTCAGAGCCATTGTAACTGCTGATGGTTTCACCGAATCAAAGGCTTTTTCATAATCGATAAAAGCCATGCACAATGGAAGTTCATATTCCCTCGCTCTTTCAATTAGTTCTCTCAGCACATGGATATGATCTATTGTGCTGTAGCCACTCCTGAATCCAGCTTGTTCTCTCGGTTGAGCCATGTCCAGTGTTACCTTCAAGCGGTGTGAAAGAACTTTAGTGAAGATTTTATAAACTACTGATAGGAGGCTGATAGGTCTGTAGTTTCCGAGATCCTCAATGTCACCTTTCTTATGTAGCAGGATCATTGTAGCGGTGTTCCAATCCTCAGGAATCTTTCCTTCATTAAGGCATCGAGTGAAAATTTGGGCGAGTACTGTTTCGATTTCTCCACTTGCTTCTTGTATGATGTCTACAGTAATTCCATCTTCTCCTGGAGCTTTTCCCCGCTTCATGTTCTTGATTGCATGTGCAACTTCTGCTGGAAGGACTGGAGGAACTCTGGTACTGGTATCTTTCATGATGTCTAGAGTGCATGTATCATCCCTTTCATATAATTTGGAGTAGAAATCTTTCACTCTTGTCAAAATTTCGCCTCTATTTCTTGTTACAGAACCATCTTCTTTTCTCAGTGCCATAATCTGTTTTCTTCCCTTACTGAGATGTCCCTTTGCTATCTTTAGGCTTTGGTTGTTTTCAATTGCTTTCCTCACTAGTTCACAGTTGAATTTCCTTACGTCTTCAGTGATACTTTTTCGTGCTGTCTTGCATAGCTCTATATATTCCACTTTGGAAGTCACATCTTCTTTAGTTGTCCTCATCTCTCTTCTTTTTTGCATTAACATTTTCGTTTTTCCTGATAATTTATTTACATGCAACTTGTTCTTAGACCCAGCTAATTTTGTTGCTGTTTCCATAAGAGCTTTGGTTACTTTTCTGTTAACTTCAGAGATGTCCACTTCTTCCGATGTTAGGCCTTCTAAAGCAGAGAACCTGTTCTTCAGTTCCAACTTGAAGGTATTATGGTGTTTTTTAAGGTTGGTTATGTCAATAGATTTTGTTTATCTTATGAGCTTGCCACGTTCAAGTTTAGTGTTGAGGTACATCTTACATCTCACCAATCTATGGTCACTACCTGTGTTGAACTTGTTTAGCACACTGCAGTCTTCTATGACGAATTTTTTGTTACACATAATAAAATCAATTTCACTTGTCGTCCCATTTGGTTGTCTCCATGTCCATTTCCTGTGTGGCTTTTTCTTGAAGAAGGAGTTCAAGATGAAAAACCCTTCTGCCTCTGCAAACTCAACGAGAGTATTTCCACGCTGGTTTCCGTTGCCGTGACCGAATTTACCTACTGAAGTTTCATTCTGTTGCCGTTGCCCTATTTTTGCATTGAAATCTCCCATAATTATTTTCAAGTGCTGCTTACCTTTATTATTTAGATGACAAATTTCCTCATAAAATTCTTCAATTTCTTCTTCAGGATGACTTGTGGTGGGTGCATAAGTTTGAATAATCTGAGCCTGGTATCTTCTCGATAGTTGGATAACGAGTCGTGCAGCTCTGTCAGAGGAACTTTCAACTTCTACCACTTTATCCTTCAGTTTCTTGTTTATTATAAATCCAACACCACTAGTTCTGCCAGTATCTGTCCCACGATAGTAGAAGAGATGTCCACTTTTCAGTTCGATGAGATCTTCTCCTTTTCTCCTTACCTCACTTAGCCCCACGATATCCCACTTGATCCTTTGTAGTTCCTCTTCCAATTCAAGAAGCCTTGAATCAGAAGATAGGGAGCGTCCATTGTACGTTGCCAAGGTCAGCATCAGATGGCAGCCTAGCCCGGTCCTCCGGGGATTCTTAGCACCCTCTGCCTTCATGTCGCACTGGCCGCTGCCTTGGCCAGGTACATTCCAGCTGCCGGAGACTGAGGGCCAAGACTTAAGTTGTGGAGTCATTTTGGAGGGGTTTGGCCATAACTCACCACGCTGGCCAAGCGGGTTGGTGAGTGTGGGATAGCATTTCCTCTAATCCCGATGGTATAGTTATACCGCTATTGGCGGTCGTCAGAGCCCCTTTAGTGGGAACAGGATGCACCACGAGAAGGCGGGGTTGACATTTGTCAAGGAGAGGCTGTGATGTTACGCATCACCTGACCTCCCAATATACAGTGCTTTAATTTACCACACACTCGTTTCACAAATATATATGAGTACTACGGGTTCGCTTCTAATTTTACATTTTTTCCCCTGGAAAGTATTTTTTTTCCAGCAGAAACAGATCCCAATATACAGTGCTCTACTTTACCATACTCGTTTCGCAAAGATATACAGAGGTTGTCCAAAATAATGGAAACACCTTGCTGAAAACTGTGACTTTGGTATGTGCTGCTTTTTGAGTGAAACGAACATGTAGCTACTTTTTTTTTTTTTTCCGTAAAAAAGTGTTGCTTTTAGTCTCAAGTGTCTGTGTGATTGCATTGTAAATCGGTGTTTGCATAAGTTCGTTCCAGGTGAAGGCACAATGAGTGACCTGTCGGAGTTCCAAAGAGGGAAGATTGTAGGAGCCCGTCTGGTTGGTGCGTCGGTAACCACAGTTGCACAGGTATTGGGTGTTTCGAAAGGTACCGTGTTGAAGGTCGTGACAGCATACAATGTTCACGGCACAACATCGTCTGCGAGACACAACTGTGGAAGGAAAACCAAAGTCCTTGTTAGAGACAGGAGGACATTAAAGAGGATTGTGACCGCAAGGAGGAAAACCACGGCGACGAAAGTGACTGCTGAGCTTAATGCACATCTCCAAAACCCAGTGTCGACCCATACCGTGCGAAGGGAATTGCATAAGCACAATATTTACGGCAGAGCTGCGATTGCCAAACTCCTGGTGTCACAGCAGAATATGAAACGGAGACTACAGTGGTGCCAGGAACATAAAACGTGGACTGCGGATCAATGGAAACATGTCTTGTTTTCTGATGAATCATGTTTCTCACTATTCCCCACTACAGGACAGGTTTGCGTGTGGAGAACCCTCACAGAAACTTACAACCCAGACAGTCTCTTTCTTGCAGTGAAGCATGGGAGCGGTTCCGTAATGGTTTGGGCCATGATCTCGTGGTTTGCAGCAGGTCCCATTATCGCCTTACACGGACGAATCACTAGCGGTGACTATGTCCCCCTTTTGGCCGATCATGTGCATTCAATGGCGCAGACATTGTTTCCGTCAGGGATTGCATCTTTCAAGATGATAATGCCCCGATTCACAGAAGTCAAACTGTTCAATCATGGTTTGAGGAACATGAGGATGAAGTTGCACACCTTTCCTGGCCTGAACAATCACCGGACTTAAACATCATTGAGACCATGTGGTCTGCTTTGGAAAACAGAATGCGATCCCGTTATCCTCCTACGGCGTCTCTCAAGGAATTGGAGCAGTTTCTGCTGGAAGAATGGTACAACATACCACTTACCACCATCCAGGACTTGTATGCGTCCATTCCAAGGAGGATTCAAGCAGTTATAAATGCCAAGGGTGCTCCCACACCATATTAGGTTCGTAACACCTATTGTGTCAAGGTGTTTCCGTTATTGTGGACAACCCCTGTATGAGTACTACGGTTTCGCTAACACACCGATGTACAATGAGTTAAATATGTCTGTCGTTCTCCCTGAAAACCGTTTGAAAATGCTGAGTCTGTATCTACACTTCATTTTGCAACTTCTTCAGACCACAAAGGGAGTCGGGTCAGCGGGTCAAACGATTCAACCTTTCGTTTCTGGTCAAACGGCAGAGTTAAAATCTTCTTAGCATGGTTTTGACGTGTTACGTTTTCGGGATATTTTTTATACCTCTTTTTTCAAATGAATTTGTTCCTTTTTTTCAATGATGATATGTCAGTAAAGAAAAATTACCAATTTCTGCACAATTTCTTGCACGATATTGTTCCACGAGTTTTCTTCCGAAGCTAACCTTGTGGTAAGCGAGTAAATACAATTTCAGGATGTCTTCAATAGTTAATAACACTTTATCAACATTGTCGCATCTGCATGTATGCACATAAGGTTATATTTGGGCATCTCGGTGAATCACGTGCCGTTTATGTAAATTGCAAATAACGTATGCTCATTTAATATGAAGCCTTGATGTATTCCATAATCCAGCACTTTATGCGTTATTTTTGTACGAAGATCTGACAATGAAAGATGTCGGATTTGTTATCCTTTATAAAAGCAAGCATGATTTACATTTTCAGTGACTATATATCTGTTATTTCACCGATTCAATATCAAGAAAAAAATATGGTCCATTTCGCAGAGTAAGCAGCCATTTTATAACGTACATCCTCACATTACAGTATATTACAACCATAGAAGGCAGCACTCGCTGCCAAAGTAACATTTTAAACAACCGCTTCGAAAGAAGGAAACAAACTGACCTAACACAAAAAGCATCAATGTATGTCATCACTTTATTCAAAAACAAGGATAGGGAGCTAAAACTTTTGAGACCAATTGATTCAGGATATAAAATTTTTCCGAATTTTACGTAAAATGTTTTATAAATGTTTTCCTCCCACGCTTGTACTTGCACTCATCCACAGACAATGATTTCTCTGTGTTTCTCGATTTTAGTCAAATTTAAGAAAGAAATCCATGCTACAAAGAATTATTTTAACGAAAAAATAAAAAATTAAAATAATTAAATCCAAATTAAAATTATTTAAATCCCCGTATTCTTGCAATATGATGAGTAAGTGGCGATAAATTTGAGCATTTTTCGTTCGATTTGTCTGGTTTATATCCTTAAGAACCGTTTTCAAATGCTATTACTGCAATAAGTGCATCACCTAGGAGTGTTCTTTTCGATAGTCATACTGTGACGTATAATATATTGACAAAAGTCACCGGACACCTAGAAGAGAAACACAACATAGCATTTATTGACATACATTAGTACGGTGTCAGTCCACCTTTGGCCTTAATGCATGCACTGACCCTTCGAGACATGCTTTCCACAAAGTTTAGGAACACAGCGATAGGTATGCGCTTCTATTCAATACATAATGCTGCCACAAACTGTTGCTTCGTAGTAGGCCTTCGTTCCAAACTTCTTGTGCTGCGCTCTAATTCTTCTCATAGATGCTCTATGTGATTAAGATCGGGGCTCTGTGCTGGCCAGGCCACACACGATATGGAATTATCGTTAAACCACTCCGTTATAACAGTCCTTACTTTATGGCTCGATGCATTATCCTGCTGTTAACAACAAGGCTCGGTTCCATAGTACTGCCGCAGAGTTGGTAGAGCATAATTGTCCAGAATATCGAGATAGATGTGCTGGTTAACAGGTTTGTCCACGATATCTATTAGGCCGTGACCATACCACGTAAAACACCCCCACACGAGTACACTGCCAGCTCCAAACTTGGCCGTAGGAACAGTACACTGTGGTAAATAGCGTTCCACCCGGCTGCCGCAATGCCCATATACGGCGATCAGACTGATGGATCGTGTATCTAGATTCATCAGTCCATAGGACCCGTTTCCATTGATCTAAGATCACGATACATGTTCTTTACACCATGCTAAACGACGAGTAGCATTCCGAGTGGAGATGAAAGGCTTATGAGCAGCTGCATGGACCACGGTAACTCATGGAATGAAGTTCTCTGCGAATGGTACGTGTACATACCGAGGTTCCAGCATTTTTACTCACCAGTACACTGAGGTCTTGTGCAGTACTCCGTCGATTAGCTGTAACGACTCTCTTGAGTTTTCGACGTCCTCTATCACTGATTTTCTTTGGTCTGCCGGTACGTTTTGCTGCTTCAGGCAAGCCATGTGTCTTCCACTTACTCAGTACATCCAAAACAGTTGACTTGGGTATGTTTAAACGCCTCTCGGTTTCTCTTATGAACAACTCACTAATATAACACCCAACAATTTTTCCTTCCTCAAAGTCAGTTTTCTCCCGCCGCGACATTTTCACTCAACCTTACAGTGCGATATGATCGCGGTCAGCTGCAGGCTTGTTTTTATACCGTTTGCAGCTGTACCGCGCATGTTAACAACGCAGCGGATCCGTTCATTTGCTTTTGAAGGGGTGTCCGGTTACTTTTGTCAATATAGTGTATATCTATAAATAACTTTCCTTCTGAGTTTCTGTTCTTTTAGGTAAATTTTGTTTCCTGTCGTTAAACGTTTCCTCGCTGAACGACACATTACTTCCCAGAAGAGGTTTTACAATTTGGCAACACTGACAGGGAGTCAGAGCAGCATATAATGTCAACATTTAATATATGAGTGGAGAGCTGAGTGGATGTGTGTGCCCATCTAGTGCATGAAATATCTTCATCAGTATTTTCCTGCATCATGTGTAGGCACTCCTGCCCGTCCCATGCATGAAGTATCTCCATCTATTTCATCAGAAATGAAATCTTATAATAGAACTATGTGCTAGTGAACTGCAATGCAGACATTTATATTTTAGAGGATTCAATCGCCTTACTGAAGATATTTATACACAGAAATTATGTAAACTCAAAATTATTATTTCTTATTAACTGTTAAGCTCATTAACAGAATTTGTCATAATACTTGTCACTTGTACTCGCTGCACATCCTTCGGTGAATTACATCGCACTAAAAATGAATTTAGCGGAACCCTGTGTTTGCAAAAATTGCGCAATATCCTGTTTAAGTACAATGCTTTCATTTATTCCTAAATTGACAAACCTTCGCTTCCGAATTGCTTGCCCATCCACGCAAAAAAATTCCTCCGGCCATGACTATATTATTAGGTGTAAAAATAAGTTTTAAAGCGTTTGTTGTGTGACGTATACCGCTAATATACATATCCGACATTCCCCCGCGTTTTTGTCATGTGACCGTAACTGGTCCCGGGTATAAATTGTGACACAGAAGTTTGCCCAACAGTCAAACGCACTTGCACATCGGTAGGTGAAAGATGGCAAGCGATACTGCATTTATCCAACACTGGATTCGTTATATTTTCATGAAGGAAAAAGTGCTGCAAAAGCATGTGTATCGATCTGTTCTGTTCTGTTGGAAAATATTGTATCGAAAAGCACGTGTGAGTTTTGGTTTAGACGGTTTAAAGCACTTTAGCGATCGAGAACGTAGCGGCGCCCGCAGAAGGTTGCACATGAGGAACTGCAAGCATTGCTGGATGAAGATTTGTCTCAAACGCAAAAAGAACAACCTGAACAACTGGGGGTAACTCAACAAACCATTTCCAATCATTTACGCGCAGTGGGGAAGATTCAGAAGGAAGGAAAGTGGATGCCACATGACCTGAGTCAGAGGAACAAGAATGAGCGTGTCATGAAGTGTTTGAATCTGTTGAATAAACAACACAGAGTCTTTCCTGTGGAAAATCGTTACTGGTGATAAAAACTGGATATGGTACGACAATCCGAAAAGCAAAAAAACACTGGGTAGACCCCGGTGAAGCAACGACTTTGACACCGAAACGCAATATTCACTCCAACAAAGTTCTGCTGTGCATCTAGCGGGATATGAAGGGTGCGCTCTATTGTGAACTATTGGAACAGGTTCAAACTGTTACTGCTGATAGCTACAAGCAACAATTGCTGCGATTGAACCAAGAAATCAGTGGAAACGCCCATTCACAGGCAAAGGATTGCGTCCCGTGAAATTACTGCGTGACAACGCTAGGCCGCATGTCGCGAAATCGGTCAAGGAAACGTTATTGACGCTTGGCTGGGAAGTTTTGGAGCACTCGGCGTATAGTCCCCACATAGCCCCTTCAGACTATCATTTGTTCCGATCGATGCAACATGGTTTGTCTGCTGAACGGTTCCGGACATGTGACGAAGTGCAAAAATGGGTTGAAGACTTCATCGCGTCACACAACGAAGTATCCTTCATGGCTAGATTCAGTCAGATGCCCGACCGATGGCGGAAGGTGATAGATAATGACGGCGCATATTTTGAAACGTAAAGGTATTGTTGTTTTCTCTCAAATTACATGCTGGGTTGTCTTAAAACGCTTTAAAACTTATTTGTACACCTGATATTTATGTGGCTGTTTTAAAACCACATTTTTTTTTACAACATTACTTTTGCTGCCACATCATCCAGTCTCTCTCTCTTTGACTTTTGCATAATCGTCAATGATGATCTCTTCGAAGATGATTCTGGGGAATTTACTGACAACTTTTTGAGATTAACATCGTGGTGTGCATGTGAAAGGGGAGGTGGAAATAGGGATACCTGCAGAAATTTTCCACTGCACTTGGATCGATAGATGCGTATGAACTATGGATTGAATGCGCAACGTACATGTGGTGAGTCGATATGATTCATCAACCCACCCAGCTCTTGGAGTGAGCAGCAGACAAAGTGAGAAACTTCTTTTGGAAGTCGTGTACTCCTTAAATCAAAATCATACTTTCTATGTATGCTTGTGTACATTTTTTAACGATTTACGCGCCGAAGAACGAAAATGAGCGCCGCGTAGAACTATGAAACTTACACTATTGTTTATGAAAATTGCCCCAAGAAAGAATCGCGCTATTCAAATGAAATTTACATCACAGATTCCTTACGTTATACGAGATAAACGATTACATTTGTGGAGCTATACAAGATTGTTTTTGCTTCAAAACTCAGTATCGTGTGAAGCCACCTCGAGCAAAAATAACAACCTCTACTAACGAGGCATTGAATGGAAGAGGTTTTTGATATCGTCCTGGGGAATATCCTGCTAGGCTGCTCCCATGCAAGACCAGAGTTCATTTGTGGTAACTGGAAGACGCGCTTCACGGGCCAATCGCTTTGCTACCATGTCTCAGACATGCTCCATCGGGGACATATCCGGTGAACAGGCAGGCCGAGGAAGAAGCGATGTCTGCCGTGCATGGAAGAGGTCTTGGACATTCCGCACAACATGCGGCCGAGCATTGTCCTGCCGAAATATAGCGCCAGGACAACTCTGAAAGAATGATATCACCTCTAAAAAATATCCCTGATGTGTCGCTGGCTGGTGAGGGCTCCCTAAATTCGTATCAGAAGAGATGGAAAATTGAACCCAATGACGCCTCAAACAATGACGCTTAGCGTTGGGCCGGTACGACGAGAAAGGTACCGTTCACCACGATATCTTCGAACACGTATGCGGCCATCATGGTGCGTCAAGCTAAATCTTGACTTGTCAGAAAACACGACCTGTTGCCAATCAGCGCTCCAATGTCTGTGTTCGAGACTCCATTGCAGACTGAGCCGTCTGTGGTTGAGGGTCAAAAGAATGCGCAGCAATGAGCTGCTAGCGACCAGTCCGCTTTTAACTAGACAACAGCGAACTGTGCTGGAGAACAAAGCCTCAACTGCGACTGTGCTCCACTGCTGTGCTAACACCGTGGATGTCACTGTGCGCTCGGTCACTGCCATGTGGTAGCGGTGTCTGCCATCCCATGTTGTGGTGCGACTCTGCGATCCATTTCCCGTATTTCTGTGAGTCCAAGCCTCATCTGTCTACTGACGCTACGCCAGGTTCGCACCACAGTACTGGCGTTTCGTTCCGAACGATTAGCAATTTCGCGGTAGGAAAATCCAACTTCTCTCAACCCAACAGTCCTTCCTTGCTCAAAGTCTCTCAGCTGTTCAAAAAGCGAACTTGTTCGGCAACGGGGCATGGTGAGACACAAGAAATACCCTTTCGGTTCAAGGTTGGCTCTTCACTGATTACAACATCTCGTTTGAGTCAGGCTCTTTATACCGAAGACCAGAGGGCGCTGATCCGAAACCGCATGCGCATTTTCACTGACATTTTAATCATTTGCATATCCCCACCTGTTGTACATATCCTGTAAGTTTAAAGATAATATCAGCAGTTCTTCATGATGTTGCAATTTTCACAAACAGTAGTGTACTTTTGTGAATACAAATACAGAGTAGTGATTATTCCACTTTTCTTAGACAAATATTTCGTAAATATTAATCGAATGTGTTTCAGCTCTTTTGTCAATACAAACAGTTATTATTTTAGCATGTATTGATATGCACTTTGTCTGTTCATACGTCTCTCAGATAAATGGAAAATTCTTTTTGCATTACAGAGATGTGACCATGACTGAAATGATCTATATAATCTCCAGTTTTCCTGATGCATAGCATTTTTCGATGGGTGTGGTAAATTCAAGTTCGTATTTATCCCGACATTTGCAGTCTTCTAGATGTTACTCGCAAAATTTCTTTCGCGTAAAATTCATCTAAATATCATCGAAATTATACTACAATGCGTCTGCTGCTTGAAAGAGAACTGGTTTCAAATCGAACAGAAATAACCGCAACCAAAGTTTATGATACCTTTTCTACCAAGGTGTTGCAAAGGTATAGACGGGAAATCTGTAAAAGGTGGATACAAAAATTTCTTTCTCTGCGGGAAGTAATTAGGAATGATCAAGATTTTTCTGTTGTTAGTACAGAAATGTTATGCTTAAGTGACAGTAACGTACAATTTATAGCACATAATGCTCTATATTTCTACTAATAAGGTTCCATTTAATTGCGGATTGTTCCAGATTTGAGCCTTATTTGTCAGAGCAGGTGCTCAGTACATCCTACTGTCATTAATACACTACTGTTTTTGATAATTGCACCACCATGAAAGACTTCTGGTATTAACTTGCAGCTTATAGGATTTATGTACAACAGGTCGGGACATGAAAACGATTAAAATGTCAGTGAACATGCAGCTTCGGTGCAGAGCTCTCTGAACTGTCCGGTCGTGGGTATAAAGAGCTGGCAAGAACGAGATGTTGCAATCAGTGAAGATCCGACATTGAGTTGAAAGGGTGTTTCTTGTGCCTCACTATGCCCCGTTGCCGAAGAAGGTCGCATGATGAACACCTGACATACTTTGAGCGAGGAAGGATTGTTGGATTGAGAGTAGTTGGATTTTCCTACGGCGAAATTGCCACTGTACGGAACGAAACGCGAGTACAGTGGTGCGAACATGACGTCAGTGGACAGATGAGGCTCGGACGCACAGAAATCCTGGAAATGGACCGCAAAACCGCACGACTGCACGGGATGACAGGCACCTCTACCGCATGGCAGTGACCGATCGCACAGACGCATCTACGGTGCCAGCGCAGAAGTGGAGCACTGTCATAGGACAGGCTTTGTCCTCAAACATAGTTCGACGTCGTCTGCTTAACAGAGGACTGGTCGCCAGCAGCACATTGCTACGCATTCTTTTGACCCTCAACCACTGACGCCTCAGCCTACAATGGGATCTCGAACACATACATCGACGCGTCTATTGGCAACGGGTCGTGTTTTCTGACGGGTCATGATTCAACTTGATGCACTATGATGATCGCATACGAGTTCGAAGACATCGTAGTGAACGGCAGCTTGTAGCGTGTATTTTGTAGCGTCATACAAGCTCAATGCCTAGCATCATGATTTGGGGCGTTATTGGGTTCATTTCGAGATCTCGCTTGATAGGAATTGAGGGAATCTTCAACAGCCAGCGATGCACCAGGAATGTTTTAGAGGCAGAGGTGATATTCTTCCTTCAGAGTTGTCCTTGTGCTATATTCCAGCAGGACAATGCTCGGCCACATGTGGCATGGAATGTCCAAGAACTCTTCCATGCACGGCAGTTACCGCTTTTTCCGTGGCATGCACTTTCGTCTAAGATGTCCCGATTGAACATGTCTGAAACGTGGCAGTTAGGCGACGGACCCGTTGAGCGCCAGTTACCACAAATGAACACCGGTCTTACATAGAAGCATCCTGGCATCTTCAGATGATAGCGAAAACCTCTTCCATTCAGTGCCACCCCATGTAGGGGCTGTTATTGTTGCTCGAGGTAACTTCACGATACCGAGTTTTGCCGCGAAATATTCTTGTATAGCTGAAATGTCATCAGTTAGCTCCTGTAACATGAGAAATCTGAGATATAAATTTCATTTGAATAGCGCGATTCTTTCTTGGTGATGCGATTTTCACAAACAATAGTGTAGTACTTAATTCATAACAGTAATGCATTTAAAGGTGCATTACTGTCCTTAATTAATTTACTGTTTCACTTTAATTTTAATCACAAATTTTTTGGGAAAATTTTGCAATATTTGTTCCTACTACATTGTCCAACCCTATACCCATTTTAGTTCAGAGCCGAGCTCGCTATCAACCAAAATTATTTCTACAGATCACTATCGGCATACAAATGCCGTACATTTTACTGTTTTCCCGGTAGCCACCCTTCAGAAAACTTACACTACCATGGAACAGGAATCGAACCTGCATCTTACGATTTACGTTCGAGCATGCTACAGGAAAATTTGTTTCCCGGTGTGGTGTAACGGTAGCATGTTCGAACGTAAATCGTGAGACACAGGTTCGATTATCGTTTAAGGGCGATATAATTATCAAATTTTCGGAAGGGTGGCTTCAGAGGAAACAGTTAAAAAGTACGGCATCTATATACCGACAATGATATCAATATGTCTTTCAGGTAATTAATAACAAGGAACATAAAGAACGGTAAAGTAACAACGGCCTTATCCAGAAAATGCAGCTCAAGTCCGCTATCTCCTATGTCGGATGACGAAAGAAATTAGCTTCCTACTCCACCCCACAATCTACTGCCATTCGCGAAACTTTGGAGATCATCACTAACACAGAATCATGCAATGACAGCGTCTCGCTGGAGTTGCCACGAGTTTGATACCAGTTTTTCAATGCCTTTTGTTTTCCTTCCATGATTCCGCGTGCTAAATGAATATGACGACTCGGGTCTTTGAATGAATAATTGCCTCGCATCTGTTCGTTTATTTTCAAGTCACAAGTCACCGCGTTCAAATTGTTGAAGCATTCTACACTGAAGTGCCAAAAGTCATGGGATAGCAGTATGCAAATTTTTAACTGGCTCTGCCGTCGTATAAAGACTTCGACGCACGACACGATTTTTATCAATTGCGAGGTGAAATCTCGTGAGTCAGGTTGAATACCGTCAGTAGGATTATGGCAAGCCGACGTGAATTATCGGAGTTTGAACGAGGCATGGTAGTGGGAGCCAGACGGATGGGACATCCAATTTCCGAAGTTATGCAAACATTCGACATTCCTCGACGCACGGTGACACGTGTGTACGGAGAATACCTCATGGAAGGCATTAACACCTACCGTGGACAGCGCAGTGGCCGACCACGGGTGCTGAATGACCGAGACCAGCAGCGCCTGACAAGGATTAGGCATGCTAACAGACAAGCGACGCTGGCTCAAATAACATCCACATTTAATGCAGGAGGTACCAGAGACATATAAATCTGGTCATTGTAGCGTAATTTAGCGTCTCTGGGGTATGGGAGCAGAAGACCCACCCGAGTGCCTTTGTTAACACCACGAGATCCTCACCTGGGCTCGTGAACACGATAATTGGACTCTAGAAGACTGGGAACATGTAGCGTGGACCGATGAGTCACGTTACTAGTTGTTACGAGCTGGTGGTACGGTTCGGGTGTGGCGCAGATCCCATGAGGCCATGGACCCAAGCTGTCAACAAGGCATTGTGCAAGCTGGTGGTTGTTCCATACATGTGTGGGGTGTCTTTACGTGGCACAGTTTGGGTCCTCTGGTCCTCGTAAACACGACATTAACCAGTAATAACTTTGTTGCTCTGCTGGGTGACCATTTGCAGCCCTTCATGGACTTCATGTACCCAACAACGATGGGATTTTCCAGGCGGACAATGCACCATGTCATGGGGCCCATGTTGTCCAAAATTTCTTTCAGGAACATTCTGGACATTTCCGATGGATGGTGTTGCCACCACGTTCGCCCGACATGAACCCAATAGAGCACTAATGGGACTTGGTGGAAAGGTCCATTCGCACCGAAGATCCTGCATCTACAAATACCAGGGAACTGTGGACGGCTATTCAGACGGCATGGCTCAACATCTTTCCAGAAGTCTTCCGGCCATTTGTGGAATCAATGCCACGTCGGGTTGCTGCGCTTCGCCGGGCTAGAGGAGGTCCTTCACAATACTAGGTACGTATCCCATGACTTTTGGCACTTCGTACTTCAGTGTATTATTCAGTTTGCTGTCTACCTTCCTTGAAAATGTCATTTGGTTGATGTGCGAAAACTTGGATACTTTAATTTATTTTCTACGCCAGGAAAAATTCAGATTACTAGTATAGTTATACTATTTTTAATAAAACGCCTTTCAGGTATTTGCGAAGAATTAATTCTTCCGTGGATTCGCGCTTTCCATTTATTTCGATGAAAATTCTAACTGGTAAAGAACTTCGACGATGAAGTATCGTGAGCGTTTTTCCACAGACCTTTTATAAAAACAGGTTTTGAAGAGGAAAAGTACAAGAGGATTCGTTTCTTTTTATTTGATTTAGTCAATGATTGTTATTTCTTTGAAATTTACGGCACTGTTGTGTTTCTTTCAGACAGCTGTTTCCATGGAAACGGTCGGCTGCGATTATTACCAAAATGTATGCTTTGCATCAGTTATGTTTACTATACTGAAAAACTGCCAGAGTCAACTCTCCTTTTCCGCCTTCGTATTCCCATTTTATTTTTTATTTTATTTTTTTGTAATTGGAGTGCATGTATTCCAACAATCAAATTTGGCCTTCTAAATTTCTCTGTAGGCTGTTGAATGGATACTGTTTATTGATTGTAAGGGTACAAAACGGACAAAAAATTGAGATGGCCATGGAAACATAATAAATCAATGTTTCTCTAAACGGAAGCTGATGGCAATGGTAATGAAACAGTTGTAAGAGAGACAATGTACAATACATGCAGTAACGTTCGCAAAAACAAGTTGTTGTTTTTTCACGCATTTTCACACGTACGCATGCGATACAAGCGCACGTGCATTAGGAGGTTAGGAAGTCAATAAGTCTGTTTGTGACCATAATATTTCCGCTTCTAAAATCGGACTAATAAGATTCTTTTTGAATCGTGTACAGGGAGTAATAACTACAATTTTAATTCACATTCTGTACGTTGTTCTTTTTTATGTCTCTGAAGAAGAAATTTTCGCTGTTAGAAGTGATCCCACTTGAAGTGACCAAAACTTTCTAGTTCGTTTTATCAGCCATCTCTCTCTCTCTCTCTCTCTATCTATCTATCTATCTTTCACACTCTCTCTCTCTCTCTCTCAGTGGCGTAACTATGAAATCTGGGCCCAGGAGCAGTTCCAACCGTTGTCGCCCCCTCCCCCATCGACAGTCTCAGTTGTAAACCAGGTTGTCCATTTTAATTCCTATGTACACAAAAAATATGCAAATTAGTCTTCATAAGGGTAAAACTGCTTTAACTAACCTCCAAACTACTGAAACTTCTTAACAATTTTTGCAAGGTCGGGGGAAATTTTTTTCCCTTCCCTCTGTCTACGCCCTTGCATCATGCTTTATTTAACCTTCCGTTCATGATGTGGGATACATCACACCCCATGTCGATTTTTTCTTTAAATTAATTGAAAAACTTATTTATTCGTAAGGATAGTCTACAATATATAACCCCCATCACCAACGGAAAGTTAAAAATCAAAATCAAGTGAAAGCAATTATACGCCGCCCCGGTGGCGCAGTGGTCTAAGGCGCTGGCCTCTGATCATTCGTCCGTCTGGGGTCCGGGTTCGAATCCCGGTGAGGCATGGATGTTGTGTTTGTCTTACGGCACTGGCTCTCTCCCTTCCCTGGAACCAGTGACCCTAAATTAGGGACGGGCGACTGCTTATAGCCCATTGAGTTGCTCACGGTGGTCGTTAAACCTCCAATCAAAAAAAAAAAAAAAAAGCAATTATACCTGATTTTTTTTCTTTATGATTTAAGGAAGAAATTACAAAAACTGAAGGCCGCCCCCGGTGGCGCAGTGGTCTAAGCGATGGCTTCTGATCATTCGTCCGAGATGGGTCCGGGTTCGAATCCCGGTGAGGCATGGATGTTGTGTTTGTCTTACGGCACTGACTCTCTCCCTTCCCTGGAGTCAGTGGCTCTAAATTAGGGACGGCAACTGCTTATAGCTCCCAGAGGTCGTCAAACCTTTCATTAAAAAAAAAAAAAAAAAAACTGAAGTACATAAACATTTTTACATTGACATCTTTCTGCTATTTAAAATTCCTCCTTCCTTGCGTTTTGTTTTGCAAAGTTGTCAGTCACGTGGTTCAAATCCAATGCACGAGTTCTTGATCTTTTAATTGATATAGCTGCTAAAGCAATGAGGCGATGCTGGACATAACTGCTTCTTAGGTAGTTCTATATTACCTTTAATTTGGAGAAAGATCTCAACCGTTGCAGTAGTCACTGGAAATTTCAAAATAATTAAACATCAGTTACAACATCTGGAAAGTTGCTGGACTCTTCACTACGTATTAGTATCAGCACCCTAAGCTCTGGAATGTTTGACAGTTTTTGGAGATGACACATTTTCAGACGCAATAATTGTGGATCCAGATCTCCAGAAATATCTGACGGATGCGTTGCAGCTAGCCTATCACTATATCTGAAAAGGCAAAGCATGGGAAGGGGGGGGTGCCACTTCTAGAAATCACAAAATACTCCTTGAAAATCATGTGAGAAGTATTTTTACTCCCTGTCCAAAAACTTAACACGACCACTGGTTCTGACCATCATCACGAGACTGAAATCATATTATTTACTTATGTAACCGTACTTACAGATGCGTAACTAGGGCGGGGAAGGCGGCGCAGCTCAAAAGAGAGCGCAAAAATCACTGCTTACAATCTGATTGGAATTGGAATCGAAACTTATGCACCAATTTATGGTACAGATTTTTTGCGCCGTACTTTGTCATTTGTACATTTACAGAATTTTTGCCAGTTTCAGTTGCCTTGGGCAGCTTAAAATCCGTAATTTTTCCTCAAATGTTCTGGGAATGTCAGATACTCATATTCAGAAATGAAAGCGCAGTTGTACGTACTTTTGAAAGAAAAGGACGTCGTTCACATTGTTGAAGATTCTCTTGGGGCTATTCGATCATTACTGCGACTGCAAGCCACGACTGCCAGTTGCATTCGGTCTGTTTAACGTGGTACCAACGGACCGAACTCCGAAGCAGTTAGGAAAGCTGCGCAGACAGTCCCATTTTGGTTGGGCCTCCCGCACAGAGATAGCAGTGGGGTATGGCTTTAATTCTGATTTATCGAGCAGTGTATTAAAATAGCGTGGGGACAATATAAGAATAAAAGAAGGGGAAGCAATATTTTGCGGGGTTTTTTCAGGGCGCAGAAATGCCTAGTTACGCCTCTGCGTATAGTTACTCTAAAACCTTAATTTAAAGGCGTAACGCATGCCCTCAAAGGACCAGCTGTCCGGTCGTTGATTTATGTCGGTAGTATCAATACGACTCGATTTACCACATTTTATAATACGTCTCTTAGGGACAGTCGTCTGACTTCTAATACTCCTGGGGCTGGAGTCGAAACCCAAGCCAAGACGACATAGATGTGTTTGTGCTTACAGCGCTGATTCTCCTCCAGGGGTTTATCCAGGAATTTTGTAATTAGGGGAGTGGGATGAAAGGAAATTTTTCGATGGCTGAAATTTCTATATTGAGAACTTAGTCTTTAAACTGTGGATTCATAGCATCAAAAATACAGTTTTTTAATGGCTTTTATCACATTTAGCATCAGGTTCTCGTAATTTACGCAGATTGCAATGAGATATCTTACGATTATGTAAAACGTGATGAAATAATGTTCGGCCATAGTTTAGTAAAATATACTGTACAGTAACAATGGAATTAACTATTGTTACGTCACTTCATGATACAGCATTCCAAAATTAGATTTCAACAATGGTTTTGACTACTTCCGTTACCCATTTTCGTTACATCAAAATTGTCTATTTGTGATTTACTTTACTATTTACTACTGCCGGGAAAGATGCATAGCGTCAAAAGGAGTAATACAAAAACTAAACATTATATACATTTATAATACTTGTCAACCATTATCGATCCACTGCTGGATGAAGGTCGTCTCCCCATGTTTCTTCCACAACAGTCTATCTTGAGCCAGTTTCCTCTATGTCACTCCAGCAGGTTTCCTAATTTCATCCAGCCATATCCTACGTGATCTTTTTCTGGGTCTTTTCTTGTCCCTTGGTATCCAGTCTAACACTTCGTTTGTCCATCGAAGGTCTGTTCTTCTGGCAATATGACCAGTCCATATATTGCCATTCCAGAGATTTTACCCTGATCACGATGTCTTCCACTCTTGTCTTTTTCTGATTCGTGAGTTCCTCTTATCTTTCCTGGTTACACCAATCAAGCATCTTTCCATTATTCTTTCAGTCGTCTGCAGCCTGTGTATGTCATTTTCCAATTAAAGTCTAAGTCTCTGCTCCGTACGTAAGAACTGTAAGGATGCATAAACATTTTAAGACATAATTGCTTTTAAAAATTGCACTGTTTCTTCCAAAAGCTCTCTAATCAAGTTTTATACGCCCATGAATTTCTTCATCAATGTCACCCTCGCTTGATATCTGTTGATCAAGGTAACTGTAAGTATCGGTTATTTCCAGATTTTCCCCATCAATCGATAAATCTTCATTTCTTGTAAAAGCATTGTACATGAATTTTGTTTTCTGAAGGTCCATTTTTAATCAAACTTCTTTACCCTTGTCATCGCGTTCCTGGATTACACCCTGAAGGGATAGTTGCAAAAACGACTATGTAAAATGAAGGTGAGTTAAATAAGCTCCATTAGCCTTTATTCCCTCGTTCCCCCAGTTCAATTATTGAAAGACATTTTGCGACGTTGCATTGAAGCATGCAACTTTTATGATTGAAGACTGAAGCTCTGGAACGATACAACGTACGTGCTTTTTGCCATTTCTTCTGTGAACCGTCTAGACTGAGACGCGCAATAGTCTTCTTTGAGACGATACTCAAAGAAGACGGTGTGTGGAGGAGATGCACCTAAATTTCCTGAGGAATTGCAGAGAACTTCGGATTATTTCTTACTTTCTTTCATTGAGATGTGTTCCATCCTCGTATCAAGACAATTTGGTACTGAGAAATGCAGAAGTTAAGCGGTTAGTGAAGGCAATACGCCAGAAATATTGTCTTTTGGATACATTGCATCGTCGTACATATTTTGCGTACCGTTTTCTAGGTTATTTGGCCCACCCCTATCTGTTTGAGAGACTTATGTTTGTCCACAAGTCTATGTTGAACACTGAGCTGCAAATAATTCAAAGCAGACATATTCATAAGCTAAGAATACTTGTATCTCGAGCCACTGATGGTACCAATTCAATTAAAATTTCACAATTTTAGTGATGTTTCGTTGAATCCAGTTCTGGTCCGGGCATTAAATAGGGGGCCGAAATTCAACTACCCCACCGATGGTGTTAATGCTTTCCGTGTTATTACAGAGACTGAGGACATCATTCATGCTTTGCCTTTGGAGGACCAGGATTCTGCTAGGCAAAAAATTGCGAAGATTTGCAGTCAAATTGGGCCTCAGGTGCTCTCGGCGACGACAGTGTATTACAGTGAAGAGAAAAGACAGTTGTGTGAATTGAGAAATAACCCTAACATTGTTATCACCGTTGCAGACAAGGCTCACGACATCGTTATTTTAAATCGTGAGGATTATATTTAGAAGATGAACAATGTGATTAATACTATTCCTCACTCAATTGTCCTCTCTGACCCAACTCCGGCTACTATTAGACAAATGTCAGCCCTTAAAAGAGAGGGGTTGTTGCCCAGTGAGATTCAGTCTATGTTGGGGAGTGTTGTTGGCCCTGCCATTCCCAATATAGTTGGCACCCTTAAGACTTACAAGCATGGTCTGCCTCTCCGCCCGCTCGTTTCTAGTTGTGACAGTCCTTTAAGCACGTTACCTTCGGCCTTTTGTTCAATCCTCACCTTATTCCATCATCAGTTCCCTCCAAGCCATTGCCCGTATTCGAGAATTCAGGGGCTTGGGCTCCTCTTTTATTTTGGCATCATTGGATGTGGAATTGTTATATCCGAGTGTTCCATTGAACGTAGCCCACGATTTAATTATTTCTAAGTTGTCCGACTTGGGAACTATTCCCCCAATGCAAGTTAAGGCAATCTCCGATGCTTGAAACATTATTGCAAAAAGATCCTTTTTCGCTTTAATGGGACCATTTACCATCAGGGAGGTGGCAATACTATGGGCTCGCCCCTCTCTGCTGTTTTGGCAGAGGTGATCATGCAAGATTTGGAGGACGACATTTTAGCCAAGGCGGAGGAGGTTCCAGCACTGTACTTGCGTTACATCGATGGCGTTTTTGTCATTTGGCCGCATTCTGGTGATGCTTTGCTTTCTTTTAGAAGCCTTTTGTCGTCTAAATATCCTACTATTAACTTGAGGATAGAATGGGAGGAACATTTTAAGATCCCTTTCTTGGATCTTCTAATTACCAGACATGTTGATAAGGATTATTTGACTTTTGAAGTGTATCGGAAGGCCGTTGGTTCTTCTGATATCATTCCACACGCCTCTTTCCATCCGGGTAGGTATAAACTTGCAGCTATTCGGGCTTTGGTGAATAGAGCGTATACCCAATCCCTCGTCCATTGCTGCTCGGAATAAAGAGCTTCTTTTTATTAAGACCATTGTGATGGAACATGGCTATGATGTTGGTATTGTGAAAAAGTTGTGTGCTCGGCATAGAAGAGGTAATTCGACTTCGTTGTGTGTTGAGCGCGAGCAGATTACTTATGTGGGATCAATGTCTTTCCTTACACCGGTTACAAATGCATTACGGAGAGTTTGTAAAAAAACCCAAAAGATTTTGGTAACGTGGCCTCTAACCTTCGGAGTGTGCTTAGGAAGGATCGTGAGCCCAAAC
The DNA here is from genome assembly GCA_039090855.1 of Macrothele yani. NCBI lineage: Eukaryota > Metazoa > Arthropoda > Arachnida > Araneae > Macrothelidae > Macrothele > Macrothele yani. The sequence goes on from CM076990.1 coordinate 4,111,318, forward strand.
CCATTCAAGAACAGTGGGACGTGTACTGTGTGCCCTTGAAGACCGACGTTGCTGCTGCTCCTAATTCATAGTACATAGGATCCACTTTTCGTAATTTGGGAGTTAGAGTGACTGAACATCAATACACTGTAAAGATTGGATCTACTACTACTGCCCTTGCACGCCTGGTTAAGTCTGGAACTCATCTGCCCTCTTGGTCTCAGACTTATTTATTACTTAAGACCAGAGGTAGGTATATTACTCTCTTCGCCGAAAGTTTGTATATTGACGTTTTTAAGGACGTATGTTGCAACGATGACTTACCTGCACGTGTACGTGCACCATGGATTCGCTTATTTAACTTTTTGTGTCGTGCGAAGTACCCTATTGCGGGGGTTGATAACGGACCTTGTGCTTATTTATCACTTCGGTGAGTATGTATTTGTCATCTAGTGTTTTCTTTCTCAGCTTTGTTTCTCGCTGTAATGGAGTTGTGACGCGGATATCATGTCACTCACCAGGATCGCTGTTGTCTTCGGGACTACCTATATATTAAGAGAGTGTGCTCTCCTAGTACCAGTTCTTTTAACCTGACGACGCACGGGGCGCTTGTTGCGAAAGATCTTGTTTTTACCTAATATGCTTTTTAGTAGTAAAATTCTAATTGTACGTTTTGGGTTGGTTTTCTACATGCTTAGACAGCTGCCTTTTTATTCTTATTGCATTGAAGAGTTTGAGAGATATAGTGTCACCTTGTCTCACTCACTCTCCAATTTTTATTGGTGCTGTATCATGAAACAGCCGAATCTTTGTCTTTGCATTTTCACAGATGTTATTAATAATATACTAAAAATAGCAACGTTTATTCACTATTAAATGTTTATTTAACATCGACTACAGTTTCGCAGAGCGTTCGGCTCGGCATCACCAGGGCGAATCTATAAACGTTTCTATTTTTATTCTATCTCAACATCACAAGTTTTGTAGTCATAAATTATATGTTAATAATAATGTTAATGTATGCATCTTCAATACCGCGGGATTTCAAAGACGTTATAACTGCTGATGGGTTATCAGAAATCAGAGCCCTTTTCATAATCAATAAAAGTCATACATAATGAGAGCTCATGTTCCCTCGTTCTTTCAATTAGTTCGCTCAGCACATTGATGTGATCTATAGTGCTGTAGTCACTCCTAAATCCAGCTATATACAGTATATATATACCTTCTGTGTGTGTGGTTTTTTTTTTACACTCCTCAAAATGGAAGGGTGTTCAGATTTTTATAGGGGGGGGGGGGTGTCAGGAAATTTGGGAGTGTGTTGGAAGGATGTGAGGTATGTGTGTACAAATCCCTGTTCTCTGTCTTTTGTGGAACCAGTGGCCCTAAATCAAGCGGTTCAATGACCTCCGGAAGCGTCTGGACCACAGCGATTCCTCATAGCCAGATGATTATGGAAGTAATTAAATTAAAAAAAGTCTTTTTGGACACCTAAAAATATCTGAGCTGAGCACTTAAACCTACCTCAGCGAAACTAGTGGTAAATTTTCATAAATATCTCACAGCGTCTTGTTGCGGACTAGAGATTTAGGAAAACAGCTGACAGTGTCATTTATTTTATTTTATTTTATTTTATTTTATTTTAACTAAAAGCAGGTTTGTTTCACAATTGAAATACCTAAGTGCTCTTAACGGGGAAGAAATCTATTTACACTGTGCACCTAATATTAATAATAAAATTAATAATAAAGCACAGATTCAATTTGATAATGCAAGCAATTTCCTTGGGAGATTTAATTTTAAATGATTTAGACCTAACTTTTTGTTGCTATCGTCATTCACTCCTTGTTCCCACATTACCTCCTACCCATCATTGTTAGCCATGACTATCTTACAAAACACAATAAACTGTTGTCTGAAACAAATCTGACTAATATAAATTCAATTCAAGACGAAAGCTAATGCAAGCAATTCTCTGCGGAATGCGAAAAACTTTATTTTAAGAAACCTGTGGTCTACCGATTCACTTCCTTCTACTTTGACTTCTCCCCTCCTTCCATCCCGACATACAGCAGTTACTCCGTTCGTTTTCCTTATATTCAGTTGTTGAGAGGTATTGATTGCCTTTCGAAAGAATTATGGAAACAAGGGCACATCCCACAATGGAAGTGAGGCAAAGGAAAGTCAGGAGGTCCTGACATCACATAAACAAAGATTCCAGATAGGTTGAGGAAGGTTTTCAGGAATTGAAAAGCACACAGAAATTACGTTGCATTGTACCTCTACACAACATTAATATTTATGTACCGTTCCGAAAAAAAAATGAAAAAACAAGGACTACATGAAGTAGATAGAAAGTTTTGAGGAAAACAATTGTCATTCTTAATAACTACTTTATCACTTCCAAAAAAAATCAATAGTTTCCTTTTGTTTCATATATATATTTTCACACATCGAGACACGTGAATGTCTATTATTCTCAGAAGCAGTCTGAAGTGGTGTTTCGGGACATAATGTGGCATAATAATAATAATGAAAAAAAAGGTCCTGTTTTTTTATCATCATAAATATGGATTTTAGGAGCACACCATACGCATTTCAACATGTTGAGATCTTTTACGAGAAGACACAAGAACAAAACTAACCTTTGGGTATTAAATATTTCAACTGCACCAATACCTCCTTTTATAATTTTGGATAGTTCCCCATATCATTTAAAATAAAATTTTGTTAGTTAAAGAGTAATATGAACTGGTCATTCAAAAAAAATTATGCTTGAATACATTAAAAATCACAGAAAATATTTCGCCTTTATGAGAATCACTGAAAGATCAGCCAGGTTTATTACTCCAAAATATTTTGTAGTACTGTTACTGTAGATGTGATGGGGATTAGAAAACGTATATTAATGAATCTGCAACACACACACATATGACATGCGAGCTACATTTACGTTCTTCGAATATCATCTAAAGTATCCGGACATCACTTTTGAGTAGTGGATTTCCCCATATACGTCACAGCCGTGGCCTATAAAAAAACGCAAGTAGCCTCGCAAACATAATAGACAAGAACGAACAGTAGAATGAGCTGAACGGCAGAGCTCAGTGACTTTCAACGTGGCATGGTCATTGGATGCCATCTTAGCAACAAGTCAGTTCATAGACAAGCATGGACAGTAGAATGGGCCGTACGGCAGAGCCCAGTGACTTTCAACGTGGCACTGTCATAGGATGCCATCTTAGCAACAAGTCAGTTCATAGACAAGCATGGACAGTAGAATGGGCCGTACGGCAGAGCCCAGTGACTTTCAACGTGGCACTGTCATAGGATGCCATCTTAGCAACAAGTCAGTTCATAGACAAGCATGGACAGTAGAATGGGCCGTACGGCAGAGCCCAGTGACTTTCAACGTGGCACTGTCATAGGTGCCATCTTAGCAACAAGTCAGTTCATAGACAAGCATGAACAGTAGAAAGGGCCGTACGACAGAGCTCAGTGACTTTCAACTTGCCACGTTCATAGGATGCCATCTTAGCAAGAAGTCAGTTCATAGACAAGCATGAACAGTAGAATGAGCTGAACTACAGAGCTCAGTGACTTTCAACTTGGCACGTTCATAGGATGCCATCTCAGCAAAAAGTCAGTTCATAGACAAGCATGAACAGTAGAATGAGCTGAATGACAGAGCTCAGTAACTTTACACTTGGCACGTTCATAGATGCCATCTTAGCAACAAGTTAGTTCATAGACAAGCATGAACAGTAGAATAAACCGTACGGCAGAGCTCAGTGACTTTCAACGTGGACGGCCATAGGATGCCATCTTAGCAACAAGTCAGTTTATAGACAAGCATGAATAGTAGAATGAGCCGTACGGCAGAGCTCAGTGACTTTCAACGTGGCACGGTCATAGGATGCTATCTTAGCAACAGCCGCATACAAGCCAAACATCAGCACTATCAACGCCGACCGTCAGATGGAGTGGTGTAAAGCTCGGCGCCAGTAGACTCTGGAGCAGTGGAAACGCGCTGTCGGGCGTGACGAATCACTCTTCACTATCTAACATTCAGACGGATGAGTGTGAGTGTGATGGATGCCAGTTGAACGCTTCTTGTCCGACTTTGCCGTGCCAACTGTGAAGTTCGGTGGAGGAGGCATCATACTCTGGGGCTGTTTTCAATGGTTAGGACTAAGCCTCTTAGTTCCAGTGCCAGAAAATATTAACGCTGAGGCATATAATGACACTCTAGACAGCTCTGTGCAGCCAATTTTATGGCAACAGTTAGCTAAAGACTCTTTTCTTTACTAACAGGACGATATCCCTGTCCACAAAGCTAGGTCAGTTAAGCGAAGACTCTTTCTTTTACTAATAGGACAATACCCCTGTCCAGAAAGCGAGGTCAGTTAAGTGAAGACGCTTTCTTTTACTAATAGTACAATGCCACTGTCCGCCAAGCGAGGTCAGTTAAGTGAAGACTCTTTCTTTTACTAATAGGACAATACCACTGGCCACAAAGCGAGGTACGTGCAGGAATGGTTTGATGAGATGGGAATGGTAAAGCTTGACTGGCCTACACAGAGTCCCGGTCTCAACCCTCCTGAATAGGTTTGGAATGAAATGGAACGCCGACTGTGGACCACGCCGAACCGCCTGACATCGGTAACCGACCTGCCTAATGCTCTTGTGGCAGAAAAAAATCAATTCCTGTGGCTACCAAAACCTAGTAGGGAGCCTTCCGAGTAGAGTGGAGGCTGTGATAGCAGAAAAGGTGGGCCAAGTTGCTATTAATTCCTTGGAGTTTGTGGACGGACAAGGGTCCGGATAGTTTTGATCAAATAGGGTATAGCACAAAATAGTGTAAGCCAAGTTAGTCTGAAGGAAGTAAGTGTAGAGGCTTAATCTCACACTAAGGTATATCACAAATAGTGTAAGTCAGTAGTCTGAAGGAAGTGAGTGTAGAATGTTGGGAAAGCAAAGATTCTACGATCCCTTTGGCTGTTAATTACATGTTTCAGCCACCGAAGTTAACGAGCTCGAAAGAGGATGTGACACATCTTGATTTTTGTTGCTGAAATGTTTCAAACTGTTGCTGATTATTAAGCTTTAAAAAGAATAAAAGAGGCAAAAAGTTTAGCAGCTGGTCATTTTGTACTTCCGATTCGAATTTCGAGAGAAAGGATTACGTCCGAGACTTTAGAGTTGAATATTTACGAAGCACTCACTGTCTCCTATCTTGCCTTGCAGATTTAACTGAAATTTAAAAAGAACAAATAAGGAAAAGGATAGCCCATGCTAAACCTAAGTAGACCTCTATGTTATCCTCAATACGATCCCAGGGAAATCTTCGCATACAAAATGCCATAAGAGTAAGGCGCTCTTTGGCCGGCATTAAGCCCTTTTGCGCCACTAAACTCAAAAAAACTAATCAACCAAATGTAAGGGTATATGCGGAGTTCACAGGCGGACGGATGGATAGAATAAACAGTAAAACAAACACAGTTTTATTTGGCCTGCATATATATATATCTAGAAATAATTCTTCGAAAGAAAAGTGTACTTCGTCGTAGACTGGTAAAGGCTCGAGGTTTTTAATAATCAAGCAGGAGTGTTTCCTGGTGTACAGGTTAAAAGAAAAATAAGACGATGAAACATTTTAGCAACAAACTGTTGCTCTGTAGCTATTGATTTTCGCCCTGGTCGCCTGCTAGATATAATTTAAAAGAGATCCATAAACGATGAATGTATGATATTATTGACGAAATGTGTGTGTGTGCGTGTGCACTGCGCGGTGCGCACGCACGCCCTGAGATAACAAGCGTTCTTAACCTTTTCTCTTTCAGCGACAGATATGAGATACGACGCACTTAGTACATTATGGATTCAAAGTATCGATCGTTGGTATCGTTCCATTGTTGAGACGTCGTCTGCATGACTACCTTAAAAAAAAAAAAAAGAAAAGGAAATGATCGTATTGCAGCTTTTGGAATAAATCTTTAGTTGTACAAGAAAAATCACTCTGAACAACAGTTGGCTGAGTTAGAAAAATGTTGTCTGCGTTGGAAAAACGTTGGCGAGTACTTCAACTTTAGAACTTTAATAAATCACTAAATGACATGAATCTTTTTGTGCGCATCCACCATGAGATTCAAAACAATACTACTGACCTACCAGAGCTAATCCAGGTCAGTAGCAATGTTTTGAATCACTCATCTGAATCGCAGACTTTCTCCATGGCTTGTTGCGATATATTCATATTTCTTTTATACAGGCTTCAACAGGCAGATCTTATTTGCAGATGGGTAGTTGAAAAAAGAAAACTGCAGTTGCTAAAAGCTTTAACAAATATGCGGATATGATTGGCACTTTCCTTAAATAAGGAGAAATCTTGGGGCATGATTATCTTACAGCTGAAATACACTATTTTCAATGTGCCTAGAAAAAGTGCGCGGTGTGAAATGGGAAAAATTTACATCTCACTTTCACGCGTGTTCTTCAAACAATTATCGGAAGTTTCCTTTCATTTCGTCCTCTGCTTTCAAATGCAATACTTCATGTACTTTCTGAACATTGTGATGCTTAACGGAACGGACTGCATGAACACAACCGAGAAGAAAGGAAGGCTGTTTACAATGACCGACATTTCAAGGCTTTACTTTTAGATAAAAATATGCAGTAAAGCAACTGCCCACATTCGGTTGACTGGATTCTGGAGTAACTTATAATCCTTTCTTGGAAACTTAGCGGAATTACAAGATCTTGCACATGCTCAAATAGGCGGGGAAAAGAAACCATGGTAAACATACACTGACGAGCCATTACATTATGACCACCCCAGCCTAGAGAAATGAGCGCGCGTGGAGACCGAACGGTGGCGCAGGTGAAGTTCACAAAGCAGTATACACTGAAGTGCCAGAAAAACTGGTACAGGCGAGCTTATGAAAAATATATAGCAACGTCACCTATGCGCGTATTCGGTTGCGTCGTCCAGAGCGTATATAAAGCGATAGGCATCCTTGCCAGCTGTCAGAGCTGTTTTCGTCATGAGAATGACAAGTAATAACGATTTAGGCAATTTTCAACCCGGTGTCATAGTTGGCGCTCATGAGATGGGCCATAGTATTTCGGAGGTAGAAACGAAGTTCGGATTTTCACGGACGACCATTGCAAGGATGTACCGTGACTACAAGAATTCCGGCAAAACCTTCAACTTACGATACCAGTGTGGCAGTAAAAAGACATTGGGTGAACGTGACCGTCGTCATCTTGCAAGAATCGTTTAATGCGATAGGCTTGCAACACTCTCGCAGGTATCATCGGAATTCAATACTGGAGCCTCAACAAGCATCAGCGTCCGAACTGTGCAACGTACCCTGCACGATATGGGCTTTGGGAGCGACGCCCAACTCGAGTCCCCTTGATGGGTGCACGACACAGAGCTATGCGCCTCGCTTGGGCACGGCAACACCGCCACTGGACACTTGATGACTGGAAACAAGTAGCCTGGTCTGACGAGTCGCGTTTCCAACTGTATCGGGCAGATGGAAGGACTCGTGTGAGGCGCAAACCCCATGAAGCCATGGATCCCGCCTGTCAACAGGGAACTGTACCGGCTGGTGGGGGTCTTTAATGGTATGGGGTGTGTTTAGCTGGACTTCACTGTGACGCCTGTTTCGTCTACAAACGTCTGTGACCGGCCAACGCTATGTGCGCATCTTTCTGGCGAGGTACACCCTTTCATGTCTTGCATTCATGCTGATGGGTTGGGCCTGTTCCAACAGGACAATGCACATCCACACAAGTGTCGGGACGCCACATTATGGTTAGAGGAGCATTCATCTGAGTTTGGGGTGTTGCCATTCCCACCCAAGTCCCCAGATCTGAACGTGATAGAACACATTTGGGATGCCATGCAATGCGCTATCGAACACAGGAATCCGAGACCTCGGAATACATCCGAATTGTGGAACGCTCTGCAGGAAGTATAGTGTGCATCGCCTACAGCATATTTCCAGAAGCTAGTGGAGTCCATGCCCCGTCGTATTTCTGTAGTCCTGCGCTCCTGTGGGGGACCTACCAAGTATTAGACTGGTGTACTACTTTTTGGCACTTCAGTGTATAAACAACCCGAGGACCGGCTTTCGGTTCGTAGAGTGTTCAGAGTCAGAATGGGAAAAGCTGCCGATTTATCGGAGTTTGATAAAGGACAAATTGTGATGGTATGGCCCCTGGGAACTACGATGTCGGAAATAGCGCTGCTTGTGGGTTGTTCACGTGCCGCTGTAGTGAGTACGTATCAAAAGTGGTGCACATATGGCCAAACGACGAATAGTCGTCCAGCCATGTGTCGCCCGCAGCTCACTGATGCCAGAGGGTAGAGGAGACTGTCGCGCATTGTTCAGTGACCGCAGGGCCACAGTACGACGAATCACCCGCAGCTACAACAGTGGTGATCAGGGCAATGTATCACAGCACACAGTTCATCGCAGACTGCTGTGTATGGGCCTGCGTAGGCGAAGACCCAGACGGGTCCTCATGCTCACTGCACGTCATCACCAACAACGAGAAATGGGCCCAAAATCATCGAGATCGGACCGTGGATGATTGGAAGAAAGTGGCCTGGTCTGACGAATCAAGATTCCTAGTGCATCACGTAGACGGCCGAGCGCAGATACGCCGATTGCCAACTGAGGCTTATGGCACCTGGATGCACTGTTGGGCGGAAACAGGCCGGCGGCAGCAGTGTTATGCTGTGGGCAATGTTTTCTTGCGGCACTTTAGGCCCCATTATCCCAATAGCACAATCCCTGACAGCTGTCAGGTATCTGAACATCGTTGTGGACCAAGTTCACCCATTCATGGTAACTGTGTTCTCTGCTGGTGATGGTCATTACCAACAGATAATACGCCATGCCACACTGCCAAAATTGTCAAGAAGTGGTTCGAGGAACATGCTGGTGACTTTCTGTTAATACCCTGGCCTCCAAATCACCTGATATGAACCCAATGAAACATTTTTGGTTCAACTTGGAAAAGCAGGTTCGTGTTAAATCACCACCGCCCCATAATGTGCGGGAACTGGAAGACCTACTGTTGACATTATGGAACCAGATATCCCAGGATACAAATCGCCACCTCATCGAATTGATGCCTCGCAGAGTGGCCGATGTTTTGCGGGCTTAAGGGGGTCCTACAGCTTATTAGGTAGGCGATCATAATGCAATGGCTCAAAGGTGTATGCTATTTAAGCATCTCACACAGCGTCGCCTTTCTTACAGATTTTGTACGGCCTTAAAAGTGAAAGGGAGGCTCAACGCAGTTTGAGCACGATATTTTCTTTCTCAGTTTGTTTTAGTAAAACAAAGTGGCTGGATATAGATTAAGATAATACAACGTAGTTGTCACAAATGTTTATTTTTTCAAGCCGACCATGGTTTCGCTGGGTATTGACCTAGCTTCATCAGGAAGAATGACACGTAAATATTCAAATTGTATATGACATCATAAATGGTGTTTACAGTCACGTGTTTTGGTTAGATGCTTCCACGCGTTTGATAGAAATGGCGTGGATGCCACGTCATTAACAAGTTGCGAAGACTTCTGATATATATGGAAAGCTTCCAAACTATCAAGTTTGGAGGTTGAATCTGGCTTGTCAATAAGTTTTGCTTCTTCAAAGAGAAATCTGTGGTCCTTTTCGTAACAGTGTTTAGCCATCAAAGACTTCTTTAGGTCACAATTCCGAATGTAGGTCTTGTGCTCCTTCAATCGAAAACGCAAGGCTCTACGGGTCTGTCCTATGTACGAAGCGCCACATTCACATGGAATTTGATAAGAGTTTTTGTCTTCAACATAGTCCTTTGATCCTAAAAATCTCATTGTATTATCTTAATCTATATATAATCGTCACGAGACTGTAGTCTTTGAGATAAAGAAAGTAGCTGGATTTTTTTATTTTGCGAATGAAAAGTCCCCTTTTTTGGAATTTTGCTTCGAAGGGTTCCACAAATATTTTAGTACTAAATGTGGACAAAAATTATTGTATTATATGTTAAACATACGGATTAGTGTATATTTAGCACCAGATTCCACTTTATTTAGAAATACATGAACAATATTTATACAGAGGCAAAAAAAAATATGTTAATTATAATCATGCTAATTACGATGAACTCTACGGGGATTTCACCTTGGTGACCTTCTCAAAATTCCGAATCACTTCGTGTTTCTACATAAGTACTGCAAGGTCCCATTTAACATATAAAAATGCTTACACACGAAAACAGATATTTCAGCTCAGCTGTTTCAGAGAAGCTAAGAAATCTGAAGATTAGGTTGCCACATTTTGTTATGTGTATGTAAGTCTACTCGTACACGGCGTCGAATGAAAAACAGAAACCGGAAAATTTCCGAGTCACTGATGCAAAACTACCTCTGTCAGTAGACACGCTGTTTTACGCTTACAGAGATCAAGGTCTCGAGAAAAAAATCTGACGCAAGGTACGAAGTTTTAATGAATGAAAAAGCAGTCGTGCGCTATGCTAGAACAAAGTGCGCTATAAAATGCATAATATACACTTCTTAACGAGCCATTTCTAGCATGCTTGTATTGTTCCACGACGTTTTTGATGAAATATTCTCCTCAGAAGAAGAAGTACGCTCAAAATTCACATGCATTTCGTGCCTCTTCCCCGAATAATGAATATCGTTACAAATCTCTTTTTGCTGACGACATAATTCCGCCTCAGCTTGTTGCAATAACTCTATTAGAATTGCCAAAGTTGTGCTTACGAAAGTGAACTGAATGATGTTGCTGTCTTATGCTGTCTCGAGCTGAAATTCGTAGATTATACGAAAACTTCGAATTCTTTCTTGCGCAAGATTTAATACTAGAGAAAGAAAAATTCTAAACAAAGGATCTTTCTAGTACACTGCAAAAAATATTTCTGAAATCCACAAGCCACTTTCCACGATTACTTTCGTGAGTTAATGAAGTATTATTCTGATACAACCTTCTCAGTGAAATGACGGAAAGATACCTGAATTTCACGTATTTTTCATTCGCCAAGAAAATTCTAAATTTTCAGAAACCTTTCCGCAATTCCTTTCTTATATTGACGGTAAATCGCCGTTTTTAAAATGTGTTAATGGAAAATTCTGAATTTTCAGAAACCTTTCCAGAATTCCTTTCGTATATTAACGGAACAACTCCGTTCTCACTTTTTCCGTATCCATAAGACGAAAAAATTCCGGTAATAGGAGAGATTCGCGAAAACACTTGAGGTTTGATTAACTGTTAAATTTTCATAGTCTGTCGAAGAATCTGTTTTTGAAGTTCTGTAGCGAGATCGGATACTGTGGATAGCATATCGCATGAATTCTGGTTATTGTGGCACAGGATATTTCTTCTCCTCTCCCCCAACTTGTGCACCAGCCATTATAATCACCTGTACAATAATTTGAGTACCCGTACGAAACTGGGTACTCAAATTATTGTACAGGTGATTGGTACGATTTCTATGTATCAGTTTTAGGAGTCCTTTCAGACAAAAGCTATTATAGCTATCAAGAGTAAATTTTATATTTAGAAGTTTTGTGAAATAATACTATAAAACAATACATCTCACCTTTTCTTAAAAGAGTTGAAAATTATTCTCAGTTAAAAAGAGATCTCAAATTCCAACGCATTATCTTGCTTCCAAAAATCAAGATAAAAAAAAAAAAAAAAAGATTTAATTTGTGATAAGTCCCCCTACAGAAAAAAATAAAAATATTGCAAACGTATTCAAAAAATAATAAACTCCAACAGAAAATAAAATGATTAAATCACTCGCATTAATGGGGGGTGGGGAAATTCATCACCGCGCAGTTAGTTTTACCCTTAACGTGAGCGCAATTCCAAAAAACGTTCTAGCTCAGTGGTTGAGACGCGCGGTTTTTGACCCAAAGAATCTCAGTTCGATTCCAGCACCAGCCCAAGAAGATTCGCTGGCGTAAGAGCTGAAAATTTTAGTGTCTTCGATTTTGCGAAATTTCTGTATAAATACTTTTCTGAAATGAACGGAATTACTGACTGCGGAAGTTAAAATAAACGAGTACTTTTAAAAGTGGAAATTTCAAATAAGACGGACACTTACCGGCAACTTTGCTGCAAGTTGCTTTCAGGAATTTTACCTGAATTAACACCAATTATTCTTTACAGTGTATTAAATCTTGCGCTTCGGCACTCATGGAGATTTAAACAGGCTGGTATAAAAACTGAAAACCCAAAATAACAGCAGAATTCAGTAAAATTGAAAGCCAATCTGGATTTAGTAAGAAAATTAGCATTTTTGTACAGCATACATAAATGCTGTTCAGTACAACAACATTTAGAAATCAATGCACATCATTAAACGAGCTTGAAGTGAACAATGAATTCAACGAAAGCAGTGATCATGCATTTTTAGAGAATTATCCATCCAAACTAACACAAATCGCTTCCAAATAGTTAGCAACAAAATACAGAATATGCCAAAAGTAATGGAGGCACTCAGGAAACTCAGAAAAAATCTAAAATATTACTTGTTAACTTAATTGTATCTGGTGCTTCCAGGACATATCAGTTAAAAAGCGATCTGTATATTCTGATTCTTAGGCCGAGTGGTCAGGGGCATTCGTTTCTGACAACTCGTCTGATCTGGCCCACAATTCGTGTCCCCGATTGAGGCATGGGTGGCGTTTTTTTACGCTTTCCAACCATAGGTTGAAGCAGCCTATATGCTCCAGCTTTGTCCGTCTGTCTAACGGCACGATAACTCGCGTAAAAATGGTTCGATTTCGATGAAATTTTAGTATGTGGTAGGGGACCACCTGGGGACGAATCCTATTGAATATGGACAAAATGGGATCAAAGGTCACGACATAGGAGCGGGATCCATCCCATTGCCCTTACTTGTCATAACTTGCGTAAATATGGTTCGATATCGATGAAATTTTTATATGTGGTAGGGGACCACCTGGGAAGGAACCCTATTCAAAATGGGTGAAATGGGGTTAAAGGTGAGGAAATAATACCGGGATGCTTTCCATTGCTCTTATGCGTCATAACTTGCGTAAACATGGTTCGATTTCGATGAAATTGTAATATGTCGTAGGGGACGACTGGGAATGAACCCTATTGAAAATGGACGAAATGGGGTCAAAGGTCAGGACATAGATCGGGATCCATTCCATCGCCCTTATCCAATACTATTAAAGGAGCACTTCTTGTATGTATGTAAATTTTATTTTGAAAACGGCTCTAAGGATTTCGATGAAAGTCGTTAACCTACCGTTTTCTGGTACTAGAAATCGATTTAGCTTGATCTCGACTTTAGGAAAATTCGATTAGTGGGTTAAATAACCACCCCGAATTACCACGTTTATAGTGTAGTGTCATGGCGTCGTTCCATTAGATGTTGGCGCACGGTCACGCCATCTGTCTCATTACGTCACGCGTTGTGTGTGGATCCTATTAAAGTTTGATGATGTCACACTCTTGCGAACAGATGGTCGCGATTTCCATCTGCCTCATTACGTCACTCGTTGTGTGCGTATGTCCGTCCGCACGATAACTCGCGTAAAAATCGTTCGATTTCGATGAAGTTTTAGTATGTGGTAGGGGAACACCTGGGAAGGAACCCTAATGAAAGTCAACGAAATGGGGTCAAAGGTCAGGACATAGGAGCGGGATCCATTCCACTGCTTTTATGCGTCATAACTAATGTAAAAAAGGTTCCATTTCGATGAAATTTTAGTATGTGGTAGGGGACCATCTGGGGACAAATCCTATTAAAAATAGGCGAAATGGGTCAAAGGTCAGCACATAGGAGCGGAATCACTTCCATCGCCATTATGCGTCATAACTTACGTAAAAATGATTCGATTTAGATGAAATGTTCGTATGTTGTAGGGACCTGCCTGGGGACGAATCCTATTGAAAATGGGCGAAATGGGGTCAAAGGTTAGAACACAGGAGCGGGATCTATTCCATAGCCCTTATGCATCATAACTTACGTAAAAATGCTTCGATTGCGACAAAACTTTATCATGTTATTTCGGAGGTATACCGAACCGGTTCTGTTGAATGTCATCGAAATGGGATCAAAGGTCAGGGCACAGGACCGAGATTTATTCCACAGCCATTATCCTCATAACTTGAGTAATGATTTCTGGTATGTTGGAAAGCGTATTATAATCAATGCATTGCATGATTTTACTAACTTGTTATTTTATGGCGCTGACGGGCCCACCGAGACACGGGGATATTTCCCTGTGGACCACTCGAGAAATAGGCCGCTTTCTCCTATTCTCTTTGTCTGGATTATTTGGAAAGAACGAATAATTATTTTGGTACGCATGAAAAAGAATCGTTAACTTTGTTTGAGCTTCATACTATCTGTCGAAAACGTTATTGGAAAGAATGAATAATTATTTTGGTACTTATGAATAAGAATCCTTAACTTCATTTGAGCTTAATGTTATCTGTCTAAAATGTTATTGTCTTACGAAACATTGGTGTTTCCTTATATCAATGATGACAGTTTACAATTCTATCACCTCCCCTAAAGCAATAGATGTTCACTGGCTATCTTGCATGGTCGCCTTCCGATGCCCATCACATTACATCGTTTTGGGAACCTTGCAAGCATAGACTGCTTCTACTGCACAACGCCAGACGACATCCGTCACATCTACTCAACTTGCCTGATATTACAGCGTCTCTTCTCTCTCATGTTCAGTCCCTCCAGCAAAGTCTGCCATTCGTCTCACACTATGCACGACTACTTCTTTCTCCATAGCCAGCCTTCAACTACAGCCAGCCATAATAAAGTGTGTGCTTTTTTCTTCATTCAAGCAAAGTTTTCAATATATCTATTTCACTTAAATAATATCACCGCTAACACTCCAGCATCCTACATTAAAGCAAGACGCAAACTCTGTAAAACTTATAAACTATATATTTGTTCGGTGCTTTAAACAGAACTCAATAAGCACTTACACCAGGAAAAAGCTCTGATTTCTACAAGAAATGGACAATGTTTGTAAAAATCATCTTTCGATGAACTCCGGAATTTTTAGAACTTCATGAACTCATGTTTCATTTAAAAACTGAACTCTCGTATAATTTTCAAATTTGGAACTTTTCGATTTCTGCTCGCCAATAGGCGTTAATTTTTTTTTTTTTTTTGTTTATTGTTGTTATATTGTGTTATGTTATTTCTTCATTTGTTTTGTGCATGTATTGTTTCTTGGTTAATAAAGTAATGTTTGAACTCCTTCTATCAATATATATATGTTGGATGTTTGCTCTTAAATGGCAAAGCAAAATTCTCTCCACTTCAGTGAAAAATTTGCAGCCGGACCAAGCACGGACGTAAATAAAGGTAACAGTTATAAATAATCAAGGACACATCGTTAGGCCCTAGGCCTTTGTAATATTGAAAAAAGCATTAGTAACAATTTTGATGGCCATTCATACCCTCATTCCCACACTCTTATTCACGCAGGCATAGAACACATAATGATATTCTGGCAGAGACGCACCCAAATCCGCGTAGCACTCACATTTATCTTAAAAGGAACAACGAATTACCGGTTCTGGTTTATGGACCAAAATGGAGGTTAATGAGTTAAAAAAAAAGGGGTTCTAATGGGTCGTTTGTTTGCCTTACAGCTCTGGTTCACTTCCCTCCCTGGAACCAGTGACCCCAAATTAGGGACGGGCAGCTATTCATAGCCCTTGGAGTTCCTCATGCTTGTTGTTCATCCCCTTCCCCTAAAACGATGAATAATTTAATATGTAATGTCCAAAAGATACGCATTTCTATCAGTACTTTTAAATATTTTGACCCTCTGGAATTTAAAGTTTCTGTTTTAATACACCCAGTGATCACTGAATTATGACGACTCCCATCAAAAGTGGATATCGCCCGTATATCACGTGATTTTCGAGAGCGGCGCGATTAGGTGACCGACGTAGCATATATAAGCTGTGAATAGTAGTAAAATTCGGAGTGTGATGGGTAAATTAAATGATTTATCGGACTTTGAAAAAGGACAGTGGGAGCTCGGAGAGAGGGTGCCTCGATTTCCCACACGGCTGAACTGGTGGGTTGTTCGCTAGCCGCAGTAGCTAAAGTGTATCCGGACAGGCGTGAAAATGGTCAAACAACGACTCTAAGGCAAAACAGCACAGGACAGCAAAAGATAGTTGTGAAAGGTGAGCGCCGGGTCCGACGACTCGTACAGATCAACAGACGCAGCGCTGTTCAACAGTTGACTATACCCAATACAACAGAGATCAACCCTGAACAGTGTCAGTCATGACCATGCATCGCACGCTCGCACGTATGGGCTATAACAGCAGACAACCCCGACAACATCCTCTCTTAAATACGATTCATCGACGCAAAAGGCTCGCCTGGTGCAAAGATCATGCAAGTTGGACGTCGGATGACTGGAAAAAGGTGCGTTGGTCCGACGAGTCACGTTTCTGACTCCACTTCACGGATGGTCGTGTACTTATTTGCGCAAACATGAGGTACTCGATCCATCCTGCATGGTCTCCACAGTGCAAGTGGGTGGAGGTGGTTGTATGGTGTGGGGCATGTTTACTTAGCAAGAACTTCGCCCCCTAGCGCATGTGAAACAACATATGACTGATGCCCACTATTGTGAATTTTTTGCTGATCCTGTACACCCAGCAGTGTTTCACATTTTTTCCGAATAGCGACGATGTCTTCTAAGATGACAAAGCGCCAAGCCACAGATCCAATGTTTTGCACAAACGATTTGAGGAACACAGTTCAGGTTTCCAGCATATCGATTGGCCTCCGAACTCCACCGATATCAATCCCATAGAGCACGTGAAGGGTGCTCTCGTGGCATGAATGAAACGGCATATCAGGCGTCTGGATACAGCAATCACCCCCATACCTGCATTGAAGGCCGCACTACACACCACTTCATTGGCCGTACCTCCGAACTGCTTCCGGCATCTTAGTGAATCGATGCCACGTCGAATAATTGCTGTATTCACGGAGAAAGGACAACCTACAAAGTATTATGTAGGTGGTCATAATTCACTGATCACACAGTGTATATTAAAATGTGTTACAGATGGTGACTGCAGGTAAAGGGAAATATAAATTGTTCGTGTATTTTGCTCTCAGTGCCATATGTAAGAATATGCATAATAAGTATCACAAATCTGTATCTTTCATTTAAATCTAAAGATAAAAAAAATAGCTGAAAAGTAGTTTTTTTTTTCAGAAAAAGTAGTTGTAGCTGTAGCAAGACTTTTTCAAGAATGCAGTTGTAGTAGTAGCAAGCTGCTTTTAAAAAGTTTTTAAATCAGTGGTTAATAATATGGAATTAAAAAAAACTAATTGAGTGCTGATAGGTTTTTGAAAAAGGGCATCGATTTTTTTTTTTTTTTTTTTTTTGCTGAGGGCCCCCGATATTTTCCGGTACGCCACTGAATTCCCGGCCTGGCTTCGTCGACCCAATCCGCCCCTGGTGCTGGCTCTCTCCCCTTCCTGGAACTAGTCACTCTAAATTAGGGAAGAGCGACCGCTTATATCTCTTACAGTTGCTCATGGTTAAACCCCGAAACAAACAAACAAACAAAAAAATCTGATGCAGTGAGTGATTGTATTGTGAGTATAATCTTCTGAACCCCTAACCATGAAAAGTCAGGAACCGGGTACAATAAATTAAGTACCCGGTTTCTAACGGTAACACAATATATGATAGCTGGAGCGCAAAATGGGGAAGAAATATCCTGTGCCACAATAACTAAATTCATGCGACATACTATCCAGAATATCCGATCTCGCTACACTGTAAAAAATAAGAGGTGTGAATTCACGGAAAATTTCTGGTAGGTATCCGTCTTTTTCAGAAATTTCCGTTATAAAAAGGGCCCGTTTATTTTATATTCCGTATTTTCGCAGATTTTCCCTATTCAGAAATTCCGTTTATTTCAGAAAAATCAATTTCAGGTTTTTCGTATTTAAACTAAAATTCCGCAAAAGCGACGACCCTGCATTTTTCAGCCCTTTCCCCAGATAATTCTTCCGCTCCAGTCAGGATTGAACCCGAGGCGCTTGGGCTGGTTGAACAGGTAACGCACGCCTTTAACAACTGAGCCACAGACACTCGGAAATTCGAATCACGTAGGCTACATCGTAAAACAAATTGCGTGACAAAGAAATTTTTTTGTCATTAATACGAGTGGATTACTTCAAATATGAAGAATAAGTCGTGCAATTAAAATACAATAAAAGAGCTCCGTCTTAACACGATTTATTTAAAAAACGAACATATATTTACAATTAAAAACCATTAGCACTTTCGGAGTGCCGTTCACTCCATCCTCAGATGATCTAAGTTGCTGTATTATGCAGCTATATATATATACAGAGTGATACGTGGGGCATTGCGTACCTTAACAATTAATTAAACAGAAAGTACATAAATAATTAGTTAAGCTACGTTGCTTAACAGAAAGTAAATAAATAAATCACGAGTGATTTAATCATTTTACTTTCTGTTGAAGCTTATTTTTTTTTCTGAAGAGGTTTGTAATCATTTTTTTTTTTCTGCACGAGGACTTTTCACAAATTAAGCATTTTTCATCCTGATCTTTCAAAGCAACAAAACGCTTTGCAACTTTATTTTTTAAACTAACAATGACTTTCAGTTATCTTTAAAAAAGGTAAAATGTACTTTTTTATAGTATTATTATTACACACACACACACACACAAAAAAAAACTCCTAAATATAAAATTTACTCTTGACATTCCATAGCTATATTAGCTTTTGTCTTAAGTTGTCCAAAGACTAATACATAGACGTATAACCATCTGTACAATAAGTTAAATACCCTGTTTCTTACAGTAACACAATATATATTAAAAAGCTGGTGCACAAAATAGGGGAGAGGAGAAGAAATATCTTGTGCCACAATAAACAAAATTCATGTGATATGCTATCCACAATATCGGATCTCGCTACGGAACTTCGAAATTCGACAGACGATTGAAATTTAAAAGTTAATCAAACCTCAAGTATTCTCACCAATCGCTCATATTACCGGTATTTCTCGTCATACGGATACGGAAAAAGTGAAAAAGGAATTTTTCCGTCAATATACGAAAAGAATTGCGGAAAGGTTTCTGAAAATTCATCTTTTTCCGTTAACGCATCTCTAAAACGGTTATTTACCGTCAAAATAACAAAGAGACTGCGGAAAGGTTTCTGAAAATTTCCCGTGGTACGATAAACCCGTGAAATTCAGGTTTCCTTCCATCATTTCACTGAAAGAGTTGTATCAGAAATCAAATCATCATCATCAACATCATCAATGTCAGCCATTATCAATCCACTGCTGGACGAAGGTCTCTCCAGGCCTCTTCCACAACGGTCTGTCTTGGGCCAGTCTTTTTTTTTTTTTTTTTTTTTTTTTTTTGATTGGAGGTTTAACGACCACCGTGAGCAACTCAAATGGGCTATAAGCAGTCGCCCGTCCCTAATTTAGGGTCACTGGTTCCAGGGAAGGGAGAGAGCCAGTGCCGTAAGACAAACACAACATCCATGCCTGACCGGGATTCGAACCCGGACCACTTACGGACGAATGATCAGAGGCCAACGCCTTAGACCACTGCGCCACCGGGGCGGCCTTGGGCCAGTCTCCTCCATGTTACTCCCGCATACTTTCGAATGTTATCCACCCATCTCCCATGTCGTCTTCTTCTAGGTCTTTTCCTGTCCCTTGGAATCCAATCTAAAATTTCAGCTGTCCATCGATGGTCTGTCCTTCTCGCAGTATGTCCAGCCCATTGCCATTTCAGGGATTTTACTCTGTTCATGATGTCTTCCACGCTTGTCATTTTCCTGATCCACGAGTTCCTTTTCTTATCTCTCCTGGTTACACCAAGCATGCACCTCTCCATGCAACTTTGAGTTGTCTGCAGCCTTTGTATGTCTTTTTTAGTTAAGGTCCACGTCTCTGCACCATACGTAAGCACTGGAAAGATGCATTGATCAAACACTTTTCTTTTATGACATAATGGCATATTGCTCTTGAAAATTATGCTGCTTCTTCTAAAAGCTGTCCAGGCAAGTTTTATACGCCAATTAATTTCTTCATCAATGTGACCCTCAGTTGATATCTGCTGTCCAAGATAAACATACGTATTTGTTATCTCCATCAATCGATAAATCTTCATTTCTTGTAAAAACATTGTACATCACTTTTGTCTTCTGAAAGTTCATTTTTAATCCCACTTCTTTACCCTTGACAGCAAGTTCCTGGATAATACTCTGCAGCTCTGATGGAGTAGTTGCAAAAATGATTACGTCATCAGCAAAACGAAGGTGAGTTAGATAATCTCCATTAATCTTTATCCCTTTCTTTGCCCAGTTCAGTGATTGAAAGACATTTTCCAATGTTGCATTAAAGAGCTTCGGAGATATGGTGTCACCTTGTCTCACTCCCTTTCCAATTTTTATGTGTGTTGTATTTTCAAACAGCAGAATCTTTGCACTTGCATTTTCATAGATGTTATTAATAATATTAATGTATGCATCTTCAATACCGCAGGATTTCAGAGCCATTGTAACTGCTGATGGTTTCACCGAATCAAAGGCTTTTTCATAATCGATAAAAGCCATGCACAATGGAAGTTCATATTCCCTCGCTCTTTCAATTAGTTCACTCAGTACGTGGATATGATCTATTGTGCTGTAGCCACTCCTGAATCCAGCTTGTTCTCTCGGTTGAGCCATGTCCAGTGTTACCTTCAAGCGGTGTGAAAGAATTTTAGTGAAGAATTTATAAACCACTGATAGATCTGTAGTTCCTGAGATCCTCAATGTCAACTTTTTTATGTAGCAGGATCATTGTAGCGTTGTTCCAATCCTGAGGAGTCTTCCCTTGATTAAGGCATGGAGTGAAAACTTGGGCGAGTACTGTTTCAATTTCTCCACTTGCTTCTTGTATGATGTCTACAGTAATTCCATCTTCTCATGCAATCCAGAGCATGAAGCCTTTCCCCGCTTCATGCTCTGGATTGCATGTGCAACTTCTGCTGGGAGGACTGGAAGAACTCTGGCACTGGTACCTTTCATGATGTCTGGAGTACATGTATCATCCCTTTCATATATTTTGGAGTAGAAATCTTTCACTCTTGTCAAAATTTCGCCTCTATTTCTTGTTACAGAACCATCTTCTTTTCTCAGTGCTATAATCTGTTTTCTTCCCTTACTGAGATGTCCCTTTGCTATCTTTAGGCTTTGGTTGTTTTCAATTGCTTTCCTCACTAGTTCACAGTTGAATTTCCTTACGTCTTCGGTGATACTTTTTCGTACTGTCTTGCATAGTTCAATATATTCCACTTTGGAAGTCACATCTTCTTTAGTTGTCCTCATCTCTCTTCTTTTTTGCATCAACATTTTGGTTTTTCCTGATAATTTGTTTACATGCAACTTGTTCTTAGACCCAGCTAATTATGTTGCTGTTTCCATAAGAGCTTTGGTTACTCTTCTGTTAACTTCAGAGATGTCCACTTCTTCTGACGTTAGACCTTCTAGAGCAGAGAATCTGTTCCTCAGTTCTAATTTGAAGGTATTATGATGCTTTTTAAGGTTGGTCACGTCAATGCATTTTGTTTGTTTTATGAGCTTGCCACGCTCGAGTTTAGCATTGAGGTGCATCTTACATCTTACATCTTACACCTATGTTGAACTTGTTCAGCACACCGCAGTCTTCCATGACTAATTTCTTGTTACACATAATAAAATCAATTTCACTTGTCGTCCCATTTGGATGTCTCCATGTCCATTTCCTGTGTGGCTTTTTCTTGAAAAAGGAGTTCAAGATGAAAAACCCTTCTGCCTCTGCAAACTCAACGAGAGTATTTTAAACGCTGGTTTCTGTTGCCGTGACCGAATTTACCTACTGAAGTTTCATTCTGTTGCCGTTGCCCTATTTTTGCATTGAAATCTCCCATAATTATCTTCAAGTGCTGCTTGCCTTTATTATTTAGATGACGAATTTCCTCATAAAATTCTTCAATTTCTTCTTCAGGATGAGTTGTGGTGGGTGCATAAGTTTGAATAATCTGAGCCTGGTATCTTCTCGAGAGTTGGATAACGAGTCGTGCAGCTCTGTCAGAGGAACTTTCAACTTCTACAACTTTATCCTTCAGTTTCTTGTTTATTATAAATCCAACACCACTAGTTCTGCCAGTATCTGTCCCACGATAGTAGAAGAGATATCCACTTTTCAGTTCAATGAGATCTTTTCCTTTTCTCCTTACATCACTCAGCCCGACGATGTCCCACTTCAACCTTTGTAGTTCCTCTTCCAATTCAAGAAGCTTAGTTAGTTAGTTAGTTAATTGATTTTAGTGGCGCAAGGGCCAGGTTTGGCCAAAGAGTGCCAGACATAGAACTATCAGTTAAAGATTTTTAAAAGCGGGGTGAAATGATTAAGAGCAGACAGGCTTGGTAAAAGTTAGAAAAGAGAATGATAAAAGCTGTGAAGACTAGTTAGTTAATTAGGTTTATAAATAAATTTATTAATTCACTGTTATAATCATTATAAATTATTATTATTATTATTTTTTTTTAAATAAGTTTTAAAAAGTCAATCTGCTTTAAGAACGAAAATACTGCGAAAGTGTCGCAGTGGTCGCCCAAAAGCTTCTGCAGTGTAGCTGCGCCGTCATCCAGTAGATGAGACTGAAAATAGTGAAACCGATGATTACAAAAACGAACACAACTACATAAAAAATGAGAGATGGTGAGTAAACAGTCGCACGCCTCACACATTGGGGCAGCGTCGCCACACAGCAAATAGCTATGCGTGAAGCGACAATGCCCAATGCGGAGACGCGCAAGAACAACTTCTTCCCTACGGTTCCGGCGACACGATGATTTCCAGATTCCAAGGTTAGGTTTTATACGGTGCAGTTTATTCTCCACCTGTTGGTCCCACAGACTTCGCCACGTTCGTCTGATATGATCGTGAACAAGAAAGCGAAAATCGCGGTGAAACAGTGGCAAGGGTGTGACGACCAAAGAAGAGGCAGATCTAGCAGCAGCATCGGCAGACTCGTTCCCTGGGATCCCAACATGCCCAGGAATCCAGCAGAACCGAATCTGGACATCAGCCTCGAGCAAAGAACGAAGAAGTCTCCGAACGGCAAAAAGAAGTGGGTGGCCAGTAAAATCCAAAGATGACAATGATTGCACAACACTCAACGAATCAGTGTGCACAATAGCACGCTGATGAGAGCTCGACTGCACGTGAACAAGTGCAAGATACACAGCATGCATCTCCGCCGAAAACACCGTGGCCTCAGGAGGAATGCGGGCAACAGAAACTTCGTCAACGCAGACGGCGGCGGATCCAACAACACCAGCCGCCTTAGATCCATCGGTGAAAACAGGAATAAAGTCTGCATTGACGTAACGGTGTTCAGCGAAGAGCTGCTGGTACACTGACGCAGGGGTTGAGGACTTGTCAAAAGATGTAAAGCTGGTATCAACCATGACACCAAGAGGATGCCATGGGGGATCCTCAAAGCCCCTGGTCTCTCCAACGAGTGACAAGTCGAGCCCTGCATCACGAGCTACGGCGGCCATACGAAGACCGAAGGTTCGAATGCACGAGGGACGGATCTCGAACAAACGATCATGCTGGGGATGAAAAACTGCATCGTATAAAGGATGGTCTGAGAGAGATTTAAGTTTCAGGTAAAATTGAAGAGACAGCTGCAGACGGCGTAAATGAAGCGACGCTTCGTTCGCGTCGGCATAAAGGCTGGGAATGGGTGACGTGCGAAATGCTCCCGTACAAAGACGCAGCGCTTGATGGTGGATGGTATCCAACGGCCGGAGAACGGTAAGACGCGCAGAGCCATACACCATACAGCCATAATCCAGCTTAGACCGAATGAGAGAATGGTAAATACGGAACAAAGAAGTCCTGTCTGCACCCCAGGAGACTGAGGCAAGGATCTTAAAAATTGACAAGGCTCTCAGACAGGAAGTCCTTAGCCGTCGAACGTGCGAGCGAAAGGTGAGAGCACGGTCAACGGTCAAACCAAGGAACTTGGTTTCCGGCAAAACTGGAATGGCTGCACGGTCCAAATAGAGCTCTGGATCAGGATGGAGGCCACACTTCCGGCAGAAATGGACACAGGCTGTCTTGTCGGGAGAAAGAACAAACCCATTATTGTTAGCCGCTTTAACAATCTGGGTAATTGCAGACTGCAGCTGCCTTTCAACGAAATGCATGCTGGATGACGAACAGAAGATGTGAAGGTCGTCAACATAAATGGTAGCCGAAACCGTAGGAGGAAGATTTTTGAGTAAACAATTAATGCGGAGGATGAACAGAGTCACCGAAAGAATGCTGCCTTGAGGAACGCCTTGTTCTTGATGGGAAAAGGCGGACAGCGTTGTACCCAGGCGCACCTGGAACACACGGTTACGAAGAAAGTTGGCAATGAAGGTTGGCAGGTTTCCCCGCAACCCACTCTCGTGGAGGTCACGGAGGATACCGTGACGCCACGCTCTATCGTAAGCTTTTTCGATGTCAAAAAATACAGACACCAGGTGCTGCCTACGTACGAACGCCTCACGAACAGACGTCTCAAGGAGCAGGAGATGGTCAGGAGCTGAACGATGACGACGGAAGCCGCTTTGTGATGGAGACAGTATTCGATGTTCTTCAAGAAAATAAATTAGCCGGGAATTAACCATTCGTTCAAGGATTTTGCACAGACAGCTAGTGAGGGCAATTGGCCGATAACTAGAGGGAGACTTGGATTCTTTGCCAGGCTTGGGAAAAGGTAAAACAAAAGCTCTTCGCCAAGAGTCCGGGAAACTGTGCTCCAACCAAATGCGGTTGAAAAGCACTAACAGATTCTCGAGAGAAGACTGCGAGAGATGACGAATCATGTCATAGTGGATGCCGTCGGGACCGACAGATGTTGCGCCGGACCGATGCAGAGCCACCCGTAGTTCAACCATGCTGAAGGGGGAGTTATACTCAGTGTTATAAAAAGGCGCAAAGGAGATTTTCTGGCGTTCCGCGGTTGTTTTAATCCTCTGAAAGGGCGGCGCCTTGAATCAGAAGATAAGGAGCGTCCATTGTAAGTAGCCAAGGTCAGCATCAGATGGCAGCCTAGCCCGATCCTCCGGTGATTTTGCCCAGGAAATCTGAGTGCTGTCTTATATTTTACCCTACTTCAAGATATTCTTCCTGTTTCTCCTCTCTCATCAGTGTGTGTTTACATTTTCACGCTTGTAAAAATAGTAATTTACTCCCATCAATTGACGCATCAGTAAAACTCCAATGTACCTGCTCTTACAGAGGCAAGCGAAAAGCTTGTCCATCACTTCACAGCTCGACTAAATTTCCGTCCAGTTAGCGCATGAACACGCTGTCAAAACAGAAACTATTCCCAACTTCTACAAACTCTGGAGACCATACCTCAGCTGGTTCCAGATTGATGGCCTAAGAATTCCCTACACAGTTTGAAGTATTATGAATACTCTATCCTTTTATTGACACTTATATCGTTATTTAACCTGTTTAATTCCCCCTTCTATCTTACCCTCAGGAAGTGTATATAGTTTTATTTATTTGCCTACTTGTTCTGGCGCTCATTTGTACATAATCATTTCATGACTCATATTCTCACTCTGTACTCCGAGTGTTTAATAAATGCATATTTAAACCTTAGCACCCTCTGCCTTCATGTCGCACTGGCCGCTGCCTTGGCCAGGTACATTCCAGCTGCCGGAGACTGAGTGCCAAGATTTAAGTTGTGGAGTCATTTTTGAGGGGTTTGGCCTTAACTCACCACGCTGGCCAAGCGGGTTGGTGAATGTGGGTGTATCAGAAATATGCTTCGTTAATTCACGAAAGAAATGACAGTGAATTTCAGAATTTTTTTTTACGGTGTACAGAACTTCAAAATCAAATACTTTGACAGACTATTGAAATTTGACAGTTAATTAAACCCCCAAGTGTTCCCGTGAATCTGTCCTATTACTGGAAATTATTTGTCATATGGATAAGGAAAAATTGAGAACGGAGTTTTTTCTTTAATATAAGAAAGGAATTGCGGAAAGGTTTCTTAAAATTCAGGATTTTCCATTAACACATATCTAAAATGGTAATTTACCGTCAATATAAGAAAGAAACTGCGAAAAGGTTTCTGAAAATTCAAAACTTTTATGGCGTACGAAAAATCTGTGAAATTCAGAATGTTTCCCATCATTTCCTGAAATTCAGAATGTTTTCTTTTCCGTCATTTCATGGGTAAAGTTGTATCAGAAATATGCTTCGTTAATTCACGAAAGAGAAGCACAGAAAATGGCTCGTAAATTTCAAAATGTTTTTTACAGCGTACAAACCACAGAAACCTATCTTCGTATCCGTTTGACAGGGAAGCAAATTCTTTGCTTCTTCCAGTTCCTCTTTTCAACACCAGATTGTCCATAATTTTCTCTTTTTTCTGAGGGTGCCAGACAACAAAATTAAAATAATACCGATAATAATAAGAGAATTAAACGACTGCATGTGTTATTTTATATCGGTATACAAGCACCACATAAAAAAATGTAGCATATCTTTCTTTCTTTTTTCTTTATCTCAAAAACACATGGTTATTTGTTCTATAATGTTCATATCCTTCTTTAGCGGTATCATTCTCAACTCAACTAAAATAGGCACAAAAGATGTGGATGAAAAAGAAAGTCTCCCGTTGCAGGCAGCCTACTTAATAGCATTCAAGGAAGTTTCCTACCAATCCTACAAAACTTCACTGATTGCACCTCAGGATGACTTCATAAACGATTTTTGCCACCGCGTTACGTCACTGCTCAGAATTCTGGAGAAATGCGATCCTTGTTTTCTTCATTCAACAGACGGTGGTCGGTTATTTTTCAAGAAGCCTTAATCGCTTCCTTATTCTATGTCCGTAGCTTAAATAACCTATTTTAAGAGCTCCATTCTCTCCGCTCAAAAAGAAAAAAAGTGTCATGGACTTCCTGTGAACTGCGAGGGTTTACGCGCCGCTGCAAGTATGGCCAAGGTTTGACTTCTGCTAGCAAAGACTTTCTCATTTAGAATATTACGTATTAAAAATTTGAATAAAATTGCAAAATTACGCAACGTATGTTTTCAGCAGTGGGGATTTCTCTGGCAAACGAATCGTTTTAAATTATTTACTTCCACAACATCAGTCGACAGAAAATGAAGAATTCTTTCATGCTGCTGCTGACTGAGGACAGAGAACAACGATAGAATTCCCTGGTTGAGTAAAGTTCAGTAATCAGTAATTGTACTAAACTTGAATATTCCCAGCGCTTATTCTTTATTTCACTCTAGAATACATCTTCGTGGCAAAAACAGCTGTGCACGGCAGATAACCCACACAGCAGAAAAACTGTGCACCAGAAAAATCATTAAAAAATATACGTAGGCTAAATTTTGGTCATTGTTACTTCTATCCCATGCAAAAAGTAAAAAAGAAAAATCAACCCGATTTCTAGAAGTGTTCTTTGTCACTGTGCCAGCTAATACTTTTGGAAAATTTGGCATATAAATAAATGTAGACTAGGGGTTTTGCTGTAAAGAAAGAAGAGCAAAATGTAAAAAGGCAGATTGCTGTGAGGCATCCTACAATTTACCTCAATTGCTAGATACTCTAGTAAGACTTCCTAACGACCCATAACCCTTATGCTGACTACTTTCTTACAAATAACTATTGTACGAACAATGAACTATTTGTTGTTTAACCGTTGGATTCATTTCATCATTCTCTTCTTTTGGCTTCTCTACTGCACATGGCCTTAAAACACGACGTTACCCAAAATCTAGTATAACATCATATGCACTGTATATTTCTCTAGCGAGATGACCTTATAAGGTTTTATGCAAGTTTTTATATAAAATTTTGAAGATCGCTTTTCTTTTGCTGCCCTATTCATTACGGATTAGGAAATTACCGATCTATTAATTGTTGGAATGAAAGTTTTTTACATACGTTGAAATTTTTGACAAATCCAGGTACAAATCTTATTTCAGTTCGTTTCTTGATCTCAGAGACAATGATTTCCAGAGTGGGTTATCTACCCCATCGTTTGAATGAAAATCAGGGCCCACAACAAGTGCAAGCGCCTGATCAAACAAAAACAAATTTTAATAGAAGAAAATGTGAAAAACATACATCTGAAGACGTATCTCATTCACGTGACAGTTCTCTGTTTTTACAAAGCTACTGGCCAACATTTGTTCCCATCTTGCACTTTTTCTCATTTCTCTCCAGAAGCTTCTATAATTAAATTTTTAAGGAAAATGCTAATATTCTTGTCTCTTTGATTTTTTTCTTCTTGATATCTTCTACATGACACAAATACTGTAAATCCCAATGCCTGTACTTCTGCACGGTTCTGGTAGTCAGTCTCTAACTGTGTTTCATCATAATAAAGTACACGGAGGGCTATTGAAACTAATAACGTATTTGATCTAGATCGCATAGCCCATTTTGTTTTAAAATCTTGCAGCACACCAGAACTAAAAACTGCTCTGTGTGATATAATATCGCTGTCGTTTTTAACAGAAAAAGTGTCATTAAGAAACTTGCTTATGTTTAGCCTTACTCCAAAAAGGAGCAACTCATCCAATCTGTCAAATAATCACCTATAGCCCCGACATTCGTTTGAGTCCGAGTTATGCAGAAAGCACTTCATGGCACCTTCTGTCTTATTGAGAATATTCCCACGGTCACTTAAGATCATCAGCCTGACTTTCATTTCGTTCAAACCGAACAACAGGCGATATTTTAGCTTTTAGTCTATCTTAACTGTGTTTGGAATACTACAGTGCAAAAGTTTAGTGAAAGTCGTGTTGCCGCACTTGATATTTCAGAAGTGCTTGATACGGTCTGACATCTCGACGTTTCCTTCATGAATCAATCATGGTCTTCATCCGAAACGTGTCACTGTATCGCAGGCTTCCTTTCCGTTTGTAGCTTAACTGTAATCAATGAAACTATAAATGCTGTTTTATTTTCCCTTTTAAAGCACACGCACCTCAGAAATCGAATCTGTCACCTACCGATCCTCCCTTTCTTTCGCATATCAATAATTTGTGATCATTTACGTCGAACCAATTAACAGTTTTGCTAACAACAGCATTGTCCATCCACTTTATGCTTTGAGTTGGTCACGTGGTACTAATGAACATCAGCCACAGCACTCCGATGATTCCACTTCCTGGAAATGTTATATTCAGGTCACTTGTTGTTGAAGGGGAACAACCTTATCCATTTTAACTCTTGCAAAAAAAAAAAAGCCCTTTGATAAACAAAAAAAGAAATGACGACTTTCCTCCTCTTTCTACGTTGAGCAACCTTCTAATTACTTGCACTTCTGTGTCTATTTTAGGTCTGAATATTTATTATATTTCCTGTAACTCGTTCCTGCAAAAGGTCAACCTGTTTTAAGAAAAGATGGAAATCCTTTTGCCTTACAATACTTTTTTTTTCTGGACAACGTTTCGTGCTATATAAAACAATAGTTCGCAGTTCGTACAACTACTTTCATATTTAAAGTAGTCCCAAAATGAGACCTAGAATTTCTTGATACTCAGCAGGAAATGTCTGGCACTTATTTATTCACTTCAGTCTCTATCCCGCAGAAGGGTCGTGGGATGTCTGTGTATGGTTTACCGTTTCTATCGCGGGCACTGCTCTCAAGAGCTGTCAGCCCTTGGCGCATTGTAGTTAGTTTTCTATCGCTATTTTTATCCAGCAACTAAAGCGACAGATATTTTAGTTAGACTAATGTCTGTCGCTTTAGTTGCTGGATAAAAATCGCGACTGACCTTTTTCCCATTCTTGCTACTTGAAACTTCATCTGGTTTAAACTTTCTGGAAAGAAAGTTATAACATGCAACAATTTCAATCAAGGGCAATCAAACGTTTTTGAAGAGCCCTACATTTTAAAGTAAGACAGAAATAAATCAAAATGAAAAAAAGTTTATCATGGTGCTTTATACAATAAATTTGCCTTTCATGACCAGTTCATCTAAAAAGGAAAAAGAAAAGGAAAGAAAAAAACTACACTTCTCCCCCCCCGCTTTCTCCCCCTCTCTCTCTCTCTCTCTCTCTTCTTTTGTAGAGGGTCGAAGGAGAAGCGGAGATTGAAAAAATTAGGAACGTTAGAAATTATGGTGGAAACCTTCGTCACAATTATCACTATGCAATGTAAAGGGAACTTTTTTCAATCCAATTCGTAAGCAAATCTAAAAATTTATTTCTCTAGTATGGCGATAAACACTCCAACCAAAGCTGAAATTATAAATACGGAGTCCGCTCATGGAAACAGTTTTTTCAACACAACTTCTAGAAACTGATCAAACATTCCAAAAAGTTTTCACGATGTCGAATATTTTTGTCACAATTACAACTATGAAACTGAAAGAGAATTTTTATCGTTTCTGGAACCTATTACACCGAACGCAAATATGCGTTTATGCCCCGTAAACAAAAAATTGTGTTCTACAAAAAATCTTTACACAAGTTTTATTAATAACATATTGAATAATTACAGTAATTGAATAATATTTGGTAATAACATATCTTCATCCATGGAAAACAGAACCATATCATAAGAGATGTCGAAAGTGTCCGCCCTGTGCATCGAGACAGGCTTCAACACGAGACTCCATATTTCGGAAAGTTCACGCCAGTTGCTCGGGCATATTCTCTGCCACTACCTCGCAGATGCTGTTCTTCAATGCCTCAAGGGTTGCAGGCTTCTTTTGAAACACCACTTATCTGAGACACCCCCAGAGAAAGAAATCAGGTGGTGTTAAGTCAAGAGATACAGGTAGCCAGATTCCTTCAGGTATCACGCGATCTCAAAAGAATGCCTCAATTTCTGCCATACTCTCATGTGATGTATGGCAAGTTGCCCCATCTTGTTGAAAATATCCAGTGGTCAGTTATTCAGGGTGCAGTCTTTGCTCGACGTTCTGCACTACTGTTTCTGACATTACGGGACAGCCCCCTCCATGTAAATCATGCAATGTTCCAAGGGTCTCCAGCTTTTTAAAAAAGTTTCAGAATACACGGTTTACTTGGTGCTGTCCGACATCCGAATTTCCTACGAAATTCCCACTGACACTTCTTTATCGACTTACTCTCCCAATAAATACGGACAAGAAGCACACGCTCGGCTATGGTTAACCGGGAGGACAACGTTAACCAATACGATCAGCCTCCGACAAACAAACAACTGATCTAACCCTAGGGAATCACGAACCTGACATGCGCGACGTCCAAAGTCACAACCAGCGCGCCAACTAGAATTGAAGAACAACATCTGCTAGGTAGTGGCAGCGATTACGGCGGAGCAACTGATGCGAACTTTCCGAAATATGGAATCTCGTGTTCAAGCCTGTATCAATGCACAGGGCGGACACTTTCAACATATCTTATGATATGGTTCTGTTTTTCATAGATGAAGGTATGGTTGTTGTTTTTTTTTTTTTTTTTTTTTTTTGACAAATATCATTCAATTACTGTAATTATTCACGACGTTATTAATAAAAACTTGGATAAAGTAGCAAGTGTGACACCCTTTATACACTGAGTGGTCACTTTACTATGACCACCTGACAGTTTTAAGCAAATGAGCTATGGCTGCACGCTGTTACCGCCAGAGGGCGACGCTACTATAAAAAGGGAAAGCTTAGTGCTTGCGACAGTAGTAGAAGTGATTTTTGGGTGACGAGATAGGTAAAAAATTCGATTTGACGGACTTTCAACGTGGGATGATTGTAGGAGCTCGGAGCCATGGAGCGAGTATCACCGAAACCACCGCATTCGGGAAATGTTCCAGAGCAGCTGTTGTTCAAGTGTTTAAAGACTAGACTGTCAGCCAAAAAACTGGGTCTCTACGTGCAACGTGTGGTCGTCATCGACTAGTGACTGCTCGGGCGGAACGGAGAGTGTCCAGACTGGTAATAGAAAACAGAAGGGCGACAGTGCAGCAAATTACAGACCATCTTAATCAAGGACCCCCATCAAATGGTCTCTGCACGCACTGTTCGCCGTACACTGCATCGGATGGGATATGGCAGTCGAAGGCCTGTTCGAACACCTTTGCTGTCTGCAGTTAACAAGACAAAACGTCTCCAGTTCACACAGGAGCACAAGGAATGGACAGTCGATAATTGGAAACAAATTATGTGGTCCGATGAATCGCATTTTCAGTTGCACCATGCCGATGGCCGAGTGAGAATTTGGCGGAAACAGCACGAAAGCATGGACTCCAAATGCATTGCTACAACAATTCAAGCTGGTGGAGGCAACTTTATGGTTTGGAGAATGTTTTCCTGACATGCTTTGAGCCCTTTAATTCGTGTTGATCAACGTCTGACTGGCACATCATATCTAAACATCGTTGCGGACCAAGTGCATCCTGTCATGTGGATGGTTTATCCCAATGGCGATGGCTACTTTCAACAAGATAATGCGTCCTGCCATAGTGCTCGTATTGTACAGAATTGGTTTCAGGAACATGCAGGTGAGTTTACTTTGCTTAGGTGACCCCCACAATCTCCAGATCTCTACCCCATTGAGAATTTGTGGGATGAAGTTGAACGTGCCATCAGACAGCTGGATCCACAACCCTTCAATCTCACACTCCTGGAAAGTGCTGTTCATCAAGCGTGGTCTCAGATTCCACAAACCTATCAACATCTCGTGGAGTCCATGCCACGAAGAATCGACGCAGTATTAAAGCAAAAGGTGGCCCAACGAAGTACTGAGGGGGTGGTCATAATAAAGTGGCCACTCAGTGTATAAGGTTATTGGTTCCCAGGAGGGTAAAGAAGTTTAATATAAGCAGAAACACAAACACACTACTCATTCGGCATCCGCGACTCGAACCCGATTAGACTCGTTCAACCGGAGATTTCATACTAAATTCAAGGACGCATTTGTTCCACCTAGCAGAAAACTTCTGCGCGGAGACAAATTAGGAAGTTGCAGGTAAACTTGGTCATAATACCCACAGTAAACAGGATATTTCAAATGATGTTTTTAAGAGCATCATATACATACACTACTGGCCACCCAAAATGCAACACCAAGAAGGAAGCATCCGATTGGCCTGAAATTCGCAGCATGCGTCGCCCGCGAGAGGACATTTAAACGATTAGCAATGCAGGGCATATGCAAATCATGTGCGCCCAGCACGCTACCGAGAAGCACTATAAGAAGGGTGCACAGAAGGCGGGGTGTAAGCAGTGGAAGTGTGTTGTGCTGCCGGACCTGTGCGTGGGAAGCTTCCTGATGCCTCGTTGCAGAATACGGCAGTCATTCCAGCACGTTTCGGAGTTCGACAGAGGACGAATAGTGGCTTATCGCGACAGCGGTTTATCTTACCGAGACATCGGTGCCCGTGTGGGACGACATCCAGCCACAGTGAGGCGAGTATGGATTCGGTGGGTGCAGGAGGGATGGACGGACAGACGTGAGCGATTGCCGCAGCCGCGGTACACCACTGAACGAGAGGACTGGCATGTTGTGCGGCGGGCATTGACGGCTCACACCGCCACATCACGAACGTTAGCGCAGGAATTAGGGTGTGTTGCGCAACAACCTGTGTTAGCACGTACCGTTCGACGTCGTTTGCAAGAGCGGGGACTTGTCGCACGGAGCCCATTGCTCCAATTACCATTGACATTACACCACAGGCGAGTGCGGCGGCAGTGGGCCGTTGAACGCCGCACCTGGACTACGGAATGGCACGACATTGTCTTGTCCGACGAATCCCGCTTCTGCCTGCAACACCACGATGGTCGGATCCGCGTGTGGCGGCACCGCGGCGAGAGACTGTATGACGCCTGCATTATGCATCGCCATACCAGTCCATCGTCTGGCGTTATGGTTTGGGGCACAATTGGATATGACACCCGCACCCCTCTGGTACGCATCGCCGGTACACTCAACAGCCACCACTACATATCCGACGTTTTGGAGCCTGTAGTCCTCCCTTACCTGTAGGACCTGCCAGCGGCCACGTTTTAACAGGACAATGCGCGCCCGCACGTGGCACGCATCGTGCAACAATTCTTTACGGCCCACCAGGTGTCACTGCTGCCGTGGCCCACCTGTTCTCCCGATATGTCGCCCATGGAACACATCTGGTCGCTGATCGGCAACCGAGTTGCCCGGCAAAGCACCACCCGCGGCAACGCCTGATGAACTGTGACAACGTGTGGAAGCAGCCTGGACCGACATACCCCAAGCCCACATCCAAAGCCTTTTTCGTTCGATGCCGCGGCGTGTAGCGGCCTTTATTGCCAGTCATGGGGGCCACACGAACTACTGTTGCCTGCGTGTTCCGCAAGTCGCACGGGCCTGTAACCTCAATCGTTTCATCTTTGTATCTGTTGTTATGTGTCCAGTAAATCTGGCTTTGCTATCTCGTGTCCTTCTTGGTGTTGCATTTTGTGTGGCCAGCAGTGTATTTAAGTGGAAAACAAATCTCCCAGAAGAAATGATTCTTCATAAATACAT
Source organism: Macrothele yani (assembly GCA_039090855.1). Taxonomy (NCBI): domain Eukaryota; kingdom Metazoa; phylum Arthropoda; class Arachnida; order Araneae; family Macrothelidae; genus Macrothele; species Macrothele yani. The sequence goes on from CM076990.1 coordinate 4,145,942, forward strand.
GGAGACAATGCAAATGTAATTGCTGGCACAAATGTGTCGTATTTTCACAGTTTCCATGTAACAACTCTTTCAGAAAACTTGAAAATTGCATAACCCTTGAGCGGGAATCGAACCCGCATCTCCGATTTCCCTTCGAACATGTATTTTGTGAAGAATTATTTCTTCAGGGAGATTCGTGTCACACACTTATATGTATGATGTTCCCTGAAGCACTGGTACTTGGGTCGTATATCCGACCCTGGATGTGAGAAAAGGCCGTGGTGACACAACGAGAAAGCACGGGATAGCTTCGACTAGCGTAAATCTGAACGTTTCTCAGATTTCTAAGCTACATCTGATTAGCTTCAGTAGCTTGGAACTTCCTTATCCTGGGTGGTGTAATGGAGAACATGCTCGAAGGGAAATCGGGAGATGCGGGTTCGATTCTTTCTCAACGACAATGTAATTTTCAAGTTTTCTGAAGGAATTGCTACATGGAAACAGTGAAAATATGGTGCATTTGTGCCAATCAAGACTGTAGCTACTGGAGGGCGGTTGCCCTCCCAAGATGGTCATACCAGGAGCGTAATTTCTTACTCTGAGGAGCGTAAATAATAGAAATGAACAGTGTGTGAAAAAATTTGCCGAACATTTTAACATAGTGTATGCGGCTAATTATACAAAGTTATACACTTTAGTTAGTCGTTTACACTATTACGCGCAGTCTACCAGCGTAGAGAGCTTACACTGTGAGTTTTGGACCACTTCATATGGATGCATGGAATTGTTTGAAATAGTGGATGGAGGTATGTAAAACAATATGCTGATATACTTAATCGCCGTGACCTTTCCGAATACGTCGTAGAGATGAAGTAATTAGTAATTTGTGCTATGTCGCCGAAAGTTAACCTTGAACGGAATTTTTCCAAGCCCTACTCCGATAGCATCTTCCTCTTGTTACATTTACTATCTAATACTCATTCGTTCTGTGCTGGTTTTTTTTTTGTTTTTTTTTTTTTGATTGGAGGTTTAACGACCACCGTGAGCAACTCAATGGGCTATAAGCAGTCGCCCGTCCCTAATTTAGGGTCACTGGTTCCAGGGAAGGGAGAGAGCCAGTGCCGTAAGACAAACACAACATCCATGCCTGACGGGATTCGAACCCGGACCCCTTACGGACGAATGATCAGAGGCCAACGCCTTAGACCACTGCGCCACCGAGGCGGCTGGTTTGTTTTCCTTCTGCACGTGTTGTGTTGTCGGTGTTCACATTAACTTATATATTTCACTTTGACTTAACATTTAAAACTTGGTTCTTGGGTATTCACCAATTTTTTTTAATTTTGAGTAAAATTATGTCAAAAAACTGGAAGTGAGATTTTTTAACGATCATAACACTTCCCTATAACGAACGTATGAGAAAGAAAGAACTGCTTACTATTTGAGTGGAAGTAAGGAACTTTTGAACTCAAAGGGACGTAATTTCAAGGTCCTTCCAGATAAGAAACACTTGCTACGTTTCTGGTACCAACGATTACATTATATTTTTAAGAGCGCACATGAATGCAAATACAAGTTCACGTAACGTACTCGGGAAACGATGAACCTGGAAAAATGTATGTGGACAATAAGGTAGAACGCAATCCGAGAGTAGAAGATGGAATATCGTCACACCAAAAAACTAATTTTACATCACCTAGGGGGAAAATTTAAACCAAAGAACTTACAAGTGCATGGAAAGTAGAGGCTAATGTTATATAAAATCGTTTCTTGTAATGTAAACGGAATTTTTTAAATGATACTTTCAGAAGTGCAGATAATGTTCCAATTGCAAATCTGCGCTTCAGAGGGAAATCGTTGTAAATAACATTTATCACGGTAAAAGCAGCCAATATCAAAAAAAAAAAAAAAATCTCCAATTCGCTGGAAGTAATGCAGAATTCAAAATCGAAACTTAGGCCACCTAGTAGAAAAATTTACGTTCGAAAGAAATGGATGAATTGGTCGTAATTAAGGTTAACAAGCGCAAAAAAGAAAAAAAAACATGACAAATCGAACTTACAGAAACGGTAATTTCGTGCGTGACGTAAATATACATTTACGCCACTTAAAACATGTAAAAGAAATTTATTCCATGTAAAACACCAAATTCAAAAAAGCTTTCGCACGCACAGTTCCTGCTACCGAATGCAAAAGCATTTTTTCAACTCCAATTTTTAGAAGTGTAAATATTCTGCCAATTTTAAAAAATACTTTTACTCCACCTAGCGGGAAAGCTGGCACATCAAAAAGTCGGAAATGGATAAGTTAACACGCTCGTGGTTAGTGCTATTCGTAGCAAAAAGATTTCTTTGAATACGATCTACAGAATCGGAGATTTTTTGCTCAAGAACAAAGCGGATGGAAATTGGACAAGGTGCTACCATAAATAAGCACGCACTGCTTTGCGAAATACCAGCTAAAAATACGATTGGGGAAATTAAAACCAGAAAAATAATAATAGGTAAGGGAATTGTCGTTTTTTTTTCCCTCTACGACATCCCACTTTCCCGTTTTCGCCGGTGAAATCATGATCGGGAACGTGCGGAGAAGGCACGATTAACCCACTACAACAATCTAAGGAAATTAACTGCTATTACACAGATCATGTTGGCATCAGGCGAGTGGAAGAGACTGTCGTAATCAACAACGCTGACCATCTTACAGTCCGTAAGATAAAGAACAAACAGCACATACAGATAAAAGCCGACCTGACCTTCGAGAAACGCAGTACTCTTCTGCATATCACTGAAGACAATGAAATGACAATTTTACAGATGGCGATAAAATTTAGTTTCGTACAAGAAAGGCAAGATTTGCCTTTAAAATAGCACTGCCACATTCATATTAAAAGAAAACGTTAGAGCATGAAGCTTTTATTTCTTTTCCGTACAAAGAATAAAATACACGTCTTTTGCTAAGCATATTTTCATGCACATAAAAAGAAGAAAAAAAGATGTGCTAATACTACCACATTGTTTATCTACAGGTACTATTGCATTATAGTTGGATTCCAAAAATTATTTTCGCATTCTCTATTTAAGACAATTAAACCTGTGATCAAGGCATTTTCCACGTCTACCGGTCCAGTTCTCTAAACGGCATAAACGTATTTTTATATTTCGCATGATATCTCTATTTCTAATAATAAAACCGGAATGATTATTTCTCTGCGAATTTCTGCCATGTACTGCACACAGTTTTGCCCACTGGGTAGCTTAAATTTGTATATGTGCTTCGCACAATACTGCCGTTTCTAAAAGTTCAATTTCAAAAGTTATAAAAGCAGGTATTTACGGAATACTCACTTTACTCACGTGAATAGTCAGTGAGTTTTAAAGTGCAATGGCAGTCACCAAAATAGATAATGCACTTCTCGAAACGTTGTTTTACCAGAATAACAGTTGTGTCTTAACAACACTGCGCAAGTTCAGAACGTTCAAGTTCTTGAAAACTGGGCCAATGACTGTAAATGGTTTGCGTAACGTAATCTGGAAGTTTGAAGAGACAGGTTCTTTGGGCATCAAACATGGCAGAGAACGGAAGCCAGTCAGCCAGCAGACTGTGGAGGATGTAGCTACAGCGTTAGGGGAAGACATGATGTCAAATGTCGTTGGAAGTAGCAGGGCACGGAGTATTACTCACTCTTTATGTAAGCTTTAAAAGCACGGTCCACAAAGTTCTAAGAGGAATACTGAACTGTTATCTTTACAAGATTTCACATCTTTAGCATTTCCTACGCATCAACAGCATCAGTGCCTTAATTCAAGTTTATATGCAGGATGGTGCTCCTCCTCACATAGCAATGCCTGCCAAGAAGTTGCTGCAAACGCATTTTACCAACGGAGATTCATCAGTCGGCGGTTTACAACAACCTGGCCAGCACGATCACTGGAACTAAGCCCATGCATGTTTTTGATTTGGGGAAATCTATCGTGGTCACATAACAAACTTAATGGATCTGAAGGCAAACATTACACGCCATATCCACATTTCCAGTGAAACACTTCGGTCAGTGGTTGAGCATGCTACTTTTTGATTTCAACATGTTGCAGAAAATGGAAAACAGTATATCGAACATGTTGTGCAACCACAAAATGTGCCTTCTGTATTGCAAGTTGTTTTCGCCGTTTTTGTATTTTTCTTTACTGGGAAAAGTGCCACTTATTCCCCGGTAGCCGAGTTGTAGAACTAATTTTGGTTTTTCCACCAAACAAAATTCCTCCGTCTCAGGAGTCCTCATAAAAATTTGAAGTCATTTCGAGTAATAGTTCCACCTACAGCGCCCTTAGAAATGTGAACCTTTATTATGGACACTCAGTATTTCTGAAAAAGAAAAAGCCGCCCCGGTGGCGCAGTGGTCTAAGGCGCTGGCCTCTGATCATTCGTCCGAAAGGGGTCCGGGTTCGAATCCCGGTGAGGCATGGATGTTGTGTTTGTCTTACGGCACTGACTCTCTCCCTTCCCTGGAACCAGTGACCCTAAATTAGGGACGGGCGACTGCTTATAGCCCATTGAGTTGCTCACGGTGGTCGTTAAACCTCCAATCAAAAAAAAAAAAAAAAAAAAAAAAAAAAAAAGAAAAATGACACCAAATTCTCTGGTGTAATGAGCGCATCTTTTGAATTCTTTTCAACACGAAAAATATATTTAGAGGAAGAAAATGAAATAAATTAAGCGAAAAAGAAGATATATTTACACCCTCTAATGAAAAACTACGCGTAATTTAAAAGACGCAAAGTGAGTAGTTTTCTTCATAGTGAATGGAACCCATCAAAAAAATTCAACCTGGTCTCTACAATTGGTATGGAAGTGCCCGCAAAAGCGACAACAGCGTCGAATCCTTTATGGATACATCGTTAAAGCTAAATCGGTCACGTGACTCCAATCCGAACAGTAATTGCTCACTCCAAATAAACAAATGCTGAATATTTTCAGTTCGCGGATAAGATTTCTGTTTCCAAGGATCCAGATGACAGAGTACTACATTTCAAATATAGTCAGCTGGAGTCATGGCAACGGAAAGTCATATTCTGATAAAGCAGAATATTATTCCTACCCAACTTGTGTGGTCACAAGGCGCAATCGTTATTATCATTTCTTCCATGACATCATCCTTATACGCCATCCAGCTGGTGCACACATACATAGTGAATCAGTCAGTGATATGTGGAAAGCCTGCTTTCAATTTACTTCCCTTTTAGCATGCCATTTGAAAAACGCACAGCAATAACTCACAGTATTTTTTTCTCTTTGCAAGTTGCAGTTTGGCATACAACGAGTTTGAATATCACGCTACAGACCGGTTTGGCTGGATCAGGTGTCGGGCCGCGGATGGCCTAGAGGTCAACATTCGTGACTGACACGGAGAAACCTCAGGTTCGATCCTTGGCAGGTACGAACGCTCGAACCATTAAACATCCGCCGTGCGTCGAATGAGCACGCTAAGCCGTCGGACCCCGGGTACTGCCCCCTCCCGGAAATAAATAAGGGCGTCTTCCTCTTCCTTTCTATCTTGCTTCCGTGCCACCACTTTCCTATCGGGCACTCTAGCCCAAATCTCCTAGCTTCCTATTTCTAAGGGTTGCTTAAGATCTGGGGTCAGACACTACCTTCCTAAAATCCTCTACATGTGATCTGATCTGATCTGGTTTGGCTGAATCAGGTGTCGCCGTGGTGGAAGACAGTGTGAACGACAGCACAAAGACGTCGCGTCTGTTACCGTTGTCTACGAATGAAGAGCAACGCGGTGTAGTCCGATTTTTGTGGGGTTAAACGGAAAACTGCAAAGGAAATTCACAAAGAAATGTTCAAAGTGTATGGTGGCGATTGCCTGGACCGCATCAACATCCCCAGATGGTGCAGTTCCTTTGCAGAGGGCCGTGGCAACCTTACCGATTCCTCACGTTCCGGCCGACCTGTAACTGCGTCATCACCTGCCACTGTGAGAGGCATTCAACAGGCAATTCTAAGTGACCAGCGGATATATCTGTGCACATTGGCACAGAAGTTCAACATTTCGTAAGGAATAGACGATATTGTGCATGACAAATTGCAATTTCGCAAGGACAGTGCGCAATGGGTGACCAAGAACTTGACAAACGACCAGAACTGACAGAGAATGATGACATCCTTGGGCCACTTGATGCATTACCCAGTAGAAGGACATGAATTTCTGGCAGGTGTAGTGACCGGCGATGAGTCCTGGGTATCTCACGAAACAAAGAAGGCCAGTATGGTGTGAAAACATTCCAACTCCCCGCCACCAAAAAAATTCAGAGTAACCCAATCTGCACAAAAAGTCCTCATGACGGTATTCTGGGACATGCATGGCGTTCTCCTGGTGGAGATTCATCCAACGGGGACCACTGTGAACGCCAAAACCTACGCTAATACACTGACAAAGTTGCGTCGTGCCCTTCATCACAAAAGACCCAACAGAGACGCTGCAAATGTCAGACTGTCAGGACAATGCTCGGCCACATGTTGCACAACATGTTTGTGACAAAATTGCGAGCACTCACCGTACAGTCCGGACCTGGCTCCTTCGGACTTTCATCTGTTTGGTCCCTTGAAAAGATTCCTGGGAAGCCAACGCTTCGATTCGACTGACGAAGTCAAATCGGTTGTTTGCAGGTGGCTATACGCCCAGAAAACGGACTTTTATGAACAAGGTATACTAAAACTGGTACCACGCAGGGATAAATATCTCAAGCGTCTCGGTTCTTGTATTGAAAAATAGCTAAGAAATGTAGTTTTACTGTATGTGTTTTGTTCTGCCTATTTATTAAACTGTTGCCAAAAAGAAAATAGTGTGCATTACTTTTCGATCCTCCCCCGTATATTGTGTTTTTTCCATGAGATCTCTTCTTATTAAAGTTCGATTTGGAAAAACTTTTTTTTTTCCGCCAGATATCTTCCGCTACGAAGAACGTTTTGTATATATTTTCTGATTTTTCATATCACCCAGTTCTGAAGCTAGAGGGCTTAAGTGCATAATTCTATTTCCGATTTTAACAAACTTTTAGAAAAAAAAATTCCTTTTGTTCAGGGTACCATTCGCTATGAAGAACATTGCGCACGTGTGTGTGTGTGTATCTTCGAATAATGTGCAGCCTTTCCGCTAGGGAGCGCACAACCATATTTTTCTTTGATCATGTCCGATTTGAAGTTAATTTTGGGCTGGAAAGGCATCCATTATGGGAAATGATTCATGGACACCTCTTGCTGTTTTGGCAATGCACAGTTCTGATGCAAAAGGTGAAAATGGATATTTGCATCTGAAGTCATGACATTCCTTCTGAAATATCAATGGAAAGAATTCCTTAAGCGTGGGATACCAGTGACTATGCCAAAGATTTAAGTTCATTTCCTGCTTGAATGGCACACAGGTTTATCTACTAGGAGGCGCATGGGTATATTTCTGTTTGCGACAACATTTCAGTTTCTAAAAGGCTGAAAATTATTTTTTTCTTCAGATTTAATTTTTTGTGAATAACGTTTTGCATCAGTTTTCTACTACAGAAGTTTAGTTTTCCAGTAAGCTTGCAAATGGACGTTTTCATTTCCAAAAGAACTGCTTCAAAAAATTCATTTCCCATCGGACTGCATTGTCTACGACGAAAATTTTGCTTCAGCTATAAAATTTCATCTGGTAATGAATATTCGACATTTTATATTATGACGCATCCTTTCTTTTTCTTTCAGAATTTAACGACGACCATGAGCTGCTATTAGGGGTCGCCCGTCCCTAATTTGGGGCCACTGATTCCAGGGAAGAGACCTCGCCAATGCCGGAATACAAACACACCAACCATGCCTCGCCCGGAAATCGAACCAAGATGATCTCGGACGAATGGCCAGGGCCATTTCATATTATCAAACAAACCGCCCCTCCCACCCACCCCACCCCCGAGAGACATTGCGATTACATCCGAATATTTGGTATCATCTGTTTTGTTTAAATTTATTTGTACACTGTGCACCGATAATTCGAAGTTATTCATTTCGCATATTATGCGCATGGAATTAGTCTATGGTTGCAAACTGATACACATGTGTCGCCGTTAGGTGACGTCCTCAAGCACCAAGAAACCCCTCTTTTTGAATGATTGGTGTAGTGTAAAATTATTTCGTGTGTAATGCCGAATCACTGTCCAAGAACAGCAGGGTTCGTACAGCAGGGTCCAAAACATTTTCCAAAACTATTTAAGGACTTTCCAGGACTAATATGCATCATTTTCCAGGTTTGCATTTTTTTATCACCACACGTAATATAAATGTATTTGCTTATTAAAATAATTAATATAGAAAGAAAACAATTACCTCAATAACTGTGAAACAGCTCACATTGATTAATTATCTATCACCCACTCATTTTTTGCTGCACACTGAGTTTATATTGTTGCATTCTTACTTTACTTAGTAGATATTATACAAAAAAAAAAAAAAACATAGTTATGTCGAATGACTTTTAGTTAACACTTTAAATTTATTATGCCTCATCAAGTGGCTTTTCAATCCAGATACACCCATGTTGCTGGAAATGTCAGTTTTTCATGCACTATTTGCAACAAGCTCTAAATTTGTTACTGGTATCAGTTAACAGCAAACCTGAAAATAAACTATTTTCAAACCAAATTTTCTTGGAATACACATTTTCCAGCCATACTCTGAAAGAAGGAATAAAATAATCCCTAACCAGCGATCAAACAACAAACCACAACCTCGCTGTTAAATGAGCAAAGTAACAAACGCAAGCGATGGAATGGAAAACATAAATAAGTAAACATGAACTAACAATAAAAAAATGGAGCTAATGCGAAGACGGAAGTATTAGGTTGGTGCGAATGAAATGTTCGGCAAAGGACCAGAACGCGTGGATGGCGAGAACGGAAAAATAGGACAACTTACCAAGGCAAAATTATCCCCCTCAGCATCGACACATAGTTGCCATCTGTACGGAAAGGCCACGATCCCGGAACAAAAAAGTCTTGTGGCTGGGACCCGAAGAAGTCATCAACTGCACGTTGAACCTCGTTATCTATCGTGAACTGTTTCCTAAACAGGAAATGATCCAGGCGATGAAACAGATGATAGTCTGTCGCAGACAAGTCCGGAGAATTGGCATGATGAGGCAGTGCTTCATAGCCCAACGCACTTAGTGTCAGCATCGTTTGTTGTACGATGTGAGGGCGGGCTTAGTTCTGGAGCAGAAGAACACCATGTCTGTTGACCAAAGCCGGTTGTTTCTGCAGAAATTTCAGGTGCACCTGGTGTAATTCAGCACAATAACGTTCTGCAGAGATGGTTTGGCCTCTTGCCAAGAAACTCCGATGAATTATCCTGGATGTGGATCACCAGACAAGCAGCAGCATATTCTTGGTGTGTAGGGGTGGCTGAGGATGCCGTCCAGCAGGATGTACCTTGCTTAATCATTGTGCAAATCGTTTCCGATTATCATAAAGGACCCACTTCTCGCCGCAGGTGACGATTCGATGCAGTAGTTTCCTGTTTATTCCTGGCAAGCAGCGACGTGCAGAGTTCCAAACGCCTAGTCTCGTTGGCAGTTGTCAACTCATGCGGCAGCCACACGTCCAGCTTTTTCACCTTACCCAGCCCAGCCACACGTCGAACAATTGTCGTGTGGTGGACACCGACCTATGCCGCTATCTCACGACGCGTTTATCGGTGTACGCTTCAACCACACGTAACAGAACATCGTCAGAAACAGCAACAGGTCTGTGACCACGTGCTTCGTTTTGCAGGTCCGTATGTCCGCTTCGAAACTTCACAAACAACGCCGAATGGTTCGTTCGTTGACTGTATTCTCTCCAAACGCTTTGTTAACGTTTCAAGCGGCAATTGTAAATTCCTGCAGAATGGCCCAGTTTAAATTCATACAGGAAATTACTCTTAAATCCGGCGTCTGCATGTTTCCTTTGCAAGTCATGTTACGTCCAAACAAACCACGCTTGAACCTTGTTCTTCACACACGTGCTAGCTATTTATCGTAACTCTGTGACGTAATACCCGCAACCTCTGTGGGTGGTTCCATTCCGCTGTGGTGGAGGCCTGTCTCCACTACTCGTTCGCGCCGGACATTTCATTCACACCAACCCAATACTTAACGAATAGGGTAGCCCGCAAGCTTTTCTCAGGATACGGGACACAGTGCGCGCTGGACAAGGATTGGTTATTGAGCCCAGATGGCCACTGCTCGACACTTCGGCTTCAGAGATGGAGATGTGGTAGTTTTAACAGAGAGCGTCACCTTCTCCCACATCACGGCTTTCGCCTCCAAATTCGCTTTTAGCCAGTCGGCGAGCCCATGCCTGTTGCCTGCTACACGGTCCTTCCTTCAAGGCCTCTTTGCATCGTGGCGTATGCAGGAATTCTGGGGCGACAGCTATCGGACCTTTCATCGCCCAGTTTAAGACACAAAGAGAAGATAGCCAAGATGGCAGGAATTACCTATCGAGTTATACGGGGAAAAAAAAAATCCGCATTTCAAAATAGTCTCCCGATTTCAAGGACTTTACACCAAAAAATAGAATTTTCCAGGATTCTATAAGAGTAAATAAACCGTTTACAAGGATTTTCAGGCCTGGAAATTAAAATTTTCACTTTCCAGGATTTCCAAGTCCTATGCGAACCCTGGGATCTGCATTTCAACATATCAGGGGTATGCAAAAGGTCCTGCTGCCCCGCTAGCCGGCGACCCGTGCTGTCAGTTCGTACACGAAGCCAAGCATGGCGGTCGATACAGTTCATTTGCGGCACTGTTTGTTATTCATGTTTAATTTAATTTACGGAAAAGTGCAAGTGAAGCATATGGTTCAATATGTCAAGCGTATGGCGAAACGGTTATGGGTGAGCGGACGCGTCTAGAATAGTTTGCCAGGTTTAAGAAAGGTGATTTAAGCTTGGAAGACAAGCCACGTGCAGGTAGACCACAGGAACTTGCAGACGAGGAGCTGGAATCGCTGTTGCAAGTCGCTGCTGAAGAGGTTTCAAGAGAAGAATTTCTTGCGGAAGGTTGTCCCTAGGCATGAAAAATAGGTCTATTGTGACAACCCCGTGCGCAAGTGATCCTTGATTAACCCAGGCCAGCCATTAACATCCACTGCAAAACAGATTATCCACAGGGGAAAGGTGCTGTTGTGTGTGTGGTGGGAAATGCATGGAGTGCTGTACTTTAAACTGTTGAAACCCGGCGAAACAATCACTGCACAACGATACAGCGATCAGTTGATTAAACTGAACGCCACAATTGAGCAAAAACGCCCATGGACAGGTTAAGGACGCCGCTCAGTCATCCTGTTACACGATAATGCCAGACCACATGTCAATGCCACCACGAAATCAACCCTTGAACAGTTACACTGGGAGGTTTTACTGCACCCAGCTTACTCCCTGGACATTGCACCCTCAGACTTTCTTCCGTTTCGCTCTATGCAACACGTCCTAGCCAAAAGCAATTCAACACAGTTCCAGAGGCGGAAAATTTCGTCACTGCGTTCTTCAGCTCAAAACCCGAGCCTTTCTATCACAGGGGCATTCATCTGTTGCTTGAAAAATGGCAAAAGGTCATTGATATTAACGGCCAATATTTCGTTGAATAAATGTGTACTGGTTCCCTGATTGTTCCTGTCTCCTTTCTCCTCAAGACGGTTGGAACTTTTGTACACCCCTAATACTATCTTACCCACAAATTACATGGATTATGAATTTTTATCTTTCAGCGCGTTATTTGTTTTAAACCGGATTATTTTCGCATCCCACAACTTCTTATGCACTAGTACACAGCTATTCCACTGAATTCTTATACTGCAAAATTTATTTTGTAGTTCCGCATACTTAATGGCAGTCATTTTTACACCTTTGTTTCAGCAAGAAGTTGCAGTTCTATCGCTTAAATGTATTGTCAGGCTGACTGAATTTACGAATTTAAAATCTTTGAGATTATGCTGCTTAGCTTTGTTTTAGAACCGATTTAAAAATTAAAATAAATACCTGAAATTTTAATTGTAATGCGTTGTCACTGCATGTATAAAATATTATCTATGCAGAGTGGAGACACGTGTAGAAAATCGTCGTCGTGTTGGCGAGAAAGAAAAAAATTGTTCAACAAAGTTGCGCAATTTACTTCGTAATCACAGCAAAAGCCAAGATAAAACAAAAGAAAATTAGGTAATTACTGTACTTACAAGACGACTTGTAATTTTGTAGCAATGTAGCTCGCCGTAGGAATAGCAGAATAGCAAAATAAGAATACTAACAGATAGTGAAAGGTTAGCAGCAACTAAAACATCATAATCGCTTTTCATATTTACGGAATGTTTTTATTATACAAAAAAAAAAAAAAAAAAAAAGGCTAAAAGTTTATTGCCCTATTCTCGGTAGCCTTCTGATCATTGCAGTCAGAACATGCTCTCATTTTTACAAATTCTAAGAAACATGATGTATCTATTTTGGCATTTTGCTTTGACTGGTAATCATAGTTGACGATATTATCGATAGCTGTGATATAAACTGCTAAAATATCACAAAACTACATCAGAGCCTCACCTAATCCTACATTTTCAGCAATTCACAGCGTTGACTTTATAGGGAGATCAGCAAGCTGCCAAGCAGGAGAAAATATTTTAACTTTTTCTCTCTCTCTCTCTCTCTCTCTCCTTCTTCCTTTAAATAAGAACATTCTGGAACTATGAGAAACTATCACATTCAAGTTACTGTGAACCTATCCTTGTCTATTGGCAGTGTTATTTTATCAAACTTCACTACAATTGAAGACACCCAATATAAAATAAGTTCAATGGCGGCTGCAAAATGTTTAAGTTTTCTTTTACCAAAAAAAATATTCCAGAAGTATAAAAAAGCAATTATATTTACTTACTGGGAATCTTTTCCTGCCTATTGGTGTTTTTATTTTGTCATTCTGTCATTCCTACAGCTAGCTGCATCGCTACAAAATTATGTCGTTTTACAAATAACTACCGAAAAATTTGAAATAGCTTCTTGTTCCTTCGCAAAACTTTTAAAACTGTAATACTGAAGAAAAACAAAAAAAATTTCGATATTTCCTTTTTCATAAAATAAAAAATCTAATGCAATTGTTGTGATCAAATGGTTTTACATAAAACAACGAATTTCAATTATATTTGACTGATTGTCGAATGTTAGAGATTTTCTTTTCGTTTATAGGGGGTTTAACGACCACCATGAGCAACTCAATGGGCTATATGCAGTCGCTTGTCCCTAATTTTGGGCCACTGACTCCAGGGAAGGGAGAGAGCCAGTGCCGTAAGGCAAACAGAACATGCATGCCTCACCGGGATTCTAACCCGGATCCATCTCGGATGAATGAGCAGAAGCCATTGCTTAGACCACTGTGCCACCGTGGGGCTTTAGAGATCTTCAAGGGAACCTTTATTTTAGTTGACTTGGAAAAAGATTTTAGGCAAGAAAAAGAATAAAAAAAGAAACCAAAAGCTTTACTTAAAAATTTGTTTTTCATCGGGACATTGTATTACTACGAACACTGTAGAATTTATGGATGAAAGGCAAATCTTGAATGCTTTTTAACACCTGCTCCAGAATTTCAAACATGGTGCTTTTTTGTTCGTGACTATACTGTACATTGTAAAAAGCATTCCCAAAATGCACGAGCCATTTTCCGTGAATGAACGAAGCACATTCTTGATTCAACCTTTTCTGTGAAATGACAGGGAAAACCTGAATTTCGCGGTTTTCCGTATGTAAATTGACAGAAATACTCTTGTTCATCTTTCTCCAATTAATAACGGAAAACTGTCATTTTTAAGAGGGGTTAATGGAAAATTCTGTATTTTCAGAACCTTTCCCGTAGTTCCTTTCATATAATATGTTAACGGAAAAATTCGGTTCTCACTTTTTCCGTATCCATATGACGATAAATTTCCGGTAATAAGAGCGGTTCGCCGGACTACTTCGTTAGATTGACTATTAAGTTTCAACCACTTCTCGAAGGACCTCATTTTCAAGTTCTGTATTGAAATCGGATATGGTGGATAACATATATCATCTTTAGGTTACTATGCAACGGACATACTCCCCTTCCCCCAGCTGAAACACCTGCTATTGTATACTGTGTTACCGTATGAAACCGGGTACTTTTGTATGATGCCTACATATCTGCCTGTGCACCAATTAACATAAAAGCCATTATAGCTATCAAGAGTAAATTTTTAATTTACAGGTTTTGTGAAACAGTACTTACTATTATAAAGTAGTACATTTCACCTTTTCTTAAACATAATTGAAAGTGGGGTTAAACCAAAAGTACCTTGGTATGCAGTATAATATGCACCAAAATATCCAGAAAGTAAATACGAGATACCGTCGAGCCACGTTAATTGTTTATTCAATAAAATACCACTAGTACTTTCAGGGCACTCCAAATGGTCCCATCATCAGGTGGATAAAAGTAAAACGATAAAAACTACACTACATCTAGAAGATAAATGGTACGACTACATCATGAACTGTAAAAGAGACATCACGACAACGTACAGGTGGTGGTTAGACAAAATCAAGTACAGTTGCGGGTTAATGTGACATCAAAATGTCATGAATGACTCAGATATTGCATGGCGACGTCAAATTGTGTTTGACGGCGTGGAGCGGAGTTGATGAGTTGAAGTCAAGGACTAGGTAGGCTGAAAGGATGACCATCATTACAGCAGGAAGTCGAAAGTTTATGGAGAACTGATTCCCCGTATCTCAAGGACCATTCATTATTGTAACCCGATATTAATTTAACGCCAGACCAATTGGGAGTGAGGTGCTCGTCTACGCAAGTTCTAGTGTGGGCTGCAGTGCGTACTTGTTCTTTTATCGAGCGCTGATGTTCTAAAAATATGTTTTTCAAACGTCTTTTGGTGCTTCCCATGTAACATGTTACAGTTGTCTCTGTGGATCCAGATTGGTTGATCAAGGGGATTAGGTAAACACATGCTGGAGTTAAAATATTATTGGGTACTTTGTCCTTCCTAATGGAAGCAAAGAGGTTTTTCGTGCGTAGACCAATATTCACAGAATGCTTCAGACAGGACTGTTGTAGTAAGATCGATATTGCTGGAATATACGGTAAGGAACCGATATAGGTACAAGGTTTCTTAGTCCGGATCAGTGTGGAGTTGAAGGCTTGAGTATATCTGGAACAAAGATTATCAATGAAGGTAGGACTGTAGCTGTTGATGAGAGCAAGTTTTTTAATTTCAGATAACACCTGGTCCCTGTACTCTTTAGAAGAAGTGCACACATATGCACGTGTGAGGTAGGCATGAAAACCACAGTTTTATGATGAGGTGGATAGATTGAGGTGTTAGGGATGATAATTGGAACGTAAGTAGGTTTCCTGTAAATTGAAAATGAGATAGAATTAACAGATAGGTCTCTGTGTAGTAATAAACCGAGGAATGGTAATTTACCGTCTGATTCAAGTTCACATGAGAGCGAGATGGTAGGAATGACGGAAGATAAAACTAAATGGAAGGTTTTTAAGCTTTGCCATGTTGCCAGAAAACAGAGACGCCGCCGACGTAACGTGCATAAAAAAAGAGGTTTCAAATTAGAAGAGTTGAGAACCCTTTCCTCCAAGTCTTGGATGACAAGTTCTGCTAAAACAGGTGATAGGGGAGGGCACATTAGTGTTCCCTGTAATTGTTTATAGGTGTTGTCATAATATTTAAAATAGGTACTATCCTGAATAAGACAAGGCTGAAATTATTGAGTTAATTTCCAGGGTGGTATAT
This sequence comes from Macrothele yani, assembly GCA_039090855.1. NCBI lineage: Eukaryota > Metazoa > Arthropoda > Arachnida > Araneae > Macrothelidae > Macrothele > Macrothele yani. The sequence continues at coordinate 4,161,760 of CM076990.1, forward strand.
TACAAAGTTGTCTGTAGTTTACATTTGATAATGTTGTGCGCCAGATGTACAAGGATGTTTGGGTACATGGACACGACATCAAGCGTGGCCATGATGAAAGGTTTTCCGTGGGTATCAAATGAACGCAGCTTACGTACAGCAGCTTCTGTGCAATTAATGGATACAGTTGAATCTTGAACAAGAGGTTTGGGAAATTTCTGCCAGAGCTGCTTCGAAGTTTCTGGTGGGGTTAGATTTACTTGACACTAATGTTCACACAGGATGCGAGGTTTTATACAACTTTAATTTACCAAACAATGTAGAAACCTGTAGGCACGGGGGTGGGGGGGTGGGGGGTGGTAGCTGCCAGCTGCAAAGAATCGGGAAAGTGGCCATAATTTTTCAAGCGACTAAGTTCTCTGAGGGTTTTATCGGTTGGGTCAGATTTACAGATTGTATGTGGAATATTATCGACAGCATGCATCATACGTATGTGATAGTCGGTGTGGCTCATAATTACTATTTGCGAGGTCTTATCAGCAGTGAGAATGGTAATATCGTTGGTTCGTTTAAGATGTTTAAGAGCCAGTTGGTCTTGAATAAGTTCCATATGAGATGGGTTGGTGGTATCGTGGCATGAAACTCTTGAAGTTTTGAATTTTGTTGTTCTTGCTCCTCAGTTGACAGTTTTTTAACAATTTACTCCACAGCTGGAATGATTTTTTTCGAGTAATGTTTTCTTGGTAAAAGGGAAATTTCGCTCCTCTATGAAGAGCCTGCTGCTGAGTAGAAGTTAGAGTTACGTTGCTTAGATTAATAAAAGCTGCAGGACGGGTAGTGCTTGAGTTGCGAGACGTAACACGGGTGTGAATTCCCTCTGGGGTAAGTCCTCCTGCATTAAATACCAAAGATTATAAATGTATCTAGAGAAGATTGCTGAGGTATCTTGATTGATTTTATCCCCGAAGTAATGGGAAAAGGTGTCAAACAGAAGAGTTCAAAGTAACAGAAACCTCTAGGTAGGCGGAGTACGTTTGTTTTGATAAACAGTCAATTACAAATCTTTTCTGTTTAAGAAAGTCTTTTACTCTCCGCTGTACGAATAATCTTTCTGTCTGCTCGAGAGTAGTGGTAGACAAGTATGTGTAAGAACTTGGGGGTCAGGCCTAAATCGCGGCAATCTTTTAAAAATGCCATGTGAAGAAGTTCAACGTTGAGACGTCTTCAAAGTTTCATGAAGTTTCTTTGACACGGCAGCATGATGAAATTAGAAATGTAGTGCTGCAAGAATAAACAATACATACCCAAGTTAGGGTTAAACCAAGGGTACCTTGGTATACAGTATAATAAGCACCAAAATATCCAGAAAGTGAATACGAAATACCGTCAAGGCACGTTAATTGTTTATTTATTAGAATACCAGTAGTAATTTTGGAACACTCCAAACTGTCTCATCATCAGGTGGATAAAAGTAAAATGATAATAACTGCACTACATCTATCCATTTCTAGGGTCCCGAAAGTACTAACGGTATTTTAATGAATAAACAACTAACGTGCCTCGACGGTATCTCGTATTCACTTTCTGGATAACTGAAAGTGTGTCAGTATTACAAAAATCTCGAGTTCCAAAACATTCAGTTGCTTTGAAAAATCATGATCAAAAACAAATGTAATTTATGATAAGTCCTCCTATAGAAAAAATAAATTATAAACCTATTCATAAAAAATAATAAGGTGCTACAGAAAACATAATTACAATTACACTGCACTGATAGCGAAAAACATTTCATCATCGCGCGAGTTCTCTTCATTTCTACCTTAAATGTGATCAAGTGCTAGCACTCCTCGATGGCATCCAATTCGTACCGAATCGGTTATCAGGAAATATGAGCAGCTAAAAAGAAAAGTCAAAATCGTAATTTTGGGAATCTCGGGAAATTTCTGTATAAAAATGAAAAATTCGAAACTGACATTTCTTTAAAAAAAAAAAAACGGATTTAGCGATACGGAAACTGTCAAAACACTGTACTGAAGTTAGAAACAAACTTTCCAAAACGGAAATTTTGTTAAAAGTCTGAAACAAACCGGCAACTGTGCAGCACGTTTTCAAGAATCCCCCGTGATTTTTTTGCTTTTTTGTTTGTTTGCAGGTTTAGCAACCACAGTGAATGAATCAATGGGCTATAAGCAGTCGTCTGTCCCTAATTTAGGGCTACTGGTTCCAGGGAAGGAAGGCAGGGCCGTAAGACAAACACAACATCCATGTCTCACCGCGATTCGAACCCAGACCCATCACGGACGAATGGTGAGAAGCCAACGCTTAAACCACTCGGTGAATTCACACCACTTATTTTTTACAATGCACAGAAACAATGATACAATGTGTTCTGAGACCTTAGTAGTCCTCGATTATCACTTTAAATTACATTTATTGGCAAACGAAGCCCCAACTGAAGAGGGAATCCCATACAAAGTCTTTAAAGAGATATAGCTTTAATTTCTATATTTAAATAAAAACATGTAGGTAACTTTTTTTTTAATTTATCCACATACAAGGGTTTCACATTAGCTAAATTTCCACAAGAGAAACCTACATTTGACGGGAACAATGTCATTAGGTTCCCAGTTCAGTTCCGGCACTGGTTGAACCTGAATTTTAGAACTGGCTTGCACCAACAACAAAAAAGAAAACATAGTTTTGTTTCCGACAGCTGCTCTCAATTCTCTCTCTCCGTTACTGACGCAGGGAATGAAAGTTCATCTCCTTGTAGGATATTGAACTCTGAACGATGCCGATTTCTTCTTTCGCGAGCCCAGAAATAATACTCGTTTCAATTTCTGCGGAAGAAGGAATTCTTAAACGACGACTGGAAAGACAGAAGCGTGCAAAATAATTTATTTCTTGGTGGTATTCGCAGAGTGGATCAGAAAAATGGGAAAGAGACTAACACACAAAATTTAAAACCTCCTCAACTTACCGCTTCACTTGCTTCTGATCCCCTTCGCCACCACCTGGAAACCAAGGTTTATACTACCTACATTTTATGATTTAAAACCATACCTTCTAACTATAATTCGAATTTTCATAGTAGTTCTATACAAAAATTTGCAAATGGTACCAAAATATTTTTATGGCTCATTTAAAAAATGATGGTTCATATCAATCACAGAACAAATTCAGACTTAAACCGACAACATAAAGGTGCAATTTAAAAGCTATGATTTTTATCACTCGGTTACTGATTGAAACAACCACCACACAAGATACGTATATGTTAATATCTGGCACATTTCGTTAAAATGACAATAAAAACAATGAGTTTTCCACTTCCTTAAAAATTGTATTTTCATCACTAATTTTGTTTCTTTTACACAGGTTTCAAGATGTGAGTTTCAGTTCAAAAGAACCTCAAAGAAAAGAGCAAAATAAAATAGGAAACTGAAAATCAGTAAAATTGCTTCAAACTAAGGAAAAATATCATGATTGAAATAAAGAGGACACGCGAAAATTACATTAGAAATCTACTCAACTCTAGAAAATTTACATACTGCCTAAAGAAGAAATACGTAGTCTAGGAAATCTTACTTTTATTGACCAACACGTGAAAACCTGTGTCTTCATTTTTACCAAAGAGCTTATATTACTTTTATCACTTAATCAGTTCATAAAAATTTACAGCTCTTAATACTTTATCATTTCTACATTCCATACAGTTACAATTTGCGATTATGCTTCATGGCCTCAAGGCATTGAGCTCCTAATCAAATGAATGAGTGAATGGCTCAAACCTATTCAAAAATACGTAGCACTAAATAAATAGGTTCCCACACTGGCTATCTTCCAGTATTAACTAAAGCACAAAAAAAAAAAAAAAAAAAAAAAAAAAGTACTTTTCACACAGTCCACATTTTAACATGCACAGAATGAGATGAAAGGTGTTATTCATCATAATGACATGTCATGGTGTTATTCATCATAATGACATGTCATGGTGTTATTCATCATAATGAAATGTCACGGTGTTATTCACCATAGGTTTTGTTTTACTTGATCAATACTTGACACTCACACAAGTTTTGGCAGACATGCTCCAACATTTCTTTGAATAACAGTCAACTTTCACAGTTCCAACACCTAATAATCAACAGTTCATGCAACAGCCCATTATCTGGGCTTCTAACCTATATCAAATACTTTCAACACTTTATGCAACACATACAAATGTGCATCAGAATTGTCTTTCTTTTAAATGAAGGATAACTCAATGGCAAGGAAACATTCTTTGTTTGCTGTGGATCTGAATATTTCTTCAGCTTGTATTTGTAAGAGCACATTTCTCCTAATTATTTAATCTGCTCTGATAAGCTACATCTTGTGATGTTCTGGTACGGCTTTCGTTCCAGGATCACTGACTAGAGTTATGTACTGCCTTAAAAAGGATAGATTATTAGTAATAGTAAAATTTGGTTAAATTTTAATTCAGGGTACTTTTTTTCCTATGGTAACAACTCACGTGCTGGCGTTCCGGAAGTATGATTGTATAAATTATATTCTTCGGATGTGCTATTGTTGGAAGTTAAAATTGTTGTTATATATTTTTTTCCCTTTGCTATGTAAATGTTATTTACGTTGTGTGTCGTAAAAGAGTTCTGGGTGGAAGGTATGTAAATGCGTGATGTGATGACGTCAGTAGAAGACAAAATGGAAAGTCGTCAGGGTCCGAGACTTGCTTTCCTATTAATATTGACTTCCACGGATCTTGGATGCTTGGCCTTTTTGCTTGGTTTTTTCGTTCGGCCTTTTAGCTCGTTTCGTTGCTGCCTTCCAGCGTAGCCTCTGTGAGGTTTACGGAGGCCTTGGGTGGCGAGGTTGACTGTTCTCGGCGAGGTCCTGATGGAACAATGAGAGCAGTGATATTAGCTTGAGTAATGGAACCTGAATGTGTTTCTGCTGTATTGCTCAAGCATGTCGGAATATATGCTTCTGTGGGAGTCTTCCTGGGGCGAACATGATTCCTGAAGTGCTATGCCTGGCTGAGACTAAGTTATGTTCTTGCCGAGAAACTGCTTCCTGAGAACTTTGGTTCTGAAGTTGCTTTTGCTGGATGGCATCCTAAAAGTCACCTAGTCATTAGGCCTTACGAGTTCATCAATTGGATCCCTGCTGCGCTGTGCTGGAATTACTTGAAGGTATTCTTCTGTGGGAGTCTTCATAGAGGGAATTATGATTCCTGAAGTGCTATGACTGGCTGAGACTGAGTTATGTTCTTGCCGAGAAACTGCTTTTTGGGAACGTTGGTTGTGAAGTTGCTTTTGCTGGAAGGCATCCTAAAAGTCACCTAGTCATTAGGCCTTACAAGTTCATCGATTGGATCCCTGCTGCGCTGTGCTGGAATTACTTGAAGGTATTCTTCTGTGGGAGTCTTCATGGAGGGAATTATGATTCCTGAAGTGCTATGACTGGCTGAGACTGAGTTACGTTCTTGCAGAGAAACTGCTTTTTGGGAACCTTGGTTGTGAAGTTGCTTTTGCTGGATGGCTTCCTAAAAGTCACCTAGTCATTAGGCCTTACAAGTTCATGGATTGGATCCCTGCTGTGCTGTGCTGGAATTACTTGAAGGTATTCTTCTGTGGGAGTCTTCATGGAGGGAATTATGATTCCTGAAGTGCTATGACTGGCTGAGATTGAGTTACGTTCTTGCAGAGAAACTGCTTTCTGGAAACCTTGGTTGTGAAGTTGCTTTTGCTGGATGGCATCCTAAAAGTCACCTAGTCATTAGGCCTTACAAGTTCATGGATTGGATCCCTGCTGTGCTGTGCTGGAATTACTTGAAGGTATTCTTCTGTGGGAGTCTTCATGGAGGGAATTATGATTCCTGAAGTGCTATGACTGGCTGAGACTGAGTTACGTTCTTGCAGAGAAACTGCTTTCTGGGAACCTTGGTTGTGAAACTGCTTTTGCTGGATGGCATCCTAAAAGTCACCTAGTCATTAGGCCTTACGAGTTCATCAATTGGATCCCTGCTGCGCTGTGCTGGAATTACTTGAAGGTATTCTTCTGTGGGAGTCTTCATGGAGGGAATTAAGATTCCTGAAGTGCTATGACTGGCTGAGACTGAGTTAACGTTCTTGCCGAGAAACTGCTTTCTGGGAACCTTGGTTGTGAAGTTGCTTTTGCTGGATGGCATCCTAAAAGTCACATAGTCATTAGGCCTTACAAGTTCATGGATTGGATCCCTGCTGTGCTGTGCTGGAATTACTTGAAGGTATTCTTCTGTGGGAGTCTTCATGGAGGGAATTATGATTCCTGAAGTGCTATGACTGGCTGAGACTGAGTTACGTTCTTGCAGAGAAACTGCTTTCTGGGAACCTTGGTTGTGAAACTGCTTTTGCTGGATGGCATCCTAAAAGTCACCTAGTCATTAGGCCTTACAAGTTCATCGATTGGATCCCTGCTGCGCTGTGCTGGAATTACTTGAAGGTATTCTTCTGTGGGAGTCTTCATGGAGGGAATTATGATTCCTGAAGTGCTATGACTGGCTGAGACTGAGTTATGTTCTTGCCGAGAAACTGCTTTCTGGGAACCTTGGTTGTGAAGTTGCTTTTGCTGGATGGTGTCCTAAGAGTCACCTAGCCATTAAGCCTTATGGGTTCATCGATTGGATCCCTGCTGTGCTATGCTGGAATTACTTGAAAGTACTCTTCTGTTGGAGTATATGTTCTGTTTGGAACTGATTCCTGACGTATGGTGCCGGGATTAGGTGCGGTTTAATTTTGCTGCATGGAATTGTGTTAAAAAGAGGTTCCAGTGAAGAGATTTCCCGGATTGCAGTGCATGAGTTATGATTTATTTTCATTTAATAATTCTTAAATAGTTCACTGGCAGAGGATATTAAGTATGATTAGAGAAACCTAGGGTAAAATAGTAATTAGAAAGCTGAGCATTTGTAAAGTAAATTTTCTTGTTTTTGTTGTGTTATTGTTAAATTTTATTGTTGCGTAACTTGAAAGTGAGAACTTGATAGTATGTTGCAATATTAAGTGCTTACTGAATTTGAGTTTGTTAGATGATTTGTGCAATCATGTGGAGTTATGTATAAACTGCTAATAATAACTTGATAGATGGTGACGATGTCAAGTGCTTGCTGAGTTGTTCTGCAATAATTTTGCAATTTTTGTCAAATTTAAACATTGAAATATTCCGACTTACCTTTTGATTACATAAAGAGTTACAAATTGGATATCTGTGTATGAGTAATTTTTGAATTGGTTATTTGAAGAGCCTGTCTAACCACATCTTATGTCCTAGCCTGACTCAGACCCTAAAAAGACAGGTAAAAGTCGAGATATTAGCAGGGCAACATAACCTCAATCGGAGGGGTGGGGGCTAGGAGCGTTACAATCTTCCTATTCAAACTCAATGGTTCTTTTTTAGCACGTCTTTTGTAAAAAAAGATTGTGCTTCTGTTATAGGTTTGTCCGTCCGTCTGTACCCACGATATCTCTGCAACTATTAGTCCGATTTGAAAAATTCTTTTTACATTGAGAAGCTTGAAATATGCAAATGATGATCCTTCATTTCGTTTTTTTTTACGATGTACAATTTCGCCGCTAGAGGGCGTAAATGCAGATAAAGTCGAATTCAAAAATACGTTTTATTCCACATATTTGCTTCTAAACATCCGATCGAAAAAAAAAATGTATCTTTCGATTCCATTTATGTCGAAGAGTATTTTAGATATAGTTACTTTTTTAAATTACGCATAGATTTTCCGCTAGGGGCGTAAAAGTAAATTACCTGTTTCCCGATAACTCTTCTTCTAAAACTCCGATTTGAAAATTTTTTCTTCAGCGGATACATCTCCTGATGGAAAATCTTTTGCATATAATTTCAAATTTTTGGTAAATAATACTTTGGCCACCAGGGGGTAAGTGCTAATTTTTGCTTCTGATGTATTTGCCATAAAATCTGAGCTTTTAAAGTATTGATTGAAAAAATTATTTCGTGGACTGATGCCACTCACATCGATAAACCTTTTCGGAATTATTTCTTCTTAAAATATTCCACAGTTTCTCCGCCAGGGGGCGTAGATGTACATCTTATTTTTGTCAATATCTCTACTTCTAGGAGTTCGATTTGAAAAATTCCTTCTTTGTCGGACAGTGTTTTCCGTGTGACATGTTTTTCATATAATTTCAAAATTTTGAAGTAATTCATAGACTTTCCGCTAGGGGCGTAGCGGTAAATTGTGTTTCCTTCTATATCTCTGCTTCCAAATCTCCGATTTGAAAAATTCTTTCTGCACCGGATACAGCTCCTGATGGGAAATCGTTTGCACATAATTTCTAATTTTTGTAAAAAAATATTTTGACCACCAGGGGGCGTAAATCTTAATTTCCGCTTCTGTTGTATTTGCAGCAAAATATGAGCTTCTAAATTATCGATTGAAAAAAACGTTGTTTGTTTACCGATACTACTCATGTCGACAAACCTTTTAGAAACATTTTCTTCTTAAAATAGTGCATGGTTTCTACACCAGGGGCGTAGATGTATATCTTATTTTTGTCAATATCTCTACTTCTAGGAGTCTGATTTAAAAAATTCTTTCTTTGTTGGATAGTGTTTCTAGAGTGACATGTGGTTCATATAATTTCAAAATTTTTAAGTAATTCACAGACTTTCCGCTAGGGCGTAAAGGTAAATTGTGTTTCCCCCTATATCTCTGCTTCTAAATCTCCGATTTGAAAAATTCTTTCTGCACCGCATACAGCTACTCATGGGAAATTATTTGCACATAATTTCTAATTTTTGTAAGAAATGGTTTGGCCACCAGGTGGCGTAAGTCTTAATTTCTGCTTCTGTTGTATTTGCAGCAAAATATGAGCTTCTAAAATCTCGATTGAAAAAAGTCGTTTGTTGACCGATTTTACTCATGTCCACAAACCTTTTAGGAAAATTTTCTTCTTGAAAAAAATGCATGGTTTCTATGCCAGGGGGCGTAGATGTATATCTTATTTTTGTCAATATCTCTACTTCTAAGAGTATGATTCAAAATATTCTTTCTTTGTTGGATAGTGTTTCCGATGCGAAATGTTTTTTTATAAATTCAAAATTTTCAAGTAAATCATAGACTTTCCGCTAGGGGCACAAAGGTAAATTGTGTTTTCTGCGTTATTTCTGCTCCTAAAACTCCGATTTGAAAAATTCTTCCTGTATCGCATACAAGACCTGATGGAAAATATTTTTCACATAATTTCTAATGTTTGGTAAAGAATGGTTTAGTCACCAGGGGTCATAAGTTTTAATTTCTTCTTTTGAAGTATTTGTTGCAAAATCTGGGCTCCTGAAAACTCGACTAATTTTATTTTTTTTTTGGACCGATACCGCTTATATGGATAAACCTTTTGAGAATACTTTCTTCCTAAAATAATGCATGGTTTTCCCACCAGGGGACGTAAAGTCACATCTTATTTTTGTCGATATCTCTGTTTCTAAGAGTTCGTAAGCTCACGATTCCATTTACAGCAATATCTGAAGGATTAAAAACCTGATTGAAAATCTTCTTTCTTTCATCAGATCTATTGTTTTCCATACCAGTTCCATTGACTTTGAATAGCTTTGATAAATTTAATTTGTGTCAGAACAGATTCAAAAGACGTGCTTATTACACCCAAAAATTTGGTGTCATTTTTTTGTTTTTTAATGGCATTAGTTAAATACAAGTTCGTACCCTAGATTATTATTTCCCCATTTGACGTAGTGAACAAAAAGTAATCTCAAACTTCCTGATACTGTGCAGTAAACAGCAGTTCACCTGATTAAAAACCTGGCCATTTTCATCTAACTCTTGCACATCATAGGTAAGAAGCGTTAGCTTTGTGTGTCCATTAAGAAACATGGACTGGTTCCCAGCACCAATTTTGCACCCAGTTGATCTAAAGCAATATTAATTAGTTTTCCATTTAATTCATTCCAGCTCCACCAAAGCTTCCAATTTCTTTACCCTCTCTTTTTATTTGATGTTTTCCCAGAAAATTACAACCTTTAACTATGTAAACCAAGGGCAAGAAAATTATTTCATAGAGTTTTGCACTTCAAATTGTAAAACCAAAGCTTATGACTGTGCAACTTATAAGTTTCATCTTTTGAAATAAGCCTGCCATTGAAAATAAAATTTAAACTGTTGCACTGTATTAACACAACATAACTACTGACTTAACAGGACTTAACATCTCCATAACAACGACTTTTACTTTAACCCTTTGTTGTAATAACAATAGCCTATTATTTCAAAAAATGAAAACATGAAAATTTTCTAAAAAGCTTTATATATCATTTTGTTTCATTTCTACATCACAATTTTCATCAGATTCTTCAGAATCTGAGGGGAAGTTTTCCTGATCATTATCATCACCAGCACTGTCTTCTGAATTATGAATATCATGCATTTCTTCTAATAGTTCATTAATATGTGCCATCTGATCTTCATCTGCAACACCAGTTTTTTTATACACCTGTTTGAAACACAGAAAAAACTCGTTTTTTCACTTGTTATAAATTTTGGTTGCATAATTACTGTGGTGAATCTAAATTACAACTATGAAAAGAAGAAACTTTTAAAAAGTATTAAAGCATTAAAAAGAACTAACTAAAACCCACACACATGCATAAATATATTTCTTCAGCCATGCTTATTTATTATCATACATGAGACCAACGAAGAAAAAAAAAAAAACACTGAACATTTTAATTGGGTGAAAAATCAAAACACTGCAGCAAAAAAGTGTGAACATAATGTGGACTACCTTCTGCTTGTCTTTTGTTCTCTCTGCAGCTACAAAGCATCCATTACTTAATTTGTCTTTCAGTTGATATCTTTCTTTTCCCATTTCTTCATTGCTGCTTTTTTTATACCTTCTGATGACAATAATTTCATCTATCATGCTGAAAAAACTTTCAGTCTGAGCACCATGAATGCATGATATCAAAGCTTTGAGTATTTTAGATAAATGATGTAACTTTGAAAATATGAATGCTTTTTGAACACTATGCCTCAATTCTTACAACGTTCTCAACTTTGTCACTTCCATTTTCAGACATTTTCCTTCCCTTATCAAGAAATTCAAACATTTATGGGGATAAATAACACACAGGAGTATGGGAGCATTGTGGAGAAAGAAAATTGTGATTACAGGAGAAATCTTTGCTCCATCTGACTGCCGTTTTCAGAAATTTTTCCCCATTTTGAAGCTGAAATACAAATATTCATGGAATATGAAATTTAACAATACTGGGCAGAGGGAACATCACAAGAAAAAAAAATTATGGGAGAAAACTTCACTCCATCAACCTTTGGTTTTTGAATGATAGAATTCTGTCCTCTGACCCCCCCCCTAAATTTCTTCACTGATCTTGTGAATGACTCAAAAACAACCTGGTGCCTGAAAATTACAGGGAAATCTTTTCACCGTCTAACTTCTGCTTTCATAAATTGCTGCCTACAGTTTCAAGCTGAATTGCTGACATTTACACAATAAAATGACATTTAACAACAATACAAGACAGAAGCAACATCGCAAGAAAAAAAAACTATTATTGGAAAAAAATTTAACTACATTTAACTTCCATTTTTGAAAGTTTTGAAACACAAAATGGAAAACGATTCCCCTCCAAGAAACACAAGAATTGGACAGTAAATGAGTGGAAACGGTAATCTGATACAACAGGTCACATTTTCAACTACACCATAAAGGGTGACGATATGGAGACAGCAGCACAAAAGCATGGAACCATCTTGCCTTGTCACTACTCCACAAGCTGGTGGAGGCAACATTATGGTCTGGGGCACGTTTTCGTGTAAGTGTTTGGGCCCTTTGCTTCATGTGGAGCAACATCTGACCACCCAAAAGTATTTAAATATCATTGCCAACCAAGTCCACCCAATTATGCTGATGGTTTATCCCAATGAAGATGGACACTTCCAGCAGGATAATGTTCCATGTCATAGCACTCATATTGTACGTGAATTGCTTGAGGAGCATCATGAGAGACTTTTCCCTGATACATTGGCCTTCTCAATTACTGGATCTCAATCCAATGGAGCATTTGTGGGATGAAGTCAAAACAGGTATGAGACAGCTGGATCTGCTACCATCAAATCTTCAAGAGCTGGAGGGTGCAATTCATCGCATTTGGGCTACCATACCCCAAGCCACTTACCAACAATTAATAGGGTCATTCCATGTGAAATCAACCAGCAAAAATAGCATTTTCAACCTGACCATTTTTGATTTTTATGAAACTTGGTATATTTGTAGAATTTATCAATATAAACATATATGAATTTTTTCAGAATTTTTAATGCGTGCGTTTTTGAGTTATTGATTTTTGAAATTTCAAAAAAACCTGAAATTTCATCATCTGAGCAAACTTTAACTGCCACTTACTCGGGTTCTAGTAGAGCTAGGATCATGAATTATGGCTCATTTTAAAGATCTTGAATTGGGCTTTCATTTGATATGCAACATGCCACTATTAAGAAAAATTAATGTCAATTTCAGAATTTTAAAATTTTGAAATTGAAACATTAAAAAACATGTTTTTTAAAAAATCTGAAAAAAATATATGTTTAACAAACATTATTTTTCTACATATCCTGAAAGTTTCATAATGGGATCGCTATAAAAAAATAAATAACATAAAAGAACGTTACTAAACGCACCATCAGTGACTGAGGAATTGTTTATTTTGTCTGTCTAAAATGTTATCCCTGGTCTTACAAGCACTGCAAATGTTAATGAATTAATTATAATTAGTTAAAAAGTTAATACATATCCATAAGGGTAACAAATTGTGTTTCTTTCCTAGGTTTTAAAGTAAAAGCAAAGTAAAAGATGGATGCCAGCAGACCATCCACATCAAAAGTTTCAAGTGTGGTTTACTGTTGCAACCCCTTAGGAAACCAAACCATAAATATAACATAGAAGCATTTAACAGAAGTTAACAATGTCTGGATGAAACACCAATCAAGAAAAAACACCTGCAAGAAAAAAATACCCTGAAGAGAAATATAAAAAATCCCAAGAAGCATTGCAAGCAAAATTATTAAAGTTAAGTCCTGCGTCGGAACCAAAGGATATTTCATCTCCTGAACCAGAAATTATAAGACAGTTGAAAGAAAAATTTCATTCCACAGAAAATAAAAGCATAAGAATGCAGATATTGAGTACACTGCCTAAATCTTGGTCACTGAAACGAATTGAAACAGAATTTAGAGTTTCAAATTTTATGGCCAGAAAGGCTAAAAAGCTAGTAAAAGAAAAAGTATCACGTTTTCTCCTGATCCAAAGCCAGGAAAGACTTTAGACAAAAACACAGCAAATTGTATACAAGAATTTTATGAGAGTGACGATGTAAGCTGCCAAATGCCAGGAAAAAAAAGACTGTTTCCATTTTTTAAAATAGATAATAAGCGTCAACAGATTAAAAAAAAAGTGCTTCTGAGTAATTTGCGTGAATTGTATACTCTTTTTAAAGAGAGATTTCAAGATAAAAAGGTGGGGTTCTCCAAGATCTGTGAACTTCGCCCTAAGCACTGCGTTCTTGCAGGAGCAAGTGGCACACATTCTGTTTGTGCTTGTACAATGCATCAGAATGTTACACTGATGATGACACAATGCAAGTTACCTGAATTAACAGGAGACACTGTTCAGCCAATAAACTCCTATAAAGATGTCCCAGCAAACATAATTTGTGGAAACCCTACACCTGCATGTTACTTCAGTCAGTGCAACAACTGTCCAGGATTAGAACAGCTTAAGCAACGATTTGAAGATTGTTTTGATCTAAATAGTATAGAAAATGTGACATTTAAGCAATGGATGCAATTAAAGAAGAGGACAGTACTTGAAACATTATCAAAATCCACACAGGAGTTTTTGGACCTGTTGTTTGGAAAGCTTCCAGCCCTGCTTCACCATTCTTTTATAGCAACTCAACAGTCAAGTTACTTAAGACATCTTAAAGGCACAATAACAGAAAATCAATACATAGTAATTTGTGACTTTGCTGAAAATTATTCTTTTGTATTGCAAGATGTAGCTCAGGGTTTTCACTGGAACAATGCCTAAGCAACCCTGCATCCTATAGTTATATACTATCGAGATGAGAAAACTCAGAACCTAGGACATGTAAGTTTTGTGATTATATCCGACTGCCTAATTCACAACAGTATAGCTGTCCACCTGTTTCAGCGTTACCTAATTAATTTCATGCAGTCACATTTTTCTCAAAAACCTGAAAAGATATTTTTTTTTTTTTTCGGATGGAGCAGCTTCACAATACAAAAACAAGTCAAACTTCCTCAGCTTGTGCTACCGCGAGACTGACTTTAATATAAAAGCAGAATGGAATTTTTTGCAACAGCACATGGCAAAAATGCATGTGATGGGATAGGGGGTACTGTGAAGCAATTAGCTGCAAAGGCAAGTTTACAACTTGTTCATAATAATCAAATTATGACCCCACGCCAACTCTTTGAATGGGCCACTGCTAATATTGCCTCCATTCACTTTCGGTTTGCAACAACAGAAAATTACAAAGAGGAAGAAATTATCCTTAAAAGTAGAATAGCTTCTGCTAAGACAATAAGTGGTACTCAGAAACTCCATTGTTTCATTCCTGCAGAAAAACACAAATTACTAGTCAAAACTTACTCACTTTCTGAGCATTTTAAAGAAGAGATATGTGCAACAGATGAAGGGGAAGAGAACATTAGTTTTGAAAATATGGTAGGTTTTGTGATTAGTAAGTACTCAGAGCACTGGTGGTTGGGATGTGTACCTGGTGTGAATGAGGACACAGAAGAGGTAAAAGTGAGCTTCCTGGAGCAGCATGGTGTGCTCCATCATACAAGTATCCTCAATCACCGGATATACCATTGGTTCATAAATCTGATGTTTTGTTAAAAGTTGACCCGACAACAGCTACTGGAAGAGTATATAATTTAACAATGACTGAGACAAAGAAGGCAAATCAAGCACTGGCATACAAGTGTGGCAAAATTTAAAAGAAAGAAAAAAAGCAGAATACATATAGAAGATAAAATAATTTTGTAAGTGTAAATATGCACACAGAACCTTATACTGAATTATCAAATGAATTACTTTGGGACACAGTTTCAAATTACTTAGATGTTTATTTTCATTCTTTAACATTCACAATGTTTAAAAGAACAAGTATGACATTTTACACAAACCACATAAAGAATACCCTTCCAGTCATGGGTGGAACCGATAAGTACATTTGGCACATTTCAGTTGCATTGTTCTACGTTATTACTTTTTTTATAGTGATCCCATAGTGATCCCATTATGAAACTTTCAGGATATGTAGAAAAATAATGTTTGTTAAACATATATTTTTTTCAGATTTTTTAAAAAACACATGTTTTTAATATTTTAATTTTAAAATTTTAAAATTGACATTATTTTTTTTAATAGTGTCATATGGCATATCAAATGAAAGCCCGATTCAAGGTCTTTAAAATGAGCCATAATTCATGACCCTAGCTCTACTAGAAACCCGAGTAATTGGCAGTTAAAGTATGCTCAGATGATGAAATTTCAGGGTTTTTTTGAAATTTCAAAAATCAACAACTCAAAAACGGATACATTAAAAATTCTGAAAAAAATCATGTTTGTTTATATTGATGAATACTACAATTATACCAAGTTTCATAAAAATAAAAAAATGTCGGGTTATGAGCCTTGTTGATTTGACATGGAATGACCCAAAGAGTCCATACCAAGATGAATTCAAGCAGTGTTAAGGGCAAAAGATGCCCCAACAATGTAAGGTGGTCATAATAATTTGGCCACTCAGTGTATACTGAACAGATGGAGTGAATCTTCTGAAGCCCTGTTGAATGAAAATACCAAAAAAAAAAAAAACAGATGACTGTTGATGATATTGATGTTAGAAACGAACACAAAGATAAGTCACCCATAGGTATATAAAGTAAGAGATAGTACTTTGTTCCTGATTACTAGAAGAACGACAGATTTCAAGGAAATCAATGCAAAATTCCACAGGACATAATTGGTCCTGTTATATGGATAGAAAATCACCTTGGTATGGTCCACAACAATTACTAGTAATTGTGTCACTAGTAATCGTTGGCTGCACTGCCCTCCAGTTCTGACAAAAAACAGAACAAGAATTGCAGTTAACTGCCAACGTATCTTCTTGCTACTGTACCTCTCAAAGTTTGCTTAAGCATGCTAAGAAACTTAGAACGCAGACAGAAAATCATGCAACTGGAGTGCAGCCTTAGGAGTAGTAGATGATATCACAATAAATGTGTGATGATACAATATATGTGTGTGTGTGTGTACTTGTGGTCATACTACACTTTTATAGATTTGTGAGAAGAACCAGCAACTAACTGAAGTCAGTCAAAAAACCTTACTCAAGTAAAACAAAAAGTGTGGTGTTAGATCCAAAGTCTGGGTTATGATTTTAATGCAAATTGTATGTACTGTATATTTGTTTAAAATTTGTACATATATAATATATAAGATGGCAAAAGAGAGTAACATTAAAATGAATATTGGATAAGGTGATTCTAGTATCAATAGCTTGCTAACATGTTGAGATCATTAATGGATTGCAGTACTATCATAATCAAAAATGCTGAGCGAGATGTGAAGAATTTTGTATGAAATGAGAAAAATGTTGGAAATACTAAATGCTTCCAAATAAAAAAATGACATATACAGTTTAGCAGGCTCTACAGAAGAACAATACATATTAATAATGGAATGAGTCTTACACACTAAACTTTGGGGAACATTTTTGAAAGTGGCTTAATCTATCACCTAGTGTTCGAATTAACATTTTCTCAGCATAGAGTGTTTCCACTCTGTGCTGAGAAAGACACTGCTCATGCCTATGCTCTAAAGATACTGCATCTGCCTATGTTCTAGGAAAGAAATTTTCCCAATATGAATGCCAAGTGGAAAGATGTGATGCACACAGATGGGCAGACAAATAAAACAACAAAAATATGTTTTGTTTTCTCTACAAGGAGAATGTTTAATATATGTAGCCTGTTCAAGAAAGACTTGCACATATTTTTTTTCAAATAGTATAGCTACATATTGGAACCAAAACATCATCACAGCGTACAATCGACTCCCCTCCATGTGAATGAGCCTTTTTGAGCCATTGCGTTGGATGTGACCTTTAGTAGAACACTGTGAAGAAGCGTCTGTCTGAGCATGCACATCAGTTGAGTCATGCATATCACAGTGGAACAATGTACAAATTTGAAGTTCTGTGTTTGTTTACGGAAAATGCATTTGGAAGCCTACGAAATGTTGGTGCAGGCATATGCTGAGAGTGATGCTACATCGAACAGCACAGTGGTGGTTAAAAGAATTTTGTGAAGGCCGGAAATTGTTTCACAAACAAGGTGGACCTGGGGTGTTGCCAACAGCCATTACGGATCAGATGGTATACAATGCAGCCGTGATTACTCGTGAGGAGCATCAGCTCACAGTGACACACGTCAGACCATTTACAGATTTCAGTTGGAAGAGCCCATATTATACCCAGTTAAAAACCACACATGATGCAGGTCAGTGCAAGATGGATTCCTCAGTTACTGACGCCTGAACAAAAACAAGTGCGTATTGAGATGTGTGAATTTTTGAAGCAAGAAATTGCTTCAAAAAAATTATTACCTGAAGTCAGTGATTACAGGCAATGAAACTTTTCTTTATCACTACAATCCAGAGGGCAAACAACATAGCTCTGTATAGAAAACTCTGTCATTTCCAAAGGCAAAGAAGGCAAGACATGAAAAGTCTGCCAAGGAGGTGATGGTACTCACTTTCTTTGATTACCAAGGCATGGTGTACCAGAATGTCATACCGAATACCACAATTAATGTAGATTATTACGTTTTGACAAAGTTGATCAGACATATCCATAAGAAGCATCCACACATTCACCAAAATGGTTGGAAACTCCACCATGATAACACTCATCCTCATGTGGTGCAGAATGTCACTACCTTCTTAGCTGAAAAAAATATTTGAATGGTTCCAGACCCTCCATACAATCCAGATTTAGTACCCAGTGACTTTTTTTCTTTTCTCAACTCTCAAAAGAACTTGCTAGGATGTAGGTTTATGTCAAAAGAAGAGGTTGTCAAAGCTTCAGAGGTGGCTCTGAAAGAGATGCACAAACATGGCTTCCAACACGTTGTTGAGGAGTGGCAGCAATTAAAGAGTGGGTTATAAGCACTTTGAACTCATATGCACTGTTTCACACGCTATGGTAACTACATATCATCGGGTCTATCCCCTATTGCATCTCGTCAAAATTTACAAACATTCATGATAAAAAACTATAAAGTTGTCACAAGAAATCCAGTGAAATCATAATCAGAAGTAGTCTGTCACTATGCAAAGCCATTTTGAATTCAAACATGACATTAATAAGGCTACTATGTAGATATATGCGAGGAAATTGAGGATTGGGATTGAAAATAGGATTACTTTATTAATCCACTAATTAGCAAGATATTTTGAAAATTCAACGTCGAATGAACAAAGGAAGATTTTTAAAAAATTTACTAAAAATGAAGCAGAACGAGCCCGACAACGAAGTTTATTGAAGTAAGTTAAAATCAATGAAATTTTCTGAAGCAGGGTTAAAATGTACCAAAGACTTCTATTTACATAGGTTGAATTCCAAAAACATCTTCTAGAATAGTTTAAAAATACAATAAAAGAACCTGTACTGAAGTATGTTGAAGTACGACAGTTGTGTTTTCAAACTATTCTAGAAGATATTTTCGGGATTCAACCTATGTAAATAGAAGTTTTTGGTATATTTTAACCCTACTTTAGAAGATTTTATTGATTTTAACTTACTTCGATAAAGTTTGTTGTCCGGCTCGTCCTGCTTCATTTTTAGTAAATTTTTAAAATCTTCCTTTGTTCATTCGACGTTGAATTTTTTAATTATCTCATTGTCATTTTCAAAATATCTTGCTAATTAGTGGATTAATAAAATAATCCTATTTTCAATCCCAATCCTCAATTTCCTTGCATATATCTACATAGTAGGCTTATTAACATCACGTTTGAACAACTACAGAATTCGAAATGACTTTGCATAGCGACAGACTACTTCAGCAATATGCATCTACTATAAAAAATGTGAGTAAAGACCTCTGATTCTGATTTCACTGGATTTCTAATGACAACTTATAGTTTTTTATCATGAATGTTTGTAAATTTTGATGGGATGCAATAGGGGATAGACCCGATGATATGTAGTTACTATAACGTGTGAAACAGTTGTATACGAGTACAAAGTGCTTATAACCCACACTTAAGTTATTTAGACCACGTATTACATATATATCATATATTGTATGAACATATATTACCCAAAAGTGGCAGCAATGTTTGGAGAGTTGCATTGCCTTCAGAGGCGATTACTTTGAAAAGGATAACAGCCATATGTAGTTCAGGTCAGGACATACATGTTTATAAATTTCTACCTAAGTCTTTCTTGAAAGGGCCTCATGTCTCTCAGTAAAATTTTGATACAACAGCTACAGTAAAACCTCAACAATCCAGGAGACGAGACCAGACCAGACGAATGCCAGATTTATGAAAATTCCAGATTTCTGAAGCTATCCAAAAAATTGTGTAATGGGTGATACGTAAAGCACATACTTACATGCAACTTTAATGAAAATTTGCGCATCGAGGCTTTATAAATATGTACATATAAATAAATAAATAAAAACGCTCTGAAAGAGAAACTAAATATTTAGGAATTAACACTACATGAATTACAAAAATAATGCAATAGTACAAAAGAAAATTGCTGACAAATTTAAAACAATTTAAGTACAGTACATATGTGTTGTATTTAATACGCATTAAGTACAATGTTTGCTTAAGATTAACATATCTGTTACTTTCAAATGCTTTAAGTGTTTTGGTCTTCCTTTTATAAATTTGTCTTGAATCCTGTCAAGTTTCCAGCTCAGATATACAACTTTGTTTTTCAAGTGTGGAAATTAATTGTTTACTTTATTATGTTATACACGAGTCTAATGACACCTTTTCGTCTTCGATTGCTCCTCATCCTCATCAGAGTGATTGTTAGTTCCATCTGCTTCGCTATTGTTTAAAACTGCATATGCAATCTCCCAATCTGTCAAATGATTTACGACTGGCACGTTCTCATCAACACTTAACCAATCCTGAAGATCATCTTCCTGGAATTTCAGATCAGTTTTAGAAGATTTTACATATTCTAACAGTTCTCCAATCAAAACTTTCAGTCCTGAAACAATAAACTCAGGCAATTCAGAATCATAGTCATTGCTCTCATCGAAAATTCGCACTAGCCATAAATTATGCCAGGTGTCAACTAAAATGGACGGCAAAACTTTGTCCCACGATCGCTTAATTGCCCTGATAGCATCTTTAATATTGAAATTTTTCTTAAATGACCTGACATCAGTATCATCATTGCATGCATCCAGAAGCTGTCTCACAAGGTCGGGGGGGTAATCCTACTGAATCACAGTGCTTGTGCACTTCTTTTATGAAGCACTTGTAAAACCAGTCACTCATATTATATCAGATGTCATCCACATACGTTTGTTAGCTTTGTATATAACGGGGAATACTTTCCCACTTTTAAAGGCAGATGGTTGCACACTTTTCCCAATTACAAGCAATTTGCACTTATGCATTCCAGCAGCATTCACACACAAACGAGAATAGTTAATCTTTCTTTTGAGTCGTTCATTCCCGGGGCTGCAACTTCATTTGCGTCAGCAAGGGTTACTTTTGGTAAACAACGCCAGAATAACCTTGATTTATGGGCATTGTATATTTGCTCTGGAGATCATTTTTCTTTTGTCACTAATTCACTAAATTATTTAACGAATTTTTCCACTGCTTCTTCATCAGCAGAAAGTTTTCCCCCATTAACGGCTAATTTTCTTATTCTTTGACATGCCTTAAATCGATGTAACCACCCTTAGCTGTAGTCACATGGCAGTTCAATTTTTAGCTTGTTGTGGTAGGCTTTTACCTGTTCTATGAGCATAGCTCCCAATATGGGAATACCTTCACTCCTCCTCTGCTGTAACCATTTCAGAAGCACTTTTCAAAGTCACTGCTTTTACCTTGATGTGTTGTTTTTCTTTTAGCCATTTCCTTTGGCACATTACTTTCATTGTAAAAATTAAGAATTTTTTCTCTTTGATTTGCTTTTTAAGATCATACACAGCTGACGATCCTAATCTGTAGTGCTCACAAAGTTTCTTAACAGACCCGCCATTTTCTACTTTTTGTAATAATTCAACTTTTTTCACTATTGTTGAACTAACATGTTTTTGTTTCATTTATTTCGAGAGACATAATTATCGTTTTGTATTAAAATGAACAGTTTGCAAAGAGAAACAAAGTCGGAATAAAAGAGAGCGAATATGTACTGCAGTAGTGGAGAGGAGAAATTCTCTTTTGTGGCACGTGCCTTCCAAAGCTGGGGTTCAAAGGTCTCGACCATAAACGAGTGGGGGAGGAAGAAACTATGATGGTGGAAAAAGGAGTGTCGGGAGTTTGAGGGACTGATTTGTCCTCTTCTGAGAGAGTGCAGAAATGCAATTAGTCATCCTGATGTTCTAAAGAAAGCATTTGCTGTCTGCAGAAAGACAAGTTGTATACAACAAAGTGAAACAAAATGTGTGCTGAAAGCAATATTTTTTCACCACAGAAAATGTAAAAACTTGAAAATAAAAGTACAATTTTAAGTGTGACTAACAAATAATAAAAAAACGAAATTAGAAAAGTGCCGGATTTCTGAAGTTGCCGGTTTTCTGGATGCCAGATTTTTGAGGTTTTACTGTACTTAGAAACTGAAAAAAATATAGTTCTAATGAATTTTTGTCCACATAAAAATTAGATTTATCTGCCATGTTGCTAAAACAAAGAGTAAATGGTGAATATATATATATATATATATATATGCTGAGCAGAATGTAAAGAATTTTTTTAGTGGCCTCCACCTGCTGAGTATGTGCATACACAAGACACACACAGTGGAACTTTGGTTGTATGTTTTCTAGGTGATGGCCTTAAAAAACATATAAAAGGATTTCAAAAGTTAAATGCTATTTAAAATTCTGAATGCCTCCAAAAAAGGGTGTGGGGAATCTTGCAATTTTAGATTATGCTAATTTATAATGTAAAACATACTCTGCCACATTTTTTAATATAAATTGAAAGCTTTCATAGGTCATTCCACACGAAATCATCAGATTTTGAATTAAGTTTCCACCAACACATCTCCAACTCTTACAATTTTTTTTATTGGGTAGCTACTCCCAACTTATAAAATCCCTGAAAGTTTCAATTTTTTATTTCCGATAGGTTAGAAGATATAATTTTTTTAATTTTGGTGCATGGCGGACATATTTTGCATAAAAACGCAAATATCTCCGTTATTTAGAATAAAAAGAAATATATAAATCATTTTTTCTTAATTTTTACCAAGGAATCCATTAGTGCAATGCACCCGTTTCTATCTGCTTTAGTTTTTTGAATTATGAGCAATAAGAGAGCCTTTCTTCAATGCTAAAAAGGCAATATAGTACAGCACTTAGAAAGCTGCAGTTATTATTCTTTGCAAAGAAAGGTTTAATCCATCAAATGAAGAAAAAACTTGGGAGTTTGCCTGAACACCGAGGAAAGAATTTTTAAACATGGTGCATGGCCAGTGCACTGCCACAGTGAAAGAGCAATCGGCGAAGCATGCTGCGTCGTGGCCACGGCTGTGTGGAGACTTGGTACTGGAAGAAGAACGGCATTCCTCCCGCACGCAAGAAGCGATCCCACCCATCACCCCCACTGTGTGGACCCATGTATTGTTGAACTCACATTTTGAAGGAAAGGAATTATTTATTTCAAAAAACCATGATTAGTTCATGAACGATGTTTATATTTCACTGTCTCACAATGCTGTGATCAACTTCCATGTCAGTTTTGGATTATATTATATTTTGATGTCTCACAATGCTGTGATCAACTTCCATGTCAGTTTTGGATTATATTTAATCAAATCAGACAAGAGGAAGTTGAGCTTCCATGGAAAGCATTTTTTTTTTTTTTTTCCAATAACGTACTTGGCAATTATCGTAGAATTTTACATCTAAAGATTTTACAGCATTCGCGAGATATTCCCGCATTTTGTGTCATCATCTGAATCATTTCTTGACATCGATGCAAAACCAAAATTATTTGGGGGGGAGAAGGGGGATTCATGCCAATGCTTTCGCTCAAGACGAGAGATCGTGGAGAAATTTCTTTGGCTAATTTTGGGGATCATCTTGTATTTTTTTTTAATCAGTTTTTTTATTCTGGCGAGTATGCATGTATGTATACATGGATAAGAAGTTCCGCCATGCTTAGTTTTCAGATTTATCATGCCGGCGATGAAATGAAGCCTCTTTCCTTTTTAGATGTTGTTTGTAGAGGGTTACTGCAAATGGCCTGACGCTCCAGACCTTTTGTGCACTTTGTCGGATCAACATCCTTCAAATTTATTGCTGCTCATAAAGATATCATTAAGTATAAACTTGCCGCGCCGGTGCCGCAGTGGTCTAAGTGATGGCTTATGAATATGATCATTCGTCCAAGATGGGTCCGGATTCGAATCCCGGTGAGGCATGGATGTTGTTTGTCTTACGGCGCTGCCTCTCTCCCTTCCCTGGAACTAGTGGCCCAAATTAGGGATGGGCGACTGCTTATAGCCCACTGAGTTGCTCACGGTGGTCGCTGAATCTCCAACAACAAAAAAAAAAAAAAAAAAAAAACTACAAACTTGCCATTCGCTGCAGGATGAAAAATGATGTTGACAAAAAAGTGTTAGGAAGATTTTATATGCACGTGCAAAATCTTCAATTATTTTCTGTGAAGGTAATATGATACTTTTTCTGTAGCGTGGAAACTAAATATGGCCCGCGAGAAAATTTAATATTCGTGTCACCGCTGTAAACCAATCAGTTCTAAACTTTCGGCTTTTGGAAGTTTATGAAATGGCATTCCACATGGCTGTTAGTTTTTGTACTTATGGAAGGGAAATGGTTGGAGGGGGAGTCCTCTGAACGAATTTCTAAGAGAGCAGAAAAAGCACGTGTTTTGGAATTATAGTTGAAAACGATCAGAGAGATTCCTTGTCAGGTTACAAACTGTACTTCACAAATAGCCTTAAGAAAAAAAAAAAAAAAAAAATACCTAAGTAAGCTAAAATTGTGAAGAAATAGTAACTTGCCATAGAGATTCGTATCCATGGTTCCCATACTACATACGTTGAATAAATCCTACGTACAGTATTCACTTGAAAACTTTTTTAGACTACAAACGTCGAGTAAAGTGCCCATGAACGGAATTTTTTAACAAAATTTCTGCCAAACACTTCAAAGTGTGTGCCTCCTCTCCCATCATGTTTAGCCCCCCTTCCTTAATGGCCCACTCACAGTTCTGAGCGGCTAGCGTCGCCACTGCCCTGCATTTGTTAATTTATTTGACATTATGGTATAATGTTTTCTGTTCGCCATGGATGTAGAACTGCTTATTTTTCTTAGAGACGATTTACTGTTTTATTCGTGCTATGGCCGACACGCTTGCTTCCAGTTTTTTTTTGTTTTTTTTTTCTCTTTTAAAGACAGGATTGCCACAGACCTCGAACTCCTCAGATCCTAATTTAGGACCTCTGGCAAATAGAGAACGAATTTCTAAGAGAACACCGCAGGTGGAAAAGCTCCGTAGTGTATTTTCTCAGATCTCTTTTATTCTCTTGCGGTTTGAATGTTGCTGCCTAGTTTT
Source organism: Macrothele yani (assembly GCA_039090855.1). NCBI lineage: Eukaryota > Metazoa > Arthropoda > Arachnida > Araneae > Macrothelidae > Macrothele > Macrothele yani. The sequence goes on from CM076990.1 coordinate 4,186,668, forward strand.
TCAGCATCTTTGTGTGTTGTGATTGTGGCGTAATACATTAAACAAAACGAAAAAAAAACTCATTCTTAATTCAAGAGACAGCTAAAGTAACTTGTCAATATGAGGACGATAACTGCATTGCTACTGATAAAGAGAAACAGAAGCTCATAAAACAGAGCGGACAAATTACGATCGCTAAATAGCAACACGAGTTCTATACTTGTTTTTCATAAATTGGTAATCAATAATTGCGATACATTGGGTATTACATTAACGAAAACGTAATCATACGTTCAAGGTCTGTTAATGTTTCTCATTATCGCTAAATTTATTGCCATGATTAATAAAAAAATAATATAACAGAAATAAATCTAATTGCTACCACTCTGACTCTGGGATGTGATTAGGAGGTATAAAATTTTTCATTCTGTGTAACTGTTAAACTGTATTTTTCCTATTTTTGGGATACACCACAAACAGTTAAACTGTTTTTCTTATTTTAGTTAGTCTGTGGTTAGTTTTGTTTCATATGAGCTCTTGAGAGTTTCATGAGCTCCCACCTGACGCATAATCTTTAAATAAGCAACTGAAATAAAAAATAAATAAATAAAAAACAGGCAAGATGACAACTGCAAGATATACTCGTTCATTTAAATACCATATCCACCAAAAAATAATCAATAACATTCTTTCTAACCCGACACTGAGCCTTGCTAACGTCATCATCTGTGATCGTCAAGTATCTGACGTTAACTAAAACGCAGTATATATCTCCTCTACCTTGCAAGAATAGGCACAGAGATATATATCCCTGATTACTTTATTTCTCAAGCTGTCATTCCTTGATCAATTTCTTTTACGGCAGGTGTGGACAACTAGACAATTTATTAATTCCTGAAATAGAACTATTTCATGTCTAAAAATTCTGTCGGATATTGTGTGAGCTGTAGAAATCATTGATCAATATTCCAAAAACTGTATTCAATGTCAATTGCATAATTTATAAGCATCAGTACTGTATATCGTTAAGCTATGCAGGGAGAAAAAGTTTATATTAGTTCTTCTCATCATTGAATGGCTAAGAATACCAATATATTTTCAACGTCTGTTACATAATTTACATGCGTTATTTATGTGTAACCTTTTTCACTGTATAGCTCATATTGGTAAGCTGTACGGAGAAAATGGTTCATATTAGTTTTCCTCGTCATCGAATGGCTAAGAATGTGGTGGATAGCATCTCACGATTTGGCATGAAATGACCGTTTAGTAAGAATTTACATTTATATTATTTGAAATGCCTTTAAACATAACATTAATTCACTATCCTTCCTCTTTCAAGCATAACATCAAATTATCGTGCGATCAGACCAACGCGTGCAATGGTATCTTGATCTGCCGCCCGTCCAAAGGCCAACATCCACTCCCACTGCCGTTTGGCTGGCTGCCAACACTATTCACTGCGCGCGTTTTCACAGAGGCAAAATACGAGCCGTGCACCATATTTAAAAATTATTTTCTCAGCGTGCACGCGAAAGCCCAAAGTTTTTTCTTCATTGGTTAGACTAAACTTTTCTTTAAAAACTAAAAACAATTGCGATCTTCTAAGTGCTGTACTACATTTGCCTTTTTACGTTTTGAAAAAAGGCTCTCCCATTGCACGTAACTCAAAAACTGAATAACATAGAAATTTGTGCAATGCACTAATCGATTCCTTGGGAGAAATTATGAAGGAGTGGTGATTTTGATAATTTCTTTGATCCAAACAATGGAGATATTCGCGTTTTTACGCGATTAAGGCCCGCCATGCACCAGAATTTGAAAATTAATATCTTCTAATCTATAGGAAATTAAACTTTCGGGATTTTCATACATTGGGGTGATCTATTCATGAAAAAAAATCGTAAGAATTGGAGATAGCGTGGTGGATAGCATCTGACGATTTGGCATGGAATGACCCTCATAGAAAACAAAATTTCTCGGGCCAGTTGTTTTTGAGTTTCAAAAGTTACCAAGAGACAAAAGTGATGGGTGCAGTATAGAGCTGTTAAACACTCCACAATTATGTTTACAGGCCCCACTGCTTGTAGAAGGTAAAAGAAAAAGAAAAAGTTAGGTTTCACCAAATACAATACAACATTATGAAAATAAAACAGAATAAATTAAGCTTACTTTTTTGCTTTGTTGAAGTAATAGACAGCATTTTTTTTATAATCATTTCCACGGAGATAATGTGACCATCCAAGAAGGTACCACACCTCAGTGACCTCATCGTCTTCAGCTACAAGCCCTTCTAAAACTTCATTGGTTTCCTTCATGGAAAGAGAGAATTTTCAATCTGTTCATGAAATCTCATTAAGGATAAATCCCTGTAATACTTGCAAAGAATAATGCTATCACATTTAAAACACTTTTTGGTACGGACTGAAATATGTATGTAGCAAGAAATGGTGTGTACTACCTCAATGTAATAACTAAAGGTATCAATAAAGGTATCACATTAGTATAACTAATTTGATACCTTGCATATACTGCAGATTTCTTTTTAGAGAGGGGTAGGTAAGCAAACAAAAACAAAAACAAAAAAAGCAACATAAAAATAAAGATGAACTCTGCTAAATGGAGAAGCTTTCCTTCCAACATGAATATAATAGACAATTACTCATAATGAATCGAAAAATACACAAAATCAATTGAAGTCAGCAAAAATTGGATTATAACTTAATGCATCACTTAAAACATGAAAATTTGTTTAGATGCATAGGCTATTGGAAATAAGTGATGCTGCATTCTTTGTTTTCAGAAATAAGAAAATCTGACAAACGCATGATAGACGAAAAATGACAAAAATATAATGACAGATGAAATCTGACAAAACAACCATAGTGATAGATGAAAAATGACAAAAGCATAATTATAGATGACATCTGACAAAAGCATAATTATAGATGACATCTGACAAAAGCATAATGGCAGATGAAATCTGACAAAAGCATAGCAATAGATGAAAAATGACAAAAGCATAATTATAGATGAACTCTGACAAAAGTATGATGATAGATGAAACTGCATTAAACAGGATGCTATAAATGTCACAAACAGTAACCAGGAGATGAACCTTCACAAAAGTATTAATGAGCATATCATCCATTAGTAGGACTCTGCAGGAAGCATAATGTTAAATAAAGAATTTTGGCCTGTAATAAGGCTGCAACAGGTGGATAAATAAACTTCAAATTGTGTATATGAAATGTCCTATTAGGTGTTAAGAGTATGCAACAGTTAACTCAAAATGCTCTAGTTGGTCTTGAGATACAGGTACCTTGCTCTGTCACTTTCTGGGAGATGAGGACTGGAAACAAATGCAGAGTGGCAACCAGAGAAGACAAAGGCATAGTTGATGGCTTGTTTAAAAGGCCTTGTTCATATTTTGGGAAGCTTTGGTGCCAAATGTTAAAAAATTAATAAAATTTGGGATACAGTAAACAAAAAAAAATACCCTTTTTTATCAATGAATTATACTGAAGTCAAATTTAGCCTAAGGTACAGTTGCTGATATTGCCACTAATAACTATGTCATATCATAGATTAAAAGCTTCCACATTTGCTGAGTTATGATCATCTAGTTGGGGGTAGGTACAACCTATGTCCTAAATCTCCATCTTCCCATCTATATTATTACATTATTTTGCATCTGCATCACCTTACAAACTGCATTCATGGGATGAAACATTAAAAAAAATGTTCAAAATTCTTTTGACAACATATTCAAGCTAATAATCATAAACTATTAATATTTACAAAATGACAAAAGTTAAATGGCTTTGTAACATTGCCCATAGAATCAAAGATTAAACAAATTTCTATTTGATTTTCATAGACAAGGTAACAGGCAATAATGAATGGATGCTATCTTTTCTTGCTTTAACATTTTTTCACATTTAATGTCCAAAATTATTTTTCAGATTTTACTGTATTTCATCATTGAAGACAAACTGGTTGTTGTCAAGCTTAGCCAACTGACATCATCAGCCAAAATCTAACCAGCATTCAAGTTCAAATTAGAGCATTCAGCAAAAATTTTACGGAAATAAGATGAGTTGTGTTGACATAAATTGATGTAAATTTTGAATAGCTTTGATTTGATAAAATGATGTCCTGTCAAAAAAACAAAAGTTCAGTACCTTAAAATATAATTCCTTTATTCATTATTGCATCATATCTGTTTATCCAAAGGTTCTCAGTTTGTTGATACGCAGCACATAAGCTATGAAAACATTAATGAATTAATATTGCTTTCTGTTATGCTAAACATCACAAATTACTGTGAGAGCTACTCATAATTACTCATAACGGCAAGCATATTGGAATAGCTTTCTAAATTATAAACATGAAGCCTTTTACACTTTGACTTTTAACTCATATTTTGTTTTTGTTTTCATCTTACATACCATGACCAAAAAAAAATTATGAACCTTCACTTAGTAGCCCATATTTCCACTTTTCACCAAGAAAACAGTTTCAATGCAGTATAACACTGAACTCACAAGATGTGTTTAGGTCACATAAATATCCACTCCTCCAGCAAAACATCTGACAGCAGGTACAAATCAACAACAAAGGGCAATGATGGTGAGTAACTGATTCCTACAGATCCCAGGCATTCTTAATGGGAATGACGTCTGTGGACAATGAGGATTACGGAGTGTGTGCAAATTTCTCATGTTACTTACTTGTCAAAATAATCACATACAGTAAAGGAGTAGTAGGTAGACATGCTGTTATCCAGAAAGCATCATAACTCATTAGAATAAAACTGCAACATGCCAACTGTCTAACAAGAGACCCAAATATACTCTGGACATTACTACCTCAATTCCTACTAGTTGATTATGCTCTGCATGAGAACACCACTGCCAGCGATTTGCATGCTCTGCCTACAGACATGTTGAGTTCATGACATCCCAACTCACACCAAACACTTACCCAGCTATAAGTGCAAAACAGCAGTCCCTATATGCTTTTGGGTATGTGAGTTGATGGCCCAACCTTCGCACTCAAAGCAACACGATGATTCGAATGCTCTGTTTCTCAGTCACACGAGCTGTGTCCACATAGGTGGGATATATACCCAGATGTTTCACCTATTTTCTTATGGTTCACATGAAAACAACATATAGTGTACTCCTTGCTTAAGTTAATTGCTGCACATGGGAAGCCTATTCCAAACAATGATTTCACTCTTAGAAGTATGGTATTTCTGTCAGTTTTACTTTAAGAAACTAGTTTGCACTTTGTATAAATGAGACAGAGCTTTGAAAAGGCTAGTAAGTTTTGTGGTCCAAAAATCATAGCTCCAACTAAACATGCATCAATAATCACAACATTAGGGATGTTTTCCTCATACTGAAATCCACATGCAAAGCATATAAATGAACATGTCAGCAACCCATCATCATCGTGCAATATTTTCATGCATTGCCACACAATGTTTATGAAACATTTCTTTTGCCAGCAATATTAACAATGGATAGGGAAAATATCCAGTGGGATATTGAAGATTCTAGATAATGGTGCACAAAAATTATTGTGGTTGTTTTTATAGCTCCATAGACAGACAGCTTGGAAGAATGAGGGGGAAAAAATATGTGAAAAATAGATTACGAAAACATATTACTATTTTCAATATATTTGTACTACTATACCATGTAACTGATCGTTCAAGTTATGAATATTTTCAAGATTAATACAAAACATAATATTAGCAAATGGATTTTTTTTTAGCGATGACTCCATATTTTGTTAGGCACATGACATTATTTTCATACACTGATGGTATATACTATCTGATACAACTTGTATTTTTGTAAACAATTATAATACATATTCAAGAGGAACAAAACATTATGACCCAGTGGTGTACATGTTTGAAGGTCAAGGGCATACATAGGCAGTACTTTCTGTTACATACGCAGCATCAGTTGGTGCTAAAATGGTGGTTGTAGGGGTGACGGATCAGATTTGACCCCCTTGGAAAAGGGGAAAAGGGCATAATCATCAGATAAGAGCAAAAGGGGTAAGAAACCAGAAAACTTTGTAGGCTGTTCAGACGCTGCCATAGTTAAAGTGCACCAAGAGTGGAAGGAAAGAGGTATAACATATCACCAGTAGGTGGGTCTCAGATGGTCCTACAGTACAAATGCATGACCAACAGCACATCATCAGCGACAAAGCCTGGAGTTTGCCAGAAAACATCAGAAGTGTACCACGGCAGAAAGTTGCCTTATATGTTGAAACATGTTTCCTATTGCAAATGAATGAACAATGGTGAGTAAGACAAACAGCTGCAGTGAATGTGGTACAAGATGCCATGACCCCAACAGGTACAGGCAGGTCGTGGGGGTGTAATGCTCTAGGGGATGTTTTCTTGAAATATTCTCAGTCCCCTGGTAGTGGTGGATGGCACCCACAATGCCACTGCTTACCTGCCCGTCATTACAGAGTGTAATTCATCCATTTATACTGAGAGAGTTTTCAAATAGAAATGTAGTATTCCAACAGGACATCATTCCATATCATAAAGCCCATATCATCCAGGACTTGTTCCCAGGTCACCTAACACAAACCCAACTGAACACGTTTGGGACCACACGGATGGCAGCAGCCCCATATGGACCCTTTATTACATACATTTGATGAGCTATGGGCAGTACTTATATGGATATGGTACAGTACACCAGTTTCAACTTCTGGGGACTCGTGGAGTCCATTCCTCATCAAACAGCTGCAATGGTGGTAGCCACAGAGAACCTACACAATAGCAGGTAGTTGGTCATAATGTATTGTTCCTAAACACTACAAGCACTAGTACTGTATTGAAAATATTCATTTTTGTAAAAAAAAAAAAAACTCAAGAAATAAAACTTACATCCAACATTTCCAACTCTATGAGTATTTTACTTGTACTTATTCTACTATCATAACTTGGTGGCTAAATAAAGAGGTACAATAAAAACATTAATCTCCAGCTACAATTAGAAATTGAGAACATTTTATGATGGCAAAACTAGACAATAACACAACAACTTTTTGAAGAAATAATATACCTTCATGCAATATGATATATATATATATATATATATATATATATATATATATATATATATATATATATATATATATATATATATTCTATAAAGAAGATACCTAAGCAAAAAAATACATATATAATTTTGACTCACACCTAATACAACATAGAAAAGGTTATGTATCTACCTGTGTGAGTAAAAGGAGAAAAGATAAAAAAATAAAATAAAACAACTGAATGTAGAAGGTGTCGAGAATACTGAGCCTTGGCTTTATCAAGGACCAGCAAAAACTCTGCATTTTCTCACTTCCACAAAGACCTAGTTGGAAATGGGTTTCTGCAAGGCCATAGTTTGCACCCTTCGTTTTAAATTCTAAAATTTTTTCCTTAGTCTTCAGTTTTGCTCTTAAGTATATATATATATATATATATATATATACATATATATATATCATCATCATCATCATTGTCAACCATTATCAATCCACTGCTGGACGAAGGTCTCCCCAAGTTTCCTCCACAACGGTCTGTCTTGTGCCAGTCTCCTCCATGTCACCCCTGCATACTTTCGAATTTCATCCACCCATCTCCCATGTGGTCTTCTTCTGGGTCTTTTCCTGTCCCTTGGAATCCAATCTAAAATTGCGGCTGTCCATCGATGATCTGTCCTTCTGGCAGTATGTCCAGCCCATTGCCATTTCAGGGATTTAACTCTGATCATGATGTCTTCCACTCTAGTCATTTTTCGGATCACGAGTTCCTCTTCTTATCTCTCCTGGTTACACCAAGCATGCACCTCTCCATGCTTCTTTGAGTTGTCTGCAGCCTTTGTATGTCTCTTTTAGTTAAGGTCCACGTCTCTGCACCATACGTAAGCACTGGAAGGATGCATTGATCAAACACTTTTCTTTTAAGACATAATGGCATATTGCTCTTGAAAATTATGCTGTTTCTTCCAAAAGCTCTCCAGGCAAGTTTTGTACGCCGATTAATTTCTTCATCAATGTGACCCTCACTTGATATCTGCTGTCCAAGATAAACGTACGTGTCTGTTATCTCCAGCTTTTCTCCATCAATCGATAAATCTTCATTTCGTGTAAAAGCATTGAACATCACTTTTGTCTTCTGAAAGTTCATTTTTAATCCCACTTCTTTACTCTTGTCAGCAAGTTCCTGGATCATACTCTGCAGCTCTGATGGGGTAGTTGCCAAAAATGACTACGTCATCAGCAAAACGAAGGTGGGTTAGATAATCTCCATTAATCTTTATCCCCTTGTTTTCCCAGCTCAGCGACTGAAAAACACCCTCCAATGTGGCATTAAAGAGCTTCGGAGATATGTTGTCACCTTGTCTCACTCCCTTTCCAATTTTTACGTGTGTTGTATTTTCAAACAGCCTAATCTTTGCACTTGCATTTTCATAGATGTTATTAATAATATTAATGTATGCATCTTCAATACACAGGTTTTCAGAGCCATTGTTACTGCTGATGGTTTCACCGAATCAAAGGCTTTTTCATAATCGATAAAAGCCATGCACAATGGAAGTTCATATTCCCTCGCTCTTTCAATTAGTTCTCTCAGCACGTGGATATGATCTATTGTGCTGTAGCCACTCCTGAATCCAGCTTGTTCTCTCGGTTGAGCCATGTCCAGTGTTACCTTCAAGCGGTGTGAAAGAACTTTAGTGAAGATTTTATAAACTACTGATAGGAGGCTGATAGGTCTGTAGTTTCCGAGATCCTCAATGTCACCTTTCTTATGTAGCAGGATCATTGTAGCGGTGTTCCAATCCTCAGGAATCTTTCCTTCATTAAGGCATCGAGTGAAAATTTGGGCGAGTACTGTTTCGATTTCTCCACTTGCTTCTTGTATGATGTCTACAGTAATTCCATCTTCTCCTGGAGCTTTTCCTCGCTTCATGTTCTTGATTGCATGTGCAACTTCTGCTGGAAGGACTGGAGGAACTCTGGTACTGGTATCTTTCATGATGTCTGGAGTGCATATATCATCCCTTTCATATAATTTGGAGTAGAAATCTTTCACTCTTGTCAAAATTTCGCCTCTATTTCTTGTTACAGAACCATCTTCTTTTCTCAGTGCCATAATCTGTTTTCTTCCCTTACTGAGATGTCCCTTTGCTATCTTTAGGCTTTGGTTGTTTTCAATTGCTTTCCTCACTAGTTCACAGTTGAATTTCCTTACGTCTTCAGTGATACTTTTTCTTACTGTCTTGCATAGTTCTATATATTCCACTTTGGAAGTCACATCTTCTTTAGTTGTCCTCATCTCTTCTTTTTTTGCATCAACATTTTGGTTTTCCTGATAATTTGTTCACATGCAACTTGTTCTTAGACCCAGCTAATTTTGTTGCTGTTTCCATAAGAGCTTTGGTTACTTTTCTGTTAACTTCAGAGATGTCCACTTCTTCCGATGTTAGGCCTTCTAAAGCAGAGAACCTGTTCTTCAGTTCTAACTTGAAGGTATTATGGTGTTTTTTGAGGTTGGTTATGTCAATAGACTTTGTTTGTCTTATGAGCTTGCCACGTTCAAGTTTAGCGTTGAGGTGCATCTTACATCTCACCAATCTATGGTCACTACCTGTGTTGAACTTGTTTAGCACACTGCAGTCTTCTATGACGAATTTTTTGTTACACATAATAAAATCAATTTCATTTGTCGTCCCATTTGGATGTCTCCATGTCCATTTCCTGTGTGGCTTTTCTTGAAGAAGGAGTTCAAGATGAAAAACCCTTCTGCCTCTGCAAACTCAACGAGTATTTCCACGCTGGTTTCTGTTGCCGTGACCGAATTTACCTACTGAAGTTTCATTCCTGTTGCCGTTGCCCTATTTTTGCATTGAAATCTCCCATAATTATTTTCAAGTGCTGCTTACCTTTATTATTTAGATGACAAATTTCCTCATAAAATTCTTCAATTTCTTCTTCAGGATGACTTGTGGTGGGTGCATAAGTTTGAATAATCTGAGCCTGGTATCTTTTCGAGAGTTGGATAACAAGTCGTGCAGCTCTGTCAGAGGAACTTTCCAACTTCTACAACTTTATCCTTCAGTTTCTTGTTTATTATAAATCCAACACCACTAGTTCTGCCAGTATCTGTCCCACGATAGTAGAAGAGATGTCCACTTTTCAGTTCCATGAGATCTTCTCCTTTTCTCCTTACCTCACTTAGCCCCACGATGTCCCACTTGATCCTTTGTAATTCCTCTTCCAATTCAAGAAGCCTTGAATCAGAAGATAGGGAGCGTCCATTGTACGTTGCCAAGGTCAGCATCAGATGGCAGCCTAGTCCGGTCCTCCGGGGATTCTTAGCACCCTCTGCCTTCATGTCGCACTGGCCGCTGCCTTGGCCAGGTACATTCCAGCACGGGAGACTAAGGGCCAAGATTTAAGTTGTGGAATCATTTTGGAGGGGTTTGGCCATAACTCACCACGCTGGCCAAGCGGGTTGGTAAGTGTGGGATAGAATTTCCTCTAATCCCGATGGTATAGTTATACCGCTATGGGCGGTCGTCAGAGCCCCTTTAGTGGGAACAGGATGCACCACGAGAAGGCGGGGTTGACATTTGTCAAGGAGAGGCTGTGATGTTACGCATCACTTTATCTGTAGTTGTATATATATATATACAACTACAGATAAAGCCAATAATAATTTTGCAATTATCTGCAAAAATTCTATTATGAATTAATTTTGCAAGAACTGCACAATAGGGTTACTTATATGCCTACTTCTGTTTCAAGTTAAGAGCTCACCAATAAATGTAAAGCATTTCACAGACAGCTGGGACTTAGAATGGCTAATAGTTATGATCCTGAATTTCCTTATCTTTTTGCTATATCAAAATTTCATAAGGAACCAGTGAAATTCAGATTCATAGCTAGTGGGACAAAAAGTTATAAAAAAGTAATAGATCAGTATTTTGAATCAGTTTTGAAGAAGGTATTAAACCTAATTAAATCCTAGGTAAACCTAACATGTAAGAACTTCTAGATTATTAAAAGCAATGCTGAGGTCATTTCTGAAATTCTTGACATTATGCCTGCTGAGGCTAATAGCTATGACTTTGAAAACCTGTATACTAGCCTCCCATTAGAGGACATTATCAGTACCCTCAAGTTACTTTTTAATGAATTTAAAATTTCTAGCATAAACTGATAACAAGGAACAGTACACCAATTAAGTAGTAAATAGTAACACTGTACTAGTGGTCCGATTTATTGGCGTAGAAAGTAGACACATTAGCGTTTCCAAGCTTTCGCACATCAACCAGATGGCTTTTTCAAGGAAGTTAGACAGAAACTGCAACTGAAAAATAGAACGCATTAACAATTTGAACGCGGAAACTTGACTTGACAGCAATAGATACGACGTTATATTCATTTAAAGATATGACGCATCACGTTGGTTGCACGCGCGGTATCCTGGTAGGCAGAGGGCTTTACTTGAAGAATTAGTTCCAAATTCGTGGCAACTCGAATGAGGCGGAATCATTGCAAGCATCGCTGCTGGTAATGATTTCAAGGTTTCCCGAATGGCTGTACCTTTAGGGGTAGAGTAGGTAGCTAATTTCTTTATATCGTCCCACATAGGAGTAGCAGACTTGAATTTCACTTCTCTGGATAAAGCCGTGGCTACTTTACCGTATTTTGTGTCTCTTTTATGTTCGTTGACTCCGACTCCAAACGAACGCTTGGTCATTCCAATGTAGTAACGTTTACAGCCGTCCGGATACTGTAGGGGGATCGCATAAACACTTGCTTCGCAGTAGAGAGGTGGTTTTTCACTACTTCCCTTTAGCATAGTATATAAAGATGCAGGAGACCTGATGCCGACGCCATAGTTCATCTTCTTCAGAGCGTTTTTGAGTTTGTAAGACACATTTGGTATGTAGGGAATTGAGCCTAAATAACGTATTTGCGGCACAGGAAGATTAGAATGTTTGACCCTGGCTTTTTGGATAAATTTACGTATCTGATTCAACAAATATCCTGCATCAGTGGCTAACTTGACGACGCTTTCAATTTCGTGTTGTCTAGAATGGGTATCGGAGGAAACGGCGAAGGCTCTTCGAATTCGAGAACGGAAGATAGCTGTTTTGTATTCTGTGGGACAGAAAGAGCTGTGGAGCATCAGGTTGGGGACGGCCTCACGGAAAAGAGACTCTTCCGATGTTCCTTGATAAAATTAATTATATACATCCAACGATCTGTTTCACGATGGAGCTTGAACACAACAACGCTTTACCTTATTTGGATGTACTTTTGAGAAAATCGCCGGACAACCGCCTCGGTACACAAGTCTACTACAAACCCACGTCCGTCCCCAACCTGATGCTCCACAGCTCTTTCTGTCCCACGGAATACAAAACAGCTATCTTCCGTTCTCGAATTCGAAGAGCCTTCGCCGTTTCCTCCGATACCAATTCTAGACAACACGAAATTGAAAGCGTCATCAAGTTAGCCACTGATGCAGGATATTCGTTGAATCAGATACGTAAATTTATCCAAAAAGCCAGGGTCAAACATTCTAATCTTCCTGTGCCGCAGATACGTTATTTAGGCTCAATTCCCTACATACCAAGTGTGTCTTACAAACTCAAAAACGCTCTGAAGATGATGAACTATGGCGTCGGCATCAGGTCTCCTGCATCTTTATATACTATGCTAAAGGGAAGTAGTGAAAAACCACCTCTCTCCTGCAAAACAGGTGTTTATGCGATCCCCCTACAGTATCCGGATGGCTCTAAACGTTACTACATTGGAATGACCAAGCGTTCGTTTGGAGTCAGAGTCAACTAACATAAAAGAGACACAAAATACGGTAAAGTAGCCACGGCTCTATCCAGAGAAGTGAAATTCAAGTCTGCTACTCATATGTGGGACGATATAAAGAAATTAGCTACCTACTCTACCCCTAAAGGTACAGCCATTCGGGAAACCTTGGAAATCATTACCAACAGCGATGCTTGCAATGATTCCGCCTCATTCGAGTTGCCACGAATTTGGAACCAATTCTTCAAGTAAAGCCTCTGCCTACCAGGATACCGCACGTGCAACCAATGTGATGCGTCATATCTTTAAATGAATATAACGTCGTATCTATTGTTGTCAAGTCAAGTTTCCGCGTTCAAATTGTTAATGCGTTCTATTTTTCAGTTGCAGTTTCTGTCTAACTTCCTTGAAAAAGCCATCTGGTTGATGTGCGAAAGCTTGGAAACGCTAATGTGTCTACTTTCTACGCCAATAAATCGGACCACTAGTACAGTGTTACTATTTACTTTCTAGCATAATTTCAGAAAGTTCTTGGCATACACTTCTAAATTGCTGTATTAAAAATTTTCTCCTCTACAATAACAAGTTTTACAAACAGGTTAATGGAATTCTTATGGGGTGTTCACATTCCACAGTGTATGCAACTTATTCTTGTTCTTCAAAGAATTTCAGTTCATGAAGTCAAATTCCTCCAATCAGGATAGTTACTCGCATACCTACAGATACATAGATGACCTCCTTTGCTTATATAATTCAGGAAATATCAAAAAAGACTTTGCAGCTATAAATCCTAAATGCCCTAAACTAAATAAAACCAATGATAATAACCAAGTTCTTGAATTTTTGGATTTAGCTATAAATCCTAATGCAGGTAACCCTGTCCTCAGCCTTTATGATAAGAGAAATCAGTTTAAATTTAAAATAGTCAAATATGGTATGTGGTGGAGCAATATTTTCAATAAAGTAATAGAAAACATATTTATTTCACAAGTCCTTAGGCTTTCTAGAATATGTAGCTTAAATTCCAAACTAGAGAAACATGTTATCGTTTTAATCAAACAGTTTCTTATTAACCAAGTGCCTAGAAACTTTTTAAAAGTTGCATTGAGAAAAGTAGTTCTCAAGCATAGAGTCGGGATGGAAGACTTAATTTAAATGAAATCTAGTTGACTGAATGAATTGTCTAAATTAAAGCTATTTTTAGGAGTTTAGGTAATGATGTGGTCAACTTACAATTTAGGAACCTAATATACACTATTCTCTCCCTTTCCTTTGATTCACAAAAAAAAAAAAAAAAGCATAAAACCCTTAAGAAAAAAATTCCTAAAAATATATATATATATATAAATAAAAGCAAGAAAAACTAGTCATTCTTAATTTTCAAAGGTTTGGAAAGGATACTGATATTTAAGATATTGTAATACTTTTAGAACTTTTGGGAGCAGAGATATAAATTCTCTGTTCCCAGGAAGAGCCTACTAGTATTCAGGTTTGCTCTGAAATTTCATGGCAGTTTCTTCAGAACATTAATTCTGAAGTTTTAAGGATTCCACAGTGGTACTTCCTTGCCATGCTTCCCAGGAAGGTTCAAAAGTTGGCCACTAGATGGCACTCCCCTTGAGAAAAATGCACCCAGCTCTACAATTGGGCTGATTAGTTGTATTTCCATATCTTGTAGTATTTCTTTTATTTTTAATTTTAATATTGGTTTATTGAGTACTTCAATACTCTTTGGATGTTGGTAGTTCGTTTTGGCAGCGTTAATTGTTGTTCCGCGGAATTATGGAATGACTTTTGAATCCCTTTGTTGATTGTTACCAGAGGTTAGTTACAAGTTCAATTTTCTTTGGCTTAAGGCCTTCCTATGGATTAAATGATTAGAACAATATTTTGTAAATAATTTTACTTGTACTAGCAAAACACTGCATTACATATTATTTCATTTTATAATTAGGTTGTGTTAACGATTTTAGGTATGGAGTAAATATTTGTTTATTATAGATGTGTACTAAACTTAACTATCCTTTAAATAATTTTCTTGTGCGTCTAGGGCATATCAATTGCTTCTCTGAGACTTGCAACTTAGTTCTTTGGATTTAAACTTTACTTTATTCAAATAATTTTTCTTAGTGTCTTGAACATCTCCCTTGCTTCTCTGAAACTGGCAATTCGGTTCTCTGGGTTCATTCCCAGATTTTACAACTGTGCTTCCAGTAAAAACTACAGGCAATTTCACTACTTATGATCTCATTACTGAGAATATTTTAATTTTTAACTAACAATTAACTACAAACAACAACTGATCATTAAATTGGGCAAAACTATCAGGGTGCAACCAAAGCAATAGACATGGACACATGAAATTATAGTTGATGTTCAAAAGATGAAAACAGCAAATCTTGGCATAGTATACAGTAAAATTTCTCAAAACTTCCAGATAAAAAGCATGAAAGAACAAAGACAGCACAAAACAATGAAACTAAAAATAAAAAAATGTATGAAATGCAAAATAGAACTTTTCCTTGGTGAAAAAAATCTTAAAATTAGCAAAACTCAGATAATTTATTTCGCACAAATGGGAAGAGCTTTAAACAAACCGTGGAATGAATATTTTTCACAGTTCCTAGATTTTTAGGAAATTAGAAGATACTATGAGTGAAGTGGCAAGAGTTAAAGCAACAGGCCTAACAGTAAACACTGCATATACTGAATGAAATGTTTATGAAGCTGCTCAAATCTCTACAATTTTAAAGTTCTTCTGAAATTGCACTATAAAGATGAACAATTTTCACAATATCTATTTTTGATACAAGAATTTGCCAAATACAAAGCAACATTTTCAGGAAGGAGTCAAATGGCACTGTACAAACGGAGAAGGTTCCCTTGAATGCATCTAAGATACACAAAATTTTGCTATAACAATCCCAGAATTCATGCAAATATGTGATAATTTTGCCATAACAACTCCAAAACTTAAATATCTGCTTAGAGAGGCTTTTCAAGGGAAAAAATCCAGACTGTAAAAGCCCGGGGGAGGGGGGGGGCACTGCACCTAAGGTAAAGATTTTCAGTAAAACAATAAAAAAAAAAGGTGGTTTATAACTGTAATTAATCTCAGAAAAATCTATTACATTCGTTAAAATTTAATATTACAATCATACCTGAAAATCTTGATTCTCACTTAATGAAACCTCGCCTTCCCATATAGCTCTATATAAGGGAAGCCAAAAGGACAGACTTTTGTTGATAGCAGACCTTGATTCCTGAAAAATATATATATTATACTATTGCTCAAAATTTGACTGAAAATAAAAGATACATACTTTACAAGAATAAACAACAGAATGTTTCCTGTTTGCTATAAATCTACACCATTTGTCATACAAAAAATTAAAAAGTCCTGAAGAATGAACTTTCTACACAGTTGAGTCACATTATTTTGACCACCTCCTACTTTTGACACCAACATCATGTAATGAAAGAAAGCACGTGTCGTGAGCTGGCTTGAGGGTATAAAAGGTGTGCTGTAGGCATTCTGAAAACATATCACTCATTGCTGTCATGGATAAAAGGAGTGATTTATCAGATTTGAAAAAAGGACAAATATCGGCCTTCGGGCCAAGGGTGGCAGTATTTCTGAAACAGCACAGTTTGTGAACTGTTCGCATGCTGCTGTGGTTAAAGTGTATCGTGATTGGAGAAATGGCACCATTGTGAATAAGCGACTGGAAACTGCGGAGCACCACGTGCCACTGATGTGAGAGGTGAATGCCGGCTGAGAAGGTGTGTGAGGGCCGATCAACAAGCTACAGTGGAGCAACTCACTGGGTGAAGGAACCAGGGGTCTACCAGAAGTGTGTCTAAAACAACAGTTCAGAGAACCCTGAAGCGTATGGGGCTCCGATGAAGACGGATAGTCACTGCACCTAAGCTAACAAAGGTGCATTGGCAGAAAAGGCTTACAGTTGCACAGCAGTATTGGAATTGGACCTCCGCTGATTGGCAAAGGATTGCCTTCTCCGATGAGTCATGTTTTCTGCTTCGTGGAACGAATGGATGTTGGCGTATAAGGCGAGAAACATCAGAGAACAAACTTTTCTACCATTGTTGGATGAACACAAGCTGGTGGGGGCAGTGTTATGGTCTGCGGAATGTTTTCGTGGCATTCCCTGGGTCCACTTATACCTGTGGAAGGCACTATGGACTGAATTCATTATGAATCCATTCTTGCAGACCACATACCACAATACATGCTGACTGTCTTCCCTGGGGCGGATGGGATCTTCCAGCACGACATGCCACACAGCTAAAGATGTCCGAGAGTGGTTGGAAGAGCATGATGAAGACTTCAAAGTACTTCCCTGGCACCCTAATTCCCCAGACTTAAACCCAATTGAACATCAGTGGGACCACTTCGATCGTGTTTTTGCTCTACGGATCCTCCACTACACACCCTCCAGCAGCTGTCAGATGCACTGCAGTCAGCATGGATCCACATACCTGTGAACACCTTCCAGCACCTTATTGAGTCACTCCCAGCGCGTGTAGCTGCTGTTCGTGCTGCACATGGCAGTCTCTGGATATTAGCTGGTGGTCACAATAATGTGACTCGACCGTGTATATCACCACAGCAAAATGTCTTAATGATATGGATGGGAAGTTGTGATGGGGAAATATTACTCTTTGTTACTGTTGCAGCTCTCTACATGACAAAAACTAGTGAAACTTCAAAAGTATAAACCCAAGCATGATTTAACATAAGTACCCTACGCATGCACTACATTGTTTATGGAGAGGTGTTACTACATTGTGTTGTGTATCCTAACATTGGCACTTTTATTACTACAGAAAAAGTATTCATAAAAAGCATTAAAAGCAGTATTCATAAAGAGGAAAATCATCACAGAAATTAAGGAAGAAATATTTTTCACAAATACACTGGTGTACAAAAATTAAGGACGAAGAGGAGAAATTAGCATAACAGCGGGATGAGCAGGCAGAACGGACTGAAAGACCACTCAGGAGATAGACTAGGGTCCGGTACAGTTGGGCATGCACATATATGCAGCATGACGTGGGGGGGGGTGTCGGAAGGGTATAAAGTACACGGGTGGTGTACACTCAGCAATTCGGTGAAAGCTATTGCACAATGTACATCAGTTTGAATGAGGTCGAGTTGCTGCCACCATGTGATATGGCCAACAGGCAATCCAGTAGACGACATCTGGATTACTTTACCCGAGGTCGCGTCATTGGGAAGTCTGAAGAAGGTCGAAGTGTGACTAGTGTGGCCGAGGAGTTCGGGATCGCTGACAGCATCGTTTCACGTGCTTAGAAAGCATTTCAAATGACAGGAACAGCTGTCAGAGAGTTTAGCAGTGGTCGTCCACGAGCAACCACGGCGGCGGACGACTGGTATATTTTCCTACAGGCGAGAAGAGACAGACGGCAGACAGCGGGAGAAATCGTAAGGCACATGCAACAAACAACTGGACGTCCGTTATCGCCTTTTTACCGTGGCCAGGAGGCTGCGCAAAGGTGGTCTATTTGCACGACAACCAGTACGGTGTGTGCCATTAACGCCTGCTCATCTGAGACGGTGGTTTCTGTGGTGCCAGGAACACAAGAGCTGGACACATCAGCAATGGGTTCGAGTTCTCTTTATGGATCAGAGCTGATTTAGTCTGATGAGCGATTCTGGACGTATACACATCTCGAGAGAGCAGGGAACACGCAATCACACCTCCAACATCATCGAAAGGGACTGGTTTGGAGGTGGTGGAGTTCTCGTTTGGGGCGGCATCATGCTTGGTAGCTGCACTGACCTCCACATCTTCCAAGGAGGTTCAGTCACTGGTGTCCGCTATTGTACCGAAGTTCTCCTGCCTCACGTGCGTCTGTTTAGAGGTGCTGTGGGTCCTGAGTTCCTCTTCATGGATGACAACGCTACATCTCATCGTACAGTGGCTGTCGCAGAGCTGTTGGAGAGTGAAGATATTCAACGCATGGATTGGCCCGCAAGGTCCCCGGACCTAAATTCAATCGAACACGTGTGGGACCTTCTCGGGAGACGCTTGACAGCATGTCACCAGCCGCCAGCTGCGATTCGCGCTACAAGAGGAATGGGTCGCGATGCCTCAACAGCTCCTTGACAACCTCGTCCTCAGCATGGACAGACCTTGTAAATCCTGCAACGCAGTCAGGGGTGATCATATCCCCTACTAAAGACTGAATTTTTCTTGGCAGCCGCCTGTCACATGGACGTTTCTGTCTTCTGTCCAGTTGTGCTCAAAGCTACCTTTTCAATAAAGTGCCTTTGTATCCTTTGGATTCCTTGTTTGGACTGTTTTGCTCACTTGTCCCATATTGTTACATCTTGGGGATCTTATGGAATGATTTGAGTCAATGTAGAGCACTTCTGCACGACGTTACATTCGAAAAACCGTCTCGTCCTTAATTTTTGCACGCCAGTGTATATGGTGAATTCACAAGTACATTATTCCCAGCAACCAGATCCTAGTGTTGAATTACTTTTAATTCATTGTTTGCCATGTAACATATCCTCAGAAAACTTGAAAATTGCATCATCTTGGAGCAAGAATCAAACCTGCATCTGCTAATTTATGTGATACATGGCACACTAGGGTCTAGGTGATTTGTGACTTGTTTCCATTTTCAGATTTAAAAGGGCAATTGATACTATGAAGAAATATAGGATTGCTTCAACTAGCCCAAATCTGAAGTTGGTTCAGACACCTAAACTATAATTGCTCATCTTCAGGTACTTGGAACTTCACCATTCTGGGTGGTGTAATGGCAGCATGCTCAAACATAAATGCAAGTTCAATTCCAGTTCCAGGACAATGCAATTTTCAAGTTTTATAAGGAGATGTTGCATGGTGAACAGCAATCTCGTATCACAATCTGATTGCACAGAATAACGTGAGGGAAATGTATTATTATTAGTTACAGCCCCCAAACCTGTTTTAAACTAATAGAGCAAGTTATTATACTGAGACTTTTGATGCTTTCAAGCATATTATCCATGAGTTTAGCAACCACTGGAATTACAATTCCTTTGGAAATCATATGGGGGAGGGGGGGGGGCTATATATATTTTCCCATTAAATTCTTGTGCTTACCAAATTATGCGATAAAAGAAGTCTGAAACACAAAAATTTCTGAACCATGGAGTACAGTGAATGATTTACACACACACACACACACACACACACACACACACACACACACCTAAATCTATGGCATAACATTTTCTACTTCGTCAAGAACATTTTGTGTGCGATGCTTCAGACACAGAACTAATGACAAAATTGTCTCCAACTAATATCCCTCATTTAGAATATGTTTATATGTTTCTCTTACAACCAGTGATGAACACACTTTAGGTTATTTGGTCACTCCAGGAGAACTTTTGAAAAAAACTTCAAATTTCTCATACAAACTTTGAAAATTGGAATTTCATTTCTCTAAACTTGCTTTACAAACAGGCAGTGATTTATGTGTGTTCCAAAAAGGCTTAAAATGTATATTGTCAGGACATGCATTATGTACTAATCAGTTTGCCAAATGCAATTAAAATTAATATTTGGTAAATTAGAAATAAAAATAGCTAAATTTCTGGTGAATTCCTTTTGTTTTTACATAGTTTGAGAAACACAGTGGAACTAGAAGAAGAAATCAACCCCAATATCAATTTTAACCATATCAAAAAATTCAAAGGAAATAATTTTAATAGAAGAACTACTTTTCTCAAAAAATGTTTCTGAGTCCAGAATAAAAGCAACATGTCTGTTTGCAAAAGTGCACCCTTCGTGTAGATCACATTTAAGGCCCACAGGCCACAAATTAAGGCCCTGACCCGCGGGAACGGTGCCTAGGAGAAATAAAGCTGGAAGAACATTTCTATATATCATGTCAAAACAGGTCATGTAACTTAAACATGGCAGAAATCAGAACAGGTGACTGACTACCTGTAAAATCTGGTTTTCCCCCAACAGAATGCATTTAATTTACTTTTTATTAATCAGATCAATTCTAAAAATAATTATTTTTATTATTACTAATAAATCAAAATTTATGACTAATAATACTAAGAAAGAATAACTCAGCACATTTCTCACCTAACCAAAAACTACAGAAGAAACACATTCCAAAAAGTCAGTACTCAAATATAGAATACAGTGCACACTTTGACAAAAAAGCTGTGTTGATAAATACATATAAGAACAGATGTGCTCTCATAACTGAGGCGAACTGTGTTACCATCTCAGTAACTGCTTTGCCAAGCTCTCATCTGCCTGCTCCCATTGGATAAAATCCCTGCCTTCCTCCAATAGAAACACAGATACCAGTCGATTTTAAGCGGTGTTCAAGTTCTGCCTCAAAATCTGCGAATAGGTCCCCCTCGTGTCTTTGTGCTACGCAGAACGGTTTGCTAAGAGTTGGGGTTTTCTGCACTTCATCCATGTCACTTGACTCTCCCTCTACCGATTATGGTAGAAAGGGACAATGTGATGAGGGACCGCACCCAGTTGAATATCACGTTCAGCATGATGGAAATGCTGTTAGTCATGTTTCCAGGCACCCCCTCTGGGGTGGCACACGCTGTCTAGAAAGCCGACACTTTCTCTGGAGCGTTCGTTTCACCATTCCCTCTCGTGTTTTGATGAGAGGTCTAATGTCGAAAGGAAAAGCTACATGGTTGATCCTGCCAGTAGTCATATGCTTGTCTCAAAGATTAAGCCATGCATGTCTAAGTACATGCCTCATTAAGGTGAAACTGCAAATAGCTCATTAAATCAGTTATGGTTCCTAGATCGTACCAAGAGCCGCAGATGGCTTAGTGGTTAACGAATGTGACTACTGATGGAGGACCCAGGTTCGATCCTGTGTTTTGTTAACAATTGCTGAATATCTGCTGTGTATCGGACAAGCATGTAAAGCCGACGGCCCCCGGGTACCGACCCCCAGTTATAAATTACGGGTGTCTATTCCTTCGCCCTCCCTTGTATTTCTCTCTCCTATGTGTGCCAACGGCATGTATGGTGGCGCCATCTGATCTACAAACTGTTTTTGTCAAAGTCACTAAACTTGCTCTAATTCCTTCTGTTTCTGTACTCTGCCTAAAAGGCTGTAACAGCTGAATGTGGATGGAGTCTAAGTCTTTCTCTGTGGATGGAAGTCCTACAAGAAAACAGATGTTGAAGGGTTCCTCAAAATCCATAGAGGAAGTCTGGATCTCCGTGCAGTCTCCTGTCCGTTGTAACAAAGACAACTCAGACGATCACCTCTCAACATATGATCGTTTCAACCTCTTTGCAAAAATAGTATTTAAACTTTATAAATTTAAAACTGATAAATTCAAGATTCATTCTTTGGTTGAAGCCTTTTTTAACAAAATTTACGAAGCACAATGGGAATTTCAGTTTCATTTAGCATGCACAATTAAAGGCGTATTATATCTTACATATGTTAAAACTTTCTTCATGGGTGAAAAATTTCTGGTGAGGTGGAGCCTCACTTGCCTCATCTGGTGAGCCGCCCATGAGCTGAAATCATGTGAGAGGGATGTAGAAAAGAAGTGGAAATGTTTCAAGAACTGTGTTGTCATTGCCGCTGAAGAGGTTTGTGGTACTGCAATAGTGGGTAACTTTAAGGGTGATGCTTGGTGGAACAGTGAGATTAATGAAGCAGTAAACAGAAAGAAGGAAGCATATTTGGGATGTTGCAAGTTAGAATTTCTGAGGATGAATATCACTGTAAGAAACCTGAATCAGCTCAGCTGGTTCACCAGAGTAAAGCAAAAGATAGGAAGAAAAAGGTAGAAACACATGAATTGGCTTTTTGAAAAGATAGAAGTGCATGAGACACATGAGAAATAGGGGAAACAAAGTTGCAAGTTGTGTGAAGAATAGGATCAAAGAAATTATATGGGAGGCCAATGAGCTAAGTGAAAGATGGGGTGAGCACTTCTGTGAGTTATTAGATCAAGAAAGCAAAGGTGATTCTGAGGCAGAAGCAGACGATGTCACAGTAAGAGACAGGAGCACAGGAGGGATCGCAAGAGAAGAGGTGTGTACAGCTCTAAAATCTCTTCAAAATGGTAAAGCTCAGGGAGTTGATGGCATAACTGCTGAGACGTTGAAATATGGTGGTGACTCTGTAATTGACTGGTTAACTGAAATTTGACAGTTGTGATGGGAGTTAGGAATGGCCCATCAGGATTGGAAGGATGCTATCTATCATTGTTCCTTTGTATAAGGAAAAAGGTGATCAGACTGACTGTAAGAACTATCATGATATTAGCTTACTGAGTGTGCCAGGGAAAGTGTTTGGTATGTTCATTATTGAAAAGGTATGAGGTCTTAAATCAGAGAAAGTGTAGGATGTTCAAAGTGGTTTTATGCCTGGTAAAGGCTGCACTAACCACATTTTTGCATTACACATGATGATCAAAAAACATCTGGCTGTTGGTAAGAAAGTTTTTGCTGCCTTCGTAGATTTAGATAAAGCTTACGACTGAGTAAATAGGATACATCTGTGGAGGGTACGAAATGAATATGATGTTACTGGGAGTCTACTTAATAGTATAAAAGTCATGTATGCTGACAGTAAAACTTGTGTAAGAGTGAATAGTGTTGTATCAAAATGGTTTTCTGTTGGTGCAGGAGTCAGACAAGGTTGTGTAAATGTCACCATGGCTGTTTAATATATTTATGGATGTGTGCATGCATGATGCCAAGATGGACAATACTGGTTAATGTCTTGGTAGTATCCGTGTGTGCAACTTGCTGTACGCTGATGACACTGTCCTGTTGGCAGAGAGCAAAAGTGAGTTGCAGAGTATGTTGACACGGATGTATGAAGTTTGCATGAAATTCAAACTGAGTATAAATAAAGCAAAACCCAAAGTTATGGTTTTTGAGCGAGGAACTGGTAGTACTGAATGCAAAATAAGTCTAAATGGAACAGTGACTGCCCAGGTGAATGAGTTTGTGTATTTAGGAAGCATGTTTGACAGAGAGAACAAATTAGATGGTGAAATTGATCAGCGAGTGCATTTTTCATTGAAAGACACAGCTGCTTTAGGAGGCTTTTACGGGAATTATGGGTTCTCAAGAGAGTTTGGAATGGCTGTGTATGAAAGTGTAATTGTTCCTACTCTGATGTATGGCAGTGAAACCTGGGTACTACAGAAGAGACATAGGAGTCATTTGTGTGCTGGAGAGATGCACTACTTAAATGGAGTTTGTGGGAAAATACACTCTGATCATGTGAGGATGAAGATGCATTGCAGTTGTGTAATGTGAAGCAAAAATTTGTTAGCAAGATAGTTTAATATATAATATACTAATATTCTTAGGTGGTTTGGCCATGTTGAAAGAATGAGTGATGAGATGCTTACTAAGAAACTTTTTTTAGCCCAAGTGGCAGGAAAGAAAAGCAGAGGAAGGCCAAGGAAGTCATGGGTGGATCAGATTCAGGAGAGTGTCTGCATCAGAAAAAGATTATGAGTATGAAGTATAGAGGTCTTGTGTACGTCATGTGATGGAAGTCAGTGAAGCCCAAGCTGTACGCCAATATCGCTGTAAATGGAGAAGTTTGGTATTGCAACAGTAAGTAAATAATCTGTTAAAATTTTATATGGTGGTTTATATTTCTTTGTAGAGCTAACCTCTGAATCTCAGAGAACAGCTTAGTGATATGTATGTATGTATGTATGTATGTAAACAATATTTTATCATTTCATCAAAAGTCATGCTTTGCAGCTACTGACAAGAGAAATGTTGCCACCAGTCATTTCTGTGGATGGGAAATGATGCATTCACCTAAGTATGCTATTGTTTACATGAAATCCATCAGCACATTTGAGTTGCTGCAGCTCAGAACTGGTCACATGAAGCTAAGAAAAAGCAACATGTTGATAAAAACAGTGCTCTTGTGATATCTGAAAGGAACATTTAGGGTTTTGTGACAGGTGACATGAGTGTGCAGAATAAATTGCTTCTGTGTGTGGTAAAACATAAAAGGTAACAAATGGATTACACGCTGACAATTTGAAAAAGTAAGCAATTTGCTTTATGTCAGAAACAACTGTGGTGTTCAGTTAAAGGGCAAATGTAGAGACACTGAATGCCTGCAGTGGAAAGTGAACTTTTATCTTCCCGAACTCAGAAGCTATCGGCAGGAGTACTAATTTGCATGTGCTTTACTTGTTCTATTTATATAATGAAATTGTGCTATGTCTAGTAATTTTGAAGCTGTATTTAAGTGATTAAATGTTTCATTTATTTTGGTTTAATGCTCCCTAGAGGATTATCAGCAGTCTTCTTGACTGCTCTCTGATCCAGAGTATGGACCCAACCATTCTGATTCCATCCAGTGTGTGGCTTCTTGAATTTGATTTGGGATATTGGGCAACAAGCTATGTAATACCATCATCTTTGAAGGGGGGATATGATGTGCACCCCTTCCATCCCAACACTGGTTGGTGCATTTTAATAAAAATAACACTTCTCTTTTCACTTTTTACTGACCCGTTCAACAATTCCACTCTGTCTCTATACACAATGTGATATCACATAAACCAATGTCTCAGTTTTCATCAGTAAAAGCACCCACTGTTTCATGCAACAAATCCTTTTCAATCATTTTTTTTTTCTTTTTCTTCATGCAGAGTTAAAGCTATGGGCATTTGAAATATCTAAGACATTTTTTTCTTAACATTTTTCACGGTAATAATACTTATATTTCATATAATTATATTATCATTTGAATCTTAGGATGTTAATAATTCAATATATGCATATGCTGTTTTGTTATCTATGCATATTTTACCAACCATTAAGAACATATTTTTCATTTAGTAATACATATTTTGCTAACAGCTGTTCTGTGGATGTGCAACTGTGCATTAACATTAATAAAAATTCACAATGAAGCAAGAAATCAGTGGGAAAATAGACAGCAGTTTAAATAATACCTCACTCCAGAACCATTCGTAGTCAACTTCATTCATGCAACACATTGTGCTCTCAAAAGGCTGAACACTTTAAATCAAATACAATTCTGTAACTAAGAGCACAATGTGACTTCAGATGGGCTCCTAATCCCACATAATATAATTGTACTCAAATAGATTACTGAAGGTTCCAACAAGAGTATTATTACGATTAACTTTGAGTGCTTATTGACTTTAAAAAAGCTTTGACCAGATACCTCTGAAGATGAAATGAAAAGCATGCTGATGAGGTCAACCACAGTCCTCTACATAATAAGATTACAATGGTCAAGATTTAGAGGAAGAATTAGTAAGTGGTTTGAGATTAGTTCTGGGATAACCTCAAACCAGTCATCATACTTCCCTCTCTACAGATGTTCCTTAAACAAAGTAACTTAGTGTCAGGCAATGAAGTAGGTGGCGCTGAAATCAGCAAATCTGCTGTATGTTGAAGACTCAATGATAGAGCAAATTTCTATGAATATAAAAAAATTGCAATCTGTTTGTCAGCTGAGCAGAACTTATAAAAATTGTGAAAGAAGTTTTAGTCAACAGTTCAGGACTGAATCTCCAAAGTTATTGTGTAGTACATGAGAAAAGAGTATATAAAAGTAACAGAATTTAAATATTTGTGAGCAATTACTGATAAACTGAAAAGCTTAGCATGGGACTAGATAACAAAAGCAGCAAAAGAGGAAAATTCTTTGGTCATTTGCATAAAACAATTTTCACAGAGAAAGAGAGATTAGTTATGGAGCAAAACTAGTTGTATACAAGATGGCATTTAGCCCTAGTCTCTTTTATAGTAGTAAGATAAGAGACTGAAGTAAACAGCTTTTCGATAGGAAAGAAGCTACTGAAGTGAAAGTGGTAGAGAGACTACAAGAGGGAAATACGCAGATTTGGTGGCAGAGTATAACCTATAAAGCAGTCATTAAAACTGCGTTCAGTACTTCTTTTATGAAAGAACTTAATGAGAATATATTGAGTCAGTCTAGACATGTATCATGAACTTGATAGATTGGTGGTATCACTGAACCAAAAGCCAAAGAGTACATGCAGAACCAGAGAAGTCAATTATGATTGAGAATGCAATATGAGAGAGACATAAATTCTTGCCGTTCACAGAAAAAGATGGAGAACATTTGTTGAACACCAGAATTTTTTTCCTTCTTTCTTAGTAATCTGTGTCAACAGCTTTCCTAAACACTACACCATACCTGCCAACCTGAGAAAATTCTAATGTGTAAAATTGTGTGCAAACGACATTTCTAATGATTTTTTTTTAAACTATGCTCGAACGACATTTCTAATGAATTTTTTTAACTATGCATAAACAACATTTATAATGAATTTAACTATGTATAAGTAAAAGTAAATGCAAATACTTATGCATTTGATAATTTTTAGATTTATAATACAAACAAATTATATCACATTTTGATAGCATACTCGACGTTTTCCGTTGCCCATAGCGGACTGACGATTTCCATAGCATACTCGACGTTTTCCGTCGTCCGTAGCGGACCAACGATTTCCATAGCATACTCGACGTTTTCCGTCATCCGTAGCGGCCCAACGATTTCCAAAGCATACTCGATGTTTTCCATCGTCCGTAGTGAACCAACGATTTCCATAATAACTATGTAAAATCCGCAGTAGTTGGAGTCTCTGAATCTTTCTTCCCACTGCATGATCGTTTACAGCATCAAGCGGAACGGTATGCATGGAGAATTTACTGTGCTGAAGTCTCGGCGATGGCAATGGGGTACGGATGTTCTGGCGCACAATGGCGCAAAATTCCCATCTCTGTTATATATTTTATTTATAGGGATATTTTTAACAAAAAATAAAGAAAATTTAAAAAAACCGGAAGAAAAGTTCTTCTGGCCAGAAAATCGGAAGACAATAAAAAAAATGGAAAACTTCCGCAAAATCTGGAAGAGTTGGCAGGTATGATATAACAGAAATATTAACAAATATTTCTCATGAAAGATTTATAATATATATATCATCATCATTGTCAATTATTATCAATCCACTGCTGGACGAAGGTCTCCCCAAGTTTCCTCCAAAACGGTCTGTCTTGTGCCAGTCTCCTCCATGTCACTCCCGCATACTTTCGAATTTCATCCACCCATCTTCCATGTGGTCTTCTTCTGGGTCTTTTCCTGTCCCTTGGAAACCAATCTAAAATTTTGGCTGTCCATCGATGGTCTGTCCTTCTGGCAGTATGTCCAGCCCATTGCCATTTCAGGGATTTAACTCTGATCATGATGTCTTCCACCCTTGTCATTTTTTGGATCCACGAGTTCCTCTTCTTATCTCTCCTGCTTACACCAAGCATGCACCTCTCCATGCTGCTTTGAGTTGTCTGCAGCCTTTGTATGTCTCTTTTAGTTAAGGTCCACGCCTCTGCACCATACGTAAGCACTGGAAGGATGCATTGATCAAACACTTTTCTTTTAAGACATAATGGCATATTGCTCTTGAAAATTATGCTGTTTCTCCCAAAAGCTCTCCAGGCAAGTTTTGTACGCCGATTAATTTCTTCATCAATGTGACCCTCACTTGATATCTGCTGTAAAAGAAAAACGTATGTGTCTGTTATCTCCAGCTTTTCTCCATCAATCGATAAATCTTCATTTTGTGTAAAAGCAGTGAACATCACTTTTGTCTTTTGAAAGTTCATTTTTAATCCCACTTCTTTACTCTTGTCAGCAAGTTCCTGGATCATACTCTGCAGCTCTGATGGGGTAATTGCAAAAATGACTATGTCATCAGCAAAACGAAGGTGGTTTAGATAATCTCCATTGATCTTTATTCCTTTGTTTTCCCAGTTCAGTGATTGGAAGACATTTTCCAATGTGGCATTAAAGAGCTTAGAAGGTATGGTGTCACCTTGTCTCACTCCTTTTCTAATTTTTATGTGTGTTGTATTTTCAAACAGCCGAATCTTTACACTTGCATTTTCATAGATGTTATTAATAATATTAATGTATGCATCTTCAATACCGCAGGATTTCAGAGCCATTGTAACTGCTGATGGTTTCACCGAATCAAAGGCTTTTTCATAATCGATAAAAGCCATGCACAATTGAAGTTCATATTCCCTCGCTCTTTCAATTAGTTCTCTCAGTACGTGGATATGATCTATTGTGCTGTAGCCACTCCTGAATCCAGCTTGTTCTCTCGGTTGAGCCATGTCCAGTGTTACCTTTAAGCGGTGTGAAAGAACTTTAGTGAAGATTTTATAAACCACTGATAGGAGGCTGATAGGTCTGTAGTTCCTGAGATCCTCAATGTCACCTTTTTTATGTAGCAAGATCATTGTAGCATAGTCCCAATCCTCAGGAATCTTACCTTCATTAAGGAATCGAGTGAAAATTTGGGCGAGTACTGTTTCGATATCTCCACTTGCTTCTTGTATGATGTCTACAGTAATTCCATCTTCTCCTGGAGCTTTTCCCCGCTTCATGTTCTTGATTGCATGTGCAACTCCTGCCGGAAGGACTGGAAGAACTCTGGTACTGGTACCTTTCATGATGTCTGGAGTACATGTATCATCCCTTTCATATAATTTGGAGTAGAAATCTTTCACTCTTGTCAAAATTTCACCTCTATTTCTTGTTACAGAACCATCTTCTTTTCTCAGTGCCATAATCTGTTTTCTTCCCTTATTTAGATGTCCCTTTGCTATCTTTAGGCTTTGGTTGTTTTCAATTGCTTTCCTTATGAGTTCACAGTTAAATTTCCTTACGTCTTCAGTGATACTTTTTCGTACTGTCTTGCATAGCTCTATATATTCCACTTTGGAAGTCACATCTTCTTTAGTTGTCCTCATCTCTCTTCTTTTTTGCATCAACATTTTGGATTTTCCTGATAATTTGTTCCCATGTAACTTGTTCTTAGACCCAGATAATTTTGTTGCTGTTTCCATAAGAGCTTTGGTTACTTTTCTGTTAACTTCAGAAATATCCACTTCTTCCAATGTTAGGCCTTCTAAAGCAGAGAATCTGTTCTTCAGTTCCAACTTGAAGGTATTATGGTGTTTTTTAAGATTGGTTATGTCAATACATTTTGTTTGTCTTATGAGCTTGCGACGTTCGAGTTTAGTGTTCAGGTGCATCTTACATCTCACCAATCTATGGTCACTACCTGTGTTGAACTTGTTTAGCACACTGCAGTCTTCTATGACGAATTTTTTGTTACACATAATAAAATCAATTTCACTTTTCGTCCCATTTGGATGTCTCCATGTCCATTTCCTGTGTGGCTTATTTCTTGAAAAAGGAGTTCAAGATGAAAACCCTTCTGCCTCTGCAAACTCAACGAGAGTATTTCCACACTGGTTTCTGTTGCCCTGACCGAATTTACCTACTGAAGTTTCATTCTGTTGCTGCTGCCCTATTTTTGCATTGAAATCTCCCATAATTATCTTCAAGTGTTGCTTACCTTTATTATTTAGATAACGAATTTCCTCATAAAATTCTTCAATTTCTTCTTCAGGATGACTTGTGGTTGGCGCATAAGTTTGAATAATCTGAGCCTGGTATCTTCTCGAGAGTTGGATCACGAGTCGTACAGCTCTGTCAGAGGAACTTTCAACTTCTACAGTTTTATCCTTCAGTTTCTTGTTTATTATAAATCCAACACCAGTAGTTCTGCCAGTATCTGTCCCATGATAGTAGAAGAGATGTCCACTTTTCAGTTCAATGAGATCTTCTCCTTTTCTCCTTACCTCACTTAGCCCGACAATGTCCCACTTGATCCTTTGTAGTTCCTCTTCCAATTCAAGAAGCCTTGAATCAGAAGATAGGGAACGTCCGTTATACGTTGCCAAGGTCAGCATCAGATGGCAGCCTAGTCCGGTCCTCCGGTGATTCTTAGCACCCTCTGCCTTCATGTCGCACTGGCAGCTGCCTTGGCCAGGTACATTCCAGCTGCCGGAGACTGAGAGCCAAGATTTAAGTTGTGAAGTCATTTTGGAGGGGTTCGCCCATAACTCACCACGCTGGCCAAGCGGGTTGGTGAGTGTGGGATAACATTTCCTCTAATCCTGATGGTATAGTTATACCGCTATTGGCGGTCATCAGAGCCCCTTTAGTGGGAACAGGATGCACCACGAGAAGGCGGGGTTGACATTTGTCAAGGAGAGGCTGTGATGTTACGCATCACCTGACCTTACATCCCATATATATATATATATATATATATATATATATATATATAGCGGTATAACTATACCATCGGGATTAGAGGAAATGCTATCCCACATTCACCAACCCGCTTGGCCAGGCGTGGTGAGTTATCGCCAAACCCTTCCAAAATGACTTCACAACTTAAATCTTGGCTCTCAGTCTCCGGCAGCTGGAATGTACCTGGCCAAGGCAGCGGCCAGTGCGACATGAAGGCAGAGGGTGCTATGAATCACCGGAGGACCGGACTAGGCTGCCATCTGACCTTGGCTACGTATAATGGACGCTCCCTATCTTCTGATTCAAGGCTTCTTGAATTGGAAGAGGAACTACAAAGAATCAAGTGGGACATCGTCAGGCTAAGTGAGGTAAGGAGAAAAGGGGAAGATCTCATTGAACTGAAAAGTGAACATCTCTTCTACTATCATGAGAC
This sequence comes from Macrothele yani, assembly GCA_039090855.1. Classification (NCBI taxonomy): domain Eukaryota; kingdom Metazoa; phylum Arthropoda; class Arachnida; order Araneae; family Macrothelidae; genus Macrothele; species Macrothele yani. Next base: position 4,218,178 of record CM076990.1, read on the forward strand.
AGATACTGGCAGAACTAGTGGTGTTGGATTTATAATAAACAAGAAACTGAAGGATAAAGTTGTAGAAGTTGAAAGTTCCTCTGACAAAGCTGCACGACTCGTCCTCCAACTCTCGAGAAGATACCAGGCTCAGATTATTAAAACTTATGCGCCAACCACAAGTCATCCTGAAGAAGAAATTGAAGAATTTTATGAGGAAATTCGTCATCTAAATAATAAAGGTAAGCAACAGTTGAAGATAATTATGGGAGATTTTAATGCAAAAATAGGGCAGCAGCAACAGAATGAAACTTCAGTAGGTAAATTCGGTCACGGCAACAGAAACCAGCGTGGAAATACTCTCGTTGAGTTTGCAGAGGCAGAAGGGTTTTTCATCTTGAACTCCTTTTTCAAGAAAAGCCACACAGGAAATGGACATCGAGACATCCAAATGGGACGAAAAGTGAAATTAATTTTATTATGTGTAACAAAAATTCGTCATAGAAGACTGCAGTGTGCTAAACAAGTTCAACACAGGTAGTGCCCATAGATTGGTGAGATGTAAGATGCACCTGAACACTAACTCGAACGTGGCAAGCTCATAAGACAAACAAAATGTATTGACATAACCAATCTTAAAAACACCATAATACCTTCAAGTTGGAACTGAAGAACAGATTCTCTGCTTTAGAAGGCCTAACATCGGAAGAAGTGGATATTTCTGAAGTTAACAGAAAAGTAACCAAAGCTCTTATGGAAACAGCAACAAAATTAGCTGGGTCTAAGAACAAGTTGCATGGGAACAAATTATCAGGAAAAACCAAAATGTTGATGCAAAAGAAGAGAGATGAGGACAACTAAAGAAAATGTGACTTCCAAAGTGGAATATATAGAGCTATGCAAGACAGCACGAAAAAGTATCACTGAAGACGTAAGGAAATTCAACTGTGAACTAGTGAGGAAAGCAATTGAAAACAACCAAAGCCTAAAGATAGCAAAGGGACATCTCAGTAAGGGAAGAAAACAGATTATGGCACTGAGAAAAGAAGATGGTTCTGTAACAAGAAATAGAGGCGAAATTTTGACAAGAGTGAAAGATTTCTACTCCAAATTATATGAAAGGGATGATACATGTACTCTAGACATCATGAAAGGTACCAGTACCAGAGTTCTTCCAGTCCTCCCAGCAGAAGTTGCACATGCAATCAAGAACATGAAGCGGGGAAAAGCTCCAGGAGAAGATGGAATTACTGTAGACATCATACAAGAAGCAAGTGGAGAAATCGAAACAGTATTCGCCCAAATTTTCACTCGATGCCTTAATGAAGGGAAGATTCCTGAGGATTGGGACAACGCTACAATGATCTTGCTACATAAAAAAGGTGACATTGAGGATCTCAGGAACTACAGACCTATCAGCCTCATATCAGTGGTTTATAAAATCTTCACTAAAGTTCTTCCACACCGCTTGAAGGTAACACTGGACATGGCTCAACCAAGAGAACAAGCTGGATTCAGGAGTTGCTACAGCACTAAAAGATCATATCCCGTACTGAGAGAACTAATTGAAAGAGCGAGGAATATGAACTTCCATCGTGCACGACTTTTATCGATTATGAAAAGGCTTTTGATTCTGTGAAACCAACAGCAGTTACAATGGTTTTGAAATCCTGAGGTATTGAAGATGCATACATTAATATTATTAATAAGATCTATGAACATGCAAGTGCAAAGATTCGGCTGTTTGAAAATACAACACATAAAAATTGGAAAGGGAGTGAGACAAGGTGACACCATATCTCCAAAGCTCTTTAATGCCACATTGGAAAATGTCTTTCAAACACTGAACTGGGAAAACAAAGGGATAAAGATTAATGGTAACTCACCCTCATTTTGCTGATGACAGTCATTTTTGCAACTACCCCATCAGAGCTGCAGAGTATGATCCAGGAACTTGCTGACAAGGGTAAAGAAGTGGGATTAAAAGGAACTTTCAGAAGACAAAAGTGATGTTCAATGCTTTTACAAGAAATGAAGATTTATCGATCGATGGCGAAAAGCTGGAGATAACAGACATGTACGTTTATCTTGGACAGCAGATATCAACTGAGGGTCACATTGATGAAGAAATTAATCGGCGTACAAAACGTGCCTGTAGAGCTTTTGGAAGAAACAGCATAATTTTCAAGAGCAATATGCCATTATGTCTTAAAAGAAAAGTGTTTGATCAATGCATCCTTTCAGTGCTTACATATTGGTGCAGAGACGCGGACCTTAACTAAAAGAGACATACAAAGGCTGCAGACAACTCAAAGCTGCATGGAGAGGTGCATGCTTGGTGTAAAAAGGAGAGATAAGAAGAGGAACTTGTGGATCCGAAAAATGACAAGAGTGGAAGACATCATGATCAGAGTTAAATCCCTGAAATGGCAATGGGCTGGACATACTGCCAGAAGGACAGACCATCGATGGACAACCGAAATTTTAGATTGGATTCCAAGGGACAGGAAAAGACCCAGAAAAAGACCATATGTGAGATGGGTGGATGAAATTCGAAGGTATGCGGGAGTGACATGGAGGAGACTGGCACAAGACAGACCGTTTTGGAGGAAACTTGGGAGACCTTCGTCCAGCAGTGGATTGATAATGGTTGATGATATATATATATATATAGGGGCTCTGACGACCGCCAATAGCGGTATAACTATACCATCGGGATTAGAGGAAATGCTATCCCACACTCACCAACCCGCTTGGCCAGCGTGGTGAGTTATGGCCAAACCCCTCCAAAATGACTCCACAACTTAAATCTTGGCCCTCAGTCTCCGGCAGCTGGAATGTACCTGGCCAAGGCAGCGGCCAGTACGACATGAAGGCAGAGGATGCTAAGAATCCCCGGAGGACCGGACTAGGCTGCCATCTGATGCTGACCTTGGCAACGTATAACGGACGCTCCCTATCTTCTGATTCAAGGCTTCTTGAATTGGAAGAGGAACTACAAAGTATCAAGTGGGACATCGTCGGGCTAAGTGAGGTAAGGAGAAAAGGAGAAGATCTCATTGAACTGAAAAGTGGACATCTCTTCTACTATTGTGGGACAGATACTGGCAGAACTAGTGGTGTTGGATTTATAATAAACAAGAAACTGAAGGATAAAGTTGTACAAGTTGAAAGTTCCTCTGACAGAGCTGCACGACTCGTTATCCAACTCTCGAGAAGATACCAGGCTCAGATCATTCAAACTTATGCACCCACCACAAGTCATGCTGAAGAAGAAATTGAAGAATTTTATGAGGAAATTCGTGATCTAAATAATAAAGGTAAGCAGCACTTGAAGATAATTATGGGAGATTTCAATGGAAAAATAGGGCAACGGCAACAGAATGAAACTTCAGTAGGTAAATTCGGTCACGGCAACAGAAACCAGCGTGGAAATACTCTCGTAGAGTTTGCAGAGGCAGAAGAGTTTTTCTTCTTGAACTCCTTTTTCAAGAAAAAGCCACACAGGAAATGGACATGGAGACATCCAAATGGGACGACAAGTGAAATTGATTTTATTATGTGTAACAAAAAATTCGTCATAGAAGACTGCAGGGTGCTAAACAAGTTCAACACAGGCAGTGACCATAGATTGGTGAGATGTAAGATGCACCTCAACACTAAACTCGAACGTAGCAAGCTCATAAGACAAACAAAATGTATTGACATAACCAACCTTAAAAAACACCATAATACCTTCAAATTGGAACTGAAGAACAGATTCTCTGCTTTAGAAGGCCTAACATCGGAAGAAGTGGATATTTCTGAAGTTAACAGAAAAGTAACCAAAGCACTTATGGAAACAGCAACAAAATTAGCTGGGTCTAAGAACAAATTGCATGTGAACAAATTATCAGGAAAAACCAAAATGTTGATGCAAAAAAGAAGAGTGATGAGGACAACTAAAGAAGATGTGACTTCCAAATTGGAATATATAGAGCTATGCAAGACAGTACGAAAAAGTATCACTGAAGACGTAAGGAAATTCAACTGTGAACTAGTAAGGAAAGCAATTGAAAACAACCAAAGCCTAATATTACAAAGGGACATCTCAGTAAGGGGAAAAAACAGATTATGGCACTGAGAAAAGAAGATGGTTCTGTAACAAGAAATAGAGGCGAAATTTTGACAAGAGTGAAAGATTTCTACTCCAAATTATATGAAAGGGATGATACATGTACTCCAGACATCATGAAAGGTACCAGTACCAGAGTTCTTCCAGTCCTTCCAGCAGAAGTTGCACATGCAATCAAGAACATGAAGCGGGGAAAAGCTCCAGGAGAAGATGGAATTACTGTAGACATCATACAAGAAGCAAGTGGAGAAATCGAAACAGTACTCGCCCAAATTTTCACTCGATGCCTTAATGAAGGGAAAATTCCTGAGGATTGGAACAATGCTACAATGATCTTGCTACATAAAAAAGGTGACATTGAGGATCTCAGGAACTACAGACCTATCAGCCTCCTATCAGTGGTTTATAAAATCTTCACTAAAGTTCTTTCACACCGCTTGAAGGTGACACTGGACATGGCTCAACCGAGAGAACAAGCTGGATTCAGGAGTGGCTACAGCACAATAGATCATATCCACGTACTGAGAGAACTAATTGAAAGAGCGAGGGAATATGAACTTCCATTGTGCATGGCTTTTATCGATTATGAAAAAGCCTTTGATTCGGTGAAACCATCAGCAGTTGCAATGGCTCTGAAATCCTGCGGTATTGAAGATGCATACATTAATATTATTAATAACATCTATGAAAATGCAAGTGCAAAGATTCGGCTGTTTGAAAATACAACACACATAAAAATTGGAAAAGAAGTGAGACAAGGTGACACCATATCTCCGAAGCTCTTTAATGCCACATTGGAAAATGTCTTTCAATCACTGAACTGGGAAAACAAAGGAATAAAGATTAATGGAGATTATCTAACCCACCTTCATTTTGCTGATGACAGTCATTTTTGCAACTACCCCATCAGAGCTACAGAGTATGATCCAGGAACTTGCTGACAAGAGTAAAGAGGTGGGATTAAAAATGAACTTTCAGAAGACAAAAGTGATGTACAATGCTTTTACAAGAAATGAGGATTTATCGATTGATAGAGAAAAGCTGGAGATAACAGACACGTACGTTTATCTTGGACAGCAGATATCAAGTGAGGGTCACATTGGTGAAGAAATTAATCGGCGTACAAAACTTGCCTGGAAAGCTTTTGGAAGAAACAGCATAATTTTCAAGAGCAATATGCCATTATGTCTTAAAAGAAAAGTGTTTGATCAATGCATCCTTCCCAGTGCTTACGTATGGTGCAGAGACGTGGACCTTAACTAAAAGAGACATACAAAGGCTGCAGACAACTCAAAGCTGCATGGAGAGGTGCATGCTTGGTGTAACCAGGAGAGATAAGAAGAGGAACACGTGGATCCGAAAAATGACAAGAGTGGAAGACATCATGATCAGAGTTAAATCCCTGAAATGGCAATGGGCTGGACATACTGCCAGAAGAACAGACCATCGATGGACAGCCGAAATTTTAGATTGGATTCCAAGGGACAGGAAAAGACCCAGAAGAAGACAACATGGAAGATAGGTGGATGAAATTCGAAAGTATACGGGAGTGACATGGAGGAGACTGGCACAAGACAGACCGTTGTGGAGGAAACTTGGGGAGACCTTCGTCCAGCAGTGGATTGATAATGGTTGACAATGATGATGATGATGATATATATATATATATTTAAAAATATATATATATACCGAAATATGTAAAAAAAACGATCTACGCGTAAAATCGTAAAGAACAGTTAAAATGCATAAATTTAACGCGTATTGCATAAAGGTTGGCAGGTATGCTACACTGATATACAGGTGTAAGATAATTCTAGTGACAAGCCTAAAATAAAAAAGGGGAGGAAGAGAAAAGGGTTCATAATATTTAAGACCACATGCTCATAACAAACCTAAGAAAAATTTTCCCTGGAAATTCATAATACTGAATCATGGTACTCATTCAGGTGGCAGAAAATTTAACTGGTACTAAAGTTTTCTTTAAAATTCAAAATGCAGTATCTGGAGAACCATAAGATTTAAATATGTCATCAAAACATTCTACCCTGCAGATCATAGTGCTACAGAATTCAACAGATATACAGGGTGTCCAAGAATTATTGGACACATTACAAAATTATATAAAACAAAACATTAAACAGATAGAAAGAAACTGACTGTACTAACTTACAATGTAACTACACAAGTTAATAAATTTTGATGTGAGATCCCTTGGTTGTTCGTAGTACGTCCAAGCGATACTCGATTTCATGCCATGTATTGACAAGCATCTGAGGAGTACGGAATTAATAGCAGCTGTGATGCGCTGCTTCAGTTCCTGCAAATCAGTACAAGGCGTCTGATAGACACGATCCTTCACATAACCTCACATGAAATAATCCAATGGAGTTAGATCTGGAGATCGAGGAGGCCACAGAATGGGACCACCACCCCCAATCCATCTGTTGGGGAAATGCTCATTTAGGCAGATACGTACACATGTTGACCAATGAGGAAGTGCTCCATCTTGTTGGAAAAGGACATCATATGTTTTTATCTGGGGTATAGCGAAATTTTCTAGCATATCCAAGTAAATGTCACCATTTATGGTTTTTTTGCAAAAGAAGAAAGAACCAATCACTTCTCTTTGTGGTAGGGTGCACCACACATTAATTTTTGGAGAATCACGTTCCAGTTCAATAGCAGCATGAGGCGGTTCACTGCCCCATATCCTACAGTTGTGACGATTCACAATACCTGAAACATGAAATGTGGATTCATCACTAAAAATTACAGTACTGAGAAAGTTTTTGTCGTTTTCCACTCAATTCAGCATATCCACAGTGAAATCGTATCGCAGAGTGTGATCATTTACATGCATCATTTGCACTATTTGAATTTTATAAACATGAAATTTTAATTTCTTGTGCAAGATATCGTGAACTGTCGATTTCGGAATGCACAGTTCTCTGCTTGCTTTACGAACGGATTTCCTGGGGCTTAGTCGGAAACTTTCATTAACTTGGTCAACCGTCTCACCGCTGACGCTAGGCCAACTGGCTCCTCCAAGATGTTCCACATTGCCAGTTTCTTTAACTGTTTTATTCACCGCTTAATTAAATTCGTTGACAGAGGATTACAACCATACTCTAAACGGTACTGTCTTTTAACTTTAATGACAGACTTCAATTCTGCAAGCCATAACACACATCGCCTTCTGCTGTACAGATGACATGACTACTGATTGCGCATTTCTCATACATTCTTTATCAGGCCATACCTAGCGCCATCTATCGTATTCTGGGAATAACAATTCTGCAAAACAAAAATATAGAAACCGTGCTAGTAATATGTGACATAGAAAAACAGACAATGCTCATAGTTTTTTTTGTACATAATTTTGTAATGTGTCCAATAATTCTCAGACACCCTGTATTTTGAGAACATATTCTAATTTTTTTAAATTCCAGCATATCCATTAGTTTTCTCACTAGATTTTTTTACAGCTGGGTGGCAAGGAACTTCAGCTGGATGGTATTAATGACCCCTTTCCCAATCAAGAAAAAAAGGATGTTGTTTTGCTTAACATTATTATACTTCTAAATTTTAGTGGTGTGGTAGGCATTAACATAACATGATAAAGGACATTAGAAAATTGTACATAAATGATAAAAAATGAGTACTTACTAATAAATTATGTTCAACACAGATGAGACAGTTTTCATTAATATTTATGGTGTATGTGGGAATAAGTTTTCAACTCTTAAGTGCGTTGTGGAAAGCATTCATTACAGAAAATGAGGCGGCAGTGATTGATAGGCATTCATCAAAGACCGTTTTACTGAAAACAGTTCACAATATGAACAATGAAAGAAAATAACAACACACACATGTTAGTTAAAAACAACAATATTCCTAACACTAAAATATTTTTGTTAAGATAAAATTTCATTGAAAGTGAAGACACCATTACAGTTCAAAATGTTTTTGTGAAGATACCATCACACTTTAAAATATTTTTGTGAAGATACCGTTTGAGTAAAAAATATCTTTGTGAAGGTATCGCCCAATGGTATCAAATGACACCTGGATCAACCCCTGACAAAGCTTTACTTTTTACTGATTTCACGCATGTTTACATCACCATGAGTGAAATGAAAAAAGGCTGGCTGTGCCAACAGAAATTTCATATATCACCATTATCACAGCAAGTATAAGTAAAAAATATAATAAAATAATTTTACTTAAAAGATTTTCATGTTTCCAACACTGTGATTGAACATGAAAATTTTTAACTTTAAGAATTCTGATTATTTCATTATGATTTGAAGGAAACATTTCATCCTCAAACACTATCAAATGCTTCTTAATTAGTAACACTTGAAAATTTAATAAAAATTGTAGTACATAAAAAGTTAGTAACCTCAATTTCTCCCTTGACCAGATGGAAGTTTGCAAGGCACTGATATGCTTCTGGATTTGATTCATCAGCTTCTACTGCACTTTCAATATATCTTTTACAAACACTTTCAGCATCATTTTCAAAACTAATAAAAAATATAAATAAACATTAGGAATTATAACTTTTAAATACCTTTTAAAATAATATTAAAATAATTTATTAAAAAACGAAAAATAAATCAGAAATATGGTACAAGTTTTAAGAAAATGAGCACAGTACTTTTACAAATTAAAAATGACCGTCTTGAGGCAAAAAATTTTAAAACAGCAAAAGATCCTTAAATATCATTCTTACTGTTTCACACGTTTTATATTGCAGAACTTATATAACGTGTGAAACAGTAACGAACGACATTTAATGAGTTGATTTTACGATTTCTTAGCCATGTAAAGATATGTTCTTTGCAAATTGGCGAAATTAGAACTAACATTCATTTAGCAAAAGATCAGTTTGCTTCACAGCTTAATTATTTCCTTTTCTCAATTAGTCTTTCAGTGGGAACTTGCTCTTCCTTAAAAAATCTAATTACTTTCTTTTGTCCTGTCATCATGGCATAGATAAAAAATTACTTACATTTCACATTACAAAGTATATTTATGCTCCATAGAAAGGCCACTTGTGGTCAAAGTTGATCTACGCACTGATGATCTACTGGGACAATGTAAGGATGTGGACAGATCAACCAGTCTTCTATTCAGATCGATGTGGGGCAGATGTTTAAGAGCAGAGAGAATAATGAGGAGGGCTACTAAAGCAGCCTATTTCAAGCACAATGATCAGAGACCTAACATTATTATTATTATTATTATTATTATTATTATTATTATTATTATTATTATTATTTTCTTAAAGACTGACATTAGTTGGGAGGCTACATCCGACTCAATGATTTTTATTACAGAACCACAACAGCAAAAGCTAAAAAAAAAAAAAAAAAAAAAAAAAAAAGGCAACTACAATAACCAAACCTTCACATTAAGGAATAAGAAAGGAAGTATGAGGCATGATTATAAATGAAAAAGATATACAACTGGCTAAAAAAAATCAATAAATCTTAGTGCAGCTCGTGTTAGTGAAATTGAAATACTTACACTTTGAAGATATGGCTATGATGGCAAATTTAATGTGATCACATTAAATCAATATAAAGCAGAAGGGTTATGCATATGTATGTTATAAGCATAGATTTTCATAATACAATTTCTAAACTTGATGGCATGGATTCCAATCGAGGTAGACTCACCTTTTCGTGTTTATTCCTCTTATTTACATTTCGAGCACGTGCATTTTCAGCAGTCTTGTCACTACTCATAGGGGTTTTTGTGTTCATTACATCTATCGTCCTCATAGCGTCATGTGTTTACTCTGCAGGTCCTGGAGTCATTTTTTTTTTCTTATTTCCATTCTTTAGCCACTTCATACAGGTACAACATTACTTTAAATAATTTTTTTTTTTGTATACTATTTACAAACTCACCTACCACACAAACATGTTTACAACACATTCACCACTTTCACATCCCTCATATTACCAACTCATTAATAAAAACTTATATACACTATTTACAGTTACATTTATTCTTAACTTAATTCATTCATACTCAGCTCATTTTTGTTCTCCACGAATTTCACCAAAGTAACCTTCAATGAACTCCATCGATGTTTTAACCCTAATCTTTATGACTACTCCGCTTCCATAGTCATCACATTCACATTACGACTCATAAATAAAACTTTTATATACACTATTTACATTTATTCTCAACTTAACTCATTCATACCAAGGCTCTTTCTTATACTCCATGAACCTCACATAGTCTACCAAAGTGAACCTCAATGAACTCCACTGTCGATGTTTTAACCCTAAACCTCGTGACTACTCTGCTGCAAGCACGTTCCACTGGGCTCCGGCCATCTTCAGGAGGCGTGTTTCTCATCAGCTCCCCTCTGCCACCACAGATCAAGTGATTTATTCAGCCCTGGTCCCATTCTCTCTCGATGTATCTACAGATATTCACATGTGGTGCCCTCTGTTCTTCGATCTGGTCATTTTTCTAGTGTTCCAACTTCTTTTTTCTTCTGTTCATTTTGATCAAAGCTTTCCAGTTTATCATCAAGTATGTTCAGATCATTGAAGTTACATATCCTATAATAAAGGGGGGGGGGAAACTGACTCCAGGACCAGTAGAGTAAACACATGATGCTACGAGGATGATAGATGTAATGACCACAAAAAAACCGTACGAGTAGTGACAAGACTGCTGAAAATACACATGCTCGAAATGTTAATAAGAGGAATAAACCTGAAAAGGTGAGTCTACCTCAATTGGATTTAATATAATTGGCACATTAATGGACAATTCGAGAATTGTATATAGTTTTTGAGTTATTACTTTTTTAGTATTGATGGCATGGGTTTAAAAGTTGTTGTAACACAAGGACTAGAAAAAGACGAAAAGCTGATTTTATTTATTTTTCTTTAAAAATATATTAGATCTGGTAGTAAAGCTAACCAAAAAACATAATGCAATTCTTGAAGATTTGAGGCGTGCAGCGAAACATGAAAATGGTGAAGGCTGAATTAACAAACATTAGGAGAAAGCTGATTAACAAATATGAAGGAAGCTTATCTATAACCCTGGATGAGTAGGGTCCAAAAATCCAGATATTATGAATGTGCCACACAACATCTGAATTTGTGCTTTATTCTGAATATGGATTTTTTTCTTTACTTTTAGGAATACATTATTTACAACAATGAAGGAAAATTTCACATTTATGATTTACTACATAATTCATATTAAAATTTTGTTACAACTTTCAGCTGAACATCCAGAGAGGGCAGAGAGCTAGTGCCATAATACAAAATACCTCATCTATGCCTTACGGGGGATTCGAACCGGGACCCATCTTGGACGAATGGTCAGATGCCGTTGCTTACACCACTTCATCACAATAATGACAATTTAATTATTGTAACATGAACTGCACACAATAATATTGTAAATACTACATACACTATGTTTACACTGCACACACATTATTTTTGTTTTGTGATCTTTTTTGACAAAGGCATAAATGGCATCGCTTTTGTGATGCACTTTGCAAAGCAATTTCTTGTGGCTACATAATTTCAATGTTTAGCATATATGCTATTCTTTGCTGAAAGTTGTTGTTTTTCCTTTGGATTTTAAAAATTAATTTAATTATTTTAAACCATACTTCTGTCAAAATAATAATGTTGTGTACTTTTGAGTCATCCAGTTTCACAAGCTCTACTTCAAAGTTCATCAAAAATTGTTGCTTACTATTCCGAAAGTCTTCATCTTTGACTGTGACATTGTATCTTGGAATCATGTAAGAGTTGATACCAGCTATATTAAGCAAAGGGGCTCAGACGACTGACAAATAGCAGTATAACTATACCACCAGGATTAGAAGAAATGCTATCCCACACTCACCAACCTGCTTGGCCAGTGTGGTGAGTTGTGCCCCCCCCCCCAAGATGCTTACACAATTTCAAACTTGGCCCTCAGCATATATATATATTATTTAAACCAAACTTTAGCAACAAACAGAACAAAATTTTTTTAGAATTTTTTTTTTTTTTTTTTAAATAAGAAAATATACTATCTGAAAACCCAAACACGCAAAAGCAGCGGAGAAGAATTATCAGAAACAATACTTACGTAAGTATATATATATATACTGCAGAGCAAAGCTGAAAACAAAGGAAAAACTTTGAATTTAAAACTAAAGTTGCAAAATAACCTGAAGATCAAAACGCGCACCGCAGCAGTTATGAAAATTCAGAATTCACATTCTATTAAGAAGAGACCTAAGCAAAAATATTTTTGACTCATACCAAGTACAACATAGAAAAAGTTATGTATCTACCGGTGTGAGTAAAAAGAGAAAAAAATAAAAATAAAATAAAACAACTGAATGTGGAAAGTGTCGAGAATACTGAGCCCTGGCTTTATCAAGGACCAGCAAAAACTCTGCATTTTCTCACTTCCACAAAGACCTAGTTGGAAATGGGTTTCTGCAAAGCCATAGATGCAAGTAATTAGCCCACCACACCGGTAGATACATAACTTTTTCTATGTTGTACTTGGTATGAGTCAAAAATATTTTTGCTTAGGTCTCTTCTTAATAGAATATATATATATATATATATATATATATATATATATAACCTACAAAGCAGAAACTGCAACAACAAAAAATATAACAATGATAATAAAAATAAAAAATAAAAAATAATAAAACCTGAATGCAGAAAGTGTCGAAAATGCCAAGCCTTGGCTTTATCAAGGACCAGCAAAACTGTGCATTTTCTCACTACCACAAAGACCCAGTTGAAAATGGGTTTCTGCAAAGTCATAGATGCAAGTATAAGTCCCCAAAAATTTTAATTACATAACTGCCCTCAAAGGTGCGGATATTAAAAAAATAAGCAAACGTTTCTGCATACATCTATCACTTTCCTCAGAATGTAGGTTTAAAATGTTTTTTTATTTTATTTTTGTCTTTAACTCTATTTTTGGTTTTAGGTAGGTACGAGGGGCAGTCAAAAAGTTAGTTGCACTCCTCCGTAAAACATTTTGGTAAAAGGATATTTTGTTGACACTTTGTGGCAACACTGCTGGCATTTATCCTTATGTGAATATTTTTACGAGTGATTCATTTTTCCATTTTTCCAACGTAATTTTCACATCTCCTTTGTCTTCATGTGCTTCCCATAGTTCAACTAAAAAAGTATATCCTACTCAAGAAAGCGTGCAGACTAACTTCAAAAAAGCCTACACCCAAGAACCTGATGAGAACAACCATGCAAAGATTTGAACATCGACCACCTACAACCGAGAGGTACGTAAAAGATTTTTTCTTGAATCACATTCGATTACCGCAATATATATTCGCAGCGAATATTAATAACTTCTAACTGAGAAATTGCTTTTCACTCAAAGGAAATATAACATGTAAAAAGTTACAACAGTTAAAACAACCATTAAATGGTTCTACCTGAAAAAATAACGTATGGAAAACATGTTTTTTAAATCTTGATCCACAGTACTCATACAGGGTTAAGCGATGAACTAACAATTGTGCCATTTTTATTAATGTTAATATCCCTAACTTTATTTGGCAAAAGGAGACTCAAAACGGGAAAAGTAAAATCCACTATCATGGAAGAAAAATCTAATAAATGTTGTTATAGATACCAATATAAAAGTGTCTTTTTTTTTTAAATAAGCTGTTACTATGTATCAGAATCAATGAATTGAATAGTATTCATACATGGCAGAATTTTCAAAGAGTCACTGAAATTATGTTAAAACTGAAACTTTGCATAGTGGAAGCAGTAAGCATGAATGGAACAGCAATCGACCGAGTGACTGAGGCTGCAAGAACATCCTATGATAGAACAGTATAGACAGGCAAAAGGGTTACAATATCTTGGCACATAACAAAAGTGGAAAACACCATTCATGAGAGAAAAAAAGAATTAAGGTTCTTAAATTGTTTGTTTATTTTAATTTGAACATGTATAAAAGGGTTTGCCTAAAGGCAAAACCCACCACTGCATATGCTAAAATTAAATCATGGGTAGCATCTGGATTTTAAGCAATAGTAAATTTGCAAACAGCTGAAGCCAAATTAAATGCTTAAAAAATAAAAGGATATAGTCCATAGCTCAGAGAATTGCCACATAAAAATTATCAGACTCTGTCTTTGCAGAAGGATATTATAACAATTGTGGAATGAATATTTTGTATACCTATTAAGTAGGGTTTAAACTGTGATCGCATTTTGCGAAAATAAATGCAATTTTGCTAAAATATTTATATTCTTTTCGCATAAAAGCGAAAACATTTAAAATGGCGCTGTTCCTCAGTGAGCTGCATTAAAATTCTGCCATTCCGTCGAGCGCATACGAAATATCGCCGTGGTGGAATTTCTCTTCTTTCATCATGTGACGTCAAATGATGCATAGAAACTAGTAGCCAATTCAGTTTCTATGATGTCATAAACCGAGCTGTTCCTTACGTTCTTTCCGCTTTGGGTTTTTGAAAATTGACACCACCTAGTCGCCAAACGTGGCCATCTCTCTCTCTCTCACGTGTTTACTTTCCCGGTAGTCTTTTTTCACGTGGCTTTATTCGTGTGTGTTGAACATTTTTCGTAGTCTAAAGGTAAGTAAGTGGTTAGGAATAAGTTCCAAATGAAAAAACGATATTGAAAATGTTACTACTATACAACAGCCAGGTAAAAAAACCTAAGGTATCCAAATCTTTAGTTATAAGTGGGCCAAATGTATCCAAATCTTTCACTTTATAAGTGGGCCAAAGTAAGATGGCATGACGGTCAACCTTACATTTCGTGTGCGCTATGCCAGAAATTTAAAAAGAAAACATCCTTGAAACGGCTGAAGGTAAGTCCCCTCTTTATTTATTTTTTTTTCTTTGGGTTAAATTAATTTTTTTCTTTGTCACGCTTGATTGGCATTCAAAAACAGCGTGTCCAAGATGAGCAATCGCATTTGACAATCAATCGCGCAAGCAAGCAATCTACATAGATGAATTTCGAAACATCGCCATGTTTACAAGTTTCGGAATAAATTCCACAAATTTAGTTTCAAATCTAAATCTGAATTATTTTTTGTTTTTGTTTACATAGGGTAAATGTATAGTTTAGTGTCCCAAATTATTTCGCAGCAAATGTTGAAGGATTTTGAAAAAGTGAGACGTACAAATTTTAAAGTATGTAACATGCCAACTTTTAAGGATTTCTGCTTAATTTTACTGATTTACAGATAGAGGTTTTTTTTTTTTTTACGGAATTTTTAATATTTCAATTGCTCAATCAAAATATTTCAATCTCGGGCAACCATCCACTTAGTTTTACCAGACCTTACGAGCGCTATGCATTTATTTTCGCGCTGACTTAACAAAATGTTTGTCGGTTCTCATGGCTGATATACACTATCTACCAACAAGTAATTGGACACCTGTGATAGCAAAGGAAAACGAAGTTTATTTACCTTCAATAGTTGGTGGAGCCTCCACGAGTGGCGATTACAGCTGTGACCCTCCGGGGCATACTCTCAACCAGACGTTGTATGACGGCTAGCTGTATTTTCTTCCACTCGGCTTGGAGAAGACAGGTTAGTTCCTTCACCGATTTCAGACGGTGGGGGCACCCCTTAAGTCGACGCTCCAACTCATCCCAGAGGTGCCCGATAAGGTTAAGGTCCGGGCTCTGGGCAGACCAGTCCATTCGATTAACCCCATTGTCACCAACCAAGCCATGGTGGACCTCGCAACATGACAGGTGGCATTGTCATCCCGAAAGTAACATGGGTCCACCCCGTAAAACTGCCACAACGTAGGAAGCGCATGGTCATCCAAAATGGTGCAGTAGGCCTTGGCGTTGAGTCTACCAGGAATTGTGACCAAGGATCCCGTGCCATACCAGGAGAAACACCCCCATAGCATAATTCCACCGCCGCCGAACTTCACAGATGGCACAACACATTCCGACAGGAGGAAAACCAGACCCTGCCATCCGAATGGTAGAGGGTGAACCTTGATTCATCACTCCAAAGAACCTGTTTCTACTGTTCAACGGTCTACTGTCGACGTTCTTTGCACCACGTTAGCCGAGCAGCGCTATTGGACTTGATGATCAAAGGCTTGTTGGGTGGCAGCACGTCCATGATAACCGAATAGATGGGCTTTCTTACGGATGGTATTCATTGAAAAAACACTCCCGGATGCCTGTTGAAACTCCTCGCGGATGTGGCCCATCAATTTGGTGCGGTTCTTCCGAATTTCTCTGGCCAGCACCCGTCGGTTTCTAACTCCCAGTTTTGTGGGTCTGCCGCGTCAGGGCACATTCCGACAGTCACCTCTCATCTTCCACTTGCCAATCACGTAGGCCACTGTCGATTTTGGGTACTTCAACTCGCTGGATATATCACGTATGGATCGGCCATTTCTGTGATACCCAACGATTAAACCTTTCTCGAAATCAGAGAGCTCCGAACTACATGGCATCTTGCATGTGACTGGTTGCATTGTTGTTTCCCACACAATATTTAATGGCGGCGGCCATGACGTGTATCAGGACCGCAGATATCGTCGATTGCAGGGGTGTCCAATTACTTGTTGGTAGATAGTGTACATACATTGTGTGTCTTTTCTTTCAGTTAAAGGTTTTTAAAGCACAGAGTAGTGACTTAATTTCTTTTTTATAATGTTTTGTTTTCAAAGATTGGCGAAGAACACCTGCGTTTACCTCCTGCTTGTCATTACTGCACTTGCGCGCCAGCTGTAATGATGCATTTTCTCACGCTCCGTAACATAAACAAACACACTTTAGCGGGAGCTCGGAGTGTGTTGTTTATGTTACTTCCAAAGATCCGCGAAGTACTTTTTCACAATTTTTTTTTGTTTGTTTGTTTGCTGCTCGTCTGAGCGAAGATGAGAATTTTATATATCGTTGTTCAAATTTCGCCAATTTGCGATTAACATACTTTTTACGTGGCCACGATAATGTAACTTGATTGACATTAAATGTCCGTCATTACTGTTTCACACGTTATGGAAGTTCCGCAATCGGGAGATTATTAAATGATGTTAAATATGTATGGGGCATAGTATCGGCAATTAAAATCAAGAAACAATGAACTATATATGTACTTACAATATTCGTAGTGGCTGTCGGAGCTTCATATGTACGCCTTCAAAGAATGTGAACTTTTTCAATTGTGAAGTTTAGAATAAAATTCGTGATATTGTAAAATCTGCACCAGATAAAATTGAACAAGATGAATTTTTACAATGAAGGTAAAAAATTCCTTTAACAACAACGAAATATGAAACTGAATTAAAACCTTGTCAATTTTTTCAAAAAACTAACTATAATCTTGAAGAGGAAATCATCTTGACTGCGAAGCACCACAATAACAACGAAACATGAAAACGAATTATAATTTCGCCGAAATTTTAAAAAACGAACAGTCTTGAAAAAGAAATAATAATCTTGATCGCGAATTTTATGTTTGACATTTACAGAATGGGTCAAGCGTTTGGTTTTCGTTGTTTGCATTTAAAGTAATTTTATTTTATTTATTTTTCTTTTGTTTTGTCTTTACATCTCTGCTGTTTTTCGTACAGAATTTTCTTATTAGAAATTGTTTATCAACAGAAAATGTAAAGTACATATTGAGCATTAACATAGAAGGGCCAGGTTACAAGGAATTGGATTTTAGAATTGCATATGAAAAATAGTTAAATAAGACATTGTGGCATTGCAAATTAATGAAAATATTTTAATATTTTTTTTAAACTCGAGTGTTTTTATTGGTCTCTAAATAAATCTTTCTAAATAAATGCTAAATTGTTTATAAAAAATGCTAAAATGTTTCTGGAAATGCTAAAGGTTTTCAAAAGCCAGTTCATACCCTGCTATTAAGTGAAAATCCAGTGAAAACAATCATTTACCAGGTGTACAGAATACTAATTTCACCTTCATTTTTATGATTCACCTGCAATGTCAAAGAGCAAGTGGTTAACGATAAGTATGGAAATGCTCTAATTCAAAGGTAGAGTACTGGTTAGCATTTGTGGAGGGGTTCACTCCTGAATTAGAGAACTTGTTAACTAGAGACCTGTGACCATTTATCCTAAGATGAAGAGGATTTTTGCTTTGGCCAATATAGCTAAGGTTGCAAACAGTACAGGTGAGCTTATAGATGGTATTGTAGGCTTTGCAAAACTTGTTGGAGCAATTATCCGCAACAGAAGAATACAGGTTAGGATCTGCAGATTTACATGTCAAACAACGTTTGTTATTTCATAACTTTAGATTACCTATGCCAGCGAGTTCATACACTATGGGAAAGGGTGCTAGCCTAACCGAGCGGGAGGACTTAAAATATCTGAGCTGACCTCCAATCCTTTCATCGTCCTTAGAACTCCACTTGGGCCAAAACATACAAATTCTGAGCAAACCAACTAGGAAAAACTTTTTAGAAATAAGCAGTACAAGAAATTACCAAACTCGAGTATAAACTACACTCCAAAAGGCTGCATCCAAAGCATACTAAAATTAGAAATTAGAAATAAAAATAAGAGTGAATTGTAAATAAATAGAAAAGGAAAAAAAAAACCAAATAAAAAAATAGTAATAAAAAATAATAAAACATTTCAACTAGAATTTGCACATGAGCTGCTAAATAGTAAATTGAAATTAGTTACTGAAGAGCAAAACTGAAAACTAAGGAAAAACTTTAGAATTTAAAACGAAAGTTGCAAAATAACCTGAAGATCAAAACGCGCAACGCAGCAGTTCTGAAAATTCAGAATTCACATTCTATTAAGAAGAGACCTAAGCAAAAAATATATATATATTTTTGACTCATACCAAGTACAACATAGAAAAGGTTATGTATCTACCGGTGTGAGTAAAAGGAGAAAAGATAAAAAAGTAAAATAAAACAACTGAATGTAGAAAGTGTCGAGAATACTGAGCCTTGGCTTTATCAAGGACCAGCAAAAACTCTGCATTTTCTCACTTCCACAAAGACCTAGTTGGAAATGGGTTTCTGCAAGGCCATAGATGCAAGTAACAAGCCCACCAAAAATTGTTTTAAAATATATATATATGTCATGACCTCCACAGAGTTGTATGACCTAGCTCTAGTTAACAATTTCGCTTGCATCCATAACCTTCATGGCCCGACCCATGCTCTTCATCTGTTACTATTAAACAGAGAGAAGAAGATTAAAGAGAACTCAAGCTGTGAGAGTGACATAATAATTAGAAATAATTTTCAGCTATAACGAAATGCCAAGTTCGCCTGAGAGAGAATTTAAACCTGAAAAGCAATGCAAAAGAAATCCAAATTTTTTCATTGCTATTAAAAAAGGAAATATTAATTTTTTAAAACTCAGATTTTTGAAAGAAAACTTGATTCTAAAACCCCCTACTCTACAACTTCTGACAACACAAAAACGAGAATAAATTAAAGACAATAATTAACTAAAGAAAAGCTTTGTGAAAGTTATATGACATAAACAATTAGTTGCAATATGTACAAAGTATTTCAGCAGTGCTTTAAGTGCATAATTAAGTAGTTATTAAGAACTTAACTACTTTGAAAATACAGCGCAAAGTAAAGGAACTATGCTTAGCCAGCTGCTGGGCCTAAGTTTCCTAAAAGACGCACAAAGTTACCAAGAAAAGAAAGAGTTAAAACCCGCAAAAATGTTAACAGGCAAGCCAGTGCCTAAAAGCTAATAAGCAAAAAACAACAGAGAAAAAAAGTACAAGAAGTACAAACATTGAACTTATAAAACCTAAAACCTAAAGACAAGGAAGAGAGCTTACCTCTTATGCAACTAAACTTTCTCCACACAAGAGGAAACATGGCTGACCTCTTCCCCAAACGTCCTAACACTTCTGCCACTCCCTAGTCGCTGGGGGGCAGTGTGGGTGGGGCTGATGGCCTCCTCATACTGAAAGAAACCAACTCGCGGAGATTTTAACCAGAGAAAAAATATATATATACTTAAGACTGTGGACCTGTATGATCAGAAAGAGCAGAATTAACTCTCCAGAATACATGAGAAATATTATAAAATACACAAGTGGTGTATTTAATAATCTCTGCATGTATTAAATCACCTTAGTGAGCTTCTATAGATTATTCAGAATCTTATTAATTTTAATGTTAGTTTTACTATTTTTAGTATAGCTATTCTAGTGATGAATAACTAGTTTTCTTTTTTATCTGTTTTTATTTTCTTTTATAAACAGATTTTTAAGCTTTTTTTGTGATTTTGTCTATATTATTTAATTTTTTGTTTTAATAGGACCTTCATATCCATAGCACTAAGGTTCCTTTTAGTAGTTAATAGGCATCCTCTAGCCAACTTCCTTACGGCTTTGATTGGTCAGAATCATATTATTAACTGTGTAGAAAATTAAAGCAGATCTGCCAACCTTACTCTATTATTCAGAATAATTTTTCTTAAAGTTCTTTTGATGAAAGAAGAAGGAATTTCATTCTCTAGAAAACTATCTAATAGTATATTGATGTGGTAATTCAAGTCCAAATTGTTGCTGCAAATTCTTGAAATTCTTAGGACCTGAGAAATTAGTACATTCTCAATTACTTTGGTTGATATGTTATTATTCCAGTGTAGATATTTAATTACTTTGAAAGGAAAATTAACTCTTTTATCAAAGAGGCTAATAGATGGGTTACCTCTGTTGAGCTTAATGCTTAAGTCTAGGAACTCAAGTTCCTGATTACTGTGGTTGGTTTTACATAAGTTAAGAGAGCTAGGATAGATATTATCAAAATCACTCTCTATAACTTCTGAATTATTGATACACAGCAGATCATCAATATATCTAAATGTGTAAAGGTAGTTATCTGAGCAGGTGGGGTGATTTTTAATGAATTTATATTCCTTAAAGAACAGGAATAGATTAGCAATATTCGTGGAGGTTGATGTTCCCATGGGAATACCGTTCACTTGCTTATAGAGAGTATTATTATATAAGATATGGTTATTTTTTATGCAGCAATTGAGATAAGAGTTCCAAGCTCCTACATTAACAAATTGGTTAAGTTTAAATTCTGCATACAGCTCTTTAAAGGTAGTGATTATATCTGATAGAGGCAGATTAGTATATAGGTTCTCAAAATCATAACTATTAATATCTAAGGGACATACATTGAGTATAGTAGAAATTACTTCTGCATTATTATTAATTATTCAAAAATCTCTGTACATCAAATTAGTACAGTTTCTAATGTGTTTCAAGACCTTCTTTAAGACATCTTCAAAAGCAAGATCTATTTTCTTTTTATGACTCCTTACTCCACTAGCTATGAACCTGAACTTCACAGGATCTTTATGAAACTTAACCGTTGCAAAAAGAAATGGAAATTCAGGCTCATATCTTCTAGTTTGTGGAATTTTAAGTTTCTTGAAGAATGCCTTAAACCGATTTTCTAACTGCTTGGTAGAATAACTTACGGGCTCGTACGTTACTCTATTATTGAGTTCCATAGTTAACAATTCAAAATAGAACTTCTTACAGATAATTGCAAAATTATTGCTAGCTTTATCCGTAGTGGTAAAAATAAATAGGTCTTGTAGTTTGGAGAGTGACCTTTTAGCATCTCCAGAGAAAAAGAGATTTCTATTGAAACAAAAGTCCAGCCCTGCCAACTCACAAGTGAAGCTATTGATTACGTTATATTTCCATTCTGCGAAGGCCTCAATATGCTGATTGTATGTTAAACTGGTTTTAACAATGTACCTATTAACATCTTGAGTGAAGCTCTCAAGAATCCTTTCTTTGGAAATTGTGAAGGAAGGTCTAAATTTAGAACCATACTCTAATAAATTCCTAAGCTTTTCATTTTCAACAAAACTCAAGTTTCCGGTGATAATATGGTTGTAATTCTTATCATAGTGAACTGTTTCCTTATGTTCATCACAAGAACATGCAGTAATTACAGGAATGTAACTCGAAGAATTAAGTTTGTAGTTTTTAACTATTGACCCTAAGGTCTTAACATATTTAAAACTTACAATAGACTGGTGCCTGTGGATGGGAAAAAAAATTGCATTATTGTAGAACAGCTTCCTTACATTGAGATGATCATAGGCTTTATTTAGAAACCTGATGGTTACAAAATTACTGGAAAATTCTTTAAGAGAAATTTTATCTTTAAGAATATGTTTAAGAATGTCTAGAACCAAAGCAAAAACATGCTTATCAACATGGTCAGCAGTTTCTTTCCAGAATTTGAAAAAACTTTTAAGGACAGAGTGCTTGAAGGACTTAAGTATTTTGTAAGTATTTTTAACAAAATTAGTGCAAATATATATTTAAAATTTTTTTTTTTTTTTTTTTTTGGTGGGCTTATTACTTGCATCTATGACTTTGCAGAAACCCATTTCCAAATAGGTCTTTGTGGAAGTGAGAAAATGCAGAGTTTTTGCTTGTCCTTGATAAAGCCAAGGCTCAGTATTCTCGACACTTTCTACATTCAGTTGTTTTATTTTTTTTTCTCTTTTTACTCACACCGGTAAATACATAACTTTTTCTATGTTGTACTTAGTATGAGTCAAAAATTTTTTTTGCTTCGGTCTCTTCTTAATAGAATGTGAATTCTGAATTTTCATAACTGCTGCGTTGCACGTTTTGATCTTCAGGTTATTTTGCAACTTTCGTTTTAAATTCAAAAGTTTTTCTTATGTTTTTGGCTTTGCTCTTTAGTATATATATATATATATATATATATATATATATATATATATACGGGATGTAAGGTCAGGTGATGCGTAACATCACAGCCTCTCCTTGACAAATGTCAACCCCGCCTTCTCGTGGTGCATCCTGTTCCCACTAAAGGGGCTCTGACGACCGCCCATAGCGGTATAACTATACCATCGGGATCAGAGGAAATTCTATCCCACACTCACCAACCCGCTTGGCCAGCGTGGTGAGTTATGGCCAAACCCCTCCAAAATGATTCCACAACTTAAATCTTGGCCCTCAGTCTCCGGCAGCTGGAATGTACCTGGCCAAGGCAGCGGCCAGTGCGACATGAAGGCAGAGGGTGCTAAGAATCCCCGGAGGACCGGACTAGGCTGCCATCTGATGCTGACCTTGGCTACTTACAATGGACGCTCCCTATCTTCTGATTCAAGGCTTCTTGAATTGGAAGAGGAACTACAAAGGATCAAGTGGGACATCGTGGGGCTAAGTGAGGTAAGGAGAAAAGGAGAAGATCTCATCGAACTGAAAAGTGGACATCTCTTCTACTATCGTGGGACAGATACTGGCAGAACTAGTGGTGTTGGATTTATAATAAACAAGAAACTGAAGGATAAAGTTGTAGGAGTTGAAAGTTCCTCTGACAGAGCTGCACGACTTGTTATCCAACTCTCGAAAAGATACCAGGCTCAGATTATTCAAACTTATGCACCCACCACAAGTCATCCTGAAGAAGAAATTGAAGAATTTTATGAGGAAATTTGTCATCTAAATAATAAAGGTAAGCAGCACTTGAAAATAATTATGGGAGATTTCAATGCAAAAATAGGGCAACGGCAACAGAATGAAACTTCAGTAGGTAAATTCGGTCATGGCAACAGAAACCAGCGTGGAAATACTCTCGTTGAGTTTGCAGAGGCAGAAGGGTTTTTCATCTTGAACTCCTTCTTCAAGAAAAAGCCACACAGGAAATGGACATGGAGACATCCAAATGGGACGACAAGTGAAATTGATTTTATTATGTGTAACAAAAAATTCGTCATAGAAGACTGCAGTGTGCTAAACAAGTTCAACACAGGTAGTGACCATAGATTGGTGAGATGTAAGATGCACCTCAACACTAAACTTGAACGTGGCAAGCTCATAAGACAATCAAAATCTATTGACATAACCAACCTTAAAAAACACCATAATACCTTCAAGTTAGAACTGAAGAACAGGTTCTCTGCTTTAGAAGGCCTAACATCGGAAGAAGTGGACATCTCTGAAGTTAACAGAAAAGTAACCAAAGCTCTTATGGAAACAGCAACAAAATTAGCTGGGTCTAAGAACAAGTTGCATGTGAACAAATTATCAGGAAAAACCAAAATGTTGATGCAAAAAAGAAGAGAGATGAGGACAACTAAAGAAGATGTGACTTCCAAAGTGGAATATATAGAGCTATGCAAGACAGTAAGAAAAAGTATCACTGAAGACGTAAGGAAATTCAACTGTGAACTAGTGAGGAAAGCAATTGAAAACAACCAAAGCCTAAAGATAGCAAAGGGACATCTCAGTAAGGGAAGAAAACAGATTATGGCACTGAGAAAAGAAGATGGTTCTGTAACAAGAAATAGAGGCGAAATTTTGACAAGAGTGAAAGATTTCTACTCCAAATTATATGAAAGGGATGATATATGCACTCCAGACATCATGAAAGATACCAGTACCAGAGTTCCCCCAGTCCTTCCAGCAGAAGTTGCACATGCAATCAAGAACATGAAGCGAGGAAAAGCTCCAGGAGAAGATGGAATTACTGTAGACATCATACAAGAAGCAAGTGGAGAAATTGAAACAGTACTCGCCCAAATTTTCACTCGATGCCTTAATGAAGGAAAGATTCCTGAGGATTGGAACACCGCTACAATGATCCTGCTACATAAGAAAGGTGACATTGAGGATCTCGGAAACTACAGACCTATCAGCCTCCTATCAGTAGTTTATAAAATCTTCACTAAAGTTCTTTCACACCGCTTGAAGGTAACACTAGACATGGCTCAACCGAGAGAACAAGCTGGATTCAGGAGTGGCTACAGCACAATAGATCATATCCACGTGCTGAGAGAACTAATTGAAAGAGCGAGGGAATATGAACTTCCATTGTGCATGGCTTTTATCGATTATGAAAAAGCCTTTGATTCGGTGAAACCATCAGCAGTTACAATGGCTCTGAAAACCTGCGGTATTGAAGATGCATACATTAATATTATTAATAACATCTATGAAAATGCAAATGCAAAGATTAGGCTGTTTGAAAATACAACACACGTAAAAATTGGAAAGGGAGTGAGACAAGGTGACACCATATCTCCGAAGCTCTTTAATGCCACATTGGAGGGTGTTTTTCAGTCGCTGAGCTGGGAAAACAAGGGGATAAAGATTAATGGAGATTATCTAACCCACCTTCGTTTTGCTGATGACGTAGTCATTTTTGCAACTACCCCATCAGAGCTGCAGAGTATGATCCAGGAACTTGCTGACAAGAGTAAAGAAGTGGGATTAAAAATGAACTTTCAGAAGACAAAAGTGATGTTCAATGCTTTTACAAGAAATGAAGATTTATCGATTGATGGAGAAAAGCTGGAGATAACAGACACGTACGTTTATCTTGGACAGCAGATATCAAGTGAGGGTCACATTGATGAAGAAATTAATCGGCGTACAAAACTTGCCTGGAGAGCTTTTGGAAGAAACAGCATAATGTTCAAGAGCAATATGCCATTATGTCTTAAAAGAAAAGTGTTTGATCAATGCATCCTTCCAGCGCTTACGTATGGTGCAGAGACGTGGACCTTAACTAAAAGAGACATACAAAGGCTGCAGACAACTCAAAGCTGCATGGAGAGGTGCATGCTTGGTGTAACCAGGAGAGATAAGAAGAGGAACTCGTGGATCCGAAAAATGACAAGAGTGGAAGACATCATGATCAGAGTTAAATCCCTGAAATGGCAATGGGCTGGACATACTGCCAGAAGGACAGATCATCGATGGACAGCCGAAATTTTAGATTGGATTCCAAGGGACAGGAAAAGACCCAGAAGAAGACCACATAGGAGATGGGTGGATGAAATTCGAAAGTATGCAGGGGTGACATGGAGGAGACTGGCACAAGACAGACCGTTGTGGAGGAAACTTGGGGAGACCTTCGTCCAGCAGTGGATTGATAATGGTTGACAATGATGATGATGATGATATATATACACAGCCTTTGATTCGGTGAAACCATCAGCAGTTACCACGGCTCTGAAATCCTGCGGTATTGAAGATGCATACATTAATATTATGAATAACATCTATGAAAATGCAAGTGCAAAGATTCGGCTGTTTGAAAATACAACACACATAAAAATTGGAAAGGGAGTGATACAAGGTGACACCATATCTCCGAAGCTCTTTAATGCCACATTGGAAAATGTCTTTCAATCACTGAATTGGGAAAACAAAGGGATAAAGATTAATGGAGATTATCTAACCCACCTTCGTTTTGCTGATGACGTAGTCATTTTTGCAACTACCCCATCAGAGCTGCAGAGTAGGATCCAGGAACTTGCTGACAAGAGTAAAGAAGTGGGATTAAAAATGAACTTTCAGAAGACAAAAGTGATGTTCAATGCTTTTACAAGAAATGAAGATTTATCGATTGATGGAGAAAAACTGGAGATAACAGATACGTATGTTTATCTTGGACAGCAGATATCAAGTGAGGGTCACATTGATGAAGAAATTAATAGGCGTACAAAACTTGCCTGGAGAGCTTTTGGAAGAAACAGCATAATTTTCAAGAGCAATATGCCATTATGTCTTAAAAGAAAAGTGTTTGATCAATGCATCCTTCCAGTGCTTACGTATGGTCCAGAGACGTGGACCTTAACTAAAAGAGACATACAAAGGCTGCAAACACTCAAAGAAGCATGGAGAGGTGCATGCTTGGTATAACCAGGAGAGATAAGAAGAGAAACTCGTGGATCCAAAAAATGACGAGAGTGGAAGACATCATGATCAGAGTTAAATCCCTGAAATGGCAATGGGCTGGACATACTGCCAGAAGGACAGACCATAGATGGACAGCCGAAATTTTAGATTGGATTCCAAGGGACAGGAAAAGACCCAGAAAAAGACCACATGGGAGATGGGTGGATGAAATTCGTAAATATGCGGGAGTGACATGGAGGAGACTGGCACAAGACAGACCGTTGTGGAGGAAACTTGGGGAGACCTTCGTCCAGCAGTGGATTGATAATGGTTGACAATGATGATGATGATGATATATACACACACACAGTCAAGTCACCAAGTCACATTATTGTGACCACCTCCTACTTTTGACGTCAACAGCATGTAGCCAATGAAAGAAGGCACGTGACGGGAACTATCTTGGAGGGTATATAAGGTGTGCTATAGGCAATCTGAAAACATATAGCTCGTTGCTGCCATGGACAAAAGTAGCGATTTATCAGATTTGCTAAAAGGGATGATTATATCGGCTTTTGGGCCAAGGGTGGTAGTATTTCTGAAATAGTGCATTTTGCAAACTGTTTGCGTGCTGCTGTAGTTAAAGTATATCGTGATTTGTGTGCTGCTGTAGTTAAAGTGTATCGCGAATAAGCGATGAGGAAACTGCGGAGCACCACGTGCCATTGATGTGAGAGGTGAACATCCGCTTTGAAAGTGCATTACGGCCGATCGACACGCTACAGTGGAGCAACTCACTAGTCGAATGAACCAGGGGGCTACCGGAAGTGTGTCGAAAATGACAATGGTTGGTTGATTTTTTATGGCGCAAGGGCCATGTTTGGCCAAAGAGCGCCAGACACAAGGCAAACAAACAGTATTAAAAGCGTGGTATAAAACTTAAAATCTGGCTGATCAAGTAAAACTGAACAATGAGAATGGTAGAAGGGCTATTAGACAATGAAACAAACAGTATTAAAAAAACATGGAACAATGATTAAAATCCAGCTGATTCAGTAAAACTGAGGAATGAGAATGATGATAGGGCTAAAATCTAGATACATTTAAAAAAGTCAATTTGTTTAAAAAAATGAAAAACAGCAACAGTATTGCAGTGGTCATTTAGGAGCCGCTGCAGTGTAGCGGCGTCCTCGGTCAACAAATGAGAATGAAAGAAATGAAAACGTACATCACGAAAATGAACACAGGTACACAGAAGATGAGTGACGGTGAGTCGGCAATTGCACGTCTCACACATCGGCGCAGTGTCGCCACACAGCAAAAAGCGGTGAGTGAAACGACAATGCCCAATGCGGAGACGCGCAAGCACCACTTCCTCCCTACGGTTCTGACGATATGAGGATTTCCAGATTTCAAGATTAGGTTTAATACGATGAAGTTTATAAAATGACAATGCAGCAAACCCTACTGTCTATGGGGCTCCAAAGCAAACGGATGGTCATTGCACCTACACTAAAAAAGGTGCATCGACAGAAAAGGCTTACATTTGCATGGCAGTATTGGAATTGGACTTCCGCTGATTGCCAAACAATTGCCTTCTCTGATGAGTCACGTTTCCTGCTTCATCCAATGGATGGACATTGGTGTATAAGGCGAGAAACATCGGAGAACAAACACTCTTCAACCATTGCTGGCAGAACACAAGCTGGTGGGGGCAACGCTATGGTCTGGTGAATGTTTTCGTGGCATTCTTTGGGTGCACTCATACCTGTGGAAGGCACTATGGACCCGGATTCATTATGAATCCATCCTTGCAGACCATGTACACCCATGCATGCTGATTGTCTTTCCTGGGGCGGATGGGATCTTCCAGAACAATGTGACGTGTCACACAGCTAGAAATGACAGACAGTGATTTGAAGAGCATGGTGAAGACTTCAAAGTACTTCCCTGGCCCCGATTCCCCAGACTTAAACCCAATTAAGCATCTGTGGGACAACCTCGATTGTGTTGTTCGCTCTATGGATCCTCCAGCAGCTGTCAGATGCATCGCAGTCAGCATGGCTCCACATACCTGTGAACACCTTCTAGCACTTTATTGAGTTACTTCCAGGCCGTCTAGCTGCTGTCTGCCCTTCACATGGCAGTTACTCTGGATATTAGCTGGTGGTCACAATAATGTAACTCGACCATGTGTGCCTCTCTCTCTCTATATATATATACTTGTATGTATATAAAATTTCATTTGTTTGTAAAACTGGTGCCCATATAGAATTTTTGTTTGAAATCCCTTTTGTGAATCAACTGCAGGTTCTGAGAAAAATTTATTGAATTTGTGAAAATGTAGTGGGGGCATTTTCATTGATACAATTATATCTCCCAAAATTATAAAATTAAAGACAAGAGTTTTTGTAAAGCAAATAAAAATTTTCCTTCATCAATCTGAAATGAAATGATCTGGAAGTAAATAAGAAATAAAAAAATTGTGAATGTCAGCTACTAAAATGCTGCGCAATATGGCCATGGAAATGCAACAGGAGACATTAAAAATGCGTAGAAATATGATTTTATTAAAAAAACATCAAAATTGTTTTCACCTGAATCTAACTAACGTGAATTTATCTGAAAGAAGAAAAAAAGAAAAAAACCCTGCGTCTGTCAACTTCCGGGATGCTATGGAAACAGAGAACGAAACATTGCAAACGCTAAAAACTATGGCTCTTGGGGGGGGGATTACAAAAAAAAATATTATTTCCCTTTTTGTTATTTATTGCTGAAAAAAATACAAAGGGAGTATTAGTGAACAGAAAATGAACATTCATAGTATAACAGCACTGACCCTTCAAACAGCAGCACTGAAATCTTTTTTTTTTTTTATTTGAAGGTTTAACGACCACCGTGAGCAACGCAGTGGGCTATAAACAGTTGCCTGTCCCTAATTTAGGGCCACTGGTTCTAGGGAAGGGGTAGAGCCAGTGCTGTAAGACAAACACAACATTTATGCCTCACCGGGGTTCAAACCCGGAACCATCTCAGACGAGTGATCAGAAGCCATCGCTTAGACCACTGCGCCACCGGGGTGGCAGAAATCTTTTCGTTCAAAACTTTTTGAATACTAAATTTGTGAGAAATTTTTCTTCCCTCATCTCTATGTTCTTGAATACTGTTTTTCCAAAATTTTCTAAACCAATCAGTGTGCATGTTAATTCCTTTGACTGATTAGTGCAGAAATTTGTTCATGGTGGTGATGGCAATGCCTAATAAAACTCAACTTAAATAGTCATTTTGAATTTTAAAAATTTCGAGAAACTGAGCATTACCAATACTGCGCTCAAAATTGAAATGGATCCTTATAATTAATTGTTTCAAGGGTTTAATAACACCATTTGAACTTAAGGTGCCTGTTTGTAACTTAGGGCCACTGCTTTTGGGGAAGGGATACAGCAGCAGTGCTGTGGGACAGACATACTACTCATCCCTCATCTGGAATTGAAACCATAGCCCAATTCAGATTATTACTCAAAAGCCCATGACTCTCAACATTCAGGAATGGGGCAACAATAGGATCTTCATCTCCTTTTCTATCAATAAATATATGGCTCATTTTACCAAAAAACAAAGGCATGTGGTATCACCATAAAATTATCTCACACTGTATGTATGAATAGTCATGCTAATATGAATTTACCAGCAATCAGTCATATATATTTCAGCAATGGAGCAGAAAGCATCAGACATCACTCGATTCAAAGGAGTTTCTTGTGAATTCTAAATATTTTAACAGAATAAAAAAACATTAACATAAAAATACCATTATTCATAATGAAAAATCTAGTTTCAATACAATTTTATAGCTAGATAAACAATCACACAAAAACAAGGAAGAAACTGCATTTTTCATCCCAGTAAAAAAAAAAAAAATACTAAAATAGCAATAATATATATAAAAGCAGTTTGCAAACTGTAATTGGTACTACGTGAAGAAAAATTGCGTGCATGAATCCATCCACATACATACACATATCACTAAGCTGTTCTCTGAGATTCAGAGCTCAGCTCCTCAAAGATTGACTGCCAAATCATAGCCACTGATGGTGTTACACCTTACTGTTGATGTATTCAACCTCTCTATTTACAGCAATCTTGGCATGCAACTCAAGCACCACTGATATCAATCACATGTCTCACACAAGATCTTTTGTACTTCATATTCATTATCCTTTTTTCTAACTGATATTTCTGAATATGATCCTCCCAGAATTTTCACAGCCATCCTATAACTTTCTTTCCTTCTACTTTGGCTGAAAAAAATTATTTTAGGCAGAATCTCATCACTCATTCTTTCAGTGTGGCCAAACCACCTCAAAATTCATTCCCACCCTACTAACAACATTTTGTTTCACACTACACATCTACAACACATCTTTGAACTACACATGATCAAAAAATGTCTTTCCACAAACTCTCATAAGTAATGCATTTCTTCAGCACATGAACAGCTTCTGCACCCCTTCTGCAGTACTCAGGTTACACTACCATACATCACAGTAGGAATAATTAAACTTTCATACACAGCAATTTGCAACCGTTTTGAGAACCCATCAGTCCTGTGAAACAGTGTTGTAAAATGTGGGCATATGCCATAAACAGACATGTAGTTTCGGTATTATTAACAGATTTTACAAATACTCTTTTGTTTGTATATTTAAACAAAAAAAAATTAAATATGTTATTCATATATTTCTTTTCTGGACAAAATTTCCTTTTTTCTTTAAATTTTGGGGGTGTCTACCAGTTACAGAGAGGTTGAAAAATGAGGAAAATATCACAAAATTCAAGGAAAGCTCATGGAATTTTTAGTCATAGACGGTTCTAGTGGGTAATAGTGATGTTCTGTGGTTTTCTGCATCTGAATTTTTCCCATGAAGTTATGCTTTTTTTATTTCATTTTCTGATTATATTTCATTTTCCTCATTTTTTGATATTTTTTCAGTAAAAATACTACAGAGCAACTTCTTCAAAATTATAAGGAATTCTCCCTAATGAAACCTGTTTTCCCATTCCTAAAAGTCTTCAAAATCAAACAACAGAGCAGGCAGCCCCCCCCCCCATTAAAATTAAATTTCAAAATTTGTACTTAATTTGTATGTGAATCAATCAATGCCACTTCTGCGACCTGCACAATTGTTTTCACAACAGAATAAGCAACAGCAATACCAATTCTTTTTGTTTAATTTTGCTTAAAATGCTTATTTTTTTCATTTATTTTTCTCTTTCTTGCTGTATCAAGGAACACAGCAAGCAAAATTCTCTTTGTCTAAACCAAAATGAAATATATTGAATATCTTCAATTATTTGAAAATTCTTAGCGCTCGCTTTTGCCAAATTAAAGTTCAAACATGGTACTGTCCACTAAATTTACAGAAAGAAAAAAAAACTTTACCAAAAAATGGCAACTAAGGTTTCCAATTTTGAGCTTTAATTTCTTTTCAAATATAAGAGAAATGCTTGCAAATTTTTGTTTCTTGATACAGAGAGCAGTGACTGAGGAAGTGTAAAAACATGTAGTTTCAGTGAAACTAACTTTCCTCAAACCACTTCATTTGTGGTAGAACATAAAATATGAATCAAACCATTTCATTATGATAATTAACACAGCAATCATACATCTCTGAATTGACTGTATTTTTATTGTTCTCACGTAATGTCCATCACTCAGAAAACTTGAAAATTTCATTGCCCTGGAGGGGAATCAAACTTGCATCTCCTGATTACCGTTCAAGCAATCTCAACCAGGAGATGCAGGTTTGATTCCTGCTCCAGGGCGAGGAAATTTTAAAGTTTTCTGAGTGATTGATATTACGTGAGAACAATAAAAAATACAGTCAATTCAGAGATGTCTGATTGCTATGTTAATTATCATGACGTATTTTCTACGTATTATGAGAACATTTCTTCCACACTATAAACCATTTCATTGCTGCACATTCAAACACAACCTACTTATTTTGTCATCAATGGAATCTCTAATGTTCTAATAATTATTTAATGTTTTATTAATTTTCTTTATCTTATTCTCTTGCTACCACAGTTTGCAGCAAGCTGTTTTTACCGAAATCAATAGGAAGCAATTTCCCTAAAGAATAAATGCTTCATAATTACTTGAAAAGCATAAACAAATATCTTTGTCAGCACATAGGTGCTATATTATTTACTGTTTCCTATGCAGCCATCCTTCAAAAAACTTGAAAATTACATCGTTCTAGAATGTGAATTGAACCTGCACTTCCCAATTTATGTTCAAGCATACTACTGTCACACCACACAGGTCAACAAAGCTTAAGAAAATGAAACTTAAGCAGACATAGCTTAAGAACCTGAACAATGGTCTCGATGTGTGCCACTCAAAGCAATCTCTGCTTCTTGCCTGTTTTGATGGTTGGGTATAAAGATACATTTTTTAAATATATGACTCTGCAGTGAAATCCTCCTAAAGCAGCTATGACTTTCAACCTATCTGAATTCACTTGCCTAGTGATTTCACCATCTAATCTGTTTTCTCTGTCAAACATGCTTCCTAAATACACAAACTCAAACAACTTTCAGTAATCATCATCATCATCATCATTGTCAACCATTATCAATCCACTGCTGGACGAAGGTCTCCCCAAGTTTCCTCCACAACGGTCTGTCTTGTGCCAGTCTCCTCCATGTCACTCCCGCATATTTACGAATTTCATCCACCCATCTCCCATGTGGTCTTTTTCTGGGTCTTTTCCTGTCCCTTGGAATCCAATCTAAAAATTTCGGCTGTCCATCTATGGTCTGTCCTTCTGGCAGTATGTCCAGCCCATTGCCATTTCAGGGATTTAACTCTGATCATGATGTCTTCCACTCTCGTCATTTTTTGGATCCACGAGTTTCTCTTCTTATCTCTCCTGGTTATACCAAGCATGCACCTCTCCATGCTTCTTTGAGTTGTTTGCAGCCTTTGTATGTCTCTTTTAGTTAAGGTCCACGTCTCTGGACCATACGTAAGCACTGGAAGGATGCATTGATCAAACACTTTTCTTTTAAGACATAATGGCATATTGCTCTTGAAAATTATGCTGTTTCTTCCAAAAGCTCTCCAGGCAAGTTTTGTACGCCGATTAATTTCTTCATCAATGTGACCCTCACTTGATATCTGCTGTCCAAGATAAACATACGTATCTGTTATCTCCAGTTTTTCTCCATCAATCGATAAATCTTCATTTCTTGTAAAAGCATTGAACATCACTTTCGTCTTCTGAAAGTTCATTTTTAATCCCACTTCTTTACTCTTGTCAGCAAGTTCCTGGATCATACTCTGCAGCTCTGATGGGGTAGTTGCAAAAATGACTACGTCATCAGCAAAACGAAAGGTGGGTTAGATAATCTCCATTAATCTTTATCCCTTTGTTTTCCCAATTCAGTGATTGAAAGACATTTTCCAATGTGGCATTAAAGAGCTTCGGAGATATGGTGTCACCTTGTCTCACTCCCTTTCCAATTTTTATGTGTGTTGTATTTTCAAACAGCCGAATCTTTGCACTTGCATTTTCATAGATGTTATTAATAATATTAATGTATGCATCTTCAATACCGCAGGATTTCAGAGCCGTGGTAAATCTGATGGTTTCACCGAATCAAAGGCTTTTTCATAATCAATAAAAGCCATGCACGATGGAAGTTCATATTCCCTCGCTCTTTCAATTAGTTCTCTCAGTACATGGATATGATCTATTGTGCTGTAGCCACTCCTGAATCCAGCTTGTTCTCTCGGTTGAGCCATGTCCAGTGTTACCTTCAAGCGGTGTGAAAGAACTTTAGTGAAGATTTTATAAACCACTGATAGGAGGCTGATAGGTCTGTAGTTCCTGAGATCCTCAATGTCACCTTTTTTATGTAGCAGGATCATTGTAGCATTGTTCCAATCCTCAGGAATCTTCCCTTCATTAAGGCATCGAGTGAAAATTTGGGCGAGTACTGTTTCAATTTCTCCACTTGCTTCTTGTATGATGTCTATAGTAATTCCATCTTCTCCTGGAGCTTTCCCCCGCTTCATGTTCTTGATTGCATGAGCAACTTCTGCTGGGAAGACTGGAAGAACTCTGGTACCTTTCATGATGTCTGGAGTACATGTATCATCCCTTTCATATAATTTGGAGTAGAAATCTTTCACTCTTGTCAAAATTTCGCCTCTATTTCTTGTTATAGAACCATCTTCTTTTCTCAGAGCCATAATCTGTTTTCTTCCCTTACTGAGATGTCTCTTTGCTATCTTTAGGCTTTGGTTGTTTTCAATTGCTTTCCTCACTAGCTCACAGTTGAATTTCCTTACGTCTTCAGTGATACTTTTTTTCGTGCTGTCTTGCATAGCTCTATATATTCCACTTTGGAAGTCACATCTTCTTTAGTTGTCCTCATCTGTCTTCTTTTTTGCATCAACATTTTGGTTTTCCTGATAATTTGTTTACATGCAACTTGTTCTTAGACCCAGCTAATTTTGTTGCTGTTTCCATAAGA
Organism: Macrothele yani; assembly: GCA_039090855.1. Lineage (NCBI taxonomy): Eukaryota > Metazoa > Arthropoda > Arachnida > Araneae > Macrothelidae > Macrothele > Macrothele yani. The sequence goes on from CM076990.1 coordinate 4,253,523, forward strand.
GCTTTGGTTACTTTTCTGTTAACTTCCGAAATATCCACTTCTTCCGATGTTAGGCCTTCTAAAGCAGAGAATCTGTTCTTCAGTTCCAACTTGAAAGTATTATGGTGTTTTTTAAGGTTGGTTATGTCAATACATTTTGTTTGTCTTATGAGCTTGCCACGTTCCAGTTTAGTGTTGAGGTGCATCTTACATCTCACCAATCTATGGTCACTACCTGTGTTGAACTTGTTTAGCACACTGCAGTCTTCGATGACGAATTTTTTGTTACACATAATAAAATCAATTTCACTTGTCGTCCCAATTGGATGTCTCCATGTCCATTTCTGTGTGGCTTTTTCTTGAAAAAGGAATTCAAGATGAAAAATCCTTCTGCCTCTGCAAACTCAACGAGAGTATTTCCACGCTGGTTTCTGTTGCCGTGACCGAATTTACCTACTGAAGTTTCATTCTGTTGCCGTTGCCCTATTTTTGCATTGAAATCTCCCATAATTATCTTCAAGTGCTGCTTACCTTTATTATTTAGATGACGAATTTCCTCATAAAATTCTTCAATTTCTTCTTCAGGATGACTTGTGGTGGGTGCATAAGTTTGAATAATCTGAGCCTGGTATCTTCTCGATAGTTGGATAACGAGTCGTGCAGCTCTGTCAGAGGAACTTTCAACTTCTACCACTTTATCCTTCAGTTTCTTGTTTATTATAAATCCAACACCACTAGTTCTGCCAGTATCTGTCCCACGATAATAGAAGAGATGTCCACTTTTCAGTTCAATGAGATCTTCTCCTTTTCTCCTTACCTCACTCAGCCCGACGATGTCCCACTTGATCCTTTGTAGTTCCTCTTACGAGTATTATACTCAAAAATCATAAACTTTGGTTTTCCTTTTACCCACAGGAATTCCCATGACATAAAATATTAATCTGTAAGAAGAAATCCTAAAGATGATGGCTGCTCTGACCCAGCACAGGGTAATTTTTCAAGTTTGATATTTTTTATATATATATATAATAGAGCATGCAATGGAAAAAGAAGAAACATTTCGATTCCAATGGAAGTGTTCAAATAAGCTGTGGTTATAGATCTGTTTCTGACCTTGCATTGGTGGAAGGAAAACAACAGAAGAAGTAACTGTCAATTGGATGGACAACCCTGAGGATGAAGCGATGATGACGTTATATTCTAAATTCTTGTACAGGAATGTAGTTATGAACATTATTGCAAAAGCTCCAACCTGACTTGTCACGCTTTTAACACCAAAACAAAATGAGAAGAACAGATGAAAATGCTTTCGTATTTTCAAGATATTTATAAACCAATATTGTCTATTTGGTATCATGCATGCGAGTATCCATTAATACAGTGAAACCTTGTTTACATGTTTTTCAAGTGACCAAGTAAAATTGATGAAAATGCAATTGAAAAATGTATAAACAAAATAAGAAAGCTTTAAACGTTAAGAGCAATTCAAAATTTTGGGATTGACAACTTTTAACATATAAATGAGAAAATATATAAGTGAGGAAACATATAAGTGAGAAACATATAAACAAGGTTCTATTGTATATTGGACAGCCACAGTGACATTACACAACCTTATCTAACTCCTGCACCAATAAAAAAAACATTTCAACAAAACATCATTCATACGTTCACATGCTCTACTGCCAGAATACATAGCTTTCACACATTCAAAGAGATTCCCAGTTATACCACAATTATTCAAGACCTTCCACAGAAATTTCTTGTTCACTCAGTCATCAGCTTTCACCAAACCTACAAAGACAGTAAAAACTTTCTTCCCAACAGGAAGTATGGAATACACATGTAACAAATAAATTGAAGAAGTTGGATATGCAAACTAGTTACATTAAGAATTTTTTAAAAAAAACTCAGATTTTCAACCCAGCTTGGGTCTTAATCACCTATTAGTATTTTGTGTCCCCAATTATCTGCATACCTACATTTTCTTAGCAGCACACGGATGCTTTTCAATCCTCAAACGCAACTCAAAAATTTAGTTAGTGCAGACTTAACAAGGCATTCTGTTCATTTCTTACTATGAATGTGAATGCCAATCAGAAACCTAGTAAAAAATGTTAAATTTTTATTTGAAACCAATTTAAACCAACCTTGGCTATAGAATTTATATCAACTCTTTTCTTCATCAAAAAAATATCATGCATCAACCAGAAAAAATTTGACTGTTTTTATCCTCTATCATGTATAGTTATATCAATTATACAAAAACCAATCAAATAAATATAATCTGTGAAGTCCAGTCTCAATACTTTTCTTAGGACCTTATGAAAATTATGAAAAGAAAATATTTTATTTGGAAACGGATGTTTATGTTATGCAATGTAATAATTTCCACTATACAAAACATAAGTTCAAGGAAATATCAACAATGATTTGATACATATTCAGACCACCAAATGAATGCATTTATAATAACTTATGTAAAATCATTTGTAGAAACAGGTTTTTGATTTTTGAAAAAAAAAACTGAATAGTCCTACAATTTAGTTACTATTACACTGTGTTGTATTGAAGCATCGACTTCATGTCTTATGGAGTGCCAAGGAGCATATTATTCCATGAGAGAGACATGGACTGATGTGATAGCATATCCATGTGGGCTGTGCAAGTGATGAGGTTGTAACACTGTGTGAGAAGAAAGGATGGGGAACAGTACTGATTAGAATAGATTGCTGTAATAAATATAATAAGATATTTTGCCTATGTTTGAGATATGTGGTAATGAGGCTTCACTCTACACTGGGGACAGGTGCAACATTATGTGAAAAATGACGAAAAGATCTGAGGCCATATTCACAAGAGAATATTTCTACATTCATACATCATTTCATCCAAAAAATTGTGAAAAACTGCAGATACAATATTAAATTATAATGAACTGAAGCACTGGGAGACATTATCATAGATTTTCAAATTAAGATTTTTAGTCCTGAAATTTAACATGTGTGGTAATAAAATCTACACATACAAAATTTATGACTGTAAAACTAAAAGTATCACACTGCTTTTCATTCCCACAAATGTAATGTCATACCTCGGATGGACTGGCAGTGTCAGGACCTCCTAGCTGTTTCCTTATGATGTCAATTCCTTTCTGGTAAAAGTCTACAGACTCCTTACCACTAGCAAGCTGTCCCAAAGAAAAATACTTGGAATATCCATCATCGGGACACAGTTCAACACAGTGCATCAACATCTATATCACTGTTAAAGCCATAATATTAAGACAGATAGAGCAAAAAAGAAAACATACCCATTACAAAACCTATCAAAATTACATATAAACTATATTGAAGTATAACATTTCAGTTAACAAAAAAATAACCATTTATACTTTTATCACAAAAAAAATGCTAATTCCATTTTCATTATACACTTTGTACAATATAAAATTACCCACATTCTGTATTTCCCTATTCATTATCAATACATATCGCTATTCTGGAAAAACAAATTTTCATATGCAGGGATCATAGCATACTTCTGGAAAATTTTAGGTAGGAATTTTAGGAATTTTAGGAATTTTTAGAAAAATTTTAGGAAAATTTTAGGAGTGTATTTTCAATAAAAACTAGATGTATATTTGTATACATCTAGTAAAACAACTTTGTATACATTGTAAAGAGTTTGCTTCACACCCTTCAACCATATATACTGATAGACTGCGCATGACATCAAAATTTCTGGCTCCAACATAAAATCACATGACAACAGTCAAAAAGATGGGTTACACCTGCTGTGCTTATGGTTGCTCTGAGCGATATAGTAAAGAAAGTTCTATGATTTTTCATGGGTAAGAAACGAATTAAATACCTAAGTCAATAAAGTTCAATTACTTAACCAGAAACTTGCAGCTATTGATATAAAAATATAGTAACTTAAGAAAAAAAAATGGAATGCATGTTCCAAATTCTTCGCAAATGTTCATCACATTATAAATCACAAAATGTAAACAACCCCATCATGCATGTATATAGCTCATAAGTAAACTTACCTGAAGAGTTTTCATTATATATGAGGCGCATTCACATAATACACCGAAAACACTGAAGTTCTGCAGCGTAAATTAGTAATCATAACAGCATTTTTACACGAAATTTGGAGTCTGATGATGACGTGCCCAATGTTTGAGCCATGGCGGCTTTGATGCAGCTATTGCCAATGTGCAGTCCATTAGTATATATGGTCGAAGTTAACACCCACATTTTTTGCATAACGTCTAATGTCTAAAGTTTAAGTATGATTTACTTCTAATGTTCAGTTCTTATCTTTTCACGTGTTATTATCATATTCAAGTATATTTACCACATTCAAGTTTCACTTTGAACATTAATATGCTGTTGAACCAGAAGCAATTCACGATTTTCACAGTAAAGTTTTCAGGTTTCACATTAAATTATAATATCCTAAAAAGGTAATTGAAAACCAAGAACTATGTACAATTGTTCACTGAATTACTTTTTTCATATTATTGTTTTAACCTTTTCCTGATTAGCCTATCTTTTTCTGCTTCTACCACAACTAATTTACTTTCAGTTTTCTTTATTTCAGCTGAACCTTGTATGATCAAGTTAGAGGCAACTGCTATTTCAACAGTATTTTGTTTTTCTACAGCTTTTCTCATTCTTTCTGTTCCCTCTTGAATTATTGCTAGGGAGGCTTCTTTATCGTTTTTAAGTCTATTTATTTCTGCATCATTTCCTTTTATTTTGTCATCAAACTCAGCTTTTCTTTTTTTCTCTAGCTGCTTTTCCTTATTTTCCCTCTCTTTCTGCTTCCTTTCTTTTACCTTTTTTGATTCTTCTTCCTTCAGCTTATCAACATACTCTTTATAAAATTTATGTGAATCACAAACACTATTTAACAAATTTCTTGTTATGGGAACTTTACTTACACATCCATAGTGTTTAATGGCCCCTTTAACTATTCTTAATGATGTTATAGTTGAGTCTTTTAAGTTAGCCTTGTCCTTCCTTAACAGAGCAGTGTTAACCGAAAATCCCCTTTCTGCATCAGCATTACCATGAGGTAAAACTAAAATTGACTTTATGAGTTTAGCAAGATTTGAGTATTTTTCTTTTCCGCTAGTCTTTAATACTAAATATATTACGCCAGTAATGATCAATCCGCACTGGAATATGCCCTTCCTCTGAAAATTTCACTAGTTCATCTAGAGTTGGCTTATCACAATTTAAAAGTTTCCACTCTTCTCTTACTCTATCAATTTGTTCCTCAGAAAGATGCAAAACACTTGAAATTCTGGTTATTTCCGAAAGTCCTTCAGTGACTGAAAGTTGAGTTGACTCTTTCTTTGGTTCTTTTACCTTTAAAACTTCTATGTCTCTTAGCTTTTGATTGCAGAATGGCAAATTTGACTTTAAATATTTTGTGGTTGCAATTAGTGATGATCTTACATCTAAGAGAAATAATTTCTGCCTGGTCTCCTGAACATTCCTGAGGAGATTTTTTGTCTTCATACCAACTTCTAACTCCCCTAGTTTTTTCCATGAATTTTTGTTTTCAAAATTTACATTCTTTAGGTCTTCTCCAAATTTCCCTGCTATAACATCATCTTGGATAAACTGAGCCATAACATTCCTCATTAAAGTATTTAAATCAGAATATAACTGGTGTATTTTTGGTTCTTTACTCTGATAACATAATGAAAATTTTTCAAAATTTTGGTGTGAAAATGAAATTAATGCTAAATAGCAAGGAGTAAGCTTATTTTTCAGGAAACAGTGAATTCTTTTATACCTTGCCGAATTGCGCAGTTGTTTTTCAAATATTTTTTGAGATGGCAAGAAGTTTAAAAAATATTCTGTAATATTTAGCCATTGATCCAAGAGCCTCTGAGCTACAGAACCAACGGTTAACCATCTGTTGCTGACATGACGCAAAAGAAATTTGGCAGTGACCAATGTTATATCCTCGACAGATTTATAATCCTCTCGTCTTGCAGCACTACTATTTAAAAAGTAATGCATATCAGTAGCAAATTCGTCAAAATCTATATTTAAGCTTGTCAAAAAATTTTTAAATGCATTACTAACAACATGCAGGTTGCAAAAACCTAGTTCCAAAGATTTCTGGCCTGTTTCTTGTTTTACAACTTCATTGAATTTGCGTAAAAAGCACTTATTTACATTTGGGCTGTCCATGGATACACAAATAATTCTGTTCAACGAAATATTGAAGGATGATAACACATCAAGAATTTCTTTTAGCAAAATATCTGCTGTTGCATGACCCAGAAAAACGCTTGTTAGGTATCGGCAAGAAACTGAATTTATTTCTGAAGACCAGTACCTGAGATACACATCCAACTGCCGTTTCACTTGTGTATTTGTAGTTTCATCAAATGCTATAGTAACCTTTCCTGGGCTACTAGATGCAATGTCTTTTTTCAAATCCTCTTCAAAATATTTTGACAATCCATGTGATATCACATAAGCAACTTTTTTTCTTTAAGTTGCATTTTGGCTGCAATAGCAGAATCAGGAAACATTTCTTTGAAAAGTTCAACTGTTTCAGTGCATGAAACAAAAGACATATTGTCCTTAGCAACTTTCATGGCCCATAATGCTTCGGCTTTAGCCAACTGTAAATCATGACTCAGTACTTCACTAATATTTGTTTTGGGCTCAAGATCCCGTCCTCCAAAGGCTTTCACAGGATGGACTTATTTTGAAATTTACTTTGAAATTTCTGCAAATGTTTTTTTCCTTTATGATGCGCTTTTACTTGTGAAAAGCCACTATTAGAAATGTTGAAAATTTCTGAACACAATATACACTTAGCAGAAAATATTGTTTCAGTTGCAGAACACCATTCTTTCAACTTCACTCCGTCCAATTCTTTGGCGAGCCACGCATCTTGAAATTCCGTTTTGGATTTAGGCATCTTAAACACTTGTATTACTAACCAGAAAATGAAAGGGAAGTACAAAAACACGTTCCAATATTGCAAAACCAGACAACTTCCCGAAATTTGGCTGCGAGGATGTCAGAAGATAAAAAAAAAAAAAAAAAGCAGGTCACCACTAGAGAACTGAACCTGCACACAGCACAGAGAACACCATAAAAGACGTAAAACCAGAAACTATCATACGCATCTCACGCAAGTTCAGTCAAAGCGAGTCGGAGCCGAGATATATTGCGCATCGAAGGTCGCTGTCGCCGACGCATGATCGAAGGTCAATGATCACGTGCTCTACTGCCTGCCAAGATAATACTCAGCTACCATCCCATCGTCATTACCGGAGGTTACGGAAGGAGACCACATGTTTCCTCTTTGCTTCCACCCACCTGCGGTTTACAATAACAAAACATCAGCAGAAAGAGGAGGTTCCACAAGGCATGTACAAAAATAAAGTACGATCTTCTGCGTGCCACGGAGTTCGTCTGCAAAGCGCAAACCAGGGGTGAAAATGACCCGTCCCCTTTTCCCTTAAATCTCTTGTTACTCTCGAAAACTGTTCGAAGGCAAAAAAATGGAACGCCCGCCCCGAAGCAAGTGCATCTCGATGGCGTCATTTTTCCCTCCCTTCAGCAGCACAGCATATAGGCTGTGTTTCTACAATAACAGGTCTTTTTACCTTACCGTAATGGTAAATTTATTGGCGTTAATAACGGTTGTGTTTTTAATAAAAATAAGCTTACGAAAATTTTAGGATGAATAGCAAATTTTAGGTCTAATTTTAGGAATTTAAGGAGGGTCACAAAATATTAGGAATTTTAGGAATTTTAGGAGGAATGCGATCCCTGCATATGTAAATTGTAGGTTTCTCCTGAGATTTAAAATGTAAACAAACAAATTCAATATGTGGGCCCCTATTAAGCATGAAGTTATAATTATGTGTCCATAACTATTCTGTTGAAATGGATCTGGTGGAAACTTAAAAAATGAATATTCCTCAAAATTTCAGAGATAAAATGGCAAGTTTTATTCACATGTGGCAATTGTAAAAGTGCCTAAAAACCCTGTGAAAGGTTAAAAATTGAAAATATACATTAGATTTTCATCAGAAAAAAGTGGGCACTTGTCAATTTCATCATTGAAATTGAACATGCCGGGCACAAGAACAGTATTCAGAGGAGGGAACCAAGAAAATAGACATGATTTTTGAAAAAAAAAGACACCAATATCATAAACACAGCAAACTCCACAAAATTTTACACAGATTAAACTTGGAATTTCATACCTAAAGATATTAGTTCTAGTGATGTCAATAACAAAACATCTCTGTACAAAGAAATTTTCTTCACAAAGTCATTACCTTCACTACAACTGTAATGTGAAACAAATTTAATTTTTATACTGACAGCAGTGCATAAATAAATTATATGTCTACAATTAATTTATATGACATATATGTATTTAACAAAATGTAACAATAATTTGCACACTGGAATTTTTTTAATAAACAGCAAGTACCCTGTGGTCATATTTTCAGCATAGATTCCAAATCTGCATTTGTCTGTTTCCATGTAAGTCTTATGAATGAATTTCTTGTAACTTATGCTAGGCATTACCTTGTCCCATTTGGTGATCAGAAATTCTCAAGTTTTAACTTACAGAGCACCATTCTCAAGCTAGTAGTTTGGAGACTGTTGGACCACACTGGAGTCATGTACACCAGGAGTCAGCCACATATGGTATCAAATTTTACTATTAATATTTGATGTAAAATAAATAAAGCATACAATATGCTGGTATTACAATCAGCATCATGTAAGGATGTGCAGAAGAAGGTGTTAATACAAAGAAAAATTAAAAGTGTGATAACATCCTATTCCTACACTAAGCATAGCAGTAAAACAACTAAACTTATTACTGATCTTTAGGTACCTGGAAGGTAAACTAACAAACAAACAAACCCACCCATCAATCCCTCCATTCATCTCTTTCTGTAAATTCCAACATTCTACTGCTGAGTTAAATGGAATACAGATAACAGAATGTTGCCAACCCCTGGTGAACAACACCATCCATGAAATTTCATGAAAAGGTTTAAAATTAAAAGTCCATCATTCTTATTTGCAAAAATCTTCCAAATATGTGGTGAAAATGTGAATAAACAAAGTAATCGCTCTCTCCACATTTTCTTTAATGAACACACAGCAACCGAAAAATTGTTATCCGGACACCGCTGGGATCGTACCCCAGATCTCTCGATAACTAGCCGAATATGTTTGCCTTACACTACGGTGGCAAACAATCCATGGCGCTATGTGTGTTTTATCTGTCAGCATCTGACTTCACAAATCTGTAGAGACGAGCTCAGCAACTGAAACATTTCCATCTGGTGGGGCTTAATGGCACAAGCTATTAAATTATAGCTAATAAATCCAAAGGGCGAGAGTGATAGTGAATAGCTTCCAAATATGTGGGGACAATGTGAATAGACAAAGTCATCATCCTTCCACGTTTTCTTTAATTAACACACACCAAGTGAAAACTTGTTATATGGACACTGCTGGGATCGCACCTCGGATCTCTCGATAAACACACATAGCATCGTGGATTGTTGGCCACCGTAGCATAAGGCAAACGCACTCGGCTAGCTATTGAGAGATCTGTGGTTCGACCCCAGTGTAGAGTTTGCCAAAGGGAAAAAATTTAAAGTAGTATTTTTACTCCTTTGAAAAAATTTAGGGAGTAATTTTCAAAAGTCGGGAGTATTTCAAAAAAATTAACAGATGAAATAAAATACTTACGAAAATGTTACGCAATTATGGAAAATCAATCTTGATTTTTTTATATAAAAATTTATATCACTACTGCTCAATGCATTTAGAATATTGATCTATTTTGTTTCTTGTTTTAGAAAGAAACATGATATTCATATTTTAAAACAATAACATTAAATGTATCATGTTTTATAATGACCACATGGAACAGCAATGTGTTTAAGAAGTGAATATACTGCACTTTTGAGGTTCTTATAGGCATCTAAAAATGTCTAATAAACTTCTCTGCAAGTTCCACAGCCACATTTGTTTTTCTGCAGCTGCACAGCTCCAATGCTTAAATTTTCATTTTGCTGATATCTTTGTTTCCCTTCCCATTTCTTTATTGTCTTTTTTTATGCCCTTGGATGACAATTTTATCCATCATGAATGCATGATACCTTTCATTACTTTAGATAAAAGATAAATAGTGTAACTTTGAAAATATAAATACCTTTTAACACCATACATCAATTCTTACAAACTGTTCAGCTTTGTCATGTTCATTTTGGACCCCCTCCCCCTTTATCAAGTTGAAATACAAGCCTTTTTGAGGGGGAATATTTAAGAATACAGGATGCATGTTCTAATCATTGTTCGGGGGAGGGGATTACAGTTACGAGGGAAATATTTTCTACGTCTGATTTCCAGATTTCCATTTTAGGGCATTTTCCTTCCATTTTCAAGTTGAAATACAAATATTTATGAAATAAAATGATATTTAACAACAATACTACTCAGAGGAAACATCACGTGAAAAATAAAATTATGATTATCGGAGAAATCTTCACTGTGCCTTAGTTCCATTTTTAAAAGTTTTGAAAGACGAAACTTCCACTTTCTAAAGTTCAGAAAGTTTCAGGCGGAAAACATCCTCCACCACTGCCAATTGCCCCAAAATTTCTGTTCAGTTATGCATCAATCTCAAGGATAATCCAAATTATGACGGAAAAGGAGATATTCCTCACAGCCGTCTTGCACTCTCATGGCCAAAGATTACAGGGAAATTTTTTCGCCATCAAAATTTCTGTTTTCGGAAATTTTTCCTCTATTTTAAAACTGAAATATAAATATTTATGGAATAAAATGATATATAACAACAATACTGGACAGAGGCAACATCATAGGGAAACAAAATTATGAGTACGTAAAAAATCTTTATTTCGTTTACTTCTGTTTCTGAAAGACGAAATATCATCCCTATGCATAATTTTACACATTGGTAAAATTCTTCGATGCATAGTTTTATGTGTATTTTAATGCGCCGAGAAAAATCCCCGATGCATATTTTTATGAGTCGAGAAAAATTCTTGATGCGTATTTTTACACATTGTCAAAATTTTTATGTGTACTAGACGCGTAATTATGCATTTTGGCAAACTCTGGCTCAGTGGTGTCCGGATAACAATTTTTCAGTTGCTGTGTGTTCATTAAAGCAAACGTGGAAAGAGTGATGACTTTGTCTATTCTTATTTGCATTTCTGGTTCAACAGTTCCTCCCCTATTTGATGCCAGTCTTACAAAATGTTGTCAACTAAGGCTATGTGCATTTCAGCAACCATGAGTGTTCTGCATCTTTTATGAAGTAGAGCTATAAGGCCATGATTTGCTCTATTGATTGATCTGTAATATCTCCCTACCTCCAAATCCTCTGGATTAGGGCATAAAACCAAAGAAGAGCTATGGATGGCAAGCTTTTGTGCTTAGTCATTGATCATTATAGTATGTTAGCAAATTCTATAATTCAGTGTGACTAGGGAACCATTATATCAGATCTTCATGCTAAGGTTCTTGATAATGAGACAGACACTTGGAAGATGTAACCACCCTTTGAATTTATCCTGTATTTGTTTATTATGATACTTTCAATGTTGAATAGTTGGGATTTCACACAGACATGACAGATCCTGGTCAGCCTGCTTTGAAACCTTCCCTTTGGTAATACTAAGTATCTGACATTTGTCTGTTTCCAGCTCCATGTGAATATCATCAGAAAAATGCTTTATAAAGGTTAGTTCTTGCAAGTGGTTCTTTCAAGATGCGTTCTGTTTCAGGTCATTCATGTAAAACAAATGTTTATGGTGAATTTTGTTTTACCATTGTCTTTTATGGTGTACTATGTTAAAGATGAATTTAGAGGATTGCTGAATGTGTGAAACTACAAAGAACTGAAACATTTTATGAAAAAACCATTAGGAAGAACCATTCACTCACCATAAAGATCATGGTAACCTCCAATGACCACACACTTCCAACACGTCATTCATCGTGATGTAACTGGGCTTCCACAGGTTTACAGACTTCTTGCTTACGTTTCTTATTTTCGGGTGTGAAACATCGTTTTTTTTTTTTTTCTCTTTTGCCTTATAAGATGTTACTATAATGCTTGTCAATTCGATAAAAATCACACATACAACTCATTCATACCAAGTAAAAACTATGTACATAACCTTACATTCACAGGTGATTAAACCTTGGTCAACTCTAATTATCAAACTCCTCCTTCTGTTTCACAACCTCTGCTACTCCCCCTGCAAGTGTCACACCCATTCAGCCCCACACATCCAATCCTCTAGTACTTTCAACAGGTCCCTGTCATCTTCAGGAGGCAGGTGTGTCTCACCCGCCCACCACAGCTGAAGTGAGCAGAGCCATCGAGGCCCGGGCCCCAGTCGCTATCTCTGAATCGTTGTGTCTCTGGCGCCATCTATTGTCCCTGCTGCTCTTTTTTCCCTCTTTCTTTTTATGCTGCTGTTCAATTTTTATTAGGGCTTTCCATTGTTCGTTTAGGTTATTTGGCTCATTAATGTTGCATAATCTTGATCTGTTTTTTTCAATTAACACTGATTCTGCAATTCTTAACTGCTTTTCGTTTTTACAGCTCTTAATAGTTTTAATATCTTCAAACCTTGGGCATTTTTGATTTTCCATACAATATTGGGTCAATGCTGTCTTAGCTTCTTTTATTCCAATTATTAATATGCTGGTTCAATCTATACTTTAATTTATTCTTGGTGCTGCCTATATATGACACAGGTGGTTGCTGGTTTATTGGGATTTCATAAATTCCTGCTCTATCTAATTGGCTAATTTTTTCATTTTTAATCACTAAATTTTTTACAGTAAGTACCTGATTTCCTACCTGTATGCCATACTTGCCACAAACTTTATTAATTTCTGCTGAAACATTTTCTATATATGGTATTGCTCCCACATATTTTACAAGTTTTTTATCAGTCTTGACCTTATTGTAACCTTGAGTTACTTCATAAATCCATTTTTTTAATACCTGTTTAGGGTATCCAAAAGCATAAGCAATTTTTTCAATATATTCAATTTCTTCCTTTCTATACTGTTCAATTGATGAATGTGTTAAACTTCTTTTAATTAGTGTTTTAACACTATTTCTTTTATGTGTTAATGGATGTGATGACTGAAATGGTATAAGTACTGGGATATATGAAGATTTTCTATGCACTCTGAATTGTATATTCTCCTCTGTTTTAACAACCAAAACATCCAAAAATGCCAAAGTATTGTCATGTTCTTGTTCTACTGTCAGTTCAATAGATGGATAAATTTCACTATACTTTTTGTCAAGTCCTCAAGTTCATCATTTTTTAGCCTGGATAACAGAAAAATGTCATCAACATATCTGCAGTATATCAGTGGTGGATCCTCGAGTTTACTTATTATTTTTTCCTCAATGTCACTCATTATAATTTCAGCAAATAAAGTTGACAGTGGTGACCCCATAGGTCCACCATGATTTTGTTTGTACATCTTGTTGTTAAACTTAAAAATGTTATTTTCATATATGTACAATAAAATTTCTCTTAACTCCTCTATTTGTATTGCATTCATTGTCTGTAGCACATATAATTTTTCAATAATTATTTCTATTGCCTGAGGTACTGGTGTGCTAGGAAAAAGAGCTCTCACATCCATACTAGCCATATGATATTCACTTAAATCTTGTTTAATTACTTTAATTTTCTCAATAAATTCGTATGTATTCTTCACAGTGAACCTTGTCTTCATGAACACAGGTACCAAAAATTTGTAGATATTCTTTTCCAGTTTTATTAGTGGGGAATTCCTTTTTGATACTATCACTCTCATAGGTGTATCAGGCTTATGAGTTTTTATTTTTGCAAACATTTTTGGTATTCCAGTACCCATTGGTGGGTATGCTTTCTTTATTTCATCAGGCAAGGTGCTGTGATTTCTTATTCTAGCTAAGTACCTTACTTGAGATTCGGTTGGGTCTTTTGTTAGAATGCTGCAATTTAGTTCTTCTATAGCTCTATTCATTTTTAGATCATATTCAGTTGTGTTTAATATTACAATTTGCCCTGTTTTATCAGCTTCACAGAATTTAATTGTTGGGTCATCTCTTAATTTAATCAGTTGTTCCTTCTCATACTGAATTTTATCTATATGATATTTCTTTTTCTTACTTTTTTCATTAAATTCTTTCAAAACAATTCTATACAGTTTACTTCGAAAATTTTCACGTTCTTCTGCTGGTACACTGCGTGCCATTTCTTCTAAGTTTGGTATTAATTCCTCCGTCCTCGGCAGGCTCCGTGGAAACGCAAATTTTTTACCTCTCTGCAAAATAGCTCTTTGCGTGAAGCTCAAGGTCAAGTTGGAGTTATTCTGATATACCTCATACATATTCTCCTGTTGTTCTTGTACACGTTGTCTGTCAATCATCACGTGCAACTTTTTTCCATGACTGCTCTTGAGCATTTTTTTTCGTATTCCACGATGTCAAAAATTTCTCTGAAGGTTACATCCAAAATCTCATCTTTCCAATTACCATCGAACTTTCTATACTTTTTATAACATATCAAATCGATTAAATGTAAACATTTCATATTCAAGTTAAAAATCAGTTTCCTTTTATTGACAATTTCAGCTCTTAATCTCTTTTTTTTTTTTTTGGCACTCCTGGATTATTCTATTATCTTTAGCAGTGACTGGGCAATTCCGTATTTTTAAATATTTTGGTGTTATTTCTAGGTCACGGCACGTCACCAAAAATTCTTCTTGATTTTCTGACTTTACTAATTTAATTTTAGCCTTCTTAAACGCCTTAATATCTCTCATCTCGAAGTTGTGAAATTGATTCCTATAGCGCATAATCCCAGAGTATGATAGCGACTGCAAACCCCACACCTCAACTATCCCAGCTCAGAATTTTGCGTGTAATTCTCAATTATTATATTTGCACTTTTAAGGTATTAACCTCTTGCAAAGTGCGAATAGTTTACGTGCAATTCATAAATGAAAAAACCATTAGGAAGAACCATTCACTCACCATAAAGATCATGGTAACCTCCAATGACCACACACTTCCAACACGTCATTCATCGTGATGTAACTGGGCTTCCACAGGTTTACAGACTTCTTGCTTACGTTTCTTATTTTCGGGTGTGAAACATCGTTTTTTTTTTTCTCTTTTGCCTTATAAGATGTTACTATAATGCTTGTCAATTCGATAAAAATCACACATACAACTCATTCATACCAAGTAAAAACTATGTACATAACCTTACATTCACAGGTGATTAAACCTTGGTCAACTCTAATTATCAAACTCCTCCTTCTGTTTCACAACCTCTGCTACTCCCACTGCAAGTGTCACACCCATTCAGCCCCACACATCCAATCCTCTAGTACTTTCAACAGGTCCCTGTCATCTTCAGGAGGCAGGTGTGTCTCACCCGCCCACCACAGCTCAAGTGAGCAGAGCCATCGAGGCCCGGGCCCTAGTCGCTATCTCTGAATCAGGAGAATATGTATGAGGTATATCAGAATAACTCCAACTTGACCTTGAGCTTCACGCAAAGAGCTATTTTGCAGAGAGGTAAAAAATTTGCGTTTCCACGGAGCCTGCCGAGGACGGAGGAATTAATACCAAACTTAGAAGAAATGGCACGCAGTGTACCAGCAGAAAGAACGTGAAAATTTTCGAAGTAAACTGTATAGAATTGTTTTGAAAGAATTTAATGAAAAAAGTAAGAAAAAGAAATATCATATAGATAAAATTCAGTATGAGAAGGAACAACTGATTAAATTAAGAGATGACCCAACAATTAAATTCTGTGAAGCTGATAAAACAGGGCAAATTGTAATATTAAACACAACTGAATATGATCTAAAAATGAATAGAGCTATAGAAGAACTAAATTGCAGCATTCTAACAAAAGACCCAACCGAATCTCAAGTAAGGTACTTAGCTAGAATAAGAAATCACAGCACCTTGCCTGATGAAATAAAGAAAGCATACCCACCAATGGGTACTGGAATACCAAAAATGTTTGCAAAAATAAAAACTCATAAGCCTGATACACCTATGAGAGTGATAGTATCAAAAAGGAATTCCCCACTAATAAAACTGGAAAAGAATATCTACAAATTTTTGGCACCTGTGTTCATGAAGACAAGGTTCACTGTGAAGAATACATACGAATTTATTGAGAAAATTAAAGTAATTAAACAAGATTTAAGTGAATATCATATGGCTAGTATGGATGTGAGAGCTCTTTTTCCTAGCACACCAGTACCTCAGGCAATAGAAATAATTATTGAAAAATTATATGTGCTACAGACAATGAATGCAATACAAATAGAGGAGTTAAGAGAAATTTTATTGTACATATATGAAAATAACATTTTTAAGTTTAACAACAAGATGTACAAACAAAATCATGGTGGACCTATGGGGTCACCACTGTCAACTTTATTTGCTGAAATTATAATGAGTGACATTGAGGAAAAAATAATAAGTAAACTCGAGGATCCACCACTGATATACTGCAGATATGTTGATGACATTTTTCTGTTATCCAGGCTAAAAAATGATGAACTTGAGGACTTGACAAAAAAGTATAGTGAAATTTATCCATCTATTGAACTGACAGTAGAACAAGAACATGACAATACTTTGGCATTTTTGGATGTTTTGGTTGTTAAAACAGAGGAGAATATACAATTCAGAGTGCATAGAAAATCTTCATATATCCCAGTACTTATACCATTTCAGTCATCACATCCATTAACACATAAAAGAAATAGTGTTAAAACACTAATTAAAAGAAGTTTAACACATTCATCAATTGAACAGTATAGAAAGGAAGAAATTGAATATATTGAAAAAATTGCTTATGCTTTTGGATACCCTAAACAGGTATTAAAAAAATGGATTTATGAAGTAACTCAAGGTTACAATAAGGTCAAGACTGATAAAAAACTTGTAAAATATGTGGGAGCAATACCATATATAGAAAATGTTTCAGCAGAAATTAATAAAGTTTGTGGCAAGTATGGCATACAGGTAGGAAATCAGGTACTTACTGTAAAAAATTTAGTGATTAAAAATGAAAAAATTAGCCAATTAGATAGAGCAGGAATTTATGAAATCCCAATAAACCAGCAACCACCTGTGTCATATATAGGCAGCACCAAGAATAAATTAAAGTATAGATTGAACCAGCATATTAATAATTGGAATAAAAAGAAGCTAAGACAGCATTGACCCAATATTGTATGGAAAATCAAAAATGCCCAAGGTTTGAAGATATTAAAACTATTAAGAGCTGTAAAAACGAAAAGCAGTTAAGAATTGCAGAATCAGTGTTAATTGAAAAAAACAGATCAAGATTATGCAACATTAATGAGCCAAGTAACCTAAACGAACAATGGAAAGCCCTAATAAAAATTGAACAGCAGCATAAAAAGAAAGAGGGAAAAAAGAGCAGCAGGGACAATAGATGGCGCCAGAGACACAACGATTCAGAGATAGCGACTGGGGCCCGGGCCTCGATGGCTCTGCTCACTTCAGCTGTGGTGGGCGGGTGAGACACACCTGCCTCCTGAAGATGACAGGGACCTGTTGAAAGTACTAGAGGATTGGATGTGTGGGGCTGAATGGGTGTGACACTTGCAGGGGGAGTAGCAGAGGTTGTGAAACAGAAGGAGGAGTTTGATAATTAGAGTTGACCAAGGTTTAATCACCTGTGAATGTAAGGTTATGTACATAGTTTTTACTTGGTATGAATGAGTTGTATGTGTGATTTTTATCGAATTGACAAGCATTATAGTAACATCTTATAAGGCAAAAGAGAAAAAAAAAAAAAAACGATGTTTCACACCCGAAAATAAGAAACGTAAGCAAGAAGTCTGTAAACCTGTGGAAGCCCAGTTACATCACGATGAATGACGTGTTGGAAGTGTGTGGTCATTGGAGGTTACCATGATCTTTATGGTGAGTGAATGGTTCTTCCTAATGGTTTTTTCATTTATGAATTGCACGTAAACTATGCGCACTTTGCAAGAGGTTAATACCTTAAAAGTGCAAATATAATAATTAAAACATTTTAGCTGGAATATGCTTATTTAGATGGGAATGTTGTTCATCTTATTTGTGCCGAGTTAATTTGTATGACGATTATGGGCAAAACACGTAACAGTATTAACAAAGAAAGGTAACTTGATCATCCTCTATGTTACGTTAACTAAAACTTTTACAAAAAGTTCGTAAGTTGGAAGCTTTCGACCTTATCGTTCCGTCTATCGAAAACCTTCTGCAGCCACTAACATCATTCCCTACAAATCTTGCACCCTGCATCTCTACAAGCTTGCAGCATTGAAGTCCTACATCCACAGGGCTCATATCATTTGCAACAACCAACTCTCTCTTCAAGAAGAACTCTCCAAAATTTCTACAATAGCCCTCTCTCATGGTTTCCCTGCTGTTACAGTTAACTCCCTCATAAAGAAATATGAAAACCATTCGAAAATCGAATGCCTCCTTCCTCACAAGAAAGAAGACCTGAAATTCTGTGGTTCTGTTCCTTACCATCCTTCCTATGCTTATAAGTTACAGATCCTTTTTAGAAGTTTTGGTTACCATCTTGCCATTAAATCTACCCCAAACATCTTGAAACTTCTACAAAGGGATAGGGACAAAGTTGAAAGCCTGAACCTCCCAGGAGTTTACTGCATTCCTATCTCTTCTTCTACTGGGGATAACTTATACATTGGAAGCACATACAGGAGCATTAGCCATAGAATTTTAGAACACAGAAAAGATGTTTCGAAAGGCAATCCCAACACTGCCTTGTCTATTTTGACAATGGAAGACACATCTGCAGTTCCCCACTGGAACGAAGCAAAACGAATTGCTTCGTTTGACAATCGTTTTGCCCTCCGTTACCGTGAAAGCATAGAAATTATTTTCAACTCAATGACTTGCAACTCCGAATCTCCTCTCTACATTCCGTTGATCTGGAGATCAATTCTAAGTTTTGGCAACAAAAATAGGAAAAATTCAAATGTAGAATCTGGCAACAATTTTAGTCCTCCATTGGCGTGATGAAGACCTAAGATAAGGTCGAAAGCTTCCAACTTACGAACTTTTTGTAAAAGTTTTAGTTAACGTAACTAGCGTGATCAAGTTACCTTTCTTTGTTAATTTGTATTTGGTTTCCACCACTAAAAAATCTTTATGCTCATCCTCTATGTTTCTGATGAAAACTTTGAAATACTTGTAATAACAAAATCAATACAGTAGATTTCCAAGACTTAATTCTCCAGGAGTGAGGAATACACTGTCAAATCCCATTCTGTAATCTATATAGAAAACATGGAAGTTCTTGTGGTTCTGATTTGCTTCTTTTAAAACAATGGAATTTATTATGAATTGTTCTTTGTATTCTTTGGAACACTTTAAAACATCTTGTTTTGCTGTATGGATAAAATACTGTTAGAAATAGTGGTCACAAACTTTTTTGTTCATGCATGCTGTTCACAGTTCATAGATAGTAGGAAGACGTGAGATAAGCCCACATTTGGATTTGATCTTACTAAATACAGTAGAGTTTCCATATAACGAACTTCCATTTAACAAAAAATTTTGCGAAACCTCGACTTTTAACGGCACTTACATGCAAATTACTCTCCATATTACGAAAAATAATTTCTATATAACAAAGTTTTTTCCATCTAAAATGTAATTTTTTTTACGATTTTTCCTTTTGGGGTGATATGTGCATGCACAACCATAAAAGTAAAGAGGGGAGAACTAAATTCATTCCGACTCTCCACAAGGGAAGGAAGTTGCTGCCTTAAATCCTTATCTTTGCAGGGCTGGAAGGTCGTCTTTGGAAGCGGGAGTTAAAACATCACTGAGTCATGAGTGTTTATGATTATGTGCACACACGCAGTTCTTTTCTCCGAGATTTGGAACCCGTGTGAAAGTCCTCGTTTTATTTCTCTCTTCTGACCACGAGAGTTTCTTACCACTTTGCTGTCTTCCGCAAATGCTGACACGTGCGGCGACCACCAAGTCTTGTTGGGGGGAGGGCATACGGGGAATCATGCATACAGCACAAGGTTTTTATTCAAAGGTGGAAGCACCGGTTGTATCCAGTGTGGGCCTGATTCTGTAGAAAACACACTCTTATTCAATCAGTACGCGTATCTCTCGCCTGTGTGTTAACTCGCTCAAAATGTCGAAAAGAAAGTGTTTGTGTCTTTCGGATCAATTGAAACTCTTAGATGATATTGATAAAGGAATGAAGAAGAAAGATGTGTCTATAAAGTATGGTATAGCAGCAAGCAGTGTGTCAACAATTTTAAAAAATCGTTCTGCAATCATTCAACACGAAAGCAGTATGAATGTGAATAGAAACAAATTTAAACAATGTTCATCTGAAGACGTCGATGCGGGTGTTTTAAAATAGGTAGGGATGATTCAAGATAAAAATGTGCCTCTCTCCGGTCCAATGATCCAACAAAAAGCCATTGATTTTGCTCAGAATTTAGGACACTCAAATTTTCAAGCCAGCGTTGGATGGCGAGATAAATTTAAAAAGAGACACGGAATTTCATATCAAACCATATTAGGAGAAAGCATAGATGTTTCAGAAGAGTTGTGTGAAAAATGGAAAAAAGAAGCTGCAAAATTTTTGGAGGAATATGGTGCAAAAAACATCTTTAATGCAGATGAAATGGGATTATTTTTTAATTTAAGTGTCTACCAAATAAAACCTTAACATTTCAAGATGACAAGTGCTTCGGAGAGAAGCACAGCAAGCAAAGAATAACTGTTTTCTTATATGCGAATGTGACTGGCGATGAAAAATTAAAACCGTTAGTAATCGGGAAAAGTCAAGACCCGAGATGCTTCAAAGGTACGAAATCTTTAGAAGTGGACTATAAATTCAATAAAAAGTCATGGATGACTTCGGATATTTTTGAAAAGTGGCTATTAAAATGTGATAAACAATTGAGAAAACAAAATTGCATTGCTTATAGAATACTGCCCTGCACATCCGCCAGACTTTGCTTCAAAATGCAGACTGAAAAACATAAAAAGTTATTTTTCTTCCTGCCACCACAACTTCGAAACTTCAGCCATTAGACCAAGGCATAATTAAAAATGTTAAAGTGCATTATCGAAAAAGGACCCTGTAAAAAGTTATTCTTATCTTAGAAAGCAGCCAGTGTATAGATATTATTAATTTGAGAATCTCCATATCAGAGATGACGAAAGCTTGGCAGTGTGATGTGTGACTTCATCCATTATGCACAACTGTTTTGTTAAATCTGCAGCCGGCTTCAAAAGTGATGCTGAATCCAATACAATGAGCCTGGCAGATTTGAAGGGAAAATGGCAGTATCTGAAAGACATGGGAGCTGTTGAAGAAGATACAGAGCTCTCTAATTTTCTCAATGTTCATGAAGACATTGCGATTGCTGAATATCCTACGGAGTACGACATCTTGCAAAATGTTAGGAAATGTAGTGAAGAAACAACAGTGAGTGATAAAGATGATAATGAAGAGGCTATTAAAAAAACCTTCACAAGAAGAAATGCTAAAAGCATTTGATACAATACAAAGGGGATTACAGTTTCAAGAAAGTGTTACAGATGAAGTGTTCCGATCTTTACAAAAATGTGAAAAATTTTATGAACAATGCGTTTTTTATGATAAATCTGTACAAAGCAGTATTACAGACTTTTTTACAGCTCACGATATGTGCTGAAGACCATAAAGAGGAGACTAAGTTTCAGTCTTTGTTTGCTTCTCGTTTTTTCAATTTCAGTTACTAATTTCTATTTAATGAATTTTCTTATGATTGGTGTGTTTAATAATCTCACATGCTGTAGCACTTCTGTGTTTTTTTGGAATGGGGGAGGGGGGGCAGAACTGTAGAACAATCACACTACCCATGCCTCATCCACGATGCAAATTTGCATTCAACTCAAATGTTTATCCAAAAATCCCTGCCTCTAGCCACTTAAGAACCAGGGTTACCATGATTTTTTTTTTCTTAGCTCCTATATGATATTATTATTACTATCATCACTGTTCCACATTTATTCATCTATGGCATTTATCGCACATCTTGAAATAGCTGCATGAGTCAGTTAGTAAAACATTCCTAAGCAGCAGTATTCAAAACTGTTTTTAATTTACTATGATCTTGATGTGGCAGCAATAGTGTGTGCGTGTGTGAATGATTGCTCTCTAATACAAAACTCACAACTTTGGAGCACTGTTGTACTGTTCACTTCTCCATGATTAACTTTTATCATCTTTAAAAAATTACAAAAATATTAAAGGAAACATCCTTTAAAGATCAGAAACTCCTTTACCAAAATTTAACGACTTTAAAAAGTTTAGCATGACACCTTGTATTACAGGCTTCGATTAGTGGAAAATATTATCCCACATGCAAACACATTCCATCAACAAAACCAAACAAGCAAAACAATCTTAAAAAATAAAACTGAAAGTCAATGAAATGTGGTATTTAAATAAGCACAAAAGGATACAGTTTGTGCTTCTGATATGTTGTCATTCTCAATATGTATGCTTGCTAGTATCTCATAAGCTTTTACATTAGTAGGATCTACTTCCAAAACTTTTTCACAGGCTGCTGATGCTTCTTCATAGTTGAATGTGTTAACAGCAGATTCAGCCTAAAATTGTAATAAATATTCTAAGAATGAAAAATTAAACTATAAAAAATAATGAAACACACATTCTACATATGCACACAATCAAACTTATAGATGATCACAAGGTCATATAAAAGCACATTTGCAATTATAAAATGCACTGGAATATGAATGCCATACTTCTGATTATACTAACAAGTAGAATATAATGGAAAACATAGTCTGACTGCATAAGAAAATACACAAATTTACTTATAAAAATCCAGTGTAATATATTGTTAATTATGAGCATATCAGCTGGCTTGAATTCAGAAATACCTGGAAATCAGGTATTTACTTGGGTATATCTTTTTAAGCAATCAAACAGATAGCTGGATAGGTGCCAGGTTGCCCTGGGATTAAATATCATACTCTGGCACCCAAATTTCTTATACTTCAAATTTTGTAGTTTTCAGTAAATGCCATTTCTATTGTATAATCCAGTGGTTCCCAAACTTTTTAGAATCTCGGCGCCCTATGTCAAATTCTAACAAGTACACTTTGCTTATGTCAAATTCTAACAAGTACACAGGTAAAAATAAATAAAACATGTATTGAAGATCACAAAAAAATTTAATTGAAAAAATTCAACTAATCATAATTAGTGGGATGGATGAGTCTGTTGATCACTTCACATTTTCTCAAATCTTGGAATCAAACTGGACACAGCCACCCTCATTTCTTTCTCCACATTGATTTTTGAGCAACACTTAGTTTTTATCACAGCGATCGATGTGATACAAAACTAAGTAAATGGATCGGTTTTTACTGTTTAGTAAGAACAGATCCATTTTTAAAAATACATATGAGAAGAAAAACTTCAAAAACTTCACTTAATCACAACAATAATCAGTTGATACGCCGAAAGCTTACAAATGCCGAAACTCAGCGACAGAACATCAACATAACAGACTGCCAACCGACAAATGAGCCACAAATGACAATGGATGAGCATATTTAAAGGATCTGGTGACCTTCTTGAAAAATCTGGACTGAGTCTCATTTCTAGACAATCAGAGAACGAGAAAGAAATGTTTATCAGAAGCACAGAGGCTGGTGCGAAAGCTCAGGTTACTTCCAGCAGCAGCCACGTGGAACACACACATGCGCGCCATCTAGTGACCATTTGTAGAGGCTTCTGCAAACAGTTATTACTAAGTGAGTTACTGGTTTGCACCAGGTCCTCTAGATGTGGCATCCTATCACATTGAATTGAAAATGGAATAAAATTATGAAAATTTTGTAATATTTCGTGGTGCTCTGGGTAGCCGCAGCTCACACTTTGGGAGCCACTGGTATAATCTATTGCCCATCTGTTAAAATGTTTTAAGTTTTAGGTTCTGCAGATAATACACCACTCTATAAAAAATAAAAACTTTTCACTGGCAGTGTCAAAAATTTTAAAGAGTCCATGTAATGATTGTCAAGAAGTGGTTTTATTGTAAAAGTAGAAAAATGTGTTAATAACAGAAAAAATGTAGCACAGTAAAAAGACAGAGGGCTGCAAAAAGATAAAACTCTAAACTTTTGGTCAGTCCCTGGTGAAATTTCAGAAATACTGGCATGCATACTCTTGGTTTTCAGTTATCAAAAACCATGACTCACTAAAAATGTTGAAGTTTTGTGGTAATAACTGTAATGCCAATTTAGTAAATTATATTTCATGGCTTCCCATTTATGTTCATGCTTTTGTTAATCTGAGATTGAAGAGCAGTTTTTTCATTGAGTTGATTTCAGTTTTTAGATCAATAAATTACAAAAACAGCTACAAAGTTGTTACCATTTTTAAAACATTTTTCCCTACACCAGGAGCTGTATGTCTTGATTTGGTTGCATGAAAATATGGGATACAAAAAATTTAGATTAATACAAGTATTTTCTAATAGAATGATGAAAGTTATAATATAATTTGGAATAACTGCCAAGAACTTTGTCCCAGTCATGCCCTTGTTTTGAACTCAGAAAACATGGTAACCCTACCCATGGAACACACACTTCAGCAGAATAACCCAAAATGAAATGATAGTAGCAGAACCACAAAGTGATCTAAACAAACATAGAAACTCATTCAATTGGCTGAAATATGCTCCGATGCTGCATGCACACAGATGTGGTAGCATATAATCATCTGAGGCAAACACTAACTCCAGAGTCAAAAGTATGATTCAGCTGATTTTTGTGCCTCTAGGCACATTGATTGATTCCTGAATTACTAATGGCCAATTTAACCTAATCCATCAGTCTTGTTTTTCCAGTCTGTATTTAAGTTGGAAATTTTTCTCTTGCAGCAACTTGTTAGCAGGAATTGAAGCAAAATGCTAGACAGATTAGAAAAATCTGCAATTTTGTTTTCTTGTTTGTTTGGGGTTTTTTACATGAAAATACAAGCAAAATGCTATGAAAATCAGAACAATCTGCAGTTTTATTTTCTTGTTTTTTTTTTTTTGTTTTTTTTTTCCCCTTTTTTTATTGGGTTTTTTTTTTGAGATGGCACTATAAAAACCAAAAACAAACAAGGCTCCACACTTTTGATTTCAATGAAAATAAATGTGTGCATCTGCTGGTGGGATAGTTTGTGCAAATATATACAATATCTTTTTTGTGCAACTATGGCCAATGACAATGAGATTCTAGATTTTGTTGTTGCTCAGATGTGAAAGTTCTGTTTTGTAAGTCAAATTCCTTCCATCTTTTTACAATTGCATTTTTGGCTCCAGGGTGTATCACTTGCATGCCAAAACAGATAGATCATTACAATAAACCCACTTTCAGCCACTTGTAATTTCCACTTCCTAACTTAAGATTTCATTTTAAAAAAAAGGGATTTTATATTTTCCATTGAATTTTTCTAATGAAGTGCACATTCAATCTCTCCTCATTCAGCCTCTTAATCACTAAAACAAAAAAATTTGTGATTTCTTTTAAGTGAAATTAAAGTTTAAAATCAGCACAGTCTGTGCTTAGCATGTCACAAAAACCTTTTGGGTGATGAAAGACAATAGTGAAATGGAAAGAATACATTTTGAATTGTAATTTCACTGTAAGTAAAACTAAAACCTTGGGGAACACTAGTTCCAATGATTCATTTAGCATGAAGAGACCACAAGGAATAGCACAGCATGCATTTCCTTGAGAAAATTCACAAAGAAATATAAGCTGGAATAGCAAACTATGCATTTCATCAGAAAAATTCACTAAGAAATGTTGACATGAAGTCTTACATCCACAGGGCTCATATCATTTGCAACAACCAACTTTCTCTTCAAGAAGAATTTTCCAAAATGTCTACAATAGCCCTCTTTCGTGGTTTCCCTGCTCTTACAGTCAACTCCCTCTTAAAGAAATATGAAAACAATTCAAAAATTAAAATGCCTGCTTCCTTGAAAGAAACTCTGAAATTATCTGGTTCTGTTCCTTACCATCCTTCCTATGCTTATAAGTTACAGATCCTTTTTAGAAGTTTTGGTTACCATCTTGCCATTAAATCCACCCCAAACATCTTGAAACTTCTACAAAGGGATAGGGACAAAGTTGAAAATCTGGACCTCCCAGGATTCCAATCTCTTCTTCAACAGGTGATAACTTATACATTGGAAGCACACACAGGAGCATTAACCACAGAATTTTAGAACATAAAAAAGATGTTTTGAAAGCCAATCCTAATACAGCCTTGTCTATTTTGACAATGGAAGACACATCTGCAGTTCCCCGCTGGAACGAAGAAAAAACGAATTGCTTCTTTTGACAATCGTTTTGCCCTCCGTTACCGTGAAAGCCTGGAAATTATTTTCAACTCAATGACTTGCAATTCTGAATCTCCTTTCTACATTCCGATTATCAGGAGATCAATTCTAAGTTTTGGCAACAAAATTAGAAAAAATTCAAATGTAGAATCTGGCAACAATCCTAGTCCTCCATTGGTGTAATGAAGACCTAAGATAAGGTCAAAAGCTCCCAACTTACGAACTTTCTTGTAAAAGTTTTTTCATGTAACGTAAGTAGCGTGATCAAGTTACCTTTATTTGTTAATATTGTTACGTGTTCTGCCCATCATTGTCATTTTTAATCAATGTTTAAAAAAAATTCCACATTTTAATGAGATTTATCATTTAGCTAAAAGTATTGTCACATTCTCAACATTCTCTCTTTTGTGGTTCAATTATGAATGCTTGTCACAAAATTACCATTGCTGCTGTAATTTGACAAAAATGCAAGTGGCAGGTTAAACACTGCTTGTAGATCTACTACTCCTTGCTCTGTGGCCTGTTAACATTCAAAATTAACATCTGTCTTTTATCTTCTATAGAAAACATATCCAAACTACTTCAAGATGTTCTAATTAGAGGTAAGCACAGGCCTGGCCCAGACCAGGGTTGTTCTGGCTTTTCATCAGTTAAGTGAAAATTTCAGGGCTGGGACCATGCTGGGCCTGTATTGAAAGGTTTAGCATTTAGCTCCTGCATTAAAAAAGATCTTTTAATCTCACAAAATGAAGACTGACTAGTTACATAATTAGATCATGAAGTTCACTGAATAAAATGACAAAACTCCATCTGCCACTGGATACATTCATTAATTACAGCTGAAACAGACAAGCCAGAATAGAATGTAAGATGAGAGTCTAAAATGGGATGTTTTATTTCTTTGAAGGTTGAATTGCTGACAACATGACAAAATGGGATAGCACTCATGAGCCACACAAAAAAGAAAAGTAAAAATGCATGTGTTTTAACTGTTTCACTCATAAAAAACCAGTACTAAGCTGCTGTTAGTATATAACAAAATGCCTTCACCAGGACTGCCCAAATCAATATCTGATAATAAAATCTACTTCCTTTAATCAATACAGTGCTAACTGTTCAAAATATAAGAAAAAATATGCTGCAAAAATTTAGATTTTTAATTATAGATTACAGAAACATCACATGCATTTAGTTTAAAAACATGGTTAAATATTACGAATGTGAACATTTTTGGAACTTTACTGTTACACTTAAATTCAATAAAAAAAGATGGTGCATAGAGAGCAAAACTCTACAGAAATTTCTCATGCTTGTGAATTAAGTCAGAATTCATTATGAAGTTATTTATACTTAAGCATGCATGGGGCTATAAATGAAAGAGAAATGCTATCCCTAGTCTTTAACATAGCAAAAGGTGATTAAGGAATGCAAGAACATACTTTATAATCAAAATTATTATGTTTCAAAAATCAGGATTGCAGTTCCTTACTCTGACATGAAAGCAACTTAACAGGTCAAGGAAGTTGTGCTAATTCTATCATGTCAGGAGGTTAAGTACCAATTTTGAAATTTAATTTTGCTTTAAAAAAGAAGGGGGGAGGAAGAGGCAGTAGCTTTGTTGACGGATTTTAAAGAGATTACTGCAAGATTAAGATATAGCATTTCTCATTAGGCTAAGCTATTAATAAATACAAAGACATTGTTTTGTACTACTATTGAAACTAGAAAAAGCAATGAAATTTATCAAAAAACAATTAAAAATCAGGAATACAATCAGGAAGATTAATAGAATGGTACTTTGTCAAAAAAAAAAAAAAATCCAAAACATGAAGAACCACACAAAATTCTCATTCCTGCTAGAACAGACATTTCTGATCTGAAATACTTTTAACCAGTGGATGGATATCTTGCAAACTTTGTCGACTTTTCCATTTTCCAATTGCAGGGTCCCATGACCATGATGGTTTTGGAGCAAAAAATAAAAATTGTAACAAAATGGCATAGAATTTTAACTCCTGAACTTCCTGCCCACCCAAACAGAAACATTAAGCAAATTCTCCATACAATAATGACCACTATTTGTTTCTTGAAGATAAGAAACCCAGGAGGAGCCAATAAATAAATAAATAAAAGGTGGCAAGAGGTCAGAATGATGAAGGCTGAGATTCCTGAACAATGACTAACTGTAAGGCAGGAAAGTATGTGCTGGGCTGGATGACAGAGGTATCAATTGTCACAGTGGGAAAAGCACATGGAGGACTATTTCCTGCTGGGGAGAAGGACTGGCTTCTTTGATCCTCTCTGTCGACCTTGCAGCTGTGCATTCCCTTGGGCATTAACTGCTATTACTCCTATACCCCACCCTTTCCTAACCTACCTTCACTTCCTCATCCTACAACCACAGTGAAACCAGTCGTTTGGCTAATCCAACATGACCATGAAATGCCCAAAAATTGTTCCTTTGGCTTTGCCATATATTTTTCATGTTCCTAAAACTTTAATAACAACCAAGGGAAAGGGGCCAATTTGAAATTAAGAGATGGCATTGAAATTCAAAAGTCTCTCAGGAACAACAGAAATGTTGGCAGCTACAAGTCTATCTGCATACATTACAAGAAAAAATGGGGACAGCTTGCATTCCTTTCAATCTAAAAACCACTTCTCTCTAGCCTAAAATGTGGTGAGACTTGGATGCAACTTTAACAGCTTACCTCTTCTTCTTCTTCTTCTCTCTCTCTCTCTCTCTCTCTCCTTTTCTTCTTCTCTTAAATCTAAGATGGGTTGAGTCTTCCACTCAGCAGATTCCCCCAATCTTCTCTGTTCCTTGCTTTCCAAAAAAAATTCAGCATATGTTTGGCAGCTTGAGATATTCTTTATTAATTTCAGCCACTGTACCTTTTTAACCCAATAAAAACTTATTTTTAGATTCTTGGACAAAATCCTTTTCAAAGTTGATAAACACTACATATAATTCCAATTTAACATCACAGAAGTTTTCAGAAAGCTGCTTCAGTATAAGGGCATTATCAGAGGATGGCATGACTTGCTTAAAGTCACACTGCCTTTCAATAATTTTCTACCACCTTTCTAAGCATATCTTCCACCACCTGTTATGCTTTTCCTCAACATGATTAAGTAATTATTTTTTTGGCTCAGAATTATCATGAAAAAACAACAACTGTATACTAGTATGATTTTCATGTACTTCCAATGATTTTCTTCACTAATATTCTGCAATGACTAAATATGCCTTGCAGATTACACAAACTAATGAAATAATGTTCTTGTAAATTGGCATGCTGATTGCTAACAGATCTTAGGAATAAAACCAGTTTCCTGCACTATCAGAAGGATTCTGTGTGACAAAAGGGGACCTATCCACCTACTGTGATTAATCAGTTCTACATCAATTTCATCATAACTTGCAGCCTTAACACATTTCAGGGATAAAATAGCACTGCTTTTTTTCTTTTTTTATGGGAGGTTTAACGACCATAGTGAGCAACTCAGTGGGCTATAAGCAGTCGCCAGTCTCTAATTTAGGAACACTGGTTCCAGGAAAGGGAGAGAGCCAGTGCCGTAAGACAAACACGACATCCATGACTCACCGGGATTTGAACCTGGACCCTTCTCGAACAAATGATTAGCAGAAGCCATCACTTAGACCTCTGCGCCACATGGGGCTGCATAGCACTGCTTACTTCATGAGTATCTGATACTCCAGTTCTCCTGATCATTGCCAGTAACATTTTTGCCATAAGTAGTAGCTCTCCAAAACATGTAATCCATCTATTCAATATATCCATTTTGCACAACAGAAGTTGCTCATCTTTGTAAGCAAGCCCTGTGTGTGTTTGTGAGTCACAGGCTTTCTACTTTTTCTCCCCCATTAACAAAACTTCAATACACCAGTTTTTTAATGCAACTAAATGTGTTATGAGTGCAGTTTTAAAATCTATGCAACATCCGTGCAAAACTCAAATAAATATTGCCTAAATTGTTATTAATATTCTTACTACCTATATTCTTATCACCACATAATGGTTGACCACTTATATTTTGCTATTTATCTGCACAGAAAACAAGTTGGGAAAAGTGACTGAAATCCTGATATGACCGATTTGTGTCCGAAAAATCTTATTTTCCAAAGCACTAATAATATTAACACGTCCAAAAATGGTACATAAGTTGAAATCCTGGGTTTTCTGGGTTTATGTTACAGTGTTGGTTTTGTTTTGATGTGATTCTTGGTATTTTAATCAAAACTACTTGCTTTTCAGAGTGCTTTAGTGTAATCTGAAATAAGTCATGGAACTCAAATTTGGCATTGTCTCATCACCACAGAAACTTTTAGTACACCCATGTATTGGCTTTTCATTGCAATGGAACATTCTGGTCCTTGGCTCTCTGTTGCTTCCTCGTCTTCATGGAGAAACCACGTTCAATTGTTACCTTTCAAAACTGCATTTTTGAAATATTGAAAGGTTCCAAATTTTGGCGGTGTTTCAACACGCCACCAGGCACTCCCCTACCTGGCAGCTTCCTTCACCTTTATACTGCCCACCCAAAGTTCAGATTATCCTAACTTTCCTATGTTTTCCCTGAAGTCTTAAGTGGTTCTACCTTTATATCTTACAACACTTAGATCACATGCTTTTCCTGCAGCCACAATAAATCACATTTTACACTTACTTCCTTCAACCTGAAAGCTTTCACTGGATGAAGTATTCAACCTTAATGTAAACTTCAGCAACTCCCTTTCTATTATTAATCAGTCTTCACATTGATATCTTAGTAGCTATTCCTAGACTTGAAAACCAACTCCAAGAGTAAGAACCAAGAATCACTTGCTGTACCAGCAATACTGCTTTCACACAGTCATGATGAATACTGATTAATTTCAAAACTTTACTTAGCATCTTAGCCTGGGGTAACCAAACCGTCGATTGCAAGCTAACGCATGGTCAGTCGTTTGTTTTTTCGCACGGTTGACCCTTTTGGCGAATGTGATATCGACAAAGTTTCATTAAACATGTTCTCTACTTTCGACTTTGATTCTTCAGATTTAGAATCAGAAACTGTGAAACTTCAATCCAATGTAGTACTGAAGGCAAGAGCGACAGATATCACATTTTGGACACTATTGCAGGAAGAAAAATATCTCTGCTTGAGATCTGTTCTTTGCGGCAGACTGCTTTTTTGGATCCACATATCTCTGTGAAGCAACTTTTTCAGAAATGAAGATAATGAAGTTGAAATACAGGAACAGCCTGACTGATGTTCATTTAGAAGTGTGTATACAATTGTGCCTCACTGAATATGTGCCTGATTATTCTAAACTTTGTGAGGACATGCAGTGTCATGCATCAACATCTAAGAATTAAATACTGTAAATAAAGAATATCTAAGTAAACTTATATAATTTGTTTGAAAAATAGTGTTTCAGAAATAAAAAAATGATTTAAATATTATTTTCTGTATTTGTTTCCAAACTTACAAAACCACACATTCTAACAAAGAATTCGTGATATAGGCTTATTGCTATTTAAATATGCCTATATCACTGAGCTAAGCCATGGTAGATTACAGTAGGGAATGATAGCTTAAGATAGATCTTGGTTCCTCAAAGTTTGGCCACCCCAGATATTAGCCAATGCATGAGCTCAAGGTTTTGACAACCACACAGTGCTTCCTTGGATATCGAATTGAACATGTTAGTTAAATGAGCATATATTTTTAATGTTTGGAAAAAAGGTGATCTCCACTTATTTCAACATCTCTGAAACTGTATCTTTTTCCTTTAATACCTTTTCATCACAATGATACCATCAGAGACACAGAAATTGTTTGAGCTGTCTTCTTTTCACTTACTTCACATAGAAATTTTTCAAGTAGTTCTGGGGATATTACTTGTCCATTAGCAACAGGCTTCATAACTTTGCCACCTAAAATAAATATGAAAAAGAAAAGTTGTCTTTAACAGGCTGAAATTATATAAATGATGATTAAAAAGTCATCTTTAATGAGCTGAAATCACATCATAATAAAGGCCAAATTTTAAGGTCTATACAGTCCTACAAATATATGGGACTGATAAAATATGAATGAAAAAGTCAGCTCACATCTAAATAATCAAGTTTATTTTCAAAACATTCACTTCACAAAATTGGGCTTACATTAGCACTGAACTCTCCTAAATGTCTGCATCCAAGGATCGATCCAGGTTTTTAAAGATGATACCCATTTTTGCAAAATTCTGCCTATTTTTGTGAAATTTACCTTACCTTTGTAAATTTTGCCTATTTTTGAGTTTTGAGCAATTTCAATCCTCTATAATTATTATTCTGACAGTAATTATTGTTCTATTACGTTTTTATTTATTGTTATTCTATTCCTTTCCCAGTTTGCAACAAGTTTTCAGTTCTGATGACTGTGTACCCAGATCCAGTTTTCTTTTTTTTTTTTTTTTTTGTACAACTCTATGATTATTCTCCAGCTGAGATCTGGGGGGGGGAGGGGCTAATAACACTCCAGGTTGTGTTAAATTAGGAAAGTCATCAAAGGTCAAAATTTTTAAGAGCTGGAGAAAAAGAAAAAACTCACAAACTAAAAGAAAAATGTCAATCTTACGTATGTCACAACCTGATCCCCCATGAAGCAAATATGATCAGCACTTCATCATCATGCTGCTCTCCTCATAATTGTAAATGTGTTTCCTCGAATCCCAGCCAGTATGGCAAAGATTAATCTGAGTAGGGATGTGCAAAAAAACATCGATGTTTTTGAGCATCATTGTTTTACAAGTGATAAACAATTTTTGCAAAAGAATATTTTCTATGTGAAGTAAACCAATTGCAAAAGAATATATAAAACTGCAAAAGAATATATAAAACTGCAAAAGAATATTTTCTATGCAAAGTAAATGAATTTCTTTTTAGCACACAAGTGTAAAGATTTCCATTTAATTGGCATAAATAAGTACAAACTAAAATAAAACTAGATTGCTAGCTTTCACCGTTGAAAACGAGCAGCTTTGGAAATCTACACAATGGTGTGCTAATTCGGAAATCTACAGACTTGTGTGCTAATGAATGATTCTGTACTAGTGTTCCCCCTAGATCGTTTTAGCAGGGCACAGCGCCCTGCCCGTTTTTGACATGTTAAAATTCGCCCTGCCCCCTTTTTGGACTAGTAAAATGCTAGCTGCCCTCCCTAATTTTTACCCTGTCCTTGCCATTCTGTAGCTTGCCACACCCATAAACAAAGCGTCAGTCGCGAATGTACTCATGTAACTGTCTTGTTACGTGCAGATATCCGCAAACCTTACAGTTAACGAGATCTCGTGGAAATTGCAATTTTTTTTTTGGGGGGGGGGGGTTAATGACCACTGTGAGCAACTCAATGGGCTATAAACAGTCATCCGTCCTTAATTTAGGGCTACTGGTTCCAAGTAAAGATAAAAATTAGTGCTCACCACTACCCGCATGGCGACAGGTTTGAAAAATTGTCTCTCTGCACGGTCTGGTGGTCAAATTAATTTTTCATTACTAAATAATTTATTTGTATTTTTCAAAAGACTCCTATAAATTCGCAAGGCATTTTCTATCATCCAACTCACACATGGAAAAAAACAGTGCTTTGCTCAGTAAATAAGTGGGTATGTTCTATTTATAGATTCACTCTTCAAGAAAGGGGAGATGGTTTTCCCCACTGAAGTTTAAACACGAAGTAACGATAATGGACATCTGAGCTTCAGCCGAAACTCTGATGTTACAAACCGACTTCAGCAGCTCGCTTTTACTTTTTCCGAAAATGCAAGATTTTGCATTGATTATTCACTTCCAGCTTATCAACAGAAAAAGAACAGCAATAATTTTACTACTTTTGTTAACAAAACAAAAGTTCGAAATCGGAACTTTCCCTCGCTGTCTTTTGTCCCCTGTTGAGTCGTGTTTCCTCTGCACGGTGAGCACGCAGTAGCGTCTTTGGAACTTTAATTTTGTTTTAAAATACTAAAATATTTTTGCTCTGCTCTTAATACAACAAAATGTTACTACAGATTGAGAAAACATGCTTTAAGTGAAATTAAATGTAAATAATCGATACTGCATTGTTCACTTTGCATTCTAATTTTATGGGTCATGGAAACGGCAGATTCTATTATGGACACAGATTTTAAAATTGAATTTTGCTTTGAAAAAGAGGAAGGGGCAAAATGTTTAATATAATGATTGGTTGGTTTTGAAGAGACTGTTAGAAACATGCATTTCATTAGGAAAAATTCTTAGAAAATATCGAGTCTCTCTTTTTCACTATAGCAAGATATTTAGAACAAAAAATAAGAATATAATCACAATGTGAAAGGGGGGGATTACGTAGCTTGGTAAGAAAATTTCGAAATTCTGAAAATCACGGACCATAATCATCCGTGCTTAAAATAATCTTTTTTTTTGTTTTTAATTTGAGATTTTAACGACCACCGTGAGCAACTCAATGGGCTATAAGCAGTCGCCCGTCCCTGATTTAGTGTCACTGGTTCTAGGGATGGGAGAGAGCCAGTGCCGTAAGACAAACACAACATCCATGCCTCACCGGGATTCAAACCCGGACCCCTCACGGACGAATGATCACAGGCCAGCGCCTTAGACCACTGCGCCACCGGGGCGGCAATCATTTTTGGACTGTAATCAAATTGAATGGCGAAGTTTGTTTTTTGAAGCAGCAAAATACTGGATGGTTCAAAAGAAAAGATTAATTTCACGGTTTTATCTCGGTTACCAGTGAATTCAATTCCAGTCAGAAATCAAAAGGTAATTTGTTAGCCATCAAATTAAATGCTGATCCCCCCCCCAAGCAGCAAAACACTGGATGGAAGCAATTTTTTTTTCTTTTTATTTCAGTCCTTTGGTTCAAATAAATTACCTTCAAATAACTTTAATGCATGTTTTCATGTATTTAATAATCCATTGATTAGAAGTATGGTAAGAAGCATTTACTTTTACTTTTTATCCATGAACAGGCAACTAAAAAAATGTTACGTTCTTCTGGCAATAAAAAAAGTAGATCTGATTCTTATTGAGTAAATGAATGTTAACGAAACCATTTCAATATACTGAAATCAATTTTAATTTACATTCTTTGGTTTTCATGAAAAAATATATTAAATGCAAAAAAAAAAACCAAAGAGTTTGTTGTTGAAAAAAATATTCTTACTTCACCACTGTATGTAATGGTATGTTTAGGATGAGAACAGGGTCAAAGGTTGATTTCGGGGAGGTGGGGTAGCAGGGTCTGAAACTATGAGCTTACGCATGCATAAAATGCCCCTTTTTGAAAAAAATGTGCTCTTTCTTCCAGATATGACCTGTTGTCATCACAAAGTGCCCGTTTTCCTGATCTTACAACGTTTTGCACACATACCCCCCCCCCTCCTTTTTTTTTTTTACACAAATGTGCCCTTTTTCAGAAAATTACCCTGCCCTTTTCAGTTTCTAGGGTGAACACTATGCCTTTATGACATGGGATCTTTGACCTACCGGTTTCCTGGGCAAGTCTATACAAAAATTTCCATGGCAAAGCAAGAATTCTTTGCTGCATATCCTGCACTACTGTTTCAGATGTTTGGGATGGCCACCTCCATGCAAATCACATAATGTTCCACGAGTCTCCAGCTTCTTTACCAGTTGCAGAATACAAAGTTTACTTGGTGTTGTCCGACATCAGGTTTCCTGTGAAATTCACACCGATACTTCTTTATCAACTTACTCTCCCAGTAAATACAGACAAGAAACACACGCTTAAGTATGGTTAACCGGGAGGACATTGTTAATGCGTACATTCAGCCTCGTGACAAATAAACAACTCAACTAACCCCAGGGTTCATCGTGAACCTGACAGG
Source organism: Macrothele yani (assembly GCA_039090855.1). Taxonomy (NCBI): domain Eukaryota; kingdom Metazoa; phylum Arthropoda; class Arachnida; order Araneae; family Macrothelidae; genus Macrothele; species Macrothele yani. The sequence goes on from CM076990.1 coordinate 4,289,952, forward strand.
TGCGACATCTAAGGGCACAACGAGTGCACCACCAGGCATTGAAGTACAACGTCTGCAAAGCAGTGATTATGCAGGAGTAACTGGCGTGAACTTTCCAAAATATGGAGTCTCGTGTTCAAGACTGTCTCAATGCACAGGGTGGTCATTTTCAACATCTATATGGTTCTGTTTTCCATGGGTGAAGGTATTTTCTTACCAAATATCATTCAATTACTGTAGTTATTCACAATGTTATTAATAAAAACTTGAGCAAAGTAGCAAGTGGGACACCCTGTATTGCACTGACAATATGTTTCATTGACTACAATTTTGGCCATAGTAAGATGCTCTGTTTTCTTTCCTTCCTAACAGGTAACAATCCATTTAGGTCTCATGCAAAATTTCCTGTGAAGTTGTGGCATCTTACATGTCTAGATCTGTCTAGTCAACAGCTTCTGTGAAATTTTTCCATGATCATTTCAGTTCCCAAGAGTATTATGGTTTTTGAACAGTTGGCACAAAGTGAAAAGGATTAAGTTATCATTCCATGGATCTGCCAGGCTCAATACCAATTGCTGATCCAAAGAGTGACTCTAAGGCCTATAAGCAGTCCTTGAGTTAATGCCACTGGCTTCATGATGAGGTAGGGTTGGCACTGTAAGACAAACATACCACCCATGCTTCCCTCATCCAGGACAAGAGCTCAGGCCCATCTCGAACTAGACAAAAACTTATGCGACTGGCAACTTGGAATAGTAACAGATTCAGCAGGGTGATCCCCCTCCACACACACACACACACACACTAGGTTTTTCCTCATTAAAGGCCAAGTTTTTTTAGTTTTGTTTTTTATTGGAGATTTAATGGCCACCATACACTAGGGCCAGCTAATTCAACTTTTTTTTTTTTTTTTTGATTGGAGGTTTAGCGACCACCGTGAGCAACTCAATGGGCTATAAGCAGTCGCCCGTCCCTAATTTAGGGTCGCTGGTTCCAGGGAAGGGAGAGAGCCAGTGCCATAAGACAAACACAACATCCATGCCTGACCAGGATTCGAACCCGGACCCCTTACGGACGAATGATCAGAGGCCAGCGCCTTAGACCACTGCGCCACCGGGGCGGCTATTCAACTTCGGTATCAGTGCCACACTCAGTTCTGTGTTATTATCACTTGGTTCTTGTTATCAGCTGCATAGTTTTAAATACATTTGATGTTTTAAACATATATTTTACAAATCATTGGGCACACATTTTAATATGGCAGAGATATTTTTATCACGTCCCAACATTTTGGGAGATGTTTTCCTCTGTGTATTTTTATCGCATTATCAATAACTTGGGCCACCCCTATAAAGAAATTCTGAGTGCACAACTGTTCAGTACAATTACTTGCAAGCATAAGCAGTATAGGATACATGGATGATAAAAAAAATTACGAGCTAGCATTGTCTGAAAACTACATTTCCATTTTTTATTTTATTGTGAGATTATCGAAATAGGAAAATAAAGTGCTATGACATGCAGCACAGTAGAAACTTCAAAAAACAGGTACTACGTTTCATGAAAGAAATACGGGATTACGCCATATAATACAAATTTTGAAGATGACAATCCGATTTTTGGCGTAAATGTGACAAGGATGGTAAGTCAGATAATATCCGGAAACTTGAAAATTTTCATCGTCCTGGAGCGGGACTCGAACCCGCGTCTCCCAGAAAACGCCCAGGGTATGCTAACCACACCACCACCCAGAACGACCAAGTTTCAAGTTTCAGATCAATTTGAATATAACCATCACAGTCCTTCTGGGTGGTGTAGTGGTTAGCATACCCGGGCGTTTTCTGGGAGACGCGGGTTCGAGTCCCGCTCCAGGACGATGAAAATTTTCAAGTTTTCGGATATTACCTGACTTACCATCCTTGTCACATTTACACCAAAAAAATCGGAGTCATCTTCAAAATTTGTAGATACGTTTTTTCATGTGTTTTTTTTTTAAGTTATTTCGTCACCATATACTGAAGGTTTTCAAACGGATAATTCGGACGCAAGCATTATGAAAAATAAGGTCATAAAAATAGCTCATACAATGATGTAATGTGGTGGCATCTGTAAATAAATAGTAGAAACCATTTACAAAAAACAAATAAATTACCTGAAGAACTACTACTCTTTTTCTTCGTTTTCCGCGAATTTCCCTTCCGTTTCGTCATATTAACGGAAGCTCAATTAAGTTTCTTACAATCGGTTAATATTTAGTTACAATTATCTAAACCATTACATCACAACATCCAAAACACTGTGATCTAAAACCAACGTTGTCTAACATGTGTTCACTTCACAGTGATTGCGGTTTACGGTTCACACACGTTTTGTTCATTACGGTTAACACACGTTTTGTTCATTACAAATCCAAAACCATTTAAAGAATTAACCGCCCCGGTGACTCACAAGGAGGTAGGGATGAGCGATAGTATTCGCACCAACGATACTATCGATAGTTGCAGCACTATCGACAGCCCAGTTTCGAATAGTTTAGTCTTCTGATAGTATCGCGATAGTTTTTGCAAACTATCGACTGTTCATGTTATTCGCTTGGTTATTCGTTACAAAACCGTTGCCTAAAACGCTGCGCGATAGGTTTTGGAAACTATCGACCATTTAATTATCGACAGTTCATGTTATTCGTTGTAAAATCGTTGCCTAAAACGTTGAACATTTTAAAATGTATGGATAGTTCGACAATTATCTAACGAATGGTTCTACATTTCGAAAACACTGGTAGTTTTACACACTGTGAGATCAACTGTCGAATAGTTCGTAATTTTGGAAATGCTGATAATTTGTCCTGAGTGACAATGAAATCTTTTCCTTTCAAGTAATTTATTAAATGTGACAGAGCGATCGTCGAGTGTCCAAGACTACGCAATTCAAGAACACTGATGGTTTTACGATGAGATCTATTGTGGAATAGTTGCGCATTTAGAAAATAATAACGATAAATAAAAAAACGATAGTTTCACACACAATGAGCCCAACTATCGAAAAAAGAATTTCCCATTTCTAAAACACGACATTTAGTATGCAGTGAAATTAGCTATCGAATGGTTCTGAATTTTGAAAACACTGATATAGTTTGCCATAAATGACCCACAGAAATCCCTGAAACAATGCCTGCAGAAAAATACTCACTGAAAATGACACTTCTTGGTATCTGGAAAAATGCCCAAAATATCAAGTTGTAGACGTGTGTGTATGGTTTTTTTTATGTAAGAGGGTGGGGGGAATGATCACTGTGAGTAACTTTATGTGCTGTAAGCAGATGCCAGTCCCGAATTTAGGCTCATATTGGTTCCAGATAATGTAGAGACAATGCAGTAAGACAAGCACAACATCCGGTGCCGCCCTGGCCCCTGGTAATGCAGTGGTCTAAGCACTGGCTTGTGGCCATTCGTCCGGCCTCGAATCCCGGTAAGACACGAGTGTGTTTTTTTAATCTTGCAGCACTAGCTCTCTGCCTTCCCTGGTGTCAGTGGCTTAAGACAAGTCCATAAGTATGGCTACAGCCTATACTACTTAACTCCAAGTAGTATAGCAATACTTTTTAGTATCTATACTACCTAAATCCAAGTAGTATAGCCATACTTTTTTTAGTATTCATACTTGAAGAAGTAATAATATATATGTATATATGTGTGTGTGGGGATGTAAGGTCAGGTGATGCGTAACATCACAGCCTCTCCTTGACAAATGTCAACCCCGCCTTCTCGTGGTGCATCCTGTTCCCACTAAAGGGGCTCTGACGACCGCCAATAGCGGTATAACTATACCATCGGGATCAGAGGAAATTCTATCCCACACTCTCCAACCCGCTTGGCCAGCGTGGTGAGTTATGGCCAAACCCCTCCAAAATGACTCCACAACTTAAATCTTGGCCCTCAGTCTCCGGCAGCTGGAATGTACCTGGCCAAGGCAGCGGCAAGTGCGACATGAAGGCAGAGGGTGCTAAGAATCCCCGGAGGACCGGACTAGGCTGCCATCTGATGCTGACCTTGGCAACGTACAATGGACGCTCCCTATCTTCTGATTCAAGGCTTCTTGAATTGGAAGAGGAACTACAAAGGATCAAGTGGGACATCGTGGGGCTAAGTGAGGTAAGGAGAAAAGGAGAAGATCTCATCGAACTGAAAAGTGGACATCTCTTCTACTATCGTGGGACAGATACTGGCAGAACTAGTGGTGTAGGATTTATAATAAACAAGAAACTGAAGGATAAAGTTGTAGAAGTTAAAAGTTCCTCTGACAGAGCTGCACGGCTTGTTATCCAACTCTCGAAAAGATACCAGGCTCAGATTATTCAAACTTATGCACCCACCACAAGTCATCCTGGCAGCCCCGGTGGCGCAGTGGTCTAAGGCGTTGGCCTCTGATCATTCGTCCGTAAGGGGTCCGGGTTCGAATCCCGGTGAGGCATGGATGTTGTGTTTGTCTTACGGCACTGGCTCTTTCCCTTTCCTGGAACCAGTGACTCTAAATTAGGGACGGGCGACTGCTTTTAGCCCATTGAGTTGCTCACGGTGGTCGTTAAACCTCAAATCAAAAAAAAACATCAAGTCATCCTGAAGAAGAAATTGAAGAATTTTATGAGGAAATTTGTCATCTAAATAATAAAGGTAAGCAGCACTTGAAGGTAATTATGGGAGATTTCAATGCAAAAATAGGGCAACTGCAACAGAATGAAACTTCAGTAGGTAAATTCGGTCACGGCAACAGAAACCAGGGTGGAAATACTCTCGTTGAGTTTGCAGAGGCAGAAGGGTTTTTCATCTTGAACTCCTTCTTCAAGAAAAAGCCACACAGGAAATGGACATGGAGACATCCAAATGGGACAACAAGTGAAATTGATTTTATTATGTGTAACAAAAAATTCGTCATAGAAGACTGCAGTGTGCTAAACAAGTTCAACACAGGTAGTGACCATAGATTGGTGAGATGTAAGATGCACCTCAACACTAAACTTGAACGTGGCAAGCTCATAAGACAAACAAAATCTATTGACATAACCAACCTTAAAAAACACCATAATACCTTCAAGTTGGAACTGAAGAACAGGTTCTCTGCTTTAGAAGGCCTAACATCGGAAGAAGTGGACATCTCTGAAGTTAACAGAAAAGTAACCAAAGCTCTTATGGAAACAGCAACAAAATTAGCTGGGTCTAAGAACAAGTTGCATGTAAATAAATTATCAGAAAAAACGAAAATGTTGATGCAAAAAAGAAGAGAGATGAGGACAACTAAAGAAGATGTGACTTCCAAAGTGGAATATATAGAGCTATGCAAGACAGTACGAAAAAGTATCACTGAAGACGTAAGAAAATTCAACTGTGAACTAGTGAGGAAAGCAATTGAAAACAACCAAAGCCTAAAGATAGCAAAGGGACATCTCAGTAAGGGAAGAAAACAGATTATGGCACTGAGAAAAGAAGATGGTTCTGTAACAAGAAATAGAGGCAGAAATTTTGACAAGAGTGAAAGATTTCTACTCCAAATTATATGAAAGGGATGATACATGCACTCCAGACATCATGAAAGATACCAGTACCAGAGTTCCTCCAGTCCTTCCAGCAGAAGTTGCACATGCAATCAAGAACATGAAGCGGGGAAAAGCTAAAGGAGAAGATGGAATTACTGTAGACATCATACAAGAAGCAAGTGGAGAAATCGAAACAGTACTCGCCCAAATTTTCACTCGATGCCTTAATGAAGGAAAGATTCCTGAGGATTGGAACACCGCTACAATGATCGTGCTACATAAGAAAGGTGACATTGAGGATCTCGGAAACTACAGACCTATCAGCCTCCTATCAGTAGTTTATAAAATCTTCACTAAAGTTCTTTCACACCGCTTGAAGGTAACACTGGACATGGCTCAACCGAGAGAACAAGCTGGATTCAGGAGTGGCTACAGCACAATAGATCATATCCATGTGCTGAGAGAACCAATTGAAAGAGCGAGGGAATATGAACTTCCATTGTGCATGGCTTTTATCGATTATGAAAAAGCCTTTGATTCGGTGAAACCATCAGCAGTTACAATGGCTCTGAAAACCTGCGGTATTGAAGATGCATACATTAATATTATTAATAACATCTATGAAAATGCAAGTGCAAAGATTAGGCTGTTTGAAAATACAACACACATAAAAATTGGAAAGGGAGTGAGACAAGGTGACACCATATCTCCGAAGCTCTTTAATGCCACATTGGAGGGTGTTTTTCAGTCACTGAGCTGGGAAAACAAGGGGATAAAGATTAATGGAGATTATCTAACCCACCTTCGTTTTGCTGATGACGTAGTCATTTTTGCAACTACCCCATCAGAGCTGTAGAGTATGATCCAGGAACTTGCTGACAAGAGTAAAGAAGTGGGATTAAAAATGAACTTTCAGAAGACAAAAGTGATGTTCAATGCTTTTACAAGAAATGAAGATTTATCGATTGATGGAGAAAAGCTGGAGATAACAGATACGTACGTTTATCTTGGACAGCAGATATCAAGTGAGGATCACATTGATGAAGAAATTAATCGGCGTACAAAACTTGCCTGGAGAGCTTTTGGAAGAAACAGCATAATTTTCAAGAGCAATATGCCATTATGTCTTAAAAGAAAAGTGTTTGATCAATGCATCCTTCCAGTGCTTACGTATGGTGCAGAGACGTGGACCTTAACTATAGCGTCTAAAAGGGGAAGTGTGCCGTGCGAACTCAAAATCTGCGTTCGAAATATGTCCCACGCCGCATCGCGGCGCTGCAGACGGCGTCTGTGTCAAAGATTGTGTGTACTGTTGTGCAATGTGAACCAAACAACAGGGGTTGGATTAGGATATGTACGATTTTCTTAAGTGTGTGATTATGGAAACACATTTTATGGTTCAGTGAAATGTCTACGTCTGGCGCAGAGTGCAGCGTCGGCAAATGTAATTGAAAGTATAATTATGCGTGATTTAAATTGATATGCTACCTCCTCGAAGAATGCCTACCAAAAGGCTAACAAATGGCTTGTATGTGCCAAGTAAAGAAGTGCTGTTTGGAAAATTTAAATGTATGTCACTTAGTAGCGGCTAGTGGTAAGCTGAGTCGAATCTGACGAAAAAGACAGGCTACGGTGCGAAATAGTCACGTGCACAACTTAGTGCTGTCGCCAAGTCAATCGGTTGAACAGCCATTGCGTTTCATTGTTGGTTCACATTTGTTTGTATTGAGTGAGTGTTCCGTTTATTGCCATTTGGATACACGTATAGTTTTGTAAGGTAGGTATTATTATATTTCTAAGGTAAGGTTAATTCTTAGTAAACGTTTTATTTAGTTTTAGTAATAATTATAGGTTTAATGAGTAGATCTTAGTTTCACACGTGTTGAAATCTGTTCATGTCTCGTGAATAGTGAAGTATAAAGAAGTGAGTTATTCTGTAGTGTTGAATTCTTATTTCAAATAGAATAATTAATATATTTTGCCAATGCCGATTCACATAGAGCTTGAATATTACCAGAAATCAGGGCAACTTTTCAGGAAATTAGCCTTCGTAATTTGTATAACATTTGCATCTCCAACAATCGTTAGCCCTTTCTTTACGAAATTAATGCTTGAACTGTTGTTGCATTGTAATGTGTCTCTGAATTAAAGAGTACATTTTTTAATTTCGTAACTTAATGCAACTGTGATATAGCATTTGTCTGATTGAATTTACTAAAGCTGTCTGAACAGTGTGGACAGATTATGTTGAAAAACTTGCATGATCAACTTTATTCTAACTGTACAAAACATAGGGAACTACTTTCGATTAAAAATTTCATATCTAGTTCTTCACTTGTATTAAAAGGTGTAATTCTTTTTACAGGAATTGCCAAAATTTGCCATGCCACAGTGTTGCAGTGTTAGTGGCTGCTAGTTAAATTATAGAAGTCAAAAGGAGACTTACAACTTTTGCCATACCAATTGTCTTATACAAAATCTGCTGCATACATTTAAACAGACAAAGTTCTGATTTTAGATTTCCTTGTTCATTTTCCGTGGAATGTTTGTGTATGAGTAGCTTGAAAACTAAATAGGAAAACATAACTCTCCTCAGCTGGAAAATACTCTTGAACAACTTAGTGAAAGCCAAACATGACAACTGAAATTATTTGAAATCACGTGAAAGGAAAATTAAGAAGTTGAAAGTCTGAACGCTTAGTTTTGTGTGCCTCTCCTTAGTGCATAGTGTGCACAGAGTAAGTCCTGAGATAGGAAAAAGAGTTCAAACTTATCAAATATTTTATATGCAAAAGTGTATAGCCAGGTTGGTTAAAGTATTGAAATGTATTTTTCTTCTGTAATAAATGAAGATAACATTTCTGAAAAGTTATCTTTGAAACTGGAAAGTAAAGATCCGTCATATTTGGTTTAATTTTATTTGAAACTTGTATACCAGGAAGCAGTACTTCAGTTAGCTTCTCGTAACATATTTCCAATCTTTTTTCTGCTTCATCACATATTCACACAGTGATGCGGAGTGGTTGGTGGCATTCTGTACTGAAGATTTGTATTTAATATTTGGTGGTGTCTTTTTTTTTTTCAAATTGGAACTAATACTGTTTGTGCAGTGGTTGCCCATCTTCAAAATGGACCAGAGGTCCTCATTTACTAGCAGGTTTGATTTCATCTGTCAAAATTCATTTGAAAATCTATGGACTATTTTCTTTCCGTGGAAGATGATGCTGTACTCCTTCGCGTCATGGGGTCCGGCTAGTCCCTCAACGACACCATACCCGTACGAGTTCCATGTCACTTATTTTCAGATTAATAAATGTTAGCAGTAATATTGTAGCATTTTTGTTTATGTTTCAATACTGTACCAAAAAATTCCAGGAAATTTCTCTTATTTTTCATACTTACCACTATGACTTCATTGCCATAAAATTTTTGATAAAAACACCTGTGAGAAATTAACTGAAGTGTTACTGTGTGTGTGTGTGTCAGAGCTGAGTTCGGGCTGAATTTCAAGATCCTGAGCCTGAAGTATGTCAGCTCGAACGAGCCCGAAAACTATGATTAACCTGTTAAGCATTGAAAAAGTCTTCCAGACTTCCACTCTTTCCTACCCATGCAATTAACTGATGTCTTTCTCAACTGCGGAGTGGAGAAGGGATGTCTATCTATTTCTATAGTTACCTTTAACCATTCATTTATTCCCGAAATGTTTTTTTGGGGGAGGGGGGACATCTGGAGGCACAACAAACTATGTCGTATGTTGCTCAATAGAATTAGCAGGGAGCTGCCCCTTTGAGGTAGGGAGCAAAATTCCGTCAGCTTGCTATCTACTATCTATGCTTCTTAAAACTTATCCTTGGCAGAAATCCTGTAATTCATGGCCTATGGTATTTTGTTATCCAAGCCCGGAATGGATAGCCCTGCAGAATTCCTACTCCCCATTTGACCCAGTTGCTGAAGAATTCTCTTTCACAACTAGAAAGTGTAAAAAAAGTCTCGTGTGCTAAATTATATAAAATCACATTAAAAGAAAAAGGAAGAAAATTCTTCCCCTCTCTCCAAGCCCGAACTCCAGTAAGTATTACACAGCCAGCGCCCGGTTCGGGCTCGGCCCGTCTCAGCACTGGTGTGTGTGTGTACTAGTGCTTAGCTTGACATTTATAGTAGGTATATTGAAAGTAAAAATTTAATTTTACTATAATGAGCAAATTTGGCTTCTAGTAAAGAATGTTAGTAAAATGTATAAATTCCCTAGTGTTATGAAAAACTACTAACCAATTCTGCTTAATTCCTTTAGAAATGTGTGGGAAATATTTATTTATACTGTTAAAATGTTGTCTAATCTAAAAAGTGATATCAAATATGTTTTATAAAAAAGTAGATCACAGGTATGAACATTACAAGAGTAGATTTTAGGTAAAGAAAATAATTGACATAACTCATACATAAAATATTCAGATGGTAACACACACTGGAGGATCTAAAGCTGAGATAATTTTGATGTAACTTGTGATGATTCAAACTATTTGAAACAGATGTCTTAATTTCTGCCATTGGTTAGCAAGAATTCTTTTTTTATTTTGTTGTGTGTATCTATAACTTTGTTGCAGATGCTATCACATAAAGGAAGTTTGGGTAACAATCTGAAGCTGAATACTGTTTAGCTTGTGATGACTTCCTTCTTTCAAACTATTTGAAACAGACATTTGAGGTACATTTATGTAAAAGAATGGACCCATTTGTTTATTTTTAATAGTATTTTTTACTTTGTTCCGCTTGAAGATACAAGACAAATTCATAGTCAATAGGTAAGTTGATACTTTATCCAAATGTAGTATTTATGCTAATTTTTAAAACAAACTAAAAAATTAATTTCTGAATTGTAGCAAAGTGCTTTAATAATATGAGGGTGGATCAAAAAGTTAGTTACACTGTTGAATAAAAAAATCAAGGATATACTCAGGGGATGTATGTTGGTTTACAACATTAATTCATTTTTCGACATAGTCGCCTAAGGACTGTAAACATTTATCGGAACGTGCGATTAACTTTCCCATACCTGTACAAGAAAAGTCCAGTTTGGTGCAACTAGTTAAGGACCGCACTTTTCACAGCCTCATCCGTTGGGAATCATTGTCCACTAAGCTCCTGTTTCATTTTACCGAACAAATGGTAGCCGCATGGGGATAAGTTGGGGCTGTAAGGTGGATGCTGCCACAATTCCGACTTGAATTAATGCAGCAATTCCCTTAGTTTTCCGTGCTGTGTAATGTTCTTGGACATCAGTGTGACACCTTCGCTCAACTTACCCCGGCATCTGTCCTTAATTGAATTTCGCAAATTTAATGGTGTTTGGCAATATGAGTCACTTGATGGTTGTCTCTTTTGACAGAAATTCTGTGTAAACAACAGATTCACAGTCATCATGACCACTCCCGCAGACAGAGACAGTTGGACTTTTCACGTCTTCCTTGTTGGGGAGGTGACATGTTTCCATTCCATGGACGATCGTTTGATTTCAGTTACGTAACAGTAAATATGTGATTTCAGATTGCTTATAGAGATATATTTCCCACGTATAATAAGAAGAAATATTTCTTCCCCAGTGTTTACCTGTATAACTGGGAATTTGCTAAGCATCGACCTGACTCTAAATAGCTGAGCTACGATGAAGCAAGGCTCGCTTTGACTGGCGAAAATCTGATATGAAATGTAAACTAGAACAATCTGTAGGATGCATAATGCTGTATTTAGTTCCAGAACAGTCTGCTGATATACCAAATGTCTTCCACATATTCCTGGTCCAAGAAGCCCCATCACACGTAATGAAATTAACAAACAGACCTGCATTTTCAGTGAGAATAACAGCTTTAATAATTAATTTTGCTAGCAAAGTTCCACTTATATTGTTACTTGTGGCAAAAACACCAATTATTTGGGTCCAATCTCCATTTAATGGCTGAAACACCATTACCAGTCCGTGATTACATGGGGTATACTTAACAGTTTTTGAAGTGTATGGCCCAATATGAACAAACCCTAATATTTCACCAGATGATTTTGCATGCAGTTTTTCTGTAAGCTTCACTTCATCTATTAATATACCACCATGTCTTGCAAAAGGCTCCATTTCACTTGTTTTCTTTGAAATAGTTTCAAACGTCAGTGCATTGAATCCAAAACTGCTGTTGTAATTTGAAATATACTTTCTAATAGTTGTTCTATTAGGTAGGATCATGATTTTGTGTTTCCGTATGTGCTCGTACAATTTTGGACTTTTTATGTGCATTAGTAAGCATTCAAGTAACCATTCTTTGGTATATGACATACCTCTTGCAGATTTCTTTTTTTGCTGCCTTATAACAATGAATAACCATTTGCTGCTGCTTAATGCGTAATTCTGCTATTTTTTCATTAATGGAAAGTTCTGTAAAATTCCTTTTTTTTTTTTTTTAAGTTTAATTAGAGAGCGAAATAACTAGTTTCTTCAGCCTGTTGATTTTCCGAACTGTATTTTGATACTTATTTTTAAATGTAGCCTTTCTTCTATGATAAGCTATTTTGTGCAAAAGTAAGCCCTGCAGATACTTACATCTGAGGCAAGTCTTTGTTGTTCCTTTCGTTACACAATTTTTGCTGTACAAATTATTCTAAAAAATAACTCCACTTTCAAGGTACTTCATGTTATTTTCAAATTCTGAAATGGAGCCTGTGCCATGACATACTGTTAGCCTATCAGTGTCTCGAATAATGGATTTTGATTCATCTTTAGAAGTAATATTAGAAACTGAGTTAATTTTTATTCCACGTAAATACACTTTACAGGTAACCTCTGGTTAACTTTTGGTAACAACAACCAGTTTTTCTGTTGTCAATGAATTTGACAATTCACATTTGAATGAATGAACATGGAAAATTATGCACTTTGAATTATTTGCAGGAATTTGCTTACCCCAAAATACTGAAGGCTGTGATATTCAGAAGGCAGTTCCGTGTAACTCTTTGGGAAGTGAATTCCAAGCTATTTAAATTACCATCAGGCTTATCATCGGTTTCCCTAACTTTCCTGTATTTTGCCAGAGTTTTTGACAAATAATGGGGAAGGTTTGGAAATATTGTTGGAATTGCATCTGGTGTCAAGATGGGCCGATCTCTGGGTATTAACACAGTCTCCTCATTTATTTTATGCACAAAATTTCGAACCACAAATCTCTCAAAGTGCAGTTCACATACAGCACTAAATTTGTCGTAAGTTTTTATCTGCACATCTGCACCGGGAATCAATCTTTGCCACTGCTGTAAAAGTTTATCATTTTTGGGTATTCCAAAGAGTGACGGCTTACTGTTTTTGTACTGAGTATTGCAACCTGGCACAAAACTATGGTTATTTCTCTTCCGCATAATGAGCTAAGTATAACTTATATACAATATTTAGGTAATCCACATTCCTTCTAAAACCTAAAACATAACACGTTTTCGTCTAAATTACCGTTCTTTTCACAGTAAGCAACACGAATTTAGTTTCCCGCTCCCATCACAGTAAGAAAGAGGGAAGGGAAGGCGATCGAAGCGCCATCTACGAAGGGGACAAATTTCGGTATCCACGCCAATCATTACGTACGCTAGGCGCTCGGCACACTTTCCCTTCTAGACGCTATACCTTAACTAAAAGAGACATACAAAAGCTGCCGACAACTCAAAGCAGCATGGAGAGGTGCATGCTTGGTGTAACCAGGAGAGATAAGAAGAGGAACTCGTGGATCCGAAAAATGACAAGAGTGGAAGACATCATGATCAGAGTTAAATCCCTGAAATGGCAATGGGCTGGACATACTGCCAGAAGGACAGATCATCGATGGACAGCCGAAATTTTAGATTGGATTCCAAGGGACAGGAAAAGACCCAGAAGAAGACCACATGGGAGATGGGTGGATGAAATTCGAAAGTATGCAGGGGTGACATGGAGGAGACTGGCACAAGACAGACCGTTGTGGAGGAAACTTGGGGAGACCTTCGTCAAGCCGTGGATTGATAATGGTTGATGATGATATAGATCCTGATCCTGTTTGTGAGGTGGGAGTTTTGATTTCGCATGTATTTAAGATTCATTCACTTCGGGAGCTTCGTTAAAGCCGCCTCCCTTTTAATACGACAGTTCCTAATTCCCGGCGAAAATGTTGGAAGCACGTTTTGCCTTAAACATAGTTACGTTTCTTGGAAGAACTGAGAACGTGTGACTTTGAACAATGTGCCTGTTTTGTCATTTAGGAATAAAACACGATGCCCTTTGCCCAATATTATTGGTGGCACAAAAGTGCCGTAATTTCACAGTGTCCATGTAGTTTAGAAAACTTGAAGATTACATTGCACTGGAGCAAGAATCAAACCCACGGTTCCTGTATTGGTTTCCATGCATTTGTGAAGAATTCTATCTTCAGGGAGGTTCGTTTCTCAATTATATGCAAGATAATCAATACCTAGTTTAGATTCATTCATACAGTCTCTTGTTACAGCATCTTCTTCATATGCACAGAGATTCCTTGTAACAAAACCTTCAATTAGTGCTGAATGACCATTTTAAACCTGTTCACTCGGATGAGTTCAGAAATATTCTTCTGAGCCTTTTGTGGTCTTACATTTCTTTACAAACCAATGGTGTGTTATTGATGTCTCATTTGCTGGAATTCAGGCTTACATTTTTTTTTATTGGAGGTTTAACGACCACCGTGAGGAACTCAATGGGCTATAAGCAGTCGCCCGTCGCTAATTTAGAGTCACTGGTTCCAGGGAAGGGAGAGAGCCAGTGCCGTAAGACAAACACAACATCCATGCCTGCCGGGATTCGAACCCGGACCCTTTACGGACGAATGATCAGAGGCCAGCGCCTTAGACCACTGCGCCACCGGGGCGGCAGGCTTACATTTGCATCCTTTTACTTTGCAACTTAAAAAAAGGAAGACGTATATGTTGATTTATTTTAGGCTTACATGCTATTGCCATATTAACTTGTTTGCAAATAACATTTGTGGCTGATCATATACATGCTGAACAAATATACAGTATATACATATGATTATACAATTTCAATTGCTTAATTTTTATACATGAAGATAATAATTCTTTATAAGATTTCTTTTGCCTTCAGAGGATAATGTTTGCTGGCATTGAATAGATGCCAGTGTAGTGATTAAATCCTTTTTGCTACTTTGAATGAAAGGTTTGATATTTAATGCATGGGTTCAATTAAATCATTTAATTTGCTGTCATTTTCATGGTTTTTCAGAAAATGGTGGAGAGTGTGTATAGTTTTATCATCTGTATAGTACACTTTAGATACTAATTATGATTTTTTTAGTCTGTCACCAACAGGGCAGTCATGTTTTCAGTAATTTGGTATAAATTCATTGATCTCATATTTTTTACTTGTCACAAACTGTATTTTTTTTACTTGTTGGTGTTTTGACAACCATAAGCAACTTAATGGGCTATAAGCAGTTGTCTATTCCTAATATAGGGCTACAGGTTTTAGGTAAGAGAGTGAGAGAAAGCCAGTGCTGTAAGATGAACACAACATCCATGTCTCACTGGGATTCAAACCCAAACCTATCTTTGATGAATGATCACAAGCCAGCACTTAGACCACTGCACCATCACAGCAGTGAAGTTGTTTCTATTGTGCTGCTTTTTTGTTACAGCACGGAATTGTTGGCCCCAGCCATTGAATTCCATACTGACAGTTTCTTTAGAAAATTAAAAAAAAAAAAAAAGTTTTGCCACAGTAATTTTTATACCAATTTTTTCTTTTTGACCAATCATAGCAAAGTGATATCTTCTGCAGTGGTTATTAAGTAACCCAAAAATGTACATCACTCTGGATCAGTCCACTTGTATCAGGCAACATTGTTTTCAATATGGATCACAAGTACAAGAAGCTGCTCTGTAAAATAAAAAATGCTTTTCAGGTGGAAATAAAAATATCTCAGATTTGTAAGTTTACCATTTGTGTGTGTGTGTGTGTTGTGTGACAATCACCACGAGCATATCCATTGGTTATAAGCAGTTGTCTGTTCCTAATTTAAGGCACTTGGTTCCATGGAAGGGAGAAAGAGAAAGACAAACATACTACTCATGCCTCATTCAGAACTCAAAACACAGATCCAGCAGACTAGTATACCACTAAGATGGTCATTATATTTCAAAAACCCATTTTAACACCAAATCTGCATAATAATTCCAAACACAAAACTTCTTAATATTGTACCATAGCATGAATGCTTTTTGTACTTAATCACTTTAATACATAAGATTAACATTACTGACATACATTAAAAATAGAGCAAACTGAAGTCTTTTTTTTTTTTATTGTTTTTTTTTTTTTTTTGATTGGAGGTTTAACGACCACTGTGAGCAACTCAATGGGCTATAAGCAGTCGCCCGTCCCTAATTTAGGGTCACTGGTTCCAGGGAAGGGAGAGAGCCAGTGCCGTAAGACAAACACAACATCCATGCCTGACCGGGATTCGAACCCGGACCCCTTACGGACGAATGATCAGAGGCCATCGCTTAGACCACTGCGCCACCGGGGCGGCCAAACTGAAGTCAATCTTTTTACTTTCTGTGAACAATTATGAAGTATTCAAGATGCCATTTCAGTTTTTTAAATGAATAAAACACTTGAAAAATCTTATCTGCTGCAGAAATGTTTTTTACAGTGCCATGTTGATTTCACCAACTTCCACTTTTCAAGCTATTTTTCATTGATTATGGCATTAATGGAATCAAGCATGTTGGGAAAAAAAATATTTTTGGTGAGAAACAACTGTGGCTACAGTCCATCAACCAGTGGCAGATATATCAAGGAAGGTAGCTGTTATTGTTGAGGAAATGCAAACGAGTGCTAGCGCAACATGGTATTTGCATTTCTACAATTTTTCAACCAGAACTATAAAAATTTGGATGCATGACACCCAAGTCTTCTATATTTGTTGAAACCAAAAAAAAAAAAAAAAAAAAAAAAGCAGAAATTTGAAAAAACTTCCTTAACAGTTGGGAAACATATATATACACACATAGACATAGTTTTCGTTTTTTGGGTGCTTTATATTTTCTCCTAAATTTTTTTTTGGGGGGTGGGGAAGGTTATCTGTGGGGGTTTTTTAGTTGTTTTGGAGTAGGTTAATTTTATTTTAATTTTTTATTTGCATTTTCTGTTTATCATTTGCTGTTTTTGTAGCAGACTGGATGATGCAAAATCCACACTTGTTGGTCTTTACAGAGGTATGAGGTGTTATCTGTGCCTAGCTCTTGATGAAACCATAGATAGCATCTTGCCATAGTTCTACATTCCTCTTTCTTTTCTCCCAGTTGGTTGTTAGATCTGTTCTTTTGATTTCTCCAAATCAGTTGCTACTGCTTTCAATTTTGTATGTTTTTGATTTTTCTTTTATGTAGCCTCAGGTGCTTTGGAATTTCAAAAGCTGTTTTGAAAATTTACATGTAACCTTTATTATGCTTATATATATATTCTGTATATAGTTATTTGCTTTTTTGTCATCAGCTTACTTTATATTAATACGACCATTCTTTGAGAACCTGCTTTCCCTCTTTCTGTGACGTTCAACTACTGATCAAGGTCAAATAGTGAGTACACTTGTGCAAAGAAAATTTTCTCATTGTTTACATGATTTTATTACAAAGCAAAGCCAATGCGCACCCGCAGCAACTGTACTCATCATTATAATCAAGTAAAATGTCAATACTAGGAAGTTTTCATGTTTACTACCCTTACTTATAATTAAAAGCTAAAATGTGACAGTTCATATTTTTATTTAACAGATGAGCAGTATAATCAAAATGGATAACATACCGAATTTACAAATTTTACCTATACTGTGAAGTATAAATTTTTGCTTTCTTTTCCATTACAACACAAAATGCAGCCCGCGAGAACCACCGAAATGCCCAGCTGACACGGTCCGTGCTAGTCGGAGCAAAACGTCCCCTCGAAGACGGTAAAGGAGTATTACCGAAAGTACTCGGGTATGAATAAATATTGAAGTAAATGAGGATGCAGCAAAGGAAAAAAAAACTCATTTGGTGATGAGGCAAAATAAATTCCAACGGAAAAAAAAAAAAAAAGAAGCGGACCCGTGGCCAAATGAAAACCCCCCGTGCCGCATCCACATAACGGAAATATGAATTGAAAGCCAAGCCCCACGTGCGGTAAGTGTTCATCGAACTTTACCAACTAAAAGTGCAGTTCAAAAATTCAAATGCATTAATGCACGTTAAATAATATAACCTCCAATATCGGAAGTAAATTGAAAAATATTAAAATTTTGTTTACAATCTGTACCAAACAACACTAACACTTAAAATAAACTTTAAATGTTCTCCTCAGCAGAAAGTGACCACCAATAGATAACTGAAACATCAGACTGAATACCAAAAGACAGAAGACCACATCTAAATGTTCTCCTCAGCAGAAAGGTAGCAATATGAATACACATTTTGGAGAAATTCAAATACTGTTTGCTTTAATAAAAAGGAATGAATTCTAGTTGTCACTGTACATTACATTCTGTGACCAAATATCATGTCTTCTGAAACTATGAGCAATACTATTTTAAATGTGAGTAACAGATGCAACAGTAATAAAATGTTTTTTTCACTCCCATAAATCATAACATTGCACTAAAAACATATACAATTTGTGACTGTAGTTACAAATTTTGATATAATATATAAGGAATGAAGGATCAAACTTTAGAACATGATAACAAGAGATTCAAAGCACACATTTCATCACAACATTGACTTTTTTTTTTTATATTTTAGTTACTGTACAAAAGGCATACATTGCAAATGATATGAAAAATAAGGACATTATATTTAAAAAGTTTAAAACTTTGATATCAGGAAATCAAATTTTAGAATTCAATAGTGAGATTAAATACCGCAGATTTCAACACACTTCTTCAATGAATTGACAGCCTTGTGTGGGCCCTGGCTTTTTCAATGAGCATTTTTGTGAGATTTCGTAACATTAACCCCACGTCCAACACCCCCCTCACACACACCTGGAGGACCAAGGGACAACTTCACAGGGAACCATCCACACATTCAGGTCCCCAAACACAGGGAGTCTGTGGAAAACAAAGACCAGAAAGCCGGCAGGACCGGGATTTGAACACCCGTCAGAAAGTGCCTCCCAGACAGTGCATAGTGACTTAAGCAACTGCACTATGCTGGTGGTTCATCACAACACTGTGACAATTTATAAGATTTTTTCAATTACAACACTAAAGGCATACAGTGTAAATTACATGAAAAGTAAGAAAATCATATTCAATTACAAACAATTTATTTACGGTTTGGATGATTGTACCAAACAAAATATATCTTTAAATAAACAACTAATTACTTATTCTCAGCAGAAAATGTAGCAATATAAAAATGCAAAATGTGGGAGAAATCAAATGCTTTGTTCATTTTAATACATAAGAAATGAAACTTATATCAAGAAATCATATTTCAAAATGTGATAATGATATGAAACCCACATTACATCACAACACTGCAAAGTGTGACAATTTGTACAATATTTTTTATTACAATGCATAAGACATACATTTGCAAATGACATGAAAAAATGTATTGAATTGCTAGAATTTTACTTACAATCCAACTAATCATATTCAAATAATTTGTTCTTAGCAGAAAATAGTTAGTATAAAAAATATAAAGCACTGTGAAAAATCAGAATTTTTTTTTTTGATGCTTATGAAACAGGAGATATGGTCTAGACACCAAATATCAAAATATGATGTGATGCCAAATCAGATTTACATAATTCACGGAATGAAGGGTAACTTCTACAGGGCCATACATTCACTGTAGAGCTTATTGTAATCAAATGTTCTGAGATCTGTCATTGACTTGAAACTGACATTACTTTATTTCTTTTTAACCAATAATCAATATAAAACTAACATCATCATCACTGTTAACCATTATCAATCAACTGCTGAATGAAAGATTCCCCAAGTCTCTTCTGAAGCTGTGTTGAGCCACTCTGCTCCATATTACTTTGGTATGCTTTTGAATTTCAACCACCCATCTTCCCTGTGCTCTTCTTCTTCTGTCCTTCGGTATCCAGTCTAATATTTCATCCAGTTATTTATCGGTGGCAGTTCTATAGATATTGTCCATAATACACACACATATATATTATAGAACTGACCACCAATAGATAACTGAAACATCAGGCTGAATACCAAAAGACAGAAGACCACACGGAAGATGGGTGGGTGAAATTTGAAAGCATGCCGGAGGGAAATGGAGGCAACTGGCTCAAGATAGACAGTTGTGGAAGACTTTAGTCAAGGCCATATAGAAAACACAAGGCCATGACATTTGAGAGATGAGTTCCTTCCGTTTATGATGTCACTCTCATGTTACACGGACTGATGCGTTGGTGTCGTGTTTGACGCCACACATGACAGCGTTGGAAACCAATTGGTAGCCATGGTTTCTGTGCAACATCAAAAGGAGAGAGAACTTATCTCTCTAATGTTATGGGCTTATGTTTTCTAGATGGCCTTGCTTTCATTTAGCAGTGGACTGATAATGATTGCATTTACCTTGGGCAACAGGTATTATGCAAGGGTCACATTGATGAAGAAATTAATCGGTTTATATAACTTGGTTGGACAGCTTTTGGAAGAAACACATTTCTCAAGAGCAATATGCTAATTACTATTATTCTTAAAAGAGAAGTGTTTAATCAATGCATCCTTTCAGTTCTTATATATGGGGTAGAGACTTGGACTTAAACACACATACAAAGGCTGCAGACAACTAAAAGTAGCATAGAAAGATGCATGTGTGATGTAACCAGGCAAGATAAGAGGAACTTTTGGATCAGGAAAGTGACAAGAATGGGTGGCACTATGATCTGAGTAAAATTCCTGAAATACTAATGGGCTGGACATATTGCCAAAGGAATAGACCACTGAAGGACAACCGAAATTCTAGACTAGATTCCAAGGGATAGGAAAAGACCACACAGGAGATAGGCGGATGAATTTCAAATGCATGCGGGCATGACATGGAGGAGATTGGAACAAAATAGACCATTGTGGAAGAAATTTGGGGAGACCATCAAACAGTGGATTGATAATGAGATATGCAATATATACAGAGTTATTATAAATCAAACAGACAATTTCAACACCAAATACATACATATATATATATATACAATATATGTGAAACAAGCAAACTAACAGATAACCACCATTTGTAGGGGGAAAAAAATGATGAAATGATAAATTATGCTTTGCAGCTTTCCTGCATAGCAATTAGTACAAGTTAAGCCAGAGGAATATTTTTCTGATATTTCTGCTTTATCCTGACACATTTTTTAAGGCAATATTTTTAAAAATGGAAACTAATTCATGGTAGTTGGAAGTTTTCATCTCCTATCACTCTGTGCAACTTATATGGGTACTTATAATATTTATCTAGATTTTTCAACTCATATTGTTTCACATTACAGACCTGGGTAACAGGGCCATAGCCAGACAGAGGAATTAGAGGAGGCAGTTGATGACTGAGGTCGGGCAGAGGATATAAAACAGCTCTGGAAGTGGACTGTAGTGAGAGTCACAGAAGCGTATCTAGGGATTTCTGCGCCCGGGGTAAACCGCAAAATATTGCGCCCCAATCTGTCTTTCTATTTTCTACAAATGCATATCTATATATGTATATACAGTACTTGATCCGAACTCCAAAACATTATATATATCACTTAACTTAAAAAACTGTAACCTGTAACTTGCAAACAAATGTAATATGATTTCTGCAAAACCACACCATGCTGCAGGTTTCAAACATAATCAGCACATTAATGAGTTCAACCATAGATAAATTACAATCGTAATACAGAATCCAATAGCAACATCCCTAAACTCCTAACAAGAGGGAATATCCTTCAAAAATCAAATAACCCCCTTCTTCTCCCCCCTTCTTCACCACCAAAAGAAACCAAACATTTTTTAATAATAATATGAAACTGTAGTGAAGACAGAGTGCATAAGGTAGGGAAGACAGAGTGCATAAGGTAGGGAAGACAGAGTGCATGAAAGAGATATTTTTAAGAAATTAATTAAGATATCTAACTATTGGCTTCAAAATTTAGCACTCTCATGAATGAACCTGAACCTCTACCCCAGAGTACCAAATGTCTTTCCCTGATGAGTGATCTGGTGTTCTGGGGTACAGTTATATATTATTAAAAAATGTTTTTTTTTTTGTGGTGATGAAGTGGGGGGGGGAGGGGGTTATTTGATTTTTGAAGGATATTCCCTCTTGTTAGGAGTTTAGGGATGTTGTTATTGGGTTCTGTATTAGGATTGTAATTTATCTGTGGTTGGACTGAACTCATTAATATATATATATATATATATATACAAGAGTGGAAGACATTGTGATCAGGGTAGAATCCGTGAAATGGCAATGGGCTGGACATGCTGCAAGAAAAACAGACTACCGATGGACAACTGAAATTTTAGACTGGTTTCCAAGGGACAGAAAAGGATCCAGAAGACCACACAGGAAATGGATGGATGAAATTCAAAAGCATGCCAGAGTAACATGGAGAAGATAGGCTCAAGGCAGACAGTTGTGGAATAAACTCTGGGGAACCTTCATCCAGCAATGGGTTGATAATGGTGATGATATATATATATATATGTTTCGGAGTTCGGGTTTTCAATTTCACATCAAATGGGCCGAAATTATCAGGCAGTCATGGCTCGTAGCCACAATAATGATCGAATATCCCCGAGAGAATCTTCAATGTGAATGACATCCTTATCTTATCCATCCAACTAAAGAAAAACAGCGGGCACCATTCTTATGAACAAAAGCTGTGGTTCTACTTTAGTTAGACGAACTGTACAACTACGTCTTCATTTACAAATGAAGGTAACTTGATCACGCTAGTTACGTTAAATGAAAACTTTTACAAAAAGTTCGTAAGTTGGAAGCTTTCGACCTTATTGGGCAAAAGGAAACTCAGCTCAGGCTTTGCTCATTTTGGCCCTTTCCTGGCTACAGCCTTGCTGGGTAAGACCATATTAGACCTAAGATAAGGTTGAAAGCTTCCAACTTACGAATCTTTTGTAAAAGTTTTCATTTAACGTAACTAGCGTGATCAAGTTACCTTTATTTGTTAATATTGTTACGTGTTTTGCCAATCATCGTCATACGTCTTCATTTCTGAATGTAAGCAAATAGCATCCTCTTAACATTTTGAGAAAGAAAATTTAACTGTAAGTGTACCCGAAACTGGTGAAGTTTCAATTATAAATTAAAGCAGATTGCAAGCAGTAATTTTTGCACCTTCTCTTGATCTGTGGCCAGGTCAATTTTTCCCACCCTTACGCCTCTAGTGAGTCACTAGGTTGGGCAAAAGGAAACCCAGCTCAGGCTTTGCTCATCTTGGCCCTTTCCTGGCTACAGCCTTGCTGGGTAAGACCATATTATACCAGACGAACAAGTTTCACTGTAGTATAGAAGAGCTGTGAGCATGTTAGGTTATTTAGTCATGATGATGTGTTGTCGGCTTTACCACAAAACTTAATGCATGTTGTGTTGTTATTTTTTTGTCTTCTAAATAGCTAAAATGCTTACTGTGGGTTACAGTGAACTACTTTGAATAAATATTACATCAAAGCATACTGGATCCTGATCTCCTTTGTGTAGGTTAGTGATGTTTGATAAACTGTATAAGTTTCTTTTACCTATAATGAGTTCACATGAACAGAAAACGAAGTTACATATTTCCTGAGTTTGTATTCTCTATGTACCAGCATGGACTTTCATACGCATTGTGTTTCAGAGACTTTCACCGCATCTTCTTCCTACATGTTTTGAACTGTTCCTGCAGTGTCGTGTTTCACTGGTCTACTCCCTTAAGCTACTGCTGGTTCTACAGCATTCACTGTAATTATTATCATCAACCTTTGTACATACACTTCATTGTATTTACCATTTCATGTTTTATTTTCTGCCTTCCATCACACTGCCTGTGTTGCTGGCGTGACTGTGTTTCATGTATTTTTGTAACGAATAAAGCGAATTTTGAGAGTGCTCTGAAATGAAAACATTGACCATTATTATAAAAAAGGTTATGATGTGAACAATTTATCTGAGAAATATTTTTTGGGTTTTATAACACTTTTTTTCTTTTATCAAATATTAACCCTATGGTAGGTAGCAAGTTAAGAAAACTTAAAAATGCATAATCAAGAATTTTGCAAATTCAGTCTAAGAAACTTACACTGCCCACATAAGTAAAGAAATCCACGGTAGATAGTACATCTGGGAGTGAAATTATAGAAATTTACTCAAAAAGGCTTTCTTTTAGGCACACTGCCAGCAGGTAACCTTTTGAATTCAAACTTTGGAGAAAGCTGGCAAAATAGAAATAATATCAGTTAGCCATATATAATGAAAACATTTTGCTTCCCTTTCCCGAGAAAACATCATGGAGCCAGGACTTGGTCAGGGATTTAATGAAAATGAAGCTGTGGAAAGTGTGTGCCAGGATTCGTACTGACAGACAAAAATTCTGAATTTATAACTCTGATTTAGAACAACCAATTCCATAAAGTTATCGTTTCATGTGATTAAGATATGATCTCATCAAAATAATTATTCTCACTACATACATTTCCAGGGATTGTATTAACAATGAGTTTTCAATTTTTATGTAATCCTTTTAACAATTACTCTATTTACTGCAGTGGTTTAAACTATGATTAAATTTTGCATATTTCCTGAGAATTAAGAAAATACACTGAGTTTATGTCTAGTAATTCATATAAACAGCAGTTTTTGACCATGCTATGTATGGTCTTGATCACCCTCAACAGAATCAGAGGACTGGTTGCCAGATTTTAGGAGACATCCAAATAAGTGGGATTTGGTGAGGGATATCTGAATTGCAGTTTTTGGTTAGCAATATTTCAATTCAATACTTTCTTGAAAATGTGGAAATACTTTGTTCATAAAGGAGGTAATTTTTTTCCCCAAGGGGACTGCAGAAATGTCTTCAGTTAGTAATGATAATGCTGTTTTTGGAAGATCATCTGGGCACATACTGTTTATGTTCACACAGTCTCGTGTTGATGCTTCAGTACGAGTCACCAAGGTATACTGAGTCCTGAGGGGGATGAAATAGGTATGGCATAAACTTTAGGGGTGTCTAGGGATAGAACAGGATCTCTGTTTTTTTAGCAGACACTTTATAATAACAGGTTAAGAAGATGGGCCCTGGAGAGTTTACAGATCTTATAAGAAAATGAACAATGCTAAGGGACTGAACCAATAAATAGGGTTCTATTTTAGTGTTAGTGTAAGAGTTGGAAGTTTTTCATGTGGAAATCATAGAGAATTTTGTTTATTATAGATGGTGGGTATTGATGGGCTTCAGAAATTTTCTTAATTGTAGCAACTTCTTGTTTGAAGGATGATTCACTGTTGCAGACAATCCTGGCACAATTAGTATTTTAAAACAATAAATTTGTGAGTAGTGGTGGAATGGGATGCACTGGGAATATACCAAAACATCAACACAAGCCTGTGTGAGAACAAACAGGATGTGTTAAATGGTCTTTCAAAAATAGGGTTATCAGCACCAAACCTTGAAGGCATTTCTGCAGTCCCCCTCCCCCTTTGGAAAGAAAAATAAAATAAAAAAAACTCGACACCTTTATAAAGAAAGCAACTCTATGTTTTCAAGAAAGTATTGAAATATTGGTGACTACGAACTGCAATTCATGTATCGCTCACCAAATTCCATTTATGTAGATCTATCTACTAAAATCTGATAATTGTTTCTGCATCGCCAATTCAAGTAGTACTTCTGGCAACCAGTGCTTTGATTTAGTTGATCGCAGGTGATCAAAACTATAGCTCAGTCAAGAGATTCTTCTTATATGAATTTAATTACTATACAAAACTTTGTGTATTTTTACTTACTTTTCACATAGTTAATGTTGCATGATGCCTGTTGTTTCAAACTATTCTGCTTATTTGATATCATAAGAGGTTTGGCATGTTTGTATCTTTTTTAAAACAACTTTGAAATTTTAGGTATTTTACATATGTACTATTTCCCAAATTTATACGTAATATCTGTTATGTTTACTTTTCTTGCCATTCCTGATGACTACAATTTGCCATGATAACCAGCTTCTCTAGCCGTTTGGGATGAAGTCTGTTACGTTTTGCTGTCATCACATTACCAGACTTTGAGAAGAGCCTTTCAGATGGAACTGAAGTTCCAACAATGCACAAATATTTTTGTGCAAGATCATAGAGCCCAGGATATACATATTTATTCCTTTCCCAGAACAACAATGGGTTTTCATTGCGATCTATAACTGGAAGTTGCAGATATTGCCTCAAGGAAACACTTATGCCACCCATAGTGTCACTGCTTGAACAATTTGTGCTGACCAGATTGTCATGAAAAGCCCATATGCTGTCTGTGCTTTGTACAGGTGACACAGGTGTTTCAGTAGCCTTCTCATGTTCATGCAACAAAGAATTAAGGCCAGTAATTGCACGTGAGCAGAACAAAACATTCTCAAAATGCAATCGCTTAAATCTTGGATCCAAGATTGTTGCTATGGCAATGCATTTTACATTTTCAACTGCCCCAAAACGTCTAGTGAAATTTTCGAGCAATGTTTTCTTTAACAATTCTGCACCATGTGCAACTGGTACATTTTGAATTGCCTTTTTGCAACAGCGCAACAAGGGAATTAAAGCACTCACAATTACATGATTTTGTGAAGATATTTCCCTTGTCACTTCTTCCACAGGCTTTAAAACTAACATGATGCTCTTTAATTCATCAATCTGGCTCTTGTGCAAGATCGGTGGTCCATCCACAACAGTTAAAACAGTTGCTATGTAGCCATATAATTGTATAAATCTCTCTAACATATAGAAAGTACTATTCCAACGGGTGCCTACTTCTTGAGTAAGTTTTAGTGTTTGCCCTTCAGCGACACCATCCTTCATTTGCTCAGCATGGAGCTTTTCTGTTGCACTTGCACTATGCTTGAAAAAAGTAACTGTCCTTTTTACTTCTCCTAATAAGTTTTTTATAATTTCTATAGCATTCAGAGAGTCTACTGCAACTAGATTTAGCAAATGTGCCACACAGTGTAAATGCCTGTGTTGTGAAAACATCTGCTGAGCTGCTTTCACAATGTTTGCACCACCATCAGTGACACAGCAAACAACTTTCTCATTAGTGATGTGCCATTCATTCATAACCTCCCGAAGAGCACTTTCAATGTTCTCTGAGGTATGTGGTGCTTTAAGAGGCTTTACAGCCAAATCCATACTTTGAGCATTACATTTGGTAATGAAATGTGCAGTAACACCAATATAACTCTTGCTATTTATATCAGTCCATATGTCTGTTGTGAGACACAACCACTTGGATTCCTCCAGTCTCTTAGATAAACCAATTTTTATCAGCTCATATTTCTTATCCAATAATGTTGTGATGGTTTTGCGAGAGGGCACCTTGTACCTGGGATTCAGTTCCTTAACAAATGTTTTAAAACCTTCCCCAGATACTACATCCAGGGGTAAGGCATCTTTTGCTATAAAAAACAGCAAAGTATCAGTTATTCGTTGAGACCCTGCTCCAGTAGGTGTCATTGCTTGCTGCTGGGTCAAAGTTTCAAAGATTGTGGGTTGCCTTGCTCTGGAATGAGTTTCGTTAAATTGCCCAGAAACTGATGGCACTTCACTGTTTAATTGAAGATCATTCAGTACCTGAACATCGGGTACAATACTACTGGTGTACATGCTTCTGTGCTTACGTTTAATGTGGTCCCACAAGTTTGAGGTATTTCGCGAATATGAAATTTGCTTTTCGCAAAGCTTACATTTTACCTGTGTTAAACTAACTTGCTCGAAAAATTCCCACACATTACTTTTTCTTCTTTTAGAAAACGTCGCCATCTCCGTTAATCGACAATTTAAAAAATCGAACAGGAAAAAAGCAGAAAAAGTAAAGTAAACGTGAAGAACTGTGACACAAAAACGGTAAATTTGAACTAGCGCTTTGAAAAACTGAAGGAGAAAATTATTCGTAAAAACTATTCGTGAAAACTATCGATAGTTTCGATAGTGTTACAAAAACTGTCGATTGTTTGTCGAGAGTTTTTACAAACCAGTCGATAGTTTATCGATAGTTTTATTTGGTCTATCGCACATCCCTACAAGGAGGTCCTTGGTGACTCACGGACAATGCTCATGGATAAACTGACCAGAACATTGGAGCCTGAAGTCCTGAATTCTTGAGGACAATCCTCGAATTTGATTTACTATCCCTAAAAACTTCTGATGCCTGCAGAGGCGAAAATTGTCCTCAAATTTTGATGTTTGTCCTCAAGTGTCCTCGAATTTACACTTCCTTATTAGCTCGTGCGATTTCTAATGAAAAATGTTTTTAAAAATAGATTTCGTTGAACTAATTTTTTTTTTATTGGAGGTTTAACGACCACCGTGAGCAACTCAATGGGCTATAAGCAGTCGCCCGTCCCTAATTTTAGGGTCTCTGGTTCCGGGGAAGGGAGAGAGTCAGTGTCGTAAGACAAACATAACATCCATGCCTGACCAGGATTCGAACCCGGACCCCTTTCGGACGAAGGCCATCGCTTAGACCAGTGCGCCACCGGGGCGGCTACTAATTTTCCAACATGCTTCTTGTGAAAACAGGTTTTGACTGTTTTTGTTTTTCCTTTTTCTTTTTCAGAGGTTTTTTTTATTAGAGGTTTAACTACCACTGTGAGCAACTCAGTGGGCTATAAGCAGTCGCCCGTCCCTAATTTAGGGCCACTGGGTCCAAGAAAGGGAGAGAGCTAGTGCCGTAAGAGAAACACAACATTTATACCTCATCGGTATTCGAACCCGGATCCGTCTCGGACGAATGATCAGAAGCCATCGCTTAGACCACTGCGCCATCGGGGCCGGGGCGGAAGTCTTCAGTTTAAGGACCACCGTGAGCAACTCTAAAGACTATCAGCAGTCCCCTGTCACTAATTTCGGGACATTCGTTCTAGGGAAGGGAGAGAACAAGTGCTGTAAGACGAACACACCACTCATCCCTCATTCGCGCCTCAAACCCGTACCAACCGTCAGTGGCCAGCACTAAGAGAACTGCACCACTGAGGTGGCCAAATTTCGACTGTACTTGTTCCAAGTTCCTCCAGAAACTTTGGCAAAATGAAAATTTTGCCATGGGATTCGTTCATCGCTCTGCAGCTTGATTTTATCATAATTCACCAGATATTGGGAACCTCAACGAACTATAGGGGACGCTGAGCAAACGTAAACAAACTTCTCTAGTACGGGTAACGTCGCACGTGTTTCCATAAAGTCGAATGTTAGAATGGCTGGTTTGTCGCTTTCAATCCTTGAAATAATGAAATTTGTGGACGATTCCAAAAATTCAAGATGCATTAAAGAAGGGGAAGTGATTGTTAATGTAGGCCATATAATTTCTTGTGGAATTAAGAAGGAAGATGGAAGAGAAATTCTCATAGTTTCGCACTGCATTCTGTCCACGACAATAATGTCGTCGCCTCACTCCATCGACGGTGTTTTAGATACAAGTAACAGTGAAATTTCTATAAAGTCATTTGAGTGCTCTTGTAAAGCGGGCAGAAGTGGAATGTGTAAGCACTGTGTAGCAGTAATGCTTTGCTGTGACAGGTAATTTTTATTTTTACCTTTTCAGGCAAGTGATATAGTAATACCGACAGGGGTGTTCTAATCCGGATTACTATTAAAAGCTGACATTTCGTTTCACTTGACATTTCCCAGGACCCATTTTCAATACTGTCAACAATAACATTTGTAATTTTTGAACATTCTGTTCCTAAAAGTGTTTGTGAATTGGTAATTGTTGATCATCATTGGGTTCTGCGTTTTTGAACCGATGACTGTTGACAGAACATTGCAAATCTTGTTCCATAATAAAGTTTAAATTCATATGGATAACAGCAATTATTTGTTTTCAAGATTATGTAGAAATGCGGATTTTTTAATTACTACTATGCAATAAAAACATGCTGCCTTGTTTATTATTCATTCAAAGACGTTACTAGGTTAGTAGCATTTCACTGGAAGGATTTCAAACGCAAGGCACAAACGTTTATACTAACTTGTGAAAAACATAGCCGAAACCTTGGGAACGACATTGCCGGACACAACAATATGATTTGTTCTTCTTCACGGAATTCTCCATTATACAACTCTCTAATTCCAGAATGAATGCAAAAATACACCAAACTACGACAACTGAACGTAATGAGCGATCAACCAACAGCCCAGCATTGAGCCAAAAACGTTACCCGTACTACAGTAATTCTTCCTTTTGCCGCTAGAGGGAGAGCAGACCGCTGAGATTGCCAATACCTAAGGTAAACAGGGGCTGATTTCCCACTAGGCACTGCTAGGCACACTAGGCACTGCTAGGTACACTAGGCGCGCGCCTAGGGCCCAGAGCTTGAGGGGCCCAAAAAACGTATAATTGGATGGCCAGTTTTATTTTTCTTTTCACGGATCGAAATAAATCAATCCTTAAATTGGCTACTTTATTGTCAATTGATAATTTACTTTCTCATTTTTAATTTTCGCATTGTTATCGATGTACTTGTTTTACTTAGCTGGCTGTGATATAAATTACTTTCATATGACTACCAGCCAAGGAAAACGATCTGTGTTGGAAATTTTTACCTGTCTTTCCTGAGCTGCGATGAAGAGTGCATGTAGAAACCACAGAGATAGAGACTGTCCTGATGATCCGGGGTGTTTGCTATTTACTTCCTTTTCTCTCTGGTGTAGTATAATCAAGTTCTTCCTTAGCCCTAATCTTCCTACACCACACTAAACCAAAGTAGCTAATACAATCTTCGCTAAAAAAAAAAAAAAAAAAAAAAGAAGAAGAAGAAGAGCAAAAAAAAAAAAAAAAAAAAAAAGAAAGAAAGAAGGAAAGAAAACGAAGCACCCAGAAGGAATCATCCAATAAAGATGAAAACTGACATGTCTAATGTACATGTATAG
The DNA here is from genome assembly GCA_039090855.1 of Macrothele yani. Classification (NCBI taxonomy): domain Eukaryota; kingdom Metazoa; phylum Arthropoda; class Arachnida; order Araneae; family Macrothelidae; genus Macrothele; species Macrothele yani. The sequence goes on from CM076990.1 coordinate 4,320,622, forward strand.
GAGAGGAAATGATTGCAATTCCACAGCAGTTGGGCCATTTATCCATATAAAACAGTTACAAAAGAAGTCAGTAAGTTGTAGCGCCACATCTCGCTCGGATACAAGCAGAAACCCAGCGTGGCAGAGACACATGCAGTTTACGGATACTGTTCTGAGGTATGGAATGCCAGATGGTGTCCAAATTGTGGGCCAATTTCCTGAGATGGGTGTAGGTGGGGTCCCATCATGTTTGATCGGTGAGAAATCAAGTGATCGGTGAGAAATCAAGTGATCGGGCTGGCTAGAAGGGTGTCCACATTACAAAGGCATTATCGAATTGGATCATTACTGCAACTGCGAGTCAATCTCGCATTTGCAGTAATGTTCGACACATGGATATAACTTGTAGTGTTGTAGCAACTCCTGAATTCAGCCTGTTCTCTTAGTTGAACCAAATCCATTATTTTCTTCAAGCGATGACCTTAGTGAACATTTTGTAAACAACTGATAGCAAGCTGATGAGTCTTTAATTCTTGAGATCTTCAATGTCCCCTTTTTTATGTAGTAGTAACACTCTAGCATTATTCCAATCATCAGGAAATTTCCCTTCATTGAAACATTTAGTGAATACTTGGCGAGTGTAGTTCCTGTTTCTCTACCAATGTCTTTCTGTGTAATATAAACGGTAATTCCATTTCTCCCCGGAGTTTTTTCCCGTTTCATGTTTTTAATTGCATGTGCAGCTTCTGCCGCGAAGAGTCTGGGAACTTTGGTCCTGGTGCATTTATTTGTCTGGAATAGATGTGTGGAACCTTTCATATAGCTGTGTGTAGGAAGCCTTAAGGGAGCAAAGGGTCATCTCATTAAGGGAGGAAAACAGATTATGGCACTGAGAAAAAAAGATGGTACTGTAACACAAAATAGAGACAAAATTTTGAAAAGAGCGAAAGATTTCTACTCAAAGCTGTATGAAAGGGATGATATATCTTCTCCAGACCATGAAAAGAAAGGGTACCAGTACTAAAGTCCCTCCAGTCCTCCCAGCAAAAATTACACATACAATTAAGAACATGAAATGGGGAAGAGCTCAAGTAGAATATGGAATTTTTTTTTTTTATTGGAGGTTTAACGACCACCGTGAGTAACTCAATGGGCTATAAGCAGTCGCCCGTCCCTAATTTAGGGTCACTGGTTCCAGGGAAGGGAGAGAGCCAGTGCCGTAAGACATACACAACATCCATGCCTCACCGGGATTCGAACCCGGACCGCTTTCGGAAGAATGATCAGAGGCCATCGCTTAGACCACTGCGCCAGCGGGGCGGCAATATGGAATTACCGTGGACATTATACAAGAAACAAGTGAAGAACTTGAAACTACACTCGTCGAAGTTTTCATTAGATGTCTCAATGAAGGGACGATTCCTGAGGATTGGAATAACCCTACAATGATCCTGCAACATAAAAAAAGAAAAGAAAAAAAGGATGGCATTGAGGATTTCAGGAACTATAAGGTCCATCAGCTTCCTATCAGTGGTTTATAAAATCTTCACTAAGGTTCTTTTTCATCGCTCGAAGGTGGTAACACTGGGTATGGCGCAACCGAGAGAACAAGTTAGATTCAGAAGTGGCTGAAGCAGTGGCGTTTTCTCTGGGTGTGCAAGTTGTGTGTCAACGCCCAAAGAAAATTACAAAAAAGAAGGATTTCTTTATAATTCATCTATCACAGTCACGGTGTATGATAAGTCAGGTGATACAACTCTCCGTACTGCTAACAGTTTGAAAACGGAGTTGTGGGCCGATAGTTCATGTTAACCGTCGTAGGATTACATGGTAGTTAACATTTCATCAGTGCTAAATTGGTGTTTACTTTAGGTATTTTTAATTTATTACTTTGTGCAATTATATTGTATGAAGTTCCAGAAATGAAGTTTCTGCACAGGAGGTAGAGTACGTCAAACTTTTTTTTTTTTTTTGCTTAAGCGGGAAATAAATTTATAGTGCAACTAAATGTCAGACTAGAATCTGTTCAATATTTAAGATTTTGATATGGGGAGAAAGTGTTTTGTACCGAACTGTCGGGAACGTGTATCAACCTTTAAAGCCCCAACAGATGAAAAGCTGTTGGGAAAAATGGCGGCAAGCTATCCCACGTAAGGATAGAGAACTGCAAATCAGTGATTGTGTTTCCCAAAAACACTTCTTGCCTTCAGACATTATTACTCGTAAGACGGAGACTTCGAATGGGAAAATTTTGCATGATGTGCCAGTAAGAATTAGGTTGTCACCCAAGGCAGTTCCATCCATTTTTCCATGCTGTCCAGCGTATTTGTCAAAATCAATCAAAAGCCCACGAAAGGCCCCATCTCACCGGGAGTAAGGAATGTCGAGAAGCGCAATTGTAGAGAAAGTTCGAATGCTGGAGACTAATTCTGCTGTATCAGCAGCTGAAAATATTAAATTTGAAAATCTCATTCAGGAATTGAAAATGTTTCCCATAATTCATGGGGGAATCGGTGTTAGCAAGAAAATGTAAAGATACATGGATACCAGTTCAGTTCTGCTTTAACCCCTCCCAGCACCAGGATTCAGCTTGTTGAAATTATATCGAAGTAGTGAGCGAAATAACATGATCCAAATATTATAATTCTTTTTTTTGGAGGTTTAACGACCACCGTGAGCAACTCAATGGGCTATAAGCAGTCGCCCGTCTCTTAGACCACTGCGCCACCGGGGCGGCAAATATTATGATTCAAATGAATACTTAATGCACGAAAATTTCCCCCACTTGCAGATGTATAAAAAAAAATCTGTAATGTTTTCAAAACATTTGAGGACGGACTAGGGGGGGGAGACTATACTGTTTGCACACTCCTAAAAAAATAAAAAGAAATAGAATGTTTTTTTCACAAGGCAGTTTCTTATAAATACTATCTAGAATAAAAAAAAAGAAAAAAACTAGAACTATGCTAAATCTTCAAGCACCCTGCATAATTCTGTGGCCCCTAGCAAAAAAGGGGCCCGGAGCTGCAGACCCTCTAGCCCCCTTCCTCTTAAATGGGCTCTGATCGTACTACAATATATGCAGGCAGGTCTGAAAAATTTTCCGCCGGAAAAAATCGACCATTTCACCGCGATGCACTTTCTCTGCAGCCATCGCCAGCACAGATGAAGACCCTTATTCATTAATATGATTAGGTACAAAAATAGCACACATGCGAAAGACATCTTGAATATTAGTAAATGAAAACATCATTAGTGAATGATTTTTCGAGGGGAAGGGTAAAAAAAAATTATATTTTTGCGAAAAATTCGGTTTCAAAACGAATAGTTTCTGTTAATGACGTTCCAATGAGTGCAGCAAGAACAAAACTTATAATAGAAAAATTAACATTCCATATGAATAATTGCTCCTCCCAATATACAGTACCATCTCATTTTACAAGAAGTACACGTTTTTCTTATGATAAAAGGTTTATTCCCTATTGCCTGAGAAAAAAAAACTCAACATCGTCTGCTCAGAAATCTACACGTTCGAGTACTCATTTCGTGGCTAAAAAATTATATATATATAGGGATGTAAGGTCAGGTGATGCGTTACATCACAGCCTCTCCTTGACAAATGTCAACCCCGCCTTCTCGTGGTGCATCCTGTTCCTACTAAAGGGGCAACGTACAATGGACGCTCCCTATCTTCTGATTCAAGGCTTCTTGAATTGGAAGAGGACCTACAAAGGATCAAGTGGGACATCGTGGGGCTAAGTGAGGTAAGGAGAAAAGGAGAAGATCTCATCGAACTGAAAAGTGGACATCTCTTCTACTATCGTGGGACAGATACTGGCAGAACTAGTGGTGTTGGATTTATAATAAACAAGAAACTGAAGGATAAAGTTGTAGAAGTTGAAGGTTCCTCTGACAGAGCTGCACGGCTTGTTATCCAACTCTCGAAAAGATACCAGGCTCAGATTATTCAAACTTATGCACCCACCACAAGTCATCCTCAAGAAGAAATTGAAGAATTTTATGAGGAAATTTGTCATCTAAATAATAAAGGTAAGCAGCACTTGAAAATAATTATGGGAGATTTCAATGCAAAATTAGGGCAACGGCAACAGAATGAAACTTCAGTAGGTAAATTCGGTCACGGCAACAGAAACCAGCGTGGAAATACTCTCGTTGAGTTTGCAGAGGTAGAAGGGTTTTTCATCTTGAACTCCTTCTTCAAGAAAAAGCCACACAGGAAATGGACATGGAGACATCCAAATGGGACGACAAGTGAAATTGATTTTATTATGTGTAACAAAAAATTCGTCATAGAAGACTGCAGTGTGCTAAACAAGTTCAACACAGGTAGTTACCATAGATTGGTGAGATGTAAGATGCACCTCAACACTAAACTTGAACGTGGCAAGCTCATAAGACAAACAAAATCTATTGACATAACCAACCTTAAAAAACACCATAATACCTTCAAGTTGGAACTGAAGAACAGGTTCTCTGCTTTAGAAGGCCTAACATCGGAAGAAGTGGACATCTCTGAAGTTAACAGAAAAGTAACCAAAGCTCTGATGGAAACAGCAACAAAATTAGCTGGGTCTAAGAACAAGTTGCATGTAAATAAATTATCAGGAAAAACGAAAATGTTGATGCAAAAAAGAAGAGAGATGAGGACAACTAAAGAAGATGTGACTTCCAAAGTGGAATATATAGAGCTATGCAAGACAGTACGAAAAAGTATCACTGAAGACGTAAGAAAATTCAACTGTGAACTAGTGAGGAAAGCAATTGAAAACAACCAAAGCCTAAAGATAGCAAAGGGACATCTCAGTAAGGGAAGAAAACAGATTATGGCACTGAGAAAAGAAGATGGTTCTGTAACAAGAAATAGAGGCGAAATTTTGACAAGAGTGAAAGATTTCTACTCCAAATTATATGAAAGGGATGATACATGCACTCCAGACATCATGAAAGATACCAGTACCAGAGTTCCTTTAGTCCTTCCAGCAGAAGTTGCACATGCAATCAAGAACATGAAGCGGGGAAAAGCTCCAGGAGAAGATGGGATTACTGTAGACATCATACAAGAAGCAAGTGGAGAAATCGAAACAGTACTCGCCCAAATTTTCACTCGATGCCTTAATGAAGGAAAGATTCCTGAGGATTGGAACACCACTACAATGATCCTGCTACATAAGAAACGTGACATTGAGGATCTCGGAAACTACAGACCTATCAGCCTCCTATCAGTAGTTTATAAAATCTTCACTAAAGTTCTTTCACACCGCTTGAAGGTAACACTGGACATGGCTCAACCGAGAGAACAAGCTGGATTCAGGAGTGGCTACAGCACAATAGATCATATCCACGTACTGAGAGAACTAACTGAAAGAGCGAGGGAATATGAGCTTCCATTGTGCATGGCTTTTATCGATTATGAAAAAGCCTTTGATTCGGTGAAACCATCAGCAGTTACAATGGCTCTGAAAACCTGCGGTATTGAAGATGCATACATTAATATTATTAATAACATCTATGAAAATGCAAGTGCAAAGATTCGGCTGTTTGAAAATACAACACACATAAAAATTGGAAAGGGAGTGAGAAAAGGTGACACTATATCTCCGAAGCTCTTTAATGCCACATTGGAGGGTGTTTTTCAGTCACTGAGCTGGGAAAACAAGGGGATAAAGATTAATGGAGATTATCTAACCCACCTTCGTTTTGCTGATGACGTAGTCATTTTTGCAACTAGCCCATCAGAGCTGCAGAGTATGATCCAGGAACTTGCTGACAAGAGTAAAGAAGTGGGATTAAAATTGAACTTTCGGAAGACAAAAGTGATGTTCAATGCTTTTACAAGAAATGAAGATTTATCGATTGATGGAAAAAAGCTGGAGATAACAGACACGTACGTTTATCTTGGACAGCAGATATCAAGTGAGGGTTACATTGATGAAGAAATTAATCGGCGTTTAAAACTTGCCTGGAGAGCTTTTGGAAGAAACAGCATAATTTTCAAGAGCAATATGCCATTATGTCTTAAAAGAAAAGTGTTTGATCAATGCATCCTTCCAGTGCTTACGTATGGTGCAGAGACGTGGACCTTAACTAAAAGAGACATACAAAGGCTGCAGACAACTCAAAGCAGCATGGAGAGGTGCATGCTTGGTGTAACCAGGAGAGATAAGAAGAGGAACTCGTGGATCCGAAAAATGACAAGAGTGGAAGACATCATGATCAGATTTAAATCCCTGAAATGGCAATGGGATGGACATACTACCGGAAAGACAGATCATCGATGGACAACCGAAATTTTAGATTGGATTCCAAGGGACAGGAAAAGACCCAGAAGAAGACCACATGGGAGATAGGTGGATGAAGTTCGAAAGTATGCAGGGGTGACATGGAGGAAACTGGCACAAGACAGACCGCTGTGGAGGAAACTTGGGGAGACCTTCGTCCAGCAGTGGATTGATAATGGTTGACAATGATGATGATGATGATGATATATATATATACATATATATGGCTTATTTGATATATTTCCACGTGATAAGGACCAAAGTACATGTCTGCAAAGCGTTCCTGATCGGTTTTTTTTTAATTCCAAGATAAATAGCATTCGTAAAAAACGACTGTTTCGGTCTCTTCCTCCCATAAGAAAGCATAGGTTGTTTGAAATCATCGGCACACACGTTCCTAGCGTCATCTAGTGAAAAGTACCATTAAGGGACGATTTTTTTCCCGGGAGTCGTATCACCTGACTATCATACACCGTGACCAAGTGAATGATGTTTCATGGCTAAGGCTAGTTGATGTCAAAGAACTTTTCAAATTGCACTTTCGGGAAATGAAAACTTGTTGAACTAAAAGACTAATTGTTATCCACTTATCCCAAGCAATTAGCATCACAAAAAGCTGAATGGCAAGGTTCGTGATCAGATTCAAAAATAATTTTTCATATTGAATATGCAACACCCGAAATATCAAATGAAAACATACATTTACGTCATCTTGTAGAAACGCCGCCCCGGTGGCGCAGTGGACTAAGCGATGGCCTCTGATCATTCGTCCGAAAGGGGTCCGGGTTCGAATCCCGGTGAGGCATGGATGTTGTGTTTGTCTTACGGCACTGGCTCTCTCCCTTCCCTGGAACCAGTGACCCTAAATTAGGGGCGGGCGACTGCTTATAGCCCATTGAGTAGCTCACGGTGGTCGTTAAACCTCCAAGCAAAAAAAAAATTAATTTTATGTAAAGGGGTCGTACAGTGCTGTCTTATATTTGAGATAAGCCACGTGGTAAGGAGATAACAAATATTTGAAAAATTCCTTTGTTTGCGAGATCTGAGACAAAGATTTTCAACCTCTTTTCGTTGAGCTCTTACCCCAGAATAAGATATGGTACTAGCAGAAAAATTTTCAGTTTCCTTAAAAAGTGAGGTGCACCGTAAGTGAATTATTCTAGACTTCTGTCAGGGCATGAATATTTTAATGGCAATTTAAAATTTATTTGTAGCCAAGAAGCTTCTATGGTTTTTCATAATTTGTGAAAATCCTAAATCAAGTGTTGTTTTTTTAACTAACACACATGCACATACCAATTAGCAATCTAATTGGTATTCATATGTCTTATGTTTAAGGTATTCAGAAATCCCTTACAGAACAGTTATCAGTTAAGATAAAACAATTCCTTGAATTTGATAGTCAAAAATTTTCAACAATAGGCTGTGTATTTCAAATGGATACATTTTTAAAAAGTATAAAAGTTTTTCACATGTGTGGGAGATTTAAACATGTTATTTGAAAAAACATTTTTCAAATAAATGTAATTTAAAACGGAACTGAATCATTTTTACAGGCCAAGTATTAAAATGGCTAATTAATAATTTTCTTTCTTTCTCTTCTTATTGAAGGTTTAACGACCACCGTGAGCAACTCAATGGACTATAAGCAGTCGCCCGTCCCTAATTTAGGGCCACTGGTTCCAGGGAAGGGAGAGAACCAGGGCCGTAAAACAAACACAACATCCATGCCTCACCGGGATTCGAACCCGGACCCCTTACGGACGAATGATCACAGGCCAGCGCCTTAGACCACTGCGCCACCGGGGAGGCAAAAATTCCCCATTAAGTGTAACAAGTAGTGTAGACGTTAAATGCATTATCACTTAGATATTTCATGAAAATGTTATATAGAGTTTACACAATTGGTTTTATTTTAATTATCGTAAAGACTGTTGTTTTTCCAGATACACCCGGATTTAATTATTGCGTTTTACCACAATTTCTAAATCATAAAAAAAAAAAAAAAAAAAAAAAAGGTTAGCTTTTACAGTACTTTCATAAACTGTTTGTTACCGTGGTGGTGGTACTGCTCTTGCTACTAAGACATCACAAATGCCGTATTTCTGTTCATGTACACGCCACATATATAACGAAATGCTCTCAAATTTTCGTGAGCCCATGTCCAAATATCTCACCAAGCAGCATGTTGCTGTAGAGCTACCTCTTTCCCCGCGCTGGGCAGGGGGTAACATCGGAAACATGGATGCAACGGAAACATGTCACACTTTGACCGCTTATATCTTTTTTTTTTTTTGATTGGAGGTTTAACGACCACCGTGAGCAACTCAATGGGCTATAAGCAGTCGCCCGTCCCTAATTTAGGGTCACTGGTTCCAGGGAAGGGAGAGAGCCAGAGCCGTAAGACAAACACAACATCCATGCCTGACCGGGATTCGAACCCGCACCCCTTACGGACGAATGATCAGAGGCCAGCGCCTTAGACCACTGCGCCACCGGGGCGGCGCTTATATCTTTGAAACTAATAATCGCAGAGTAATAAATAATAACATAATTAGATATAGTTTATAGAGTCCTACATTTATAACAAAACAAATCGCCGCATAGCATTTTAAGGTTGATAACTAGTAAACAGATAATGATAGCGATGATCTCAGCCCGCATTCCGTAGCTGACGGTCAGAGCTAACGGACGTATGTGATAAACCGAAATAAAGTGGATTACTTATTTTTAGATAAAAAAAAAAAAATCAAAGGGGCACAGTAGCAATATACCGTATTCTACAACGTAGAACTATATCAACTGTCCTTCGATAAATATTTTAAGGACGTACAACAGGTGAGATAGTGCGAAGAAATAGTGACAGTTGACGTAGTTCTACGTTGTAGATTGCTGCAGAGTTGCTACTGTGCCCTTTGATTTTTTTTATGCTGATTGGAGGTTTAACGACCACCGTGAGCAACTCAATGGGCTATAAGAAGTCGCCCGTCCCTAATTTAGGGTCACTGGTTCCAGGGAAGGGAGAGAGAGCCAGTGCCATAAGACAATCCATGCCTCACGGGATTCGAACCCGGACCCCTTTCGGACGAATGATCAGAGGCCATCGCTTAGACCACTGCGCCACCGGGGCGGCTTTTTTATGCTTGTGGTAGAAATCGTGCATTGATCCGTTTGTGGGATAATCTTGGGCCATAAAATAAAATATAAGTATCATATATATTAGCTACCTCAAAGAGCAGAAATCGGATCGAAATTGTCGAAATCTGTAATGACACGAAGTCTTCCCATTTGATGAACCTTTCAGAGTTTGTATCTACATTGATAATGGTGCTGCCAAAATTGGCCACAATCAAACACCAAGGTGGTCACACACCGTACCCTTTACACTGCACGGGCTTTCTCCGTAAAGGCAACAAGGTTGCTCTTACGATATTCTCGTCTCCAACCAATTGTGAGGCTTAAGAATTTCTTCTTTGTCTGGAAGTGCGCGCATGTAGAGAGATCGTGCATGTAGAGTTGGATTCAATGTGTAGCAAATTTCTTTCCTGGTTGCTCGTATATATATGCCTTTCTCAAGCCAAATCGAATTAGGCTGACCTTGGATACTTTTTTTTTTTTTGATTGAAGGTTTAACGACCACCGTGAGCAACTCAACGGGCTATAAGCAGTCGCTCGTCCCTAATTTAGGGTCACTGGTTCCAGGGAAGGGAGAGAGCCAGTGCCGTAAGACAAACACAACATCCATGCCTCACCGGGATTCGAACCCGGACCCCGTTCGGACGAATGATCAGAGGCCATCGCTTAGACCACTGCGCCACCGGGGCGGCTTGGATACTTAGTAATGGAAGTAATAGCAAGAAACTAAAAGATCAAAGGAAGTTTTCCGACTTGAAGATGATTCGAACTTATAATCAGAAAAAGCTGCGTTCTTTCACTCAAGGTATGTAAGTCAGAATAAATCTCAGGGAAGAATTTAACAAATGTATAAACAGGCTTCACATTCTAAAGTGTATAGAAAAAAAAATGATTTGAAAATTTGCAATAAGATGAAACATGGGTTATACCAGAGAGGAGAGGAGAGGGAAAAAAAAAAAAAAAAAGGAAATGAATGGTACATATTTACATACAGCTTTGCATTAGGGACATCCCCGTTTTACATATTCAGAGCAATGACGAAGTACCATGTGAGATCAACGTCATGCAGCTACTATATGTGCTGGTCTATCCAATATACCCGAACAAAAATTATTTTTTAAATATCCAGTGGCGTGCAGTAAAAGTTATGTGTAGGCACGAAAAAAAAAAAAAAAAAAAAAAAAAAAAGACGTACCTTATTTTGTAAGGGAATTTCAACTGCAATTTTTTTTTTTTTCCATTCTTCAGCTACTTTGCCTTAAAACTTTAAAATATAGGATTTGGCATCAAAATCATCAGCAGAACTTTTTCAATACAAAAAAAAGTTTTTTTTTGTATTGAAAACAATACAAAAAAATTATGGCACCTCATGGCACTTCGAAGTCAATCCCCGCTTGGGTGGGATACAGCCCATCCCACCCAAGCGGGGATTGACTTTTTTGTTTGATTGGAGGTTTAACGACCACCGTGAGCAACTCAATGGGCTATAAGCAGTCGCCCGTCCCTAATTTAGGATCACTGGTTCCAGGGAAGGGAGAGAGCCAGTGCCGTAAGACAAACACAACATCCATGCCGGACCGGGATTCGAACCCGGACCCCTTACGGACGAATGATCATAGGCCAGCGCCTTAGACCACTGCGCCGGGGATTGACTTCGAAGTGCCGTGAGGCAAGGGGGACTAGGAAAAATAAGAGAAACGAAAGAAGTCCTAAAAAGACCACCTGGGAGGAAGCGGTGGGGACATTTTTATGAATTTTCTTTATGACCCAATTACGATACGTACATAGATCAGATTGTTATTCAGTCTCTCCCACCTACTCTCATTTCAGTACCAAGCTTTGCCTTACCCTGTTTTGAGACGTTACAGATGCTAGACAATAGCAAAGTTATTTACCCCCGCTGTCCCTGTTTCCCTTTATTTGTTGTGCGCTCTCTCTTTTAATTCTATTCCTTTCTCTTTCTTTTTTTACTGAACCTAAATCAATGTAATAAATCCTTCATACTAAGTTTAATGTTATTTTTTTTTTTTTAGAAAAACTGGAAAAAAAATTTGCAAAGTTAATCATTTACGATCTTCGCTACTTTAAACGTAAAAACTTCACTGCGGTTTAGGGGAGGGTGAATTTGCACTCAATAACTACTTTTTATGCACAGATAAGAATGTCGACAGATTGGCTTTCCTGCAAGTGTAGGCGTTGCGACTGACTACTAGCAAAGCGGGAGATAACATGCCTCACGCAACAAACTGCAGATGACCATTCGTCCGAAAAGGGTCCGGGTTCGAATCCCGATGAGGCATATGTTGCGTTTGTCTTACGGCCCTGGTTCCCTCCCTTCACTGGAACTAGTGGCCCCAAATTAGGGGCGGGCAAGTGTTTATAGCAGTTGCTCATTGTCGTTAAACCTTCAAAATAAAAAAGAACAGACGGCAGATGCGCGATGACCATCTGCAGCGGTTAGGGAGGGTAGTCTGGCTGATTCATTTATCATCTGGTCTCGGGCAGTTCGTATGAAACACCATACGCCAATGCGATAAAACAAACGATCGGCTTAGAATCCTGTTATTGCCGTCCTGGTGGCACAGAGATCTAAGCGATGGCTTCCTATCATTCGTACGGGTTCGAATTTCGGTGAGATATGGATGCTGTGTTTGTCTTACGGCACTGGCCCTCTCTCTTCCCTGGAACCAGTGACCCTAAATTAGGGACGGGAGACTGCTTATAGCCCACCGAGTTGCTCACTGTGATCGTTAAAACAAACAAAAAATATTTGATTGGAGTTTTAACGACCGCCGTGAGCAACTTAATGACCCTGTTATTCGTAGAATGTCTTTAGATTTTCGCGCGGAGAGAAACCTGTTTTTACTTTTTAGACAGGCGAAGGTCCCATTATTCACACAATATCTTTCGATTTTGTGGAGAAGGCAACCCGTCTGAACTCCTTAGAAAGGTTAAAATCCCGTTATTCACACATTGTTTATAGTGAAGGCAACTCATTTGACTACGTTCATTCCGAGCCATCGTTTTACTTGATCGAGCCTCAATGCAGCTTTAGTGATGTCACAGCACAGATATCGTATAAGGGACTAGATTGGCTGTCTGCTCTGTTGAGCATGGGCTTGCTCTGTGAGAAGCATGGGGCCACATTGAGCGGGTCAAGATGTCGGAGCATGGCACGTTACGCGGAATAGTTTGAACTTAATTATTGTATAAATCATGGTGAAAGCTTCCTCAGATAAAAATCTTACGCAGAGAGACGAAAATATAATTGCTGTTACTTATTTGCCTCTTGCTCAATGCTGAAAACAATACATACAGTATACATATAAATATTAAAATTTAAAGCTGGTATTGTATGCAAATATAGAAAATGATTGGAAAACATTTTTAAGAAGGTAATGCGGCAACGATTTAAAATAATGGGAAAGCAAATAATTTATTTAAAATCAATAAGTAGCTATTAAATCCAGCAAACTATTGATTTGAACACGAAAAAAAGGGCTTCCACATGCTTTACGTAGAAAAGCTGAAATAATGTGAATATTTTTCCTTGTTGCTATTACCTCTGTCATTCTGATTTATTTATTATGTTTGCTCAAAAAGTTTTGAATTTTACCAAAAATTTTGATATTTCGTTTTGTTATGCACTAAGGAAATTTCAGTTTTTAACATTTCAAATTATTTATTTGGGCAATATAGCAACGAAATGACGTATTAAATGTAAGCATTCATTTACAAGAAACGTCAAAATCATATCTCTTAGCAAATTAAAGCCAGCGTGATATTTTTTATATCGGAGGTGCCGGAATGTGTTCTCTTGAATTTAAGCCCTGGTCGAATCTGAAATAATTCAATATTTTGCAAGACCCTTGACATTCTAGTTAGCACTAAGGAATATTAGTCTTTTTTACTTAAATTTTAAAACTTCCGCCGCTAAATGGGCACTGACTGCTTTGAATATCAACATAAATAGAAAATCACAGTGCCAAAAGTCATATTCCTTTGACTTAATGCAAAGTAGCCTTGCTTAAATGGATCGTCATGACCCCGCTGAAAATGGCGCCTACCTTCTCACGCCTCATGGGCTGGGTGTCCAATCTAGCTTCTTGTATATGATATCTGTGTGTCACAGCAGAGGTCCGACCACAGAGAAGAGAGGTACAGAGTGTGCACTCTAGAAGATCGTAAAGGAAATTCTCCACTTTGTCCGATGGCAACAGCATAATGTTAAACTCACATAGACGTTGGCGGCCCCACGGCCTGTTAATGAGAACTAAAAGTGACGTCACAACTACGCTCCTCCCACTTGTTTACAAATGTCTCTCTCGACTTTCCTTCCCTGCGAGAGCCGCCATTTTCCTTACTTCCCGAGTTGGTAAGGTTCACTGTAGTGTGATTGACCGAGGAATTTTGCCGTAGGTGTAACGGAATTAGGCGTATATTCTTAATCGTAAGAACAGTACTTTGCAGTCGGGAATTATACTGAGAAATAAAGTACTAACTCTGACTTAAAAGAAACTAATAAATCTGTAGCAGCTTTCGTTCTCAAAATGCAGACCTTCGTCAACGCAACATACTACTGCCGGAATTTGAAAATAAACAACGGAAAAATATCAAAGCAATGGCAAATAAAAAGTAACAAACTGACATAATTGTATCACGAATCAAACATCTGTAAACATCTGCCCGAAGGATCAAATGGAATTACGAAAAACAAAATACAGTAAGGGCTCTACTCTGCTATAAATTTTACTTATATCTATTTTTAGCAGTTAAAAAATAGACAAAGATTTCCTACATATAAAAGATGAAATAATTATCCGCCGAAAATAACTTCTACGAAATAACGAAAAGCGTTGTTATAATCACAGAATCACACAGTGGTAACAGTAGTAATAACAAGCAAAGTAACCAATTTCGAATTATGAGCGTTACAGTAGGGACGTTACGTCAGAGAGCACGTGGGGTTTAGTTCCATAAAGTGCCGACGGTGCTCTGCTATCGTTCTTTTTCCCCGCCCACCAATTTCCATAACTCTGGCAAAGAATATCTAACTGATAAGAAGGTAAGGCTCAGCGAGACGTAACTAGCGCCACTATATTATGCGGCAAAGAATTACTACACAGAAGCCAACATTACAGGCTGATGCCGCAGGATGCCGAGCAGACTGAGCATGCGTGTTTGTGTTCAAAGAATATAAACGCTTGTTTGTGTTGGCGTTTTGTTCAAAGGTTTTGTTGTTCTTATCTAGATCTGCGTTTATATTACAGCCATGAAATACACCCACTCCATTCCGATGAATAACAATTCATGGAATGGAGTGGATGAATAACAAGAACAAATTTGAAACCGTTTGAAACAAATATCCTGGAAAACCATTAAAACAACGTTTACTGAAAAAAAAGCTATCGTTACGTTGAAAAAATTAATTTATCAATTATATGAAACTGACTTTTATGAAAAATACCTCGTAATATTGTAAAATGAAAGAGGGAAGCATTCGATTACACAATGCATACCAAACAGACAGCTTTAAGCATACACTCAATCGTGGCGAGTTAGTCCGGTCGGTAGAGAGCTCAGCTATCACGCCAGCGGCCAGGTTCGAACCTACTCAGATACGAACGGATGTTTTTCCGATCTGTTGAGAAAATTTCTCCAGCGCAGTGCGTTTAATTTACAAACTTCGGAAGGGTAGAAAAAAAATTGTAGCTTTGGGAAACTGCGGTTGTCTTTGCTTTTTTTTTTTTTTTTATTATTATGGCTGCTACTGGGAAACCAGCCTCAGCATTTTTGACATTTAAGGTATATTGTAAATATGAAATTCATGCCAAGCAACCTGGTATTACTACGGTGCTTAAAGTGAGAATAAAACTGCTAAAATTTCCTTAAAATAATATTAATTGCTAATGTGTATATGTGTTTCACCAAAAGAAGGGACAGGAGGGATACTCAGAAAAGAACAACAACAAAAAAAAAAAAAGCTTTAGTAGACCCAATGAGACCGAAGGAAACAGTCGCAGATCAAAGCTTAGCTTCCTTTCCGTGAAATAGGCTTCCCGTCCCGTGTCTCCTACGCTTTTTGCGCCTGAATGTTAACTTTCCCGCAGAGCATCTGCTGCCGCATTACATGGTGGCGCTGCTGTCGCCTGTTTTACATTATCTCTACGAGAGTTGAGCTTCTTCACGCGAAGCGTTTATATTCTTTGACTCTGGCTTGTGCACGCTCTGTCTCTTCATTCTCTGTGGGTCCGACTTTCTGCTCCCATGGATCTTGCCTTCGTTCAGAGTGGACGTGTCGCGTTTAACTAAGGTTAGTATAAAATATCTGGAGATGCATTTGTTAATGAAACAGTACCACTTTGCGTGAAGCCTAAAACCATGAGAGGCGGCCGTAGAAGTGTGGTGTAAAGCTAGTGGTTTTCAAGGCTATTGCAATGCATTTTGTGTTGGCTGAATCTCCTCCTTTCGTCGCAAAGGTTTCCTATTTCGCATCGTAACTTGTTGCCAATGTTTGAGAAAATGCTGAATTTCTAAAATTCTTATTTTGAGGCTCCTTCGCAGTTTTATTTAAAATTGCAATACACAAAAATTGGTGCGAATTCTAAAAAAAAACAACGTTAAAATTGTAAACTTTACTCGTGTAAGAAGTATAATTCATTCCGGTTTGATATTAACACGGTTTCTGCAACCAAAAACTACGCAATTCTAAAATACGAAGAGATAAAATTATGTAGGTATCATGCAAACAATGGCAAATTTCCACACCTTGTGGCTTCAGTTAAGAAATCAAAGCCAGAAGTATTATTCTAACCTCCTTGCATTTAACGTGGTGTTCTGCATTTCTTTACATCACGTAGATTCGCTCGCAAAAACTTAGCGAATCACTTTCTCTGCGATAAAAGTTGATGTTGCAATATGAATAAAATGCGCTAATATTTAGCTCACGAATTACTTTGTCGCGAAAAGGGAAGAAAATGCTAATGTTTAGATGAAAGTGACAAATCATTCGAGTTTTCATTCTTTAGAATGCTAGCCGACGGGAACTTTGAAATTTTCCGCACAAAATGCGAATATTTAGATGAAATTAATTCACTTTTTTAAAGTTGTACGATGTGAAAGAAAAGCTAATATTTCGACGAGCCTGACAAATTACTTCGAAGGTCTTATGCAAAACCGAAATATAATTAGGTAATTTTTTTAAGTTGTAGTATAAAGTAAAATAAAAGCTAATATTTAGATGAATTTAACAAATTGCTTTAATGGCTTTGCGCAAAATGAACGAAATATTGTACTATTTTGCTGACAATTTACTTAAAAGGTTATCGCAGTAAATGAAGGAAACAAACATTTCGACGGAATTAAATAATTCAAAAATACACTGACGGAAAAAAAAAACCCCAACACCAAGAAGGGGCTGTGTTAGATAAACGAGAGTTGGTAGGCGGTGAGAGTACATCTGTAAGATGAAGTCTATGCAAATTTCGCGCTCGGTGCATACGTGTGGCGCTAGTAGCGCCCTCGGAACATGCAAAGCAGGTTTGCTGTAAATACGCGCTGTAACGTTCGTGAGCGTTAGTTATCGTTGAGATTCGACGTAGTGTGTTGATGTTGGTCAAGAATGCCTTTAAGAAGACGAAGCCATTATCAACAGCTCACTGAGTTTGAACGAGGTCGTGTAATAGGGCTACGAGAAGGTGGATTTTCTTTCCGCAATATTGCAGAACGACTTGGCAGGAATGTAGCCACTGTGCATGATTGTTGGCAGCGGTGGTCAAGGGAAGGTGCTGCCTCAAGAAGACCGGGTTCCGGCTGGCCACGTGGCACTACTGAGAGGAAAGACCGCCGTGTACGGCGTATGGCCGTGGCGCATCGTGCTGCGGCAGCAGTTCAAGCTGCAGTTATCACCACAGTGACACAACGAACTGTTACAAATCGGTTACTTGAAGGATAGAAGCCAGACGCCCTGTAGCGTGCATTCCACTTACTCCAAACCACTGCCGTTTGCGACGTCAGTGGTGTCAAGCTAGAGCTCATTGGAGGACGGTTGGTTGGTTGGTTCATTGATTTTATTGGCGCAAGGGCCATGGTTGGCCAAAGAGCGCCAAACAAAAGACAGCAAAAGAGAACAAAATCAATAAAACACGTACACAAGGCTAAAAACAGGATGAAGCGGTAAAAGTGAAAGATGGAAATGAATACGGTAAAAACTACAAGACAGACAGACAAACAAACAGTATTAAAAACGTGCGATGAAGCTTAAAATATGGCTGATCAAATAAAACTGAAGAATGAGAACGATGAAAGGGCTAAAAAAGATAATGAAACAAACAGTACTAAAAACATGATACAAAGATTAAAATCTAGCTGATTCAGTAAAACTGAAAAATGAGTATGATGATAGGGCTAAAATCTAGATACGTCTAAAATAGTCAATTTGTTTAAAAAATGAAAAAACAACAACAGTATTGCAGTGGTCATTGAGGAGCCGCTGCAGTGTAGCGGCGTCCTCGTTCAACAAATGAGAATGAAAGAAATGAAAACGTACATCACGAAAACGAACACAGGTACACAAAAGATGAGTGACGGTGAGTCGGCAGTTGCACGTCTCACACATCGGCGCAGTGTCGCCACACAGCAAAAAGCGGTGAGTGAAACGACAATGCCCAATGCGGAGACGCGCAAGCACCACTTCCTCCCTGCGGTTCCGACGAGATGAGGAGTTCCAGATTTCGAGAGTAGGTTTTATACGATGCAGTTTATTTTCCACCTGTTGGTCCCACAGACCCTGCCACGTTCGTTTGATATGATCACGAACAAGAAATCGAAAATCGCGATGAAAGAGTGGCAAGGGTGTGACGACCAAAGAGGAAGCAGATCTAGCGGCCGCATCAGCACACTCGTTACCCGAGATTCCAACATGCCCAGGAATCCAGACCAATTGAATTTGGACACCGGCCTCGAGCAAGGAACGAAGAAGCCCTCGTACGTTCAAAAGAAAAGGATGATTACAATAGTCCAGCGATGACAAAGACTGCAGGACACTTAAGGAATCCGTATAGACCATAGCACTATGATGAGAACTCGACTGAACATGAAGAAGTGCAAGATACACAGCATGCATCTCCGCCGAAAACACCGTGGCCTCAGCTGGGATCCGCGCTACTGACACGTCATCAACACAGACAGCTGCGGATCCAACGACTCCATGCATCTTAGAGCCATCAGTGAAAATGGGAGTGTATTCAGTTTTGAGGGCACGGTGCTCAGCAAAGAGCTGCTGGTACACTGATGCAGGGGTTGAGGATTTGTCGAAAGACGTAAAGGTGGTATCAACCATGACACCAAGTGGGTGCCATGGAGGATCCCCAAAGCCCCTGGTCGCTGCAACAAGCGACAAGTCGAGCCCTGCATCACGAGCTACGGCCGCCATACGAAGACCGAAGGTTGGAACGCACGAGGGCCGGTTCGCAAATAAACGAGCATGCTGAGGATGGAAAACTGCACCGTACAAAGGATGGTCTGGAAAAGACCGAAGTTTTAAGTAAAAGTGGACAGACAGCTGCAGACGGCGTAATTCAAGCGATGGTTCGTTCGCATCAGCGTAAAGGCTGGGAATCGGAGATGTTCGAAATGCTCCCGTACAAAGACGCAGCGCCTGATGATGAACAGCGTCCAAAGGCCGGAGAACGGAAGGACGAGCCGAGCCATACACGATACAGCCGTAATCCAGTTTCGACCGAATTAAGGAGTGGTAAATGCGAAACAAAGAGATCCTGTCTGCGCCCCACGAAACTCTCGAAAGGATTTTTAGAATAGAAAGAGCACGCAGACAGGAAATCTTGAGCCACCGAACGTGCACACGGAACGTAAGCGCACGGTCGACGGTCAGTCCAAGGAACTTGGTCTCCGGCAAAACTGGAATGGCTGCACGGTCCAAATACAGCTCGGGGTCAGGATGGAGGCCACGCCTCCGGCGGAAATGAACACACGCTGTCTTGTCGGGAGAAAGAACGAAACCATTGCTATTTGCCGCTTTAAAAACCTGATTAATACTAGACTGCAACTGCCTTTCAATGAAACGCATGCTCGATGACGAGCAGAAGATGTGCAAGTCATCGACATACACAGTAGCCGAAACCGCAGGAGGAAGATTTGTGAGGAGACAATTAATGCGAAGGATGAACAATGTGACAGATAAAATGCAACCTTGAGGAACATCTTGTTCTTGATGGAATGTTGCAGATAGCGTCGTACCCAGGCGCACCTGGAACACCCGATTGCGAAGAAAATTTACAATAAAGGTCGGAAGATTCCCTCGCAATCCGCATGCGTGGAGGTCACGGATAATCCCGTGCCGCCACGCACGATCATAGGCTTTCTCGATGTCAAAGAATACAGAAACCAGGTGCTGCCTACGCACGAACGCCTCGCGCACAGATGTCTCAAGGTGCAGGAGATGATCGTGAGGTGAACGATGACGCCGAAAACCGCTTTGTGATGGTGAAAGTAATTGATGATGTTCTAAAAAATGAATTAATCGTGAGTTAACCATGCGTTCGAGAACTTTACACAGACAGCTAGTGAGAGCAATTGGGCGATAACTAGAGGGAGACTTAGGATCCTTGCCAGGCTTCGGAAAAGGTAGAACAAAAGCCTTTCGCCAAGACTCCGGGAAACTGTGTTCTAACCAGATGCGGTTGTATAAGATTAAAAGGTTCTCGAGAGACGACTGGGAGAGATGACGGAGCATGTCGTAGTGGATGTCATCGGGACCGACAGAAGTAGCCCCGGACCGATGCAGAGCCACCCGAAGTTCACACATGCTGAAGGGGGAGTTATAACCAGTGTCGGTATACGGCGCAAAGAGATTCTCTGGCGTTCCGCGGAGGACTGAATCCTATGAAAGGAGGCCGGATACGCCAGATCACTCGAAACGGAGGCAAACGCCTCCCCCAAACAATCTGCAATCTCCCTGACGTCAGCATATGTGCAGCCGTTACTCTCGAGAATGGCAATCTGGTGTGAACTGTAGGTTCCCCGGATCTTACGAATCCTTTCCCACACAGTTTTCGAATTGGCACGTGAGGTAAGAGATGATACATACTGGATCCAAGACTCCCTCTTGCTACGTCGACGCACCAACCGAGCATAGGATTTAGCACGTTTAAAAGCAACGAGATTAGCCTCGGTTGGATAACGCCGAAAAGTAGACCAGGCCTTGTGTTGAGCTCTCCTAGCCGCTGCGCATTTAGGGTTCCACCAAGGTTTCGGAATTCTGGGGAGCTTCGTAGATGTCTTACGAATTGAAAGATCAGCTGCCTGAAGAATACAAGTTGTGACTTTAAGTACAGCTGCGTCGATTGACTCTTGGGTCACCATTTCAGAAGATATCACCGCGGACGATGTGAAGACCTCCCATCTGGCACAATCCATCCTCCATCGAGGTGGGCGGGAGGCAGAATATGGCACGTTTGCATGGTGCCAGAGGACGATTGGGAAGTGGTCGCTCCCGTGGAGATCCTTACACACCGTCCACGACCAGTCAGCAATGATCGATGGTGAACCCAAGGTCAAATCGATCGCACTGAAAGATCTTGTCGGCTCATGGAAGTAAGTGTCAGCACCGGTGTTTAAAAGGCACACAGAGGCCGAGCACAGAAGAGACTATGCGACGACCTCTAGCGCTGGCGCTGACACTACCCCACAAAGGATGATGAGCATTAAAGTCACCCAAAAGAAGGAAGGGAGAGGGCAGCTGATCAATCAAGCTCTCCAGAACAGAGACGCTAACATCCTCATCCGGTGGTAGATAAACACTGCAAACAGTAAGAGGCACAGGCATAGAAATACGAACCGCCACGGCCTGCACAGTTGTGGAAACCGCGACGGAAGATACCGGAACCCTGTGAGGGACGAGAATAGCGACACCCCCACAGGCTATATTTCCAGACGAGTGGTCTGTCCGAAATGCACTGTAGCCTCGAACTGAAAGCAGGTCCGATGGTTTAAGCTTTGTCTCCTGAAGACAAAGGCACACCGGAGAGTACAAATAAAGCAGATGTTTCACGTCATCAAAACTGGTGCGAAAACCTCGGCAGTTCCACTGAATTATTGAACCCATGGGTAAAAATGAAATGAAAAAGGAAATGATTAAACTTGGTCAGCCTCCATTCCCTCTGGTGAGCGTTCCCCCAGATTTGGTGGTGTGTGACCAGGGGCCAAGATTGGTGAACGCTTTGTCCCAAGTGTCTTGGCGGGATTTGCTCGCCGTTGATTGTTTGGCTGAGACTTTGAAGGAGAAGAAATGCTCTTCTTATCCTTGACCTTGGTGTTAGTGTTGGCGTTTTTGCCAGAAGAAGTGGACTGAGTTCCCTTGCTGGTGTTGGAGTGAGTCTGCTTCGGTGAAGTGGCGGGTGCCGCTTTCAGACTCCTAGCTCGCGACTGGAGTGCCTCCAGTCCGGCTGCGATGATTTCCTCCATATTGAATGGACATTTAGGGGAGATCTGAACGTCGGTCTGAATGGCAACCGTAGATTTGGCAACCACCACTGAAGTGTATGATCGCCGATCAGATGTAACGGGAACCACTCTTCTTCTGGCCTCAGGATAGGAAATATTTTCCACCGTTTTGAGCCTTTGGATTTCCTTCTCCTCCTTCCACTTGGGACAATCTTTGGCTGATGCTGGGTGTGAACCCTTGCAGTTCACACAAAACTCTGCCTCGGACACACATTCTGAGAGGAGATGCTCTGTGGCACCACAGCGTCCACACCTAGGAGAACTCCTACATGACTGCTGAGAGTGGCCGTACGACTGGCACCTAAAACATCTCAACGGGTTGGGAATGTACGGGCGTACCTCGAGGTGGAGATACCCTGCCTTGATGGATGTAGGCAGGGAAGGGCAGTTGAAAGTCAAGATAATGTTCCAGGATGGAACAAACTGCCCATTCCTCCTAAAAGAAATGCGTCACACACCCGTAACATGTTGGCTCCTCAGTTCTTCGAGAAGTTCATCCTCAGAGCAATCAATAAGATCCCGAGAGGAGACACCTCGAGATGAATTTAGGTAACCGTGTGGTGTTATTTTGACAGGCGTCTCGAGCAGCATGCTGGTGTTGATAAGTGTGGAACTGTAGGCCACAGTAGACATCTCAACAAGATCTCCAGACTGGAGCTTCTTGACGCTCTTAGGAGAGCTTGCAATTGATTGCAGCGCTTTGTGGATCCAAAATGGACTTTTGGCACTCAAAGGCTTTGAAGGGTCCAATGAGTGCACAAAAAAGAATCTAGCATTGGAAACATCTGCGACAAATTTTTTGGCGGAAGGACCTGAACCTTCCTCCATACCTCTTTTAGTTTTGGGTTCATGGGAAATTTCATTGAGAGCCATATAAAATTTAAAGGATTCGTCCGCCAACTTCCCCACCCACAATCGAGCCCAACAAGGGAGAACCTGAGGTCCGCAAGCCCAAGTGGACGCAGGACACGGCTCTAGGGATAGCAAGCGGATATAGCAAGTTGATAGGGCAGACATGCGCTCAGCGAGCACCCAGACTTTCCCATGCCTGGGGAACACCCCTTTGGCATGCCCACCCTATCCCCAGACTCACCCTGTCGTACGAGACGACAAGCCGTTAGAGGTCTGCGCTCCACTAGGCCACAGACCTCATTGACTAGGAGTGGGTTAGTTCCCAGCCGCCCGTTTAGGGTGAAGCAGGGGGCAAAGAGGAGTGTTGGCAACTGGCGACAACAACACCCAGGCCTCCAGAAACCTCAGCCTCCAGCATCCCCTTTTCCACCTTACGGGTCACCACACACGGTAAACGTGCAGGTAGGTCTAGCTAACCAGCTCGGAAAAACAAAGAAAGAAACATGAAATGGAGAAGACAGGAAAGAAAACGAGAAACTAAAATCCTGAGCTGGCGCATAATCACAACCTCAGCAACCTACAACTGAGGCGGGTTCATGTAAAGTGAAAAAACATAAAAAATGTGAAAATCATCACATATAGTACATGTTGGCTCGGGCCGTGGGGACGCCATCCCCCATCAGCTGGATGAACAGCTGTCCCTTCGGTTACATAATCGTTCAAGACGAAATATATAAATGGATCCGTCACAAGGTCAGCTCGGGCCGTGGGGGCGCCGCTCCCCAAATAACTGGAAAACCAGTTATCCCCGTGCGGGGCATTGGAGGACGGAGTGGAGATGTTGTTTTCTGATGAAAGCCGGTCCTGCCTGGGTGCCAGTGATGACCGTGTGTTGGTTAGGAGGCCAGGTGAGCGCCTGCAACCAACCTGTCTGCGGCCGAGACACACTGGACCTACAACTGGAGTTATGGTCTGGGGAGCAATTTCCTATGACAGCAGGAGCACTCACGTGGTTATCCCACGCACCCTGACGGCACAGTTGTACGTCGGTCTGGTGATTCAACCTGTTGTGCTGCCATTCATGAACAGCATTCCAGGGGGTGTTTTCCAACAGGATAACGCTCGCCCGCATACCGCTGTTGTAACCCAACATGCTCTACAGTGTCGACATGTTGCCGTGACCTGCTAGATCACCAGATCTTTCTCCAATCGAGCACGTATGGGGCATCATTGGACAACTCCAGTGTCACCCCCAACTAGCATTAACCGTCCCTGTATTGACCGACCAAGTCCAACAGGCATGGAACTCCATCACACAAACTGACATCCAGCTGCATTCACCATTCTGGCGGTTACACCGGTTATTAATGTACCAGCATTTCACATTTAAAATAGCTCTTCTCGCGCTTACATTACGCTGTGATCTTGAAACCTTAATCGATTAAATATGTTACCTATACAAATGTATTGCCGCCATTTCATTCCTCTACAACTATTTTTTCGTGGTGTTGGGATTTTTTTCCGTCAGTGTATTTGCGCAGAGAGAACGAAATACTAGCATGCAGACGAAATGGACAAATTTGTTTGAAAGGTTTATGCAAAATTCCAGATTGCACTAGTGATCTGATACCGAATTTTGAAATGGGAATGGAGAATGTTCGATTCGCAAAATTTTCAGGGGCATCCACTTATTGAAAAAATTATATTTTGCACAGTACTTCAAATACAGTGGTGCTGATACACACCATTAATTAATGATGACATAATGAGGTAATTATGTTGATTAAATCATAAATAATGTCGCAGTTTTTTGCAGTTTTACAAACCAACAGGGGAAAAGAAATTCTTTCTACAGTCCAAAATTTACTCATGTTAGGAAATGATTCAAGCCTCAGTTTTTGTATGCTTCTGGGCAAGTGCTTGAGAGTGCAAACAAAACTTCCCACTTATACATTATAACACTATTCTACTATTAATGTCCTGATACTTTGTGTGTTGTTTCATGAGAAGGAAACAAGTAACTTAAAATTCAAGCTTTGAATCCCCCACCCAGGAATTCAATGGCAATATGGACAGCAATGCAGCAAGTATGGGAACAAATAAATACCTGTGGAGTGCTTTTATGAACAAGTGAACTTAATGCTGCATCATGAGACTGGCTACCCTTATCCAGGCAAAAGGTGGGCCTACCTGTTACTAAGTAGGTATCCCATAATTTCTGTTCACCCATTGTAGTTTGCTTTTAAAAGAATATTTTTTTGCAGTTTGCTAAGATACTAATGCTAAAATTTGATGAAATACAGATCTCATTGAGTTTCACAACTTCTGTCTGACCCCCCTCCCCATTAAATGATATTTTAAGTAATTTAATGTTGAATATTCCTTCTTAATAATAAAACAATAAAAGCCTAACTATGTCAGAACAAGGCACTGTATATGATCCAGTTCTACTTTGACCTTTTGTGCAGGTTTATCCCAAATTGTTTTGAAACTGATGATTTCATCCCATGTCGAACTGATTTCAAGAAAACACTGGTACATGTAGCAGTTATGTATTTTTAGAACAGTACAAAACAAGGCAACAAATCATCTTTCTATTATACTTAAATGAGAAACAGGAAGAAATGGCGACCTATCTGCTGTGAAATGGAAAATGCATTTCACTTTGTTTTTTATACATTTAAGCTGTTGCGAAGTATGAATCTTAGATTCAGAGACTAGATTTGCGAAATAGAATTTGATTACTTTAAATAATGTACATATAACCACAGCAACAGTGTGTACATACAGGGGTTGGACAGAATAATGTTAACACCAAGCTCAGAGACACGACTTTTAATGCAGTTGTGTACGTCACATATGCAAGGGTATCCACCCCTTTTTGGTTGTAATAGCTTTGTTTAGAGCCTAAAGGTTCTGTTTAAGTGCATTTAGTGTCTTGTTGCAAAATTTCTTTCAGGGTATTGACGAAATGAGAGACCTAATGGACTTTGAAAGAGAGCTAATTGTTGGTGGCCGACTAGTTGGTGCCACCGTGACAACAACAGCCAGGGTAGTGGGAGTACAGATAGCTACTGTGTCTAGCGTCATACCAGCATACCATGTTTGTGGCAAAACCTAGTCTGCAAAACACAAGAACGGCCAGAAAACGACCCTGACATAGAGACGGGAGACCATTAAAGAGGATTGTTACCTGTAATAAGACTACAGCGCCGAAAATTAGTGCGCAGAGAACTGCATGAACAAAATATTCATGGCAGAGCTGCTATTGCAAAACCTCTGGTGACCTGGGTGAATGGACAACGGCAACAGCAGTGGTGCCAGGAGCAAACAACGTGGACTACCATGGAGGAAGAATTTTTCAAAAATTCTTTGGAATAGTGTGGGGGATGTAGGCATGGCACATTCTGATCATGTGAGAAACAAAGATTAGTTGTGGATGTGTTATGTGAAGCAAAATGTTGTCAGTCAAAGGGAGGCAAATATTCTTAGGTGGTTTGGTCATGTTGAAAGAATGAGTGATTAGATGCTTTAATAACAGAATTTATTCAGTACAAGTGGAAGAAAAGAGGTAGAGAAAGGCCATGGAAATCATGGGAGAACTATATTCAAGAATATCATCATAGAGAAAAAAAAATAATGAGCATGAAGTACTAAAGATTTTGTGATTAATATCAGTGCAGCTCAAGTCTTGTCTAGATCACTATAAATAAAGATGTGACATTTGATACATCAACAGTAAATAAAATCTACAGTCATCAGTAATTTTAATTTGGCAGATGACCTTTCTTTGAAGAACTAATCTCTGAATCACAGAGAACGACTTAGTGGTATGTATGTATGTGTGTGTGTATGTATGTATACAGTGAAATCTCGTTAGAACGAATGTCGATAGAATGAATATTTCAAATTAACAAATCTGGGGAAAATCCCCAAAGAAATTACCTATTACTTTCATGTTAAAAATTTTCAATTTAACGAATTTCAGATTAATGAACTTTTCAAAATAATGAATATAAAATTATGGTAAAAGAATGCATTACCCCGGATCAACGAAGAAATATGTCTTTTGGTCTAACCGAAAATACGTATTCTTATCTTTCAAAAAGTGTTACTGATTGATAAGTTTTTCGTCCTAAAGTGCTAACAAGGTTTTTTCTCCTGGACGAGAAGGAATGAACAACATGCAACAACCTGCGGTTCTTCCTGTGCTTTCGGAGCAGAACGGAACAGGTGGCTAGGAAGCCACGTTGTCATTGGACCCGCCTCTTTTAATGTTCATTCCCTCCAAATGAAATGAATACGTCCTGCACGATTGACAGATAAGCTGAAGTCCTTTCAGCTGCGCAGGAGAAGTGCGCAGAGACGAAGAGCAAGTTTTCGTTAACTGAACAACAGGCTGCTCTTGTTTAGTAAGAAGGAACTGGTGAGTAAGAACAGGTTTTTCATTCTCAATATGGCTGCAAAAAGAAAACGGAAGCAGCTTTTGCTTAAGCAAAAAATTCAGATTATAGAGGCTGTAGAATGTGGAAGAAAACAGATTGATGTTGGAAAGAAATATGGTATAGCACCGTCTACTGTAGCCACCTTTTTAAAAAATAAAGAAAATAAAGAAACTTGCTGAACAATCAACCCTTTTGCCCAGAAAGAAAACGTCTGCGTTGGGGAAATTTTCAATCAATTGATGAAGCTGTGTACATATAGTTTAAAGCTGTTCGATCAAAAGATGTTCCAGTGTCTGGTCCTATGTTGCAAGCTGAGACAAAAGAGTTTGCAGAAATTCTGAAAATCGAAATGTTTGAAGCGAGCAGTGGCTGGTTATTTCGTTTTCGAGAACGGTATGGAATAAGTTGGCAGCAGGTGTGTGGAGATGAAAAAGCTGCTGATGTTTCAGCTGCTCATACATCACATGGAAAGAAAATAAGTTGCAGGCTATTTTACAGAAATATGAACTTGAGGACATTTACAACACAGATGAGACGGCATTTTTCTACGAAGTTTTTCCGAATCGCACAATGACTATGAAAGGTGAGCAGTGTAATGGCAGGAAAAAAATCAAAAGTTTGCATTTCTGTCATGTTTGCTGCAATGCAACTGGAACAAAAAACTAAAACCTTTAGTTACAGAAAAGTCTGCCAAGCCTCGGTGCTTTAAGAACGCTGCGTCACTTCCGTGCCTGTACGAAACCAGCAGCCAATCATGGATGACTCCAACTATCTTTTCAAAATGGATAAAAACTGAATAACGAAATGAAGAAAATGAAAAGAAACATTGCTTTATTGGTTGATAACTGTTCAGCACATCGAGTTGAAGCAAGGTACAGTAACTTAACAGTAGAATTTCTACCACCTTAACAGTAGAATTTTTACCACCTCGGTCAAGTGGCTGAAGCACATCCATCCTTCAGCCACTTGACCAAGGCATTATAAAAAATGTGAAGTTTCATTTCCGTCGTCGTAAATTTGAAAAGTGGGATTATTGGAAATAAAAATGTCGATCTCAGACAAGCCATAGAGAGATGATTTCTGCAGCTTGTAATAATGTATCATCAACTACAATACAGAATTGCTGTCGGAAATCTGGCATTTTTCTTTCTACAATAATGCAATCGGTAGATACCGAAGACAGTAGTGATGATTTTCCTCCAGATTTATGGGCAAGAGCATCTCGGGAACTTAATTTTGATTTGTCTTTAGTATTTATTTCGGACTACGTTGAATGTGACAGTGAAGTTATAACATGTGCTGAATTAACAACAGAAGCAATAGTAAAAAGTGTAATGTCTTCTACCTCTTTGGAAAATGAGGAAAGTGGAGATGATGATGAGCGTTGCACAGAGGATCCCAGTCTCATCGCAGCTAGCTCTGACAAGCATTGAAAATTTGCGCAAATATTTATCACAACAGAAAACAGTGCCCGGAAATTTGTACTCCATGATAACTGATGTAGAGGACTTTGTAACAAAAACTACTTTCGAAAATTTGTACTCCATGATGACTGATGTAGAGGGCATTGCAACAAAAACTACTTTCGAAAATTTGTACTCCATGATAACTGATGTAGAGGACTTTGTAACAAAAACTACTTTTGAAAATTTGTACTCCATGATGACTGATGTAGAGGGCATTGTAACAAAAAACTACTTTATCATTATCTGGCTAGTCTAAAATTTCAGACTTTTTCTGTAATAAATAATTACTTCCACTGAAGTATATTTTCTCAATGAGGTGTGTTTTTGCCTAAGTTATTTTTTCCTTCATTTTCATTCATAAATGAGGTTAAGGAAATAGTATTAAGTGCAATGTAATTTAATCTTTTTTTGTTATTAAATATTCTATATTACTTGCCATATTCTTGTATTTATCATACATTTTATTATTAATTAGAGCTTATATTTAATAATTGTACAAAATGTAATGTCAGTTTAAATTTTGATTCACTGCCATCTTGGAATTTCAAGTTTAGCGAATATTTCAGAATAACGAATATAATCTGCAGCCCCTTCAAATTTCATTATAACAAGATTTCACTGTATATATTGAATTGTCAGAAAAGTCATGACACATTTTGGCACCCGATGGCGGTTGGGCGGTTTTGGAAGTACTAGAGGCACGCGCAGCTCTGTTATCGCTATGGCATTCAACAGGTGCCAGTTCTAGCTGCAGTCGAAAAGGAATAGTGAGCGATTTGGTTGATTTGCGGAGATTTGATATCAAGTTGAAGATGAAAGACCAAACTGTGCATTTTTGCCATATTTTACTGTTTTACTTCCGTAAAGGGAAGAACGCGCGTCAAGCTTGTGAAAAATTGCGTAAAGTGTACGGTGATAATGCTTTACAAGAATGTCAGTGCCAGCGGTGGTTCGCAAAGTTCCTTGATGGTGAATTTGACCTCAACGATTCTCCTCGGTCCGGGAGGCCCACCAAGTTTGATGACGACCAAATCAAGGCATTGATCGAGTCAAACCCACGTTACAAGACACAAGATATTGCAGACACATTGCACATCCATCATTCAAGCGTTCAAGACCACCTGAAGAAGCTGGGATACGTAAGCAAGCTCAATGTATGGGTTCCTCATGAACTCAAAGAAGATGAATTGATGGTGCGTATAAACATCTGCGATATGCTCATTAAACGTGAGGAAAACGATCCCTTTTTGAGGCGACTGATAACTGGTGACGAAAAGTGGATTGTGTACAACAATGTGCAGCGCAAACGGTCTTGGTCCCGACGTGCTGCTTCGCCTCCAACGACATCCAAAGCAGACTTTCACCAGCGGAAGGTTCTGGTCTCAGTGTGGTGAAATTTTAAAGGTGTCATGTTTTTCGAGCTCCTACCATGGAACCAAACAATCAATTCAAATGTGTGCTGTCGGCAATTGGACAGTTTGAACGAATCTATCATCCAGAAACGTCCAGAGCTCGTTCATCATAAAGGTACGTTCCATCACGACAACGTGAGACCACACATAAGTTTGATCACCTGCCAAAAATTATTGGAGCTTGAGTGGGATGTTTTGCCATACCCAGCATACTCGCCTGACCTTGTGCTGTCAGACTTCCACTTGTTTCACTCTCTTCAACAGTCCTTGCATGGTATAATGTTCAATTCAGATGAGGAAGCAAATCAGCACCTTGTACAGTTTTTCGCCACGAAAGACAGGTCCTTCTATGAATGATGCATTCTGCAGCTCACTGAAAGATGGCAAAAGGTTATCGAACAAAACGGGCATTATATCATTGATTGATCTTTGTTCTTTCAATCAATAAATGACCTTTGCAAAACATGGCTAAAATACATCATGACTTTTCCGACAACCCAATACATTGGTGTCCAAAATTAACATAAATACATATTTGAGAACGTCCAAAACGAGACAAACAATTATAAAGATTTTTCAGAGACATGTGCATGGAGAAACACTTAGCCAACACATCAAAGCAACATTTTGACAGCTCTTGGAGAAATATGCAAATGAAGTCATTGAGCTGGCAGGCATGAGACCTTGATACATATCCTGAGTGGGAATGCAGCAATTGGAACTTGAATTGGACTGTTAGTTGAAGAATGGTTCCACACCATCACTTAAAAGACTTTTTCATAGTGGAGAGGAATCAGAAGATAAGAAGCAGGGCAATTGCAAGCTGAGGTAGCAAGATGGCTTAATGTTACAAGGTAAGTGGTCTTCAATCTTTTTTTTTTTTTTTGATTGGAGGTTTAACGACCACCGTGAGCAACTCAATGGGCTATAGGCAGTCGCCCGTCCCTAATTTAGGGTCACTGGTTCCAGGGAAGGGAGAGAGCCAGTGCCGTAAGACAAACACAACATCCATGCTTCACCGGGATTCGAACCCGGACCCCGTTCGGACGAATGATCAGAAGCCATCGCTTAGACCACTGCGGCACCGGGGCGGCATCTTCAATCTCTGGAGACAGTTCTAGGAAACCATAAGGTTGGGAAAAGATGCCCACCAGCCACAAGACAAAATTGTTTCAAACAGTTCACTGCCATAGGGAGTCAACAGCCAGGCAAATCTTGTAGGAGCTCTCCTCTGCTATGGCAACTACGATAACGAGACAAACAATTTACAGAAGACTCCAGGAGAGTCACATTATTGTGACCACCAGCTAATATCCAGAGTAACTGCCGTGTGCAGCATAGACAGCAGCTAGATGGGCTGGGAGTGACTCAATAAGGTGCTGGAAGGTGTTCACAAGCATGTGGAGCCATGCTGACTGCAGTGCATCTGACAGCTGCTGAAGGGTGCGTGGTGGAGGAACAATAGAGTGAACAACATGATCGAAATGGTCACACAGATGCTCAATTGGGTTTAAGTCTGGGGAATTAGGGGCCAGGACAAAAATGACTTTGAAGTCTTCATCGTGCTCTTCAAACCACTCTCGGACATTTCTAGCTGCGCGACATGTTGCGTTGTCGTGTTGGAAGATTCCATTCGCCCTAGGGAAGACAATCAGCATGTATGGGTGTACATGGTCTGCAAGAATGGATTCATAATGAATTCGGTCCATAGTGCCTTCCACAGGTATGAATGCACCCAGGGAATTCCACGTAAACATTCCCCAGACCATAACGCTGCCCCCACCAGCTTGTGTTATGTCAACAATGGTTGAGTGTGTTTGTTCTCCGATATTTCTTGCCTTATATGCCAACATCCATCCGCTTAATGAAGCAGAAAACGTGAGTAATCGGAGTAGGCAATCCATTGGCAATCAGCGGAAGTCCAATTCTGAAACTGCTGTGCAAACGTAAGCCTCTTTCTGCCGATACACACACCTTCGTTAGCAGAGCTGCAGTGACCATCCGTCGGCATGGGAGCCCCATACGCAGCAGGGTTCACTGAACTGTCATTTTAGACACACTTCTGGAAGTCCCCTGGTTCATTCGGCCAGTGAGTTGCTACACTGTACATGTCGATCGGCCCTCACCCATCTTCGAAGCAGACGTTCACTTCTCACATCAATAGCACGTGGTGCTCCGCAGTTTCGACATCGCTTGTTCACAATGGTTCCATTTTTCCAATCATGATACACTTTAACCACAGCAGCATGCGAACAGTTCATAAACTGCGCTGTTTCAGAAATACTGCTACTCTTGGACCGAAAGCTGATAATCATCCCTTTTTTGCAAATCTGATAAATCGCTCCTTTTATCCATTACAGCAATGAGTGATATGTTTTCAGAATGCCTACACCACACCTAATATACCCTCTAAGCCAGATGATGACATGTGCTTTCATTCATTGGCTATGCACTGTTGACATCAAAAGTAGGATGTGGTCACAATAATGTGACTCGACTGTGTATAAATAGACTGCTATTAAGTCTCACATACACAGAGCTAACCTTATTTGCAACAGCACTCCTGCTTTACAAAAATAATAGCAGATCATCATCAATATTGGCAAATTGCATGGCATTCCACCTTCCTTAGTTCAAAGACTAAGAAATTTGAGTCACACAGTAGAACTACTAACTTATTGCCTGAACCTTCCACCCCCCGCACGGGGATAACTGGTTTTCCAGTTATTTGGGGAGCGGCGCCCCCACGGCCCGAGCTGACCTTGTGACGGATCATTTTGTCATTTCGTCTTGAACGATTACATCACCGAAGGGACAGCTGTTCAAAAAAAAAAAAAAAGTTATAATAATTATAATAGTAAATTAATAAATTTATATATAAACCTAATTAACTAACTAGTCTTCACAACTTTCATCATTCTCCTTTCTAACTTTTATTTTTTAAAATCTTGAACTGATAGTTATGTGTCTGGCGCTCTTTGGCCATGCCTGGCCCTTGCGCCACAAAAATCAATTAACTAACTAACTAACCTTCCACCACTCATTAGTTTGATGGCCCTTTGCCCTTTAGCCTGTCCTTCACTCATAAAGTTTGCTCTATTTTCAAATCTTTTGGCTACAGGATTACAGTTAAACCACCTCCACATCTTTTTAATCTCATTCTTAGAGACAGATATGCCAATAAACCCTGGATTTACAAGGTGTCTACTCTATTCTAGTCAACACTACTACAGGCATTACCCACTACATCGGTAGTACTTTCCACAGCATCAACCGGTGATTGATGGAACATATTGTTGATGTTAAGAAAGGCATTCCTTCCACCTCCCTTTCAATTTTAACTATCAGCGATACGTCCACGATTCTCGACTGGCAAAATGTCAAGCATATTGCTCCGTTCAGTAATCGGAAACCCCTCAGGTACCGCAAAAGCATTGAAATCTACTGTACCTTACCCCTACCACCTGCAATACAGATGCGCCTTTTCACATCTCCATCATTTGGAAAGCTATTTTGAAATCTGGCAACAACTGATGCTTATACCACATGGTTCATTCAAAGTGTTTCATTCCATGGCTGATGAAGGTAGAAGTCAAATACCGAAATGTCGTCCCACCACTTATAGTTTCTTAACATAACCTATGAGTCATATGAAGATATTAGGTATTCTTCTAATACTTCAGCAAGCATGGACATCTCAATTTCAAAGGTGAGTGGTTTTTGAAGGAAGACTTCATGAAGAAACTGATAATTGTGAACAGAACTAGCTGAAACTATTACACACTAGTAGAGTACAAGTTTACCCTGTACTTCTAGTGCCTAAAATTTTCATTTTTGCAACACATTTCATTTTTACACAATTTTAAATGAAGTTAAATATTTTGCAGTTTAAAAAGTGAGTAAACCTGTAGTAAACAGTGGTGAAAGCAGTTTGTTTTGGGGGAACACAGTGTCTTCTGTGTTTAAAGTCCAGACAGCCTCTCTCTCTCTGTGTGTTACAAAAAAATGCCTGCTTACACACATTTTATTCATCTGTGTTCTTTTATATGCACATAAATAAAAAAAATTACAATGAACAAACGCTAAACCCTAATAAATTCACAATTCAGCTATATACACATCACAAACAGCAGGTTACGCGTCAGCTGGAGGAGTCTCAATTTTCTTAATTGCACAGCTGAAAAATAGTGAAGACATTTGGAATTCACTAATTGTTTTTGTACCTAATTATACACAGTAATTATCATAACAAATGAGCGTATTCAGTTTACAGACGTTATGCAGTATCAAAAGGACAAAAACTACTAACCCCAGTAATTTAAACTTACAGACAAACACCTAAAAGGGTGTTCATTTCTAAATTTAAGTTACCAAAGAAACCACTGCTTTAAAACATTACTTGAAACAATTAGAGGCTGTCTATTCCTGAAGCCAGTGCGTTCTTGGTCAGGTACAATGTAAGGAATTGTTACTGTGAATGAATCTGAGTTTGGTATTCTAAAGCCCAGGTTAGTAGACTATTAAGTGTGTTCTAAATCAAGCCTGCAACATTGTTGATAGCTCAACATTCCACCCTGTAGGATAATGTGCTAAATGATATGAAAGCAAAACAGTTGAATGCGAACATCCCCTCTGGCTACGAGCCTTTAGCTAAGAGTCCGAAGGACAAAATTTACTGTCTCAGGTCAAAAGCTCCGAAAACTGCAAAATCAGAGACAAAATTTTCCAACATAAAATTCTTACTCAAATGGTGAATAGAATTCATAGATATAAATAAAGTGCAAGCTAAACTTTTCTTGGTATAGTTCTGCAGCACATTTTTTTTTATTGTGCACTTTTGTTCACTACTGTTTATTAAGGGAATGCCGATCCCTTTGCCAATTTCTTAAGGGAACACCATTCCAGCTTACTTTCACCACTGATAGGAGATGACCAGTGCTTGGAACACTACTTTTAAAAAGTAGCAAGCTACTACATTCTTGAAAAAGTAGCTTGCTACAGCTACTTTTTCCAAAAAATTTTTTACTACACTACTTTTTTTATAAGTAGTTATTTTTTCTACATTTAGTCTTTAGTTAAAACTGGAAATTCTGCAGATGATCTTTATATGTACATTCTTACATAAGGCATTCAGAGATAAACATTAAAGTAAATTACCCAAGTAATTTGTCTTTGTATTTACCTCAGCTCTGATCATCATATGTAACATATTTTTATACTATTCCAGGTCGGCTTAAGGACATTTGCACTATAACGCAAAGTGCTATTTCAGCGCTCTTTTGTGAACTTTCCACTGGATATTATTTACATAATATTTTTGAATTTATCATACTCACATGCATTTGACTGTTCTGCCACATTCTACTTGGAAAAATTAAGAGATAGGGTTGGTTTGTTTTTTTAACTTTCAAGTACTTACTAACATAGATTGTTATAGGGTAAATGATGATTTCATTCACATAAAGTATTGGTTAGGAACTTGTCTCACTTGTAAAATTTTTAGGTATACTGGATTTACCTAGCCGGCCAATGTCCTCGATACTTCTCTCTATCCAGAATACAAATAAACAGAGCTGGGCACAACCACATAGCTCCGAAATAGTTGAAAAAGTGACAATTTTTCTGAAAAAAGTAACAAAAAAGTAGAAAAAATTTTCTAAAAAAGTGACCAAAATTTCACAAAATATAGCCAAAAAAGTAATCCATCCCCATAATAATAATTGCTTACCTATCAAGCAGAGGTCATTAAGGGTAATAGTCATCTTGGAATAGTTAATAAGCAATTTTACTGTTCCCTTTTTATTTTCACGTTCTGAAAAGAAAAATGCCCCCCCCAACTTATCACTTCCTGTTCTCATAAGGCGGTGCAGGCTGAAGAATTTCATTTTTTTTTAAAGTTTTTAAGACCATCAGGGTGAAAAGTGGAGCATTATCCAGCATATTAATTTTTTCCGAACTGAAAACACGCAACCTGCAAAGGTTATGCAAAAAAAAATCTGATAATTTAGGCCTGATCTATATTATTTATATTAATGTAGTGGAACATTTGACATCCTGTACTGTTGTGAAATACAATCTTTATAAAGTTTAATTTTTCCCTATTTTGACCAAAAAGTCATTTATAAAAGATTTCCTTTTTTCAACACGACATTAAAGCATATCAACTACACTTTTGTGTTCAAGTTCTTCACTTCTGACAGATTTCACTCCTTCTGGCATTGCCCGTGCTAGATGTACCTCATCCATACAGTTAATTCTCAAAGCCTTAAAAAAATTTTAAGCCTTTCATTTGGCTTGTTGCTTCTTGTTACTTTTGGACTTTTATAGGCTCTCTTCCATCTTTTCAATAGACTTTTGGTCTTCAGAGAATTTCTGATTTAATTCCATTTCTTTAGCTCTTTTTTCCTCTTCTTCCTTCTTTTGGAGTTTTTCATCTTCAGCCCTTTTTCTCTCCTCCAAGTATGACTTGTAACTTTTTGCAGAACTATGAGCCAAGGCAAGCAGCTCTATAGTAATGGGAACAAATTCAGGTTTGCCATTATACATTTTTAGAGCATACCTCACAGTGAGTCTTGCATTTAATGTACGAACAATCATTGAGGCCCTGTCATCACTCAGTACTCTTCCTGAAAGTGAAAAACCCCTTTCTACATATCAGCACTTCCATGCTATATAGCTAAACAAACTTTTAGTAATCTTGTTACAGTCTGGTATTTTGGACTCCCAGAAGCAATGTTGCCAGTAGTAGTCAATACGGATTCCTTTTTCCCCCTCACAAATATTAGATTCATTCTTGTTCACAGGAACCACAGGTTCTTCTTCCAGTTGCAATACTTTCCATTCATCAAGTAGTTGGTCAATACAAACTGGATAGCATGGAAATGCTTGGCCTAGTTTGACGATGTTACTACAGCTACGTTCTGACTCCTTTCTTCACACTTGAGACATTGAAAATATTGCAGAAGCTGATTTGAATCTCCTAGTCCAGTTTGCTTAAGTATGTGTCTACAAGCACTAACAAAATGTTTCTGCACTTGTCTGCAAAAAACAATTTGGTCTTTTTCTGGAAGTTTGGCTAATTCTTTCTCTACATCATCACTGCATATGATCTCTGTAATTGGGGTTAGGTTTGGGGAATCTTCAAGTAGGCTAAAATCCACATTGTTGCTTGCCATTGTTTTAGAGGTGCATATCCACCAAAAAGAGGGTATAGACAAGTGACTTCAGTGAATTATGCATTAAATGAATCAAAGGTTCACTTCTCTGGAAAAGTTTTGTAAACTTTGTAAATATGTGGACACTACTGGTAACAAAAAAATAAAAAATAAAATAAAAATAAAAATGGGCCTTCGTTGTTTGATCTTCTAAATAACTTACTATCTTTTTGTAACCCTGTATTCATTAAAGTTGAGCGGTTCTTTGGCACACGTATTAGGAAAATACTGAACAATGGCATTCCACTGTTCTAATAGTCTCGAAGCAGCAGGCTCCAGGGTCAACCATCTTGATGGGACATGTTTGATGAAGTGGTGGGTTGGAAGTCTTAAACCTTTTTGGATTTTTTCAAAATCTTCCAATCTCAATGGCCACCCATTGAAGAAATAATACACTGATATTATCAGTTCCAAAACATCTTCACCCCGATCCTGAAGTCCTTTGTGAAATGCATTGTGTATAACATGAAGGTTGCATGTGGCAATATGAAGAAGTCCTTTTTTCCTCACCCTTAGCATTTCTTCATTCATGAGCCGAATAACTGTTTTATCAACATTTGGACCATCGCAGCTGAGGGCAATCAGATTTTGGTGGAGCAGCTGAGCATTCCTTTTTTCAGTCTGACCAGAAGTGAATTTGGGTTTGCAATTCCTTTTTTCCAGCACTATGCATTGTTTCACCAAAACTCAAAACATAGAAAGATGGCTGTGCATCTTCAATAACTTGTTTTCTGAAATAAGGTGCTAAGGCCACAGAATGATGTAAGAAAGTTTTCTTTCAATTTAAAAAAAAATCCCGTAGGAACACACCCTAGAAACATAGCTGCAAAGGTTTCTGCAATACCGTCACATGAAGCAGATGACAAATTGCACCACACTGTTTTC
This sequence comes from Macrothele yani, assembly GCA_039090855.1. Taxonomy (NCBI): domain Eukaryota; kingdom Metazoa; phylum Arthropoda; class Arachnida; order Araneae; family Macrothelidae; genus Macrothele; species Macrothele yani. The sequence continues at coordinate 4,358,831 of CM076990.1, forward strand.
ATTGCCTACATGAGTTCTGCAGTTCTTGCCATATCCTTTGCCATGCACATTTGCAAGGTGCGAGTAGCATTTGATGAAGATGACTGAAGCAGCACCATATACACGCTCACCTTTAGATTTTGTGCCATGTTTTAAGATTACATGCAACCAACTGCAGTTGGCCTGGATGCAACTTCAAGTGAATATTTTCCTTGTGTTTGCTAGAATTGTAATGCTGGGTTACTGCTCAGAAACCTTTTCCTACATTCACAGTAAAAGTGCATACATTACAAAACAGTTCTGAATCACTCTGCTTTTTTGCCCATGTAGAAACTTTATATCCTGAAGAATCAGTCTTTATAAGCCAAACCTTCTTTGAAATGGCATTTTCCCATGATGAAGCAGAATATCCTCTTCCTGGCATGAAACTTCAAATCTAGAAACTGGCTTTCTGGCAGGACATTACAGAAGATCATCTAAAAAAGAAGTAAAAACTGTGTAAGAAAAAAAAAAAAAAAAAAAAAAAAAAAGTAAAAGTAGCAAGTTTTTAGCAATCTTTTCTGAACTGTTTTGAATTTCTGCAAGAACACCAGAATAAAAAAAAATTCGAAATAATAAGAAGTACAACTGAACTTTAATACAGTTTTATTTAGCACAGTATAACCACATTTCACAAAGCAAATTTCATACAATCAACCCCGCTGATATTTTAACATCAATTTATTTATATTTCTGTGAGCTACCAAAATTTTAAATGATGATAAAACAGAAATGCAAGTCCGTTAATTCCAGAAGAAAGGAATATCTGTAATGAGGAGATTTTTTTATTTTTGCTGATAATATGTATTTCAGCAGTTTTGAATTTCATATCTCACATCGATCACTATTTTAATGGGAAACACCTGGTCATTCAAAAACATTGCTAAAAGATAATTTCAGAAATTCAAAACAGTTCCATTTAGATAGGTTTTGAATGCTCAGGTGTTTATCGACTTTGTAAAACTGGCAGAAAATTTCTCAAAAGAAAAAAAAAAGAAATAATTCTCTGCAACTTCAACTTCGTGATTACTGTCAGTGTTTTTTTTAAACTATTTTCTGTGAATCAGTGTTAAAGTGAGACCAGAAAAACATGCATGCATTAAATAACTACGCAGTAGGGTTGTAGAATGACGATTTTTTTTTTTTTTTGAGGGGTGGGGATTGTGTTTTCCAAAAAATCCCCCTCCCCCATCCATAAAATTCAACCTGTGCGAATAATCAATCGGGTAAAATAACGAAAAACGTAAAGCAAGATCTGTTAACAAATTTGATCTATTCAATAAATTTTTCTGCCATTTTGTTGATATTTATTTCCAGCAATGTATGGCGAAATCCACCAGAAAATACAGAGTTTCCGCCGAACGTAAATACACGGCGTAACAGCAGTAATTTCGTAAAACGGGGAATTCGACTGGCCGAAATTTAAAACTGGATAAAAGGAGGCTAAAAATAAATATAATTTGCCGATCCCAATCAGAATGCAACTTTGCAATAAAAAGAGCCGCAGGGGAGGACGTCATGTTCGAGAACTTAATCATCCACAACGTTTTGACCGTCGAGGATGGGTGGTCTTTCAAGCGCCGTGTTAAATCTTTTCTTATTTAGTTTCACAAATTTTCCATAAATTATTTTAACAAAAAAGGATACAAAATTGAGATCTGTAATTCTTCCAACCTGTCCGTAATCAGACAGACAAATCCGTAATGATTGTTACCTCTGGGACAGTAATCAGAGTTTTTGAAAGGCAATTGTTTTTCACGAAAGTAAGTGCTGACAGTGTAAACAACCTAATTTCTCTTCGATATTTAACGAAAATTAAAGTTAGCTATTGATAGAAAAGGCCAAGCCGCAAGTATCGAAATCCTCAAGTTTCCAAATCAGAAGCCATCTCAAGGGCCAAAAAGCAAAAAAAGATACATAACGAAAATTAAAGTTAGCTATTGATAGAAAAGGCCAAGCCGCAAGTATCGAAATCCTCAAGTTTCCAAATCAGAAGCCATCTCAAGGGCCAAAAAGCAAAAAAAGAAACATAACGAAAATTAAAGTTAGCTATTGATAGAAAAGGCCAAGCCGCAAGTATCGAAATCCTCAAGTTTCCAAATCAGAAGCCATCTCAAGGGCCAAAAAGCAAAAAAAGATACATAACGAAAATTAAAGTTAGCTATTGATAGAAAAGGCCAAGCCGCAAGTATCGAAATCCTCAAGTTTCCAAATCAGAAGCCATCTCAAGGGCCAAAAAGCAAAAAAAGATACATAACGAAAATTAAAGTTAGCTATTGATAGAAAAGGCCAAGCCGCAAGTATCGAAATCCTCAAGTTTCCAAATCAGAAGCCATCTCAAGGGCCAAAAAGCAAAAAAAGATACATAACGAAAATTAAAGTTAGCTATTGATAGAAAAGGCCAAGCCGCAAGTATCGAAATCCTCAAGTTTCCAAATCAGAAGCCATCTCAAGGGCCAAAAAGCAAAAAAAGATACATATCTCGATGTATGGCAAAATTAGAAAAATATTAATCCGTAAAAAATGACTCAAACAAAAACAAATAGCAATCTCGAACATGGCCTCTGGCCATTTAACGATAACATCACCGAATAAACTAACTAGGAACGATACATAGTTCACAGTATCTTACCAAAATGTAATAATTAATTGCTTTATTTAAAGAAAAAACAACAGCGTGCTTCTTGAAATCCAATAATCTGACATTCGAATTTTTGCACGATTACAATACTTCCTCATACTAATTAATGTATGAGAAAAAAAGTATAATCCAAATATATAAGCATGTCAGAAAATGAGATATTTATAAAACAATAATAACAAGGTTGCTTACCTTTTTCACATTTCATTGCATGTTTTATTCTTTTTGTTGTCAAGCTTGGTTTAAGCCTCCAGTGCGGTGTTCTATTTTTGTCTTCAGGTTCTTTCAAATGTTTGACGAACGCTCAAGTTCATGATGTGCCTTGCTTTCCAGGTCGCAAAATTGTATCCTCCCCCCCCTCCCCACAAGCGTGTAAAACCCAACCTTTGTTGGTAAAAACCCCAATTCTTGAACTCAAAACCTTTTGATATTATCAACGAACACAAACTGCCGCCTATTTATATACATACAAAATGCCGAACGAAAATATTAAAAACGTATATACAACTATTTACATACGACTCATCTTATTCTTTCGACTCTCAATGCCTCATGAACAACCAGAACATTCATTCACCACACCCCAAGCCATTCCAATGCAGACTGCCTCAAGTACTTTCTACGCTCTGCAGGGTTATCTTCAGGAGGTGTTCTAGATGCTTTCTCTTCTGCCACCGCAGTAAGAGTGTGCGATACGCTCGTCTTCCTCGCCCCCCCCCCCAACATCATCTACGAAAAGCTTCCACCTTGGCTCCATCTGTTACTGACTTTAGTGAACTCTTCATTTTCTTCTTGTGTTTTTGGTTTTTTTGGTCGATTTTCATTAGTTCTTTCCACTTTTCATTAAGGATACTTGGATCGTTATTATTACAAATTCTATCTCTATTTTTCTCAATCAACACAGACTCTGCAATGCATAGGTGTCTCTCATTGCAACATGATTTCATATTTTAATCTCTTCAAAATTCAGGTATGTGTGGTTATCCAGACAGTATTGTATCAGTGCTGTTTTTGCTTCTTTTTTTTTGCCAATTTTTAATATGTTGTTGTAGGCGATGTTTTAACTGATTTTTAGTACTTCCAATATATGATATCGGTGGGATTCCATTTATAGGTATTTCATACACACCAGCTTTTTCCAAGATACTACATTTTTCAGTGTTATTAATTATCATATCTCCAATAGTCATTACTTTGTTTCCCACCTGAATTCCATATTTATGGCATAATTTATTGATTTCTGTAGAGATTCCTGAAAGGTAAGGTGTTGCTCCGACATATTGTAATTGTTTTTTTTTTCTTTTAGGGGAATATGTATCTTGCATCTTTACTTGTACTTCATAAATCCATTTATTTATCTTCTGTGGAGGGTATCCATAGCTGTATGTGATTTCTTTAATGTAATTTATTTCTTCATTACAAAATTCTTCTTTAGAGGAATGTGCAATTGCTCTTTTAATTAATTAATGTATGCACGCAAATTTAAAAACAACTGTGGCTTCTGCTATGGATGTTTTAACCTGAATTTATTTTAAAATGTTAAACTTATTACAAATAAATACAAATTCATAAAATAGCTAACATTCAACAGCAATAAATGCTTTATAAAATATAAATACATACCTCACTAAAAGTTGAACGCATGGTACCAATTCATCACTTGGAAAGCAGTAGCACAAAGAGTTGTATGTCAACCATGTGACTGACCAAGTTCAGAATTCATTTACTTGTTTTTCACGAAATGTTAAAGTACGCAGAGAAATACGAACCACACGAAAAATTAACTTTACCAACAGTCAACACAATTAACACACAAAACAGACGTGTACATTTGCAGGGGAGAACGTGACCTAACAGCCATTTTTTTCTAAACACACAGCTTGCAGTGAGCTTTTGCATTTTAGGCTACAAGGAGTACTTGGCTTTTCGCCAAAAGAGCGTGCTTGCTCTCCAAGCCCGCAAATGATCGTTGCAAACAACGGGGGTTAATTATTATTATTATTATTTTTTTTTTATATGTTCCAAATTTACAAAAAGTAACTTTTAGGGACAGACATAAAAAAAAAAAGTTGAAAGTAATCCATGTGCAGCCCTGGATAAATAATACGTAAGTCACTTCTCAATGTCTTCTACATTTTATTCACGTGAAAGAAAAATAAGCTGCTTTTTGAAATCTTTATAGAGCAAATTTCCCCCACTGTTCAGTGTGACTCCAAGCAAATGTTTCCTTTGTTAAATGGAAAATACTGCACTGGGAGGGAGAGGGCCTTTATGGGAATAAACACTGCATTTAGTTTCCTCAGAAAATGAAAGTGAAAGAAGATACATTAACAGATGTGACTAAGGAAGACAACCTGTAGCTAAAGAGAAAGGCAGGATAAATTGGTCAGTACTACTTTCAGGTAAAACCACTCCTGCTTCTCCATTATAAAACAAGACTATAGGAGCCCTAGAAATACTTTATTTTTCCCCAACAAGCAATTCGACATTTCAAATTTTACAAGTTCTGCATTATCAAAGGTGCCCTGATATCTCGCTTACCTTGCTTACTGGCTTGAGTTGATCCTGATATATTCAGTGGCTTATTATACTGTATATTAGGCTAGTTGATAAGCCCAGAGAATTAAAATAGAAACACTATCAACTAGCAACTGAGAATTCATTTTCTTTGCTAACAGAATCGAAAGTCACTATCAAATGTCATCAACAAAATCCCTAACTCGATCATTTCATATGCACCGTCTTCTCAGGCTGACTGAGAAGCATAAACATCTTAAAATAAGGAAGATAAAACTTTATGGTTAATGTTTGGCTAACTTTCACAATGTAAGTCAAGTCAGATATGTGACTGTATGCAAAGCACACTTAAGCTCCCTGTTCCAGAAAATCTGGGTGTCACATAATTTCAAGAAGTTTATTAACTTTTCTTAAAGTAACACAATTAGTAGCATAATTTTCCACTATACACTACATCTTGTAGTGTGCTACTGCTTTACAACTAAAGTTTTCTATTTGTACTGATGCTACACACCACACTACTGTAAATGCAGAGCGCTACACATAGTGTGTTATGACAATTTTGTGCAAATAAAAAATATCTGCTGGTTTGAAATTCAATTTTAACTATGAATTAAGGATTTTAAGCTTTCTATGTTAATTTCTTTTTGGAATTTTAAAATTATTTTCTCAATAGGTATAACAAGTACAGAGTAAAACATCCCACACATGTGATGTAAATCTAACAAAAGAAAACCAACAGTAAGCACTATTTCATATACATAATTCTAAAGTGTAAGAGTTGGTTGATAATACAGTTTTCAACTAATTAATCAAGCAGTCCATTAAGCACAAACATTCCCCCGCACGGGGATAACTGGTTTTCCAGTTATTTGGGGAGCGAGCGCCCCCACGGCCCGAGCTGACCTTGTGACTGGTCACCATCTGATGTCACGCCACCGCTTGTTTTTTATTTTGGTGTTTGCAGGGACAGCTGTTCATCCAGCTGTTGGGGAGTCGCGGCCCCACGTTCCCGAGCTGGTCTTGTGTCTCGCTTTTTCGTTTTTATTTATTTTCTCCACTGGCTAGTTGCCCGTGTTGTATACTTTACCTAATCGCTACCACGTTATGCACTAACACCCCGGTCTTGTGGTTTTGTTACCCTCCACCACTAACTGATTTATATTAACCGCTCAGTTCGTAGGTTGCTGAGATTCCGTTTAGGTTCCCTGACAGGATTTGTCTTCTTTGGATTTCTTTGGATTTCTTTTCGCTGGTTTGGGCGCTAGACCTACCTGCATGTTTGCCGCGTGCGGGAGACCCGTGAGGGCGGAAATGGGATGTCTGGCGGCTGAGGTCGCAGGAGACCGGATAAGTGCCTCCTGTGTACCAACACTCCTCTTCGACCCCGGCTTCGCTGTAAACGGGAGGCTAGAGACTAACCCACCTCTAGTCAGAAGTCTTGTACCAAGTTGTGTACACGGCTTTTTTGTCGTATAGCACGGCAGGGTGAGCCCGGGGGCTGTGGGATCATGCCAAAGGCGTTGGCATGACGGTACCCGGAGGCCGAAGTGTCCGCCGAGTGCGTGTGATCACAGCCAACGGACTATATCTGCAACGTATAAGCTCCAGAACTGTGTCCAGCGTCATTTTCTTGGCTTGCAGACCTCCAGTTCTCCCTTGTAGGGCTCGGTGGTGGGTGGAGTAGTCTGCAGACGAATCTTCCTCCTTTTTTTCCATGGGTAAAAAGAACAAAAACTCCAAATTTAAGTCACCTGACAAAATGATAGTTGCCAACGACACTCCTTCGTCTTCTCAACCTACCAAGTCTCATACCCTTAAACGGTCTTTAGACCTTGACCTGGACCAAGAATGTGGAACCTCTTCTTCGGCAGCTGTACCAGTCGCTCCGAAGCGTCGTCTCCCCCTCAATTGCTGTGACTACGCATGCTACTCACTTGCTTGTAGAATCCATCGATCCGAATGAGAGACTGTCCACCAGATCTCCCTTTTTCATTTCTAAAGCTTTGGACGCTGCGGTTGGCCCCTTGAAGTCTGTGAGGAAGCTTCGCTCTGGGGACCTGCTTGTCCAAACTTGCAGTGTTTCTCAGAGTAACACTTTTCTGAACCTCACTAGTCTTCAAGGCATTCCTGTGAAAGTGACACCTCACCCGTTTCTTAACACCTCTCGGGGTGTGATTTCGGAGTTTGATCTCTTGCCATGCAGTGAAGACGAATTCGTGACTGAACTTGCTGATCAAGGTGTTATTGCTGCACGTCGTATGATGTTCCGGCGTGATGGTTCCATGATTAAGTCAAAAAATGTCATCTTGACTTTTGACTCCCCGAAAGTTCCGACAGAAATCAAAGCAGGCTACTTGGTCTGTGCAGTTCGCCCGTACATTCCCAGTCCTCTGCGCTGTTTCAGGTGCCAGAGGTACGGGCATTCACAACGATTCTGTAAGAGTTCCGCTCGTTGCGCTAATTGTGGCTCCGGTGAACATGACGGGGAAGGTTGCACTTCTGCGGCCTGCTGTGTTAACTGCGGTGAGGCCCATGCAGCTTACTCCCGCAACTGTATGAAATGGAAGGACGAGATGGCGATCCAGCGCCTCAAGACCCTGGAAGGCCTCTCGTACCCTGCTGCCAAAGCCAAGTTGGGTATTCCCAACACCCGACAGCGTAGTTTTGCCGCAGTTGTTAAGTCTCTGCCACAACCCGTGCAGCCCTTTGTTCCGCGCCCTGTAGCTCTCGCAGCGCTTGCCAAGCGATCTACAGCTGACCAAGCGACACAGGTGTTTTTCCCCGAGCTCGCGATTTTTCGACTACCTGATTCTGGGCCTTCTCTTTTGCAGCCGACCCTCTCTTCCAGTTTAAAGCAGAAAGCCTGCACGTGCGGACGACCCGGCCCTCAATCCGCAAAGGTGTGCAGTGTCCATCCAACTGTCTCGGCCTCAGCGAGGTCCCCACCCTCAACCAACATTATAGAGGAACATAGGGGAGGAGAGTGACAGTTCGTCCCCAGCCTCAAACAACATTGCAGAGGAACATGGGGGAGAAGAGAGTGACAGTTCGTCCCCGCCCTCTGCCAGCATTGCAGGGGAGTGTGGGGGGGGAGGAGAGTGACTCATCCTTTGTGTAGTTCTGTTTAAAAAAAAAAAAATTATAATTATAATAGTCAATTAATAAATTTTTATATAAACCTAATTAACTACCTTGTCTTCACAGCTTTCATCATACTCTTTTTCAACTTTTACCAAGCCTGTCTGCTCTTAATCATTTTCCACGTTTTTTAAAAATCTGTGGCTGATAGTTCTTGGTCTGGCGCTCTTTGGCCAAACCTGGCCCTTGCGCCAATAAAATCCAACAACCAACCAACCAACCAACTAAGCACAAACATTCCTCACTAATAATAGTATGCACTGAACCACTAATGTTGAACACTGTGACAACTTTTTCAATGGTAATGCAATAGTTTTCATGAGTGACTTCTACTGAAAAAATGACTTCTAATGCCACAATACTATGTTTTTTTATATCTGTTAATAAATCATCAATTTAAATGCACTTTTAAAGTTATTCTCTCACCTATAGACTTACAGTGAACTTATAAATACTTCACCACACTGCAACATTCTGTGATAAGTTAAGTGTTTTTATAGTTGGAACACTGTCACATGAGAGTTTCAAACAACATAATTATTTTCATTCCTTTTGCATGTGGAATTCAGAATACAGACAACTCTACAAAAAAGTGCATGCACATGACTTGGCAATAGTGCTGACATACTGAAAACTGTTCCTAAATATGCCAACAGTTGGTACCACATTCATTTTCAGAACTGTCAAGAGGCGGCTTCAATCAAATAACATGATGCAGGATTATCATCAATATTTTGTACAATGCATTTTATATATAATTTATGACTACGAAGCTTGCGGTGTTAAGATCGAATAATAATAACGTTTCGCACAATAAAATGTTTATTATACATCGACTATAGTTTCGCAGAGCGTTTGGCTCGGCTTCCTCAGGACGAATGGAGCGTAAACATTCAAATCATTGTGACATCATCAGAATTCTGACAGTCACGGGTTTTAGCGAGTTGTTTCCACGCGCTTGAATTTCAAAGTTATTTTCAAACCCATAAACAAGATGAATTTTTACGGATCAAAAGACTACATCGAAGACAAACTCCTGGGGAATTTATCAGATACCTTGTGAATGTGGACTTTCATATATAGGAGAGACCCGCAGGGCTTTAAGCTTCCGTGTGAAGGAACACAAGACATATGTACGGAACTATGAACTGAAGAAGTCGTCTATAGCTCAACATTGTCACGAAAATAACCATAACTTTTTGTTTGGAAACGCTACGCTTACTGATAAACTGGACTCTACTTTCAAGCTTAATATATTAGAAGCTTTCCACATATACCGGAACTAGTCACGGCTTGTCAACGACATCACGTCGACTCCATTTTTTTCAAGCGCGTGGAAACAACTCGCTAAAACCCGGGACCGTCAGAATTCTGATGATGTCACAATGATTTGAATGTTTACGCTCCATTCGTCCTGAGGAAGCCGAGCCCAAACGTTCTGCGAAACTATAGTCGATGTATAATAAACATTTTATTGTGCGAAACGTTGTTATTATTATTCTAACAATGCATTTTATGCTGGTTTTAAAAGTTGAAACGACTTGTAATTTTTTTTTTTTATTGAAGATTTAATTACTACCGTGAGCAACTCAACGAGCTATAAGCAGTCGCCCGTCCCTAATTCAGGGCTACTGGTTCCAGGAAAGGGAGACAAGCACAACATCCATGCCTCACCGGGATTTGAACCCAGACCCTTCACAGACGAATGATAATAAGCCAGCGCTTAGAGCACTGCACCACCAGGGCATGAAAGCACTTGAAAAAGGCGAGTTGCTGTTACAACATTATAAAAAAAAAGTAGATAATTTAAAATTCTTGTATATTATTGACACACTGATACATACAATTTCCATGAACAGCATTTAAAACCAAGTTTCAATAACAGTTGAAAATTTATTAAATTTTTTACAAAGGGGTGTCACAGCATTTTTAAGCATCTTTACAACACTGGTTAAAGTTCACTTTTTCACATCCTGTATCAAAATACAAAACAGGCCCCACAAGAACTGACCAAAATTGCTCAAGCAACAATATTTCATAAATGGTCCCTTTAAAAGAACTGCTATTTCATACTTAATTCATGTTCAGTACAATAACATTTTTTGTATTATTAGCTTTCTCTTTCAATAAAAGCTGTCTACAGTAATAAGTAGTGATAAGTGTTACATTGGGCCCTTCCCTTCCTCATGTTCACAAAAGAAGTGGAAATGCAAAGCAGGAAGTTACAAGAGAATGATATGCAAAAAACAATTACAAAATTGGTAGACAGATATGCAGGCAGTCAGCATATACACACAAAGCAAAGTCACTTCTTGAAAGCTGACATTCTGGATTCTAGACTTTCTATGTTATTTTTTATGGTATCTGTATTTTTTTCAAATGTGCCCTGCAACTGGAAAATAATGTTTTTTCAGAAAACAAGCACATGAAAAAGGAAAAGAAGGAAACACAAAAGACAGAACAAGAACTTTTTGAGTTACAGATCTGGATAAAGCACTGGTTCTCAGCCTTTGAATGTGCAGACCATTTTGTCAACTTCTGAAACATTTGAGGCCCCAAGATACTGGAAGACTAGTCATTTATATATAACAGGAATAAGTTATTATTTAACTTGATCTCCCCCTCCCCCAAGTTATTTTACTGGGAATTTAATGTTATAATTAAGAAACTATACCTGCCCAATAATTATTATAACACAGTTATCTGAGATTATGTGGAATTCTAGTCTTTACTTAAACTTTGAGAACAGCAGTTAAAAATGTGAAAGGCTGTATACATGGAATGACTGACTGGATGAGATAACTTGTAATTCTCCAACAAAAAGTGACATTAAGGGGGAGTGGTGAAAGTTTAAGCTCATCAGTTATAAAACCTCTACAGCCAGCTTCTTTCAGCACTTTCATGTTAATGCAATGAGCATGGAAATTCCTTTTTACACATGTTACAAGAGCCACCTGTAACTCACAATCTTGCCAGAAAATATTAACAAGCATAATCTATGGGTAACCATAAGTACTTTTGTGTGCAAACCAGATTAAAAAAAAAAATCATGTAGGAAAACTACTAAGCTGCATCACTATTCAATATTACATTTTTTTTTTCATTATGTTGGAAAATGGGACACATTTGGTCAAAGAACAACATGCAGCAAAACAAAATGCACACAAAAAAAAAGGGGGGGGGAGTATGGAACCTTCCATCCCAAGAAACCAGAATACGAGCTGACTGCAGTACCTGCCTTTATTCTTTTGATGACAAATTAATTGGTATGACAATACCAAAGCTCATATGGTTTTCAAATTATTCTTTCCTGAAACTCAGGACAGGAAAGTACAAATATAGTTGTGTGTGTGTGTGTGTGTGTGTGTGTGTGTGTGTGTGTGTGTGTGTGTGTGTGTGTGTGTGTGTTGTGGGAAGGTGGGAAGGCGGAGAGGGGGGGGCTTTAATATTGCACTTCATGCTGTCTGGGACCTAAATTTTCACAAAAATATGCAACATTTAAGAAATTAGTAATTTTAATAAGCTTTATTTCTTTAATCACAGCACTTAGTTGGTACTGAATGTGTAACACAATCACACTTTTTTGCTTAGGATAAATTTAAACCTTTTTAGGTAGCTGAGAACTCCTAATAAATCCCTTAAAAATTAATCAGTATGAAATTCATCATCCTAGCATAGAAAACTGTAACAACATTTTTAGGAAATATTTCATTTTCAGTTTAAACACATTTTCCTAGTGAGAAGTATTTTCTTTGTTTACAATGAAACCCCCTATACATAGTATGTAGTTTTAAAAGAATCCCAGAGGTCTGAAGATTAAAAAGGCTGGGGACCACTCTGATAATATTTTACATAAAATTATTATTAAAAAACATTCATCATCATCATCATAAGCTGTTCTCTGAGATTCAGAGGTTAGCTCCACAAAGAACTACAAACTACCAGATGTTTTTACTTACTGTTGCCACATCACATTTTTTTAATATTCTGTATTTTTACATTACCTTCTCCATGTTTTTTGTTTGTTTGTTTTTTTCTTTTCTTTAATTAACACACAGCAACCGAAAAATTATTTTCGGAAATTGCTGGGATGGAACCCTAGATCTCTCTATAACTAGCCGAGTGTGTTCGCTTTACACTATAGTTGTCAACAATGCATGGTGCTATGTGTGTTTATCAGCCAGCATCTGACTTCATGAATCTGTAAAGGTGAGCTCAGCAACTCAGATGTCTCCATCTGGTGGGACTTAATGGCACAAGCTATTTAATTATAGCTAATAAATCCATGGGTGAGGGTAAATGGTAAAAATCTTCCAAATACGTGGAGACAATGTAAATAGACAAAGTAATTGCTCTCTCCACGTTTTTTTCTTTTTTTTTTCTTTAATTAACACACAGCAACCAAAAAAATGTTACTTTTTTGTTGTTATTTTTAAACAATTTTTTGGTTGCTGTATATTAAAGAAAAAATAAATGTGGAAAGAGTGTAGACTTTGTCTATTTACATTGTCTCCACATATTTGGAAGATTTTCACCATGTACAGGGTGTTTCAGAAAATTTGATATCATTTGAAATGTAAATATCTGAGTAACTAAATAATCTATGCAAATGAAACTAAACAGGCTTAATTGTTGAGCAAAATAAGATTTATTCATCAAAATTTGAATGAGAAATTCAAAGGTATGGGGATTTCATGAACGATTTCACAAGTTTTCAATATGTGCACCGCCTGTGACACTGCACACGTCAAGTCGGTAGTCCAACTCCTGCCAAACACAATGCAGCATATCCCTCATGTGCTCAAATGCACCAACTGCAATGCAGATTTGGACATGGCACAAAAAGTTCAAAGAGGAAAGCTGTCTGTGCAGGCAAAAGGATCTGGACGACCACCAGTAGCGGAGAGATGGCCGAGCGGGTTCGGGAAACATTTCTGTGAAGCCCCAGGAAGTCCACAAGAAAAGCAAGTCTAGAAACCGAGATTCCTCCAACGACAGTTTGGCGTGTCACAAGGAAACGCTTGTGAATGACACCCTACAAGCTCTTGTTCACGCCTTAAAGACATGACAAGCAAAAGCGTAAGCAATTCCGTGTCGATATGCAAGAGAAACTTCAAGAAGACGAGTTTGAAAATAGTCTTGTTTTCAGTGATGAGGCTACATTTCATACAAATGGCAAAGTCAAAAAGCATAATGTTCGCATTTGGGGCGAAAAAAATTCCCATGCCACATTTGAGCACATGAGGGACATGCTGCATCGTGTTTGGCAGGAGCTGGACTACCGACTTGACGTGTGCCACAGGCAGTGCGCGTATTGAAAACTTGTGAAATCGTTCATGAAATCCACATACCTTTGAATTTCTCATTCAAATTTTGATGAATAAATCTTTTGCTCAACATTATGCCTGTTTAGTTTCATTTGCCTAGACTATTTAGTTACTCAGATATTTACATCTCAAATGATATCAAATTTTCTGAAACCCCCTGTATTTTACATTTACATTTCATACCCAGTTCACTTGCCAGATTCGTTTATAAGGATCCCATCCTCACACAACTTTTACGATGGTGGAATACTTTGACATTTGACCAGTTCAGTTATACTGTTCTGGGAAGTGTGTGCTGGTTTTGAGATAATTAGGGAAGGGGCACAGTTAAAATCTTTCTCTGCTAGATCTGAAAATGTCAAATCCTCATCAATTTCTCCCACATAGCAATATTACAGAATACCATCACCACACAAGAAAATAGAACCCCTTTAAAACAGGACTTGAATATTTATTAATGGTTAAGATCCATGCTTAAGAAAGACATGGGCAAATTGTGAAGCTGATAAGGCTGCAGCAAAGGCCACCTTTGTAACAGAACTATTAAAGTATTCATGTTGGTATGCTATGGAAATGCTTAGTAAAGTATTTGACAGAAGGTTCTATACCTAGTCTCCATTATATATTTATAAATTTTAAACATTAATACCAGCAGCACAGGTCTACTCAGAAAACAACATGTCACTACTGAAACCTTTTTAAATATATTACAGCAGTCTCTTTTCAATAGCTGCTATTAAATTTTGGTTGAATTCACTCAAAGATGTAGTCGAATTCAGACATTACATCTAAAAACATCTACAATTAATATTCAATTTAGTAAACATGTTTCAAAAATTTCACATGGATAAATGAAACAAATAAAAAAATGTTTTCCACAGTAAGTCATCAACCACCATTTATGCAAAAAATAAATCATCTTTGTAAAATGGAACAACTCAGAAATAGCTTTTTTGTTTTGTAATTCCATGATTAAATTTCTCCACTTTTTTGAAATAGCAGAATTACAATTTTTTTTTTTTTTTTCACTAGGGTGGGAGAAATAGGATGCAACTGACATCAGCCTACAGGCAATCAAATACATCAACATACAGGAAATTCTTCCTTTCACTTCCTTATATTCACTTTTTCCCTTGTTAAACTGCCAATAAAAGCTAGTATTTCTCAAAAAAAAAAAAATATATATATATATATGCGAAGTGGGATGTAAGGTCAGGTGATGCGCAACATCACAGCCTCTCCTTGACAAATGTCAACCCCACCTTCTCGTGGTGCATCCTATTCCCACTAAAGGGGGTTCTGACGACCGCCAATAGCGGTATGACTATACCATTGGGATTAAAGCAAATGCTATCCCACACTCACCAACCCGCTTGGCCAGCGTGGTGAGTTATGGCCAAACCCCTCCAAAATGACTCCACAACTTAAATCTTGGCCCTCAGTCTCCGGCAGCTGGAATGTACCTGGCCAAGGCACTGGCCAGTGCTACATGAAGGTAGAGGGTGCTAAGAATCACCGGAAGACCAGACTAGGCTGCCATCTGATGCCGACCTTGGCTATGTATAATGGATGCTCCCTATCTTCTGATTCAAGGCTCCTTGAATTGGAAGAAGAACTACAAAGGATCAAGTGGGACATTGTTGGGCTAAGTGAGGTAAGGAGAAAAGGAGAAGATCTCATTGAACTGAAAAGTAAACATCTCTTCTGCTATCATAGGACAGATACTGGCAGAACTAGTGGTGTTGGATTTATAATAAACAAGAAACTGAAGGATAAAGTTGTAGAAGCTGGAAGTTCCTCTGACAGAGCTGCACGACTTGTTATCCAACTCTCGAGAAGATACCAGGCTCAGATTACTCAAACTTATGCACCCATGACAAGTCATCCTGAAGAAGAAATTGAAGAATTTTATGAGGAAATTCATCATCTAAATAAATAAAGGCAAGCAGCACTTGAAGATCATTATGGGAGATTTCAATGCAAAAACAGGGCAACAGAATGAAACTTCAGTAGGTAAATTCAGCCATGGCAATAGAAACCAGCGTGAAAATATTCTCATACAGTTTGCACAGGCAGAAGGGTTTTTCATCATGAACTCCTTTTTCAAGAAAAAGCCACACAGGAAATGGACATGGAGACATCCAAATGGGATGACAAGTGAAAGTGATTTTATTATGTGTAACAAAAAATTCGTCATAGAAGACTGCAGTGTGCTAAACAAGTTCAACACTGGTAGTGACCATAGATTGGCGAGATGTAAAATGCACCTCAACACTAAACTCGAACGTGGCAAGCTCATAAGACAAACAAAAGGTATTGACGTAACCAGCCTTAAAAAACACCATAATACCTTCAAATTAGAACTGAAAAACAGATTCTCTGCTTCAGAAGGCTTAACATCGGAAGAAGTAGATATTTCTGAAGTTAACAGAAAAGTAACCAAAGCTCTTGTGGAAACAACAACAAAATTAGCTGGGTCTAAGAACAAGTTGCATGTGAACAAATTATCAGGAAAAACCAAAATGTTGATGCAAAAAAGGAGAAAGATGAGGACAACTAAAGAAGATGTGACTTCCAAACTAGAATATATAGAGCTATGCAAGACAGTACAAAAAAGTATCACTGAAGACGTAAGAAAATTCAACTGTAACTAGTGAGGAAAGCAATTGAAAGCAACCAAAGCCTAAAGATAGCAAAGGGACACCTCAGTAAGGGAAGAAAACAGATTATGGAACCGAGAAAAGAAAATGGTTCTGTAACAAGAAATAGAGGCGAAATTTTGACAAGAGTGAAAAGATTTCTACTCCAAATTATATGAGAGGGATGATATATGTACTCCAGACATCATGAAAGATACCAGTACCAGAGTTCTTCCAGTCCTCTCAGCAGAAGTTGCACATGCAATCAAGAACATGAAGCAGAAAGAAGCTCCAGGAGAAGATGGAATTACTGTAGACATCATACAAGAAGCAAGTGGAGAAATTGAAACAGTACTCACCCAAGTTTTCACTCGATGCCTTAATGAAGGAAATATTTCTGAGGATTGGAACAATGCTACAATGATCCAGCTACATAAAAAAGGTGACATTGAGGATCTCAGGAACTACAGACCTATCAGCCTCCTATCAGTGGTTTATATAATCTTCACTGAAGTTCTTTCACACCGCTTGAAGGTAACACTGGACATGGCTCAACCAAGAGAACAAGCTGGATTCAGGAGTTGCTACAGCACTATAAGATCATATCCACATACTGAGAGAACTAATTGAAAGAGCAAGGGAATATGAACTTCCATCGTGCACGACTTTTATCGATTATGAAAAGGCCTTTGATTCTGTGAAACCAACAGCAGTTACAATGGCTCTGAAATCCTGCGGTATTGAAGATACATACATTAATATTATTAATAACATCTATGAAAATGCAAGTGCAAAGATTCAGCTGTTTGAAAATACAACACATAAAAATTGGAAAGGGAGTGAGACAAGGTGACACCATATCTCAAAAGCTCTTTAATGCCACATTGGAAAATGTCTTTCAATCACTGAACTGGGAAAACAAAGGGATAAAGATTAATGGTAACTCACCTTCATTTTGGCAACTACCTCATCAGAGCTGAAGAGTATGATCCAGGAACTTGCTGACAAGAGTAAAGAAGTGGGATTAAAAAGGAACTTTCAGAAGACAAAAGTGATGTTCAATGCTTTTACAAGAAATGAAGATTTATCAATTGATGGAGAAAAGCTGGAGATAACAGATATGTATGTTTACCTTGGACAGCAGATATCAAGTGAGGGTCACATTGATGAAGAAATAAATTAATCGGCATATAAAAACTTGCCTTGAGAGCTTTTGGAAGAAACAGCATAATTTTCAAGAGCAATATGTCATTATGTCTTAAAAGAAAAGTGTTTGATCAATGCATCCTTCCAGTGCTTATGTATGGTGCAGAGACATGGACCTTAACTAAAAGAGATATACAAAGGCTGCAGACAACTCAAAGCAGCATGGAGAGATGCATGCTTGGTGTAACCAGGAGAGATAAGAAGAGGAACTGGTGGATCCGAAAAATGACAAGAGTGGAAGACATCATGATCAGAGTTAAATCCCTGAAATGGCAATGGGCTGGACATACTGCCAGAAGGACAGACCATCGATGGACAGTTGAAATTTTAGATTGGATTCCAAGGGACAGGAAAAGACCAAGAAGACAACCACATGGAGGATGGGTGGATGAAATTTGAAAGTATGCGGGAGTAACATGGAGGAGACTGGCACAAGACAGAGCGTTGTGGAATAGGTTTGGAGAGACCTTCCTCCTGCAGTGGATTGATAATGGTTGATGATGATGATGATGGTGTGTGTGTGTGTGTGGCACAAAGGTTCAAGCATCAATTTTTTTTTTTTACTTTTCACAGAATTATGATCAGTGTAACCAAAGAGTAACACTTCATTCTTTTTGTATTATGTGATCAAATAGTTAGGTACTTGAAGAATAACATTTCGTTATATTTACATTCTGAGTTGATTTAATCTTTCTACATGAATTTTTAAGCTTCTAAATGAATTTGAAGGTTGCTGACAATAACAACATGTTCATTTTAAAACCATAGTTCCTACTACAATGAAGAGAGCACTGCTAGGTGTTCAAAAGAAATTTTTAGATGTTAATTAATCCACCTGCTTATGCAAACTGTTCAAAATTAGCATAACAGGTGCATTTATTGAACTGCTTTTGCTTTCTTTAATATGTCTTTTGTCAAGGGATTCATATAGTCTAAAAGTCACAAATATTTGACTGCATGACATGGAATAATATGAGACAACTACCTGCTTATGGTCATTTTTTAGTAGTCTTGGGATATTCTTTAATTCCACCTTTAAAATTTTCAGGTGTTTTGCTTAGTGAAGTTGTTCTTGTAGGTTAACAGAAGTTAGTAAAAGTTTGCTTTTTACAATATGTTTAAACTTATAAGCTGTTTTGATGTTGTGACTTGAGCTGTGGTAGAAATCTGGATCACATTTTTAACTACTTCATTTAATCACCTTAATACATATTTGTCAAAAAATAACCATAACAGACCTTTTCCTTTTCTATCAACTTTTGCATCTGTCCATTTCTTGCAAAACATTTATAATTATCCTTTCATTTCAGGAAGATTATCTTTTCTGCAATTTAATGCCCAACATCATTTAGCTTCAACTGTTCTAATAAAAACACAATCCCTTCTGTTAGGAGGCAAATGTGCTCCTTGCATAGCCTCTATCAACACTGAACAACATACATTACCTAGTGACAAATGACATAAAAAAAAACCCTAAAGAATGCTAGTCACTTTGAGGCCTTTTGTGTTTTGAACATAACATAAAAAAAAAAAACCCTCAACAAACCTGCACTGATGGCAGTTCACTTTACATACAAGGCACAAGAACATAACAACTTATACCTTTAAAAATTATTAAACACATAAGATCTCAAAGTGACTAGCATTTATCACCTAGTTTGCTCACCAGAACTGGATTAGTAGGTAGAAAGTTGTGAAATTAAAGAAATAATGCTTACCTGTTTCACAAGCTTTTCATTATTTTGTAAACTATTGGATAGCTGTTGTTGGACTGTGTCAAGCTGGGTAAGAGCCTTACTAAATTGCAGAGCTGCCAAAGAAAGGACAGTCATTCAGCAAGGGATGTACTCAACATTTGTCAAAACAAATATACACTAATGACTTACAATTAAAATATGACATTTAACTAAACAACTTCTTCTAGCATCATTTAAATATCAAATGTTCATTAAAACAGGTACATTCAATTTCAGGTATAGAACTGCATCAGAAAATGGTTCAGCAAAATGCAAATCATACACATATTCACAAAACACTACGGGACAAACTACACAGTTTGTAAGTTTACAAGTGCAAAAAACTAATAGAAATTTATTTTAGCTATATAGAAAGGGTTTTTTTTTATTATTTCTTTAATCTATGCATGTTCATTAACTTAACTGTGAATGTATGCAAATTTCATAAATATTAGGAGGGTGCGATTTATTCCAGTTTGCAGAGTTTCAGCCCCAGCACCACATGCTGAATACCTAATACAGCAAACATGAACAATTTTTAGCAAATGGCAAAAGAATTCTTAAAAAATATGGTTGGCGAAGTTAGCATGATGTATTTTAGAAAACATATAGTTCTTGGCTCGCATGAGACATGCATCCTTTGAAAATATTCACATAAGATGAAATAACGACTGAGAGTTCCATAAGAAACAATGTACATGGGGGCCACCACAGTATTTGTCATTTTCTTGTAGGACTTCCGTCTACAGTGAGTAGAGTTTAGGTCCCAGCCACCTACAGCGAGATCGCCTTTTGGGCAGGACACAGAAACGGAAGGAATGAGAGCAAGTCTAACGACTTTGACAGAACAGTTTGTAGTGAGATTAGAGTACAGTAGATGGCGCCACCGTACAAGTACGATGTTGCACACAGAGGGGTGAGAGAATTTCAGGGGGGGGGCATAGGAAAGGATACCCATTTAACCAGTGGGTCCAGCCTGGGGGCCATCACTTAACGTGCTCGTCCGATGCACAGCGGATATTCAGCGATTGTTAGTAAATCACACCATCTCCAAAAGATCAGCCCAGGCTCGACCCTGAGGACCTTGCAATGATAGTCTGACTTGCTAACCACTAAGCCATCCGTGGTTCATGTACATGGGGGGAGGGTGTCATTGCTTTTAAAGGCAATTCCCAAAAGAAACAATTTAAACACACAATGGATCAAGCATTGATTTTTCTTTTCAAACACATATTCTTTTATTTTTACGATTTGGGTACCCCATTTCATTATGCAATTTATCACATACTGTATATGAAAATAATTTGGAGATAAAATCATTTTTAAAGTATAAATGACATGTATTTTTTTTTTTTGTACAAAGGAAATTTTATTATGGCTTGAACTTCACAACTAGTGGGAACAGTGATTGTTTTACTAATTTTGATCAATATGACATGACGATAAACATTGACTGGATTAAACAACATGGCATCTGGCTCCACTATGAACCACTTGAAGTCAATGTGCATGTGTGTGGGTGTGCATGCACAAATAAGGGTGGCTATAGCATCCCTGGTGCCCAATGCGACAACACCTATTCAACACCCTCCAGCTTGTTTTATATGTGTGTGTGTGTTGGATAGTTTTTTAGACACACATGGGATGCACACTAGATTAACAGTTGCGCACATTGACTCAAGGTAAACACCAAAGCACTTCTGTTTTTCACTTAATTGTAAAAATGCTGTATTATGATGATTTGGATAGTTCAAAGACAGCGAGGCCTTTTCATCACATCTAATCATCATCACACATTGTCTCAAATTACAATACTCACAGGGTATTTTTTCTTGTTTTATATATATTCAATATCATTTCACACACAAAGTTCAGCTCAGTGCCTCCCCAAAAGTGGTGCCCACTGTGGTGGATCCACCCTAAAGCCAGCCCTGTGTGCAAACTCAATCCCATCACATGTGCAACTGGCCCTTACTTTCTGCATGTGCCTTGCCATTCTGTGTAATCAAATCTATCATTTCACTATACATAATCAAGTTGCCTATTAAATTTGGGGAAATGCAATTCCATGGCCATTTTTAAAAGACTTCAGTGTGTGTGTGTGTGTGTTTATATCTCCAAGACAGCAGTGTATATGGGCACACATGTACACCAATGAGCCATTACATTATGACCACCTTCCTAATACGCAGTAGGAACCTCTTTAGCCAGCAATACAACAGCCACTTGGCAAGGCATTGATTCGATGAGGTGGCCATAGGTATCCTGGAGTATCTGGTACCATAATGTCAACAGCATATCCTTTAGTTCCCGTACATTTCGGAGTGGTACTGATTTAGAGCGAACTCACTTTTCCAAGTCGAACCACTAATGTCCGATCGGGCTCACGTCAGGTGAATTTGGGAGCCAGAGCATTAACAGAAAGTCACCAGCATGTTACGTGAACCGCTTCTTGACAATTATGGCAGTGTGGCATGTCGCATTATCCTGTTGGTAATGGCCATCACCAGCAGGGAACACAGTTGCCATGAATGGGTGAACTTGGTCCATGACGATGTTCAGATACCTGACACAGCTGTCAGGGATTGTGCTAATGGGGTCTAAAGTGTCCCAAGAAAACATCGCCCATAGCATAACACTGCCGCCGCTGGCCTGTTTCAGCCTAACAGTGCATCAAGGTGCCATAGCCTCCGTTGGTAATCTGTGTATCCATGCCTGGTCGTCTACGTGATGCACCAGGAATCTTGATTCATCAGACCAGGCCACTTTCTTCCAATCATCCTAGGTCCAATCTCGACGATTTTAGGTCCATTTCACGCATTGTTGGAGATGATGTGCAGTGAGAACGGGGACCCAGCTGGGTTTTCAGCTACACAGGCTCATGCACAGAAGACTGCAATGAACCGTGTGCTGCGACACATCGCCCTGATCACCACTGTCGTAGCTGCAGGTGATTTGTTGCACTGTGGCCCTGCAGTCGCCATGAACAAAACACGACAGTCTCTGCTCTCCTCTGGCATCAATGAGCTGCGGACAACTCATGGCGGGACAACGGTTATCGTTTGGCCATCTGTGCACCACTTTTGATATGTACTCACTACAGCAGCACGTGAACAACCCACAAGCTGCACTGTTTCTGAGATCTTAGTTCCGAGGCGCAGTGCCATCACAATTTGTCCTTTATCAAACTCCAATAAATTAGCAGCTTTTCCCATTCTGACTCTTAACACTGTACTAACCAAGAGCCGGTCCTCGGGTTGTATATATACTGCTCTGTGATCTTCACTTGCGCAACCATTCGGTTTCCAAGTGTGCTCATTTCTCTAGGCTGGGGGGTGGTCATAATGAAATGACTCATCTGTGTACATATATCGTCATCATCATTATTAACTCTTATCAATCCACTGGTGAGATCTCACTAAATTTCTTCCACAATGGTCCATCTTGAGCCAGTCTCCTCCATGTCACTCCAGCATGCTTTCAAATTTTATCCACCCATCTTGCATGTGGCCTGCTTCTGGGACTTTTTCCTGTCTCTTGGTATCCAGTTTAACATTTCGGTTGTTCATTTGTGGTCCATTCTTCTGGCAATATCCAGCCCATTGCCATTTCTGGGATTTTACTCTGATCATGATGTTTTCCACTCTTACCATTTTCCTGATCCATGAGTTCCTCATCTTTCCTGGTTACACCCAGCATGTATCTCAGCATGTATCTCTCCATGCTTCTTTAAGTTGTCAGCAGCCTTTTGTATGTCTTTTTTAGTTCAGGTCTATGTCTATGCTCTGTATAAAAGAAATGGAAGGATGCACTAATTAATCACTGTTCTACTGTACTGTTTTTTTCAAACAGCTCTCCAAATTTATACACTGACTACCATATATACTTGTGTATAAGTCAAGAAATTTGGGACAAAATGAGAGCTTCAAAGTAATGGGGTCGACTTATATGCGGGGTCTAAAAAATCGTAAGTCCAAAAGTTCTTCTCGTGAGGCAAAAGGCAATCCATCCCAAAAGAAATAAAAATGCCGATGTGGTATTAATTACGAAATCGCAACCCTCCGAAAGAAAAAGAAAGAAAGAAAAAACACTGATGTGGTAGAATTACGAAATCGCGACCCTGCGAATTTCTCCGCGCTTTGAAAAGTCTCCTGGCTTTGCGTATCCACAGCGCAGTCACAGCCACGCATAGAAAGCTCCGCCCTTCCGATTACCAGTTGATCACGCTGACGTTCGACGTAACGGAGCCATGCGACAGCCAGTGTTAGATGTTGCTTGTTCTTGATCGCACGTGTTTTTCTTGTTCTTGATCGCACGTGTCTCGCTTCTATTATGGGTGACACGGATTGTGTAAAGAAACGGATGTCCTATAACGCAGGATTCAAGTTGAAAGTGGTTTCTTTTGCAGAAAATACTAACAACTGTGCTGCTTCACGTCAATTTGGCATTAACGAAAAACTGATTCAAGATTGGCGTAAAAAAAAAACGGATTTGGTGAAAATCCCAAAATTGCAAAAGGCGCTGTGCCGTGGAACGACATCTTTCCCAGAGCTGGAAAGTGTCTTGAATGATTGGATTGTGGGCTGCAGACAAAATGGTTACATTGTAACGCGAACTGGTATACGTTTGCGAGCAATGAAGCTCGCAAAAGATGAAAAGTTTGCAGCCGCAAATAACACTTTTCGTGCCTCACCAGGTTGGTGCACAAGGTTCATGAACCGCTATGGTTGTGTCTACGCCAGCGCACCAAAATTGCACAAAAGTTACCTCGTGACCTCGAAGCAAAGATAATGGAATTTCAAAAGTATGTAATTCAAAAGAGAAAAGAGACTGCTTTTGAACTTTCCCAAATAGGGAACATGGATGAAACCGCCATGTGTTTCGACCTTCCTGGAAATAAGACGGTGAACCAAAAGGGTGAAAAAAATATCTTGATCAAAACGACTGGCCACGAAAAATCCAGTTTCACGGTTGTTCTTTCCTGTTTGGCCGACGGCAGTAAGCTACCTCCGGTAATTATTTTCAAATGCAAAGCTCTGCCAAAAAGCATTGTCTTTCCGTCTGGTGTGCTCGTTCGTGCCCATGAAAAAGGATGGATGAACGAATCCGGAACAATTGACTGGTTAAAGAATGTGTGGAACAAAAGGCCAGGTGCACTTTTGAGGAAACCTTTTCTTTTGGTGTGGGATATGTTTGTTGCACACCGTTGTGCAGAAGTGAAAAAAACTGCAGAAAATTCAAAAACAACGCTTGCTGTCATCCCAGGTGGGTTGACATCTGTTCTTCAACCACTAGATGTCTGCCTTAATAAGCCCTTCAAGGACAATGTGCTGAGGTATTGGGCAGATTGGATAAGTTCCGATTTGCCGACTGAAACCAAGGGCGGAAATCTAAAGAAGCCGGATATCGTTTTGATTGCGCGATGGGTCAAGGATGCTTGGGATGCGATACCTGTGGAAATGGTTGTGAAATCATTCAAGAAATGTTGCATTAGTAACAAACTTGATGGCACAGAGGATGATGAGATTTTTATGAGTGATGATGACAGTGATTCTGATGCCACAGGCATAGATGGGAATACTGATGTTTATGGTGACACGCCAATGATGGAGAAAGACTTTTTGAACTGTTTGGCGAGTCTTGACTCGGAATCGGATTCTGAAGGGTTCCGATGAAGTTTTTGGGCATGCAAATTAAATTTAGTATTATATATATAATTTTTTTCGTTTTCAAATGTTTTTGAATAAATTCATTGAAATTTTATTTTTCTCATTCCGGGATCGACTTATATGCGAGTTTCCGATTTCTTACGATTTTTTCCTCTGAAAGTGGGGGGGGGGGGTAGACTTATACTCGAGTATATACGGTAATTCCTTCATCAATGTGACCATCACTTGATATCTGTTGCCCAAGGTAAATGTAGGCATCAGTTATCTCCAGCTTTTCCCAATTGATAGATAAATCTTTCTTTCTTGTAAAAGCATTGTACATCAGTTTTGTATTCTGAAAGTTCATTTTTAATACTACTTCTTTACCCTTGTCAGCAAGTTCCTGGATCATACTCAGCAGCTCTGGAGAGGTAGTTGCAAAAATGATTACATCAGCAAAACAAAGGTGAGTTAAATAAACGGCATTAACCTTTATCCAGTTGTGTTCCCAGTTCAATTATTCAAAGACATTTTAAAGCACAGTACTGAAGAGTTTGGGAGATGTGGTGTCACCCTGTCTTACTCCCTTTCCAATTTTTATTGGTGCTGTATCCTCAAATAGCCAAACCCTTGCATAGGTGTTATTAATAATGCTAATGAATGCATCTTTAATACTGCAGGATTTCAAAGCCATTGTAACTGCTGATGGTTTCATGGAATCAAAGGCCTTTTCATAATCACTAAAAGCCATACATAATAAGTTCACATTCCTTTGTTCTTTCAACTAGTTCCCTCAGTACATGGATATGATCTATAGTGCTGTAGCCACTCCTGAAACCAGCTTGTTCTCTCGGTTGAGCTATGTCCACTGTTACCTTCAAGTAATGTAAAAGAACCTCTTAGTGAAGATTTTATAAACCACTGATAGAAGGCTGATGGGACTG
The DNA here is from genome assembly GCA_039090855.1 of Macrothele yani. Classification (NCBI taxonomy): domain Eukaryota; kingdom Metazoa; phylum Arthropoda; class Arachnida; order Araneae; family Macrothelidae; genus Macrothele; species Macrothele yani. Next base: position 4,384,648 of record CM076990.1, read on the forward strand.
TAGTTCCTCAGATCCTTAGTGTCACCTTTCTTATGTAGCATTATCATTGTAGCATTGTTTTATTCTTCAAGAATCTTCCATTCATTGAGACATCTAGTGAAAACTTGGGCGAGTGTAGTTTATATTTCTCCACTGGCTTTTGTATAATGTCCACGATAACTCCATCTTCCCTGGGGGGACACTCTGTTCCCTCCATTTTTCTACAGAAAAAGTGCTCCTTGCACTTCTGCTAGTAACAAAAATCTGATTCATCATACTTTGACTGTGCCTAAATTAAGTTGAAATATTGACCATTGTGCTACAAGATTTCATTACACACCCCTTTAATACTTACACCTGAAAAATGTCATGACCCCATAAAGCAGCATAATTTAAATTTCAAACTTGATCTCAAAATTTCCTACACATATTTCTATGATAAAGCATTTTCTGCGTTAACAGTTTTCTTTATAGTGCCCCCCCCCCCCCCCCCTTTTTTTTTTTTTTTGACACGTTAGATGGAAACCACATTTATTTCTTACATGGCTGGTGCATGGAGAATTACGTAAGACCGTCGCCAGAAAATGAACAATTACTAAAAATAAAAATTAATTCACAACTGTAAAAAGCAAGCTTTGTGCCTTTTTCATGACTTTCACAACCCTTTTCTGAATTCCTGACCTTTTTGTGACTTTCATGACCAGTAGACACCCTACTAACCAATACTGCATTTATTTCTCAATAACCTGCAGCTTCACCTTGTTTTAGAAGCAAAAACCCACTTCATAAACATCTATGTTTCTTCAGTTCTCCAAATCAACATCATTGGCATTCTTTTTATCACCAGTTATCTGTTCACTAGTTCCTGGATTTTCATTCAACAGATGTTCAAAATCTTCACTCCATCTATTCAATGAATTCTCCTTAAGCATCAAGAACTGCCAATCTTTGTTAATTAAACCCAGCATTACAGACTTTCTAATCTTCTTCATGGGTTTCATGTACAATTTAATTAAAACAGCATGTTGCAAAGCACATTTGGAAACATCTGAAAGTTCTTTTACACTATTCCCAAATTTACGTCTTTGGGGGGGGTCAACTCAAACACACAGTTTTGACTTAAAATAAGCCCTTTTTAATCTTCCTTTTCAGTCTGTGACAAACTGAAATAAGTCTTATATATATATTTTTTTTTCTTTGCTGGACTGCTTTACTAATTTCTGCAGTACAAAGAGTTCTGATTTCTGTAACCTTACACACTGCAGTACACTTTCCACTCATCCTCAAAAATCCATGTTTCACACCTGCTCCACTGTACCTTTAATGCTGGCAATGAATAAAATTTTCATTTTGATTCTGACATGGAAAATTCTCATGCATCTCATAAATTTCACTGGCTTTTATCTACCTGCCGAATGGCTGTCACAGTTGATTCTACTGACAATTAATTCTTTACAAAGTTCAATGTGCAGCTTGAGCTGGAAAACCCATGCAAATGCTTTGATAGCAACGTGCTCAATATAGTTAAATAAATACAAGCAATGATACTACTTACATTATTTTTACATATGCAACGTAGCCCATTGTTCAGCTTCTTACATTTCAGGCATATAGAATTTGCTCTATTATCATCTTGCTGGATGAGAGGATAGATGCTTCATCTTAATTCTTATTCAGTAATATTGAGCTGAATGACTTGAGGCCCCATATTAATACTAACGAAAATTCACACAATTTTAAAATGCATTAATATCTGATGAAATCCACTTAAAAATGTATAAACAACAGTAAAAGTCACGCAACTTTTTCAATATCCACCATCCCTTTGTATCACCAACGACGTCGAAGACCTTTAAATTACGAAAACGTAAGATACATACAGAAAAACAATTGAAGAACATCCTGAAAACACTCCATTTCGACTTCAAACTGTCAAGAACATTAAACCACACGAACCAAAAACGCCATGTACAATTTAATTAAAACTAGTATAGAAAAACCCTGCAATGAAAACCCTGCGAACTCAACCAAAAACTTTTATGAAGCTACAAAACATGTCTTCACTGAACCACAGAAAAATTTGCATAAACCACGTCCTCCAAATCGCTACAACCACAAAGGCTTTAAAATACATACTGGCTACACTTTATTAAAAGCAAGTAAGAAACCTTTAAGAATCTTCATCTATCATTGAAATATCTACACATTACACCATACTGAACAAGGACTATGTACAAACTAATTAAATAATATCAACCCAAAACTTTGCAACCCAAACACCCTAAACTCAACTGCACATACACCCAAAATAACTATGCCTTACTGCTAAGACACTTTATCAAAAATGCATCACGTACACACCTCGGGAAACGTAACATCAACTCCTCCCAACCAGCAAGCCGACTTTGAACGTTTTCGTCCAATCACCTTGGACATCATCAGAAACCAGTTATTGCACGCTGGTCAGCTACCTAGCGTTATGTGTTGATCGTAAGTGAATTCACGATCCTGCCACAGATCCAATAGCTGAAGTAAAACAGAGGTGGTGCCATCCATGAAAAACAGCAGTAAGTATCTGAAGTTCGTAATTTTAAATCAAGTTATCTATTTTCTAGAAAAACGTTTTCAGTTTTTCCCTTAGTGTTATTTTATTCCTTTACCTATTAGTTTTTATTATTTATCCCCCCCCTTTTCCTTTTGACTTTCTTAAAATTATTGTCGAGCTGTATCATTTCTTGCCAATAATTTTCAAGCTGTCTTGGATCAATAGTATTGCAAATGCGTTTCATTTTTTTTTTTTTTTTGGATTAATGCTGCTTCTGCTGTTCTTAAATGCTTTTCCGATGCACATCTTTTTAATATTTTTATCTGGTCAAAATTTGGGTATACCTTGTTATCAATACAAAGTTGTATTAATGCAGTTGTAGCTTCTTTGTTATGCCAATTTCTTATTTGTTGTTTCAGCTGCAATCTCAATCTATTCTTTGTATTGCCAATATAAGACATGGGTGGATTACATTCTATTGGAATTTCATAAACTCCAGCTGAATCAAGGATCCCTTTTGACCTCTCATTATTAATAATTAAGTTCTTGATAGAACAAACTGTACTACCCATTTGCAAACCAAATTTTGCAGCCAATTTATTAATCTTCCCAGAAAAACAACCTTTAATGAATGGAAAAGCTCCTACCCATTGAAGTGGTTGATTTTTTTATTCAAATTGAGTGTTTTTACCAATCTTTCTTTTGACCTCATTAAGCTTATTTATTTAATAATCTCTGGGGGTAACCAAATTTTCTTGTAATTTCTTCAATATACTGTATTTCTTCAAATCTGAATGTTCTATTAGAAGTATGCTTAAATGCTCTGTTTAACAAATTTTTTAATACTATTGCTTTTTTGAAACATAGGATAGGCTGAGTCGTATGGAATTATTACTGGAATGTGGGAAGGTTTTCTGAAAACCTTAAAATCAAAATTAGTTGTATTTTTCATCAATAAAACATCCAAAAAAGGCATCCTGTTATTTTCTTCAAACTCAATAGTTAATTTTATAAGATGGACAAATTGTAGTAAACCTGTTACCCAAAATTTGTAATTGTACTTCGTTTAATTCAGACAAAATGAAAATATCGTCGACATAACGAGAATATATTAACAGAGGCACCTCCATGTTTTCAATAACTTCATGCTCAATAAACTCTATGGTTACCCCTGCATAAAGTGCTGACAAAGGCGATCCTATAGGTCCTCCTTGCTCTTGCTTGTACATAGTTCCACCAAAAATAAAAATGTTATTGTTGATAAATAACATGGCCCTTTTCAAATCTGCAATTTGTCTTTCATCTAAGTACTTCGTCTGTTCTAATTTTTTGATAATATCAATTGCCTTGGGAACAGGAATACTAGGAAACAAGGCTTTGACATCAAGGCTTGCCATGTAATAATCTGTTAAATCTTTATTAATGGCTTTAATTTGATCAATGAAAGATGCATTTTTCAAATTAAATGCTGTCTTCATGCACAATGGTGCCAAAAATCGGTAAATATTTTGTCCTAATTGAATAAGTGGAGATCTCTGTTTTGAAACAATCAATCGCATTGGAGCCTCTTCCCTATGGATTTTTATTTTGCCAAAGATCCTTGGTATACTCGATCTAACAGGCAGATACGCTTTTTTTATTGCTTCACGTAGTACACTTATTTTTGACACTTGCCAAAAACCGAATCTGCTTGTATGTGGGATCTGTTTTAACTATACTGCATTTTAAATCAGCCATGGCTTTTTTGACTTTTGCATTATATTCTTCCAAATTTAAGAGAACAATCTGACCAGATTCATCTGCTTCGCAGAATTTTAAATCCGGATTTTTACGTAATTGCATTAGCTGTTCTTTTATATTTAAGTTTATTGAGTCTATAATTCTGTCCACATTTGGTGTTATACTCTTAAAATCATGCAATATAATATAAAACCAACTTAGTATAACTAACACTAAACAAGAGTATAACACTAAACATGGACAGAATTATAGATTCAATAAAATTAAATATGAAAAAGAACAGCTAATGCAATTATGTAAAAATCCGGATTTAAAATTCTGCGAAGCAGATAAATCTGGTCAAATTGTTCTCTTAAATTTGGAAGAGTATAATGCAAAAGTTAGAAAAGCCATTGCTGATTTAAAATGCAGTATAGTTAAAACAGATCTTTGGTTACCCCCAGAGGATTAATAAAATAAATGGGCTAATGAGGTCAAAAGAAAGATTGGCAAAACCACACAATCTGAATAAAAAAAATCAACCACTTCAATGGGTATGAGCTTTTCCATTCATTCAAGGTTTTTCTGGAGAGATTACTACATTGGCTGCAAAATTTGGTTTGCAAATGGGTAGTACAGTTTGTTCTATCAAGAACTTAATTATTAATAATGAGAGGTCAAAAAGGGATTCTTGATTCAGCTGGAGTTTATGAAATTCCAATAAACATGTCTTATATTGGCAGTGCAAAGAATAGATTGAGATTACAGCTGAAACAACATATAAGAAATTGGCATAAAAAAGAAGCTACAACTGCATTAATACAACTTTGTATTGATAACAAGGTATACCCAAATTTTGACCAGATAAAAATATTACAAAGATGTGCATCGGAAAAGCATTTAAGAACAGCAGAAGCAGCATTAATCCAAAAAAAAAAAAATGGTAAACGCATTTGCAATACTATTGATCCAAGACAGCTTGAAAATTATTGGCAAGAAATGATACAGCTAGACAATAATTTTAAGAAAGTCAAAAGGAAAAGGGGGGCGGGGGAAATAAATAAAAAAAAATAAAAACTAATAGGTAAAGGAATAAAATAACACTAAGGGAAAAACTGAAAACGTTTTTCTAGAAAATAGATAACTTGATTTAAAATCACGAACTTCAGATACTTACTGCTGTTTTTCATGGATGGCACCACCTCTGTTTTACTTCAGCTATTGGATCTGTGGCAGGATCGTGAATTCACTTACGATCAACACATAATGCTAGGTAGCTGACCAGCGTGCAATAACTGGTTTCTGATAATGTCCAAGGTGATTGGACGAAAACGTTCAAAGTCGGCTTGCTGGTTGGGAGGAGTTGATGTTACGTTTCCCGAGGTGTGTACATGATGCATTTTTGATAAAGCGTCTTAGCAGTAAGGCATAGTTATTTTGGGTGTATGTGCAGTTGAGTTTAGGGTGTTTGGGTTGCAAAGTTTTGGGTTGATATTATTTAATTAGTTTGTACATAGTCCTTGTTCAGTATGGTGTAATGTGTCGATATTTCAATGATAGATGAAGATTCTTAAAGGTTTTTTACTTGCTTTTAATAAAGTGTAGCCAGTATGTATTTTAAAGCCTTTGTGGTTGTAGCGATTTGGAGGACATGGTTTATGCAAATTTTTCTGTGGTTCAGTGAAGACATGTTTTGTAACTTCGTAAAAGTTTTTGGTTGAGTTCGCAGGGTTTTCATTGCAGGGTTTTTCTATACTAGTTTTAATTAAATTGTACATGGCGTTTTTGGTTCGTATGGTTTAATGTTCTTGACAGTTTGAAGTCAAAATGGAGTGTTTTCAGGATGTTCTTCAATTGTTTTTCTGTATGTCTTACGTTTTCGTAATTTAAAGGTCTCCGACGTCGTTGGTGATACGAAGGGATGGTGGATATTGAAAAAGTTCAATCGAATGCATGACTTTTACTGTTGTACATACGTTTTTAAGTTGAGTTCATCAGATATTAAAGCATTTTAAAACTGTGTGAATTTTTGTTAGTATTAATGTGGGGTCTCAAGTCATTCAGCTCAAATTACTGAATAAAAATTAAGATGAAGCATCTATCCTCTTGTCCAGCAAGATGTTAATAGAGCAAATTCTACGTGCCTGAAATGTAAGAAGCTGAACAATGGGCTATGTTGTATATGTAAATAGTATCATTGCTTTTATTTATTTGACAATTGATTCTTTCAAAATAATTAAAAACCCTAGTATCCTTAAGCACATTTTTTAGAGGCTTTTCAGCTATGACAGTCTATTTTAATATATACTTCTGTTTCTAGCCTCCCTAATAAATTAAACTGCAATATTTTTGAGCCTAAAGAAAATGTTACTGAATACCAGTCTACTAATTAAATACAAGTCATCAGTCTATTTTCAAAAGTTTTACACATTTGCACACAAAAAATCAAATTTCCAAAAAATAACACCTTTTTCTTTCTGTCTGCTCTTAAGCATTGCAGAAAATTTTCATAAAACTCTTAATACAAAGGCCGTTCCATAAAAACAGAGTAATTCCTTTTTGAGTTGGCAACAGTGCGAAGGGGAAAAATAACCATGTAGATGACTAACTGAATTAAGGAAGTATCTATGGCAACACTTATTAATAGCCATGGCAGATGATTCTGATTGTTTTATTGCACAGTTGTTTAAGGTATGTCTGCATTTCACCATACAGCTATAGAGAAGAGTGATTCAGAGTTAAGAAGTGAAATGTGTTGCGCAATAAAATTCTGCTATCATTTTGGTAAAACAGCTCCAGAAACATTTGATTTAACGAAAAAGCTTACAAAGATAAATGTTTGGGTGAGTCAACGATTTTTAAATGGCACCATGATTACAAAAAAGGGCGTTTGTTGGCAGAACTCGCTCCTAGGCCTGGCCGAACTGAAAGTTTTGTTATGGAGCGTATTGTTAACACTGTTTGGACAATCCTGCAAGAAGATCGACGAATGACGTGAAGACAGTGGCGTCAACTAATATTTTTAAAATGTCGGCATTACGCATTCTACAAAATTACTGCTGCATTGTGTATGTTCCAGCCAGATGGGTACCTCATCCCCTGATGAGAACAGTTGTTAGCCAGAGTTAAGTGTGTCATGAGCGGACACAAATTATTGCAAAGGATCCAAACTTTCTAAACACAGTAATAACTGCCAATGAAACATGGGTCCACTATTTTGATCCCCTCACAAAGCGCGCAAAGAGTGTCTGGAAACGCACAGGCTCGCCTCCTCCGAAAAAAATCTGCGAAACCAAATCAGCTGGGAAGGTGATGATAATTTTCTTTGATCATATAGGTGTAGTCTACCAGAACGCCGTTCTTCCACAAATTACTGTGAATGCTGAGTATTACATTTCAGTCTTGAAGTGTCTATGAAAACACACATCGATTAAGCAACCGGAACTGGTGGGCAAGTGAACCCTGCACCATGATAATGCCCGCATACATGTGACTGCTTGCGTTCAACAGTTTCTTACGAAATGCAGTATTGAAATCATGCCACAGCCTGCCTACAGTCCTGACCTCCCCCCTTAAGATTTCTGGTTGTTTCCAACAATGAAGAAGTTCCGTGGAACAACATTTAACACAGATGCTGGTGTTATTCAAGCTGTACAGGGGTCACTAATGCAGCTTACACAAAATGCCGTTGTCACATGCTTTGAAAAGTGGACTGAACGATGGAACCATTGCATATCAAAATAACATATTTTGCTGTACCTATATTTCTTATTTCGGGATGTAAGGTCAGGTGATGCGTAACATCACAGCCTCTCCTTGACAAATGCCAACCCCGCCTTCTAGTGGTGCATCCTGTTCCCACTAAAGGGGCTCTGACGACCACCAATAGCTGTATAACTATACCATCAGGATTAAAGGAAATGCTATCCCACACTCACCAACCCGCTTGGCCAGCGTGGTGAGTTATGGCCAAACCCCTCCAAAATGACTCCACAACTTAAATCTTGGCCCTCAGTCTCCGGCATCTGGAATGTACCTGGCCAAGGCAGCGGCCAGTGCGACATGAAGGTAGAGGGTGCTAAGAATCCCCGGAGGACTGGACTAGGCTGCCATCTGATGCTGACCTTGGCTACGTATAATGGACGCTCCCTATCTTCTGATAAGGCTTCTTGAATTGGAAGAGGAACTACAAAGGATCAAGTGAGACATCATTGGGCTAAGTGAGGTAAGGAGAAAAGGAGAAGATCTCATTGAACTGAAAAGTGGACATCTCTTCTACTATCGTGGGACAGATACTGGCAGAACTAGTGGTGTTGGATTTATAATAAACAAGAAACTGAAGGATAAAGTTGTACAAGTTGAAAGTTCCTTTGACAGAGCTGCACGACTTGTTATCCAACTCTCGAAAAGATACCAGGCTCAGGATTATTCAAACTTATGCACCCACCACAAGTCATCCTGAAGAAGAAATTGAAGAATTTTATGAGGAAATTCGTCATCTAAATAATAAAGGCAAGCAGCACTTGAAGATAATTATGGGAGATTTCAATGCAAAAATAGGGCAACGGCAACAGAATGAAACTTCAGTAGGTAAATTCGGTCACGGCAACAGAAACCAGAGTGGAAATACTCTCGTTGAGTTTGCAGAGGCAGAAGGGTTTTTCATCTTCAACTCCTTTTTCAAGAAAAAGCCACACAGGAAATGGACATGGAGACATCCAAATGGGACGACAAGTGAAATTGATTTTATTATGTGTAACAAAAAATTCGTCATAGAAGACTGCAGTGTGCTAAACAAGTTCAACACAGGTAGTGACCATAGATTGGCGAGATGTAAGATGCACCTCAACACTAAACTTGAACGTGGCAAGCTCATAAGACAAACAAAATCTATTGACATAACCAACCTTAAAAAACACCATAATACCTTCAAATTGGAACTGAAGAACAGATTCTCTGCTTTAGAAGGCCTAACATTGGAAGAAATGGATATTTCTGAAGTTAACAGAAAAGTAACCAAAGCTCTTATGGAAACAGCAACAAAATTAGCTGGGTCTGAGAACAAGTTGCATGTGAACAAATTATCAGGAAAAACCAATATGTTGATGCCAAAAAGAAGAGATGAGGACAACTAAAGAAGATGTGACTTCCAAAGTGGAATATATAGAGCTATGCAAGAAAGACAGTAAGAAAAAGTATCACTGAAGACGTAAGGAAATTCAACTGTGAACTAGTGAGGAAAGCAATTGAAAACAACCAAAGCCTAAGGATAGCAAAGGGACATCTCAGTAAGGGAAGAAAACAGATTATGGCACTGCGAAAAGATGGTTCTGTAACAAGAAACAGAGGCGAAATTTTGACAAGAGTGAAAGATTTCTACTCCAAATTATATGAAAGGGATGATACATGCACTCCAGACATCATGAAAGGGACCAGTACCAGAGTTCCTCCAGTCCTTCCAGCAGAAGTTGCACATGCAATCAAGAACATGAAGCGGGGGAAAGCTCCAGGAGAAGATGGAATTACTGTAGACATCTTACAAGAAGCAAGTGGAGAAATCGAAACAGTACTCGCCCAAATTTTCACTCGATGCCTTAATGAAGGGAAGATTCCTGAGGATTGGAACACCGCTACAATGATCCTGCTACATAAAAAAGGTGACATTGAGGATCTCAGGAACTACGGACCTATCAGCCTCCTATCAGTGGTTTATAAAATCTTCACTAAAGTTCTTTCACACCGCTTGAAGGTAACACTGGACATGGCTCAACCGAGAGAACAAGCTGGATTCAGGAGTGGCTACAGCACAATAGATCATATCCACGTACTGAGAGAACTAATTGAAAGAGCGAGGGAATATGAACTTCCATTGTGCATGGCTTTTATCGATTATGAAAAAGCCTTTGATTCGGTGAAACCATCAACAGTTATAATGGCTCTGAAATCCTGCGGTATTGAAGATACATACATTAATATTATTAATAACATCTATGAAAATGCCAGTGCAAAGATTTGGCTGTTTGAAAATACAACACATAAAAATTGGAAAGGGAGTGAGACAAGGTGACACCATATCTCCGAAACTCTTTAATGCCACATTGGAGGGTGTCTTTCAGTCGCTGAGCTGGGAAAACAAGGGGATAAAGATTAATGGAGATTATCTAACCCACCTTCGTTTTGCTGATGGCGTAGTTATTTTTGCAACTACCCCATCAGAGCTGCAGAGTATGATCCATGAACTTGCTGACAAGAGTAAAGAAGTGGAATTAAAAATGAACTTTCAGAAGACAAAAGTGATGTTCAATGCTTTTACAAGAAATGAAGTTTTATCGATTGATGGAGAAAAGCAGGAGATAACAGGCATGTATGTTTTTCTTGGACAGCAGATATCAAATGAGAGTAACATTGATGAAGAAATTAATCGCCATACAAAACTTGCCTGGAGAGCTTTTGGAAGAAACAGCATAATTTTCAAGAGCAATATGCCATTATGTCTTAAAAAAAAGTGTTTGATCAATGCATCCTTCCAGTGCTTACGTATGGTGCAGAGACATGGACCTTAACTAAAAGAGACATACAAAGGCTGCAGACAACTCAAAGCAGCAAAAGCAGCATGGAGAGGTGCATGCTTGGTGTAACCAGGAGAGATAAGAAGAGGAACTCGTGGATCCAAAAAATGAGAAGAGTGGAAGACATCATGATCAGAGTTAAATCCCTGAAATGGCAATGGTCTGGACATACTGCCAGAAGGACAGATCATCGATGGACAGCCGAAATTTTAGATTGGATTCCAAGGGACAGGAAAAGACCCAGAAGAAGACCACATGGGAGATGGGTGGATGAAATTCGAAAGTATGCGGATGTGACATGGAGGAGATTGGTACAAGACAGACCGTTGTGGAGGAAACTTGGGGAGACCTTTGTCCAGCAGTGGATTGATAATGGTTGACAATGATGATGATATTTCTTCATTTTGTGTGATTTTATTCAGTTTTTATGGAATGTCCATTGTATATGAAACTTTTGAACTTCTTGAAGGCTAAAAGTTTATTTTAAACATACAACATTCAAATTACTCTAGAAAAATGGAGAAACAGCATAAATTCAGTATTGCTCAGAAAATAAAGAATATCCAAGATTTGGTAAAATTACATTGTCATCATCCCACAGAAATGAAAAAAGAACTGCATACTTCAAAATCTGTTTTCGTAGAAAAATATAATACAAGAGTTTCCACAGTCACAATTCTACAGTCAGTATTGCTGCAATTCCATGGAAAATACTTACTGAACATACATATCACTAAGCTGTTCTCTTATATTCAGAGGTTAGCTCCTCACATAAAGACAATCTGCCAGATAAATGTTTAACTGATGAAACTAGAATGCACTTACTGTTGCTGTATCAAACGTCTCCACTTAGTGACCTCAGCACACAGCTCAAGCTTTACTGATGTCCATCACAAAACCTTTTGTACTTAATACTCATAATACGTTTCTCATGCAGATATTCCTGAATCTGGCCCTTCCATTATTCCTTTAGCCTTCCTCTAACTTTGTTTCCTGTCACTTGGGCTGAAAAAATTCTCTTAGTCAGCACCTCACCCAGGGCACGAAAAATCTCCGAAATTTTACCAGTCCTCGAGGACGGTTTGTCTAAAAATGTACCCGTCCTCCTTTGAAAGTAACCCGTCAGACTCGTATAAATACCATAACTACGTAGAATTTAAATATCGTCATTCTTTTTCAGTTTTCCATTCAATAGTGACTAACTGTTGGAACTTTTACATGCTATAGTTTCCTTTGTGTGAAATGCAATTTCTCAGTTGGAAATTATTAGTATTTAATGCAAACAAATACCTCGGTAATCAAATGTAATTCAAGGGAAAACTTTTCACGTACCTCTCAGTTGTAAGTGGTTGATGTTCGAATCTTTGTATGACTGTTCTCATCAGGCTCTTGAGTTTAGACTTTTAAGAATTTAATCGGCACATTTTCTTCACGGGTCCCGAAATTGGATAGACAAATTAATTTATTCGATGAATTTGTCTATCCGATTTCGGGACCCGTGAAGAAAATGTGATGACTAAATTCTTAAAAGTCTAAACTCAAGACTCAAGGGCCTGATGAGAACAGCCATACAAAGATTCGAACATCGACCACTTACAACTGAGAGGTACGTGAAAAGTTTTTCCTTGAATTACATTTCATTACCGAGGTATTTGTTCGCAGTAAATACTGATAATTTCGAACTGGAAATTGCATTTCACACAAAGGAACTACAACATGTAAAGTTTCAACAGTTAAACCACTATTGAATGGATTTAACTGAAAAAGAATAAAGTATATAAAACATGTTTTTTAATCTTGATACGTCTAGAAATACGTGTGTATTAAATATCGTCACTTTACTAATTTTTTTTTTATGTACATACAGAAAATAAATACATTTCTGCTTGCATAGCAAAAAGCTTGTTACATGGAATCTAGAATTTTCAACTGCAAAATAGCAAAAGATGAGAGAGAATGTGCGGCATTCGGTACGATCGTCGTCAAGGACACCAGGAAACATGCGGCAAAACGGTAATGCACAGGAAGCCAATATTACGGCGGGCATCACACGTGCGAGATGTCAAGGTCACACGTGAAGGGAAGAAGCAACCGTTGTTTAGTTGCATTGGTTAATACTGGGTCACTCCAGTATTAACAAATGAAACTAAACAATGGATGACTGGGGGGACAGAGATAGACGGGAGAGAAAGGAAGAAGAAAAAGAACAACTGCGAAGTCGCTATCCTTACAGTTATACCTCCCGCTTCAGGCATAAAATTCACATGGAAAAACTTCGAGAGGGAATGAGAAAGTAGCACATTGGCTTAGTACGTTAAAATTTTGGAAGGGAGGGTGTCGCTGCGGAAATATTTCACCAAAACAAAGAACGGCTTATCGCTTAAGAGAATGCGTAATTTCGTAAAACAAACTGTGGCACTTGACATGCGCAAATTTTAAATTGGCAAAATAAAAAAAATGTAAAATAAAAATGTTCTAACCACAATCGTACTGCAAGCTTCCGGAAAAAAGGGACGTCCGCGCAGACGTCGTGGTCAGGAAATTAATCGTCCGCAATGAATTCTTGACCGCTGCGGACGGGCCCTGACCTCACCGCTTATTCTTTCAACATCGCCCAAAGACTTACGAAAATAAGTCTCCACCTTACTAGAAATATTTTACCTCACATTTACACAACTACAAGTATAACACTTCTTTCCTCACGTGATCAGAGCATGTCTCGCCAAAATTTTCCCCATATGTAGCACATCTCTGCAGCACACAAACAACTTTTATGTCTCTTCTGTAGACCAGCAAAAATCTCAAAATTTATTGGACAGACAGAACATCACAAGAAGAAGAAAAAAAAATAATGAATACAGGAGAAATCTTTAATCCAACTGACTTGAAACAAAACATGGAGTGGAAACACCCTTCATCCACAGCTAAAAAGAAATTCAAAAGTGTCCCAACTGTCCTTGCTATCCTTGTTTTGTGATAAGCATGGGCCCATATTTTTTTACAATGCATACCCACATTCAGCAGCTGCAACAGTTCAAAGGCTGAAGTTTGAGGTTCTTCCACATAATCTTACAGCCTGGAACTCGCATCAAGAGATTTTCATCTCTTGGTCTGCTTAAAGAAGCATTACCTGGTCAGTGGTTTGCTAGTGATAAAGAAGTGAAAAGGGTGGTGTACAGGTTTCTAGGGCAGCTAAAAATCTTCTCCAATGGGATCACAAAGCTTGTTGGCCTTTACAAAAAGTAAGTGGAACTGCTACACTTATGTAAGTTATACTTTGTTTTTGGTAAATAAAAAAAAACAAAGTATAACTTACATAAGTGTAGCAGTTCCACTTACCTTTGCTTTTTGATTTGTATTTGAATAGAAATTAAAACAAAAATAATGGTAACTTTTGATAGAATATTAACACTTAGATGCGTGAAACATGTAAATGTAATAAACAATCAACACATAACTGCATAATAAATGCACACATATTTGACAGTTTTATACCACTAAATATCAGGGTTCATACACTTTTGGGGGGGGGAGAATTCAAGGACTTTCCAGGCCTTTTCCAGGACATATACAAAAAAAAAAATTCAGGATTATTATTATTATGCTTTACAGTATCATGTTCAAATTACTTTTTAAAAGTAATTTCAATTTTAAGTAATAAAAATAATGAAAGATGCAAATGGATGAGTGTGCTTTATGCAAATGGATCAAGTTTATCAAGCACAAGATCATAAAGAACGGATTCTGTTCTTATGCCCTGACCTTTGAATTCAATTTGGACCATTTTCTACAAGGGTAGGTAGGTTTCTCCTACTTAATAACATACCAAAACTTTGTTGCAATCAAACAGATTTTATGTGAGTTAACATTCCTAAGCTTGGAGAATGAATACTGCTCTTGCGTCTTGGCCTTTGAATTTAATTTCGACCATTTTCAAAAATACAGTACGTTCCCAGGTTGTACCCAACGGCATACAAAAATTTCGCCGAAATCCAACTGCTTTTGTGCGAATTATTGTACGGACAAACCCAAAGCATAAACGTTTCTGCAACCTATAGTTCAAAAGGGTTAGTAATTTCGAAAATAAAAACATAATGAACAGCGCGAAAACTAGCTCATAAATAGAATATTTGAAACTACAGTATGCACTCTCAATTATTAGGGATGGTAGAGGGGAAGGGAATAGAACTGTACAAAATTAGCATGTTTTCGTTGCGCTAGGCGCTTAAGTACTGCTGAATTCTGTCAGACCCAACCTACCCCCAAATGGTCAAATGATTGAAATGTGCCGATGTTCATGGAATGAAATGGTTGATCAGTTATGATGACCGCATAAAAGTTTGGAAGGGGGGGGTAAGTTTATGCAACATTTTATATCACTCCAGTATTTATTTTGTCATCATCAACAATCGCAATGCAACTACCACTAACGATCGCGGATATCGGCAACCGAAAATCTGCCATATTACTAAGTGATACAACACACAGGTATCCTGTTACAATGTATTGTAATTGAAAGAAAAAAAGGATGTGGGAAAAAGAAACTTTCAGAAATTAAGATCATCGTCAAGCCATGGCGTTTCAAAAATCTGTTTTCCTTTATAATGTTTAAAAGCATGTTTTTGCTTTTTTACCTGTAGTATATAATAAAAATACTTGAACGGGATTAACACCTAAACAATATAGCAAACAAATCTACACAAACTCCGTTTACTGGTGTGAAAGTATAATTAAAGAATGAATACAAGGGAAAATTGTATCTCCCGAGCTTTCGCTCTCCAACCGGGAGGCTTTCTCAAGGGTTGCAGACGTTACTAACAAGTCCGGCGAGTATAATAAACAGATTTCTTTTTTTTTTTTTGCATCTGCTAAGTTCTTTAATTATACTTTCACACCAGTAAACGGAGTTTGTGTAGATTTGTTTGCTATAAAAATACTGTTGATTTTTTTTTTATGGAATCAGATGTCTGTATGTCTGATTGTCTTGTCTGAGTTCACACATTAGCTACTGTGTAAAGTAGACCTATTTTTTCAGATCAAAAATATGTAGTTTTGTATATATTCACAGTATAAGTCATTCCTTATTCCCACAGAACTGAATTCAGCAGATGCAAAATGAAGAACATCAAGACCCGCCCAACACCATGTTTCTGATTGTCTGCTGTTTATATTCAAGAAATGCAAATATGGATCAATGGTGAATGCAGCAACTATGATTTTTATTTATTACCAAGAAAAAAAGCTGTGAAAGCTGCAAAGCTGAAACCGATATTTCTTCCCCTTCATGCACAAAAAAATTCCGCTTAAGATCAAACAGCAGGAGCACGTCTCCACGCACAACCTTTGGAATGTCCTGATGGAACGGCTTCTTTTCATTTGGCACATCGCCATAAATCACCACCCGCAGCTCACTGAACTGTCAAGTTGCACCCTTCCTCCTTCACCCTAATTATAGGAGAAAATGTAAAAAAAAAGCTCCCCGATTTTCGCCAAAATGACCAAATTTAAGTCATGATGTTGCAATTTACAAAAACACGTTTATCTGCTGAATTTCGCCTAAACCCATAGAAAACTTTTTAATTATAGATGATTTTTTTTTTTTTTAATTAAAACAGTAACTCAGACGTCTGAACAAAAATGTATGTTTGTAATTCAAATAGAATCCATATCATCACAGAAAAAAATTTAAGGTTCACTGTTTATATAAACCATGGCATCTAAAAAAAAATAATTCACTTGCTTTTCCCTTAATTTAGAATTACTGTTTCTCTTTTTTCAATCCTATTATGCAACGGAAGATTTTTTTTTTTTTTTGCATCTGCTAAAGTTTCTAACGGAATTTGGCGAAATTTGCACTAGAACTTTATTGTGATGTATCTTAACCACTGTAAAAATTTTACTGTGTTATTTTCAAAATTCGGGAAAATGGATTTCTGAAAATTTTCTCCTAGTCCTTTTGAGCTGTGGAAGTGATAAACAGGTGTTTGCTTTCTTCCCAACCAAGGGCTTTGGATCACCGCTTTCAGCTGTCAATCAACCGTTGCTATGGTAACACCCTTTCTGCTGGAGGTTCACTGTCCAAAGAGGCATTCATACTTGTGCATAATAAAAATTTCCAATGCTAACTTTTTAAGTTTTAAACAGATTCAATTGGAATTTTGGGAGTAAGCTTCTGTAATCCAATTATAGTGAATGTAAAAATTTCAGCCACTTTCGTGAAAAATTTGCAAAGATAGTTTTCTTATTTTTATCATAAGTAGCAGAAGTCTCTTGAAGGGAGGACTGGGCATGCACATAAACAAGGAAAACAAGGACCAGATGAATGTGTTGTTCAGGCATACTCCTCACTGGTGGATGCCGGCTAACATGGTACATACGCGACCCCCCCCCTGCAAATGCTAAATGTCTTTTCTTTCCCCTTCCGTTTCCGTTTGTTGGACGGACATCAAGCTCCCCTTCCTAACAGAGCTACTAGAAATCATCCAATTTTATTGCACTGGAAGTAGTGCTTCCCCTCCCCCCCAGCCAAATTAAGATTTGGTACATGTCTGAAACATTCTTTGAGAACAGAGGAGAGGAACTTTAAAAAATGAAGGGGTAACAGTAACACGATTTCCTAAAAGGGCATTTTTTAAAGCACTAATTTCAAATTTCAAGGCTTTTCAAAACAGCATTAAAAAAACACCGTTTTTCCAGGACTTTCCAGGTTTTCAAGCACGCGTGCGCACCCTGAAATATGTACGTCAATTCTGCAATTCATAATGCAGAATAAATTTTGTATATTACTGGTGTCCAAAATTAAAGTTTGGACAGCATTCACAGGGATAAAAAGGAAAACATGTAACAGCAGGTAGAGACATTTGTCATATAAAGAGACACTCAGTCATAATGGTAATGAACATTTTATAACATCATACAAATATGTACACATTTTGTGTACACAGGGTCACATCTTGAAATCTCATCAAGGTGAGATGTAAGAATGTAACCTAAAAACATCTTGGTAAGGAATGTGATCAGCTAGTATGGCAGACAACTCCCACAATGATTATACATACTCGTCACCAGGTTTGTTAATTAACTCTGGAGCCAAAGAATTGCATTTCTCGAAGGAGGTGCGTAGCTCAGGAAGAGTTCCGGGAGGGGGCTGACTAGCTGCTACATGTCATCCCAGGGCATCCCAGGCATGTTGTATAGAGTTCAGGTCTGGAGACGTGGCTGGCCAGTCCATACACTGAATATTTTTTTTTTTTTTTTTTGATTGGAGGTTTAACGACCACCGTGAGCAACTCAATGGGCTATAAGCAGTCGCCCGTCCCTAATTTAGGGTCACTGGTTCCAGGGAAGGGAGAGAGCCAGTGCCGTAAGACAAACACAACATCCATGCCTCCCCGGGATTCGAACCCGGACCCCTTTCGGGCGAATGATCAGAAGCCAACGCCTTAGACCACTGCGCCACCGGGGCGGCCATACACTGAATATCCTCACTATGCAGGAAATCTACAAACTGATCGCTGTGCGGGTGAGCATTATCATTCATTAAAAGAAACCGAGGTCCAAGAGCTCCCCAAAATAGTCTGACATACTGCTACAGGACCTCACTCCTATAACACTTAGTATTCACATTGCCTCCAGCAAACATGTGGAGTGGTGTGTGGCCGTTGAACATAATGCCAACACCACTGCCTCTGAAGGAGTCTCGCTCTCCGATGCTTGCAGAATCATTACAGGACCCGTGTTCTCTCTAGATGAAATGCCAAATGAAACACTGGGTCACATGTTGGGGCTCCAGAGAAAATTTTGCCTGTACCGGTTCAAAAGAGCTCTCTCCTGTGAGATGTGGTTAGTGGCACACAAACCGTGGATCCGCTTGCATAAAGGCCAATTGCATTAAACCTTCGATGTACCAAGGGTTCACACACTTTTACAGAAAATAAATTCCAGGAGCCTATAAAAAAATTCCAGGAGTCCAAACTTTCACTGCAATCACAATGCTTTGTTGTCTATGTTGTGAATTGCGGTGAAGTTTACTACTTATTACAGGCATGAAAGTGGTCATGGTGGAAAAAGGCTGAACTTTTCCTACATAGGAATGTGCAAATATAATTAACCTTTCAGCATTCATTAACTACCCTAAGGCACCATATATGTATAAATAAAAGCCATAAAATGTGTCTAACATTTTTTTAGGAATGAATAAGAATTTTATTTTAGCCAATGTGCTTACACCAAACCAATAATGCCAATCCCATATTTATACTGATATAATTTGTTTTATTACAATTATTGCATTTCTGCATCAATCTCAGGAACTCCTCATATGACTTCCAAAAAGGCTGAATTCCTCCTTTAGGAGGAACTCTTTCACCCCTATTATTATTATTATTATTATTATTATTTTCCCCCATGTTTCAGGGTTTATTGACCACCATGTGCAACTCTGGGTGCTATAATCAGTTGTGCATCTCTAATGGAGGGCCACTTGTTGCAGAGAAGGAACAGAGCCAGTGCCATCAGACAAATACACCACCCATACCTCATATGGGACTTGAGACCAAGCCCACCTTAGGCAAATGGTCAGAGGAAGTGCATCAGACCATTTGGCCACTGGGCAGCACTACCCATTTAGAATACATCGACTGAAAACAGAAAAGATATATACACGTTAGTAGAGATGAGACATTCTGATTCATCAAAACCTTAAACATACTTCCTTGCATTTCTGAAACAAAATAAAATACATGCATATGACAATTTTCTTCCCTGTAACACAATATTTTTTTACAGTGCCTACATATCAGAGCACAGGCACTGAGCCAAAGTGAAAGACCCCAAAGCATTCACAGAGCATGAATCATGTAAACCTCAATAATGACACTGTGCATCACCAAGCTTTACAGGATTTACTTTTTGGGGTTTTTTTTTTTTTTTAATCCACTTTGATACAAACCTAAAAGGCAGGATATTCCATACTCTGGAATTCAAGAAACTAGAAAGAAACAAGAACCCAAAATGCTGGAATGCAAACCCTTTGGGGAACCAGGAAAAAAAAAAAAAAAAGATTCAGTTTTTAATTGTATAAAAATATTCCAAACTTTCTATTTACAATATGCAACACGCCTTCATTGGATGGCAGACAGTGAAATATTTATGTTTCTGTATGCCTACTTAGTATGAAGGGAAACATTTAAATACATATTTTTGCAACATGTACTTTACATTCTCTATCTGTATTTATTGCTTCTTTTAGATATTTCACTTTTGAAAAATGGCTACTGGTTAAAAATTTTAGGTAATTTAATACATGAAAATGTTTTTCACTTTCAATAGCAGTTGTGTTTTTAAATGGTCAGTGTTCCTTTTACTTCTACATTTATTCTCAGTCCATACAAACTTGGCAGTTGGTGGAATTGAACTCTCCCACAATTAGGGGTGATAGCAGGTATGATGGTGCCATTCTTTTGTGAAACTCCCTTGAGTGACATTAGGCAGGGGTGATTGTGAGGTGACACAAGAAACCCTGAAACTCTCAGCTCCATGCCAATTTACTGGTAATGCATATTATGAATATTTATATATATTAACATCGGAAGAAGTGGATATTTCGGAAGTTAACAGAAAAGTAACCAAAGCTCTTATGGAAACAGCAACAAAATTAGCTGGGTCTAAGAACAAGTTGCATGTGAACAAATTATCAGGAAAAACCAAAATGTTGATGCAAAAAAGAAGAGAGATGAGGACAACTAAAGAAGATGTGACTTCCAAAGTGGAATATATAGAGCTATGCAAGACAACACGAAAAAGTATCACTGAAGACGTAAGGAAATTCAACTGTGAGCTAGTGAGGAAAGCAATTGAAAACAACCAAAGCCTTAAGATAGCAAAGGGACATCTCAGTAAGGGAAGAAAACAGATTATGGCTCTGAGGAAAGAAGATGGTTCTATAACAAGAAATAGAGGCGAAATTTTGACAAGAGTGAAAGATTTCTACTCCAAATTATATGAAAGGGATGATACATGTACTCCAGACATCATGAAAGGTACCAGAGTTCTTCCAGTCCTCCCAGCAGAAGTTGCTCATGCAATCAAGAACATGAAGCGGGGGAAAGCTCCAGGAGAAGATGGAATTACTATAGACATCATACAAGAAGCAAGTGGAGAAATTGAAACAGTACTCGCCCAAATTTTCACTCGATGCCTTAATGAAGGGAAGATTCCTGAGGATTGGAACAACGCTACAATGATCCTGCTACATAAAAAGGGTGACATTGAGGATCTCAGGAACTACAGACCTATCAGCCTCCTATCAGTGGTTTATAAAATCTTCACTAAAGTTCTTTCACACCGCTTGAAGGTAACACTGGACATGGCTCAACCGAGAGAACAAGCTGGATTCAGGAGTGGCTACAGCACAATAGATCATATCCACGTACTGAGAGAACTAATTGAAAGAGCGAGGGAATATGAACTTCCATTGTGCATGGCTTTTATCGATTATGAAAAAGCCTTTGATACGGTGAAACCATCAGCAGTTACCACGGTTCTGATATCCTGCGGTATTGAAGATGCATACATTAATATTATTAATAACATCTATGAAAATGCAAGTGCAAAGATTCGGCTGTTTGAAAATACAACACACATAAAAATTGGAAAGGGAGTGAGACAAGGTGACACCATATCTCCGAAGCTATTTAATGCCACATTGGAAAATGTCTTTCAATCACTGAACTGGGAAAACAGAGGGATAAAGATTAATGGAGATTATCTAACCCACCTTCGTTTTGCTGATGACGTAGTCATTTTTGCAACTACCCCATCAGAGCTGCAGAGTATGATCCAGGAACTTGCTGACAAGAGTAAAGAAGTGGGATTAAAAATGAACTTTCAGAAGACAAAAGTGATGTTCAATGCTTTTACAAGAAATGAAGATTTATCGATTGATGGAGAAAAACTGGAGATAACAGATACGCATGTTTATCTTGGACAGCAGATATCAAGTGAGGGTCACATTGATGAAGAAATTAATCGGCGTACAAAACTTGCCTGGAGAGCTTTTGGAAGAAACAGCATAATTTTCAAGAGCAATATGCCATTATGTCTTAAAAGAAAAGTGTTTGATCAATGCATCCTTCCAGTGCTTACGTATGGTGCAGAGACGTGGACCTTAACTAAAAGAGACATACAAAGGCTGCAGACAACTCAAAGCAGCAAAAGCAGCATGGAGAGGTGCATGCTTGGTATAACCAGGAGAGATAAGAAGAGGAACTCGTGGATCCGAAAAATGACGAGAGTGGAAGACATCATGATCAAAGTTAAATCCCTGAAATGGCAATGGGCTGGACATACTGCCAGAAGGACAGACCATAGATGGACAGCCGAAATTTTAGATTGGATTCCAAGGGACAGGAAAAGACCCAGAAAAAGACCACATGGGAGATGGGTGGATGAAATTCGTAAATATGCGGGAGTGACATGGAGGAGACTGGCACAAGACAGACCGTTGTGGAGGAAACTTGGGGAGACCTTCGTCCAGCAGTGGATTGATAATGGTTGACAATGATGATGATGATGATTACACACATATAAACTAGCTACACAACAAATAGGCCCTAGTGCTTGTGCAGTTAAACTTCACATCTTTCCTTGTACCCAATTTTCTTTCATTGTGCAAAATCCTTCAGGCATTGCATCTTTGAAATCAAATTTCACACTTCACATTATATGTTAATTGAGCACTGAGCAGCCTATGTGAATCAGTTTTACCTGAAGCCTAAAGTGGATTCCATTCAATTTCTAAAAGCAGCTGATTGGATTAACCGAATCTAATGTAATAAAATTATTTGATGTAGATGCAACTTTCAAAATAATGAAAAAAAAGCCTTCCTTTCAGCAGGCTGTTATCTTGAGAGCTTGTTTGATAACAAAAGAAACACTCAAGGTTTCACAAAGTCTAATTCACCATCCCCACGGACATGCAGTGTTTTAAATCAAACACTATAATTCCAAAAGAAAATGGAACTTGAACTTTTAGTTATAATTTCGCAGCATTTTTAGAAATGAAGTGTCTGAAGAATCTCAAATTCTACTAAAACTTAAAAACCCGGATTTACGGGTTTGGAATGTGACATAAACCCGGAATTCCGGGCTACACCCGAATTAAAAACCAGTCTGATTGGAATACAAGGTTTTAAATTGCCTAAAGGAGCTGCTCTCTTTGGATTACTACAGTCGATTGTACAGTAGGGTGGACAAAAGCAGTCAATTGTACAGTAGGGTGGACAAAAGAATTCCCTCGGTGATTCAGGAAAAAGCAATTTGAGGCAGTAGGTATGCTTTTAATACCATTGGAACAAACTAGAAGGGGAGGGGGATGCTTGTTAATCCTCACCATCGCTTGGTTACAAACCAGAGACTGTGTAATAATCTGTAGTTAGTTTTCTTTCGAATTCAACTAAATGCCAAATATCTTGACAGAATACGTAGAGAGATGGGTTTGACTCCTTGGGGCGCTCCGTGGTAACAATGGCACACACAACAGCAACTAGGGCCTCTGTGAATCTTGGAGAGGTGCAAGCTAGTTCTGTGTGACATTGGCAAAAAGACCCCAACTCACTGGGTTTTGTTCCAGAATCCTTAGGTTGAATGACCAACAGGAACCCTCAGCTGTGGGCTAATCCCCCACACTGATGTACTTACCTGATTAAAAAGACAAAAAGAAATATTAAGAATGACTCAAGTGTGGATATGGTGGACCTACCACACTTAAGAAGGACGGTCCACCACGGAATTGACCTGGACTTTCTAAACGGCGTATGAGAAAGAGATCTCGGCTGAGTGAATGTAAGATTGGTGTATGGAATACTAGAGGTATAAATGGCAAGATGAGTGAGGTGATTGAGGAGATGAATAGGTATAGACTGGATGTGCTGTGTGTAAGTGAAATAAAAAGAAGGAAATTGGTGTAGAAGAAGTGAATGGCACGGTGAGTGTGTGGTCTGGAGTATTGGATAATATGAGAGGACAGGCTGGTGTAAGTGTGATTTTAAGTGAAAAGATGAAGAACAACTTGATTCACTATAGTTGCATAACTGAGAGAATTCTCTGGATTTGTTTGAAAGTGAAACTTCAGAGAATTGTAATTGTTGTAGTGTATGCTCCTTGTGACTCGGAACCTTCTGATAAGAAGGAAGATTTCTGGAATGAGCTAAAAGCTGTTTTGAGCCAGTTTGGTGCTAAAGAAAAAGTTATAATAGCAGGGGATTTCAATGCTAGAGTAGGTGTGCAGAATGCAATTTCTGACAATGTTCTGGGTAAGTTTAATGATCCTTGTGTGAATGATAATGGTGAAAGATTAATTGAACTCTGCATTGAGAATGGTTTGTGTGTATCTAATACATTTTTCAACCACAAGTATATCCACACATATATTTGGGAAAATCGTACTCTTGGTCAAAAGAGTGTGATAGATTTTGTTGTCTACGATCAGCGTTTGAAACAGAAACACTTTGTTGACACCCGTGTAATGAGAGGTGCGGATGTAGGTTCTGATCATTACTTGGTAGTGTCACGAGTGAAACTTAATGTTGGTTGGAGGAAAAGGAATAGGAAGAGACCCAGGATAGAAAGAATAAAGGTTGATAGGCTCCTTGAAGATCATCAGCGGTATTCTGACTTACTCAGAAAACGACTGAAGGATCTAAAGTCTGGCGAGAGGGATGTAAAAAAGAAGTGGGAATGTTTTAAGAACTGTGTTGTCACTGCTGCTAAAGAGGTCTGTGGCACCACAATAGTGGGTAACAATAGAGATGATGCTTGGTGGAATAGTGAGATTGAAGAGGCAGTAAAGAGAAAGAAGGAAGCCTATTTGGGGATGTTGCAAGGTAGAGTCTCTGTGGATGAATACCGCTGTAAGAAGCGTGAAGCTGCTAAGCTGGTTCGCCACAGTAAGGCAAAAGATAGGAAGGAGAAAGTGGAAAGGCATGAACTGGCTTTTTGGAAAGATAGGAAGTCCTTCTGGAAGTACATGAGACTCAGGAAAAATAGGGGAAACAAAGTTGTAAGTGGTGTGAAGAATGAGATTGGGGAAATGATATGGGAGCCCAATGAGTTAAGTGACAGATGGGGTGAATACTTCTGTAAGTTATTACATCAGGAAAGCAAAGATGATTCTGAGACAGACACAGATGATGTCACAATGAGGGATGAAAGCACAGGAGGGATCAAGAGAAGAAGTGTGTAAAGCTCTAAAATCTCTTCAGAATGGTAAGGCTCCTGGAGTTAATGGCATAACTGCAGAGATGTTGAAATATGGTGGTGACTCTATAAATGACTGGTTAACTGAAATTTGCCAGTTGTGCTAGGAGTTAGGAATGGTCCCTCGGGATTGGAAGGATGCTATCATTGTTCCCTTGTATAAGGGAAAAGGTGGTCAGACTGAATGCAAGAACTATCGTGGTATTAGCCTACTGAGTGTGCCAGGGAAAGTGTTTGGTAAGGTTGTTATTGAAAAAGTACGGGGTCTTACATCATTGAAAGTGTGGGATGTTCAGAGTGATTTTATGCCTGGTAAAGGCTGCACTAACCAGATTTTTGCATTACGCACGATGATTGAAAAGTATCTGGCTGTTGGGAAGAAAGTTTTTACTGCCTTCATAGATTTAGAGAAAGCTTACGACCGAGTGAATAGGACACTTTTGTGGAAGGTATTGAATGAATATGGTGTTACTGGGAATCTACTTAATAGTGTAAAAGCCATGTATGCTGGTAGTAGAGCTTGTGTACGAGTGAAAGGTGTTTTATCAAGATGGTTTTCCATTGGTGCAGGAGTTAGACAAGGTTGTGTAATGTCACCATGGCTGTTTAATATATTTAGGGATGCATGCATGCGTGATGCCAAAATAGATAATAGTGGTTTATGTCTTGGTGATATCCGTGTGTGCAGATTACTGTATGCTGATGACACTGTCCTGTTGGCAGAGAGCAAAAGTGAGTTGCAGAGTATGTTGACTCGGATGCACGAAGTTTGCATGAAATTCAAACTGAGTATAAATAAGGGAAAACCCAAAGTTATGGTGTTTGAGAGAGGAACGGGTAGCACTGAATGTAATGTAAGTATAAATGGCACTGTGATTGACCAGGTGAGTGAGTTTGTGTATTTAGGAAGCATGTTTGACAGAGAGAACAAGTTGGATGGTGAAATCAGTTGGAGAGTGAATTCTTCTTTGAAAGTCATAGCTGCTCTGGGAGGTTTTCACAGGAATGATGGGTTCTCTAGAGAGTCCCGCATGGCTGTGTATGAAACAGTAATTGTTCCTACTCTGATTTATGGCAGTGAAACCTGGGTACTGCAGAAGAAACATAGGAGTCATTTATGTACTGGAGAAATGCGTTACTTACGTGGGGTTTGTGGCAAGACACGATATGATTGTGTGAGAAATGAAGATGTATTGCAGTTGTGTGATGTGAAGCAAAATGTTGTTAGCAAGGTGGAGACCAATATGCTTCGGTGGTTTGGCCATGTTGAAAGAATGAGTGATGAAATGTTTACTAAGAAAATCTTTTCAGCCCAAGTGGCAGGCAGAGGAAGGCCAAGGAAGACATGGGTGGATCAGATTCAGGAGTGTCTGCATGAGAAAAAGTTTATGAGTATGAAGTATAAAAGATCTTGTGTATGGCGTGTAATGGATATTAGTGAAGCACGAGTTGTATGTCAAGATCGCTGTAAATGGCAAAGTTTGATACGACAACAATAAGTAAAAATATCTGGTAGTTTGTATTTCTTTTTGGAGCTAATTTCTGAATCTTAGAGAACAGCTTAGTGATATGTATGTATGTATGTTAGAATAACCAAAGTAATTTGAAAAGTATCTTACCTTAAATAATAAAATTTTGGTCAAAAATTAAACGAACTTGAAATATTTTTAAATATCAGAATCTTTCATATTAGCATTAAACATGCCAAGCAGCTCCTAGAAGAATCACAAGGCAACTTTCTTTAATGACACACAGAATCCCCCTCCCCCTCCACTCCTTAAAGTGTTCTACAAGGTAAATGGCATCCGGTGTTGAAAGAATTTTTTAAATCACACATATAGAAGAAGCAGAGATAGTGAGAAAAACAGAGTAAGCATTTGTGACACCTAGTAGTGAAATTGTGCATTATTTTGGGAAGAAATATGCACACAGAGTTTGCATAGTTAGTAGAATCTGACTGAAGAAAGAAGTTTTCCAATTGTATTTTTAGTCCCACAGATATTACTGTAAACGGAAATGTGAACTTACGCCCTCTAGTGGCAGACTTCTGCATTAAGAATTTTTTTTTAATTATATGAGAAACATTTCGCAGTGGAAACGCTCTCCAACGAAGAATATATATGCATCTACACCCCCTGCCGGAAAAGTCATGCATTATTTTTTTTTTTCCACGTGAGCGGTATCCGTCTACGGAACAGTTTTTTCAATCGAGTTTTCAGGAGCTCAGATTTTTCTGCAAATACATCAGAAGTAGAAGTAAACACTTACCGTATTTACTCAAATCTAATGCTCACCTTACTTCTCAGCTACAAAAATGAGTAGTTTTCCTTAATACTCCTATACTAAGACACAAGAAAACTTGAAAGAAATACAAACCTATGAAACTTACGAAATATGGCAATTCTTGAATTTTTTTTAAATTTAATGAACCCTGTGTATCTTTGCCTTGATATGGTAGTTCCAGTGGCAGTGGAGAGCTCCAAAGGATATTGCCAGGCTGTATAGACCAATGATACTGTCTGGTTAAAGCAACTTAATGGTCCTTACAAGGTGTTGTATGCCTTGGAGACCTTGGCCAAGTATGTGCGACACCTTTCCAGTGTTGTTGAATTGCTGCCATAACCTTGAAACTACTCTGCAGAGGATATTCAAGTCCCTTGCAACCTGGGCCTGAGACTGGCCTGCTTCTAGATATCCTATTGCTCACCACCATACAACATTAGACTCGCAAGTACGATACATAAGGAAAGCATTCGTAGAAAAATGCCACTGCCATTCCCTGTTGGCTTCAAGTATGCAACGAAATTTACATATTGGACAGCATTTTGCTCACTGATATGCAAATTTCATGACAGACATTTGTTCTTTGTGTCCATTAGCACACGCATGCATTGTGATCATCATAACAATTCATTGAGCACTTTAGATTATTTGCCTGTTATTGCCTTCTGGACTTTAAATTTTGGACACCAGTGTATAATGAGTGGCATTGTAATTATGAGTAGAAACAAAGACATAGGACATAGTTATCGATCTCCTGGTTTTATGATTATCTCTCTGAAAGAAAAAGCCTAACTTCACAATTGAATCATATGTTTGTAGAGAAAATCCATTAACATCTCTCACTCACTCACTCACTCACACACACACACACACACACACTCCTTCCTATTAAGCACTCTTTGGCCAAACATGGCTCTTGCACCAAGAAATCCACTAACCTTCCTATTAAAAGGACCAAATCTCACCTTGTTCATGAAGCTCCTTCAAGGCAACTAATCTCTCCACTACCTGAGGTATGCTACTGCTCATGGTTTCCACTTTTTCGTAAGCTCATAGAGTTCCACTATCTTGTTTTGCTTATCTGCATCTTCAACTTGTTGTTTCTTCTCAGACAACTGCTGCAGTAACTGCTGAAGTACCATAAGGCGATTTTCTATCTGATCTATGTAGTTAGAATCTAACAAATTCATTTTTGAAGACAACAGGCTAATTGCTGACTGAAAGAGAAGGGAAAATTAAATAAATAAATAAAACTGAAGCAGATTGGAGGGACTAATGGTGCACTCACACAGAATATATTCACAATTACTGAAAGTGTATTTCCTTAATTGAAGAAAAAATGCTCAAGAACAAGCATATAGTACCCCAATATGTAGAACCGGCATAATCAACACTATTTTACATAATGTTCACATAAAAATGAGAAATCAGTGCACAATACAAAAAAAAAAAAAAAAAAAAATTTCAAACAAGATAAAATCTTTCGTAAATACATTTTTAAAATCTTATATGAACAAAGGGGGAAAATACAAATTTCTATAACAAGGTGGTATAAAATATATCTCTATAGAAAAAATATAATTTTTCACAGTTAAAGATTTCTAAAATATCAAAAAACATCCCAATAGATAAATCATTTTGGAATTTTTTTTTCTTTCTCTCAGTCACTTTTTGCTGACTTCACCAGTCCTAGCTATTTGTCTTCCAATGCAGACCCTTCCTCCCCACAGATACTGTGTGTGAATTTAGCTCTCACATGGTTTCACTTTAGCCAATAAAAATGATGAATTAAAAACTTCAAATATGGATTAGTGGGAACAGAAAACTGTTCTGAGTTGTGATAGACAATTTTTTACTATTATTCCTGTATGCAGAATAAAGGCGTTCAATGAGAGCACAGACATTAGAATAATTCTTGATGTCGACATATCACGCATAAGTTGCGTAAAAAATTACAGGTGGTGGGACGTTTTAGGTAGCGACTTCTACCTTCACCAGCCATGGAATGAAACACGTGGTATTAGCATCAGTTGTTGACAGATTTCAAAATAGCTTTCTAAATGATAGGTATGTTAAAACGTGTGTCTGTATTGCAGGTGTTAGGAGTAAGGAAGATTTCAATGCTTTTGCGGTACCTGTGGGCTTTCCCAGATTGCTGAACGGAGCAATACGTTTCACATTTTGCCAATCGGGAATCGCAGATGTGTCGTTGATGGTTAAAATTGAAAAGGGAGGTGGAAGGGTTGCCTTTCTTAATATCAGCGATATGTTCCACCGATCGCAGGTTGATGCTTCGGTAAGTACTCCAATATAGTGGGTAACGCCTGTGGAAGTGTTAACAGGGATACAGCAGACACCTTGTAATTCTAGGGGTTTACTGAGATCTCTGTCCTTAAGGATAAGGTTAAGAAGATGTGGAGGTGGTTTAACAGCAATCCTGTAGCCAGAAGACTTGAAAATGGAGCAAACTTTGTAAGTGAAGGCCAGGTAAATAGCAAAGTACCAACAAACTGATAAGAGGTGGAAAGTTTGGGCAGTAAACTAGTAGATCTATTCTAATTACTTAATTAGCCCTATGTACTAAGTGGGGTGGAAAGCCATGCAATTTGCCAATGTTGATGATGTTCTGATATTTGTTTTGAAGAGCAGATGGGCTGTTGCTAATAAGGTTAGCTCTATGGATGTACACTTTTAAAGCACCCAATTTGTATTTATCAAAGGTGCAGGAATGGTAAGGGATGATATTATGGGTGGCAGTAAACAGAGAAAATAAGTGAGAAGTCTGGGTTGATGTTAACATCCAGAAAACTAATATTATTGTCGACCTGTTCTTGAGAGAAGAATCTTATATGAGGGAATTTGGAACGCCAAGGCTCAAATACTTTTCTGCCTTTTTGTGGAAATTCAGAAATTTCACCCAATGTAATAATCTTGCAGTTTGTAAAGCAGACAAGGCAGGATGTCCTGTTTTCATCTATAAGAATTCTTTGGACAACAAAGTAGCCGAGTTCCTGGGAAAAAAAAACAATTGCACAAGACTCAATGCAGACAACACTGAAAAACTATGTAAAGCTGTTACAAAGCTTTCTAAAAAATAGTCTCTGAAACCTTTCTTAGGAGACATCTCCCTCCCCCTCCCCCAGTTTATTATCACTCTCCCAGGTTGTTTTTACAGATCAAGTTACATAAAGTTGGACTTCCTATTAGGTCCTCAATTGAAAATACTTTTTCTCCAGCAGTCAATCTTGAAAGGCAATTGGTCAAATGATGCAATGTTCTGACAAAAAATCATCCTCATTTTGTTGTGTCGACCAAGGACTTCATCCAGAAACTCCCTTCATCCATTAATCCTCAAGATGTCTTGTATACCTTTGATGTAGATTCATTATTTTCTTCTGTTCCTTTCTTTGATGCCTACAGGCTCATGGCCAAAAAACTAATGGAAGCACCAAGAACTTCCTGGGGAAATCATCAAAGATTTTTATGACTACTTTGGTTCATTGGATAAGTATTCCTGTTTTGTACACAATGGTATCTACCAACAACAAAAATAAGATGTATCAATGTGCTCTCCTCTTTTCCCCTTACTTGCTGAAATTTATTTGCAGAATATTGAAAAATTAATCATTGCCCTATCACTCTTAAAAACCCCCATTTGGTTACAGTATGTTGACGACATCTTCATCATTTGGCCACACCATAAACACTCTGTTTAAACTTTGTTCTCTGATTTTGAAATTCCCTCATACAAGATTCTCGTCTCAAGAACAGGTTGACAATAATATTAGTTTTCTGGATATCAACATCAACCTAGACTACTCTCTTGGTCTCTCTGTTTACAGGAAACCTTCTGCCACCCATAATATCATCCCTTACCATTCCTGCACCTTTGGTAAATACAAAGTGGCTGCTTTAAAAGCGTACATCCACAGAGCTAACCTTATTTGCAAAAGCCCATCTGCTCTTCAAAACGAATATCAGATCATCATCAACATTGGCAAATTGCATGGCTTTCCACCCCTCTTAGTACATAGGCTTATTAAAAAATTTGAATTACACAATAGATCTACTAGTTTACTGCCTGAACTTTCCACCACTCATCAGTTGGTTGGAAACTTTTCCCTTTAATTTGGCCTTCACTCAAAGTTTGCTCCGTTTTCAAGTCTTTTGGCTACAGGATTGCTGTTAAACCACCTCCACATCTTCGTAACCTTAACCTAAAAACAGATATCTCAATAAACCCATAGAATAATAAGGTGTCTACTGTATCCTTGTCAACACTTCCACAAGAGTTACCCACTATATTGGTAATACTTACCGAAGCATCAACCGGCAATTGGTGGAACATATCTCTGATGTTAAGAAAAGCAACCCTTTCACCTCCCTTTCAATTTTAACCATCTACGACATGTCCGAGATTCCCGATTGGCAAAATGTGAATTTATCATTCCGTTCAGCAATCTTGGCAAGCCCTCGGGTAACGCGAAAGCATTGAAATCTTCCTTACTCCCAACACCTGCAATACAGACGCACCTTTTAACATACCTATCATTCGGAAAGCTACTTTGAAATCTGGCAATAACTGATGCTTATACCATGTGTTTCATTCCATGGCTGACGAAGGTAGAAGTCGCTACTGAAACATCCCACCACTGTAATTTTGTACGCAACTTATGCGTGATATGTCGACATCAAGGACTATTCTAATGTTTTGTGTGTTACGTGTTTCACTGCCAATTATTCTCACTATGAGAGCACAGACACATATTGCTGTTGTTCCCATCATCTTAGTTAAGCACGCAATACTTTGTGACATAAGAATATCCCCAATTCTTCTGCTCCTAAATCATATTGCGTCACAATTATTTGCAACATGGGGAGCACCCTTAATCAGAAAACAAGAAAGATGACACAAAACATGAACACGTCTTTTGAATCCTTTCTGATACAAATAAAATATTTCAAAGTCATTCATAGTCAATGGAACGCATTACACAAGAAAAAAAAAACAACTACATTTTTACAAATAACTAAGGGCTGCGCCTCTAAGGCTTGCTACGTTCATTTCCAAAGTAGCGCTCGGGCCCTGCAGTCCGATCTTCAAGTGCATCACACGAAATAAAAACTGGAAAATTCATATAAATTTAAATTTTTATTGCATGTCTAAGCAAATACAACATTTCGTCAGAATTGTTGACAAATGTGTTAGACTGTTTCCTTCTGGTGATGCCATCTGACGAAATGAAAATGTTGTCTCAATTGTTCAATACTTTTTGCACTGTATCGATTCCAAAATGGCGGCTTGTTTACACTTTTTGTTTTGTTAACGGTGAACTCCCCGTTAGATTTTTGTAGAACTTTTTTCAATTTCCTTCTATTTTTATTGAAGGACTTTGCTCTGCTGCCATCCCGAAGTTTCCGAGTTTTTTTACTGTCGTTATTTTTTGGAAGGATGGACTTTTGTCGTTTGAACTTATAGCACTTACTAAATTTACCACCAAGGAAAACAAAAGCGGTCGAAAAACATTTCGGACTTTAAGACCTATCAGCATGCCAATTTTTAGATCTCTAGGTTATTTAGAAGTCACATACATATCCATATCACTAAGCTGTTCTCCGAGATTCAGAGGTTAGCTCCAAAAAGAAATACAAACTACCAGATGTTTTAACTTATTGTTGTCGTATCAAACTTCTCCATTTAGAGCGATCTTGACATACAACTTGTGCTTCACTGATATCCATTACACGCCTTACACAAGATCTTTTATACTTCATACTCATAATCTTTTTCTCACGCAGATACTCCTGAATCTGATCCACCATGTCTTCCTTGGCCTTCCTCTGCCTTTCCTTCCTGCCACTTGGGCTGAAAACATTTTCTTAGTAAGCATTTCATCACTCATTCTTTCAACATGGCCAAACCACCGAAGCATATTGGTCTTCACCTTGCTAACAACATTTTGCTTCCCATCACACAACTGCAACACATCTTCATTCCTCACACAATCAGAATGTGTCTTGCCACACCCCCACCTGTAAGTAGTGCAATTCTCCAGCACACAAAGGACTTCTATGTTTCTTCTGCCCAGGTTTTACTACCCAAAAAAAGTTCGAGGGCAAGGAATCTTCCAGTCAGCGAAAAAGTAAGAAACGACCTATCCCGCCAGACAGAGCGGGAACCCAGACAAGGTATTCTAGGTCGCCTGCCAGCACGTCACCACGGGCTGGTCTCTGGGCCATTGGGGTGGCCAGGGTCCGAACCGCGTCTCAAGGCAGGATAATTGTCGCAACATTTCAAAATAACATCCAAGGTGCTCAACAAGTCCCCGTGGAGCCAAGACAGATTGGCGGAACGGGACAATGAAATCAGTATATTACCCTACATCAGAGTCGGAACAATTACACTTTCATACACAGACATGCAGGACTCTCCAGAGAACCCATCATTCCTGTGAAACCCTCCCAAAGCAGCTATGACTTTCAATGAAGAATTCACTCGCCTACTAATTTCCCCATCCAATTTGTTCTCTCTGTCAAACATGCTTCCTAAATACACAAACTCATTCACCTGGTCAAACACAGTGCCATTTATACTTACATTACATTCAGTGCTACTTGTTCCTCTCTCAAACACCATAACTTTGGGTTTTCCCTTATTTATACTCAGTTTGAATTTCATGCAAACTTCGTGCATCCGAGTCAACATACTCTGCAACTCACTTTTGCTCTCTGCCAACAGGACAGTGTCATCAGCATACAACAATCTGCACACACGGATATCACCAAGACATAAACCACTATTATCTATTTTGGCATCATGCACGCATGCATGCATCCATAAATATATTAAACAGCCATGGTGACATTACACAACCTTGTCTAACTCCTGCACCAATGGAAAACCATTTTGATAAAACACCATTCACTCGTACACAAGCTCTACTACCAGCATACATGGCTTTTTACACTATTAAATAGATTCCCAGTAACACCATATTCATTCAATACCTTCCACAAAAGTGTCCTATTCACTCGGTCGTAAGCTTTGTCTAAATCTATGAAGGCAGTAAAAACTTTCTTCACAACAGCCAGATACTTTTCAATCATCGTGCATAATGCAAAAATCTGGTTAGTGCAGCCTTTACCAGGCATAAAACCACTCTGAACGTCCCACACTTTCAATGATTTTTCAATAACAACCTTACCAAACACTTTCCCTGGCACACTCAGTAGGCTAATACCACGATAGTTCTTGCATTAAGTCTGATCACCTTTTCCCTTATACAAGGGAATAATGATAGCTTCCTTCCAATCCCGAGGGACCATACCTAACTCCCAGCACAACCGGCAAATTTCAGTTAACCAGTCAATTATAGAGTCACCACCATATTTCAACATCTCTGCAGTTATGCCATCAATTCCTGGAGCTTTACCATTCTAAAGAGATTTTAGAGCTTTACACACTTTTTCTCTTGAGATCCCTCCTGTGCTTTCATCCCTCATTGTGACATCATCTGCATCTGTCTCCGAATCATTTTTTGCTTTCCTGATCTAATAACTCACAGAAGTATTCACCCCATCTGTCACTTTACTCATTGGGCTCCCATATCATTTCCCCAATCTCATTCTTCACACAACTTACAACTTTGTTTCCCCTATTTTTCCCGAGTCTCGTGTACTTCCAGAAGGACTTCCTATCTTTCCAAAAAGCCAGTTCATGCCTTTCCACCTTCTCCTTCCTATCTTTTGCCTTACTGCGCGAACCAGCTTCACGCTTCTTACAGCGATATTCATCCACAGATACTCTACACCTTGCATATATTCATACATACATATCACTAAGCTGTTCTCTGAGATTCAGAGGTTAGCTCCAAAAAGAAATACAAACTTCCAGATGTTTTTACTTATTGTTGTCGTATCAAACTTCTCCATTTAAAGCGATCTTGACATACAACTCGTGCTTCACTGATATCCATTACACGCCGTACACAAGATCTTTTATACTTCATACTCATAATCTTTTTCTCACGCAGATACTCCTGAATCTGATCCACCCATGTCTTCCTTGGCCTTCCTCTGCCTTTTCTTCCTGCCACTTGGGCTGAAAACATTTTCTTAGTAAACATTTCATCACTCATTCTTTCAATATGGCCAAACCACCGAAGCATATTGGTCTCCACCTTGCTAACAACATTTTGCTTCACATCACACAACTGCAATACATCTTCATTTCTCACACAATCAGATCGTGTCTTGCCACAAACCCCACGTAAGTAACGCTTTCTTCAGCACACAAACGACTCCTATGTTTCTTCTGCAGTACCCAGGTTTCACTACCATACATCAGAGTAGGAACAATTACACTTTTAAACACAGCCATGCGGGACTCTCTAGAGAACCCATCATTCCTGTGAAAAACCCCCAGAGCAGCTATGACTTTCAAAGAAGAATTCACTCGCCAACTGATTTCACCATCCAACTTGTTCTCTCTGTCAAACATGCTTCCTAAATACACAAACTCACTCACCTGGTCAATCACAGTGCCATTTATACTTACATTACATTCAGTGCTACCCGTTCCTCTCTCAAACACCATAACTTTGGGTTTTCCCTTATTTATACTCAGTTTGAATTTCATGCAAACTTCGTGCATCCGAGTCAACATACTCTGCAACTCACTTTTGCTCTCTGCCAACAGGACAGTGTCATCAGCATACAGCAATCTGCACACACTGATATCACCAAGACATAAACGACTATTATCTATTTTGGCATCACGCATGCATGCATCCATAAATATATTAAACAGCCATGGTGACATTACACAACCTTGTCCAACTCCTGCAGCAATGGAAAACCATTCTGATAAAACACCATTCACTCGTACACAAGCTCTACTACCAGCATACATGGCTTTTACACTATTAAATAGATTCCCAGTAACACCATATTCATTCAATACCTTCCACAAAAGTGTCCTATTCACTCGGTCGTAAGATTTCTCTAAATCTATGTAGGCAGTAAAAACTTTCTTCCCAACAGCCAGATACTTTTCAATCATCGTGCGTAATGCAAAAATCTGGTTAGTGCAGCCTTTACCAGGCATAAAACCACTCTGAACATCCCACACTTTCAATGATGTAAGACCCTGTACTTTTTCAATAACAACCTTACCAAACACTTTCCCTGGCACACTCAGTAGGCTAATACCACAATAGTTCTTGCATTCAGTCTGATCACCTTTTCCCTCATACAAGGTAACAATGATAGCATCCTTCCAATCCCGAGGGACCATTCCTAACTCCCAGCACAACTGGAAAATTTCAGTTAACCAGTCAATTATAGAGTCACCACCATATTTCAACATCTCTGCAGTTATGCCACCAACTCCAGGAGCCTTACCATTCTGAAGAGATTTTAGAGCTTTACACACTTCTCTTGAGATCCCTCCTGTGCTTTCATCCCTCATTGTGATATCATCTGCATCTGTCTCAGAACCATCTTTGCTTTCCTGATCTAATAACTTACAGAAGTATTCACCCCATCTGTCACTTAACTCATTGGGCTCCCATATCATTTCCCCAATCTCATTCTTCACACAACTTACAACTTTGTTTCCCCTATTTTCCCTGAGTCTCATGTACTTCCACAAGGACTTCCTATCTTTTCAAAATGCCAGTTCATGCCTTTCCACTTTCTTATTCCTATCTTTTGCCTTACTGTGGCGAACCAGCTTAGCAGCTTCACGCTTCTTACAGCGATATTCATCCACAGAGACTACCTTGCAACATCCCCAAATAGGCTTCCTTCTTTCTCTTTACTGCCTCTTCAATCTCACTATTCCACCAAGCATCACCTCTATTGTTACCCACTATTGTGGTGCCACAGATGTCTTTAGCAGCAGTGACAACACAGTTCTTAAAACATTCCCACTTCTTTTCTACATCCCTCTCGCCAGATTTTAGATCCTTCAGTCGTTTTCTGAGTAAGTCAGAATACCGCTGATGATCTTCAAGGAGCCTATCAACCTTTATTCTTTCTATCCTGGGTCTCTTCCTATTCCTTTTCCTCCAACCAACATTAAGTTTCACTCGTGACACTACCAAGTAATGATCAGAACCTACATCCGCACCTCTCATTACACGGGTGTCAACAAAGTGTTTCTGTTTCAAACGCTGATCGTAGACAACAAAATCTATCACACTCTTTTGACCAAGAGTACGATTTTCCCAAATATATGTGTGGATATACTTGTGGTTGGAAAATGTATTAGATACACACAAACCATTCTCAATGCAGAGTTCAATTAATCTTTCACCATTATCATTCACACAAGGATCATTAAACTTATCCAGAACATTGTCAGAAATTGCATTCTGCACACCTACTCTAGCATTGAAATCCCCTGCTATAATAACTTTTTCTTTAGCACCTAACTGGCTCAAAACAGCTTTTAGCTCATTCCAGAAATCTTCCTTCTTATCAGAAGGTTCCGAGTCACAAGGAGCATACACTACAAACAATTACAATTCTCTGAAGTTTCACTTTCAAACAAATCCAGAGAATTCTCTCAGTTATGCAACTATAGTGAATCAAGTTGTTCTTCATCTTTTCACTTAAAATCACACCTACACCAGCCTGTCCTCTCATATTATCCAATACTCCAGACCACACACTCACCGTGCCATTCACTTCTTCTACACCAATTTCCTTCTTTTTGGTTTCACTTACACACAGCACATCCAGTCTATATGTATTCATCTCCTCAATCACCTCACTCATCTTGCCATTTATACCTCTAGTATTCCCTACACTAATCTTACATTCACTCAGCCGAGATCTCTTTCTCATACGCCGTTTAGAAAGTCCAGGTCAATTCCGTGGTGGAACGTCCTTCTTAAGTGTGGTAGGTCCACCATATCCCCCACTTGAGTCATTCTTAATATTTCTTTTTGTCTTTTTAATCAGGTAAGTACATCAGTGTGGGGGATTAGCCCACAGCTGAGGGTTCCAGTTGGTCATTTAACCTAAGGATTCTGGAACAAAACCCAGTGAGTTGGGGTCTTTTCGCCAATGTCACACAGAACTAGCTTGCACCTCTCCAAAATTCACAGGGGCCCTAGTTGCTGTTGTGTGTGCCATTATTACCACGGAGCGCCCCGCGGAGGCAAACCCATCGCTCACTATGATCTAACAATTTGCAAAAAGTTCAAGCAGACAATGTTCCATAGCCACCATTTTGGTTTTTAGACATTAAGACCTATATGCAGGTCAATTTTCAGATCTCCAGGTCATTTAGAATTGGTCAAACAATTTGCGAAACATTCAAGCAGACAATGATCTAAAGCCACCATTTGGGGGGGTCGTACTTTTCTAGGTATACGGACATTAAGACCTATCAGCATGCCAATTTTCAGATCTAGGTCATTTAGAAGTGGTCGAATAATTTGCGGATGAACTCACTCGCATTTTCCCTCTCTGCTTTTCCTATACGAGGCAAAAGCCGACATTTACATAGGTATTCACGTATGCAGGCAGAAAACCCCAAACTTCAATAAAAACGTCCCTACGCATTAAGCATTGCATCATTACCAGTTTGATATTGTTGCCTGTTCTTTCACCCAATGAGAAGAGAGTGCTAAAAATAGCTTCGTCACCATGGCAGCAGGTCACGGGATCAGAACGTTCCTCTGTGGTTATCGTGAAGACATACAAGCCATTCATTTCTTTCCTTTGCATCTTTAAAAAATGCTTAAAAATCAGAAAACGACTTTTTCTTAATTTTTTTTTTTTTTTAAAAAGGGATGATAGTTGTAAGTTTATGCTGCAAAAATTGCAATGCATTATGATTTATAGTTTGCCATATATCTGGGGTTTTTTTTTTTTTTAATGGATCCCATCGCGAAATAGAGAATTTTGTGAAATTTGAAAATTTAATTTCTCGTAAACTAAATCGAAATTAAAAAAAGGGCGACATGGTGCAAAAATTCGGTCATGGCACTACATGCCTACAAAGTTTCGTGGTTCTGCTACTGTTAGTGTGTCCGGAACGCGACTTGATAGCACTTTTTTGCTTACCTTAACTTTGAAATACAATAGCCCTTAAAGTATCACTAGAATCAAAAAACAGGTTATTTCAGCGCATTCTCCAAACAATTCTCTACAAATGATATAAATTTCGTATTTTTGTGTTCAATAGGTAATGCGCTGCGAGCTAGGGAAAGCAAGAGTGTCGTGAAATTTCTAAAATAGTGGCAGCAGCGGCAGTTACTTTTTTTTATAATAGAGAGAAACATCTAGAAACAGTTACTTTCCCTCACAGGTAGTTGAAAAGTCTTATGAAAACTAACAAATTGTGCTAAAAAAATTATCTTAGCTGAAGGAACATATTGGAGACAAAGCAAATTTTATATCATATTGTTAGAGGAACAGATAGAGGAAAACATGATTTAAATTTATGCCACCTGGTGGAAGAATTCTGAATAGTGGGCAAGTAGAAAAATGTGAAAAGTATTCTTTACAGCAAAAGCTATATTAAGGAAAAATATTTTTTAATGCATCCCCAGGAGGCAAAGATTGCAAGAAAAAGGCTTGGACATTTCTCTCCCCTAGTGGGTAAATAGTGCACTATTTAAAAAAACATAGTATTCCTCATCTTTACTATAACAAATGGTAGAGTAAAAAAGAAAAATTTTCAAATGGATTTTTTAAGCAGATAGGCATTAAACAAAAGTATACACTAACAACCTTCTAACATCAGAACTGTGAACTACTAAACCCCATGAGTAAAGGTGAAGTGTTTCACAAAGTAAATAGTATACGGTGTTCAAAGAATTTTCTAAATCACTTTTTAAAAGCAGAGATATCAACAAAAACTTATAAAATAGTTGCACCCCTAGCAGGAAAATTTTGCACTACTTTTGGCAATAACTGTACACAAATTACTTTGGTAGAGTAGTATCTGACCAAAAGAGAAGTTTCCAATTCAGTTTCTGAACATGCCGATGTTGCTGCTAAAATGATGCAGAAACAAACTTATGCACTCTTAGTGGCACATGCATGCATTAAGAAAATTTTTAAATTATATGCAAAACATTTTTGCACTTGAAACACTCTACAACAACAACAAAAAAAAAATTCTCAAATCGAACTGTTAGAAGCAAAGATATCGATAAAAATGAGAAATACATTTATACCCTCTGGTGGAAAAATTATGTACTATTTTCACGATAAGGTATTCTCAGAAAGCTTGACATGGTGAGTGGTATCTGACCACGAAAGAATTTTTTAAATTGAGCTTTCAGAAGCGCAGATATTGCTGCAAATATTACAGAAACAAAAATACACACTCACACTTCCTAGTAGCCAAACCATTCTTAAAAAAAAAAATCGGAATTATATGCGGAGCATTTCTAAACAAGAGCTATATCTGATGCAAAAGAAATTTTTCAAATCAGACTTTTAAAAGCAGAGGCATCAGGGAAATCACAATTTTATTTTATTTTATGCCCCTAACAGGAAAAATTAAGCATTACTTAAAAAACAAACTGTACCCAAAATAGTCTTCATTATACACCGATGAGCCATTGCATTATGACCACCTACCTAATAAGCTGTAGGACCCCCTTTAGCCCACAAAACAGCAGCTATTCGGCAAGGCATCGATTCAACGAGGTGGCGATAGGTATCCTGGTGTATGTGGTACCACAATGTCAACAGCAAGTCCTCCAGTTTCCGTACAATTTGGGGTAGTGTTGATTTAGCACAAACCCACTTTTCCAAGTCGAAACACAAATGTTCAACTGGGTTCATTGTCAGGTGAATTTGGAGGCCAGGGGCATTAACATAAAGTCACCAGCATGTTACTTGAACCACTCCTTGACGATTCTGGCAGTGTGGCATGGCACATTATCCTGTTGGTAATGGCCATCACCAGCAGGGAACACAGTTGCCATGAATAGGTGAACTCGGTCCGCAACGATGTTCAGATACCAGACAGCTGTCGGGGATTGTGCTATTGGGATAATGGGGCCTAAAGTGTCTCAAGAAAACATCACCCACAGCACAACATCTCCGTCGATGGCCTGTTTACACCCAACAGTTCCAGGTGTCATAGCCTCCGTTGGAAATTGGTGTATCTGAGCTCGGCGA
Source organism: Macrothele yani (assembly GCA_039090855.1). NCBI lineage: Eukaryota > Metazoa > Arthropoda > Arachnida > Araneae > Macrothelidae > Macrothele > Macrothele yani. Next base: position 4,426,150 of record CM076990.1, read on the forward strand.
TCTACGTGATGTGCCAGGAATCTTGATTCGTGAGACCAGGCCACTTTCTTCCAATCATCCACGGTCCAATCTTGATGATCTTGGGTCCATTTCATGCGTTGTTGGTGATTACATGAGGTGAGCCTGGCAACCCAACTGGGTTTTCAGCTACGCAGGCCCCAAAGGCAATTAATTGCCAGGCTGTATACGGCCGGCTGGATGATGGTTCGTCGTTTGGTCATCTGTGTACCACTTTTGATACGTACTCACTACAGCGGCATGTGAACAACCCACAAGCCACGCCATTTCCGAGATCGTAGTTCCAAGGTGCCGTACCACCACAATTTGTCCTTTATCAAACCCCAAGAAATCAGCAGCTTTTCCCATTCTGACTCCGAACACTTTACTAATGGAAAGCCGGTCCTCGAGTTTTATATATACTGCTCTGTAAACTTCACCTGTGCCATCTTTCAGTCTCCAGGTGCGCTCATTTCTCTACACTGGGGGTGATCATAATGTAATGGCTCATCGTTGTAAATGATACTGAATGGAAGAATGTTTTTAATCGGATGTTCAGAAACATTTACATTGAATAAGATGTATTTTGAATATTTTGAAGTTGATAGCACCTACATTTACCCCACTGGTGGCGAAGTTGTACCTCGTAGAAAAACCAGAAAGCAAGGATAACTATTCTTATATTTCAAGCTTCCCAATGCAAAAAGAATTTTTCAAATTGAACTAAGAGTTGCAAAGTTATGGTGTCCACAGAACAACGGATGGACAAAGTAATTAAACATACTGATGCTTGTAAATTCATATAAATATATCACTATAAAATGTCAGCCTGTTTCTACTGTATAAATTGCACCAATATGATCTTTTAACATTTCATTCTCAGCAAACATACTACACAACAGAATTTCTTCTTGCAACATCATGCAATGTCATAAAAAAGCATGAATTATCTATACAATGAAATGATTTACAGAACACAGTACAATGTTATCTGGTTGGAGACTGACTCCCATGATTTTGATGGTGGTTAGTTATTATATCTTCAAAGCCAAGACATAATGATAAGTTTTAATGAGACCATTCATCATAACCTTATATTTAAGGTTTAAATGAATGGTAGACTTACATTCCACTCTGAAATTCAAAACCTATGCAGTACCTCGACATTTTCCCAGACACTTTTAACCAGACATACACACACACACACTCACATCCTAGAATGTTGTTTGGTATCCCACTTCTAACAAAACACTAAATTCCAATTCCAATGCAAGCAGTTTTAAGCAATTCTGGTCACATACTGGGATTTATCCCATGAAATGAAATTTTTATGTGAAAAGTAGCAACAGTTCAAATGAATGAAAATGAGAAATAAATTCATACTTACATAAATGTCTTTATCACTAGTATTAGATGTAAGTATTGCCTGGAACAAGAGAAATGATGACATATCACAGAAGATTCATATAGCTGGAACACAATGAGCTACAGAAATGCAAAAATATACAACAACTCCTTGTAAAATTGACAATCATAAATAACACAGTTCTGCCATAAACATCTGGTACTGTTTGAAAACTGAATTTTTTTAAATAAAAATTCAAATATTGTAACTCAATATTTTGAGCATTGAAAAAACATGCAGCTGCACTAATATTAATATTAAGTGTAGTGACATTTGCTTAATTTATAAAAATTAATTAATACCAGATTTTGAAGTTATCCAAATAACATGCAAACATAAAACAGAAAAAAAATATCAGATAAGCATATGCTATCACCATTAAAAAAAACAAAGAACATAAACTATAACATTAATAGTGGCACAGAAGTCCCTACCACAAGGAAACTACTGATTAATACAGAAGCCACAAAGAGTAAAATGAGAAACAGAATCAACAAATAAAAAGGCAATCAATGATATTTACTTTCATATCGAGCAACTCTCAAGAGATGATAGCAGCAGCTCTACAAGAAAGAACCCAGTGTCAGTACACACGACCACTACAGGCCATAGGTGGAGTGACCAAAGTGTTTGGCAGACTGCAAGAAACAATCGGTGCCACAGCACTTCATCAAGTGACAAGCATGTCCACAAGAATGAACTTCCATCAAAAGTCAAATGCATTAGACTTTCTACCATGCCCAGTAGGGTGGGCCTTATGTAGCCTTAAAAATATTTTTTTGGAATTTTTCTCCCAACCTGTAAATATGTTCAGTATATCAAAAAAATAATTTGCCGAATTTTTTATGAATATCAAGATATTTTTAGGGGTTGCTACCGCCTGCGCCTTTACAGTAGAGATGGAGTTAGTGCAATGGAATAGTACAAGATGGAGTTTCATAAAGTTTTAAGGGTTAAAAACATAAATATAAAACATAGTACAAATTTTGGTTAATAACATACAATTGTTAATAATATGCAATTGGCTTATAATACAAAACTACTGCATTAATTAATAACATAAACCCGAAAAAACAGCAGTAGTACTTCATTACTTAAATTCAACACCGAGAAGCCCCAGACTTCATTCCTGTGTTTATTGCTGTTGTGTAAAAGCTGATACACTTTGCTTTATCACAAATTCCCCACTTTCCTGGTGTACCATACACAGCTGATGCAATCATTTCTCCTTTTCCTAACAATAACTTTGATACCCCTTATAACTGATCCACATCATCTGCAGATACCAAAATCGTAAGACTGTCAACAGTTTCAGATCCAACTATATCTTCAAGCAATTCCCTATCCCAATGAATAGTTAAAGGGATCTCAGCAGTGAATTGTTCCTTTTAATTGTTTGCAATACTTTGACGTGTTCTCTCTTTCACAGTGAAGTGAGTTTACATTTACATTGTAAAGAGCTGGATCTAATCCAAGATTTCATACTGCAGGGGTCAGGATTAAAGCTGCCCGTTGATTGCTTACCTTTGCAACATCAAGACTAGAGTGTAGGGAAAAGATCATATTCTCAACAATATGATCTTTTGGTTTAGTAAGAATTCAAGCTTTTTCCCACATCTCTAAAATATCACATGCAGTTGATTCCAGAGATTCTCTAACAGTTTGTTTTAAATCAAGTTTATAATGAAAAAAATGATGCCATTACCTCACTAATGGACAGAAGCTTCAAAAGATGAAGCGATGACGAAATCTGGCCAATTAATCATACTTCTGTACTTCTAGCAGAAATAGAACTTTCGTAAGTTCTACACACGTTTCATGCCGTTTAATACTATGCTGTAAATTGCTAGAATTGCAAAAACGTTCCTACTAGAGCTCTGAAAAATACATCCACTCTGTGCAACAGTCAGCCACTAGTTGACTCAATTGGATAATGCTACAGCTCCATCTGGTGGTTTCGCTGCAGTGCCACCTTGTGGTCACCTAGCGGAACATGTTTCTGACTGTATTGCCAGATGGTGGGAGACTACAGTGCCATCTGGGGTGCAATACAATTACCAAACAGATTCATGTAATGAGTAATATAATAATACTTTCAACCCTGGTAGCAACTTCTAAATCTGATCCGATTTGAAAAAAAAAAAAATAACTGATTTACTTTCTCACACGAGGAAGCATTTTGGCATTTTGAACAGTTGGGAGAAACGAAATTCCAAACTTCCAAAATAGGCCCACCCAAAATTGCCCAGTTAATTTTCCAGAAACATTTATTGTAATTCTGCGATTCAATTTTTAACATTCTACGATCCCCCCCCCATGTAACTCAATTTTTTCTCAAACTAATTTTTTATCATTTAATTTAGTTCCTTCTAGACTACTGTTTTAAGCCCAACAGAGGATTTCTGATTTTAAGATTTTTGCTGCTTTCTTTCGAAAACTGTGTGTGTGTGTGTGTGTGTGTGTGTGTGTGTGTGTGTGTGTGTGTGTGTGTGTGTGTGTGTGTTAATCAGCTATGTTTTCACCATTGAGAACGAGTTACACATATTGAACTACTGAACACGTTTTCCATCGAATTCACTCTCAGGCAAGTAGAAGTACTTTTACTGGAAAATACTTATCCTAGTTGCCTGAAATTGAACATTTGTGATCCACAGTTAGAATACCTAGACCTTGGTATTAATCTCAGTATGTAGATTTTCCATCTATTAATCTTCTTGATAAAAGAAAATTGTTTTTTTTTCTACAATGAACTTCATAAACTGGTCAAGAAATATTTCCAGAAGTGTAACAGAAAACATGAGCTAAGATGTCCTAAAATTTTCACCCAAGAAATAGATTTAAAAAAAAAAAAACCCTCATCAATGAGTTTCCTTGCAACCAAGTTTTTGCATACCTTGCTGAGAAACCTTAAGAAACTTGAAATTAAAGAGTCAGTTAGGATCAAAAGCTAAATATGAAATCTTATAGGGGTAGTAATGATAATTTAAGGTCTGAGGCATCTCAGAAGCTTTACACATTTGGATGTACATCTTTCCCTTCAATGTAATATGATCTGGTGGTTTTATTTTTCTTTAAAACAAAAAAGTTTATAATCTAAAAAAGCACTCTAAAAATATAACAACTTAAAACAATTTATAAGAAATCTATAAAATTTAATAAAACTCAAAAAATAGTAAGTTGAAATTTTAAAGAAGGATAAAACCAAAGAAAAATGTGGTTGGTAATGTGGAGACAAACAGTGGTTTTGGCCCATGTTGAAATTAAGAGAATTTATTCAGCCTAAGTTGCAAGAAAGAAAGGTAGAGGAAGGCCAAGGAAATCATAGAAGGACCAGATTCAGGAATGTTTGCATGAGAAAAAGATAATGAGTATTAAGCAGAAAATTTCTTGTGTGGTGTATGTGAGTGAAGCATGAGTGTGCTGAGATTGCTGTAAATGGAGACTTCTGATACATCAACTGTAAGTAAATTCTAGCACCATCAGTTTGAAACTTTAATCTGGCAGATGATCAATCTTTGAGAAGCTGACCTGCAAATCTCAGAGAACACTGTATGTGTGTGTAGATATGATGTATTGTGCATGCATGTTAGCCTACTTAGTTTTTTTTCTTGTGCTCCTTAATACAGATTGAGAACTATCACACATCAGCTCTCTCTGATACTGGATAGTAATTTAATTTTGCATTAAATTCCACTTAAAAATTTTTAAGCCTAAAACAGATAATTATATCTTTCTCCTATTAAGAAGCCAAATCAATAAGCTTTTTTACTTATAATAAAATAAAATTATCTTCAGTCATAATTTCCTGTGACCTCTACATTTCCCCAACATTTTTCTCTCTCAGAATTAGTTCTCCACTTGACAATATAGATGGTGCCTTTCTGCTGTTCTTGTTGGCTGCTCAGCAGTTAACTCCCATTTTATTTCTGGTGCCCCAAAAGTACACTTCTTTGGCTGCTTCCCTCAAGTTACCAAAAGGTGAACACTACTTGACTGAATTTGACATAACAAATGTTTTTACCTGATGACACTAATTCATCTCACCTTACCTAGACAGACTATGCTATTGAAAATAAGTTTCCTGCTGTCAAGATTTGGAAGAGAAATATAATTGTGGCATTTTTGATAAGTTATGTGGGAGTAGCAACATTTTTAACAATTAGCAATCATGCCCGCTCTCCAAACGGTGAATCTATAAAATCGTTTTTTGAACATAAAATTAAAGAAAGGGAAAAGTAATTAAGGGAAAGAAAAGTAATTTAAAATCCATAACTGTTCTAAGATTTAGAACAGCGACGTGATGTCAGTGCATAACCGTTTGATGTAAAATGGAGTAGGCTTTGGTGCCCATTAATTTTAAATCAAAATTTGAAATTTTCAAAGCATTTCAGTGATTCTGACAAAATTATCTTTAAACCTATCAGCATTCTGAAACAGTAAAGCTAAGCCATCCTTTTGAATTTTTTGGTTTTCAGACTTTTTTCTACGTGTAGAAAAAGTTTGAAAACAAAAGTTTTTTTTTTTTCAAGTAGACAATGTTTCAAAGCGGTTTTTTTTTTTTTTTTTGTTGTTGTTGTTTTCGTGCATTTGCAGGTGTCAAGACATACCAGCATAACAATTTTTAGATCTCTAGGTTATTCAGAAGTGGTCCAACAATTTGCGAAAAATTCAAGCAGACAATGTTCCAAAGCCGCTATTTTGGTTTTGGACTTTTGAGGTATCTAGACTTTAAGACCTATCAGCATGCCAATTTTCAGATCTCTAGGTTATTTAGAAGTGGTCAAACAATTTGCAAAAAATTCAAGCAGACGATGTTCCAAAGCTAACTATATTATCAATTGCTAGAATGCCGTCGTTGCACGATATAAGATGAAATTCAAATTTAACGATGGAAAATTGCCTTTTTATTACACTGAATCAAAAGCTAAAAGTCAAAATCACATCACTAGATCTTTCATGCTGGCTCCCAGCACATCCTCGGGTGAATTCTAAAACAGGTATCGTAAAAATTTGAAAAAGAGTCCACCGTGGAACGTCGCTTTTGTTTATATACATCGCGTTCAGCACACGAATGACTTCAAAAAACGTCACCATACTCTGACTTATGATTGTTGTGTCTTAATTGTTATTGGGTGAGTTCCGAAATCAAGTTCGAGTTATTGGTTTATTTGCTTCTTCTTGTTCGAAATTAACTGCATCCCAGTTGGAGGTATGAATCTGGGTATTTCATCGTTACAACATTTATCAGCGTTATTGACGATGTGTAAACTCTCCGCTAGCAAAGTCGCATTTTTGTTTTTGTGAGAAGAAATAACTCTTGCCTCATTCCACAGAGGGATGTGAGCTCCCTGGTTAACTAATCTTGCAAGTGCTGTAGAGTTTGAATGTGTTTTGACACTGTACTTGTGTTCCGCAATACGAAAGTTCAAATTCCTCATGGTGGATCCAATATAAATTCGATCTATGTCAACAGTATCCAGGGCCTGTAAAGGTATTTTGTAAACTCCGAATCTGCTATTACTCGGAATTGGGTCCCGATCTTTTTTAATAGTTGACATTAGGTTGTTTGTTTTAATTCCAAAATTCAAGTTGTATTTTTTACAGGAAGATTTAAGTATAGTCATAACTTTCGGAATATAATCCAGTGACCCAACATATTTGCGTTGACTGGATTCTTTAGTTAATGTAGAAAAGTTTGTGCTTCTTATTTTTCGATGGATCCGGTTTACAATATTTCTGGGGTACCCATATTCGTCTGCTATGGCATTTATTTCATTTAATTCTCGTCTCCTAGCAGTAACGCTTGAGCAATGTGTGTATGCTCTACGGATGAGAAACTGGAATGCAGATAGTTTATATGTTTTAGGATGTGCTGAATAATATGGTATAATTGCTGATGTTGCACTGGGCTTGCGGTATACTGAAAAAGAAATAATTTGTGATATAGGGTTTCTCTTTAACAGAAAGTCTAAAAAAGGGATAGTACAATTCTTTTCTAGTTCAACTGTAAAATTAATTGAGGTAATCTGCGAAGACAACAGTTCAGCAAATTTATATAAGGAATCTACGTCATGGTTCCAAAAGACAAGAATATCATCAATGTATCGTAGATATAGGCACAGAGCTACAGGAGTAAGTTGTAAAACTCTTTCCTCTAAATCTTGTAATACAATCTCTGCCAGGAAAGGTGAGAGTGGGGAGCCCATAGGTGCTCCTTCCTTTTGTTGGTAAATGACATCTTGAAATTTGAAATAAGTTCTTTTGTACAACAAGGGACCGCAATACACAATTTGCCAAGGAACAATTTCAACTCAAGAACTTGAAAAATCAACCTGACATAGCAATAGTAGCTGCCGACAAAACAAATAAAATCGTTATTATGAATAGAAAGGATTACCACACTAAGGTCTTAGAAGCCATCAACAAAATTCCTCATAGTGTCATAAAATCAGATCCTACAGCAGCAACTGTGAATGCTTTAAGCAGATTGAGAAATCATAGTAATTTACCTACATTGTTCACCCGAACTTTATACCCAACAATTGGACCTAGAATCCCAGAACTTTTCGGAAGACTAAAAATCCACAAAGTTGGTTACCCGATTCGTCCACTTGTCTCAGGTGTCACTAACCCTCTGAAACCACTTGAAAAAGCTCTAGTACAATTGTTATCACCTTTAACTTCTAATTCAACCTATTCAGTACCCAGTTCTGTTGCAGCTTTAAAGAAAATTAAAGACTTTGTACCAGGGAGCTCTACATTTTGGTTTGCGTCACTGGACGTCGAGTCATTGTTCCCAAGTGTACTGATAACATATGCACATGAGTTAATAGAAGAAAAACTACAATCCTTGGGAACCATGAATGATCTGGAAATCCAAGCTTTCCTGGAAGCACTGAAATTGGTTTACAAAAGAACTTATTTCAAATTTCAAGATGTCATTTACCAACAAAAGGAAGGAGCACCTATGGGCTCCCCACTCTCACCTTTCCTGGCAGAGATTGTATTACAAGATTTAGAGGAAAGAGTTTTACAACTTACTCCTGTAGCTCCGTGCCTATATCTACGATACATAGATGATATTCTTGTCTTTTGGAACCATGACGTAGATTCCTTATATAAATTTGCTGAACTGTTGTCTTCGCAGATTACCTCAATTAATTTTACAGTTGAACTAGAAAAGAATTGTACTATCCCTTTTTTAGACTTTCTGTTAAAGAGAAACCCTATATCACAAATTATTTCTTTTTCAGTATACCGCAAGCCCAGTGCAACATCAGCAATTATACCATATTATTCAGCACATCCTAATACATATAAACTATCTGCATTCCAGTTTCTCATCCGTAGAGCATACACACATTGCTCAAGCGTTACTGCTAGGAGACGAGAATTAAATGAAAGAAATGCCATAGCAGACGAATATGGGTACCCCAGAAATATTGTAAACCGGATCCATCGAAAAATAAGAAGCACAAACTTTTCTACATTAACTAAAGAATCCAGTCAACGCAAATATGTTGGGTCACTGGATTATATTCCGAAAGTTATGACTATACTTAAATCTTCCTGTAAAAAATACAACTTGAATTTTGGAATTAAAACAAACAACCTAATGTCAACTATTAAAAAAGATCGGGACCCAATTCCGAGTAATAGCAGATTTGGAGTTTACAAAATACCTTTACAGGCCCTGGATACTGTTGACATAGATCGAATTTATATTGGATCCACCATGAGGAATTTGAACTTTCGTATTGCGGAACACAAGTACAGTGTCAAAACACATTCAAACTCTACAGCACTTGCAAGATTAGTTAACCAGGGAGCTCACATCCCTCTGTGGAATGAGGCAAGAGTTATTTCTTCTCACAAAAACAAAAATGCGACTTTGCTAGCGGAGAGTTTACACATCGTCAATAACGCTGATAAATGTTGTAACGATGAAATACCCAGATTCATACCTCCAACTTGGATGCAGTTAATTTCGAACAAGAAGAAGCAAATAAACCAATAACTCAAACTTGATTTCGGAACTCACCCAATAACAATTAAGACACAACAATCATAAGTCAGAGTATGGTGACGTTTTTTGAAGTCATTCGTGTGCTGAACGCGATGTATATAACATACATGAGACCGGCCGATGACAAAAAAAGCTGAACTTTTAACTGGGTGGAAAATTGGAACACGCGGTGAGGAAATTCAAATACAGCATATATACAATATTTAACAGTACGCTAGCCATATGGAATTATTTTCTGTAAATTATGTAAGTAAATATTAAAGTGAAGCACATTATTATATTCACAATGGAAAAGTAGGGATTTAAGAACAAAATAAAATGAAATATTTAAAAAAATCAGATTTAAAACTTACATGTGAATCTTTACTAGCTAAATCCTGAGGTGAAAAGTATTTGTCTAGGAAAGTTTGTGAATTTAGTCAAGCAATTAGAAACTTGCAAGAATTAGAAACATATATCCACAGCTTAGTTTTTAGTCATTGAAGAAGTCAATAAAATATTTCTCAATGCAATCTTATAAAATGGCTTGCATAATTTTTTGCTTGCATTGTGAATATGGTGACATGAATCTCCATCAACGTCAAGCAAGTGGGGAGATTTTCTCTGCCGAATTCTTGTTTTTAACCCTGTTTTTGAGTTTCTCATGACACATTCTTTCCACTTGGCTTTCAAACAAGCAAAACAAATTCCTTCTTAGAAAGAAAGAATGAAAAAAAAAAAAAAAAAAACCCGGAAAGCTGCGTCACGAACTTTTTAGAGGCTTCGGGCCGACGTAATACTGGCCCAAAGCCGTGCTTTTCCCCCCACTTAGTTTTCAAACATGCAAAACACATTCTTCCTTAGAAAAAAAAAAAAAAAAAAAGGAAAGAAACAGAGTTGCGTCACGAACTTTGTTCAGCGGCTTCGGGCCGACGTTATCCTAGCAGGGCGCCGGGCTTTCTTTCCACTAAGTTTTCAAACAAGCAGAACACATTCCTCCTCCTTAGAAAAAAACCAAAAAGGTTCGTCACGAACATGGTTCAGAGGCATCGGGCAGAAGCAATTCCGGGCAACAGCGAAAGCACGTCCGTACCAACGTAATTCCGGATCACGGCAAAAGAAGCCCGCCAGGCCTACATATTCTTCCTTTCCACTTAGCTTTCAAACAAGCAAAACAAATTCCTTCTCTTCGGGGGAGGAGTAGAACGAACTTTATTTAGATGCTTCAGGTCGACGTAATCCCTGGCCACGGCGGAAGAAGCACGACGGGCATTGTTTTTTTTGTTCACACTTTGAAACAAGCAAAACAAATTCCACCACCTGAGAAAAAAAAAAAAAAAAAAAGACAAAGGGCTGTGTTACGAACTTTGTTCAGAGGCTTTTACGTCGATTATTTACAAAATCAGTAAAACTTTCTTAATAACAGCGAAAATCTGAATATCCATAATTTTTTTGTTAGTCACCCGTAATCCCGGGGGAAATCCGTAATAATTACGGATATTCCGTATTTTTTGGCATCCTCCGTAGGAAGAGGATTCACGAGAGCTTCGATTCTCGAACGATCTCAGAAAAGCGGGAACGCATTCGGGTACATTTGCAAATTACAAGAGAGAGTTTCTGGCAATGACGTCACGGATAGAATCAAGCGGATAGTTTGGCCCTGATAGAATGCAGAGTGGCGATTTCCCGCAAGACACGGAAAGGGCTGCAGTAGTTTCCCTAATGCACGAAGTAGGCGGAGCTTCCACCCTTTGCGCTGCGATGCTCAAGTGACTGACAACCCATCCATTGTTGACAGCATTAAACGAATTGAGCTCCTGACTCCACCCTCCAACATTTCTTCTTGCCCCCGCGTCTGCTCCAAAAACAACGCTTTCAGCTAAGAAAGCGCTTAGTTCTTTTACTTCACATAAAAGCAAAATCGCGGAATTCCGCTTTTTTTATTTTTCTATAGAACGACGACCCCCCCCCCTAAAAAATCCTGAAAAATTTCTCTTCATTTTTGCAATGACCTCAAGAATGACCAAAATGATGCCGAAAAAAGCGGAATTCCGCGAATTCGCAGAAGGATCTCATGTATGATATAAACAAAAGCGACGTTCCACGGTGGACTCTTTTTCAAATTTTTACGATACCTGTTTAAGAATTCACCTGAGGATGTGCTGGGAGCCAGCATGAAAGATCTAGCGATGTGATTTTGACTTTTAGCTTTTGATTCAGTGTAATAAAAAGGCAATTTTCCATCGTTAAATTTGAATTTCATCTTATATCGTGCAACGACGGCATTCTAGCAATTGATGTTATTGGCACGAATTTCGTCAACGACTTCGCTAACTATATTATTCATTTAATTTCTTGTAATTTTTTTTTCATACTTTTCTAGGTATACACACAGACTTTAAGATCGATATATGCACGAAAATTTTCAGATCTCTAGGTCATTTAGAAGCAGTCAAACAATTTGCAAAATATTCAAGAAGACAATGTTCTAAAGCCACCATTTTGATTTGTTTGTTTGTTTTTGTACTTTTTTTTTTTTTAGGTATACGGACCTTAAAACCTATCAGCATGCCAATTTTCAGATCTCTAGGACATTTAGAAGTGGTCAAACAATTCGCGGACAAACACACATGCATTTTCCCTTTTTATATACGAGGCGAAGGCCTATATTTACATAAATATTCATATATGCTGGCAGAAAACACCAAACTTTAAAAGCATCGTTACGCCATTAGGCATTGTGCCATTACCAGTTTGATTGCAGCCTGTTCTTTTACCCAATGAGAAGAGAGCTAAAAACAGCTGCATCACCATGGCAGCAGGTCACGGGACCAGAACTTTCCTGTGTCATAATGCTGAAGATAGAGTAAGCCGCTGCCGCTCATCTCTTTCATTTGAGTCTTTAAAAAATGCTTAAAAATCACAAAACTTTCTTACATTTTTTTTTTTGTAAAAGATAGATGATAGTTGTGAGTTTATGCTGTATAAATTGAAATGCGTTATGATTTATAGTTTGCCATGTATCTGTTTTTTAAAATGGATCCCATCGCAAAATAGAGAATTTTATGAAATTTGAAAATTTAATTTCTCATAAACTAAACTGAAATTAAAAATAAGGGTTACGAGGTTCAAAAATTCGGCCATAGCCCTACATGCCTACAAAGTTTTGTGGTTTTGTTGCCGTTAGTGTGTCCGGAACACGAACTGATAGCACTTTTTTTGCTTACCTTAATTTTGAAATACAATAGCCCTTGAAGTAACACCAGAATCGAAAAATGGTTTGTTTCAGCGTGTTCTCCGAACAATTCTCTATAATATTTACAAGGTAGCTTACCTCTTTCTACACTTCCCACACGTTACATTCTTTCAGCCATCATGCTTGGCCTAGGCCCGTGGTGTGGTATTCCATTTTTGGTTCACAGGTTTTCTTGAATGCTTTAACCAACTCTTATGTGACATGAAGTGTCCTGTCGTCTTGTAAAGACCTAACCTTCGTTGCTATAAAACCACTTATTGAACTCAAAGACTTATGATGTCATAAGTCTTTGAGTTGATGGCTGAAAGAATGTAACGTGTGGGAAGTGTAGAAACAGGCTTCCGCTATAGATGTTTTTAATAGGAATTCAGAATTCTCTATAAACGATGTAAATTTCATATTTTTGTGTTCAATACTTTTGTGCTGCAAGCTAGAAAGGCGCGAATGTCATGAAATTTCTAGAACGGTGGCGGCGGCAGTCGCTTTTTTTTTTTTTTTTTTTTTTTTTTGGAATAGAGAGATTTCAATTTGCTCTAGTTAATAAGCTTGTTTATGAGACTAGTCTTTCAAACAAAAATTTATTGATACTTCTTACTTTTTTTTTCTTTCTGTTTTTCTGCTTTTGCTTTGTTTTTACTGAGTAGCATTTTTTCTCTCTCCTCAGTAGTTTTTGTTGTAAAACACACATTCTTATTTTTCATTGGTTTTTTGCTGAATTGTTCTTTTTTCCTATTTTCAGAAACTAAAAAACACTTGTTTATATAGGAATGTACTTTTGGTATACACTTTTCTGAAAAACAGCTCTACTAATTTTACACAGTTCGAAATGTATAATCTGTAAATAACACCTTAATATTGTTATTTTATCACAAGAATGCCAATTTCAGTAGCTTACTTAAATCCCATTACGGTTTACTTTGTTGTCTTAGTTTGTTGTTTTGTTTGGGTAGGGCAATATGATATACAAGGTCCCAAGTAGTTGATTTAATTTTCTGTCCTTTTAGGGCTTTTTTAAAATGTTTATTTTTACTCTTGCAAAATTTTAGTTTTTAAAAATGAATTTCCTTCAGTATTGCTCAGCTTTCATCTTAGCAAGTTAAAGCTTAACTTAAAAATCCTTTTCACAGCATTTCCTGTTTCTTTAGGACCTCTCATAGACAGAAAACAAATTAATGGTTAATGAAACAAAGGGATTTACATGAACACTTCCCCCAAAGAAGCCTTATGCACTAATTCCTTTATTACATATTTCCCAGGTCTTTTATCTCCTGGTAAATTACATAGGTAATTCAAAAAGTAAAGAACATTTGCACATAGCATCTGTATAAGTTTCTGACTGGTGCTCAATCAAGGTCATCTGTGCCCAGTCTGCTGTTGGCTATCCTCTGGCACCATTGTCAGGCATGTATTATCCATTTGTGGTTAGTTATGATCTTTCAAAATAAATACATGCATTGAATATCCCACCGAATGCGAAGTTCGATCAGTTTTCAGTTGTCTGACTGCTGAAAACACCGGGCCTATCGACATTTATCAGAGACCTGTTCACACGTATGGAGTAGTTATAAATGAATCCAATGTCAGAAAGTGGTGCATAATGTTTAAGAATGGAAGAACAAACGTTCATGATAAGAAGCAATCATAGCGCCTTTCTCTTAGCACAGACGAACTTTAATGAAAGGTTGATGTCATCATTAAAGAGAATCGATGCTTTAGGATTAGCGAAGGCATAAAAAATGTCTTTAAGTTTCTTGTACATTTGTGAATCAAATTGTAACTGAACATCTGAACTTTAACAAAATCTGTGCATGATGGGTCCCACGGATGCTCACAGACAAACACAGGACTCAATGACTGGGAGCTTCATTGACATCTTGGAGCATTACCACCAAAATGGCAACAAGTTTACTGACCAAATTGTCACAGGGAAAAAAAACGTGGATTTTGCACTACCCCCCCCAGAACAAAAGTTGATTGCTTGAGTGGCATCACCCTCAAAAAGCCAAAACAAATTTGTTTGCAAAAAAAAACCCATGGCAAGTGTCTTTTGGGACTGGAAAGGTGTCTTACTTATTGATTTCATGGAAAAGGGTGCAACCATATATACTCATGCCTACTGTGCAACTGTGAAATGTTTACGGTCAGCCATTCAAACCACTGCAGGAGTGTGCTCTCACAAGGAATCTTTTTCATACAGAACAATGCCCACCCACACACTGCAAAGAAGAAAAAGGAGCTTTTGTTTTGATATTTGAAGGCAATTGCATAAACACATACCCTCGTTACACAATTTAGTATGTTTGTTGGTCAAGTCAACCACCCTCCTATGGCAGTTATTAAATTTGTATTTCTATCACCATATAACAATAGGGAAATCCTATCAACACTGAGCTGAACTCTAATTTAAAAGATCAATCAATAACATACTAAAGAAGTTTATTCCCAAATTTGCTTAAAAATCTGCTCTTGATTCATGAATGGTGTTACAGGTTTAACGGATGTACAATAGATGGCAACACTGCGCTGTGAGAATTTCTGTCGTCGTGTCAACACATGAAGCCTGACTGACCACGCCCTAACACTCCCTTTTGAGGGAGGTGAATACTCGTAATAAGTTCACTTCTAGATGTGCTGTCAATTCAACAAGTTGGCTGCCTGGGGATGGTAGTGTCTGACTAGAGAAAGCGCTCACAGAGGATGTTTACACAGGTTTGAGTTTGACCATCCCTTTCACGGTGCATTTGTTTTAATTAAAACTTTTTTAGTTATGTTCTTGATTGATGTTCTTTTTAGTGTTGATAGGATTTCCCTGTTGTTGTTATATGCTGATAGACATACAAATTAAATAACTGCCGTGGGAGGGTTGTCGACTCAACCAAAAACATAGTAAAAGTGTACAAAGAGGGTACGTGTTTATGCACTTGCCTTCAAATATCAAAAATTTGTATACGTACATTAATTCAACAATGAGGATACTTATTTGTATTGTCATAGAACAGATTGCACTCGACAAAGGAGCTGCTTGATGAGTTTCACTTGGAAGTTTTTGAGCATTCACCTTACAAGCCCAAACTTGGCACCATCAGCAGTTCCTTGGCGGAAACATTTTGATGATGATGTGCTAAAGAAAGCTGTTATGGACTGGCTGAAAGGACAAGCGACAGAGTTCTATGAGAGGGAATAGTTAAACTTACCCCAAGATATGACAAGTGCCTCAATGTCTGGGGCGACTATGTAGAAAAATAACAGTGTCCACCAAATTTGGAAACACAATTTTATGACCAATAAAAAAATTTCCATGACCACTTTTAAGACTTGTGTGGGGTGTGTGTGTGTGTGTGTGTGTGTGTGTGTGTGTGTGTGTGTGTGTGTGTGTGTGTGTACCTTGGCTACGTATAACGGACGCTCCCTATCTTTTGATTCAAGGCTCCTTGAATTGGAAGAACTACAAAGGATCAAGTGGGACATTGTCAGGCTAAGTGAGGTAAGGAGAAAAGGAGAAGATCTAATTGAACTGAAAAGCGGACATCTTTTCTATTATCGTGGGACAGATACTGGCAGAACTAGTGGCGTTGGATTTGTAATAAACAAAAAACTGAAGGATAAAGTTGTAGAAGTTGAAAGTTTCTCCGACAGAGCTGCACGACTTGTTATCCAACTCTCGAGAAGATACCAGGCTCAGATTATTCAAGCTTATGCAAACCCACTACAAGTCATTTTGAAGAAGAGATTAAAGAATTTATAATACTTTCAAATTCGAACTGAGGAACAGATTCTCTGCTCTACTAGGTCTAACGTCAGAGGAAGTGGGCATCTCTGAAGTTAATAGAAAATTAACCAAAGCTCTTATGGAAACAGCAACAAAAATAGCTGATACTAAGAACAAGTTGCATACGAAGAAATTATCAGGAAAAACCAAAATTCTGATGGAAAAAAAGAAGAGAGATGAGGTCAACTAAAGGAGATGTGACTTCCAAAGTGGAATACATAGAGCTATGCAAGATGGTACAAAAAAGTATCACTGAAGATGTAAGGAAATTCAACTCTGAACTAGTGAGGAAAGCAATTGAAAGCAACCAAAGCCTGAAGAAAGCAAAGGGACATCTCAGTAAGAGAAGAAAACAGATTATGGATCTGAGAAAAGAAGATGGTTCTGTAAACAAGAAATAGAGGTGAAATTTTGACAAGAGTGAAAGATTTCTACTCAAAACTGTATGAAAGGGATGATACATGTACTCCAGACATTATAAAAGGTACCAGTGTTCTTCCAGTCCTTCCAGCAGAAGTTGCACATGTAATCAAGAACATGAAACGGGGAAAAGCTCCAGGAGAAGATGGAATTACACTGTAGACATCATACAAGAAGCAAGCGAAGAAATTGAAACAGTACTAGCCCAAGTTTTCACTCGATGCCTTAATGAAGGGAAGATTCCTGAGGATTGGAACAGTGCTACAATGATCCTGCTACATAAAAAAGGTAACATTGAGGATCTCAGGAACTACAGACCTATCAGCCTCCTATCAGTTGTTTATATAATCTTCACTAAAGTTCTTTCACACTGCTTGAAGGTGACAATGGACATGGCTCAACCGAGTGAACAAGCTGGATTCAGGAGTGGCTACAGCACTATAGATCATAGCCACTTACTGAGAGAACTAACTGAAAGAGCGAGGAAATATGAACTTTCATTGTGCATGGCGTTTATCGATTATGAAAAGGCCTTTGATTCTGTGAAACCATCAGCAGTTACAATGGCTTTGAAATATTGAAGATGCATACATTAATATTATTAATAACATCTATGAAAATGCAAGTGCAAAGATTCGGCTGTTTGAAAATACAACACACATAAAAATTGGAAAGGGGTGAGACAAGGTGACACCATATCTCCCAAGCTCTTTAATGCCACATTGGAAAATGTCTTTCAATCACTGAACTGGAAAAACAAAGGGATAAAGATTAATGGAGGTTATTTAACCCACCTTCATTTTGCTGATGACGTAGTCATTTTTGCAACGACCCCATCAGAGCTGCAGAGTATGATCCAGGAACTTGCTGACAAGAGTAAAGAAGTAGGATTAAAAATGAACCTTCAGAAGACAAAAGCGATGTACAATGCTTTTACAAGAAATGAAGATTTATCGATTGATGGAGAAAAGCAGGAGATAACAGACACGTAAATTTATCTTGGACAGCAGATATCAAGTAAGGGTCACATTGATGAAGAAACTAATCGGCATACAAAACTTGCCTAGAGAGCTTTTGGAAGAAACAGCATAATTTTCAAGAGCAATATGCCATTATGTCTTAAAAGAAAAGTGTTTGATCAATGCATCTTTCCAGTGCTTACGTATGGTGCAGAGACGTGGACCTTAACTAAAAGAGACATACAAAGGCTGCAGACAACTCAAAAAAGCATGGAGAGGTGCATGCTTGGTGTAACCTGAAGAGATAAGAAGAGGAACTCGTGGATCAGAAAAATGACAAGAGTGGAAGACATCATGATCAGAGTTAAATCCCTGAAATGGCAATGGGCTGGACATACTGCCAGAAGGACAGATCATCGATGGACAGCCGAAATTTTAGATTGGATTCCAAGGGACAGGAAAAGACCCAGAAGACTACCACATTGGAGATGGGTGGATGAAATTTGAAAGTATGTGGCAGTGACATGGAGGAGACTGGCACAAGACAGACCGTTGTGGAGGAAACTTGGGGAGACCTTCGTCCAGCAGTGGATTGATAATGGTTGATGATGATGATATATACAGGGTGCATAGGAAAGTCCCTTTAGCCTGGAATAACTTGCGAACGGAGACAAGGTACAATTATGCAAGTGAGATAACGGCATAGTAAATCGACTACGCTCGATCGAATGCAACCGATAGCAGCGTCCCTAGTGGCGAAATGCGGAAGTTAGCCATTGCAAATCGAAAACGAAAAGAGTTAGAGCAAAATTTTCAATTGCAAAGTTGTAGAGCATCAATTAATTAGTACAAAACGACATTTGTTTCACATGAATAAGATAAAGTTTAGCATAATATATTTTTCCTGCATTCTTTTGCCTACGAACTTCTGGTCAAAATACTTATTTCTCTTCTAGCAAATCCCCCACCCCCTCCATGTAATTATATGAAGAATATTTTAATTCTTGCTACATTCCCTTTAAATTTCTTTTGGCATTCATTTTTAACCTGTTTTGGCTTTTTCTATTTTAGATATATTTTCTTATATTATAGACACACGTGTGACTTGGGGGGGGGATAAATAAAAGCAGCAGTTTGTGGGTGTTACAACTACTCAAATCATAAATTACTATTAATTCATTTATTTTTCTTATGTACCCAAGTTCTGAGAGAAAAACTTAACAAGGTAGGTGAAAAGCCAGCAAAATTAATTGATGATTAACCTTTTACAATTTTTACATACCACAACACTGCAATCAGAACTTTAGATTTTGGTTTTGCCATTAAGTTCACTGATAAAAGCAACTTACCAGTTTATTCTTATCAGATCCTATTGTGCTTTCTAAACATTTAATTCTATGTTCTAAGTCAGCAAACTGCAAATAAAGAAAAATAGCAATCATAAATTTCTGAACTCTATATGGTACAGAACTGTGAGATCACAATGATAATCATTATCATTCATTTTGCACAAAAAAATGCACTCCACAAATTTTTTTTACTACTTACCATGTGTGTATGTAGAAGGAGAGCCTCTGTGCCATGCGGAACTAACAATATATCATGCAATACTGGACTTCATACGATGGCAGAACATATGCAAAAAGAAATTGAGTTACACGAACTTTATCATCCTACAATACAGCATTGGAGTTGCAAAGCCTGAGAGCCCTCAGTTGTCCCAAAGATGTTTCATGCCATTCAACCCTGATACACATTCGGAGGCCAAGACAGGCCACAAAAAACAACAGGAATACTCTTTATGTCATACTTGGACACATAGGGCAAGGTGCATTGTTCTTTTGAAATTCATAGTTGCTTGCCACAAACATGAAGTGCATGAATGGGTAAATGATTTGCATTCACGCTGCAATGACTCTCACCATTCAGTAGTCTTCAGTGTCTACCAGACACCCAAAGGCATCCAAATGTTTTCCAACCAAAATATGACTCACACACTCAGAAAGGCTGCATGGGAACACAGGGACCATAACTTCAACCTGTTTCTTCCAAATGTTGAGCCTGTTATCAGTGTGGTGCAGCAGATATTCGGGGGAGGGGACCATCAGAACAACGATCTTTTTACCATTTATAAGCTTCCCAACAATCATACTATTAACATTTACACCAGCCATAGTTGTTTACGTCTAACAATGAAAACAGCTTGGTATTGGTGAGAATGGACCATTAACTCCTTGCACCACAACTACAACACAGTATGGTACTGCAACAAGGAAGAAAAGTTGGTCTCCTGGGTCCTGTATTATACTGGGCTTTTGTGGCATTTCTGCTGGTTCGAGCACAAGCAAGCTGTTCCACTTCACTCTTATTAGGTGTGTCACTATGTGAGTTACATTGCTGTTTTCAGTTTATTTTTCCAGTCTTTTACACCATTACAGAGCTGCTAACACAACATGCTAGATCAGCTAAATTCAAAATATATGCACTACAGGACTAGCTACAAACAATCATCTCTCTTTAAAATTCTGTAAAATTACACTTCTTTCCCATATATTGCCATAACCAGTCATAAATCTTTACTGCTGGAATGCTAGCCAACTGCATAGTTCTACTGTGCTCACACAGTTAATTCTGATCAAAGAGGGTTGACAAACTTCTTTTTGCTTAGCACACAATGTAATTGCACAAATTAAGAGTTGTATTATGCAAATTATTTAAATTTAAAATATAACAGCAGCATCAAATAACTCAGTTGCCATTTCTTTTCTGTGAGCATGATGCATAACCAGTACACATTTACACCTAATGTTCACAATTTCACTTATAACATTACACACAATTTCAGAACAAAATAAAAATTTGACCATTCTCAAAACAATTAAAATTAGACATCCAGATCACAGTATTTAATCCTTCCCCATAGCAAAAAAATAAAAACAGCTGAATGATATTCCTTTATATGAAAACACTAATTGAACAATTAAATGAAAAGAATGTAACAAGTTTTGCACTAAATTTTTTAATAAATATGTGAAACAATGCTTCAAAACAATTATGTGGTAAATTAATTAATTTATTAAAATGCTTTTCACACTAGTATTCTTGTTCATCACTTCTTTTCATATTTTCATTGATCCATATGCCACTACACTCAAGATGGCAACATTTAAGTTTTATATTGCAAAATATTAAAATCATAAATAGCAGGCTTAATTCTTATTTTTGCTTACCTCTACTTTTTTCTCTGCAGTTCATTAGCTTACTGAAGTTAATTTCTAGTATCTTTCAGTGAACCTGAAATTCCTGTAAAACTACACCAGGGTTTGCACACATTAACAGAAAATAAATCCCACAACTTTTCCAGGAGTTCAAAAAATTGTAGCTTACATTTCTGCTAAAATCAATAGTGCTTTATGTAATTTGCAAACTGGGAGAAATTTACTATGCATTTATAATTTTCATGGTCCTACGGTTCTGCTGTTACAGTGTGTTCTTTAGTGTGTGTTTTATATCTTCAAACCAGTGGCAAAATTTCCCCATAAAAGAAAAAATTGCTTTGTATAAAACTTATATGAAGCAATATGGAACTTAGCACAATAAATAATACAAAACAATTTTGCCATGGCACTGAAGATTCTCTATTCCACAGTCAGCTATTCCCATACAGAATCACCTAATCCCATACACACTGGTCGCAGGGAAACCAGATATCGACACCCTTCAGTGAGGAAAGCACATGCCAGAAGGAACGGCCATCTTGAACTCACAAAAAAGCGGGACTGCCAACTTTCAAGAATTGAAATCCGTAAAAAAATTTTAACAAAAGTTTAACGATACATCCGATTGACTGATGTATCAAACATATTGATTAAAATTATTATAAAACGATCTGTCAATTTCAATCAGTTTTAAATGCTATAATTAGGATATTTGGAACTATTCAATGCTTAAAACTGCTAAATGCAATTGATACATAACAATCTCAATAGTACATTATCATTAGGCTGCATAGACATAAAACTTTAATTTGTAATCGCAAAATTATTGCAGTAAATTTTTACTTTAATTTTACTGAGGTTTTGATCTTAAATTTTTGTGCCATAGCACACCTTTAAATAAATGCAATTTCCAGTTATATATGAGGCTCTTTTTTTTACTCTCCCTCTCTCTCACACACACACACACACACACACACACACACACACACACACACACACACACACACACACACACACATTTATTTTCAGAAGTTGTAGCCAAACCTAATCTTACAGAATTGTTTACTGTCTTGCCTGCTAGGCTGTGAGCAGACAGGGTAGGGAGGAAAGGTGATCATCAGAATATACAAGTGATGTGACACTTGGGAAAACTTTCTTTTTAGACTACACTAACCTGAAAAGAAAAAAACAAAGAAAATTCTAAAACATATCAGTAAAAACAGAAAATTTCCATAACTGTTACGGGTAAACTGTAAAACTTGGAAGGTATGCAAGGTTTTCACATGCTGTTGCAACCCAACTACACACAACTGCTATACCACAAACCAAGTCACTGGAAATACAACACTGCCACCCAGTGTAGCAGTGGTCTAAGCGCTTTCTTCTGACTATTTACCTGAGGTGGGTCTGGGTTCAAATCCTGGTGAGGCATAAATTTTGTGTAATGGCACTGCTTCTCTGAAACTAATTGCCTTATATTAGGGGTGAGTTGCTCATGGTCACTAAACCCCCAAACAAACAAAAAAACAAAAGACAAACGTCTTGTACTGCAGCATCACATAAAATGGAAGAGATAACATCACATCTCCACATTTCTTGGAAGGAAGTGATGTCACTGCATGCAGACTCAGCATGGAGCTAGAACAAAGTGACGCAATCAATCCAAACATTTTGAATAATTTGTTGTTTTTTGCAAAAAAAAAAAAATTCCAGAACTATTTCCTCCCAGACCATAACACACACAAAAAAAAATAATAATAATAATAATCAAGGACTAGAATAGGCTTGGGAAAAATAAAATTCTAAGACTTTTCCAGAATTACAGGGGCTGTGCAAACCCTGTACACATAAAGAAACATCTGTTCTGTGGCATTAGTATTTCTGGAGTGCTGACACTGGCTTGTCTTATTATTTTGCCTCTTGCATGTCAAACTAGACTATTTTTTAATATGTAACAATGACATCCATTATTTACTTACAAAGTGATATCAAAACAGTATACAGTGACATCACAGACATGGATGCACAAAAATCTTGATGGTCTTACAGACAAATCTTTGCATATTAAAAATGAGAAAAGACTGCTTAGAAGTTTACACTCACTAAGTTTACAATTTATTCACCAAAACTTTATTTTTGTACAAAATACAAATCAATTTTCTATCATTAAAACAAATTCATTATATGTTTTATATCAGTCTTAACATCTGTTTACTTATACTTGATTCATATACACCAAGGAGACATTACATTATGACCATTCCTCATAATGGAGACCAAATGGTAGCGCAGGTGAAGCGCACAGAGCAGTATATATACAACCCGAGGCGTTTCGGTTAGTAGCATGTTTGGAGTCAGAATGGAAAAAGCTGCTGATTTATGGGAATTTGATAAATTGCCCCGGAACTACTATCTCAGAAACGGCACGGCTTGTTCATGTGCCACTGTAGTGAGTATCAAAAGTGGTGCACAGATGGCCAAACCACGAACCGTAGCCCAGCTGTAGCTCACTGATGCCAGAGGGGAGCAGAGACTGTCACGCATCGTCCACAGCGACTACAGGGTCACAGTGCAACAAATCACCTGCAAGCTACAAGTGGTGATTAGGGCAATGTGTCACAGCACACAGTTCATCACAGCCATCTGCACATGGGCCTGCATAGCCGAAGACCCAGCCAGGTTCCCATGCTCACTGCACATCATTGCCAACAACACATGAAATGGGCCCAAGATCGAGATTGGACCATGGACGATTGGAAGAAAGTGGCCTGGTCTGACGAATCAAGACTCCTGGTGCATCACATAAACGGCCGAGCTCAGATACGCCAATTTCCAACGGAGGCTACGACACCTGGAACTGTTGGATGTAAACAGGTCGGCGACGGAGATGTTGTGCTGTGGGTGATGTTTCTTTGAGACACTTTAGGCCCTATTATCACAATAGCACAATCCCTGACAGCTGTCAGGTATCTGAACATCGTTGTGGACCCAGTTCACCCATTCACGGCAACTGTGTTCCCCGCTGGTGATGGCCATTACCAACAGGATAATGCGCCATGCCACACTGCCAGAATCGTCAAGGAGTGGTTCAAGGAACAGGCTGGTGACTTTTGTTAATGCCCTGGGACTCCAAATTCACCTGACATGAACCCAATGGAACGCTTGTGGTTCGACTTGGAAAAGCGGGTTCACGCTACCCCCCCCCCCCAATGTGTGGAAACTGGAGGACCTGCTGTTGACATTATGGTACCACATACCCCAGGATACCTATTGCCACCTCACTGAATCGATGCCTCGCTGAGTGGCTGCTGTTTTGCGGGTTAAAGAGGGGCCCCTTACAGCTTATTAGGTAGGTAGGTGGTCATAATGTAATGGCTCATCGGTGGACTTATTCAATCACAGAATTCCAGGACTCGTGAATATTTTTTCAATGTGACACATGCTCCAAATACTCCTACTTGAAATATAGTAAAGCCACACATATGGTTCAACCTGCAACAAGTAACACCTACAGGCTACAGCAAACTTAATGTAGAAATTTGAAAATGATGTTTGCTACACCTAATACAGAACTTAGTATTACGGATAAAAAGTGAAATACCAAAATTGACACAGAAAATGTAGCCAGGTTTAATTTCTACAAACACTTATGTACAATATAATGATTTTATTATACTGTTTATTATTATTTTGATTATTATAACAGTACACTATAATGATTTTGACACAAATTTGTTAACTTTGGCTTTATATCAATTACTGAAGAAAAAAACTAAAAAATATAAAACTTAAAAATATGTATAAGTATAAAAGCTATAGTTGAACCGTAAATGCGCCATTGCTCTTAAAATGGTTTTCTATCCCACAATCAATATATTGGGTCATTCCATAAGTAATGCCGATCTGGTTGGAATGAATGCTGCCAGATGGCATAATCATGGCAGGTCTGTGGGGTTATATACAGGGTGATTCATAAAAAAGAATACAGTTTCAACGCACTATAAAACAAGAACAATGCAAGACATTTTATGTTACCTGTAACACAATTGTAACGGAATGTTTCAAGTTTTTTTAGAGACAGTCACGAATGTTCTATGTGTGCACCCTTAGTCACATGACACACATCGAGCCGGTAATCCATTTACGCCCAAAACGCGAGGTAAGATATCTGAATCAAGTGCAGTGATAGTGGCTGTGATACGCTGTTTCAGCTCCACTAGATCGACAGGAAGGGGAGGGGCGAATACCTTGTCCTTTAACGTACCCCCACAGGAAAACGTCATAAGGTGTTAAAAGTCAGGACTTTTGGGTGGCCATTGGGTGAGTGGCATGTTGTAGTCCGCGGCTTGTCCAATCCATTGGTGAGGAAGATGTTCATCGAGATAATCTCGTACGTCACCTAACGAGTGCGGCGGTGCACCATCCAATTGGAGAATAAAGTTGTCGCTGTCATCCTGCAAATGTGGCATCAACCAAAGACCTAACATATCCAGAAAAGAGCCTCCCGAGACAGTTTTCTCGTGAAAAAGAAAGGGCTGTACACTTTCTTTTTGGACACAGCACAGAACACATTTGCCTTAGGGGAATCTCGCACGTGTTGCACTGTAAATCTGGGATTCTCTGTTTCCCAAAAGCGAACATTGTGCTTGTTTACCTGACCACTCACGTGAAATGTAGCTTCATCAGTGAAAACTAAGTGATCAGCAAAATTGTCTTTTTCAAAACGGTGCTGCATTTCAGCACAAAATTCAAAGCGCTTTGTCTTGTTAAGGTCAGCGAGATTTTCCAACATCTGCACTTTGTATGGAATCATTTTCAGCTTCTTTCTCAAAATTCTCCAGACAGTGGGCTGTGAAATCAGCACTTCACGACTCACCCTGCGCGTTGATTTTCCTGGGCTTCGTTGAATGGCGGTGCAAACACTATTGAAGACTTCTTCCGATACATGCGGTCGTCCAGGACTTTTAAGTTTGTACAAATAGCCCATAGTTACAAATTTTTTATGACAATCGTAGATAGATTTTCTGGTTGGAGGTTATTTTTCGAATCGGGATCGAAAATGCTATTGCACAACAGCTACAGATTCTGTTTTGCTCAATTCAAGAACACAAAACGCCTTCTCCACTGCAGATGCTGCCATTTTGACTGACTAGTCACGTCACACGCGCGCTATCGCCTACGTCACTTTCCTCAGTAGCGGGACACAAACTTTACGAGTACATCTACCTAACGGTTCGCAGTTGTGGTCCATGCTTCAACTGTTACTGTTTTACAGCATCTGGAAACTGTATACTTCTTTATGAATCAGGGTATATACTGCTGGACAGTGTGATATTGTCGTAGTGTCTGAGTAAACTTTAAGAAGTTTATACATCCATTTAATACATTTGTGAACCCCTCATCATGGAAGTGTCAAAACTTCATAAAAGGCATGTTTTTTTTGGGGGAGTATCATCAGAGCAACAATGCCAGAGCAGCAATGTTGAAATTGTGCGAGATTTATCATTCAGACACTAAGTGTGAGTCAAAGACAAAGATGGTTCCAGCATTTTTGGTCTGTGAATTACAGCCTTAAAGATGAGCCAAGGCCAGTATGCCCTCAGGAGTTGGATAAGGATCTGTTACAAATGATCATCGATCATCAAACAAAATCCTTGAGTAACGGTGGAAGAATTAGTCGAGCAGCTTCAGTCAACCTATTCCATGGTCCATTGGCACCTTTAAAAGATAGCTGAAGTTTCTAAGCTGGGTCAGTGGGTTCCTCATGAATTATCAGGGCACAATCTGAAACAACGAATGGAAGTCTCTGCATGTCTCACCTCTGTCAGCTCGAAAACAAACCTTTTCTGAATTGAATTGTTACTAAAAAATGCTCAAAGAGGATGTCTTTGTTTATTCACTGATGCCAAGTATTTTGAGGATTTTCACTACTTATTTGTTTTAAAGATACCCTTAGAAAAAAGGAAAACAAGTATTTCATTAAAAACAAATTCTTAAAAATTATAATCTGTTTTTTACTATTACCAAACATATTAAAAATGAGGCACATGATCAGAAAAATACAATATAATCAGGATAAGAAATGTGAGTGGCATGGGACAGGGCATAGTATGGTCAGAAAAATTCCAAAAATCACAGAACATTATCATCCCTGTCCTACTAGAACAATCATTTCCAGTGGCTCAGAACATTCTTCGCCAGCCGTTGGCATGAAAACGTCCAAAAAAAAAAAAAAAAATCAAAGAAATGTCACAATATAAAAAAAAAAAAACATTCAGTAAACAATTCCAAAAATGTTTAATAAATATTACAATCTTGAAAACATAAAAATAAACTTTACACATATGTTGAATAACATTAATTCACTGATATTTTTTATTTCTGTAGAATATTCAACATTCCCCATACTTCATAATGGACCAACGATTCCCATAGTAACTATGATCAATACATAGGACTTGGAAGTGTCTGTAATGGTAGTAAAAAGGAAACATCACATCAAAAAATGACAAATTATTAGGTGTGATCCAATGAAACCCGTTCGAGTAGCTTTATTAAGATGAAAGAAAAGGTACTTCCGCAAGTGTGGCAGAATTAAACAAAGCAATATATAAGGAAGAAAGAATGCATTTGTTCATTAGAAAAAAGTTGCTGTAGGCATGTTCAGACATGTATCCCACTGCTTGGGGAGATCGCAGATGCCGTCAGCAAAGAAATACTTTGGTTGCTCTTTGAACCATTTGGTCACCGCAGCCGTCTGCATTGGAGTGGGATCATTGTCCCTTTAGAGCTTTTTTCAAGGGTCCAAATAAATGAGTCACATTGTGACAGGTCGAGGCTATACACTGGGTGGTGCAGAACATCCCACCCTTTCTGTGCTGATGCATCCTGTACAATGTTCACAACATGTGGACAAGCATTGTCACGCAACAAAATCACACCATGCAAAAGCATGCCAGGTTGATTATTCTTGATGGCTTTATGCAAGAGCTTGTCCAGTGTGTCCTTGTAGCAGTCGGCATTGATGTTCATGCGAGGCTCTTTAAAATCCAACAACAAAAGCCCTTCACGGTCAAAAAATACGATCAGCATAATCTTACTGGCAGAAGCCTGTGACCTGAATTTTGTGTGCTTTGGTGATCCGGGATGTTTCCATTGCATGCTCGCTGGTTCTCTGGACTGCTCAAGTTGGTGGCACCACTATTTGTCACCTGCCCTGCCACTATGCATAACAGAAATGCATCACACTCTGCTTCATAATGCAGCAAGTGGTTCACCCTCCAACCCTTATGGTGGTCTTCCTTATGGTGGTCAGTCAGCATCCGTGGGATCCATTGTGAACACACCTTCCGATACTGCAGCGTCTTCATAATCACCATTTGAACTATCCCAAATGAAATAGCAAATTCCTAAGTAAATGAACGTAAGCTCTGATGACGGTCCATTCATATTGTTGCATCACTCTTGGTGATGGCTTCGTCTGTCCCAACAACATGTGCCTGGCCCAGCAACGTAAGGTCTTTCGTTTCCTCAAATCCTTCTCTTATGTAGCTGATCAAGCTACATAAAGTTGTGCATCCCATTAGGCCATTAATTGAAAACACTTTTTCTCCTGCAGTCAATCTTGAAAGGCAATTGGTCCAATGTTGCAAAGTTCTGACAAGAAATCATCCTTACTCTGTTGTATCAACCAAGGACTTTATCCAGAAACTCAATTCTTCCATCAATCGTCAAGATTTCCTGTACACCTTTGACGTGGATTCATTGCTTCCTTCTGTTCCTTTCTTTGATGCCTACATGCTCATGGTCAAAAAAACTAATGGAGCACCAATAACTTCCTGGAGAACTGATCAAAGATCTTTATGACTGTTTTGATTCATTGGAAAAGTATTCCTGTTTTGTATACAATGGTATCTATTACCAATAAAAACAAGGTATACCTATGGGCTATCCTCTTTCCCCCTTACTTGCTGAAATTTATTTGCAGAATATTGAAACATTAATTGTTGCTCCATCCCTCTTAAAACCCACCATTTGGTTAAGGTATGTGGATGACATTATTTGGCCACACCAAAAACACACTCTGTTTGAACTCATGTCCTCTATAACTTCAAAATTCCTGCATATAAAATTTTCCTCTCAAGAACAGATTGGCAATAATATTAGTTTTCTGGACGTTATCAACATCAACCCAGACTTCTCACTTGGCCTCTCTGTTTACAGGAAACCTTCTGCCACCCATAATATCATCCCTTACTATTCTCGCACTTTTGGAAAATACAAACTGTCTGCTCTAAAGTCATACATTCAACGGGCCAACCTTATTTGCAACAGCCATTCTGCTCTTCAACTAGAATATCAGATCATCATCAACATTGGCAAATTGCATGGCTTTCCACCCCTCTTATTACATAGACTAATCAAGAGTTTTGAATCACAGAATATATCTAGTTTACTGCCTGAACATTCCACCACCCATTAGTTTGTTGGCACTTTGTCCTTTTTATTTTTAGCCTGTCCTTCACTCATAAAGTTTGCTCTGTTTTCAAGTCTTATGGCTACAAGATTGCAGTCAAACCACCTCCACATCTTCTCAAATTCATCCTTAAGGACAGAGATCTCAATAAACCCCTAGATTTACAAGGTGTCTACTCTGTCCCTATCAACACTTCCACAGGCGTTACCCACTGTATTGGTAGTACTTACCGAAGCGTAAACCGGCATTTGATGGAGCATATCCCCGATGTTAAGAAAGGTAGCCCTTCCACCTTTTAAATTTTAACCATCAGCGATACGTCTGTGGCTCCCGATTGGCACAATGTTAAGCGAATCGCCTCGTTCAGCAATCGGCATGCCCTCAGATACCGCGAAAGCATTGAAATCTACCTTACCCCTAACACCTGCAATACTGACGCATCTTTTAACATCCCTATTATTTGGAAAATGATTTTGAAATCTAGCAACAACTGACGCTTTTACCACGTGTCTCATTCCATGGCTGAAGAAGGTAGAAGTCGCTACCGAAACGTCCCGCTCATAATTTTTCAACGTAACTTATGCGTGTGATGATGATTTCAAGAATTCTTTTAATGTTTTGTGTGTTACGTGTTTTCCTGCAAATTCTTCTCACTATGGTTCTCTCTATCTTGTATCGCTTCATCCGAGTTAACCCTGACTTACTAAGTTTTCTCCAAATATCAAGAACAAACACATAATACATCACTGGGAATCTGCTTATGCATATATATTAAAGCACTGGAATCAAGAAACTAATTGTACAACAATCCAATATATCATAAAAGAAACATTTATGGTTGGCCATAGTTTTTAGTAGTTTGCTCACATTGATTTTCAATTAAAATGCATATTAATCTCATCTTATTTTAATGGTTAAGTGTCTCTTCAAACCAGCTCATTACTTTTGTCTGAAAATCACTAGTGGTGAAACATTCCATATTCTTACAAACTTTCTACAAGTGGTGTACCCACGGGGAGGGCCGATGCAATCACGCAGAGTCGCGTTTCCTTTGCACGTGTGAAGTTGGCTTTAAACAAAATAAAAAAAAAAAAACTCTTGTCTGCCCCTTAATACAGTAAAATGCAACTAAGGAATGGGTAAACACAAGTTTTTCAGCAAAATTATATATAAAAAATCAGTACTGTCTTGTTCACTCTGCAGTGATAGTAATTTTTACGGGTCACGGAAAAGGCTGATTCCATAACGGGCGGAATAAGTACCCATTTTGAAATTTAATTTAGCTTTAAAAAAGCAGAAAGAAAAAACACTTTCCATATTGATTGGTTTCGAAGAACAGGCCGTTAGAAATAACAAAAACTGCGCTTCACTAGAAAAAACTCTTAAAATACGAAATTGTTCTTTTTCACTATTACTGAAGCTATTAAAAATGAGAAGCATAATCAGAAAAAATATAACACAAGAATATAACCAGAAAGTGAAAAGAAAGTGCATCTTGGGGTAAGAAAAATTCGAAATTTAGAAAACTACGGAACATTTTCATCCGTGCTAAAACAATCATTTTCAGGCGACGAACGGCATGAAAGATGCTCAAATTATATCGGACAAATGTCACGACATTAAAAACATCCAATAAACAGTCCCACAAATGTTTGATGAATGTTAGAATTTTGAAAACATGAAAATAAACTTTGAACAAATGATTGAATTAACATTATTTCATAGATTTTTTATTTCCGTAGCATATTTGAGGTTTCCCGTATTCCGTAGCGAATGACAATTTCCGTAGTGACTATGGTGAATTCGTAGCATTTGGAAGATCTGAGGTGGGCAAACAGGAAAAAATGATAAATCATTAAAATTCTACCAAAACAATGTTTTCTGAAGGGGAAAAACCGACAATCAATTTTTTATTTCCGTAGTATATTCGATGTTTTCCATACTCCGCAGCGATCGACGATTTCCGTAGTGACTGTGAAGAATTCGTAGCATTTGGAAGGTCTGAGGTGGGCAAACAAGAAAAAATGACAAATCATTAAAATTCTACCAAAACAACGTTTTCTGAAGAAAACGTTGTTTTGGTAGAATTAAAAAACTGCTAGAAACTGCCAGAGAAACTAAAAACAAGCAATTTTTAGTACATGAAGGTCATAGCACAAACTGTTGAAATACTCAATATTGTTGACAGTTATGCCAAGCAATGCAGAAGTTAAGAGGATGCAAGCATTGTGGGCAATGTTCTTGATGACAAGACTATGCTCATGCAAAGAATGACTTTAGAAAACACAGCAAATTAAATAAAGTAAGCAAAAGTAAGTACTCCTTGAAAAATTTGACCCATCCACTGCTATCAATTTATGGTGGAGAGATTGATTTTTTTTTTTTTTTTTTTTTTTGTGAACATAGCAAGAGACCAAATAAAAATGATTAAATTATCTTTCCAATAAAAACTGTCTTGAAAATTTGGTTGATGTGGTTGAAGAAATATATAACTTTCAAGATTATATTTATTCATTTAATTGCACTGGACAATTGACAGTGTGCTCTTGTAACTACTAAGCTTAAATTTAACTGTCTAAATAAATGAAAGGTATTCAGTGCAGTGATAAAATGTGTATACAACACGAAACAGCCGTAAGGAAAGTGGCCACTAGATTTTGTCCACCCACTGGCCACTCGAAGAAATCATCAATTTTAATCTTTACCACCCAAGCCAGGTAACTGAAGCTAAGCAATTGCAGCTTAGAAATCTGAACCAACTTTGGACTTACACCAATTGAAGCAATCCAAGGCTTCCTTGTTATGTTGATCTATTAAATTCCAAGAACACATATAAGTTCACTATATGTATTCTTGGAATTAAATATTTAATTCCAAGAACACATATAGTTATATATCACCAATTATCATCCTTGAAAT
This sequence comes from Macrothele yani, assembly GCA_039090855.1. Lineage (NCBI taxonomy): Eukaryota > Metazoa > Arthropoda > Arachnida > Araneae > Macrothelidae > Macrothele > Macrothele yani. The sequence continues at coordinate 4,458,574 of CM076990.1, forward strand.
TAAAGAAGAAATATTTTTCACAAATACTTGGAACTTCATTGTTCTGGGTGATTTGTAATGGTAGCATGCCTGAATAGAAATCAAGAGATGTAGTTCAGATTCCTGCTCCAGGGCAATGCAATTTTAGAGTTTTCAGAGATGTTACATGGTGAACAGTGAGCTAAAAGCAGTGAAGTACAATGTGATTGCTGAAAATTATGTTAAATCACATTCTGAAATCTAAAAGAAAAATATGTATTTAAATATTACAGAGCAATAGAAAATGGACTCTACCTTAGCAGTTTCCTTTAATTTTGATTCCTCTGGTTTAATGTACAGCTCATAAGTTACAGAATCACCTAAACTCGGCAGACTTCCTTTTGGTTTACTTTCAGATGGTATCACTTTTTTGAAGTTCTCCAACTGAGATAACAACTTCCTAAAAGATGTCAAAATTACCATGAACAAAATGAGACCAAACAGATATAAAAATCAGTATTCTGTTTTCAAAACAATGTATTTTCAACTTAATAACACCTCAGACAGATATTTTTTGCATTACTAAACACAGCAATTGCAAAAGCTATGAAAAATATTTTTATTAAAGTATTTTGTTGTATTGAGTGAAGAAATGCCTCCCCCCTCCCATGTTTTCAAAGCATCTTTTTACTACCATTACATCTTGGAATATATTCAGTTGGCCAAAAAGTCATTGCGTTTTTCACACACAGATGGCAAAACATGTCTTGAAATGTAAATAACATCATTTGAAACTGCAAGTTCATTATGTAATGTGACAGCTGACAGTTCAAGCTTGTTTTAGGAACAGAAAGTACACTTGATTTCATTAACAGTTTGTTTGGTGTAAATTTCAAAATGGACAATCAAAAGGATCATTTTAGTCATGTTTTTCTGTATTACTTCTGAAAAGGAAAAAATGCTGCGCAAGCTCATAAAAAGTTATGTGATGTGTATGGTGAAGATGTCTTAAAACTATGGCAGTGTCAGAATTGGTTTGTGAAATTTTGGTCAGATTTTGATGTGAAATATGGCACCACGTTCATGAAGGCCAATCAACGTTGATGACTACAAAATAAAGGCATCGATCGAATCCAATTGGCATTTAACAATGAGTGATTGGCGAGAATCTGAACATATCAAAATCGAGCGTTGAAAACCATTTAAAGCAACTGGGATGCATTAATAAGCTTGATATGTGGGTACCACATGAGCTCTAAGAAATTAATCTCGCTAAGCACGTTGACATCTGCGATTCGCTCTTGAAACGTGAAGAAAACTATCCATTTTTGAAATGTATGATAACAGGCCATAAAAAATGGATCGTCTACAACAATGTCGAATGAAAAAGATTATGGAGCAAGCATGGTGAACCTTCTCAAAGCACTTCAAAAGCAGATATGCACCAAAGGAAGGTTATGCTGTCAGTCTGGAGGGATTTCAAAAGGTACTGTGTATTTTGAATTGCTTCCAAGGAATCAAACTATTAATTCGAACGAGTACTATCATGAGCTGGATAAATTAAGTGATGCAGTCAAGCAGAAGCATTCAGAATTGGTGAATCGCAAAGGTGTTGTTTTATCATAACACAAGACCACATACAAGTTTGGTCACTCGTCAAAAATTGCTGCAGCTTGGATGGCATGTGTTACCACACTCACCATATTTGCCAGATTTGGCACCATCAGATTACCATTTGTTTCGTTCGTTGCAAAACGCCTTGAATGGTAAAATCTTCACTGCTGATGAGGCTATCAAATCATTCTTGGAACTGTTTTTTGCTGAAAAAAAAATCTTTTTGAGTGCGGAATTGTGAATTTGCCTGCAAGATGGCAAAAGGTCATTGAACAACATGGACAATATGTTGTTGACTAAAGTTTTTGTTTCCCATTCAAAATTTGCATTTCATTTACACAGGGAAAAAACACAATTACTTTTTGGCCAACCCAATAATTACACACACCACGGAATTTATTAAAACAATGGTCTAAGAGTAGCAGAAACTACTTACTTATGTAAGGCACCATGAGGATCACTTAGGTCTGCAAGTGCCTCTGATCCCAAGATTTGCTCCATGTTTAAGTCTTGAAGCTCCTTTTGAAGACACTCAACTTGATTAGCAAGGACCACAGGAGAAATCTGTGAAGCTTTTGATTCTTCATCAGACATTTTCTTCATCTGATTAATCTGTTCGAGAAGTTCCTTCATCTCATACTGCAGTCGATGGTACGTCTGCTGAGGAGTCTCTATTTCCTTTGAGCCACTCCCTAACTACATCAAAAATAGCACACTTGAAAACCAATTTATGAAAAACTGTCACATAGTTTATTTTTAATTTAATTTTTTTTTTTGAGTTTCAAATGTGTTTGAGGTGTACGTGTGTGTGTGTGGGGGGGGGGCCCATAAAATTTTGAAATTGCTATCACTTCTACTAGTAAGGGAAAATTAATTCATGGTGGTTATAAAAAAAAGCAGAGCAAAATGCTTTTGAACACATACAACAGAGTGGCAAACATTTTTAAAATCATATTATTGTTATGAGGTTCTAAGATGAACCTGGAGATTTACAGAACTTCCTTGAGTACTTCAACATGTAAGACAATACATAAATGGATGAATGATAAACATACATTTTTGATTTTATTATAACTAATGCAAATTCTAGAAAGCATTTTTATACCACTAAGAATTGTTTGTATATACACTATATTGACAAAAGTCACCTAGAAGAGAAACACAACATAGCATTTATTGACATACATTAGTACAGTGTCGGTCTACCTTTGGCCTTAATGCATGGCACTGACCCTTCGAGATATGCTTTCGACAAGGTTTTGGAGCACAGCGATAGGTACATGCGCTTCCATTCAGTACATAATGCTGCAGCTAACAGTTGTTTAGTAGTAGAGTAGGCCTTGGTTCCAAACTTCTTATACGGCACTCTAATTCATCCCATAGGTGCTCTATGGGATTAAGATCAGGGCCCTGTGCTGGCCAGTCCACACACGAAGCGGAATTATCGTCAAACCATGCTGTAATAGTCCTTGCTTTATGGATCTATGCATTATCCAGCTGGTACCAACAAGGCTCGGTTCCATAGTATTGCCACAGAGTTGGTAGGGCATAATTATCCAGAATATCCAGGTAGACGTGCTGGTTAACAGGTTTGTCCACGATTACCAATGGGCCGGGACCATACCACGAAAAACACCCCCATACGAGTACACTGCCAGCTCCAAACTTAACTGCAAGAACAGTACACTGTGATAAATAGCATTCCCCTGGCTGCCGCCATACCCACACACTGCCATCAGACTGATGGATAAAGTATCTGGATTCATCAGTCCATAGGGCCTGTTTCCATTTATCTATGGTCCACGATAAATGTTCTTTGCACCATGCTAAACAAAGAATAGCATTCCGAGTGGAGATGAAAGGCTTATGAGCAGCTGGCACGGCCATGGTAACCCATAGAATGAAGTTCTCTGTGAATGGTAGTGTACATACCGAGGATCCAGCATTTTTACTCACCTGTAAACTGAAGTCTTGTGCAGCATTCCATCGATTAGCTGTAACTACTCTCTTGAGGCTTCAATGTCCTCTATCACCGATTTTCTTTGGTCTGCCGGTACGTTTTGCTGCTTTAGGCATACCCATGGAATGAAGTTCTCGGCAAATGCTGTTCTCTGTTTTGCTGCTTCACACCATGCTGTCCTTCCACTTATTTAGTGCATCCGAAACAGTTGACTTGGGTATGTTTAAACGCCATTGTTTCTCTTGTGGACAACCCACTAATATAACACCCAACAATCTTTCCTTTCTCAAAGTCAGTTCTCTCCCGCCGCAACACTTTCACTCAATCTCAAAGTGTGATATGATCGCAGTCAGCTGCAGGGGTGTCCAGTGACTTTTGTCAATATAGTGTATGTATGTATGAAAAAGTGTGTAGAACAGAAACCTTTGGAAAACAAGAGTGTTTACAGAGCAATAAAATAACTTAACACTCAAGAGAGATACCAAACTTTGTGAATATACCTAAATGAGCTTCCACAGTAGCTTTTTTAAATATCACCATGGAAAGGTTGTTTTGCTGCATTACAATTCCAATAAACAACAAACTTTCAAGACACTGATTTTCAACTTTGTTTTACTGCAGAATATCTGATGATCAAGTTTACACTATCAATGCACCAAAACAACCATCTGACTCTTCTTGGGTTGCTGCTCACACAGTTGCAGTGAGCAACTATATGAACCCTACAACATTTTAATATAATGCTAGAGAGGAAATTTCACTTAACTGAAAAATATTTACTTAACTGAAATAAACAACTTCAATTCTGACCAATCCTTTTCCCATAGACTGCGTGTGGCAGCTCTGCATGTCATGTGCTAGTATTTATGGTCACACACAGCACTTTAAAGAGTGTCATCTGTTCCATTGCTCACAGCTTTCCCTCACATTATGTGAAGTACACACACCCAACTGCAATTTTATGTCTAGGTGATTATTTTGTTGAACTAATCCCTTTAGGCCAAGTCATTCAAGTTTTGCTGCATCAAAACTGTGGAATTCCTTACCTAGTTACAATATTTTTACAACATTACAATTTTCCCTTATTTAAATCACTGATAAACAAATTGCTTTTTTGATCAGTTCTACACGTTGAAGTGTCAAAACAAAACTACAGGGTGTCCCACTCGCTACCGAAACCGGTATTTCTTTAATGCTATTAACACCAATGAAGATATTGCAACAAAATTTGAAGTGGACTTACCTCATTTTGTGCGAAATGTGATGACATCACAACATGTGCTGGAAGTAGCAACCATTTGCGCCCAGACAGCATTGAAACCGGCGTGGTCCGCCAGCCAGCCAGATACGCCTCTTTGCTGTTTTGTTATGCCATTTCGCTGAGCATGTCTACACAATATGGTTGTTGATAGTGAGTGCTCGTGGCTGTTCGCGTACGTGTGAAAATGTATCGGTATGCTCTGGAGGAGCGAGTGTTTATTGTTCGCACTTATTGGAAAACAGAATCGATAAAATCTTGTCAACAGCAATTCCTGGAGAGGTTTGCAGGCAGACATCCGCCGAGTAAGTCCACCATTTGTGCATTGTTAAAGAAATTGAAAACCAAGGGGACTTTATTAGATGACCACGCAGAAGGTCGTCCAATGTCCGAGGAAACGATCCAGAATGTAAAGGGCCGACTACTTGCGTCTCCCAGGAAGTCTCTTTGCCGACTGTAACAGGAAACAAGGTTGTCCAAAGCACTTGTCAACGTGCTGTGAAAAAAGCGAAGCTTCATGTGTACCGTATATCCGTAGTCCACGAACTGGAGCCTGATCATGTGAAACGAGGGACATACTGTTGATGGTTTCAGACATTTCTTGAGAAAAATTCGGATTTTCTGGACTACATGTGGTTCTCGGACAAGGCATGGTTTCACCTGTACGGTTAAGTCAATTTTCAAAATTCCCGTATTTGGGCCAGTGAAAATCCCAACACAAAACATGAAGAACCCTTTCATTCACAGACAATTGGTGTTTGGTGTGGGATGACCAGGCGCCGCATAACTGGCCGCATCGTCTTCGATACAACCATCACAACAACTGCATGTATAGAAATCAACACCTTTGCAAATCAATTGGATGACGAAGAAATTACCACCATGATGGAGTGACATCACACATCAGTATGGCTGAAATTCAGTCCTTTTTCGGCGACCGCGTCATTTCGAAGGGTCTATGGCCACCATGCTCGCCCAACTGATGCCTCCTGATTACTTTTTATGGAGATTTCTAAAGGGGGAGGTTTACCAAAAGAAACCACAAACCATAGATGCTTTGAAAGCAAACATCACTGAAGAAATTCAGGCAGTGGCGGCGGACGTACTGGCAAGGACTTTCCACAATATGGTGCGTCGGGTTCAATGCTGTCTGGATGCAAATGGTGGCCACTTCCAGCATATGTTGTGATGTCATCACATTTTGCAAGAAATGAGGTAAGTCCACTTTAAATTTCGTGGCAATATCTTTATTGGTGTTAATATTATTAAAGAAATGCTGGGTTTGGTAGCAAGTGGGACACCCTGTACTATGCCTATGAAAGTCTTGAAAAGGGTGCTACATCAGTTTTCAACCCATATATTTTGATTGCATCTTATGGATGCAATTTTGAAAATGAGGATACTTAGATAGGAACCTAATACAGATACTTATTGTACGTTTGTGTCAAAAATGTGTTGGAAATGTTGAATTAAAGTAGAACTCCCAAGCTCATCAAGCAAGGTGAGTAACCTATGATAACTATATGAACTGATATACACATTAATAAGTACAGAAAGAAGAATATTAATTTCTACAGAAATACTGTAAGATATATAGGAATTTAATAGGCGAAAATACCAATTATTTAACTGAATGTTGCTGAAGATAAATAATTGGAAGAAAAGAAATGAAAGTGCCTATTTCTTACAGAATTGCACTAATTACACTCTGAGTGCTCCACGTCTGGGCTGACAGGTTTTCTTTTTGCTAAACTTCTGAACTGTATTCAATGAATGATTTTTGATGGAACACTGCATGCATGCACACATGCAAGGGATGTAAGGTCATGTGATGCGCAACATCACAGTCAACCCCGCCTTCTCGTGGTGCATCCTATACCCACTAAAGGGGCTCTGATGACAGCCAATAGTGGTATAACTATACCATCGGGATTAGAGGAAATGCTGTCCCACACTCACCAACCAGCTTGGCCAGTGTGGTGAGTTATGGCCAAACCCCTCCAAAAATGACTCCACAACTTAAATCTTGGACTGTCAATCTCCAGCAGCTGGAATGTACCTGGCCAAGGCAGCGGCCAGTGCAACATGAAGGCAGAGGGTGCTAAGAATCCCCGGAGGACCGGACTAGGCTGCCATTTGATGCTGACCTTGGCTACGTTTAATGGACGCTCCCTATCTTCTAATTCAAAGCTTTTTCAATTGGAAGAGGAACTACAAAGGATCAAGTGGGACATCGTCGGGCTAAGTGAGGTAAGGAGAAAAGGAGAAGATCTCATTGAACTGAAAAGTGGACATCTCTTCTACTATCGTGGGACAGATACTGGCAGAACTAGTGGTGTTAGATTTATAATAAACAAGAAACTGAAGGATAAAGTTGTAGAAGTTGAAAGTTCCTCTAAAAAATTCGTTATCCAACTCTCGAGAAGATACCAGGCTCAGATTATTCAAGCTTATGCACCCACCACAAGTCATCCTGAAGAAGAAATTTAATAATTTTATGAGGAAATTCGTCATCTAAATAATAAAGGCAAGCAGCACTTGAAGATCATTATGGGAGATTTCAATGCAAAAATAGGGCAACAGCAATAGAATGAAACTTCAGTAGGTAAATTCGGTCACAGCAACAGAAACCAGCATGGAAATACTCTCGTAGAGTTTGCAGAGACAGAAGGGTTTTTAATCATGAACTCGTTTTTCAAGAAAAAGCCACACAGGAAATGGACATGGAAACATCCAAATGGGACGACAAGTGAAATTGATTTTATTATGTGTAACAAAAAATTCGTCATCGAAGACTGCAGTGTGCTAAACAAGTTCAACACAGGTAGTGACCATAGATTGGTGAGATGTAAGATGCACCTCAACACTAAACTCGAACGTGAAAAGCTCATAAGACAAACAAAATCTATTGACATAACCAACCTTAAAAAACACCATAATACCTTCAAGTTGGAACTGAAGAACAGATTCTCTGCTTTAGAAGGCCTTACATCAGAAGAAGTGGATATTTCTGAAGTTAACAGAAAAGTAACCAAAACTCTTATGGAAACAGCAACAAAATTAGCTGGGTCTAAGAACAAGTTGCATGTGAACAAATTATCAGGAAAAACCAAAATGTTGATGCAAAAAAGAAGAGATGAGGACAACTAAAGAAGATGCGACTTCCAAAGTGGAATATATACACTGAAGAGCAATTGAATTAGAGATACCTGTCTAGTAACGTGTAGCACCACCTTTCGCCCTGACGACGGCGGCGGCGATTCGTGTCGGCATGGACTCAACAAGACACCGGAAGTGTTGGGCATGAGTGCAAGTTGTGAGATGTGGCCAAACTTGAAAATATTTTGAATATCCCTATAATATGTGACCACCAATCACAATCTATCCTTGAACTATCACCAAGACAGATTCCTGTGGCTTTCAACTCTGTTATAGCATTATAAAGTGAATACCTTCGAACCTCTTCTAAAAGAAAGCTATCTGAGTCATTAATTACTTGAGGCAAGCACTCGCTTAATTTGTCAAATGCTGATAAAGTTGTGTTGCATCTCCGCAGCTTTGGATGCAGTATCGAAAGCCAAATCAACACTTTATTATTGAGCGGCAAGTTTTGCATCATATATATTGCAGTATTTTGATATGCATGTCTTAAATTTTTATAAAATGCAGAGATCCAATTAACTTTCTTCTTTCACAACTCTTGTGCTTCTGAGTAAGCCAACTTTCCAACACTCAAAAATTTATCAGCAAGTTGTATTTCTGTATTTTTGACATCAACACTCAGAAGTTCAATCACACTGCTCTCTGGAATAAATTCAACTTTGATGAATGATCACAAAAATTCCTTGCACAGGACAAACATTTCATAGTGGATTCGGCGTATCACAGGTGCCTCACACTGAAACATTTTAATGAATGAATGGAACTTGGACAATATACCTCTGTATAAGTTCAGGAACAACATGAATTTTTCCTGGAGGTGGATCAGAGAAAGCAAAATTCTGTCTTTTTGTACTTTACCAGCTTTTGTCTTTTTGTTTTGCAAGATAGGACTGAATTACACGTATACGGCTGCGCAGATCATCACACTTTTCAAGTCTTGTAAACATTACTCAAAAGTGCATCTACACTTCCACTCTTCTGTTCCTCATTTGACAAAAAGCTATAATAATACACAATCAAGGCATCATGTAACTCATGGAGTCTGTCGCAAGTGGTTAACATCTGCAGAAAACGTGTTGCAGTGGGCCTTGAAATTTGCTTCGCTGAACTTGAATTTAGCAAAACTTGTACTTCAGAGAATAACTGTTTGGCCTTGGGAGAATCCTGAATGTCATAATAAACATCGCTTGCAAAACCCTCAATAAACATATCGGATTTCTGAAAAAATTGTTTCGCAGAATTATGCACTATATGCACAACATCTCCATGAATATCCAGAAGATTTGGGTTTTCCTTTCTCATTGAAGTCTCCACTCCACCCCTACATCCCCGCATTGTGTTGCAGTTATCCATCAGACAACTTATCACTTGAGTGAAGGCTAAATAATTTTCTGAAAGAAGTTCCTTCACCTTTTGGAAAATGTTGACAGCCATGGCAACATTTTTTTTTTTTTTTTTGATCCAAGAAGATCTGCGACTGTTTTCTTTTGCTCCGCATCATAGAATCGTACCATCACATTGATGATCTTGTCCACTGCATTATTCGTAGCTTCATCTATGTTCAAGGAGAAAATCCTCATCTGAGATAGCTTTATCTGCCTCCAGCTTTGTCAGACAGTTTAAAAAGATCCCCCCCCCCCCTCCACACACACACAATTATTGCATTTCTGCATTGATACCAGTAACTCCCCGATGACTTCTAAAAAGGCAGAATTCTGCCTTTTGGTGGAACTCTTTCACCCCTGTATCCACACCTTTTGGTTTTAATACCTTTGGTTAGAACCTCAAGGTCCTGTTTAAGTGCATTTAAATTGTCTTGTTACAAAATTTCTTTCAGGGTGACAACGAAATGAGCGACCTATCAGACTTTAAAAGAAGGCTAATTGCTGGTGGCTGGCTAGTTTGTGCCTCCGGGACAACAGCTACCAGGGTAGTGGGGGTATCGAGAGCTACTGTGTCTAGCGTCATGACAGCATATGTTTATGACAAAACCTCATCTGTGCAACACAAGAATGGCTGGAAAATGACTCTGACAGAGACAGAAGAGAATTAAAGAGGACTGTTACTCATAATAAGAAGACCAAGGTGCCAAAAATTAGAGCTCAATCTGCATTTCCAGACCGCAGTATCAACGAAAACAGTGCATAGGGAAATACATAAACCAGATATTCATGGCAGAGCTGCTATTGCAAAACCTCTAGTGATCTAGGTGAATGCACAATGGAGACAGCAGTGGTGCTAGGAGCATGGAAGCGTGTAATGTGGTCAGATGAATCCACATTGACACTATTTCCCACAGCAGGACATGTTTATATGTGGAGAACACCATCATAAGCATACAACCTAGACTGTCTGCTCCCAACAGTGCAGCATGGCGATGATTTTGTCATGCTCTGGATGGCCATTTTCTGGTTTTCAGCAGGTCCACCGATCATCTTGAAAGGAAGGATGACTGGCAGGGTGTATGAAACCATTTTGGATGACCAACCAATGGCTCAGGAATTGTTTTCTGCAAGATGATAATGCCCCAATTCACAGAGCTTGAAATGTCTAATCATGGTTTGAGGAACATGAGAACGAACTTTCACTACTTACTTGGCCTCCCCAATCACCAGACTTAATCATCGAGCCACTGTGGTATGTGTTGGAAAACAGAGTAAGATCCTGTTATCCTCCTCCTGAATCTCTCAAGGACCTGGAGCAGTTTTTTCATGAAGAATGGTGTAAGATCCTACTAACCACTATCCAGGATTTGCATGCATCCATTCCAAGGAGGATTCAAGCAGTTTTTAATGCCAAAGGGGGTCCCCACACCCTATTAGGTATGTAAAACCTTCTTTTCCTAGGTGTTAACATTATTCTGTCCAACCCCTGTATGTGCCATCCCTTCACCAAAGAGAACAAACCACCAGTGATTTCTAATAGCTTCTTCAGACACTGATAAAAGAGCAAAATTGTGGCGATTTTGGATTGTGCTTCACATTTTCTTTTGGATAATGTTTCCTCCAGGATTACGAAAGTAGACTTCCTCTTATTCCTATTCCTGGGGAAAAAAAGACTTTACAAACTGATGGGTGCATATAAGGGTCTTTGTGTAAATAGCAATGTACATAAATAGCTACTAGCTTCATAAATAAACTGCTGTATATAGAATCTGCATCCTTTTCTGCACGTTAAGAGTTGGTTGCAGAACTACCTTGAAATTGGGGCAATGAGCTAATCCAGCGATTCATTCTCCCACCTGGATTTACGTAAGTTAGCAATTTGTTGTCAGAAATTGTAATGGTTCTGGACATTAAGTAGCTTGGCCATTCAAGTAGCAATACAGGAACTACAATCCAAATCAAATACAATTTTGATTAATAAAACATAATTGAATATGATGCATATATTTTTAAATCATTACTGATTTTCAAAAACAAACAATATTTTCCTTTTGAAACCAAAATTACCCTGTTGTTTGGTATTCTACGTTGCAAATACTGGTCCTGCGAATTAATACTAAATACTAAATTGAAGAGCATGAGCAGATATGCATTACTTTTCTAGAGAAAAAATCCTTATACAACAAAATATTTTATAACAATGTGTGGGAAGTGGAGTAATACTGCAACATGAACATGGAAATAAATTTGATTTTCTAGAAAACAAATTTTGCAAGTGTAGTGCAGTTCATGCAACAAAATTATATCAGTACACTTATAGAACATATAAAAGTATGGTCAAAGTACCACATTTTCAGTACCCCGTAATATTTTTAAAATATGGAAATAAAGCTAATAACGTTTTAAGATGTGGAACACTAACCATTTCCCAATCTCCAGTTCTGACATCATAACCAGTTTTCCTACATATTCCAATTGCATCTGTGAAATCTACAAGTTGAAATAGAAGTATGTTAGACTTTTGAACATTTAACAACAGAAAATACAAGAAATTATTTTGCATCAATATGTGCTTTTGAAAAAAGCACATATTGATGTAGATAAACTCATAAGCACGGAACAATAGTGACATATATTACATTCTTAACTTTTTAATTCAGAAAATATGCTCATTATTTCTAACATAGAAATGCTGTAATTCACTATTTATCTATGTGACCATCTTTCAGAAAACTTGCATCTCCTGGCGTAGAAACTGAGCCTGCATCTCTTTATTTCTGTTTAAGCATGTTACTACAGGGCTGGAAAAATATGTTCTAGATTTTATTTTTTTTATATGTTCCAGAACTTTTTGAGTCAGCTCCAAAATTTAGGAGCCACATGAAATGAATTCAATTTTCAAAAATAACACATAACTGAATGCGTTGGTTGGTTGGTTGGTTTGTTTTTATGGCGCAAGGGCCATGTCTGGCCAAAGAGCGCCAAACACAAGACAAGACAAGACAAGACAAGACACAGGACAGCCAAACAGTATTAAAAATATGGTAAAAAAACTTAAAACCTGGCTGATTAAGTAAAAGTGAAAAATGAGAGTGATGGAAGGGCTAAAAGACAATGAAACAAACAGCATTAAAAACATGATACAATGTTTAAAATTCGGTTGATTCATTAAAACTGAAAAATGAGGATGATGGAAGAGCTAAAATCTAAATGCGTTTAAAAAAGTCAATTTCTTGTAAAAACGAAAACATAGCGACAGTATTGCAGTGGTCATTGAGGAGCCGCTGCAGTGTAGCGGCGTCCTCTTTCAACAAATGAGAATGAAAGAAATGAAAACGTACATCACGAAAACGAACACAGGTACACAAAAGATGAGTGACGGTGAGTCGGCAGTTGCACGTCTCACACATCGGCGCAGTGTCGCCACACAGCAAAAAGCGGTGAGTGAAACGACAATGCCCAATGCGGAGACGCGCAAGCACCACTTCCTCCCTGCGGTTCCGACGAGATGAGGAGTTCCAGATTTCGAGAGTAGGTTTTATACGATGCAGTTTATTTTCCACCTGTTGGTCCCACAGACCCTGCCACGTTCGTTTGATATGATCACGAACAAGAAATCGAAAATCGCGATGAAAGAGTGGCAAGGGTGTGACGACCAAAGAGGAAGCAGATCTAGCGGCCGCATCAGCACACTCGTTACCCGAGATTCCAACATGCCCAGGAATCCAGACCAATTGAATCTGGACACTGGCCCCGAGCAAGGAACGAAGAAGCCCTCGTACGTTCAAAAGAAAAGGATGATTACAATAGTCCAGCGATGACAAAGACTGCAGGACACTTAAGGAATCCGTATAGACCATAGCACTATGATGAGAACTCGACTGAACATGAAGAAGTGCAAGATACACAGCATGCATCTCCGCCGAAAACACCGTGGCCTCAGCTGGGATCCGCGCTACTGACACGTCATCAACACAGACAGCTGCGGATCCAACGACTCCATGCATCTTAGAGCCATCAGTGAAAATGGGAGTGTATTCAGTTTTGAGGGCACGGTGCTCAGCGAAGAGCTGCTGGTACACTGATGCAGGGGTTGAGGATTTGTCGAAAGACGTAAAGGTGGTATCAACCATGACACCAAGTGGGTGCCATGGAGGATCCCCAAAGCCCCTGGTCGCTGCTACAAGCGACAAGTCGAGCCCTGCATCACGAGCTACGGCCGAAGACCGAAGGTTGGAACGCACGAGGGCCGGTTCGCAAATAAACGAGCATGCTGAGGATGGAAAACTGCACCGTACAAAGGATGGTCTGGAAGAGACCGAAGTTTTAAGTAAAAGTGGACAGACAGCTGCAGACGGCGTAATTCAAGCGATGGTTCGTTCGCATCAGCGTAAAGGCTGGGAATCGGAGATGTTCGAAATGCTCCCGTACAAAGACGCAGCGCCTGATGATGAACAGCGTCCAAAGGCCGGAGAACGGAAGGACGAGCCGAGCCATACACGATACAGCCGTAATCCAGTTTCAACCGAATTAAGGAGTGGTAAATGCGAAACAAAGAGATCCTGTCTGCGCCCCACGAAACTCTCGAAAGGATTTTTAGAATAGAAAGAGCACGCAGACAGGAAATCTTGAGCCGCCGAACGTGCACACGGAACGTAAGCGCACGGTCGACGGTCAGTCCAAGGAACTTGGTCTCCGGCAAAACTGGAATGGCTGCACGGTCCAAATACAGCTCGGGGTCAGGATGGAGGCCACGCCTCCGGCAGAAATGAACACACGCTGTCTTGTCGGGAGAAAGAACGAAACCATTGCTATTCGCCGCTTTAAAAATCTGATTAATACTAGACTGCAACTGCCGTTCAATGAAACGCATGCTCGATGACGAGCAGAAGATGTGCAAGTCATCGACATACACAGTAGCCGAAACCGCAGGAGAAAGATTTGTGAGGAGACAATTAATGCGAAGGATGAACAATGTGACAGATAAAATGCAACCTTGAGGAACACCTTGTTCTTGATGGAATGTTGCAGATAGCGTCGTACCCAGGCGCACCTGGAACACCCGATTGCGAAGAAAATTTACAATAAAGGTCGGAAGATTCCCTCGCAATCCGCATGCGTGGAGGTCACGGATAATCCCGTGCCGCCACGCACGATCATAGGCTTTCTCGATGTCAAAGAATACAGAAACCAGGTGCTGCCTACGCACGAACGCCTCGCGCACAGATGTCTCAAGGTGCAGGAGATGATCGTGAGGTGAACGATGATGCCGAAAACCGCTTTGTGATGGTGAAAGTAATTGATGATGTTCTAAAAAATGAATTAATCGTGAGTTAACCATGCGTTCGAGAACTTTACACAGACAGCTAGTGAGAGCAATTGGGCGATAACTAGAGGGAGACTTAGGATCCTTGCCAGGCTTCGGAAAAGGTAGAACAAAAGCCTTTCGCCAGGACTCCGGGAAACTGTGTTCTAACCAGATGCGGTTGTATAAGATTAAAGGTTCTCGAGAGACGACTGGGAGAGATGACGGAGCATGTCGTAGTGGATGTCATCGGGACCGACAGAAGTAGCCCCGGACCGATGCAGAGCCACCCGAAGTTCACACATGCTGAAGGGGGAGTTATAACCAGTGTCGGTATACGGCGCAAAAGAGATTCTCTGGCGTTCCCGCGGAGGACTGAATCCTATGAAAAAAGGCCGGATACGCCAGATCACTCGAAACGGAGGCAAACGCCTCCCCCAAACAATCTGCAATCTCCCCGACGTCAGCATATGTGCAGCCGTTACTCTCGAGAATGGCAATCTGGTGTGAACTGTAGGTTCCCCGGATCTTACGAATCCTTTCCCACACAGTTTTCGAATTGGCACGTGAGGTAAGAGATGATACATACTGGATCCAAGACTCCCTCTTGCTACGTCGACGCACCAACCGAGCATAGGATTTAGCACGTTTAAAAGCAACGAGATTAGCCTCGGTTGGATAACGCCGAAAAGTAGACCAGGCCTTGTGTTGAGCTCTCCTAGCCGCTGCGCATTTAGGGTTCCACCAAGGTTTCGGAATTCTGGGGAGCTTCGTAGATGTCTTACGAATTGAAAGATCAGCTGCCTGAAGAATACAAGTTGTGACTTTAAGTACAGCTGCGTCGATTGACTCTTGGGTCACCATTTCAGAAGATATCACCGCGGACGATGTGAAGACCTCCCATCTGGCACAATCCATCCTCCATCGAGGTGGGCGGGAGGCAGAATATGGCACGTTTGCATGGTGCCAGAGGACGATTGGGAAGTGGTCGCTCCCGTGGAGATCCTTACACACCGTCCACGACCAGTCAGCAATGATCGATGGTGAACCCAAGGTCAAATCGATCGCACTGAAAGATCTTGTCGGCTCATGGAAGTAAGTGTCAGCACCGGTGTTTAAAAGGCACACAGAGGCCAAGCACAGAAGAGACTCTATGCGACGACCTCTAGCGCTGGCACTACCCCACAAAGGATGATGAGCATTAAAGTCACCCAAAAGAAGGAAGGGAGAGGGCAGCTGATCAATCAAGCTCTCCAGAACAGAGACGCTAACATCCTCATCCGGTGGTAGATAAACACTGCAAACAGTAAGAGGCACAGGCATAGAAATACAAACCGCCACAGCCTGCACAGTTGTGGAAACCGCGACGGAAGATACCGGAACCCTGTGAGGGACGAGAATAGCGACACCCCCACAGGCTATATTTCCAGACGAGTGGTCTGTCCGAAATGCACTGTAGCCTCGAACTGAAAGCAGGTCCGATGGTTTAAGCTTTGTCTCCTGAAGACAAAGGCACACCGGAGAGTACAAATAAAGCAGATGTTTCACGTCATCAAAACTGGTGCGAAAACCTCGGCAGTTCCACTGAATTATTGAACCCATGGGTAAAAATGAAATGAAAAAGGAAATGATTAAACTTGGTCAGCCTCCATTTCCTCTGGTGAGCGTTCCCCCAGATTTGGTGGTGTGTGACCAGGGGCCAAGATTGGTGAATGCTTTGTCCCAAGTGTCTTGGCGGGATTTGCTCGCCGTTGATTGTTTGGCTGAGACTTTGAAGGAGAAGAAATGCTCTTCTTATCCTTGACCTTGGTGTTGGTGTTAGTGTTGGCGTTTTTGCCAGAAGAAGTGGACTGAGTTCCCTTGCTGTTGTTGGAGTGAGTCTGCTTCGGTGAAGTGGCGGATGCCGCTTTCAGACTCCTAGCTCGCGACTGGAGTGCCTCCAGTCCGGCTGCGATGATTTCCTCCATATTGAATGGACAGTTAGGGGAGATCTGAACGTCGGTCTGAATGCCAACCGTAGATTTGGCAACCACCACTGAAGCGTATGATCGCCGATCAGATGTAACGGGAACCACTCTTCTTCTGGCCTCAGGATAGGAAATATTTTCCACCGTTTTGAGCCTTTGGATTTCCTTCTCCTCCTTCCACTTGGGACAATCTTTGGCTGATGCTGGGTGTGAACCCTTGCAGTTCACACAAAACTCGGCCTCGGCCACACATTCTGAGAGTAGATGCTCTGTGGCACCACAGCGTCCACACCTAGGAGTACTCCTACATGACTGCTGAGAGTGCCCGTACGACTGGCACCTAAAACATCTCAACGGGTTAGGAATGTACGGTCGTACCTCGAGGTGGAGATACCCTGCCTTGATGGATGTAGGCAGGGAAGGGCAGTTGAATGTCAAGATAATGTTCCAGGATGGGACAAACTGCCCATTCCTCCTGAAAGAAATACGCCGCACACCCGTAACATGTTGGCTCCTCAGTTCTTCGAGAAGTTCCTCCTCAGTGCAATCAATAAGATCCCGAGAGGAGACAACACCTCGAGATGAATTTAGGTAACCGTGTGGTGTTATTTTGACCGGAGTCTCAAGCAGCATGCTGGTGTTGATAAGTGTGGAACTGTAGGCCACAGTAGACATCTCAACAAGATCTCCAGACTGGAGCTTCTTGACGCTCTTAGGAGAGCTTGCAATTGATTGCAGCGCTTTGTGGATCCAAAATGGACTTTTGGCACTCAAAGGCTTTGAAGGGTCCAATGAGTGCACAAAAAAGAATCTAGCATTGGAAACATCTGCGACAAATTTTTTGGCGGAAGGACCTGAACCTTCCTCCATACTTCTTTTAGTTTTGGGTTCATGGGAAATTTCATTGAGAGCCATGAAAAAATTTAAAGGATTCATCCGCCGACTTCCCCACCCACAATCGAGCCCAACAAGGGAGAACCGGAGGTCCGCAAGCCCAAGTGGACGCAGGACACGGCTCTAGGGATAGCAAGCGGATATAGCAAGTTGATAGGGCAGACATGCGCTCGGCGAGCACCCAGACTTTCCCATGCCTGGGGAACACCCCTTTGGCATGCCCACCCTATCCCCAGACTCACCCTGTCGTACGAGACGACAAGCCGTTAGAGGTCTGGGCTCCACTCGGCCACAGACCTCATTGACTAGGAGTGGGTTAGTTCCCAGCCGCCCGTTTAGGGTGAAGCAGGGGGCAAAGAGGAGTGTTGGCAACTGGCGACAACAACACCCAGGCCTCCAGAAACCTCAGCCTCCAGCATCCCCTTTTCCACCTTACGGGTCACCGCACACGGCAAACGTGCAGGCAGGTCTAGCTAACCAGCTCGGAAAAACAAAGAAAGAAACATGAAATGGAGAAGACAGGAAAGAAAACGAGAAACTAAAATCCTGGGCTGGCGCATAATCACAACCTCAGCAACCTACAACTGAGGCGGGTTCATGTATAGTGAAAAAACATAAAAAAGTGAAATTCATCACATATAGTTCATGTTGGCTCGGGCCGTGGGGACGCCATCCCCCATCAGCTGGATGAACAGCTGTCCCTTCGGTTATATAATCGTTCAAGACGAAATGAAATACTGATCCGTCACAAGGTCAGCTCGGGCCGTGGGGGCGCCGCTCCCCAAATAACTGGAAAACCAGTTATCCCCGTGCGGGGAACTGAATGCGTGGTGATGATGCTTATATGCAAAATATTCTAATGTATTTGCTGCCATTTTTTTTTTACCCAAACCCATATATTGCTAAATAAAATTCTAATTTGGTTTATAATTTCCTTTTCCTGTTCTTCCAGTCGCTACTCTCAAAAATTTGAAACATTAGATTTTGAATTTATAAAAATTAATTTATTGAAGTTAAAATTTGTACAAACTCAAAATTACATATTTTCCTTCATATAATCTGCAGACTGTGGAATTCTAAAAAAAAATTCTGTTCATATAATCTGCAGTGGCATATAAATCCACAGGCCATGAAATTCAGAAACAAAAACCATTTTATGCATAATCCACGGAAGCACATAATCGGTAGACCAGAAAATTCAGAAAAAAAAAATTATCATGTATCTGCAGCAATGTTAAGTGTCTGTGAAATTAAAAAAGTATATATATATATATATGTTCCAGATCAGGAGTCAGAAATCACCAACTATAAATACACACAAAAAAAAAAAAAATCATGTATTCGACCACTTGCAACTTATCTTCAGGGAAAGACATCCCCAGCAACTCAAGGTTTCATGTGGGTGAAATTTATAAAATTATATAATTAGCCCAATAAAATGTCTATTTAGATTTTGGTTAATACATACATACATACATACAATTTATTTTGCAAGTGATCTTACGGTTAGCCTCCAAGGGATGATCTGCTGTGCAATAATGCCAACAGGAAAAGGTACCTCTAAAAATCTAAACAGTTAATATAAAATTAAGCTTCAAAATGAATATTGATCAGATGCCAGTTAGTTGTGTCACCTTGGCCAAAAAACTCCAACTCAGTGAGTTTCATTCCAGAACCCTTAGGTGGACTGGAATGATCAACTGGAACTGTCAGCTGATCCCCCACAGTGATATACTTTTGTACTTTTCAAGACTCAAAAGAAGATAATAAAAAGGACTCAAAAGAAGATAATAAAAGGACTCAAAAGAAGATAATAAAAGGACTCAAAAGTGTGGGATATAATTGGGCCTACCTTGCTTGAGAAGACTGGTTCACCATGGAAGGAACCTGACTTAAGAAGCGGAACATGAGAAAGAGAATGCAGCAGAGTGAGTGTAATATTGGCAAATGGAATATTAGGAGAATAATTGAAAAGATTAAGTTGAAGAAATTAGTAAATATCAATCACATGTGTTCTGTTGAAGTGAACGAAACTAAAAAGAGAGAATTTGGAATAGAAGTCAGTAAATTCTCTTTGTGTGGTTTGGAGTGTTGCACGATGAAAGAGGTCACAAGCTGCTGTAGGTGTGACTTTAGGCGAAAAGATGAATGATTTAATTCACTATGGTTGAATGAGTGAGCTACATTTGAAAGTGAAGCTTCAGAGAATAGTACCGTAATTTTTGCCGTATAATCTGCGGATTATCTGCTATAAAAGTTTAAAATATAGTTCTGCGGATTATATGCCAATTTGGATAATATGCAGATTTAAAACAAAAAAAAGTTTTTACGGCCCTTCGATTTTAAAAAAATCTGCAGCGAAATTGTGCAGGGGGTGGGGGGGGTATAATTGGAAAAGGGACTCCCTCACAAAAATGTTCCTCAGTTCAGGAGTCTGTACAGAGCGGGAAGGATTGTTGTAATAAAAGATCGGTCAAGTTGTGGGAAGAAACAGCGTGGGGTCATTTTGAATCGTTGAGTAGGACAACTCTGACAGTTGTGCCATCTGTTTTTATCAACCAGCCAATTAATACACGCACTGCTCTTGCTGCACAAACCTATGTGTTCCTCCTTTCAGATCTCATGTGCGCTGCCTTGTTTAGTGCGTCTTTCACAGTTTTGACCAATGTTGTTGCTGCTATTTTCCTTCATTGCTATTCATGTCTTTGAAAAGGAAACGTTTCAGTTACACTGCTGAATTTAAACTTAAAGTGGTGGACACAATTGAGGATGATCGTGTCACTGAGTGATAGTTTTGAGGTCAGAAAACAATCGCACAGTAACATGCTGAAAGCTGCCGTCTAAAACGTAAAGAAATCCATCAGTAAATTCCGCATGAAGAATTCATGGAAGTTTTTAAGTGGCCCACATATAAGCTGATCCCCCAACTCTGAAAGCAGGATTTCCTCCAAAAACTTTAGACTTATACGCGAGTACATACGGTATTTCTGTTACTTGTTATGTATCGGCCTTTCATCATTGGCAAGGTGTAATGCAATACTCTGGATGTAGCTGCATCGGCATAATCTATGGATGCCACGCCCTTTATCTGTTTGGAGATAAAAATATGGAAAAGTAACCTTTAAAAATGAATTTCTTCATTTAATAAAATCGCTCCCCCCCCCCTCTTACTTCTTCGGATTCCTGGATCATTTTATGTGACCGATTTTTCTGTCGGAAATTCCACTTCCAGTTCAACATCTATGATGTGCAGATTATACGGCGATTTTTTTTCCTGAATGTCACAGTCTGCGGATAATCCAATGAAAATTATGGTAATTACAGCAGGGTATGATGCTCTTTGAGTTTTTGCATCTTCTGATAAGGATTATTTCTGGAATGAACTAAAATGTTTCAAACCAGTTTCATGCTAAGGAGAAAGTTACTCTACCATGTCACAATAGGTGTTCAGAATGAGATATCTTACAATGTTCTTGGTAAGTTTCACCCTAGGGTAAAAAATAGATAATGGTGAAAGATTAATAGAAATTTTGCATTGAGAATGGGTAGTGAGTACTAAATACATTTTTCAATCACACACACATGCATGGAAGCATTATACTCTGGAACACAAAAGTGCAATAGATTTAGTCATTTGTTATCAGTGCCTGAAACATTTAGTTGGCGCTTGTATTATGAAAAGTGCGTACGTTGGTTCTGATCATTACCTGTTAGTGCTACGAGTGAAACTGAATGTTGGTTCAAGAAAAGATGTTATGACGATGCCTGTAACGAAAAGAATAATGTTGAAATAATTCAACCTGAAGACCATCAGCATTACACTGAAATGCTCATTGTTTGGCTGAATCAGTTGAAGGTATATGAGAGGGATGTGCAAAGGAAGTGGACTTGTTTTGCTGTATTGTCACTGTTGCTGAAGAAGTTTGTGGTGCTTTAACAGTAGGTTGAAGCACTCTACAGTGGAACAATGAGATTAAAGCAGCAGCAAAGAGTAAGTACAGTACTTACTTACTTGTCTTGGATAATTTTGATATGACTGGGAATTTTCTTGAATATGTGAAAGCTATTTATGTTCACAGCAAAACATGTGTATGTGTGTTTGTTTTTTTGATTGGAGGTTTAACGACCACCGTGAGCAACTCAATGGGCTATAAGCAGTCGCCCGTCCCTAATTTAGGGCCACTGGTTCCAGGGAAGGGAGAGAGCCAGTGCCGTAAGACAAACACAACATCCATGCCTCACCGGGATTCGAACCCGAACCCCTTCTGTGCGAATTATCAGAAGCCATCGCTTAGACCACTGCGCCACCGGGGCGGCCCATGTGTGTGTGTATGTGTGAATGGTGCTTTATTAAATTAGTTTTCCATGGATGCAGAAGTCATACTAGGTTGAATAATGTCACCATGGCTATTCAATATATTTCATGATGCCTGGATGAGCAATGACAAAATAGGCAGCCTTGTTTTATGTCTTGAGAATTTTTGTGTGAAGGTCACCATACACTGATGGCGCAGTCCTGTTGTCTGAGAGTGCAAGTGAGTTGTGCAGAATATGTTGTCTAGGATGAACAAAGTACGTATGAAATTCAAACTGAGTATAAATAAGGGAAAAAAACAAAGTCATGGTTTTTGAGTGTAAAACAGTGCTGAATGGTACAGAGGTACACCAGGTAAATGAAATAGGGTATTTAGGAGGCATGTTTGACAGAGAAAAAAGATTAAACAGTAAAATAAGCTGTGTTTGTGAATTCAGCATTGAAAGTCATAGCTGCTCCCCCTAAAGCAGCTATGATTGGATGGATGGGTTCTCCAAAATGTCCAGAATGACTGTACATGGGAGTGAAATTGCTACTACTCCAATGTGTAGTAAAGATATCTTACAGATTCTGCATATCAAAATGATGCCTCCAAGTTTTTTATCTACACACAGAAACAATGTGCTTGTATTAGAAGCACAAATTACTTCATAACAAAATAAATGCAGGACTGATTACCCAATAACTAAACTGAGAGAATACACTTCATTTTGCAAAAAGTCTGTTTAGTATACTAAGCAAACAAAATTATAATTTCTGCATGAGATATGCCAGTGGGCAACAATTTCATATAAATCATAGTAATTTAATGTTCAACTGTAATAAAATTACCAATCTGCAGCACCAGCTACAGGGTGGAACTGTAGCATTCACCTTAATAACAGAAACTCTACTGCAAAACAAGTGTTCAACTATTGATCTAAAATTGTACACTAACATCTATTTTTAGGACTGTAATTAATTTCCTTAAAAGTTCAACATGTGATGCTTTTCATTGTCCTACAACCACATACAGTGGGGTCTCTTCATGGCAGAAGCAATAACTGAGGAAGTGGAAAAGTAAAATGTGTGTGCTCAAAGCACAACGGAATTCACCAGTGCAAAGTAGTCAGGAACTGAGCACAGTAATGCCACTGTTAAAAAGAAGATACATCATGTTCAGCATAATCAGACAGAATTGCAGTTTTGTTGAAAAACTTTATTAAAAACTCATAAATAGTTCATTTTTCATTTTCTTATTCTGCAGTGTTCAAAACAAAGTTTCACATTCAAAATACTGTTTTGGTTTACCCTCATAATACAGTAATCATGCTGAATTATAGTATGTAGTACATTAAATAATTCTATGTATAACAAAAATTTATAAATAATAAAATTTAGTAAACTAAGTAGTAAATGAAAAGAGATATTCACTTACTCTCTACATTTGATATGTAGACACCATATTAATATTTTGGCCAAGATCTGAACCTAATTTACAACAGTTTATTTCAGCCATTAACTTTTATCCATCTATCAAGACTACTGTTGAAGAAGAGAAGATCTGTTGCCTTGCATACTTGGACATATATTATATAATAATGGTAACAAAACAGAATATTCAGTTCATTAAAAAAAAAAACCCTTCTTGCCAGTTATTATTCCTTTCAATTCTGCTCATCCATGGAGATACAAAATGTCTGCTCTACGATCATATCTTAATAGGGCTATCACTCATTCCTCTACAGCAGAAGCACAGCAAAGAGAATTGAATTCATGTGGATACTGTCTATGGCAAAGCAATTTGGTTATAGTGCAGCCACAGTAACTGCTTTATACGACAGCATAAGAGCAACTGTGCACAGATGTAAATATAAACAAGAGAAAGCAAAAGAACTTTTGTGGGAGCATACCATACATTCCTGAAATGTCAAATATTTTGAAGAAAATGTAAGAAAATAGATTCGGATATAGCTGAGAAAGTAATTGATAATGGTACTACTTTAACTAATAATAACAACAGAAGTGTCTTGGATACTGCTGGAGTTTATGTCATTACAACAATTCATGCAGACATAAATGCCCATGATGTTAAAATGTATATTGGAAGTACAAGGCAGAGATTGAAATCAAGATTATATAAACATATTTATAACTGGGAAAATAGAGATGAAAAACATATCTCATACAAAATTGTATTAAAAATCAGACTAAACCTGATTGAGAAAATGCTAAGATCCTTACAAAATGTTAAGATCCTTACAAGGTTGAAGACACATCAGATACTATTATCAGAATCAATTAGGACAAAGAAAATGCATAAGAGTAATTGTAACTTTAATACGCCAGTTAACTTGCCATATCCATAGAAATTTTTAGTTGAAAAAGAAAATGAAACATTTGATAGAAAATAAAAAGAAGAAACAATTGGTATGAATATATTCCAGTAATGATAGAACTTCATTATCGACAGATCGCGCCAGCAACAAGAGAGACAAAATGACATAGCTTCCACTACTTTCTGATGAAAATATCACATAACATTGGCACATGCGCAGCCGGCATAGATGTGGAATGACATGGGGGTTAGTTAACTATGTGCCATGTAACACCATCATTAGCGTTGAAGATGACTACAGCAAACGCACATCAAAACATGTTTGCTGTGACTGAAGGGCATTTGTACTTGACATGTGCTAGGCTTTTCGAGGGCTTCTGGTTTGTCTCGTTCATTTGAAATTCATAACTTTTAGCGTCCATGGTACATCTACGTGCTGGTGCTTTTATACCTTTCAATAGTTTTTATCTCACCGATTCTTTATTTTCGAATATTTGGTATTTTGGATATTCGTACATTTGCATATTTTAACCTTAATTTTGGTCTTTTTTATAAAAAATACATTTCAAGTGTAACAGAATAATATATGGATGTTCACCAATGGAACAGCTCATTACGATAATGTGACTGGACACATTTAATTATAGATAATGGACGACGAATTGACTCCAGTTAAGGTGAGTCAGGTTATTGTATATCTTTGATTACTTTTTATATTTTTTTGCCATTTTGTGCTA
Organism: Macrothele yani; assembly: GCA_039090855.1. Classification (NCBI taxonomy): domain Eukaryota; kingdom Metazoa; phylum Arthropoda; class Arachnida; order Araneae; family Macrothelidae; genus Macrothele; species Macrothele yani. The sequence goes on from CM076990.1 coordinate 4,483,446, forward strand.
TGCCCTTTGGTACTTTCTTGACATTGATGTCATAACGTGCTGAACAGTATTTACATGACAAATTTATTTGTTCAATTAATAAGTATATAGTACTATAGTTACCAAAAAACATGACAACTACAAAATGACCCAGAATACAAAACCTGCACAAAATTAATCCTCCCTCTGGCTCCTTATCAGGTCTACATATTAACTTCAAATATTCTACACTGCTCTACATGCTTGATCGAGGGTTCTTGATTAACCAATAAGTCCTACTTCAGTAGTCCAATAGGAAAACCTCATATATTCCTTTTACCATGATCTGATATCAATCAGTGCTGGTTATTATACAAAATATCAACAGAACATCAAATATACTAATTTTTTTGTTGAAGACTGACACTATTTAAAAATAAATGTTAGAGCTTACCAACACCTGAGGCATCTAAAGATTTCCCTTTAAACTTATTAAAGGCTTCTGATGCTGGAACCTTTATTTGTTCAACACTGTCACTTTGATCCTGAAATTAAATGTAAAATGATACATTCGTATGATCTAAAATTCTTCACAAATGCTATTTATATGACGAATAAAATTAACTGTGACAATGTGGATTGCTTGTAATAAAAGTTTGATATGTACAGTAACATACTATATGCCTAGGTAAACCTGTTCTTCACACACAATTATTCAGAACATCATTCTCTATGCCAACCACTAATATGTACAGGATGACACTTCTTTACATAAACTTTCAAAAACCATCAACAATTTTGCATTTCTTGAGAAGTATCACTATGGAATATAAATCGGATCAGCATGGGGTTTTTTTGTTTTACAAGTGAGATGATGCATTGTATGGTGAAGCTTGCCCTAACAAGTTCAACCTACTTCTGAGCATGTGGTTCATTTATCTCTTCTCTAATTTTTGCAATTAAGAGCTAGAGGGTTAAGTTGTTTTTCATTCTCTGGAAGATGCTATAATCTGATTTCAGCTTTTTGCAATTTTAAAGTGCCAAAAGTCCTCAATGTTGTAAAACAGCACTGCCATCCATTTGGTGCAAGTCACAGTGCTAGTTCCAAGAGAAACTGCCTCATTAAAGTGGATGATTAAAAAAACCCCAAGTATTATTCAAAAACGATAAAAAAAATCTGTGATAAATGTAGGGAAACAATTTCAAAGCTACTTGAAACATGCCAGAAATCAAGAAGCTGTCTCTCCACAGAGATCACAGAGTGTGCATGTGATGATGAAAAAAAGTAGACCCCAGCTTTAATACTAAACCAAGCCATGCTGTTCCTTCCTTAAACACAACTCTTCAATTAGTAGAAGGGTCACCAATATCCACTAAAAAGCTGTCACAAAAAAAGATACCCAAAACAGAAACAGCAGCATATGAGAATTTTTTTTTTTTTTTTTTTTGAGAAATTTTTTTTCAATTTAACAAGTTTTAGTTGTAGTTAATTAAATTTAACATGTTTCAGTAGTAGCTGATTCACTCTAACATGTAAAATGTTTCAGTAATAGTTAATTCACTTTAACATGTTTCGATAGTAGTTAATTCAATTTTAAACGTTTCAGTTACTGACCCAGTTACTATTGACAATTGCAGTTACTGACCCTTCCTAGTCAGTAACTGCAATGACTGATTAAGAAGGTCACCTAGAATAAATAGTTGTTCAAAAAATTTCAGAGAAATATTATATAAAAATTTCCATGTTTGACTTGCTTTGGGCATGAACAATACTACTAAAAAAATCTTCCCTCCCATAAAGCAATGTCCTGCTATGATGAAAACTGGCCTACAGTGCAAACTGCAATTGTGGATGAACCTATGTAGAAGAAACTGGGAGACAACTTAGAACCTGTGCAGTAGAACATAAAGATGCTATAAGAAATGTTGCCAGCAAAAGAGGACTTGACACATTCAAAACACTGGGACTTCATAAAAATTTTCTCACATCAACAGCACTTTATGAAAAGGAAGTTCAAAGATGGTGTGGAAATTGGGAAAAGAAGAGGTGTCACAATTAATGAACAGGAAGGATGGGTACTACCACACAAGTGGCAACACTTACTCTCTTAAGTCAGTCCCAACAACGGGTTGGGGGGTGCAACCCAAAATTTGACACACAAAAACAAAAAAAATCCATCCTTGTAAACCTTATTAAATTTAACAAAATTCCATCACTAGGATTTGCCATTACATCATTAACACTTTTTAGTGAGCTACTGAGCAGACTCTTGATAACAGCTTAACATACAGACATCATTAGAGCTATTAAAGACAGCATAACATACAGACAATGGGTAACTACAGACAGAACAACTCTGGAAGTAACTATGAAATAATGAACTGACTTTCCTGATTCTTTTGCTGAGAAGCTGGACAACTTACTTTGATGTTGTTGTTTATATATATATTTTTTTTTCTTTTTTTAAGAGCATAGCCGAAAACATAAAAAAAAACTTTAAATTTAAAACGAAAGTTGCAAAATAACCTGAAGATCAAAACGCGCAACGCAGCAGTTATGAAAATTCAGAATTCACATTCTATTAAGAAGAGACCGAAGCAAAAAAATTTTTTGACTCATACCAAGTACAACATAGAAAAGGTTATGTATTGACCGGTGTGAGTAAAAAGAGAAAAAAATAGAACTGAATGTAGAAAGTGTGCAGAATACTGAGCCTTGGCTTTATCAAGGACCAGCAAAAACTCTGCATTTTCTCACTTCCACAAAGACCTATTTGGAAATGGGTTTCTGCAAAGTCATAGATGCAAGTAATAAGCCCACCAAAAATAAAAAAAAAAAAATATATATATATATATATATATATATATATATTTTTTTTTTTTTTTTTTTAAATATATATATATATATATATGGGATGTAAGGTCAGGTGATGCGTAACATCACAGCCTCTCCTTGACAAATGTCAACCCCGCCTTCTCGTGGTGCATCCTGTTCCCACTAAAGGGGCTCTGACGACCGCAAATAGCGGTATAACTATACCATCGGGATCTGAGGAAATGCTATCCCACACTCACCAACCCGCTTGGCCAGCGTGGTGAGTTATGGCCAAACACCTCCAAAATGACTCTACAACTTAAATCTTGGCCCTCAGTCTCCGGCAGCTGGAATGTACCTGGGCAAGGCAGCGGCCAGTGCGACATGAAGGCAGAGGGTGCTAAGAATCCCCGGAGGACCGGACTAGGCTGCCATTTGATGCTGACCTTGGCTACCTACAACGGACGCTCCCTATCTTCTGATTCAAGGCTTCTTGAATTGGAAGAGGAACTACAAAGGATCAAGTGGGACATCGTCGGGCTGAGTGAGGTAAGGAGAAAAGGAGAAGATCTCATTGAACTGAAAAGTGGACATCTCTTCTATTATCGTGGGACAGATACTGGCAGAACTAGTGGTGTTGGATTTATAATAAACAAGAAACTGAAGGATAAAGTGGTAGAAGTTGAAAGTTCCTCTGACAGAGCTGCACGACTCGTTATCCAACTATCGAGAAGATACCAGGCTCAGATTATTCAAACTTATGCACCCACCACAAGTCATCCTGAAGAAGAAATTGAAGAATTTTATGAGGAAATTCGTCATCTAAATAATAAAGGTAAGCAGCACTTGAAGATAATTATGGGAGATTTCAATGCAAAAATAGGGCACCGGCAACAGAATGAAACTTCAGTAGGTAAATTCGGTCACGGCAACAGAAACCAGCGTGGAAATACTCTCGTTGAGTTTGCAGAGGCAGAAGGATTTTTCATCTTGAATTCCTTTTTCAAGAAAAAGCCACACAGGAAATGGACATGGAGACATCCAATTGGGACGACAAGTGAAATTGATTTTATTATGTGTAACAAAAAATTCGTCATCGAAGACTGCAGTGTGCTAAACAAGTTCAACACAGGTAGTGACCATAGATTGGTGAGATGTAAGATGCACCTCAACACTAAACTGGAACGTGGCAAGCTCATAAGACAAACAAAATGTATTGACATAACCAACCTTAAAAAACACCATAATACTTTCAAGTTGGAACTGAAGAACAGATTCTCTGCTTTAGAAGGCCTAACATCGGAAGAAGTGGATATTTCGGAAGTTAACAGAAAAGTAACCAAAGCTCTTATGGAAACAGCAACAAAATTAGCTGGGTCTAAGAACAAGTTGCATGTAAACAAATTATCAGGAAAAACCAAAATGTTGATGCAAAAAGAAGAGAGATGAGGACAACTAAAGAAGATGTGACTTCCAAAGTGGAATATATAGAGCTATGCAAGACAGCACGAAAAAGTATCACTGAAGACGTAAGGAAATTCAACTGTGAGCTAGTGAGGAAAGCAATTGAAAACAACCAAAGCCTAAAGATAGCAAAGGGACATCTCAGTAAGGGAAGAAAACAGATTATGGCTCTGAGAAAAGAAGATGGTTCTATAACAAGAAATAGAGGCGAAATTTTGACAAGAGTGAAAGATTTCTACTCCAAATTATATGAAAGGGATGATACATGTACTCCAGACATCATGAAAGGTACCAGAGTTCTTCCAGTCCTCCCAGCAGAAGTTGCTCATGCAATCAAGAACATGAAGCGGGGGAAAGCTCCAGGAGAAGATGGAATTACTATAGACATCATACAAGAAGCAAGTGGAGAAATTGAAACAGTACTCGCCCAAATTTTCACTCGATGCCTTAATGAAGGGAAGATTCCTGAGGATTGGAACAATGCTACAATGATCCTGCTACATAAAAAAGGTGACATTGAGGATCTCAGGAACTACAGACCTATCAGCCTCCTATCAGTGGTTTATAAAATCTTCACTAAAGTTCTTTCACACCGCTTGAAGGTAACACTGGACATGGCTCAACCGAGAGAACAAGCTGGATTCAGGAGTGGCTACAGCACAATAGATCATATCCACGTACTGAGAGAACTAATTGAAAGAGCGAGGGAATATGAACTTCCATTGTGCATGGCTTTTATCGATTATGAAAAAGCCTTTGATTCGGTGAAACCATCAGCAGTTACCACGGCTCTGAAATCCTGCGGTATTGAAGATGCATACATTAATATTATTAATAACATCTATGAAAATGCAAGTGCAAAGATTCGGCTGTTTGAAAATACAACACACATAAAAATTGGAAAGGGAGTGAGACAAGGTGACACCATATCTCCGAAGCTCTTTAATGCTACATTGGAAAATGTCTTTCAATCACTGAACTGGGAAAACAAAGGGATAAAGATTAATGGAGATTATCTAACCCACCTTCGTTTTGCTGATGACGTAGTCATTTTTGCAACTACCCCATCAGAGCTGCAGAGTATGATCCAGGAACTTGCTGACAAGAGTAAAGAAGTGGGATTAAAAATGAACTTTCAGAAGACAAAAGTGATGTTCAATGCTTTTACAAGAAATGAAGATTTATCGATTGATGGAGAAAAACTGGAGACAACAGATACGTATGTTTATCTTGGACAGCAGATATCAAGTGAGGGTCACATTGATGAAGAAATTAATCGGCGTACAAAACTTGCCTGGAGAGCTTTTGGAAGAAACAGCATAATTTTCAAGAGCAATATGCCATTATGTCTTAAAAGAAAAGTGTTTGATCAATGCATCCTTCCAGTGCTTACGTATGGTGCAGAGACGTGGACCTTAACTAAAAGAGACATACAAAGGCTGCAGACAACTCAAAGCAGCATGGAGAGGTGCATGCTTGGTATAACCAGGAGAGATAAGAAGAGGAACTCGTGGATCCGAAAAATGACGAGAGTGGAAGACATCATGATCAGAGTTAAATCCCTGAAATGGCAATGGGCTGGACATACTGCCAGAAGGACAGACCATAGATGGACAGCCGAAATTTTAGATTGGATTCCAAGGGACAGGAAAAGACCCAGAAAAAGACCACATGGGAGATGGGTGGATGAAATTCGTAAATATGCGGGAGTGACATGGAGGAGACTGGCACAAGACAGACTGTTGTGGAGGAAACTTGGGGAGACCTTCGTCCAGCAGTGGATTGATAATGGTTGACAATGATGATGATGATATATATATATATATATATATAGGAGAAAAGGAGAAGATCTCATCGAACTGAAAAGTGGACATCTCTTCTACTATCGTGGGACAGATACTGGCAGAACTAGTGGTGTTGGATTTATAATAAACAAGAAACTGAAGGATAAAGTTGTAGAAGTTGAAAGTTCCTCTGACAGAGCTGCACGGCTTGTTATCCAACTCTCGAAAAGATACCAGGCTCAGATTATTCAAACTTATGCACCCACCACAAGTCATCCTGAAGAAGAAATTGAAGAATTTTATGAGGAAATTTGTCATCTAAATAATAAAGGTAAGCAGCACTTGAAAATAATTATGGGAGATTTCAATGCAAAAATAGGGCAACGGCAACAGAATGAAACTTCAGTAGGTAAATTCGGTCACGGCAACAGAAACCAGCGTGGAAATACTCTCGTTGAGTTTGCAGAGGCAGAAGGGTTTTTCATCTTGAACTCCTTCTTCAAGAAAAAGCCACACAGGAAATGGACATGGAGACATCCAAATGGGACGACAAGTGAAATTGATTTTATTATGTGTAACAAAAAATTCGTCATAGAAGACTGCAGTGTGCTAAACAAGTTCAACACAGGTAGTGACCATAGATTGGTGAGATGTAAGATGCACCTCAACACTAAACTTGAACGTGGCAAGCTCATAAGACAAACAAAATCTATTGACATAACCAACCTTAAAAAACACCATAATACCTTCAAGTTGGAACTGAAGAACAGGTTCTCTGCTTTAGAAGGCCTAACATCGGAAGAAGTGGACATCTCTGAAGTTAACAGAAAAGTAACCAAAGCTCTTATGGAAACAGCAACAAAATTAGCTGGGTCTAAGAACAAGTTGCATGTAAATAAATTATCCAGAAAAACGAAAATGTTGATGCAAAAAAGAAGAGAGATGAGGACAACTAAAGAAGATGTGACTTCCAAAGTGGAATATATAGAGCTATGCAAGACAGTACGAAAAAGTATCACTGAAGACGTAAGAAAATTCAACTGTGAACTAGTGAGGAAAGCAATTGAAAACAACCAAAGCCTAAAGATAGCAAAGGGACATCTCAGTAAGGGAAGAATACAGATTATGGCACTGAGAAAAGAAGATGGTTCTGTAACAAGAAATAGAGGCGAAATTTTGACAAGAGTGAAAGATTTCTACTCCAAATTATATGAAAGGGATGATACATGCACTCCAGACATCATGAAAGATACCAGTACCAGAGTTCCTCCAGTCCTTCCAGCAGAAGTTGCACATGCAATCAAGAACATGAAGCGGGGAAAAGCTCCAGGAGAAGATGGAATTACTGTAGACATCATACAAGAAGCAAGTGGAGAAATCGAAACAGTACTCGCCCAAATTTTCACTCGATGCCTTAATGAAGGAAAGATTCCTGAGGATTGGAACACCGCTACAATGATCCTGCTACATAAGAAAGGTGACATTGAGGATCTCGGAAACTACAGACCTATCAGCCTCCTATCAGTAGTTTATAAAATCTTCACTAAAGTTCTTTCACACCGCTTGAAGGTAACACTGGACATGGCTCAACCGAGAGAACAAGCTGGATTCAGGAGTGGCTACAGCACAATAGATCATATCCATGTGCTGAGAGAACTAATTGAAAGAGCGAGGGAATATGAACTTCCATTGTGCATGGCTTTTATCGATTATGAAAAAGCCTTTGATTCGGTGAAACCATCAGCAGTTACAATGGCTCTGAAAACCTGCGGTATTGAAGATGCATACATTAATATTATTAATAACATCTATGAAAATGCAAGTGCAAAGATTAGGCTGTTTGAAAATACAACACACGTAAAAATTGGAAAGGGAGTGAGACAAGGTGACACCATATCTCCGAAGCCCTTTAATGCCACATTGGAGGGTGTTTTTCAGTCACTGAGCTGGGAAAACAAGGGGATAAAGATTAATGGAGATTATCTAACCCACCTTCGTTTTGCTGATGACGTAGTCATTTTTGCAACTAGCCCATCGGGGCTGCAGAGTGTGGTCCAGGGGCTTGCTGACAGGAGTGGAGAGGTGGGATTGGAAATGAACTTTCAGAGGACAAGAGTGATGTTCAGTGCTTTTACGGGAAATGAGGATTTATCGATTGATGGAGAAAAGCTGGAGATAACAGACACGTGCGTTTATCTTGGACAGCAGATGTCAAGTGGGGGTCACATTGATGAAGAAATTAATCGGCGTGCAGAACTTGCCTGGAGAGCTTTTGGAGGAGACAGCATGGTTTTCAAGAGCAGTATGCCATTATGTCTTGAAAGAAAAGTGTTTGATCAATGCATCCTTCCAGTGCTTACGTATGGTGCAGAGACATGGACCTTAACTAAAAGAGACATACAAAGGCTGCAGACAACTCAAGGAAGCATGGAGAGGTGCATGCTTGGTGTGACCGGGAGGGATGGGAAGAGGAACTCGTGGATCCGAAGGATGACGGGAGTGGAGGACATCATGATTGGAGTTAAATCCCTGAGATGGCAATGGGCTGGACATACTGCCAGAGGGACAGATCATCGATGGACAGCCGAAATTTTGGATTGGATTCCGGGGGACAGGAGGGGACCCAGAGGAGGACCACATGGGGGATGGGTGGATGAAATTCGAAAGTATGCAGGGGTGACATGGAGGAGACTGGCACAAGACAGACCGTTGTGGAGGAAACTTGGGGAGACCTTCGTCCAGCAGTGGATTGATAATGGTTGACAATGATGATGATGATGATGATATATGTCATAACCTCCACAGAGTTGTATGACCAAGCTTTAGCTAACAATTTAGCTTGCATCCATACAATTTAGCTTGCATCCATACTTTCCTGGCCCGACCCATGCTCTTCATCTGCTACTAATAAACAGAAAGAAGACGATTATAGAAAACTCAAGTTGTAAGAGTGACATAATGAATCAGAAATAATGTTCAGCAATAACAAATTGCCAAGCCACCTAGTCGCCTGAGAGAGAATTTAAACCTGAATAGCAATACTGAAGTACTACAAATTCTTAAACATTGCAATAAAAAAGGAAATATTAATTTTTTTCTAAAGCACAGATTCTTGAAAGAAAACTAGATTATAAAAACCCCCTACTCCACAACTTCTGACAACACAAAAACAAGAATAAAATAAAGACAATAATAAACTAAAGAAATGCTTTGTGAAGGTTATATGACAAACAATTAGTTGCAATATGTACAAAGTATTTCAGAAGTGCTTTAAGTGCATAATTAAGTAGTTATTAAGACCTTAACTACATTGAAAAAACATCGCAGACTACAAGAACAATGGAACGGCCGGCTGTTAGCCTTAGTTCCCTAAAAAACGCGCAAAGTTACCAAGAAAAGAAAATCCGCAAAAAAGTTAATAAGAGTTAAAATCCGCAAAAAAGTTAATAAGAGTTAAAATCCGCAAAAAAGTTAATAGACTTGCTAGTGCCTAAATGCTTAAAGCAAAAAATAGAAAAAATGTTCAAGAAGTTCAAACTTTGATCTTGGAAAATCTAAAACCCAAAAACAATGAAGAGAGCTTACCTCTTATGCAACTTAACTTCTTCCACTCTTGAGGAAACATGGCCGACCTTTTATCACAAACTTCCAAACACCCCTGTCACTCCCTAGTCGCTGGGGGACAGTGTGGGTTGGGCTGAAGGCCTCCACACACTGAAAAAAATCCTACTCGCGAAGATTTTAACTAGAGTAAAATATAATTAAGATTGTGGACCTGTTTGATCAGAACAGATTAAGAGCATGGGTCGGGACAGAAAAGTTATGGATGCAAGCTAAATTGTTAACTAAAGCTTGGTCATACAACTCTGTGGAGGTTATGACACACATATATATATATATATCATCATCATCATCATCATTGTCAACCATTATCAATCCACTGCTGGACGAAGGTCTCCCCAAGTTTCCTTCACAACGGTCTGTCTTGTGCCAGTCTCCTCCATGTCACCCCTGCATACTTTCGAATTTCATCCACCCATCTTCCATGTGGTCTTCTTCAGGGTCTTTTCCTGTCCCTTGGAATCCAATCTAAAATTTCGGCTGTCCATCGATGGTCTGTTCTTCCGGCAGTATGTCCAGCCCATTGCCATTTCAGGGATTTAACTCTGATCATGTCGTCTTCCACTCTTTTCATTTTTCGGATCCACGAGTTCCTCTTCTTATCTCTCCTGGTTATACCAAGCATGCACCTCTCCATGCTGCTTTGAGTTGTCTGCAGCCTTTGTATGTCTCTTTTAGCTAAGGTCCACGTCTCTGCACCATACGTAAGCACTGGAAGGATGCATTGATCAAACACTTTTCTTTTAAGACATAATGGCATATTGCTCTTGAAAATTATGCTGTTTCTTCCAAAAGCTCTCCAGGCAAGTTTTGTACGCCGATTAATTTCTTCACCAATGTGACCCTCACTTGATATCTGCTGTCCCAGATAAACGTACGTGTCTGTTATCTCCAGCTTTTCTCCATCAATCGATAAATTTTCATTTCTTGTAAAAGCATTGAACATCACTTTTGTCTTCTGAAAGTTCATTTTTAATCCCACTTCTTTACTCTTGTCAGCAAGTTCCTGGATCATACTCTGCAGCTCTGATGGGCTAGTTGCAAAAATGACTACGTCATCAGCAAAACGAAGGTGGGTTAGATAATCTCCATTAATCTTTATTCCCTTGTTTTCCCAGCTCAGTGACTGAAAAACACCCTCCAATGTGGCATTAAAGGGCTTCGGAGATATGGTGTCACCTTGTCTCACTCCCTTTCCAATTTTTACGTGTGTTGTATTTTCAAACAGCCTAATCTTTGCACTTGCATTTTCATAGATGTTATTAATAATATTAATGTATGCATCTTCAATACCGCAGGTTTTCAGAGCCATTGTAACTGCTGATGGTTTCACCGAATCAAAGGCTTTTTCATAATCGATAAAAGCCATGCACAATGGAAGTTCATATTCTCTCGCTCTTTCAGTTAGTTCTCTCAGCACATGGATATGATCTATTGTGCTGTAGCCACTCCTGAATCCAGCTTGTTCTCTCGGTTGAGCCATGTCCAGTGTTACCTTCAAGCGGTGTGAAAGAACTTTAGTGAAGATTTTATAAACTACTGATAGGAGGCTGATAGGTCTGTAGTTTCCGAGATCCTCAATGTCACCTTTCTTATGTAGCAGGATCATTGTAGCGGTGTTCCAATCCTCAGGAATCTTTCCTTCATTAAGGCATCGAGTGAAAATTTGGGCGAGTACTGTTTCGATTTCTCCACTTGCTTCTAGTATGATGTCTACAGTAATTCCATCTTCTCCTGGAGCTTTTCCCCGCTTCATGTTCTTGATTGCATGTGCAACTTCTGCTGGAAGGACTGGAGGAACTCTGGTACTGGTATCTTTCATGATGTCTGGAGTGCATGTATCATCCCTTTCATATAATTTGGAGTAGAAATCTTTCACTCTTGTCAAAATTTCGCCTCTATTTCTTGTTACAGAACCATCTTCTTTTCTCAGTGCCATAATCTGTTTTCTTCCCTTACTGAGATGTCCCTTTGCTATCTTTAGGCTTTGGTTGTTTTCAATTGCTTTCCTCACTAGTTCACAGTTGAATTTTCTTACGTCTTCAGTGATACTTTTTCGTACTGTCTTGCATAGCTCTATATATTCCACTTTGGAAGTCACATCTTCTTTAGTTGTCCTCATCTCTCTTCTTTTTTGCATCAACATTTTCGTTTTTCTGGATAATTTATTTACATGCAACTTGTTCTTAGACCCAGCTAATTTTGTTGCTGTTTCCATAAGAGCTTTGGTTATTTTTCTGTTAACTTCAGAGATGTCCACTTCTTCCTATGTTAGGCCTTCTAAAGCAGAGAACCTGTCCTTCAGTTCCAACTTGAAGGTATTATGGTGTTTTTTAAGGTTGGTTATGTCAATAGATTTTGTTGTCTTATGAGCTTGCCACGTTCAAGTTTAGTGTTGAGGTGCATCTTACATCTCACCAATCTATGGTCACTACCTGTGTTGAACTTGTTTAGCACACTGCAGTCTTCTATGACGAGTTTTTTGTTACACATAATAAAATCAATTTCACTTGTCGTCCCATTTGGATGTCTCCATGTCCATTTCCTGTGTGGCTTTTTCTTGAAGAAGGAGTTCAAGATGAAAAACCCTTCTGCCTCTGCAAACTAAACGAGAGTATTTCCACGCTGGTTTCTGTTGCCGTGACCGAATTTACCTACTGAAGTTTCATTCTGCTGCTGTTGCCCTATTTTTGCATTGAAATCTCCCATAATTATTTTCAAGTGCTGCTTACCTTTATTATTTAGATGACAAATTTCCTCATAAAATTCTTCAATTTCTTCTTGAGGATGACTTGTGGTGGGTGCATAAGTTTGAATAATCTGAGCCTGGTATCTTCTCGATAGTTGGATAACGAGTCGTGCAGCTCTGTCAGAGGAACTTTCAACTTCTACCACTTTATCCTTCATTTCAGGATACCTCATTTGTGTGAAATCTCACTTCATAAGCCACAAAATGACACCTGTCCTATTCCTGTATCTATAATACTTTGGAGGACACATCTCTGAAAATTTCTCAGTGCACAAAATTTTAACAATTTCACAAATTGCTCTCTTGAAAGAAATGCATAATAAATTTTCCCTTGTCAGACACAACAGGTTGATAAAAATTTGCAAAAATCTAACATAGTCAAGTCAGACATTGAATTGATTTGATATTGAATGACTCAAATGCATAAAAAGTATGACACTGATGTAATGCACATAAAAATGATGTCCACATTCTATTATTAAAGTAAAAACCAAGTTCCTAAATGCAATAAGCTGCAAACAACTTTAGTACATGTATTTCACTAAGTAATTGTGTATTAAATTGAAAATAAACTTTCTGCATTAAGCACTGGCATATATGCACTCAGAAAAACCATACGCATTCTAGACACTGAAAGATGCAAATAAATGTCACTGAAAATCTTTATCAATATTCTACATATTAATTAAAAGAGACATTTGCTGAAATCAACTTTTGAAATGCACTAATTACTGGCACAGATGTACACAACTTCAGATATGCTTTGTAGATGCTCTAGGCACTTGGAGAGGTCTATTAAACTAAAAGTCAAGTTACTAAATGCACTAACTTGAGAACAAATACATGTTTTAGTAGATGTACTAGACAAAGAAATATGCATTAAGCTGGAAATTGACTTTCTATATACATTAAAAGACATGTACTAAGCATCATGAGTCTCCACAATGAAAATGATCTACTATGAATCAAGGAAGGTATAAAGAATGATGCATGAAGCACTGACAGATATACTAAGAAAACCTTGATTGGGGACTCAAATAATGCTAACACTCAGTTTCACATTAGTGTTGTTGTTGTTTTTTTCTGATCAAGAATCAGTTTCTGCATATTTTCCAAAATTTTATACATGCTACATATATATTCTTCACAAAACTCTTCAGAAACAAATGTCTTCCAAATCTCCAAAAATCGGAATTAGTAATATCTTTTAAGGCACACTGTCAGCAGGGCACAATATAAGCTAAAAATCTGGGGACTATATCAAAAGTTTGCAAATACTCAACACTCTAAGCCAATAAAAAAAAGGCAAAACTAAATTATTACTGTAGCCACTTACCACAATGGTATCTGAAGTAGACAGACCCATTTGTTCCGATTCTGGTAGATCACTTGTTTCGTAAACATCTGGCTGATCTCTGGCCTTAAAACAATAGCAGAAAAACATGTTAAAACACTCGTGGAAAAATTAAATAAAACACACACATATTACACAAATTATGCAAAGATGTCTTAACCTACTGAGTGATATTAAAATATAATGCATGATTGCATGAGTAATGATAGTGTTTTTTGTTCAGCGGCGCTATAAAAATTTTAAAATTCTAACATGAACAATCAAGCATGCTGTACAAAAAAATGCATGCCCAAACCAAAATTTTATATGTCCGAATACATATACAGACATTATGCACATACTGTACTAATTTTTCAGAATATTTCAGAATATAAGAACCAAAGTACTTTGGTTCTAGTTCCAGTTGAAGAAATTTTGTTTAATCTTCTTCCTTTCCTCCGAGTTCTTTTGCATTTTTAGAGTTTCTGGCCTCTTGATTTTAGTCAATGCCTGTTCTCAATGTATAGAAAGATTAACAAAAGTTTTGTTTACTTCTGAAGAATTTAAATTTAAATTCAATTTAAATATTCTTCAAAAGTAAACAAATTTGTTAATCTTTCTATACATTGAGAACAGGCCTTGACTAAAATCAAGAGGCCCGAAATGTAATCCAAAAGAACCCAGAGGGAAGGAAGATTAAACAAAATTTCTTCAACTGGAACTAGAACCACAGGAATATATCTGAATAAAGTCTTGAGTAAGTGATTTAAAACAAAGTACTTTTACTGCTTTTCATAAATTGTCCCCCAGTAATGAAATTTGAACTCTCCTATATTTCACCACATTTTATGAATTGCAACCAGCAGTGAAACATGAATTCACCTATGAGTCATTCCGTGCCAAATCAGCACAAAAATGGAACATTTTTTACTTGAACTATTTTGATTTTTATGATACTTAGTGAACTTGCAGGCTATATAAAGGAACTACTGCAAAATTTTAACTCACTACATACATACACTTTCATAGTTCTTCCTACATACTTCTATAGTTATTGAACTTGGATGCTTGCAAAAAAAAAGGCATTTTTGTTTTGGATAATATATGTTCATACAATATATGATATATATGTAATACATGGTATATTAACTATATATCATCGGGTCTATCCCCTATTGCATCCCGTCAAAATTTACAAACATTCATGATAAAAAACTAAGTTGTCATAAGAAATCCAGTGAAATCAGAAGTCTTTACTCACGTTTTTTATAACAGATTCATACTGCTGAAAGTAGTCTGTGGCTATGCAAAGTCATTTCGAATTTTGTAGTTGTTCAAACGTGACATTAATAAGGCTACTATGTAGATATATGAATTGAGGATTATGATTGAAAATATTGATTATTTTATTAATCCACTAATTAGCAAAATATTTTGAAAATGACAATGAGATAATTACAAAATTCAACATCTAATGAACAAAGGAAGGTTTTTTTAAAAACTCGATAATGACTGAAGTTCAGACAGTCGAAACTGGTCGGAAATGAACGAGCGAGTCCTCGAGGTCAACCCCCGCCATTGTTCCCCGTTTACAATATGGGGTCTGTCGTACTTCAACATACTTCAGTACAGGTTCTTTTATTATGTTTTTAAACTATTCTAGAAGATATTTTTGGGATTCAACCTATGTAAATAGAAGTCTTTGGTATATTTTAACCCTACTTCAGAAGATTTTATTGATTTTAACTTACTTCGATAAACTATGTTGTCGGGCTCGTCCCGCTTCATTTTTAGTATGTTTTTTAAAAATCTTCCTTTGTTCAATCGACGTTGAATTTTTTAATTATCTCATTGTCATTTTCAAAATATCTTGCTAATTAGTGGATTAATAAAATAATCCTATCTTCAATCCCAATCCTCAATTTCCTCACATATATATCTATCTACATAGTAGCCTTATTAATGTCAAGTTTGAACAACTACAAAATTTGAAATGACTTTGCATAGTGACAGACTACTTCAGCAATATGCATCTGCTATAAAAAATGTGAGTAAAGACTTCTGATTTCACTGGATTTCTTATGACAACTTATAGTTTTTTATCATGAATGTTTGTAAATTTTGACGGGATGCAATAGGGGATAGACCCGAGGATATATAGTTAATATAACATGAGAAACAGTGTATACCAGTTCAAAGTGCTTAAAACCCACTCTTAGGCATTTTTGTGTTTACCAGGCCTATCACAACTGACAATAACTGCAGACTTAACCGGTTAACAGAGCTCATATTTGGTCCATTTGAAAGTTTATTACATCAACTTTCTTTGGGATATCACATAATTATATTATGGCAATTTAGTTTTCAAAGTCAGCCACTTTGACCTTTAATCTTTCAAAGTCAGACCGCATGATTTTATTTAAACAAAGGAGATACTTTGAGTAGCAACAAAGTTAACTGGGAAATAGAAAATCACTTTTTATCCCATACAGAGCTAGAGTTTTTACAACCCAATCCATAGGGCAAAGAGTTTTTACAACCCAATCATTTAGGGCAAAAAAAATACATGCCTGGACAAAAATTTTACATGCCTTGGGCAACACGATTTTCGAGCCCTGCTGCTCAGATTTGGGAAGTCTATACATCCATTTTTTTTTCTCAAGAATATATCATACAAAAATTTTACAGTGAAATAAATATAGTTACAATTAAGAAAAATCAGCCATAACTAGACGCTGCACATTTTTTTAACAAAATCTTTCAGTGTGAGACATGCCAACCTTCAAAATCTGAAAATCGGGAGAATTTCACAGCTTATAAAATCACATTAGTGCTATTTTTATCAACATTTTCTAGTAGTATTATTGGTCTACTAAAAGTTCTGGTTGAAGCACGAAAATCAACACCCCCTCCCCCAACTGAAATTCATTTTCAGGTACATTGATCCTGCAAGATAATGAAAACGTAAAATGGCCTATATGGTTTTTTACGAAAAAAATTGCAGCCAACTATTTTTTGCTTCTTCTTTAGGTTGTGCGCGATGGCGAAGAAAAAAAGTATCATACTGACATTGCCTTTCGTTACAAGGCGAGGCCAACTGTAACTACTCCTAGAATAAGCCATCTCGTGCACGATTTTCAGGTAAAATCACTCTTTAATATTTAAAAAATGTTAAAAACACATTAAAAACATTAAAAAGGGACAAAGATATTTCGATGACCGTGTTGGTCCCTTCATCAGGTCATACACACTGAGCAATAGAAATGAAAAGTTGGGTGACTTAAATACAGAATGAAGATGTCATAATACAACAAATGCCAAAGAATAAAATTTACATGAAGTAGATACACCAATTAAAGTTCTGAACAACTTTAAGTTATGGTTCCAGTTTTAAAAGAAATTTCCAAGGGAGAAGTATCTGAACAGGTGTGTGGTAATTAAATGAGAGGGATGAAATGTGTCATTTAAATGAGGGGTATCTGAACATGTGTGTCTTCATTTAAATGTTGACACACCTGTTCAGATAGTTCTCTCTTTGAAATCTTTTAAAACCGGAACCATAACTTCAGAACTTTAATTGGTGTATCTGTTTTATGTAAATTTGATTCTTTGGCATTTGTTGTATTATGACATCTTCATTCTGTATTTAAGTCCCCCAACTTTTCATTTTTCTATTGCTCAGTGTGTATATGACCTGATGAAGGGACCGACGCAGTCACTGAAAGATCACGTCCCTTTTTAATGTGTTTTTAATTTCATCTTTTAAATATTAAAGTGGTATTACCTGAAAATTGTGCAAGAGTCTGCTTATTCTATGACTTCATTTACTTAGAACAAAAACTTCATGACTTTTATGTAAGTACTCCCTTTTGTCATTAAGTGAATTCATAAAAACTCAACTGTTTATCATCACTTAGAATGTGCACAGCTCTGTTGAGACGAGGGGTTGAAAGACTGAACTGTCAGGAAAAGACAGGATAGCTCCCATCTGTCAATCAATTACTCATATTCTACTACAGAGCAGGTGAGCTCATGCTGAAGCTGTCATATGACAATTGGACTGGGAGAAAACATTTCTACAGCAAATTTTTTCCAACCTATCTCGGACAACTGGTCAAAAACCAGTGCTTAGATCACTGCGCCACCAGGGCGGCTTCTTTTGCAGATAGGAGAGGAAAAGTATGAACTTGATGACTGTAATGCCACCTTGCATTGATGCAGAAAGAAAAAAATTAACAGGTGGTTCGAAATCATGGTGGTGGTTGATGGAATTTCGACTATCCTAACGGTTACTTAGGTGAAAATCAGGAGAATTTGACATTCATCAGGAGGGTGGGAGGAAGGGCTGATAATCAGGAGTCCCAGCCTAAATCCGGAGAGTTGGCAAATTTGAGCGTGTCTCCATAAAGCATAAAAAAAAAATTCTCTTATCTACAGGAAACCTCATTTTTAAAAAGATAGAAACAGAACCATACCTTAGTTCTGATGCAATCATGATTAACTGATTACATATTGTTATGATCTAGCTCTACAAATGCCAGTGGTGTTACAACATGAGAACTCAGATTCGTTTGATATTTCTGGTGGGAGATTGAAGGATGTTGCCAGTTAGGGTCAAATTTACCAAACATACAAAATGAAATGGTATCAGATAATTTCTAACATGAGCACATACCTTTAATTTAGCTATTTTACATAATTAATTCATAAGAACAGTTATTGGGTAAAAGAATATGGTCTGGGTTCAGCATTTATACATATGAGATAATCTCCAGCCAAGAACAACTCACAAAAAAAAGTTCCTTTTACAATTAATCCTAAAATCAATAAAGTCCAAATTATTGGCTTGTAATGTATAGACAGGAATGTTCTTCTTACAACAGGCATTTCCTAGTGATGTTTGACAATCAATAGAGATTCGTGGTGATAAGTGATTTCATACACACTTATTGCAGTATTGTCAGGCCCGCTTACTCAGCAGATATCAGTGAATTTTGTGCATTAAATAAATAATATCAATTATGGTGAATTCTCACTCTAACTGCTGCCTGTGTAATCATACATACAGACAACTGTAACTCCCTCCCCTCGCCTAGCTCAAGTACTCATGGACCACCATTGTTCATGTTGGGTTTAAGAGTTGAACCTGGTCCCCTTTCTCCTTGAGAGTCGCTTATCCAGCTTTCTTTTAATTACTGCTGCCTCACTGGTGATCTTGCATTTGTAATGCAAAATGATATAATTACAGGGTGTTCCAAAATTATCTTTACAACATCAAACAGAAGTCATTGCTGTTTCCACGTTTAAAGTGAGTCATGGAAAAATTTTCATCGGCTGCCACCGGATTTCGAACCCAGGGTCTTCCAGTTACACGCTGGACACGTTACCACTTTACCTTTTTGCTATACCACTGCATCTCTTCCGTGACACTTATAAATGTGGAAAGAGTGATGACTTCTGTTTGATGTTTCTAGTCAACGTCAATTGTGTATTAATTATCTTTACAACTTTGACCCTCAATAAAACCTAAACGAGATAAGATAGTGAAGTTCTGTTTTTGTACATGTAACGACAACGCATGAAGTTTTATTGGTGTGCAAAAGGTTTTTGTTTACTTTCAGGTACCACATGAACTTCTGATAGCTGGGTCATAGAGATGAAGTCAGATACACAAGTCCAAAGGAATTTCCATACGAAATACCAACGTAATTCACCATCCAGACCCTCAATACATGAGTGCACAAGAAGTAGTTTATGGGAACTGGTAGTGTGCTTCAGAAAAAGAGTGCTGGCCGGTCAAGCACAAGTGAAGAGGATACGGAACATGTTTGACAGAGTTTCCTACGAAGTCCATTTGTATGGCCTCCAGGCAATTGTAGTTATCACTTACAACGATACACAGGGTGCAGCACAAGCACTTGCCCCTGACTGCCTACAAAGTGCACTGGACACAGGCACTGCACCCCAGCAACAAAACTGAAATGCTTCGATTTTACTGTTGATATGCTCCACAGGACTAATAATGAGGAAGACTTCCTGAAACATGTTTTATTCAGCAATGAAACATAGTTTCATGTCCGTGGTGTTATCAACAGGCATAACTGTAGAATTTGGGTGTCTGAAAGCCCATGTCATCCATGAGATTGAACACGACAGCCCTAGGGTTAATGTCTGGTGCGGTCTCCTGCACTACCGCATTATCGACCCGTTCCTTTTCGCTGAAAACACAGTCACATCTAATGTTTATTTGGACATGTTGAGCGAGTTTGTTACCTCCCAATTGGAGGGCCTGCAACCGTGATCTTCCAGCAGGACAGTGCACCCCCACACTGTTCGCGAGTTTCTTGATGAAACCTTTTCTGAGCGATGGATTGGACAGGATTTTCCCTTGGCCTCCACATTCAACAGATCTTACTGCCTTTGACTTTTTTTCTGTGGGGCTATGTGAAGGATATTGTGTACCACACAAAGGTTCCAGATGTGGATGAGCAGAAGCACAGGATTACAGCTGTCATCACAACAGTTCCTGACATGCTCGGGAGAACACGACAGGAAGTCGAATACTGTATCAAAATAATTTGTACAACCAATAACGGACATGTGGAGCTTTACTAGCATCCCACCAAACTTTGGAATGTGCTGTTCAGTATGCAATGAGTTAATGTTTGCTCTTTTATTCAGTTTCTGTTTTATTGAGGGTCAAAGTTGTAAAGATAATTTTGGAACACCCTGTATTTCGAGGCAATCTTCTATGAATCACTGCACCATGCTTATACGCAGAAGGCTCAAACCCAAAATCAATGAGCAAAGGAAGTAGCTCAGACAATTTTAACAAACCAAGATAATAATTTCAACTTTATAATATGAATTACTTTTAACACACAAATTTTTAAAGTTTTCCCTGAATAAATACTCCACCTCTTAATACTCCTTCTGTACAATAGTTTGTTTTATTTATACAGAACATTAATAAAACAAACATTTTATTCAGTTCAACTTTACTTGCTCATCCTGATTGGCTTGGCAGTTCAAATTACCTTCATCTCTCTACACAGATGCCAATTTATGGTAAAGGGAAATTGCACACAAAGTAATTTTGCAAAATATAGAACAACTCTACAGATGATATGCAATCTTTTGAAATCATTTTTTCACTCTGTGCATCAAATAACAAACTCAACAAAAGTACCTAAATGCTGTTTTTTGCATACAAGCAAAATTCCATTTATTATTATTTTTATTTTATTTTTTACTATTGTGTTCGATCATTTTCCTTCAGAAAATAAGATCCCAATTTAAAACAAACATTTTGTTCAGCTCAACTTTACCTGTTCATCCTGATCGGCTGGTGGTTCCATTAACCTTCAACACTCTACAGCTGCCAACTCCTGTGTAAAGAGAATTGCACACAAACTAATGTTGCAAAGAGTCGAACAACTCTACAGATGATATGCAATCTTTTGAAATCATTTCTCCATTCTGTGCATCAAATAACCAACTCCACAAAAGTATCTAAATGCTGTTTTTGCATACAAGCAAAATTCCATTTTTTTTTCTTTTTTACTATTGTTCAATCACTTTCCTTCACAAAATAAGTTCCCAATTTGCTCCTTTAAAAAAATCTGAGTCATTGTTGGGTCAAATCAATTATTATTCTACAAAAAAACTTCACATAAAATGAGTTGTGATCTACACACATCAGCCACTGATTTAGAAAACTTTATGCGGATTTATGTTAACGTCACTTATACAGCGTATATGCAAAATACATGGTCATGTGTGTCACCATATGATCTAGGCAACTAAACCACTGTGAAAATTGCAAACACCATGAACGAATGATGGAAATCATTTGAAACTTACAGGATATGCAAAGCAGGGTAGGACATGCAAATGATTAGAAGTGCACAGCCATTGCTCATGTCTAGGCCTGGCAGTGCCCTCTGGACAATCGAGTGAGGGGCATAAAGAGAGGGCTGTTTAGGACACACTGGTAGTGCATCACAGACAGCAAGTTGTAAAAAGGTCTCCAGGATTCAATACCTCAGTGACGATGAAGGGCACAATATCCCCATATGACAGAGTTCCAACAGGGATGAATAATTGGTCTGCGTGAAGGTGCATTTTCGTACCGAGACATTGCAGCTTGGACAGTACGTAACACCACGACAGTAACGGGTGTGTGGTGACAGTGGACCGAAGAGAACCGGGTGCGTCGACAATCCGGCAGTGGACCGAGAAATATGATGACACCGCGGGATCAGCAACACCTCATCCTCATGGCAGTGACGAACCATTCCACATCTTCACAAATGTCAATACAACAGCAAAGCCCTGCAACAGGTGTGGCATTGTCTTCCTCCACAGTTTGACGCCATCTGCTGCACAGAAGACTGGTTGCGTGCATCCCTTTGTGGGGGATTCCTTTCACCCTGATTCATGGATGCCTCAGGCTGGAATGGGGTTTTCAATACAAACAATAACAAGCTGATTGGCAACATGTGTTTTCGGACGGAGTCCCAATTCAACTTGGACTACCATGATGGTCGCATATGCATTGGACAGTATTGTGGTGAAAGTCTTCTCCCAGCATGAATTGTCAAGCATCATATGGGCCGAACGCCAAGTGTAACGGTGTAGGGTGCCATTGGGTACCATTTGTGATCTCGGCTGCTACGACTTAAAGGGCAATCTCAACAGCGACCGCTACGTCAGGGAAGTTGTACAGGCAGAAGTCATACCCTTCCTTCAGAGCACTCCTGGCACTATATTCCCGCAGAACAATGCCTGACCACATGTTGCTAGGGATGTTCAAGCACTCTTCACAGCACAGCAGATATCGCTTTTTCCCTTGGCCTGCACGTTCGCCAGACATGTTGCCTATTGAACTTGACTGGGATATGGTCACTCAGCAACTGGCCCATCAAAGTCCTCTGGCAGTCAGTACCAATGATCTGTGGACTTGCATACATGCGACTTGGCAAGTAATTTTCCAGGACACCATCCAACACCTTTTTGATTCAATGCCATGCCGTCTAGAAGCTCTTATTGCAGCTCGCGGAGGCTTTTTTTTTTTTTTTTTTTTTTTTTTTGATTGGAGGTTTAACGACCACCGTGAGCAACTCAATGGGCTATAAGCAGTCGCCCGTCCCTAATTTAGGGTCACTGGTTCCAGGGAAGGGAGAGAGCCAGTGCCGTAAGACAAACACAACACGCGGAGGCTTCACAAGATACTGACTTTTGCAGGTAAAAATTGTTGCATTGTTCTGGAAATTAAACCACTTATGTACAGTAAAACCATTTACTCATATCAGTAATTTGCGATATAAATTTCATTCAAATCACACGGTTCGTTCTTGGTGTTGCAATTTTTGCAAACAGTAGTGTATTTAGGACTGCTGCTCATCAGTAGTGTTGATCACAATGGGAAAAACCAGTGATCTTTCAGAGTTAAATAAAGGGCTTATTGTGGGTGCTAGTCTGGCTGGAGCAACGATTTTGGAAACAGATCAGATCATATGTAGAGGATTTTAGGAAGGGAGTGTCTAACCCCAGATCTTAAATAACCCTTAGAAGTAAATTAGGAAGCTATGAGATTTGGGCTAGAGTGAGGTAGAAAGTGGGAGGAAGATGCCCTTATTTATAACCGGAGAGGCCAGTACCCAAGGTCTGCGAGCTTAATGTGCCCATCTGACACACAGCAGATATTAAGTGGTTAGAGCGTTTGTACCTCTCCATAGCAATCATGAACATTGAGCACTATGTCATCCAAGCCCCTCCCCCCCTTTTTTTAAACAGGACTGATTTCTCAAAAGGTGAGACATTCTGAGTCTTTAGTGGAGAAATAACCCACATTGCTTGCCTAACAGGCATAATTATGGGGGCAACAACAACTGTCAGGAACAAGTTTAGTGACGTCTGAGAAGGCTTATACGGAAAAACAGGACTTTCCATGAGCAGCAATTGATCGAAGCATTCAATGAAGCTGTTCCTGACCCATATCTCAGCGAAATATGCAAAAGGAATTGAAGAGTGATTGGTATTGGCACTTGCAAGTCTATATTGAAACCATTGCTTTCTGCAAAGAACCAGAAGGTTTGTCTGCAGTAGTGTCAGGGACACTAACTGGATGCTAGAAAAAAGTCATGGCTCAGTCTGAAAAGTCATGGTACACCTTGTTCTGTACCTACGATAGGTAGTTTAGCAATAACTTCATGAAACAACAGACTCTGCTTGCCTTGTAAACACAACTTAAGGTTCTGGAGGTGGTGTAATGGTGTGGAACATGTTCTGCTGGTACAGAACACAACCCCTGATATTGCTGGAAGGTAGGGTGTCCTCCAAGGTTTAGCTGAACATTGTTGCCAATTAAGTCCACCCTGCAATGTTAACCTTTTATCCAGCAAGTGATGGCTCTTTCATGGATGACAATGCTACTGCCCATGGCACAAGATGTGTTCAGCGAGCACGACAGCGACTTCCACCATCTTCCCAGGCTACCACAAAGCCTAGAACTGAATCCATTGAGAATGTATAAGACATGTTAAAAAAGACATCCGGGAACAAAGTCCTCTTCAGTGAAATCTAAGCTACTTGGATTGTCTGGTTAACGCCTGGTGTGCTGCAGATTCACTCCAACACCTAGTTGACTCTATGTCACTCCATATGCATGCTGTGATGTGGGCTAAGGGAGGTCCAACCCAGTATTGAATAAAGGTTTCTTATTCAGTGGTTGGTGCATGCACCAGTGCAGCGTTCAGGCTAAATTTTAAGACTGTACCAGAATTATATTGAAAAATACTCAGTACACAAAACAGTAGATATGGGCATCCCCTACACAGGGTTGAACACACCCAAAACAAATGCTGGTGATAAGTAGGAAGACAGCAGGGCTTCCCCATGGTGTATCACAATCAACGAACATGTCTAAGCGTAGTGATCTGAGTGACTTTGATCATGAATGTATTGTCGGCACAAGACAGATGGGTCATTTTATCACCCTAAGAAGCAATACGATTGCCCTTGGGAACTTTAGGCAAGAACCCTAAAGTTCCCGAGGGCAATCATATTCAGGGTGTACTACGAGTATACCATCAACAGATTTTCTGCTAAGTAAATCAGTCAGTGATTTGTTCTGAACACAAACTGCTTTATCTTGGTTAGATATTTTTCCTACTTCTACAATATAAATTAATGTCTATGCATGTCCCCAACTGGTGTTTTGAAGCACTGAAAAATAGTTCTTTGACTGTACATGCCAACACATTTAAACAGAGGCATAACTAGGCAATTCTGCACCAAGGCAAGACTATCAATCTTTCCATCTTATATATATATAAAGTGTCTGATCAATGCATTCTTCCAGTGCTTATGTATGATGCAGAGATATGGACCTTAACTAAAAGAGACATACAAAGACTGCAGATAACTCAAAGTAGCATGGAGAGGTGCATGCTTGGTGTTACCAGGAGAGATAGGAAGAGGGGTAAATGTGTACTTTAGCGTTCTAAATTATTTCATCGGAAAAATTTCACTGTGTGGGAAAAGTGCGACGTACAATTTTTTAAGCATGCAAATAATGGGGAAAGGCGCAAAAATATAGTATTTTTAGAGAACAGGAAATATTTTTTCAGAAGTATTTACCTGGGAGTACGATGATTTGAAAGAGTATGTGTGGTAGGTCTAGGACGAAGGAGCAGCGACACCGTCAAAGTGTAGTCCGGTGAATGGAAGCTTCGTTGAGAAAGGCAAGTGACGGGCAAATGAATACAACAGGAAGCGGTTGAGCAGTACGTAGTCATTGAAACGTCTTGTAGGAACACGCCGAAGGAAAGAGGTTGGCTTTACACAACAGCATTCTAAGTGGTTTTTTCCAAGGGTAATTTTGAGAAAGTGCAACTAGGAAATTGCCAAAAATTGTTCTATCTGGGGACAGTGTCCTAAACATGAATTCATGCATGTAGGAGCCAAAAAGTTTTCTTAGGGTAACTGGCATCGTAGGTTTCTCTTCAACTGAATGCACAAGTTTTCCACATTCTTTGGGGTTCAACCGGAACCAAAACTTTTTACTCAACACTTGTCTTGCATGAAAACATTTACATTCCTTGATTTCTTCCCATTCGGAGACATTGCGAAACTAATAATAACAACATTCCGCACATTTCTTTAAGAAAAATTACGAAAACTGTTTTGAACTACTTTCACTTGCGCAGGATTACAGCACTTATCACCCTCTTTCTAACTCTTTCTAAGAATACACCCTTTCGTAGGAAGAGGGTGATAAGTGCTGTAATCACAAAAATAATCATACCCCCCCCCCAATCTTCAACTATGTGAACAGAATTCTTATCTTTCAGCGTCAAGCCAACTGAAGAAAAACCTCAGGTTCCATTGCTATCAACAAAGGCTGGGGCTCTTCTTTTTTTTTATTGAAAGTTTACGACCACGGTGAGCAACACAATGTGCTATAAGCAGTCGCCCGTCCCTAGTTTAGGGTCACTGACTCCAGGGAAGGGAGAGAACCAGTGCAATAAGACAAACACAACATCCATGCCTAACCAGAATCCAAGCTCGGACCCTTCTCGGACGAATGATCATAAGCCATCACTCAGACCACTGCACTACCTGGGCGGCCTTCTTAAGTTGGACAGACTCAAGAAGAGTTGAAACTGTGCCTTCACTGCTGAATGTGAGCAACTAACATCTCCTTGACATTTAAAGGATGAAATGCAAATTATTTTAAGCTGCCAGGCTATCCAAACTGATGAAACACAAAGTAAATTCTGTAAATGGACAAATGACAAAGTATGGCACAGAAACAAAGAAAAAAATAAGGCATACCAGAAACTTGTGCAAAAGTTTTAATTCCAGTTTTATCAGATTGCAGTTATTTTTCGCCCCCTCTCTTGCCCCGTCCTAGTTACGTCTCTGCATTTAAAAGTAATATTTTGTTCTGAGTGTTAGCTACTGTTTTGATTTCAACTGTCATAAGCTTCCACTAAATGGAATTTTTAACATGCACATACACTTTGTAAAACTTATCTTCTCTTTAAATTAATCAGACATAACATTTCGAATTTATTAAAACACATGGCACAGAAATTTAGTCACCTTTAATTAACTCCATCATATTTTGTGCACAAGCAAAATACGCTTTTTTTTTTAATTGGGTAACACTGTTCTACTCAACCCTTAACACTTTCATATTTCGAGAAATCGTGCATTCAAAAGCGAAATATTTACCGTAGAAACGTGTTGTTCCTTAAATTCTCCCCACTTATATATTTCCACATTATTCAAAAACACACTTTTTTGAAACTCTTCACACACATTCGGAAAACAAGTTATTTCTCACTTTCTACCTTAACACTCACATACTCAAGCAAACCAACAGTGACTAAGGTATTTCTAAAGGTGTGATATCCTTATTTCTTTGGCTCAGATTTAATAAACTGTAGTTACTCCCATCTTAAAAGTGGAAAGAAAATAAAGTAACAATGTTACCGCTTAAAAAATGCGTAATATTAAAAGGGGAGTCCATATCAATCACAGTATTCTTCATACATAACCGCACTACCATAACCACTTACTGCATATTAAACAGTCTTGAATTTACCATCACAAAAAGACTTCGTACAAAAACTTCAAAACATTGCATTCTCCCAATTGATGCAAAAACAAAAAAAGAAAAACTACAACTCAATGCACGACAATATACTAAGAACTCTGTTTCGAGATGAAATGTGCAAAATTTCCTACGCTCGTTAATATGTCATTACACACATAGAGCACCTGCACATCAAATATCAGACTTACAATTCCAGGCATATCGGCATATTTGGGATTCGCCATCTTTAAATATGCTTTAAATACCACTGCTGCCGAACAGACACGTTGGAAGTGACTAATGCTGAAAACGAATTTGTGATGACGCAGTTGTAATGCAACCAATTGAAACGAGCAAGTCCTCTAAACTTTGTAATACTCCATTGGCTGAGTGAGAAAAATATCGCCCGTTAAAGGAATACATTTTTTTTTTTTTTTTAATTTCCATAGTTATCAAAATTTCGGATTTGCTACATTTTCATGATGAATCTGCAAAACAATATCTGAAATCACCGCCATCCCAAGATGGTCGAAGTAAAGCCACATTGCCGTATCCGAACCACGCTCGTTGCCGTCGGTTAGACGTGTGCGCTGGACCCAAGGAGGTTAAAATCACAGATATCAAAAAAAGTTAAAATAATACTTCTGGCGATGCCCTGAGTCTCTTAACCGTGAAGCCGCAAACTGTGGGAATTTGACGTTGTTTACATGATACCTATGTAATTTCAACTGTGTGTTTTGGAATAGTGTAGTTTTGGGTTGCGGAAACAGTGTTAATATCAAACCGGAATGAATTATACTTCTTATACGAGTGACGTTTTCAATTTTAACATTATGTTTTATTTAGAATTCGCACTAACGTTCGTGTATTTCAATTTAAAATAAAAATAGGAAGGAGCCGCAAAATAATTAAGAATTTTATAAATTCAGCATTTTCTCACACATTGGCAGCAAGTTACGATGCGAAATTGGAAACATTTGCGACGAAAGGAAGCGGTTCAACCAACACAAAATACATTGCAACAGCCTTAAAAACGATGATCTTTCCCACACTTCCACGGCCGTAGCTGGCGATTATAGACTTCACGCAAAGTGTTCAGAAAAGAGACATGGTACGAATTTCTTTTAGGTGTAGGTCCTAACTAATGAGTTTTTGAAATCTTTAGAATATGTAAATATCTGTCATTTTTTAAATTAAATACACTGCTGGCCACTCAAAATGCAACACCAAGAAGGAAGCATCCGATTGGCCTGAAATTCGCAGCATGCGTCGCCCGCGGGAGGATATGCAAACGATTAGCATTGCAGGTCATATGCAATTATCATGTGCGCCCGGCACGCCACCAAGAAGCACTATAAGAAGGGTGCACAGAAGGCGCGGTGTAAGTAGTGGAAGTGTGTTGTGCTGCCGGACCTTTGCGTGGGAAGCTTCCTGATGCCTCGTCGCAGAATACGGCAGTCATTCCAGCACGTTTCGGAGTTCGACAGAGGACGAATAATGGCTTATCGCGACAGCGGTTTATCGTACCGAGACATCGGCGCCCATGTGGGACGACATCCAGTCACAGTGAGGCGAGTATGGATTCGGTGGGTGCAGGAGGGACGGACGGACCGACGTGAGCGATTGCCGCAGCCGCAGCACACCACCAAACGAGAGGACCGGCATGTTGTGCGGTGGGCATTGACGGCTCGCACCGCCAGATCACGAACGTTAGCGCAGGAATTAGGGTGTGTTGCGCAACAACCTGTACCAGCCCGTACCGTTCGACGTCGTCTGCAAGAGCGGGGACTTGTCGCACGATGTCTATTGCTCCGATTACCATTGACGTTACACCACGTTGAACGCCACACCTGGACTACGAAATGGCACGACATTGTCTTCGACGAATGCCGCTTCTACCTGCAACACCACGATGGTCGGATCCGCGTGTGGCACCATGGCGAGAGACTGTATGACCCCTGCATTATGTATCTCCATACCGGTCCGTCGCCTGGCGTTATGGTTTAGGGCGCAATTGGATATGACACCCGCACCCTCTGGTGGGCATCGCCAGTACACTCAACAGCCACCGCTACATCTCCGACGTTTTGGAGCTTGTAGTCCTCCCTTACCTGCAAGACCTGCCAGCGGCCACGTTTCAACAGGACAATGCGCGCAAGCACGTGGCACGTATCGTGCAACAATTCTTCACAGCCCACCAGGTATCACTGCTGCCGTGGCCCGCCTGTTCTCCCAATATGTCGCCCATCGAACACGTCTGGTCGCTGATTGGCTACAAAGTGGCACGGCAAGCACCACCCGCGGCTACGCCTGATGAACTGTATCAACGTTTGGAAGCAGCCTGGACCGACATACCCCAAGCCCACGTCCAAAGCCTTTTGCGTTCGATGCTGCGGCGTGTAGCGGCCGTTATTGCCAGCCATGGGGCCACACGAACTATCCCAGCAAAAACACAAGTGCTGGGAAACTGTTGGCCACCAGCTGGCAGTGATGGGTCACTGCTGGCTGAAATCTGCCGCTCACGGCCCGGTAGTGGTCCGTTGGTGGCAGCGCTATCAGTTGGCGAGCTATTGATGGCCCTGCAGCATCGCCGTGAATTGTGGGCCTCCAAGCAAGTGCCACTAGTGGCCCGTTGCTGGCAACCAATGCAGCCCACAACAGCAGGTGGAAGCATCGGGACTGCGCATGCGCAGAAGCAACACTTGCTGTGTCTCTCATGGTACCAGTTAGTTGAAGACGACGCTATCGCCATCGTGTTATTTTAGTGGATGTTAAGAAAAAATCCATATGTGGAGAGGCGAATTAATTTCCTAATGAAATTTTACGTCGACGAAGATATCAGATTAAGCCGTGAAATACTAAATTACAGCCATGAAATACACCCACTCCATTCCCATGAATAACAATTCATGGAATTAAGTGGATGAATAACAAGAAAAAATTTGAAACCGCTAGAAACACATATCCTGGAAAACCATTAAAATAGCGTTTGTTGGGAAAAAAAAAGAATTATACGCGTACAAAATTTATTAATTATTTGAAAGAAAAAAAAAGCAACGCTATGTGGTGTACTCATCCATGGGTTGAATACACAAGACTGGGAGGAATTCGCTTCTAAAAATAACGAGAAGTAAAATAAAACATCTTTTACTCTTTAAAACAAATGTAGCTTCGGACAACGGAAAGGAAAGACACAACGTTAAAAATGTAACATGAACCCGGGTAAATATATATTTATTCAACAATCTCTTTTCAAGACGGCAAGGACAGTACAAAACTTTGGAAAGCGACTCTAAGTATGTACACGCCTTGAAAATGAGTGAATTTCCCTTAAGGTAAAAAAAAATGTCGTTACGTTGAAAAAATTAATTTATCAATTATATGAAACTGACTTTTATGAAAAATACCTCGCAATATTATAAAATGAAAAAGGGAAGCATTCGTTTCCAAATTGCATACCGAACAGATAGCTTTCAGCACGCATTTGACTGTTGTGAATTAGTCCGGTCGGTAGCGAGCGCGGCTTCCACGTAAACAGCCCAGGATCGAATCTAGTCAGATGCAAACGGCGTTTTTCCGGTCTGTCGAGGAAATTTCCCCAGCAAAGTGCGTTAATTCATGAGCTTCGAAAGGGTAGAAAAAAAAATTGTAGCTTTAGGAAACTGCGGTTATACCTGCTTTTTTTTTAATTATTATTGCTACTACTGGGAAATTGGCGGACAAGATATGGCAAGCCACCAGTTACGTCACGTGGTTGCTGGCTGCCACTAACGGCCCACATTAGGCTAGCCATCATTTCTGGCAAGTACTTGCAGGGCCACTGAAGGGCCACTTGTGGCAGCTACTGCCTGTGATGGACCACTGATGGCCCTGTTGTGGCATATGACAACTGATGGGGTGCCAACTGTTGGCCAGCTGTTGGCCTGAACTGCTGGCCCTTCTGTTGGCCGCCCGGACATTTTATTGACGGTTCGGGAGCGGCAACATAGTGCTGGGCCATTGATGGCAGTGCTGGCTGCCAGCAATGGCGCACTGCTGGCCCAGCAATACTGTTTTTGCTGGGTATTGATGTCTGCGTGTTCCGCAAGTCGCACGGGCCTGTAAGCTCAATCGTTTCCTCTTTGTATCTGTTGTTATGTGTTCAGTAAATCTGGCTTTGCTATCTCGTGTACTTCTCGGTGTTGCATTTTGGATGGCCAGCAGTGTATATACTCGTGTAAGTATATATATATATATGTATATCATCATTGTCAGCCATTATCATTATCAATCTACTGCTGGATGAAATGACTCAGAAGATCACATGGGAGATGGGTGGGATGAAATTCGAAAGCTTGCTCTCCAAGTAGCAAGTTTCTTCCATAACTGTCTGTCTTGAGCTAGTTTCCTCCATGCCACTCCGCCAAGCTTTCCGACTTTTTCCATCCATCTCCCATGTGATCTTCTGAGTCATTTTCTGTCTTCTGTCAGTTGGTATCTAGTCTAATATTTCAGTTGCCCATGGGTAGTCAATTCTTCTAGCAGTATGTCCAGCCCATTGCCATTTCAGGAATTTTACTTTTGATCATCATGTTTTCTTTTCTTTCTTTTTTTTTTTTTTTGATTGGAGGTTTAACGACTACCGTGAGCAACTCAATGGGCTATAAGCAGTCGCCCGTCCCAAATTTAGGGTCACTGGTTCCAGGGAAGGGAGAGAGCCAGTGCCGTAAGACAAACACAACATCCATGCCTGACCGGGATTCGAACCCGGACCCCTGACGGACGAATGATCAGAGGCCAACGCCTTAGACCACTGCGCCACCGGGGCGGCATCATGTTTTCCACTCTCTCTATATATATTTATATACACTCAATGCACAAAACATCAGATATACCTTCCTAATAGCGTACTGGACCTCCTCTACTGCGAATAACAGACTGTATACGCAGAGGCATCGACTCCACCGGAGGGTTTCCAGAAGTAATGCCAGCCATGCCTGTTGCAGCATTGTCTTCAACTCTGCCCGAGACGATTCAAGATCCATGGATCTGAAGTTCCCCTCCATAGCATTCCCGAGACGCTTCATTCTAGCACCTAAGGGCCGCTGGATAGCTCCAAACTCAGATTAGTGTTCTCGAGACATGCCTGGGTGGTTGTGATCCAGTGGGGCGGCTCATTGTTTTTCGGAAACAGACCATCGGCCGCAGGATGCGGAAAGGCCATGAAAGCGTGTAGGTGATCAGCCAGCAAATGTTGGCAGCGCGCAGAGGTTAAGGACCTAATGTGCCCCATAAAAATGCTCCCCAGACCAACGCAGAGCCACAACCTCCTTGAACAGTCGATCCATCACGACGGGGCCACACCCCCGTCAGCAAGGTACAGCTGAAAAAGGGATTCGTCTGACCCCACGACGTGGCGCCACTCTGAAGGGTTCCTGTTTTGAAGTTCTTGGCACGGTTTAGTTTCCGATGACGAGCAGACAACAGTGGCACTCGAATAGGGAGTCTGCTCCCTTAGCCAAGAGTATGCGGCATGCTCCGTATTGTTCACTCACTGACACTGCTTGGGCCTCCGTCATTTAAGCTACATATGATTTGTTTTTCTTTTTATGGAGGTTTAACGACCACCGTGAGCAACTCAATGGGCTATAAGCAGTCGCCCGTCCCTAATTTAGGGTCACTGGTTCCAGGGAAGGTAAAGAGCCAGCGCCGTAATACAAACACAACATCCATGCCCGACGGGATTCGAACCCGGACCCCTTACGGACGAATGATCAGAGGCCAGCGCCTTAGACCACTGCGCCATCGGGGCGGCACATGTGATTTGCACCGCCGTCGGTGAGCCTTTGGTCTGTACGAGCCTAGATAGTCTACGTCGTCCCAGGTAATCAATGGCGCGTGGTCGGGCACTGCTTTCTCTCCAGGCGCTGATACGTTCGTCGATGGTATTCTCGCGTTAAACCCTTGATACGGTTGGCCTCGGAAACCCTATAGTTCTTATCGCTTCGGCGATAGAATGGCTCATCCGTCTTGCGATGGTAATGCGTCAACGATCAAAGTCGCTCAGATCACCAAGTTTACCCATGTTTGTCGATTGTGATGCACTATGGGAAGCCCTACTGCGTGCCGATTTATCACATGCGTTTGGTTTTAGTCTGCTCCACTCTGGGTGGGGGATGCCCACGTCAACTGCCCATCAACGCTACCCGTTTCGTCTACTGTGTGTATATCATCCATCCGACTTATGGCATGATATCCCAGTATTTATTAGTAGAACTCGAAAAATCATTTCATTTTTCTCTTGGTAGTACAAACCATGAAGGAGAATTCATGTACTTCCGAATCTCTGTGGTGCACAACTTTTCTGCTAGGTAGCGTAATATTTCTTATACTATGCGTACATTTAAAATATCCAGAAGGAAGAAAATCCTTTCGCATTAGATAGCTGAAGCAGTGAGCAAAACGGTTGGAAGTAAAGTCCACTGATAAACCCCTACATTAACTTACCACTAGGAAAACAACTAAATATACACCACGCAAGTCTTAAAACTTTTCATGTGAAACAGTGTACACAGATTGCATTTCGTTCAGAGACTTTGTCAAAGTGTACGAGTTTGCCGAGTACCTATCTGTTTTCATCCCATTCCTTTATGCCGCAGGCTTATGACCAATTGTCCAAGTGGGTCCGGATTCGAATCCCAGTGATTCATGGATGTTGTATTTGTCTTACGCATAAGCGCCGACCATGGAGGGGCAAGACTAATCTTGCCTTGCCCCGTCAATAATTTTGCTGAAGGGGAAATGCCCACTCAGTATTTTTCATTCTGTTCAACTAAATAATCGCGTGGTCTCATAAGGTAGACCAAGCTTCACCTTATGAGGCCAAAGCTTTATTTCCAAAAAAATAATAAATAGCAAAATAAGTAAAAACGCTTTTTACATATTCAGTATTGTTCATTTGATAGGAAACTTGATTGCCATCCCCGTATTGTGTTTGATATGTTCTAACGATGTGTGGAAACGTTTAAAACAATTATCATAAATAAAAATACAGAAACGTATAACCTCTAACGCCTTTATTTATTCATTTATTATTTGTGCTTCTCGTTCTTTGTTCCAGTAACCTCGCTAATTTCTTGCATTTTTTTTGTAAATGTTTGGAAATAAAGTATCTCTGGATATTTCAATAAAATAACAGGCTGAGTTTTATTTTTAAATAAAGTGAACAATTACGTTTTAAAACATACGTTGTTGTCGTAGTTTATCTTGCCTTTTTATTGTTCTCCTGAGAATAAAAGTGTCCCTCCCACATCTGGTCTTTTCATGTCTGCCGCCCCCAACCCAATAATTTGATGAAGTCAACGTCCTTGGTTTTATCGAACTATCTCTCTCCCTTCCATGGAACCAGTGGCCTTATAGCCCACTGAGTTTCTCACGGTGGTCGTTAAATTCTCAACAAAAAATAAATAAATGCTTCATATGAGAAAGTGCAAGAGTTTACTTGTATGGATTTTTTTCCTTATAGGAATTTTCTGCCAAACTGCATCGTGAGAACTTTCAGTACCAATATGCCCCTCTCCCCCAATCACTTTAATACTGATATTTTTCCTTTTTGCGCTGATAAGGTTTTAGTTTCATTTTTATTGTTTTTTTAGCACAAGCAGTTAAATATTCCTTTCTAGAAATTTGGTTATTTAGGCGTAAAGAAAAAAAGGAAACAGACGTGCAAGGTTTTTTTTCAAAAGTAAAGAAAAGTGTTCAATTTACACAAAAGCATTCTGAGTAGTGAACTACTCGGCATTCTTCGCTCTGTAATAAGAAAGACGAACTGTTAGTTCCCCATCCATTCATGTCTTTGATTTAGTATCACAGCAGAAATGTTTAAACAAATTCTTGTTATATTAGACATGTGCGATCTTTGTGAACAACAGAAATTATGCTTTGTATTTCTTAGTGCCTAAGAGACCTAAAGATTAGCGCTTAAAATAGGGAGTGATCCCCTTTCTCAGTCCGTGAAAAGCTGGACCATAAATGCTGTAAGGCAATGAGAGACACCTACGCACAAGGGAAGTTCCCACACACTTCCTCGAGAGGAGAGACATTATGTTCAGCTGAAACGAAAACAGTAATCGACTGATAAGGAATCCTAGAGGAAACTATTCCCACACGAGTCTATTTCAATTTGAATATCCTTTGGGGATAATTCATCCAAAAAATATAAGATATGATTTTTTACTGCACGTGAGGGCAGATTTTCAGGGTTTACGAAAGGCCGCTTCAGATTTTTTTGACTGCATCGAGGACCGTTGGAACCCTGGGTAGGTTGGGAACAGAAAAATTGGTCACATAAGCATATAAAATGCCTAATTTCCTTGGAGACTGGCTGAATCGTTTTGTACTTCAAAAAAATGAGACGGTAACTAAATGTTTAGTGGTGACGAATTCTGTTAACGTTGTCTTTATTGAAAAAGTGAATATGACAGTCGTTATTCGCTCACACTACTTTTTATTCGGCGATTGGTTCTTCGACCATCTGTCAGTCCATCGCTGTTTTACCAACACTCGTACTACCATGCAGAGCTTCTATGCAAAATCTTTTGTTTTTTACATTTCATTCCTTTTCTTCACTTCTAACGTTCTATTACTCCGTCTGTCAGCCCTTCCTCCCAATCATTTAGCTACCACACAGAACACTCGATTTTAAAACACACACATATTTTTTTCTTTAAATAATCTTATTCTATTGTTATCGTGATTCGCGGGTTTGCAGCAAGTTTTCTGTTTTAATGGTTGTGTACGCAGATAAATTTTACTTTATTTTTATACAACTCTGTCCATGAGTTCCTCTCTTCTTATCTTTCTTGGTTATATATACACGCGTCCAACTACATCGGGAAGCTGTAATAAATTTATCATTATACATGACGAAACTTGTTTTCTTCCGATAAAGCGGGCTTTTAGTATAAATTGACAGAGGAACCTGACTTCTTGGATTATTCGTAGATCTGAACTAGTTTTAACGGATTTTTTTCCCTTCAATTTTACGATACAATTGGGTTTTATGAAAACTCTAAATTTACAGGAAAAACATGATAATGTTGCTAAAATATTTAATTCATGTAAAAATGAATAAAAATTGAAATATACTGTTGTACAAGGAGGGAGACAAATTTGGGCTTGCACCCGAGCGGCAAATGCCCTTGGCGAGCCTAGGATAAAGTGACAGCCAAGGAATACAAAAATCCCAATTGATATGTGCAAAGAGTGAGAAACTATCAGATGCAGTACAAAATTCAACTAGTCAGAGTAAACAAGAAGTTATAACCCAACTTGAAAATGAGTTTTGTTTTAGAATCATATGAGAACTAAGACAAAATTAAAACTAAGCAGCCTATGAGATTAACTACAGCCACAAGGCAAAATCAGCAGACAATCTCATAGCAAAAGCGCAACCTATACCAGAGTGGAGGGAGAAGAATGGCAAGAATTACGAGGAATGCGTGAAACAGAAAAACAAAAAGAAACCGAAAACATAGGAGTTTATCCACGGAAGGAAAACTGGCACATGCAAACAGGTAGCTGCTTACAATTAAATATCATGGAAATGGAGAGTGAGATAAATACAGAAAGCAGGAAAAAGCTTCGACAAGAATATGAAATACTGAACACATGATGCACACTGCATAATCTAGAAAGAAAAAAAGGCAAATATGAACAGAAAATAGGTTAAAATACAAAAGTGTGCATGATTAAGAATGTAACCCCTTTTATCTTTTCTTCTTTTGGAGTTTAACACCTGCCATGATCAAACTAAGGGCAATAAGTGGTTGCCTGTCCATAATTTAAAGCCACCAGTTCTAGATAAGGGTGAGAGCCAGCTCTGTTAAAGCCCACCACCCATGCTTCATCTGGGACTTGAACCCTAGCTTATCTTGGAAAAACGGTCAGAAGCCAGAACCTCAGACCGCTTTGACCAATAGACAGCAAGTTACTTCACATGCACAATGGGGAATTCTACAGATATATACAATTACGAGGGTTGTATCAAAAGTAATGCAAAAGTGGGCATAACGTGTTTTATTAACTGACAGAGGTTGTTCAAATTGCAGATGTTTCTTCTTTATACAAAGGTACTACTCAACATATAAGTTTCCATCACAAGACACGCATTTGTGCCATCGTTGAACCCAACTCTTGAATCCTCTTTGAAAAAATTCAGGTGTGGACTGTTGTACCCACTTCTTTACAACCACTTTCACCTTGTTTGTGTCA
The DNA here is from genome assembly GCA_039090855.1 of Macrothele yani. Taxonomy (NCBI): domain Eukaryota; kingdom Metazoa; phylum Arthropoda; class Arachnida; order Araneae; family Macrothelidae; genus Macrothele; species Macrothele yani. The sequence goes on from CM076990.1 coordinate 4,521,027, forward strand.
TCAATTCATTTTCTCCGGAGACTGTCCTTCATTGGACCGAACAGGTGGTAATCTGAGGGAGCCAGATCTGGGCTGTACGATAGATGGGGAACCACCAACCAGCTTAATTTGCTGATTGCGGGATTTGTTGCCAAAGATGAGTGTGGTCTTGCATTGTCATGGTGAATGTGGATCCCTTTCAGTCTTGTCCGGTCTCTTCCTCCACATGGTTTCTGTACTGCTCGCTGGTCAAGCTACAGCCACCGTTCTACAAAATCAAGGAAGAATGACATCAGTCATCCCAAAAAACAGCCACCCTGACTTTCTGTGCTGATCACTGGCTCTTAAACTGCTTTGCTTGGTGAAGAGGTGACGCCATTCCATGGATTTATTCATTTCCGGATCGTAAAGACACACCCACATTTCATCCCGTCACCAGATCGGAAAATACGTGTCTTTAAACGCTTCCAGCAGATCAGAGCAGACTTCCACCCTTCAAATCAGGTGTCACCTGTCGAGGTACCCACTTTGCACACGCTTTCCGATACCCCAAGACTTCCATCTTTTGCATGGCATTTGGCGTCGTGACCACAGTCCAGTTGTGCAACAAGCTCATGGATTGCGACTCATCTCTCCGCATAAATCAATTCATCCACTCATTGACGATTCGTGTCAGTGGTTGCAGATGATGGCCTACCTCTGCGTGGTTTGTCTTCAATGTTGGCTCCTCCTCCTTTGAAACTTCATCCATCTGTGCACATTGCTCTTGTCAATGGTGTCATCTCTGTAAACATTCTGTAGCCTTCTGTGGATGTCGGACTGCCTGCAACCTTCCTTCAAGAACTAAACGAAGGCACGTTGCTTCTGCTTGGAATCCATTATTTACCTGCACTGAAGGGTTACAATAGAGGAAGAGTTACTCTCCTAACATCTGCAATTTGAGCGACCTCCGTCAGTTAAAAAAGTTATGCCAACTTTTGCATTACTTTTGGTACAACCCTCGTATCTACACTGAGGGCAAAACAAAGAGAAGCTACATGCTCATGTTTAGACCATTGGAAAGCACAAGCATGAAGAAAAACTCACTGACAACCTAATCAGTGCACTATTAGACATCAGGAGCGTAACTATATATTTCAGTCGTAAGACCAAAAATGGCCTGAGAAACTGGCATATTATGTTGAAAAGAGGGAAGTCAACACAAAGTTGTTAAAAGAACAAAACAAATTATATCGAAGCTACAACCGACATTCACCTCAACTTTGGTAAAACCCATTCTGAAGGAATATACTTATAATTGAGTAATATACAAGGTAGTGAGTCAACAAGTGGATATTTGCTTCACCTGATCAGAAATAGTACTGAATCACAGGCACACATGAAAAATGTACAGCTCTCATTTACAGAAGCTTATACACTATCTACCAACAAGTAATTGGACACCCCTGCAACTGACGATGTCTGCGGCCCTGTACACGCCACCGTTAAATATCGTGTGGGAAACAACAACGCACCCAGCCGCATGCAAGATGGCACGCAGTTCGGAGCTCTCTGATTTCGAGAAAAGTGTAATCCTCAAGTATCACAGAAATGGACGATCCATACGCGACATATCCAGCGAGTTGAAGTATCCAAAATCGACAGTGGCCTACGTGATTGGCAAGTGGAAGATGAGGTGACTGTCGGAATGTGCCCCGACGCGGCAGACCCACAAAACTGGGAGTTGGAGACCGACGGGTGCTGGCCAGAGAAATTCGGAAGAATCGCACCAAATCGATGGGCCATATCCGCGAGGAGTTTCAATAGGCATCCGGGAGTGTTCTTTCGATGAATACCATCTGTAAGGAAGCCCATTTACTTGGTTATCATGGACGTGCTGCCGCACACAAGCCTTTGATCACCAAGTCGAATAGCGCTGCTCGGCTAACGTGGTGCAAAGAAATGTCGACAGAGGACCGCTGAATAGTGGAAAAAGGTTCTCTGGAGCGACGAATCAAGGTTCGCCCTCTACCGTTCGGATGGCAGGGTCTGTCTGGGCTTGGCGTCTGCCTAGAGAACGCCTCCTACCGGAATGTATTGCGCCAACTGTGAAGTTCGGCGGCGGTGGAATTATGCTATGGGGGTGTTTCTCCTATCGGACCGTTGCTCGCAATTCCTGGTAGATTCAACGCCGAGACCCACTGCACCATTTTGGGTGACCATGCGCTTCCTACGTTGTAGCAGTTTTACGGGGTGGGGCCATGTTACTTTCAGGATGACAACGCCACCTGTTGTGTTGCGAGGTCCATCATGGCTTGGTATGGTGACAATGGGGTTAATCGAATGGACTGGCCGGCGCAGAGCCCGGACCTTAACCCTATTGAGCACCTCTTGGACGAGTTGGAGCGTCGACTTAAGCGGTGCCCCCACCGTCCGAAATCGGTGAAGAACTGACCTGTCTTCTCCAAGCCGAGTGGAAGAAAATACCGCTAGCCGTCGTACAATGCCTGGTTGATAGTATGCCCCGGAGGGTCGAAGTTGTAATCGCCGCTCGTGGAGGCTCCACAAACTATTGAAGGTGAATAAACTTCGTTTTCCTTTGCTATCACAGGTGTCCAATTACTTGTTGGTAGATAGTGTACATTACAACACAGACCTATGAAAAACTGATCTCATAAAATTTAAAAATGAATACATGCACTAAGCAAAAATGGATGCAATTCATTAAATATCGACAGTAGAACTTAAACAAGGCAAAAGTAATAAAATGAGACATTTGCATATAGCTATTACCAGAAACATGAAAACTTGACTTAGACTTTAGTTTAAGTCAAGTTTTCATGTGCTATACCAGACCTCAAAGTGGGAAATTTTAGATCAAACATGTTGACAGTAATTTAAAATTTCTGGAGAGTGTGTGTGACTTTGAAATTTTGACCATAAAATGCTGGAAAAATGAACTAAGTAAAGTGAAACCATTTGCAAAACACAGTGGAAATATTTATTACATTCATCTCACATAGTAGTGCATGACTAAATATAGAAGTGAATATTACAAATTACATAAAACCACTCTCTGAAAGAAGTTAACCACCTCTTCCTGTCAGTCTCCCTTTAATTGCATCTAAAGTATAGATGCAGTTAAGTGTAGAAAATAAGCTTTAAGACATAACATTATCATAAATGATATTTCATGTTCATTGAACTGTGTTGCAAAAAAATCTAACATCAAAACTTAAAAAAAATCAACTATACACTATTTGTTTACAGTCCATACACTATTCCACGATGCATTCAATGTTGTAATCTTGACCTCTGTGCCAGATTCTTGAATATTGTTCATGGCACCCTTGACGTAACTAGTGTTTCTACCACTGGGTAATTAATTCCATGTCAAATCAACCAGCAAAAATTGTATTTTCAACTTGACCATTTTTGATTTTCATGAAACTTGGCATATTTGTAGTGTTCATCAACATAAACAAACATGATTTTTCAAAATTAAAAAAACAACAACAAAAAAACATGAAATTTTATCTGCTGAGCAAACTAGAACTGCCAATTACTCTAGTTCTAGTAGAGCTAGGCTCATGAATTTTAGCTCATTTTAAAGATTTTTATTTTACCCTATACCTGCACGTTACTTCAGCCAGTGCAACAATGGTGCAGGACTATTAAGAGCTTAAGGAACGATTTGAAGGTTATTTTGATCTAAATAGTACAGAAAATGTGACATTCACACAATGGATGCAATTAGAGAAAAGAACAGTTCTAGAAACATCAAAATCCACTCAGGAGTTTTTGGACCAGTTGTTTGGAAAGCTTCCAATATTGCTTTACCATTCTTTCATAGCAACTCAACAGTCATGCTACCTAAGACACCTTAAAGACACTAACAGAAAATGAATACATAGGAATTTATAATTTTGGTGAAAATAATTCTTTTGTATTGCAATGTAAGTTTTGTGATTATACCTGACTAATTCATGACAACATAGCTGTCCATCTGTTTCAGTGTTACCTAATTAATTTCATGCAGTCACATTTTTCTCAAAAACCTGAAAAGATATTTTATTTTTCTGGAGCAGCTTCACAATACAAAAACAAGTCAAACTTCCTCTACTTGTGCTACCACGAGACTGACTTTAATATAAAAGCAGAATGGAATTTTTTTGCAATAGCACATGGCAAAAATGCATGTGATGGGATAGGTGGTACTGTGAAATGGTTGGTTAGCTGCAAAGGCAAGTTTACCACTTAATTTATAATAACCAAATCATGACCCCACACAAACTCTTTGAATGGGCCAGTGCTAATATTGCCTCTATTCACTTTCAGTTTGCAACAACAGAAAACTACAAAGAGGAAATTATCCTTAAAAAGTAGAATAACTTCTGCTAAGATAAAAGTGATACTCAGAAACTCCACTGATTCACTTTTGCAGAAATATACAAATTAGTCAAAGCCTACTCACTTTCTGAGCATTTTAAAAAAGAGAGATGCGTAACAAGCTGAAAAGAACATAAGTTTGGAAAATACAGTAGGTTTCGTGATTAGTAAATACTCAAAGCACTGGTGGTTGCGATGTGTGCTTGGTGTGAATGACACAGAAGAGGTCAAAGTGAGCTTCCTGGAGCCACATGGTTTGTCTCCATCATACAAGTATCCTTAATCACTGGATATACTATTGGTTCATAAATCTGATGTTTTGTTAAAAGTTGACCCTATGACAGCTACTGGAAAAGTATATAATTTAACAATTACAGAGACCAAGCACTGGCATACAAGTGTGGCAAAATTTAAAAAGGAAAAGAGCATTGTGCATGTAGAACATTTCAGTTGTGTTGTGTATTGTTCTATGTTATTTTTTTTATAGCAATCCCATTATCAAACTTTCAGGATATGTAGAAAAATTTGTTAAACATATTTTTTTTAAAGATACTGTTTTAATATTTACATTCTTAATGACCTTGAAATTAAAAAAAAATGTCATGTTGCATATCAAATGAAAGCCCAACTAAAGATCTTTAAAATGAGCCATAATTCATGAGCTTAGCTCTACTAGAACCAGAGTAATTGGCAGTTCAAGTTCACTCAGCAGATGAAATTTCATGGTTTTTTTTTTTTTGAAATTTTAAAATTCAATAACTAAAAATTGGATGCATTAAAAATTCTGAAAAAATTGTTTATTTGATGAACACTACAAATACACCAAGTTTCATGAAAATCAAAAATGGTCGGGTTGTGAGCCTGGTTGATTTGACATAGAATGATCCCACTCTTGAATTGTAGGTTTACACCCTGGGCTATCAAAATCATCAGTACCTTTTTTAAGGAGCTGTGTACAATATACCTTGAAAGTTGAAGACTCCCTGGTCTAGTGGCTAGATCAGGGCTGGGGGTTGCGGGCTTACAAATTTTCAGCAACACTTACCACTGGTTAAAGAGGCTCATTGAGTGTTCAGTGTAGAATAATTAAATTTTTCCCATTACTGGGTTTCTATTGTTTGTCATGCCCAACGGCTATGTAGGATGAACAACAGACGGAAGTACAAATTTTGTCAAAATTCTTGACTCAACCAAGTTGCACGCACACCCAAACATTAATTAATTACCCTTCACCAGCATGCCATGAATTTTTTTATTTCTTCTAGATTTAAGAGCTCTCTTCCCTTTATTTACAGCTAAACCAATAGTAGAAGCACTTGCAGTACATTTGGAATCCATAACCAATAAGTTGAAAGCAGGGTACAATAAACAGGATGATACATTGTAGCTCACAGCAACACAGGACAATATCTACTGAGCCAAATGAATTTTTCTTGTATACCAACAACATTTCGCATATGTTTTATCAAAACCACACACATTGTGGCAAAAAAACAAACAAAAACCAGCATGTGCTCCACCACACAACAGTGAAATTTTCTCATCGGTATCAGCTGAAAAAAATGTTCACATTAGCAAAATCGCACATGCCAAACTTGCGTAAATAAAGGGTTTACTGTAATTTCATACAATTGCAAAGGTTTGCTCATATTCTTGAGTTTCAGCTTTTAAGAACAGAAAAATAGTGAGAGAAACTTGACAACTGAATCATGCAAAATCCACCATTTGATGTTTACTTATTTGGGAAATATAAATATACATTTAAATCACAACCAGGATTTTATTTACACTCACAGATAGTCTGGACAGAGCTCACACAACCAAACAAAGGCTGATTTCCACACAACAAACAGCCATATTCCACCTAGGGGCTTTTACGTTGACTTGGCCACGAAATAGATATTGCAAAATGAGATTAAAAACAATCTAACAGTGGGTAATTATACTAGTTTTTGAAATGTTGGGTTGAAGAATTTACACAGATCTCTCTCCAAAATCCAGAATAGTGGAAATATGTGGCACTTCTAATTCTACATTTAGTAGGTAGGCACAAATACTTTTTATTCTAGTACTTAATATGTTGTACCATGCATCTGAATGTTTTCACGGAGGAAATACTAAAACGAAAAATTGAACTTGCCAAAAAAAAAAAAAAACTTAGCAAAGAGATTTGGCTGGTACATCTGAATGCAGTTTAATATTGATTTCCGATGATTTTCCAGTGTCAACATCTTGGTGAATCTTCACTTTCACTGAAGTTAGACATTTCAAGTTTAGCATGTACATTGAAAATGCCCACATTTAAAATTATATACCATGCTTAAAAATATGATTAGAATTGGATCAGGTTAGAGAAAAGTAAATTACTTCAGTTATGTAATGCAACTACAAAGGCTTAGTAAGTGGCTCCCACCAAATAGGAAACCAATTGCTAAAAATATGTTTAGTCACAGCTAAAGTAAAATTTAAAGGGTAAAGTGCAAAAAATAAGCTTTAAGACATGACATTATCATAAATGGCATACTTCGTGCTGATATGATTGTTACTTATTCAAGAACTTCACCAATTCAATATCTGATTTGGTGAAACAGTTGACCACATTTTCTTGAACTTACAGGCAACTACATTGTAGGTGTGCAAAACTTAAGGACAAGCCAGGTTCAACCTGTAGTGTTGCACAGGGACAGCCTGGATATGTGAAATTCAAGACATAAGAACCCCAATACTGAAATGACAGAAACAAAGAAAACTGCAGATACTAAAGGACACAGTGGAACTATATCTTTAGAATTGGTTACATAGCACTAGGTGCCATGATAGATGCATCACTGCCAAAGATGGTATGAATGGAAGAGATCCTCACTAGGGGATATGATCGCTCCTAATATCGATTTGCACCTTCTGTCTATACTTTGCACTAGGTTGTTGACAAGTTTTTGTGGTAACATTGATCATTCTCCAATAAGTGCAGTCTTCAGCTGTTGGACACTTTCCAGTTTGTGTTAACAAGCCACTTCTCCCCAGAGCATCCCAAACGTGTTCTATGGGAGAAGGAATGTGCAGGCCAATGCATCCACTAAATGTTTTCACTTACCAGCAGCTCAGCACCAGCCGAACAAACTGATCCGTGCTGTAGGTAACACAAGTCAGCTGCAATGGCAAGCTTTCAAGGTTTTTTAGCATTGCTATGGATCATGGTTTTTCTACGTTTACTGTTAACAAAATCCTTAGAAAAATTCAAAGGAATTCTTCGACGACCCTTACTACGAAAATTCGTGGGCTCAATACTTATCATCCAAACATCACGCCTTTTAAAAAAATTTTGCTGGCGATTTGGAGTCTACTTTGGCACACATAACTAATCTAGCAACATTGCTTAGAAGCAATCGCAACCTTGTGCAAAATTCACTTAGGGCAGGAGTGTCTAGTATCCTCCTAGAGGTATTAAGGATGAGGTATATGTGTTTATATAGTAGGCTCCACTCAGCATAATTTACTTTCACGATTGAAGGAGCACCAATATGACATTAAAAATGGGTTACTCAGACTTCACTAGCACGCTTAGTAAGAATGGGTATGCATTCCCCCATCTGGACGAAACAAGTATATTGATAACCCCAAATCTTCTTTATTGATTACTGAAAGTTTGGTTATTCTTGACAAAGGAAATTTTTGCGGCAATGACAACACTACTACTACTATCACTAAGCTGTTCTCCGAGATTCAGAGGTTAGCTCCAAAAAGAAATACAAACTTTCAGATATTTTTACTTAATGTTGTCGTATCAAACTTCGCCATTTACAGCGATCTTGACATACAACTCGTGCTTCACTGATATCCATTACACGCCTTACACAAGATCTTTTATACTTCATACTCATAAATCTTTTTCTCATGCAGACACTCCTGAATCTGATCCACCCATGCCTTCCTTGGCCTTCCTCTGCCTGCCACTTGGGCTGAAAAGATTTTCTTAGTAAACATTTCATCACTCATTCTTTCAACATGGCCAAACCACCAAAGCATAGTGGTCTCCACCTTGCAAACAACATTTTGCTTTACATCACACAACTGCATTACATCTTCATTCCTCACACAATCAGATCGTGTCTTGCCACAAACCCCACGTAACACATTTCTCCAGCACACAAACGACTCCTATGTTTCTTCTGCAGTACCCAGGTTTCACTGCCATAAATCAGAGTAGGAACAATTACTGTTTCATACACAGCCATGCAGGACTCTCTAGAGAACCTATCATTCCTGTGAAAACCTCCCAGAGCACCTATGACTTTTAAAGAAGAATTCACTCGCCAACTGATTTCACCATCCAACTTGTTCTCTCTGTCAAACGTGCTTCCTAAATACACAAACTCACTCACCTGGTCAATCACAATGCCATTTATACTTACATTACATTCAGTGCTACCCATTGCTCTCTCAAACACCATAACTTTGGTTTTCCCCTTATTTATACTCAGTTTGAATTTCATGCAAACTTCGTGCATCCGAGTCGACATACTCTGCAACTCACTTTTGCTCTCTGCCAACAGGACAGTGTCATCAGCAAACAGCAATCTGCACACACGGATATCACCAAGACATAAACCACTATTATCTATTTTGGCATCACGCATGCATGCATCCATAAATATATTAAACAGCCATGGTGACATTACACAACCTTGTCTAACTCCTGCACCAATGGAAAACCATTTTGATAAAACACCATTCACTCATAACACAAGCTCTATCTACTATCAGCATACATGGCTTTTACACTATTAAGTAGATTCCCAGCAACACCATATTCATTCGATACCTTCCACAAAAGTGTCCTATTCACTCGGTCGTAAGCTTTCTCTAAATCTATGAAGGCAGTAAAAACTTTCTTCCCAACAGCCAGATACTTTTCAATCATCATGCGTAATGCAAAAATCTGGTTAGTGCAGCCTTTACCAGGCATAAAACCACTCTGAACATCTCACACTTTCTCTGATGTAAGACGCCGTACTTTTTCAATAACAACCTTACCAAACACTTTCCCTGGCACACTCAGTAGGCTAATACCACAATAGTTCTTGCATTCAGTCTGATCACCTTTTCCCTTATACAAGGGAACAATGATAGCATCCTTCCAATCCCGAGGGACCATTCCTAACTCCCAGCACAACTGGCAAATTTCAGTCAACCAGTCAATTATAGAGTCACCACCATACTTCAACATCTCTGCAGTTATGCCGTCAACTCCTGGAGCCTTACCATTCTGAAGAGATTTTAGAGCTTTACACACTTCTCTTGAGATCCCTCCTGTGTTTTCATCCCTCATTGTGACATCATCTGCATCTGTCCGAGAATCATTTTTGCTCTAATGATCTAATAACTCACAGAAGTATTTGCCCCATTTGTCACTTAACTCATTGGGGTCCCATATCATTTCTCCAATCTCATTCTTCACACAACTTACAACTTTGTTTCCCCTATTTTTCCTGGGTCTCATGTACTTCCAGAAGGACTTTCTATCTTTCCAAAAAGCCAGTTCATGCCTTTCCACTTTCTCTTTCCTATCTTTTGCCTTACTGTGGTGAACCAGCTTAGCAGCTTCACGCTTCTTACAGTGATATTCATCCACAGAGACTCTACCTTGCAACATCCCCAAATAGGCTTCCTTCTTTCTCTTTACTGATTCATCAATCTCACTATTCCACCAAGCATCACCTCTATTGTTACCCACTATTGTGGTGCCACAGACCTCTTTAGCAGCAGTAACAACACAGTTCTTAAAACATTCCCACTTCTTTTCTACATCCCTCTCACAAGATTTCAGATCCTTCAGTCGTTCTCTGAGTAAGTCAGAATACCGCTGATGATCTTCAAGGAGCCTATCAACCTTTATTCTTTCTATTCTGGGTCTCTTCCTATTCCTTTTCCTCCAACCAACATTAAGTTTCACTTGTGACACTACCAAGTAATGATCAGAACCAACATCCGCACCTCTCATCACACGGGTGTCAACAACTAAGTGTTTCAAACGCTGATCGTAAACAACAAAATCTATCGCACTCTTTTGACCAAGAGTACGATTTTCCCAAGTATATGTGTGTATATGCTTGTGGTTGAAAAATGTATTAGATACACACAAATCATTCTCAATGCAGAGTTCAATTCATCTTTCACCATTATCATTCACACAAGGATCATTAAACTTACCCAGAACATTGTCAGAAATTGCATTTTGCACACCTACTTTAGCATTGAAATCCCCTGCTATTATAACTTTTTCTTTAGCACCAAACTGGCTCAAAACAGCTTTTAGCTCATTCCAGAAATCTTCCTTCTTATCGGAAGGTTCCGAGTCACAAGGAGCATACACTACAAACAATTACAATTCTGTGAAGTTTCACTTTCAAACAAATCCAGAGAATTCTCTCACTTATGCAACTATAGTGAATCAAGTTGTTCTTCATCTTTTCACTTAAAATCACACCTACACCAGCCTGTCCTCTCATATTATCCAATACTCCAGCCCACACACTCACCGTGCCATTCACTTCTTCTACCCCAATTTCCTTCTTTTTGGTTTCACTTACACACAGCACATCCAGTCTATACTTATTCATCTCCTCAATCACCTCACTGATCTTGCTATTTATACCTCTAGTATTCCATACACCAATCTTACATTCACTCAGCCGAGATTTCTTTCTCGTACGCCGTTTAGAAAGTCCAGGTCGATTCCGTGGTGGACTGTCCTTCTCAAGTGTGGTAGATCCACCATATCCCACACTTAAGTCATTCTTAATATTTCTTTTTGTCTTTTTAATCAGGTAAGTACATCAGTGTGGGGGATTAGCCCACAGCTGAGGGTTCCAGTTGGTCATTCAACCTAAGGATTCTGGAACAAAACCCAGTGAGTTGGGGCCTTTTCGCCAATGTCACACAGAACTAGCTTGCACCTCTCCAAGATTCACAGAGGCCCTATGCAATGACAACACACCAACCTTATTCCCACTAACGTGGAAACAACTACTTTCACTTAACCAACCACAAGGTTTTTACCCGGAATCGTAAAGGACATAATTCTTCCAGGTGAAGTGACTACGACTTCTATGCCTCCATACCGAAAATAAGTGGCTTCACTTGGTATGCACATAAAATTTCATATCATGTACCATTTGCGATTGACTGAACTGCATCTACTTAACAGGAATATTGTGCATGTTTTAATTTAACTCTTATCACAGATTCTTTGTTTTCAGGACATCTCCTTTTGCCCTTTATTTTTACAATGGCCTGTGCATGTTATGGATGATTATAACAGACTTTATTTGTAATTGTTCCCTTTTTTATCATTTGTATTTCTTAAATTTCACTATATTTTATTTTGTGTAAGACACCTTAGTTGCTTTGTCAAATTGTTACGTCCAAGTGTGGCGCTGTCTCTGCCTGCTCATGTGTAACATCATTATCACTGATGTTACACGTGAGCAGGCATGTGTAACAGACACTATTATCACTTGCTATATACAGGGTGTCTCAAAAATACACAGCAAAACTTCAGGAATGAGTTCCTCATAAGCACACTGCTGGCCACTTAAAACGCAACATCAAGAAGGACGAGATAGCAAAGCCAGATTTACTGGACACATCACAACAGATACAAAGATGAAACGATTGAGTTTACAGGCCCGTGCGACTTGCGGAACACGCAGACATCAATAGTTCGTGTGGCAATAACGGCTGCTACACGCCGTGGCATCGAACAAAAGTCTTTGGATGTGGGCTCGGGGGATGTTGGTCCAGGCTGCTTCCACACATTGCCACAGTTCATCAGGCGTAGCCGCGGGTGGTGCTTGCCGATCAGCGAACAGACGTGTTCAATGGCCAACATATCGGGAGAACAGGCGGGCCACGGCAACAGCGACACCTGGTGGGCCGTGAAGAATTGTTGCACGATGCGTGTCACGTGCGGGCACGCATTGTCCTGTTGAAACGTGGCCGCTGGCAGGTCCTGCAGGTAAGGGAGGACTACAGGCTCCAAAACGTCGGAGATGTAGCAGTGGTTGTTGAGTGTACCGGCGATGCGTACCAGAGGGGTGCGGGTGTCATATCCAATTGCACCCCAAACCATAACGCTAGGCGACGGACCGATATGGCGATGCATAATGCAGGCGTCATAGTCTCTCGACACGGTGCCGCCACACATGGATCTGACCATCGTGGTGTTGCAGGTAGAAGCGGGAGTCTAAGAAGACAATGTCGTGCCATTCTGTAGTCCAGGTGCGGAGTTCAATGGCCCACTGCCGCCGCACGCCAGTGGGAATAGTCAATAGTAATCGAAGCAATGGGCGCCGTGCTACAAGTACCCGCTCCTGCAGACGTCGAACAGTACGTGCTGACACAGGTCATTGCACAACACACCCTAATTCCTGCGCTAACGTTCGTGATGTGGCGGTGCGAGCCGTCAATGCCCGCCACAAAATATGCCGGTCCTCTTGTTCGGTGGTGTGCTGCGGCAATCGCTCACGTCGGTCTGCCCGCCCTTCCTGCACCCACCAAATCCATACTCGCCTTAATGTGGCTGGATGTCGTCCCACACGGGCGCCGAAGTCTCAGTACAATAAACCGCTCTCGCGATAAGCCACTATTTGTCCTCTGTCAAACTCCAAAACGTGCTGTAATGAGTGCCATATTCTGCGACGAGGCGTCAGGAAGCTTCCCACGCACAGGTCCGGCGTGATTCAAAAGACGTGCTTATTACACCCGAAAATTCGGGGTCATCTTTCTCGTTTTTTAATTATTATTGGAGGTTTAACGACCACCATGACAAACTCAATGGGCTATAAGCAGTCGCCCGTCCCTAATTTAGGGTCACTGGTTCCAGGGAAGGGTGAGAGCCAGTGCCGTAAGACAAACACAACATCCATGCCTCACCGGGATTCGAACCCGGACCCTGTTCGGACGAATGATCAGAGGCCATCGCTTAGACCACTGCACCACCGGGGCGGAGACGGGTCACGTTTACCCCCCCTGATTATGTTTTAACGAAAGACTGTTTAAGGGGGCAAAGTTCCCAAGTGCCGTGTTGGTGTGTGTTCACGTCAAAGGTTGGATGGATGAGAGTAGCACTTTGGAATGTTTGGAAAACTTGTGAAGCAAGAGGAAGGGTGGCGTTTTCAAGAAGCAGTCGATGCTGGTGTGGGACTTGTTTCAGGCCCATCTCACCGAAAAAGTAAAAGTGGGCATGAAATGACAGCAGCCTCTCGATGTCTCATTGTACAAGCCATTTAAGGACAGGCTTTGGGCAAAATGGACGGCATCTGAGGATAAAGCGGTGACGAAGGGTGGCAATTTTAAAAAGGTGGACATTGCCATGATCGTGGAGTGGGTGAAGGAAGCATGGTCGGACATTCCTTCGGAAACGATAGTCCAATCTTTTAAAAAGTGTTGCATGAGCAACACTATGGACGGAAGACAGGACCGTATTGTGCACGAGCAGAATGGCGACAACAGTGAGGTGGAGCATGATGGCATCCACCCAGATCTTCCCATGACGGAGACTGAATACGGAGAGCTGCTCAGGAATTTGGACTCTGATACAGACCTTGGGGGTGAATTGGATGAATTAAAAATAAAGGTAAAGTTCTTTTTCAGTCATTTATTTTGTGTTTTATTATCTATCATCATCATCATCATCATCATTGTCAACCATTATCAATCCACTGCTGGACGAAGGTCTCCCCAAGTTTCCTCCACAACGGTCTGTCTTGTGCCAGTCTCCTCCATGTCACTCCCGCATATTTACGAATTTCATCCACCCATCTCCCATGTGGTCTTTTTCTGGGTCTTTTCTTGTCCCTTGGAATCCAATCTAAAATTTCGGCTGTCCATCTATGGTCTGTCCTTCTGGCAGTATGTCCAGCCCATTGCCATTTCAGGGATTTAACTCTGATCATGATGTCTTCCACTCTCGTCATTTTTCGGATCCACGAGTTCCTCTTCTTATCTCTCCTGGTTATACCAAGCATGCACCTCTCCATGCTTCGTTGAGTTGTCTGCAGCCTTTGTATGTCTCTTTTAGTTAAGGTCCACGTCTCTGCACCATACGTAAGCACTGGAAGGATGCATTGATCAAACACTTTTCTTTTAAGACATAATGGCATATTGCTCTTGAAAATTATGCTGTTTCTTCCAAAAGCTCTCCAGGCAAGTTTTGTACGCCGATTAATTTCTTCATCAATGTGACCCTCACTTGATATCTGCTGTCCAAGATAAACATCCGTATCTGTTATCTCCAGTTTTTCTCCATCAATCGATAAATCTTCATTTCTTGTAAAAGCATTGAACATCACTTTTGTCTTCTGAAAGTTCATTTTTAATCCCACTTCTTTACTCTTGTCAGCAAGTTCCTGGATCATACTCTGCAGCTCTGATGGGGTAGTTGCAAAAATGACTACGTCATCAGCAAAACGAAGGTGGGTTAGATAATCTCCATTAATCTTTATCCCTTTGTTTTCCCAGTTCAGTGATTGAAAGACATTTTCCAATGTGGCATTAAAGAGCTTCGGAGATATGGTGTCACCTTGTCTCACTCCCTTTCCAATTTTTATGTGTGTTGTATTTTCAAACAGCCGAATCTTTGCACTTGCATTTTCATAGATGTTATTAATAATATTAATGTATGCATCTTCAATACCGCAGGATTTCAGAGCCGTGGTAACTGCTGGTGGTTTCACCGAATCAAAGGCTTTTTCATAATCGATAAAAGCCATGCACAATGGAAGTTCATATTCCCTCGCTCTTTCAATTAGTTCTCTCAGTACGTGGATATGATCTATTGTGCTGTAGCCACTCCTGAATCCAGCTTGTTCTCTCGGTTGAGCCATGTCCAGTGTTACCTTCAAGCGGTGTGATAGAACTTTAGTGAAGATTTTATAAACCACTGATAGGAGGCTGATAGGTCTGTAGTTCCTGAGATCCTCAATGTCACCTTTTTTATGTAGCAGGATCATTGTAGCGTTGTTCCAATCCTCAGGAATCTTCCCTTCATTAAGGCATCGAGTGAAAATTTGGGCGAGTACTGTTTCTATTTCTCCACTTGCTTCTTGTATGATGTCTACAGTAATTCCATCTTCTCCTGGAGCTTTTCCCCGCTTCATGTTCTTGATAGCATGTGCAACTTCTGCTGGGAGGACTGGAAGAACTCTGGTACCTTTCATGATGTCTGGAGTACATGTATCATCCCTTTCATATAGTTTGGAGTAGAAATCTTTCACTCTTGTCAAAATTTCGCCTCTATTTCTTGTTATAGAACCATCTTCTTTTCTCAGAGCCATAATCTGTTTTCTTCCCTTACTGAGATGTCCCTTTGCTATCTTTAGGCTTTGGTTGTTTTCAATTGCTTTCCTTATTAGTTCACAGTTGAATTTCCTTACGTCTTCAGTGATACTTTTTCGTGCTGTCTTGCATAGCTCTATATATTCCACTTTGGAAGTCACATCTTCTTTAGTTGTCCTCATCTCTCTTCTTTTTTGCATCAACATTTTGGTTTTTCCTGATAATTTGTTTACATGCAATTTGTTCTTAGACCCAGCTAATTTTGTTGCTGTTTCCATAAGAGCTTTGGTTACTTTTCTGTTAACTTCAGAAATATCCACTTCTTCCGATGTTAGGCCTTCTAAAGCAGAGAATCTGTTCTTCAGTTCCAACTTGAAAGTATTATGGTGTTTTTTAAGGTTGGTTATTATCTATAAGGACTATTATGTACATTATTTTAAAAATAATTTAAACATATTTAACTTGTGTTTGATGTAACTTTAAGCATAAAGTAAACATGTTTTATTGCTATGCATACTTTATTGAGTTTTGGTGGGCCACGATCCAGATGGAGTTGAGTGTAGTCGCTGATACGACAAAAAAAAAATTGCTAAAATTATCACCTCTTATATAAGCCGACACCCCTACTTCAGTGGTGAAAAAAAATAATCTAAAAATTCTCAGCTTATACACGAAGATATACGGTAATTGCGAGCTAGGTGGCTAAAATGTGCGGGAGCGCTATCGTGTATAAAAAGTATGCTTGTCAATGAATGATCAGTGGCGTGTTGTCCAAGAAATCAGGCAAGTTATCCAGAAAGGTGTGTTATGCCTGCCCCATGAGTTTGTTGAGAAGTACATGGGGCCCAAATAACTTATCACCAAAAACACCCGCCCAGATGTTTAGGCTGAACCGCTCGCTGTTGGTAACGTGATGGAAGAATTGCATGTGGGTTTTTCTCGGCCCATACATGCTGATTGTGACTGTTTAGGAGTCCGTCGCATGTTAACTGCGCTTCATTGGTGAATATCACTAAGGCAGGAAAGTTAGGAGTTGTACCACACTGCTGCAAGAACCACTGGCAAAACAGAACTCGCACAGGGTAGTCTGCTGGTGGCAAGGCCTGTGCCCGTTGCAGATGGTACGGATACAGGTGTTCTTACAACAAACTCCAAATAGTCAAGCGTTGGATAGGCAGTTGCATTGCTAATTTGCATGTACTGATTCCAGGAGTTGCATGCACAGTATCCAAAATCTTCCCCTCTACATCAGGAGTCGTAGATCTTGGTCATCCTCTATCGGCAGCACGAGATTTAAAGGTCCCATGTTCACAAAGGCGGCGATGGATAAGTACTTTCAAACGTTTTCCTGTCTGGACATCTTCGTCATCAGAACCTTTCGTGGTACAAACGACTAGCCTCCACAGCATTGCCATCCGCCAAACCATACATTAAGTGCATATCCGCTTGGTCCTGATTTGAGTACATGGTCGGAAAGGAAAACCACCAGATTCTGTCAATACTTTGTGATGCAGGAACTCGCCTGCGAGAGATAAAACATTCAGGCGAATAACTGGGAAACCAAAACAGACCTGAGTCGGGTAATGTGAGCAGTCAAGTGTCGTAGACAGACCTATCCAACTCTGAAACCAAGCATTTCCGGACCTATGTTCATATAAACTTTTTTACTTATCTACCTATGAGGGACTCATTCCTGCAGTTTTGCAGTGTATTTTTGAGACACCCTGTACATGTTACCTCCACCAGGGCTAGGTTTTTTTGTCTTCTTATGATGGGCTTCTGGAAGCCTGAAAGATCTAATGATTTTAATGTTTTATTTTTACCATCAATAAATCCTTTTAGTAACAGACTGTTTTTAACTAGTCATTAGTGGTTGGATGATTTTCTTTATAGTCGTGCAACAAGTTCAGCTGACTTGTGTTTCCTGATATCATTAGCCACTGTCTTCCACCAACATGAACTGTGGGCCAATGGCAACTCAAAACAGATGAACACATCATGGAAGGATTACCTCATTACAGTACCTCCTTCCAGTATCTGGAGCTTCATAAATTCATTGATACCCCATACAAAAATATCCCTGCTGCTATATCTATCCCTTTCATTCATTCATGTTTTCAGGGTCATACCAACGGTCTACCTCATGCTAGATTAGCCGACATCCAGAATCACTAGAAACTAAATCGTTTAACACCATCTGCTCAACTAATGCTGTTGGACTGTGCTAGTGCATTTTATTCCCACATCATGCTCTATTATTACACGTGTTCTGTTGTTCCCAGCCACAGATACGAGTTAATTCGTGTTTGGGTGTTGTTGCTGTTTACAGTATTATTTTACCTTTTCCACTTCATCGTAAAGTCTTTCATACCAGTGTACTGATCTGAGCATAAATAAAAGATTTGTTAGTCATATATTACCTAACACTCATATCAAACTAGAACCAAAGACTGCTCTTGTTTGCATCTGCCTGCATGTTCTTGAAGCTCATGACAAACTAGACAATAATACCATAAGTTACTTCTCCCACAACTTTGGTAAGTTAACAAATTAAAATCTTGCAAGTCACTTTTTCAACCTCCCTGTACTGGTTTTTAAAGGCTGCTACACACCCACCTAAATGGCATATAATCATTAAATACAAGATTTCATTATTAATCTCCAGAAGTACATAAAAATGCATTTGTTTTAGTTACTAATTTGTTTAGCAAAATTTCACAAATTCCTCTACTCTAGTATAACATTTTTTTTAAATTTATTATAGGTTCTTGTTTTCCTATTTTGTTTTCTAGTAAAACAAAAAAGACTATCATGCTCAGCTACACTGCTACTCAACACTTACACAAAGCTTGAAATATTATATTAAAATACCACATGTATCTGTTTTGAGCAACAGTTAACTGACATTTCATTGCAAGACTGTCAATAAACCACACCAACTTTTATCAAGTTGACACACTACAGCACAATGCAATCTGAAAAGATAAATCAACCTTTTTTGCTGTTTGGTTTTAAATATTCATTTCACATAGTATTTTTATGAGCAATGCACAATACAAAAATGGAAGATTAATAATTTTAGATTTGTCTTCAAGAAGCCAGAAGTTACGGCAATCTTTTCTTTTAACATCCATTAAAATAAAAGTGCTGTACATCTTTTATGGTACCAGACTCAGGCAGAAATTAGTAAAAGATCGCCTTGTTCCTCCAGCATAGACAAAAAGAGACGGGGAGGGGAGGGAGAAGATATCTTACATGTTTGGCATACTATAACAGCAAATGCAGTGTTGCATGTTGCAATGTGTTAGAAAAATGAAATACTACTGACCAAAACCTATGGATTTTACTTTGTATTAGGAAAGATGACCCATAAATACTTGAGAAAAAGAAAAGCTTTTAGCTGACCCTGTATATTATTTGAAGTTGCTGATTTACAAAATTAATGTGAACAGAATAACACACACACAGCAGATATATACTTGATATTCAATTATCTTTTACAGGTTTTAGCTCATCACCATTTCTATCAAATACCTGGCATATTCTGAAGTAGAAATAAATCATATACTAAATAAACAAATTTTATTTAAACGCGTAATGTCAAGTATACACAGTATTGATGTAAAAACATCACATTATAATGGGCCATTTTACAGAACTCAGGTTCACCTCTTAAATTACTTGTATGACAGGTAATTTCAGGTTGTAGTTTAATTTTAATATAAGCATCACCAGCTGGATGTTTGGACATCAGATAGCATCACACACACTTAACTACAAGTACATCAACATTTTACTCCAGGTCAGGTAAATCTGAAAAAGACAAGAAAAAAAGTAAGAAATGTGTAATTTATAAAAGTCAGTGTTATTCCAATAATTTAAGTACAAATTTTCTTACATAGACACTGCACTATCGTCAAAATACAACTTACCTTCATCATCACTGTCAGCTTCACCATCCTGAAAAACAAAAACAAAAAAATATTAAAACATTATACATCTGTACAGAGTTTATGCTAAAAACTGGGAAAAATCTTACAAAATGAGGATTAAGCATATCACATCCCCACACACACACCAAAAAAAAAAAAAAAAAAAAAAAAAAACATTAGGTATAAAAGTTCATGAACCACTAGGCAATATGGTACTAGCAATACAATCGCCATAAAAGTAAGTATTAGGTGTGCAACTTAATTCCCGGCCACTAACCCCAAGCAATTATAGAATGTCAGCATGTGCAAATAGCTATGTGCGATAATGGCTGATTGCAGCGCCATCCAACAGCTTTCCAGGCAATTGTAACCACTCACAGCTGTAGTGACAGATAGGACGAAAGTTGACGGTGAAAATAATGTCGTTTGAGAAGCAACATTTGAGGCCCTCCTGTTCGCATTTCAGCTGAAGCCCAGCAAATGATCTGTGCTGCTTTGGGCGAGGCCACTGTGTCCTACTGTACGTGTAAGAAGTGGTTCCAGCGGTTTAAGTAGGGAAATTTCAATCTTCGTAATGCAGAATGTCCGGGACGCAGTGGAGGCGAAAAGGCCACACCCCGGCAAGGGCAGAAGGTAGGTCCCGATGCTTTAGGACAATACGCGTCCTCACACCGCGAAAACGACTTAAAACACGATCACCAAACCGGGATGGGAGATTTTGTTTCACCCGGCGTATACTCCAGACTTCAACTTGTCGTATTATCTCTTTCGCTCCCTGCAACATCACCAGACTGATACGCACTTCACTTCTGTCGAAGAGGTCCACACAAGTATTGATGACTTTATCAACTCGAAACAGCCCTCTTTTTTCCACAGTGGCATTCGGCAGCTCCCAGACCGATGGCTCAAATGTATCCAACACGACAGGGATTATTTCCCAGATTAGGTACGTATTCAATTTGCTATAATTTGGTGTCAATGTGTTGTGCCTGTGGCAGAGAATGAAGTTGCACACCTAATACTTTAAATGTAATAACAGACTTACAAGTAACGAACAAATTAATCAGAACAAGCATAGATTTTTTGTTAAGTTTTTGGTTTAGCTTTTGTTTTAGTTTACAATAATTTTGGTTTTGGTTCCAGTTTAAGTGCTTCTTTGTTTGTAGTTTTGAGATGTTGAACCAATACCTACAATGTTTCTTAATAGTGTTTTCCATTTATTCTAGCGTGAAGAAGTGGTCATAAAATGGATACTCTAAAGCATTAAGAAATATGTACTTCTTTGCAGCACACATCCATGACCCAAAGCCAAAGTGCCAATGAGAATGGTGTTGGTTTGGATACTGCTAATGTGATTTTAAAGAGGTTTGGGGAGATGGGCATCTTTTTTCCCCAACAGAAAAGGAAAATTACATGTACTCAAGGCTGTTTAATAGTTAGGAAAAGCAAAATTAATCCAAGATTGCATGCTATAGACTTAAATATAGGCTTTTCAGGTAGTGGGATTAATGTTTCCGACATGATAGTCTTAAGATTGTTGGAAGCAGGGAGGACTGTCTGCAGACCCCCCCCTCCAAAAAAGAACATTTTAACAGAGGCAATGTAGGAAAAGAGGCTCCAGTAGACAAAAGTGCACCAAGACTGGACTGTTAAGAAGTGGATGAAGGTCATATCCTCAGATGAGAGCCATTTTTTTGCCCAAGTACTCTATGTTCCCAAATCAGCAGCTGAGAAGACTTCTCACACCCACCTTCAACAAGCTAATAACCACCCAGCTAAGTAGATGTTCTGGGGTTGTTTTACACATAACAGTCCAGGATAGCTTGTGTCTGTTGATGGTATGATGAAAAGTGACTAATACATAAAAATATTAGAGACACGAGAGGTCCCACAAATCCAGAAAGACAAAACTCATCTTCCATCACGATTTTGTGCCATGCCACACTTAAAAGAGTTCTTCAAAAATCACATCCTAATAATGCTCCAGTGGGCAGGTAACTCTCCTGACATATACCCAACAGAAAATTTGTGGGTCATAGATAAAAAAAGATCAAATAGCTTAAACAGCAGTCTTGACTCACTATGAGTATAGGAAATTTGAAATATCTAGATTTGTCTATCATGTGACCAATATAATGTACAGTTAATTGAAAGTGCAAATAAGGTCATCCTTGAAGAGCCTCAGGGTGAACAATGTTGAGTGTTCTTTTATTTGGAACCAAGACAAAGAGGTTTTTGTTTTTACCAACTATGGAGCAACCAACATAGAGCTGACCATGGGGAAAAACATGAACTGAGCCTACCTAACTTTTAACAACTGAACCTGCATTTTGTTGATACTCATGGTAAAACTCAGAACAGAAAACTGCATGCATTTCTTCGACCATATATACTGATAGAGTGGGCATGGCATCAAAATCTCTGGCTCCAACATCGAAAGCCATAAAATCACATGACGTGTGTCAAAAAGATGAGTCACACAGGCTGTGCTTATGGTTGCTCTGAGCAATTTAGTAAAGGAAATTCTATAACTTTTCATGGGTAAGAAACAATTTAAATACCTAAAAAAAAAAAAGATTCTTTGGATGCTTTATAATAATTTCACTATAGCACTTCGGTGTCAACTTAAAATTTAAGGCTAAATGCCTTTTTTTAAGGTGACTAACAAGCGTGAGACACCGGATAGTTTTAGTTTTTGATGTATTTATAGCATGAATTTTGTGTTTTACTTAATGATTTCTGCTTTAACAGTTTTCCGAAAGACAAAGATAATTGTGGAAATTTTAAATTTCAGCTAAATATATATCATCATCATCATTGTCAACCATTATCAATCCACTGCTGGACGAAGGTCTCCCCAAGTTTCCTCCACAACGGTCTGTCTTGTGCTAGTCTCCTCCATGTCACCCCTGCATACTTTCGAATTTCATCCACCCATCTCCCATGTGGTCTTCTTCTGGGTCTTTTCCTGTCCCTTGGAATCCAATCTAAAATTTCGGCTGTCCATCGATGATCTGTCCTACTGGCAGTATGTCCAGCCCATTGCCATTTCAGGGATTAAACTCTGATCATGATGTCTTCCACTCTTGTCATTTTTCGGATCCACGAGTTCCTCTTCTTATCTCTCCTGGTTACACCAAGCATGCACCTCTCCATGCTGCTTTGAGTTGTCTGCAGCCTTTGTATGTCTCTTTTAGTTAAGGTCCACGTCTCTGCACCATACGTAAGCACTGGAAGAATGCACTGATCAAACACTTTTCTTTTAAGACATAATGGCATATTGCTCTTGAAAATTATGCTGTTTCTTCCAAAAGCTCTCCAGGCAAGTTTTGTACGCCGATTAATTTCTTCATCAATGTGACCCTCACTTGATATCTGCTGTCCAAGATAAACGTACGTGTCTGTTATCTCCAGCTTTTCTCCATCAATCGATAAATCTTCATTTCTTGTAAAAGCATTGAACATCACTTTTGTCTTCTGAAAGTTCATTTTTAATCCCACTTCTTTACTCTTGTCAGCAAGTTCCTGGATCATACTCTGCAGCTCTGATGGGGTAGTTGCAAAAATGACTACGTCATCAGCAAAACGAAGGTGGGTTAGATAATCTCCATTAATCTTTATCCCTTTGTTTTCCCAGCTCAGCGACTGAAAAACACCCTCCAATGTGGCATTAAAGAGCTTCGGAGATATGGTGTCACCTTGTCTCACTCCCTTTCCAATTTTTACGTGTGTTGTATTTTCAAACAGCCTAATCTTTGCACTTGCATTTTCATAGATGTTATTAATAATATTAATGTATGCATCTTCAATACCGCAGGTTTTCAGAGCCATTGTAACTGCTGATGGTTTCACCGAATCAAAAGCTTTTTTATAATCGATAAAAGCCATGCACAATGGAAGTTCATATTCCCTCGCTCTTTCAATTAGTTCTCTGAGCACGTGGATATGATCTATTGTGCTGTAGCCACTCCTGAATCCAGCTTGTTCTCTCGGTTGAGCCATGTCCAGTGTTACCTTCAAGCGGTGTGAAAGAACTTTAGTGAAGATTTTATAAATTACTGATAGGAGGCTGATAGGTCTGTAGTTTCCGAGATCCTCAATGTCACCTTTCTTATGTAGTAGGATCATTGTAGCGGTGTTCCAATCCTCAGGAATCTTTCCTTCATTAAGGCATCGAGTGAAAATTTGGGCGAGTACTGTTTCGATTTCTCCACTTGCTTCTTGTATGATGTCTACAGTAATTCCATCTTCTCCTGGAGCTTTTCCTCGCTTCATGCTCTTGATTGCATGTGCAACTTCTGCTGGAAGGACTGGAGGAACTCTGGTACTGGTATCTTTCATGATGTCTGGAGTGCATATATCATCCCTTTCATATAATTTGGAGTAGAAATCTTTCACTCTTGTCAAAATTTCGCCCTCTATTTCTTGTTACAGAACCATCTTCTTTTCTCAGTGCCATAATCTGTTTTCTTCCCTTACTGAGATGTCCCTTTGCTATCTTTAGGCTTTGGTTGTTTTCAATTGCTTTCCTCACTAGTTCACAGTTGAATTTCCTTACGTCTTCAGTGATATTTTTTCTTACTGTCTTGCATAGCTCTATATATTCCACTTTGGAAGTCACATCTTCTTTAGTTGTCCTCATCTCTCTTCTTTTTTGCATCAACATTTTGGTTTTTCCTGATAATTTGTTCACATGCAACTTGTTCTTAGACCCAGCTAATTTTGTTGCTGTTTCCATAAGAGCTTTGGTTACTTTTCTGTTAACTTCAGAGATGTCCACTTCTTCCGATGTTAGGCCTTCTAAAGCAGAGAACCTGTTCTTCAGTTCTAACTTGAAGGTATTATGGTGTTTTTTAAGGTTGGTTATGTCAATAGATTTTGTTTGTCTTATGAGCTTGCCACGTTCAAGTTTAGTGTTGAGGTGCATCTTACATCTCACCAATCTATGGTCACTACCTGTGTTGAACTTGTTTAGCACACTGCAGTCTTCTATGACGAATTTTTTGTTACACATAATAAAATCAATTTCACTTGTCGTCCCATTTGGATGTCTCCATGTCCATTTCCTGTGTGGCTTTTTCTTGAAGAAGGAGTTCAAGATGAAAAACCCTTCTGCCTCTGCAAACTCAACGAGAGTATTTCCACGCTGGTTTCTGTTGCCATGACCGAATTTACCTACTGAAGTTTCATTCTGTTGCCGTTGCCCTATTTTTGCATTGAAATCTCCCATAATTATTTTCAAGTGCTGCTTACCTTTATTATTTAGATGACAAATTTCCTCATAAAATTCTTCAATTTCTTCTTCAGGATGACTTGTGGTGGGTGCATAAGTTTGAATAACTTATATATATATCATCATCATCATCATTGTCAACCATTATCAATCCACTGCTGGACGAAGGTCTCCCCAAGTTTCCTCCACAACGGTCTGTCTTGTGCCAGTCTCCTCCATGTCACCCCTGCATACTTTCGAATTTCATCCACCCATCTCCCATGTGGTCTTCTTCTGGGTCTTTTCCTGTCCTTGGAATCCAATCTAAAATTTCAGCTGTCCATCGATGATCTGTCCTTCTGGCAGTATGTCCAGCCCATTGCCATTTCAGGGATTTAACTCTGATCATGATGTCTTCCACTCTTGTCATTTTTCGGATCCACGAGTTCCTCTTCTTATCTCTCCTGGTTACACCAAGCATGCACCTCTCCATGCTTCTTTGAGTTGTCTGCAGCCTTTGTATGTCTCTTTTAGTTAAGGTCCACGTTTCTGCACCATACGTGAGCACTGGAAGGATGCATTGATCAAACACTTTTCTTTTAAGACATAATGGCATATTGCTCTTGAAAATTATGCTGTTTCTTCCAAATGCTCTCCAGGCAAGTTTTGTACGCCGATTAATTTCTTCATCAATGTGACCCTCACTTGATATCTGCTGTCCAAGATAAACGTACGTGTCTGTTATCTCCAGCTTTTCTCCATCAATCAATAAATCTTCATTTCTTGTAAAAGCATTGAACATCACTTTTGTCTTCTGAAAGTTCATTTTTAATCCCACTTCTTTACTCTTGTCAGCAAGTTC
This sequence comes from Macrothele yani, assembly GCA_039090855.1. NCBI lineage: Eukaryota > Metazoa > Arthropoda > Arachnida > Araneae > Macrothelidae > Macrothele > Macrothele yani. The sequence continues at coordinate 4,546,717 of CM076990.1, forward strand.
CTGGATCATACTCTGCAGCTCTGATGGGGTAGTTGCAAAAATGACTACGTCATCAGCAAAACGAAGGTGGGTTAGATAATCTCCATTAATCTTTATCCCTTTGTTTTCCCAGCTCAGCGACTGAAAAACACTCTCCAATGTGGCATTAAAGAGCTTCGGAGATATGGTGTCACCTTGTCTCACTCCCTTTCCAATTTTTATGTGTGTTGTATTTTCAAACAGCCGAATCTTTGCACTTGCATTTTCATAGATGTTATTAATAATATTAATGTATGCATCTTCAATACCGCAGGTTTTCAGAGCCATTGTAACTGCTGATGGTTTCACCGAATCAAGGCTTTTTCATAATCGATAAAAGCCATGCACAATGGAAGTTCATATTCCCTCGCTCTTTCAATTAGTTCTCTCAGTACGTGGATATGATCTATTGTGCTGTAGCCACTCCTGAATCCAGCTTGTTCTCTCGGTTGAGCCATGTCCAGTGTTACCTTCAAGCGGTGTGAAAGAACTTTAGTGAAGATTTTATAAACTACTGATAGGAGGCTGATAGGTCTGTAGTTTCCGAGATCCTCAATGTCACCTTTCTTATGTAGCAGGATCATTGTAGCGGTGTTCCAATCCTCAGGAATCTTTCCTTCATTAAGGCATCGAGTGAAAATTTGGGCGAGTACTGTTTCGATTTCTCCACTTGCTTCTTGTATGATGTCTACAGTAATTCCATCTTCTCCTGGAGCTTTCTCCCGCTTCATGTTCTTGATTGCATGTGCAACTTCTGCTGGAAGGACTGGAGGAACTCTGGTACTGGTATCTTTCATGATGTCTGGAGTGCATGTATCATCCCTTTCATATAATTTGGAGTAGAAATCTTTTTTACTCTTGTCAAAATTTCGCCTCTATTTCTTGTTACAGAACCATCTTCTTTTCTCAGTGCCATAATCTGTTTTCTTCCCTTACTGAGATGTCCCTTTGCTATCTTTAGGCTTTGGTTGTTTTCAATTGTTTTCCTCACTAGTTCACAGTTGAATTTTCTTACGTCTTCAGTGATACTTTTCCTTACTGTCTTGCATAGCTCTATATATTCCACTTTGGAAGTCACATCTTCTTTAGTTGTCCTCATCTCTCTTCTTTTTTGCATCAACATTTTCGTTTTTCCTGATAATTTGTTTACATGCAACTTGTTCTTAGACCCAGCTAATTTTGTTGCTGTTTCCATAAGAGCTTTGGTTACTTTTCTGTTAACTTCAGAGATGTCCACTTCTTCCGATGTTAGGCCTTCCAAAGCAGAGAACCTGTTGTTCAGTTCCAACTTGAAGGTATTATGGTGTTTTTTAAGATTGGTTATGTCAATAGGTTTTGTTTGTCTTATGAGCTTGCCACGTTCAAGTTTAGTGTTGAGGTGCATCTTACATCTCACCAATCTATGGTCACTACCTGTGTTGAACTTGTTTAGCACACTGCAGTCTTCTATGACGAATTTTTGTTACACATAATAAAATCAATTTCACTTGTCATCCCATTTGGATGTCTCCATGTCCATTTCCTGTGTGGCTTTTTCTTGAAGAAGGAGTTCAAGATGAAAAACCCTTCTGCCTCTGCAAACTCAACGAGAGTATTTCCACGCTGGTTTCTGTTGCCGTGACCGAATTTACCTACTGAAGTTTCATTCTGTTGCCGTTGCCCTATTTTTGCATTGAAATCTCCCATAATTATCTTCAAGTGCTGCTTACCTTTATTATTTAGATCACAAATTTCCTCATAAAATTCTTCAATTTCTTCTTCAGGATGACTTGTGGTGGGTGCATAAGTTTGAATAATCTGAGCCTGGTATCTTTTCGAGAGTTGGATAACAAGTCGTGCAGCTCTGTCAGAGGAACTTTCAACTTCTACAACTTTATCCTTCAGTTTCTTGTTTATTATAAATCCAACACCACTAGTTCTGCCAGTATCTGTCCCACGATAGTAGAAGAGATGTCCACTTTTCAGTTCGATGAGATCTTCTCCTTCCACCATGAGCAACTCAGTGGGCTATAAGCAGTTGTCTGTCCCAATTTAGGGCCATTGGCTCCAGGAAAGGGTGACAGCCTGCACTGTAAGACAAACAATATCCATGCCTCACCGGGATTCGAACCCTGACCCATCTCGTACTTAAACAGGAAGCTTGTCCATAAAAACATGATAGTACTTATGACATGATATGCTAGTTCAAGCTCTTGTTGCTTTGCGGAACTTTACTTTTCTGCTAGGCATCACATACATTTGATTCCAAAATAGGAAAATTATGGAAAGGTTAGTTGGCACAACACCGTTTCAGTAAGTATAATGTTTTTAGCTCATCAGAAAACTTGTCGGTTTGGTATATAGCGATTAAAATTTCGCACAAGTTTTCATTAGAATAGCAAGTGCAACCATTCCACTTTTCGGGCCTGTTTTTCATATTTCCAATAACTATTACGGAGACAGAAATAGTCAGTAAGGTTCAATTACTTAACCAGAAAACTTGTGGCTATTGACATAAAAATATAGTAACTAAAAACACACAGAACGAATGCATGTTCCAAATTCTTCGCAAATGTTCATAACATTATAAATAACGAAATGTAAACAACACGATCTGTGCATGTGTATATCTCATAAGTAAACTTACTTGAAGAGTTTTCACATAACGCACTGAAAAAACTGAAGTTCTGCAGGGTAAATTAGAAACATAACACCATTTTTACATCAGATTTCGAGTACAAACAAACGAATTTGCGTTAGAACACACATGAAACTTGCGACCACTTTTCGATTTAATTACTTCTAAACGATTGCAATAAAATTTTGACTGAGGTAGTTTTCTCAATGAGTATATCCCTATTTACAATATTCCTAAATCCCACAGTTCATATGTACACAATTTACAAATTCCTAATACTTTAAAATGGCTTATCAACTTCATAGGAAACCGTTGGAATTAAAAGGCATGCGACCATTTCTGACTCATGTCACGTGATCTGATGCCCTCTCATGTTGGGACCATGGCAGCTCTGATGAAGCTATTGCCAGTGCACAGTCCATTAGTATATATGGTTGAAGATGCATTTAAACTAAAATGGAAGATCAGATGGGGCAACTGGAATGTGTGGGATAAAATCATGGTCTCCTGCAGCATGGCCAGTCATGATAGTAGCTCCAATGACATTTGACATAAATTTCTTAATAATCTGTGGTGAAATTCCCATTTTCCTCTCATTTCATTTCATGTATTCAATTCACATTTTACTGAAATATATTTCCTCTCTAAAAAATCATGGAACTGCTGTTTCTTAAACAGTGGAACTATTTCTGCATGTAGTAACACACAGAAAGCCAAGAAATGAAACATAACTGTGGCAGAAGGATACATGCAACATTTTGAAAGTAACACAGTAAAAAAATAAAATTTTATATTGTAAATTGTGAGCATTGTCAAATTCTAAACAATGACTGAAGAAACCCAGACAAAATCTTCCAGTCAAAATAACTTAGAACTATACATAGTAAGCAGCAGCAGAATGGGATCCACAGTCTAAAACAAAGAACGGCCAAGTGCAAATAAAGGACACTTTAGAAGCCTAGCATAGTAAACAGCAAATCAAATTTCAAATTGTAAATCCCATGCACTATGTCAAATTCAAAACAAGGTTGAGGAGATGTAGTTAAAGCTTGGAACTATTTATTGCAAGTAGTAACACAGAAAAGTCATGGTCTGAAACGTAACTAACTCGCTAGAAACTGCAGGGTCATTCCATGTCAAATCACAGATTTTTTTTTGTTGCAAAATGTAACATACAGACTCTGATTTTAATGAAACTTGGCAGGTAGATATACTTGATAAAGATGTGGGAAAATCCTATGTTTAAGTTTAAAACTCAGTTTTTAAAATACAGTGCTCCAAAATTTAGCCGAACACCCACTTTTGCAGGTAGTTTGTGTGTGCTACTGAATTTAGGAGAATGAAACTTTGGAATCACATGGAAAAGGGTCCCTATATATTGAAAACACTTTTCATTTTACCTGAAACACCAGTTAAGTGAGCACCACCTAGTGGTGAAGTGAAAAATTACAGCAAAATTTAGACATTTTATGGGAGGCTCTGTAGAATTGCTCTGGCATGAGGGAGATATATTTTTTTTCATATTGATGTTTAACACATCCTATAACATATTTGAAAAACAAAATGGTGGTTACCAGCATATTTTCTTAGATGGTTAAAACTATCTGAATTTCCTAGAGGGCTCTCCTTCGACAGTTCAGCCATTTTGTTCTACAAACCTGACACATCGTTTTGGATTTTGCTGAAAATTAGAATGTAGGTTTACCTAACAAAGATGCAAATTTTTTATCTTCCACATTCCATAGTTTCTGAGATATAGCACTCGTTCAACAGCAAACTGATCCTGTTTCAACTTGTGTTATCTATTATATGGTACCTTTTAAGTTGAAAACATGTGTACATGTACAGTTACTGAGTGCAGTGCTGGCTCATAAATCCAAACATTTAAATACTTTTTATTTAAGCGTAATATCCATAAGGAGCTCGGTCCTGTAACCACAGTGCTCAGTATGAACAAATGCTGTTATTAACAGCTAATTTATCTGAAGTAATGAATAATAAATAAAATCATATGTTTAAAATAAGTGCCATTTTTCAAGTAGCTGTAAAAAAAAACCCCGGAAAAAATAAGTTGTTTTTAAAAATTAACTACAATTTGCATTATTCTGAATCAATGGTGGAATAAGTTATAATTACCTGCTATTCATTCCTTTGCTTGAATGTTCTGATATTCAGTTACAAGTATAACATGTTATTCTACAGTTTATTCCAATGCATGCCTCAGTGGGAGTTCTTCTAACTGTAGGGAACTTTTCTGTGCTGCACACCACTTAATCTGAACAGCTTTTGTGTCTTCTTTACGAAAATAATATGCTCGGGCCATGCCTGTCGTCATTGATACAGCAAGTGTGTGAAAGTTGGGCACAAATAAGTGGCTATGAGAATAAAAAACACATACATTGATGAGCCATTACATTATGACCACCTACTCAATAAGCTGTAGGACACTCTTTTAACCAATGAAACAGTGGCCATTTGCAAGGCATCAATTCGATGAGGTGGCGATAGGTATCCTGAGGTATCTGGTACCATAATTCAACAGCAGGCCCCCCAGTTCCCGTACATTTGGGGGGGGGATTTAGTGCAAACCTGTGATTTTGCTTTTCCAAGTCAAACCACAAATCTTCAATTGGGTTCTTGTCAGGTGAATTTGGAGCCAGCATGTTCCTCGAACCACTCCTTGATTCTGGCAGTGTGGCATGCCGCATCATTCTGTTGGTAATGGCCATCACCAGCAGGGAACACAGTTGCCATGAATGGGTGAACTGGGCACGCAACGATGTTCAGATACCTGACAGCTGTCAGGGATTGTGCTATTGGGATAATGGGGCTTAAAGTGTCCCAAGAAAACATCACGTACAGCATAAAACCGCCGTGCCAGCCTGTCTCCGCCCAGGAATACATAAAGGTACCATAGCCTCTGTTGGTAATTGGCTTATCTGCGATCGACCGTCTACGACTACGTGATGCACCAGGAATCTTGATTCGTCAGACCAGGCCCCTTTTTCCAATCTCGAAGATCTTAGACCCATTTCATGCACTGTTGGTGATGATGTGCAGTGAGCATGGGGACCCGGCTGGGTCTTTGGCTAAACAGGCCCATGTGCAGAAGGCTGCGGTGAACTGTGTGCCGTGACACACTGCCCTGATTCACCACTGTTGTAGCTGTGGGTGATTTGTTGCACTGTGAACAATGCGTAACAGTCTCAGCACCTCTCTGGCATCAATGAGCTGCAAACGATGGTTTAACACTTGGCCACCTGTGCGCCACTTTTGATACGTATTCACGACGGCCAGATGTGAAAAACTCAGAAGCCGCGACGTTTCAGAGCTCGTAGTTCCGAGTCGCCATGCCATCACAATTTGTCCTTTATCAAAGTCCGGTAAATCAGCAGCTTTTCCCATTCTGACTGCGAACACTCTACTAACTGAAAGCAGGTCCTCCGGTTGTATATATACTGCTCTGTGAACTTCACCAGTGCCAGCGTTTGGTTTCCAGGCACGCTCATTTCTCTACGCTGGGGGGTGTCATAATGCAATGGCTCATTGGTGTATGTAATGCCTTTTTATCATGTTTACCACCAGGTTCTCGTTATCAACACCAGATTGCAATGAGATATTGTTACGTTTATGTAAAACATGACGAAATACTGTTTGATAATAGTCTAGTAAAATATATTGCATAACAATGAAATGTACTATTGTATCACTTCATGGGACACAGCACAGTCAAATTTGGATAATGGTTCATTACTCTAATAAACTGATTAAAAAAAAGCAAATTGGCATATATACATACCTGCCAACTACTATGGAATGTCCGTAGTTTCTACTGAGTTTGTTGTCTGACTACGGAACTCACTGTCGAAACTACGAAATTTCATTTTACTATTATTTTATAATATACATGAGATTCCAAAGCGGAATTCTGGTTTTTTTATGCAAAAGTGAAGGGAGGGGGGGGAGATCCCATTTGAGGACTGTATTTCGTGTTTCAAAAGTTTTGAAAACTGTAGTTAAATGGAGTAAAAAGTTTTGCCGTAATCGTAATCTTCCTCTCCCATGCGGATTTTGTGTCCAGTATTGGTGTTAAATATCATTTTTATTGCACAATAGTTTGTATTTCTGCTCGAAAATGTAGGCAACAATTTGTGAAAACGAAAATTTGACACCAAGAAAATTTCCCTATAATCATAAGGCATAAAATGCTTCCACAAATTCCCTCTTTTTCGTTATTATTTTTGTTGATTACAAGATCGATGCATAAGTGAACAGAAATGGGGAAGGCCGGATGTTTGTCGGAGGACGGAATTCCATCTTTACGAAACTTTCTAAACCGGAAGGTCGACAGAGTTAAGATTTTTTCGGTAATCGTAATTTCTTTTTCTCGCGATGTTGCCGCTTTGTCCAGTATTATTGTTAAATAACATTTTACTGTACAATTTTTTTTATTTCAGCTAGAAAATAGGGGGGGGATTTTCAAAACCGGAATGTCCCCTTTCTCCTTGTGTTGTTAAATATCTCCAGTCCCATAAGTTTTTGCATTTAAGCTGCTTGATAAGGAAGTTGGAAATTTCCGAAAACGGAAGTCACAAATTTGGAAAAATTGATAAAAATTGGTGCATTTTTTTTTTTTTACAAATTTCGGATTTCCCATCTGTCAACCGTTGTGGAATTCTGAACGCATCTGACTGATTTTTTACTGGTGGGAGTTGCAAATTTAAATTATTGCAATGTTACCTATCATGCCCTCACCAGGGATATCAACTTTGTGTTTTGCACATGTTAAGTTCATTAGTGTCCTTGTTTGTTGTGGAGCGTATTTCTTTTTCACCAAGAGATGGATCGTTTCGTAAAAAAAAAAAAAGCATCTATGTGTGCCGCGCAATAATACTAGTTATATACCTGTAGGTTGCGTAAAGACAAATCGGAATCACATAGCAATGCAGGGTCGGAAATGTTATCTTCATGCGGTAGATGGTGTTGTTCGGCCGCGAGAATGCTCATACGTTCTTTCAGGATATCGTCATTTGTAAACCGCCCGCAGAGGTAAAGACTAGCTGATGACCATTAAAATGTACCGTCCAAATGCGAACTCCACAGGGTTAAGCAAACTATCTCGATATTAATAGTGACGGCGTTGCAAGTAATCCTGCCAGGGTAGTTGGATGGCTGAGTTCACAAAAGCGCAAATGGCTGATATGCACCTCGCATACCGAGCAGCAGACTGCAACGGACGAGCCGCCATGCAACTGTTTTTTTTTTTTTTTTTTTTATAGGAGGTTTAACGACCACCGTGAGCAACTCAATGGGCTATAAGCAGTCGCCCGTCCCTAATTTAGGGTCACTGGTTCCAGGGAAGGGAGAGAGCCAGTGCCGTAAGACAAACAACATCCATGCCTCACCGGGATTCGAACCCGGACCCCTTTTGGACGAATGATCAGAGGCCATCGCCTTAGACCACTGCGCCACCGGGGCGGCCCATGCAACTGTACCAGGAACAGTACTCGATGAGACTAGTGCCAAACCATCAAGTGTTGCAGCTGTATCAGAGGTTGTGTGACACTGGTTCTTTCTGGGGCTTGCCAGGTGTCGGGAACAATGGGTACGCACTCCTGCCATCGAAGACAATGTGTTAAGTCATGCAGCAGACGCCCCAAGTGCCAGCACACGAGCAATTGCCCATCGGCACGGTCTGTCACAATCCACTGTATGGAGGGTTCCGCACGAAGACCAATTGCATCCATATCGTGTGCAGCGCATTCAGACACTAAGCCCCGAGGATTACACTCAGCGTATTGCATTTGCGCAATGGTACCTGCAGAAGAGTGCGGCAGAACTCCAATTTCCTGCTTCTGTTCACAGATGAAGCATACTTTACACAAGAAGGTTGCTTGCACATAACGCACATGTATGGATGGTGCAGAACCCCCATGTTGTATGACCACGTGCAGCACAAAACCGTTTTGCTGTTAATGTTTGGGCTGGCATTGTTGGTGAACACTTAACTGGCCCATACCTCATGCCTCCTCACTTGGACGGAAGGAGTTACCAGATATTTTTGGAAAAAGTCTTGTCAGAGCTACTGAACGAACAACAGGTCCCCTACCCATTTCAGCAATGGCGTTCGTCATCACTTAAACATGACATTTGGACATCAGTGATTGGGCGTGGTATCCGACAGATGTCCAAATGTCATGTTTAAGTGATGACGAACGTCATTGCTAAAATGATCGCCGGACTTAACATGCCTTGATTACTTCTTCCGGGGTTACATAAGAAGACTGGTGTACAACACCCTCATCGAAAGTGACTAGGACCTTGTAGCACACATCTCCGTAGCTGCTGTCTTAGACATGCCAGGAATTTTCCAAGATGTAAGTGATTCCATGCGCTGATGGCGTCAAGCGTGTGTTACAGCTCATGGTTGCAACTCCAAACCTCTTCTGTAACCTCGATGCATTTCGCAAATGTCTTGCGAGGAATAAAAAGCATTTGTTCTCTTACGTGCTGCTTTTCATTTCTTGTCCTCTCTGTACACTAGCACATGAAGATGGAGTTTCCAACCTTGCACTGCTATGTGATTTTGATTTGTGCAACCTACTCCTCCCAGAAGTTTGAACACGCTTAGCTGAATCACCCTGTACATAAGGTGCACTAGGCTAGGCTACACCACTACCTGCATGCCAAATTTCTAGTGTCTATGTTCAAAACTTTCCTCTGTAGGCAACAGACTTACAAGTTAATTTTATTAATATAGAAGACAAGTACACAATTGAGCCACTGCAGATGATATTACTCTTTCCCTTGTGCAGTCTTAATAGTAGTGCTTACCAAGCATTTATCAAAACCAAAGAATTGTCTTGGAGAAAGTACTTCATTAGAAAACTAATTATGAAAAATCAATGCGAAAAAAAAAAAAAAACAAGCTTTGTACAGGGAGGGAAGGAGGTGGGAGGATTTACGTAATTCTTTCAGTTCAAGCATGGGCGAAGTTAAGCAGTATGTACAGTACAAGAATTTCGAGAGAAAAAAAAAACTTCATTTGAGCAGTTATGTCTTTCATGCTCTAATTTTTTTAATGTAGTTATAATACAATCAACTCTCAGTAAGTTAAAATCTGAAGGGAGTGCAAATAAATCTAGGTTTTGGTCACTTTTTGAATTATCAAGATTTTAGACTGGTCGAAGATATTGAGAGTTGACTATTCACTATAAATTCAGGCTTTGTATAAAGTAAGTGATTCAAAGACAGTGAGAAGAGGGGGGGGCTTAACTATGACATGAGGGGGGAAGGGCATGCATGGTTGACTAACCAACTGTGCTTATTAGTTTTTAGAATCAACTCAGCCATTACACATACAAAAAAAAAAAAAAAAAAAGGCTTTCAAGAATCAAACACAAAGTATAGATATTTCCCCCAAAACTTATCAGTTTATGACTGAATGTTCTTAACCAACGAACACTTCTACAAATAAAAAGGCAGAACCTCTCAACAGAAACTGAAATTTCTGTATACAAGAAGTGGTAGCATTAATTTCTATCACACAATAATACAATAGCACAAAGTCAATAAAATAACCTATGCTAACTGGAACATACACTGAGTACTTGCCGAATTATGACCACCCTATGTGAAATGAGTTAATTCCAATACTGGCAAAACGAGGTGGTGTGGCCCGTAGGCTAAAGGAATGTGTATACGGGTATAAGAAGTTGATGGTTAAGAGCAAAGTAACAGACATGATGGGCAAAACCCAGGATTTATCGGTGCTTATGAAAGCCCAAGTTATGAATGCTTAAACAATGGTGTGAGAGAAAGAAAGAAAAAAAAAAAAAAAAAAAAAAAAAACACTTGAAGGTTTTTGAAAAGCTTTTGGGATTGATGTACCAGAAGAGATGCTGAACTGGTGTAACAGCCAACCTGTGACAACTGTAAAGGCTGGTGAAAGGTGGATTTTATAGGTGAAAGACTGGCACTGCCAACATTTTTGCAGACGAAAAAATACAATATGGTAAGCCAGAAACAACACACCATGCAACTATGTGTTGCAAAGTGACAGAGATGGGCTACAACCCACCTTCTCCTAACAATAGTCTATTGAAGTAAATGATTCTCCCAATGCCAAATTTATGTGGACTGGGCAATAGAAGATTGGAAGCAGATGTGCCAATTCAATGAATTACACTGCTGGACAATTGCTACGGACGGATCATAAACGGCTATATAGCGCATAAAAAAGTAAGTGTGGTTGGATGCCAAGTGAAATAAAATAATGTCAGAATGCCAGGACATTACAAGAAAGACAATTTATTGTGCTCTGAAATCCAGAAGGCTTTGGAACGTGTTCAAGGGACAAACAGGCCATTTTGTGCAGAATACGTAAACATGAAAAAAAATGCAATTACCGTCCGCAGGCATTCCGGCGTAAGATGTCAATATGGGATATGGCCACCATGGAGGGCGATGCAAGATTCCACACGTCGTGTCATGCTTTGCACAACATTATCAAGCAGCTGTTGGGGTAATTTATCCCATTCCTCTGTCAGTGCATGGATGAGGGTGTCCTTGTTTATTGGAGGGCATTGGCGACCAGCAAGACTCCTCCCCAAAGCATCCCACACATTTTCAATGGGATTCAGATCTAGAGAACGTGCTGGCCATACGAGGCGTTGAATATCATCGCTCTCAAGACACTCCTGGACAGCGACTGTTCGATGACATGTTGCGTTGTCGTCCATGAAAATGAATCTATCACCGACAGCACCAAGGAACATGCGAACATGAGGTAGCAGAACATAATTAATGTATCGTTGGCCAGTCAAAGTCCCAGTTGGAAACACATAGAGGGGCATACGGCCATTGATCACGATGCCAGCACATACCATGACACTACATGTCGGTAATCGGTCCCTTTCCTGTATGTTTGCTAGACAATATGCAGTACCATTATCACGCCAGATCAGTTGTCGTCGACAATCAGACGATAGACTGTAGCTACTCTCATCTGAGAAGAGGACAGAAGACCAGTCGTTATCAGTCCAATTGCGATGTTGATGGCACCATTGCAAACGGGCGGTACAGTGACGCCTGGACAATGGGATGCACACAACAGGACGGCGGGCGTATAGTCCTCCTTCATGCAAACGTCTGGCGACAGTTTTTCGGGAGATCCGCTTGCCAGTAGCAGCCATAAACTGATTTGCTACCTCACTAGCTGTGCTGCGCCGGTGTCTTTTTGTTGATAGCACTATGTACCGATCTTCTGCAGGTGTCGTACTGCGAACACGACCTCCCCGTGACGTTTGCTACACTCTCCATTTGTTTGAAATGATTTCCAAAGCCTTGAAACAACACTGTGGCTGACGTCTAACTCCCTGGCAACATCTGTTATTTTTCGCCCTTCTTCAGTCTTGCCAATAATACGGCCACGCGTAAAATCATCTAGGTGATGTCGGGAAGACATACTGAAAATTGCAAGTTCGTCAATTGATTCTTTCCCTTTCAACTTTGCGTTTGAACAACAACGGTCAATACGCGTCAAATCCTTTATATCTCTTATCAGCGCTATGACGTCACGAACAAGTTCGGCAATCCAAAATTTGCATACGCACAACACGTCTTACTGTATCCCGCACTTATGCTAATTTCCACATTTTCCTGCCTTCCATTTTATGGTTGCTATCGTTGCTATTGTCATCCGTCCTTAGCAATTGTCCGGCAGTGTACTATAGGTACCCCATTCTACTGATGGCTGGTCAAACCTGTATCAGGCCTTAGTAGCAAGATGCTGTGGATCGTGCATGCATAAAATTGATTACCCAAGTCTGCAAAGACAATTGTATGATTTGGGGCATGTTTACCTGTCCTGAACTTGGACCAACATACAAAAGCAGGGTGCTCACTACCATGGACTGATTGCAATCCATGTACACCCACAGAGGGAGATGGGTTTCTCCAGGATAACAATACACCATGTCATCAGCCCCACCTCATGCAGGAACAGTTTGACAAACATAGTGCTGATGATATGAGACATCTCAAATGGCCTCCAAACTTGCCTCATTGCAACTCAAACATCTATGGGATGTTGTGGAATGTGAGTTGAGGCAGGCAGCTGAACACACCATCCCACTCCTCACTGGAACTATGGAAAACAATATAAACAGCTTGACTATAGATTCCCACACAACTACACAAACAGCTTGTGGAGTGAGTAGATACTCTGCCAGGTGGCAGTCATTTTCCTGGTGAAAGGAGTGCCTACAAAGTATTAGATGATTGCGATTCAGTGAGCACTTGGTGTAGTTGCTAGAGATTATTTGAAAAACCTGCACTTTTGTGGCATATCAACTGAGCAAAAATATGCTTACATACCTTTTGTGAGCACACATAAAATAATTATTCCGCTTGCTGTACATAAAAAAAATAATATTTTTATTCAGAAGACAGCCATTTTATTAAACATGAGCAAGTTGCTATCAAGTTGGCTTGTATTATTGCAAAGTTGAATCAATTTTGCTACCTTTTGCTGTAATATCATACACGAGACCGATGAAAAAAAAAGCTGAACTTTTTAAATGGGTGAAAAATCAGAACACACTGCAAGAAAGTGAATAAAATGCAGCATGAGCAAGATGGAATTGTTCACTATAATTTATTTACGTAAATATTGAACTTTAGCACACCATTGTATTCACATTATAAAATTAATAAATTCAGAACAAAATGGCTTTAAAGACATTACTTCAAACATTTTGTTGTTGTACTTGCTAGATTCGCCCCTTCGCCCCAGTTTTCTCTTGCAAACAAGCCTTGCATTCTTCCCAGCAAGTTCTACAACCATGATATATTTGTCTTTTGTTGACTTCACCTGCATAACACTGATTACTTAATTTTTCATTCTGCTGATATAGGCTTGTATCTTTTCCCCTTCCCATTTCTTCATTATCACTTCTTTCATTTTCTTTTATTCCCTCAGATGGCAATTTCATCCATCATGCTGAAAGAATTTTTAGCCTGAAAACCATAAGTGCATGATATCACAGCTATCACTACTTTGGAAAAATGATGTAACCTGAGAATATGAATACTTTTGAACATCAGGCATCAATTCTAAAAATTGTTCCAATTTGTCACTTCAGTTTTCAGAAATTTTTTGGTGCGTTACTAAGCAGCTTAAATGCAGGAGAAATTTTTGCTCCATGCAACTTTCGCTTTCAGAAACTTCCTGCCATTTTTAAGTTAAAATACAAATATTTATGAAACAAAAGGCTACTGAATAATGCTGGGCAGACTGTAACGTTGCACAAAAGAGAAGAAGGGAAAAAAAAAAAAAAAAAAAAAAAAAAGAAACTGCTTATGGGGAAAAATCTTTACTTGGTCTAAATTTCCGTTTTCGTAAAGTTTCGAAGATCGAATTCCATCCTTAAACGAAAAACTTAACTCCAAATACCACAAAATTTCTATTTAGTTGTCTTGAGAATGACCCAAGTGATAATCAGGGTTCCCACTCAAAAGTAATAAAAAAATTCCCTGACTTTTCCACGTTCTCCTGGTGTTTTTAAAAGTTTTCCAGAGTGGCATGTTGCAAAGAATTATTACATTTCATTCCATTCCATTCCATTCATTTCTCTCACCAAAGCACACACTTGTAAATTCTTTAAGAAAAGTTTTTCTACAACACAGTTTTTCTATTAACACAATGCAGCTAAGCTTAATGATGGAATGGCTCTGTTCAAAGAAACATGTTTCAAGAGAACCAACAGAGAAAGGACTTTGATCCATCATTTGGTTGGTTCTCTTGTGAAGTGTTTCTTCAAGCAGGAGCCATTGTGCCCGATTGTTCCAATGTTATAACAATTGCCTGCAGAAATTGAACAAAGCTTAATAACTGGCAATTTTAAAAATTCAATTTTGCATCTTTGTTTAGAGAATAAAGGAAATACTTAATATAACTGAAAGTAAGATCTACCAAATTCTAGGCAGGCAGTAATTGCAAGCAAAAGTTTGAAATCTTGAAGAAATAATTTTTTTTTTTTTTTTTTGGCAAAATAAAGTATCCATTGATTTTTACAAATAAAAAAAAAGGGGGGGGGGGGTAATTTTCCCTGAGAATTCCAGGTTTTCCCTGTTTTCCAGGGGTTGAGTGGGAACCCTGCATAACGGAAAACACAGAATTCCTCGAACCCACAGAAGAACCTCATTTCTGAAGATTATGGGGAAATCTTCACGCCATCTTAACTTTTACTTTTGAAAACTGTTGCCTACAGTTTCATACTTAAACACAAACTTGTTTTGCAAGAAAATGATAATTAACAACAAATATAGACACAAGCAACATCGGGGGGGGGGGGGATGCTCGGAAGGAAAAACAAACCTTCACTCTGTTTAACTTCCATTTGATAGTTTTGAAAGACTCAGTACTGAGTACTGTCCCCAGATGGAAAACAACCCCACCTTACACACACCCCCCAAATCTCTCTTCATTTAGTTATTCATCGATCTTGAGATAAAACCCAAATGATGACAAAAAAAAAAAGTGGACTTACGCAAATCTGCAGAAAAATCTCCTGTTTGGCATGCATGCACATAACTGAAGTTCTAATCAGTAACTTGATGTACGCTCCAAAAAATTCGAATATCCGACTTTTCATTCATATTTTTCAAAACTTGCACCAGAACTACATAAGAGATTTAATTTAAACACAGATTTGCAAATGCTCTTAATTCTTACCAGGTCTCCTAAATCATTAGTAGAGCTATTCAGACCACCCATCTGTTTCATCATCTGCAAGAAAAGGTGAAGTTCGATTAAATCAAATGGTTACATTACAAAGTGTGTACACAAAAAAATTCAAGCTAAATTACATGTACCGTCTCAATAGGGGGGGTCATTACAATGGTTAGTAAAACTCACAGTACTGACTTTTTTTTTTTTTCAGCAAAAATGTGGTACCACACTAATGCTAAAATATTTAGCTTGATAACCTTTGCACCAAACAGTTACCCTCAGTGTGAATAAATGGCATGCACAAGTAAGTTATGAACTGCGAGAGCAATTTCAAAAGTTTTGCACTGTGGTTTTTCTCTTAAAAAATGAACTTATTTCACAACATACCTTTACAGGCCTTTGAAGTAATATCCATATTGCTTTCTGGCAGCGGCCCAACGTTTGGGCTAGTCTTGTATTCCAGTCAGGACACCTCCATTGTTGAGGCGTTGGATTACGAGGGTCACCTCATTAGAAACGTCCTGAATCATTCCCCAAGGAGTGGCTTCTTCAGTTTTGAGAACAAGTCTTAGTCTGGTGGGCCCGTGTTAGGATTGTATGGCGCATGGGGAAGCAATTACCATCCATACCTTTTCAGAATGCCTCTTACTGTACCGGCAGCATGCGACCTTGCATCGTTGTGCAAAATTATGGCACCAGCTTTGAGCATGTCGGGCCTTCTTTGGGGAATCTTTAGGCGCAAAACATTTTGTAGCAACCTTCTGTAGTATTTCGCTGTTACACAGTGGTCCTCTCGGGCACTCTGTCTGCAAGGCAAGACACGAAACCCTGAAATCATCGGAGTCTCCCAACGGTGCCAATGCATCAACTCGAGACATAAACGAACATGTGAGGGTAGCCCCCCCCCCAACAAAAGTATTTCCGTGACTACTAGTATCTCTTATTATTATACTTATCAGCAAAGCTGTTACCAATACTTCAAAAGATAAAATGGTTTCACTTTGGGAAGTGCTTACTACCTACCTATACCTTTTTGCTCACAACAGTAAATTATTTTGGGGTTGAGCTTGCATTATTAATTTGTTGCTAAAAAAATAAATTCCTTCAGTGAAATTTAAGTAACTTTGATTTCGACAACTACATGATATTGTCTTTAACATATACCACACTAAGAACGTTAATAAACAATTTTGCATTTGTATAAAATAAAACAATTACACACATAACATACCTTTTAAAAAAGTTTTGCCTTTCTTTCCAATTGCAAAATTACCCATTTGGCAAATAAATAATAGAAAATCTGCAGTCAAGTTTTCATGTTACTAGAAGGGCAACTCCTCTTTTTCATAGGATATTAATCTTTTTTTAACAGAAATGTTAGTCTTGAGTTTCAGTCAGGTGGTATTGATCTAAAGTTCTATTTACTAATAAAATAACAGTATATTTAGCAAATTGGATGTTGATCTAAGTTCCATTTATTAATTAAAAAAACACATCAGTTTGGCGTGGTGTTAATCTAAAATTTTATTTACTAATAAAATAACACTATTTCTTAAAAAACTGTTATCATTTGTTTTTTAGCGGAGATGCTATCATGCTGACGCTTACGTTTCCAACATCCTTCATTTGCAGTGTCTTATTTGTGTACCGAAGAGAAGAACCTTTACTACTACAAGTAGCCGTTGTAATTGCTTCAACAGGGTTTTGGAGGCAGAACTGTAGCACATACTCCATTTATATATGCAGAAGCATGACCCAGCTGTATCAATTTTCTGACACCATATCCTAGCTTTCTCCTTTTGGGTATCTTTTTTTCTAGCCAATTCCACCGGAATTTATTTTTGACTGCAGCCTTTAATGTCTTGAGATCGTCAGTTTTGGTTAAAAATTTCATCGTTGATGACGAACTTAACTTAAACCGTGTAAACTTTCAAATTCCTAAAAACATTTATGCATCTCACACACACAAAAAAAACCCCATCACTTTTGCCTAAACAAAAAACCACAAACGTTTCATCAGGGGACACAAAGACACCTCCTCTCCGTCACCGACTTACAAATACAATTAGGCAGGCCGCTTCGACGCGTAGGTGCAGACACGTGAGTGACATACTTTATTTGCTTTAACTCGCTCCCTCCCCCGCCATCTCCAAGTTCCAATCCCACATCAGAGCGAAAACCTGTTTTTGCGTCGAGGAGCAGAAGCGCCGAAGAAATGACTAAGAATTTGCGTGCATGCGCTTCCCACAGAACGGACAACCACAGCACGAACTGCCGGCTTCGTGTGTCAAGCTCAAGTCAGCCGCATCGGCGAGGAAGACAATATTATTATCACATTAATTCATTGGTGAAAAGCATTTTTTTTAGTAAATACTTTTTGCCAGGAATCTTTTTTTTTTTTTTGCTTTGTCGCTTATTAGAACTCAAAATTTAACAGTCTTAAAAATGTGTTCAAAGCTAAACATCCGGAATTCCGGGCATGAAAGATCACCCAAACCCGGAAATCCGGGTTAGACCCGGAACACAAGCAGCCCTGATAACCACAGAAGTGTTGTCTGTTGCATCCGATGGCTGGCCACTTCATAGGTAGTCTTCGATGCTTTCCCGACATCGGTGGAAATGAGAAGCACGCCATGACACTGTCCTACAATTCACTACACTAAACCCACAAACTTCACACAAAGCTTTTATGAATTTTGGAAGGGGATTTTTCGCAGGAAGTTTCAATTTTAATGTAGGATTGCTGGTCGCTACACGAGATCTGACCCGACTTTCTTCCTTCTTCCATTTTTAGGCAGAATTTTTCGGAAGAAAAACAAATTAGCCAGCAAACAAACAACTTTGTGTACTGAAGTTTGACTCACAACTGGTGCAATGATTGGAGCAATTTCATCATCCTATGGGCAGTGCCTATGCAGTGTGCAAAATTTTTGAGATGACCTACCTATGCTGTTAAAAAAGAAACTTAATTTCACGATACACGCACTGTAACAGCACACAACAGTTTTACTAAATGAATACAAGCTTTGAATTCCTGCTAACAGACAGTTTTATAGACCCCCTCCATTGGTTTTTCTTACATTAAAAGAAAAAATATAAATACTTAACCTACATCTGGTACAAAATTCTGTTTGCAGAAAGGCAGTTACTGTCAGACCAACGACTCACTTTTTATTGAGCAACTTAAATCTCTGAAAACCCCATGCAATATTCTCAAAAGTTTACTAACACTGGTTATTTCAAGTGGAAATTTCAAATTTTCATTACTTCCCATAATTATGAAGCATCCAGCAGAACGTACCTCATTTGTGAAAAAATGAATCTTTAGTGAAGGCTAACAAATCCAAAGGGCCTTTTAGCAACCACCCAAGGAAAACAAAGTCTGAATGAAAGAATGCCTAAATTTTGTGAACTGCAACCAAAAGAAAGTAACTGAGAAGTGTTCTACAGTATGTGTCTGAACACACCACCAAAACATAAAGTTGGCATTGCAAGGCAGTGAGTATAAAATGCAACTTACACTTGTTACTTAAGTGGAAAACAAGTTTGTCTGTAGCCTTCCATCAGATGAATGTATGTCATCAATGTACAATACAAAACTTCCCGACATAGGTTAAGCTTTGGAAAGCACGGATATTGTAGTTTTAAAATAATGGCTGCACAATAATCACTTTAGAAGCACTGATTGAATTCACTAATGAATTTTTTTAACTGTTAATAAACTAACTTCTCTAAAACAGTGTTGTTTCGTAGTTAAGGCTCACCGTCAACAACACTGAAAATCAAATTGGATAATATTGTTGCTTTTAATTCTAGTATACTTTGCTGAGAAGTACACCAGTGTTTTACAAGATGGCACACTATTGTGGAATGCCATTAGCACAATGTTAAAGCCACAATGCACTGATTTGAAATTTAGGGCAAAAGCAAAAATGATCTTACTGTTTTATGTGATTGTCTAACAGAAGAAAAGAAAACGATATTAAAACATTTTTATGCTTTCCAAAAGTCTACCATTAATTCATTTCACTGATGGCAATGCTACCCGATACATTTCTTTTTAAAATCAAATTATGCCATCAAGGTTCGTACTCTTCCAAGCAAAATAAATTCCATCACTTTTCAAAACTGAATCATCGTGTGTGTATGGTGTCGGTCAATCAGTAGGTAAGTATTTTAGAAAGTTCAGACCATTAATCTTAGCTGGGGAGGGCACACTTTCAATGACCTGCCTATTAACCCTTGACCACAGTTGGTTTATTTTATTAACTTTGAATTGCCCCTCTGTTTTGGTGTTTCCCAAAATCATTTTATTTTGTGGAATATTTTGAAGGGGTACATTATTTTCATATTCATCTGCTGGTATGACCCTTATTGTTTGCTTTAACTTTTTATTTTTGATGCAGCCAGGACATGAAGTGTCCACACATGAAGCACAAGCAATTCCTGAAAGTTTCACCCTCCAGCAAAAACGCATCCCTAACCCCAGTAAACAGAAGCCCATCACAATTTGCAAATACACCATTCCAATTATTTTACTCGCACAGCTGACGCTTTACTCTGTAGTCATATCACAGCCAAGGCACCAGCTGTCCACACATTCTCCTGGACTGAACAAAGCTCTGTGCAATGTGATCATCAGCTTGGTGTTTTTATCAGAACTAGACAGAAATCTCCTATACATCTTTTTAGCATAAACAATTACTTAACACATGCTCATTCATATCACTACTTAAAAAACAAAACAATAAAAAATATTTCAAGTACTATTTATGGAGCCTAAAACTTTTTCAAGTACTTTCAAGGACTTGAAAATGAACTTTTTTATTAAAAGACTTTTCAAGGAGTGTACGAACCATGGCAAAAAAGGTGAGACTATTTTTTTTTTAATCACCAACAAGCAGTAAGAACAATCTTGTGACATTGTAGGTGGAACAAAGACTTACCAACCGGAACTAGCACTCATTAGTTAAACAAAAATTTGACTTAGTCAACAAAAGCCCCAATTTATACAAATTTTCTACACAATCAGTGCCATATTTTCCTTTCTTTCAAACAACATTATGTCAGTGCCATAGTTCAAGATACAAAGAAGATAGAATAAAACTACCAATGTTTACCACAACGAAAGGTTTATTATACATTGACTATAGGTTCGCAGAGCGTTTGGCTTGGCATCATCAGGACGAATGGAGCATAAACATTCAAATCATTGTGACATCAGAGTTCTGACAGACACAGTTTTTGGCGAGTTGTTTGCATGCACTTGAAATAAATGGAGTCGACATCATGTCGTTCTGGACTTTCAAAACGGTGTATGAGAAAGAGATCTCCAATGAGTGAATGTAAGATTGGTCATGAAATACTAGAGATATAAATGGCAAGATGAATGAGGTGATAGAGGAGATGTATAAGTATAGATTGGATGCGCTGTGTGTAAGTGAAACCAAAAAGAAGGAAATTGGGGTAGAAGTGAATGGCACGGTGAGTGTGTGGTCTGGAGTATTGGATAATGTGAGAGGACAGGCTGGTGTAGGTGTGATTTTAAGTGAAAAGATGAACAACTTGATTCACTATAGTTGCGTAAGTGAGAGAATTATTTGGATTCGTTTGAAAGTGAAACTTCAGAATTGTAATTGTTGTAGTGTATGCTCCTTGTGACTCGGAACCTTCTGATAAGAAAGAAGATTTCTGGAATGAGCTAAAAGCTGCTTTGAGCCAGTTTGGTGCTAAAGAAAAAGTTATAATAGCAGGGCACTTCAATGCTAGAGTAGGTGTGCAAAATGCAATTTCTGGCAATGCTCTGGGCAAGTTTAATGATCCTTGCATGAATGATAATGGTGAAAGATAAATTGAACTCTGCATTGAGAATGGTTTATGTGTATCCAATACATTTTTCAACAAGTATATCCACATATATATACTTGGAAAAATCGTACTCTTGGTCAAAAGAGTGTGATAGATTTTGTTGTCTACGATCAGCGTCTGATACACATACAGTAGTTGTTGACACCCGTGTGATGAGAGGTGCGGATGTTGGTTCTGATAATTACTTGGTAGTGTCACGAGTGAAACTGAACGTTGGTTGTAGGAAAAGGAAGTGGCCCAGGGTAGAAAGAATAAAGGTTGATAGGCTCCTTGAATATCATCAGCGTTATTCTGACTTACTCGGAGAACAACTGAAGTCTGGTGGGAGGGACGTAGAAAAGAAGTGGGAATGTTTTAAGAACTGTGTTGTCACTGCTGCTAAAGAGGTCTGTGGCAACACAATAGTGGGTAACAATTGAGGTGATGCTTGGTGGAATAGTGATTTTGAAGAGGCAGTAAAGAGAAAGGACACCTATTTGGCGATGTTGCAAGGTAGAGTTTCTGTGGATGAATATCAAGTCTTTCTGGAAGTACAAGAGACTCAGGAAAAATAGGGGAAACAAAGTTGTAAGTCGTGTGAAGAATAAGATCGAGGAAATGATATGGGAGCCCAATGAGTTAAGTGAAAGATGGGGTGAATACTTCTGTGAGTTATTAGATCAGGAAAGCAAAGATGATTCTGAGGCAGATGATGTCACAGTGAGGGATCAGGGTGTCAACTGATTTTCAATGAACCAAATTCATGACTTTTTTATGACATCTTCAGTTAAATTCATGACTTCTCGACAATGCGTGGCACAATGACAACCATTCTAGACTCATAATCTAGTACCCTTGGCTTGAGATCCCAGATTATTTTTTATTTTTACAAACACTGAAATTAATTCCATGCGACAATAGTTTAGGCAAAACTGATGTGTCTATAATATTGCTGCTAAAATGGCTATACAGGGTGGGTGGGAGGGTGTGCTTTTTAATAAACCCCTACCCAAAAGCCAGTTGAGATGAAAGCTGAATGTAATAATTCTTATGTCACTAAAATTGCTTAACATGAATAATGTAATTATGTATGGCTTGCACTATGCCATTCACCAAATTCTATGTGTTTAAAGAAATAAAAACATTCAACTCTAATCTAGGATGGGGCATGGCTAATTTCAGAAATATTTATCATTACATCTATGGATACACAAATTCTTTTGGCATGGTAATGCTATAAAAACTTATAAGTTTTTATTAAGGCAATATAAAAACACTATGAATGTACAAATTGTATAGAGACTGAAATTTCACAGTGAAAGACTGATTATGTAAGTCAAGTTTGTCCTCCTTAGGATTGAACTGTTTCAGTTTTTATTTTTAGAAGATTCACGAAATCATAAATATTCCCTCTTCACAACATCAGCTTTTGATGAAGACATATGTTTTTTTTATATATATGTCATGAAGCATTGACTACACGGCGGTTTATAAGGGTGCCGGTTCGTGTTTTCTTCTAGGTGTGCAAACTTGTCTTCATTCAGGTGCTGATAAAAAAAAAAAAATTGACCACTTACTCAATTTCATTAGTTTTTCATGATTTCATGACCACCTGCTCAACTTCATGACTATTTCACAACTTTCTTGACCAGTAGACACCCTGGGGATGGAAGCACAGGAGGGATCTGAAGAGAAGAAGTGTGTAAAGCTCTAAAATCTCTTCAGAATTGTAAGGCTCCAGGATGGCATAACTGCCGAAATGTTGAAATATGGTGGCGACTCTGTAATTGACTGGTTAACTGAAATTTGCCAGTTGTGCTGGGAGTTAGGAATGGTCCCTCGGGATTGGAAGGATGCTATCATTGTTCCCTTGTATAAGGGAAAAGGTGATCAGACTGAATGCAAGAACTATTGTGGTATTAGCCTACTAAGTGTGTCAGGGAAAGTGTTGTTATTGAAAAAATATGGGGTCTTACATCAGAGAAAGTGTGGGATGTTCAGAGTGGTTTCATTCTTGGTAAAGGCTGCACTAACCAAAATTTGCATTACACGTAATGACTGAAAAGTATCTAGCTGTTGGTAAGAAAGTTTTTGCTGCCTTCATAGATTTAGAGAAAGCTTATGACTGAGTAAATAGACACTTTTGTGGAAGGTATTTAATGAATACGGTGTTACGGGAAATCTACTTAAGTGTAAAAGCCATGTATGCTGGTAGTAGAGCTTGTGTACGAGTGAATGGTGTTTTACCAAAATGGTTTTCTATTGGTGCAGGAGTCGGACAAGGTTGTGTAATGTCACCATGGCTGTTTAATATATTTATGGATGCGTGCATGCGTGATGCCAAAATAGATAATAGTGGTTTATGTCTTGGTGATATCCGTGTGTGCAGATTGCTGTATGCTGATGACACTGTCCTGTTGGCAGAGAGCAAAAGTGATTTGCAGAGTATGTTGTCCCGGATGTATGAAGTTTGCACGAAATTCAAATTGAGTATAAATAAAGGAAAAACCAAAGTTATGGTCTTTGAGAGAGGAACTGGTAGCACTGAGTGTAATGTAAGTATAAATGGAACTGTGACTGACCAGGTGAGTTTGTATTTAGGAATCATGTTTGACAGAGAAAACAAATTGGATGGCGAAATTAGTAGGCAAGTGAATTCTTCATTGAAAGTCATAGCTGCTTTGGGAGGTTTTCATAGGAATGATGGGTTCTCTAGAGAGTCCCGCATGGCCATGTATGAAAGTGTAATTATTCCTACTCTGATGTATGGTAGTGAAACCTGGGTACTACAGAAGAAACATAGAAGTTGTTTGTTTATGTGCTGGAGAAATGCGTTACTTAGTAGGGGTTTGTGGCAAGACACGGTCTGATTGTGTGAGGAATGAAGATGTGTTGCAGTTGTGTGATGTGAACCAAAATGTTGTTAGCAAGGTGGAGACTAATATGCTTTGGTGGTTTGGCCATGTTGAAAGAATGAGTGACGAGATGCTTACTAAGAAAATCTTTTAGCCCACGTGGCAGGAAAAAAGCAGAGGAAGGAAAAGAGGGTTTATGCACCTGAAAAGCAATTGGAATAATGCTGGATCCCTTGCTCTTTTCATGGAAGATGCAAGGAAGTTCTGGACTGCACCACCAGCAGCCTCCTCTCTGCAGCTATCCGAGATCTCCATGCCTCCATCGCGACTTTGGAATTCAAGTGTTACGCCAGGTACCAATTTCTATCTTTCGCCACCCAATCAGCATTACTGGACAATTTTTTTAATCCGAATTCATGAAACTATATCCAGGGCTCACAGTTGTGAAACCAAAAGACTTGAAAACAAGTTTCAGCACCAAGCCTCCACTCAAAAGAACACTCGAAGTTCGGCTCCAACGAAGGTTGCCGATACCAACTTTCCTAAGTATGTAAACCTGTCTTCTGTGCCTTTTCCTGCTGAAATTGATAAACTACTTGCCAATGGACCCAAATTTTCTCATATTGCTAATCCTAGCCTACCACATACTATTTCTTTACTGGAAGCAGCGATCCAAGACACTGATCCCACACATCAACCAATCATTTGTGCAAAATCGGCTATTGCAATTTCCAAGGTTCAAACCCCAAGGCTCAAATACTCCTCGTTTTTGAAGAAATTTCACCCAGTGTAATAATCTTGCAGTTTGCAAAGCAGGATGTGCTGTCTTCATCCATAAGAATTCTTTGGACAACAAAGTGGCTGATTTCCCAGAAAAAACCAATTGCATAAGACTCAAGGCTGACAACACTGTAAGTAAGCTTTCTAAAAAATCTTCCTTAGGAGAGACCTAAGGAAGATTTAATCCCGTATTTCTTTCATGATCCCATTAGGCCATTAATTAAAAACACCTTTTCTCCTGCAGTGAATCTTGAAAGGCAATTGGTCAAATGTTGGAAAGTTCTAACAAGAAATCATCCTTATTCTGTTGTATCAACCAAGGACTTTATCCAGAAACACCCTTCTTCCATCAATCATCAAGATTTCCTGTACACCTTTGACGTGGAATGTTTTCTTCTGTTCCTTTCATTGATGACTACATGCTCATGGTCAAAAAACTAATGGAGCACCAAGAACTTCCTGGAGAACTGATCAAAGATATTTACGACTGTTTTGATTCATTGGAAAAGCATTCCTGTTTTGTATACAATGGTATCTATTACCAACAAAAACAAGGTGCATCTATCAGCTCTCCTCTTTCCCTCTTACTAGTTGAAATTTATTTGCAGAATATTGAAACATTAATAATTGCCCCATCCCTCTTAAAACCCACAATTTGGTTAAGGCATGTGGACGACATCATTATTTGGCCACACCAAAAACACTGTTTGAACCTATGTCCTCCATAACTTTAAAATTCCCGCATATAAAATTTTCCTCTCAAGAACAGAGACAATAATATTAGTTTTCCGGATATCAACATCAAACCAGACTTCTCACTTGGCCTCACTGTTTACAGGAAACCTTCTGCCACCCATAATATCCCTTACCATTCTCGCACTTTTGGAAAATACAAACTGTCTGCTTCACCGGGCCACCCTTATTTGCAACAGCCATTCTGCTTTTCAACTAGAATATCAGAACATCATCAATATCGGCAAATTGCATGGCTTTCCACCCCTCTTATTACATAAACTAATAAAGAGGTTTGAATCACAGAATAGATCTAGTTTACTGCCTGAACCTTCCACCACCCATCAGTTTGTTGGCACTTTGCCCTTTAGCCTGTCCTTCACTCATAAAGTTTGCTCTATTTTCAAGTCTTTTGGCTACAGGATTGCAGTGAAACCACCTCCACATCTTCTCAAACTCATCCGTAAGGACAGAGATCTCAATAAACCTCTAGATTTACAAGGTGTCTACTCTATCCCTATCAACACTTCCACAGGCGTTACCCACTGTATTGGTAGTACTTACCGAAGCATAAACCGGCGTTTGATGGAGCATATCGCCGATGTTAAGAAAGATAGCCCTTCCACCTCCTTTTTCAATTTTAACTATCAGCGATAAGTCCGCGGCTCCCAATTGGCACAATGTTAAGCGAATCGCCCCATCTAGCAATATGCATGCCCTCAGATATCGCAAAAGCATTGAAATGTACCTTACCCCTAACACCTGCAATACTGACACACCTTTTAACATCCCTATTATCTGGAAAGCGATTTTGAAATCTGGCAACAACTGACGCTTTTACCACGTGTCTCATTCCATGGCTGAAGAAGGTAGAAGTCGCTACCGAAACGTCCCGCTCATAATTTTTCAACGTAACTTACGCGTGTGATGATTTCAAGTATTTTTTTTTTAATGTTTTGGGTGTTACGCGTTTTCCTGCCAATTCTTTTCACTATGGTCTTCGATAAACTGTTGTACTAAAGGATCCTTTAGAATATGACACAAGGGCATCAAGGAATGGTAAGCAGGCATTACTTTCAGTTTCAAATGTGAACTGTGTACGAGTATCAATTGAATTCATAAGTTCAACTAATTTAAATATTTCCGAATTCATGCCATTCCAGAAAAGTATCATCTACATATCGAATCCCCAGGTCAAATGTAACAAGCTCAAAGAGTTTGTCCTTAAAGTGACGCATATAGATTTCACATAAAATAGGCGACAGCGGGCTACCCATGTCAAGGCTTCCCATCTGTTGGAAAAATCTTCCACGAGAAAGGAAACTGTTTTGTCTGATACAAATTTCCACTTGTCTCAAAATATCTTGTACTTCTGGTTGGCAGAAATGATGTTCAGTGAGACTAGCTTTCAATGATTTAAGGGCTCCATTCAGTGGGATACTTGTGAACATACCAATTTCTGAACTTCTTTTAATTGTTTCGCCGAAGATGTTTCTCCGATGGGCAAGAAACTGTTTCAAAGGCAGCACACTGTGTGTGGGTGCATTGCAGTGAACAGAAACAAAATGATTTTGTGGAACAGTTCTTTCCTGACATATGCATGCAGATGTACAGACGTTACAACACTCCTGAATAATACTGACTGTTAACTGTGAATAATTCCAACAATGCCCCCCCCCCCCATTATCTTAATCTTGACATTTCTATGTTGATTCCCGCCGTCTTTACACGATCATTATTCTAATAACAGAATCAAATAAGACATTTGACTGTTTAGATGATTTAATGTGATGAATTTAATTATTAAATTCATATAAGAAAACATTAGAACTTTCAGGCCCGCAACGGACCCATCTTCAGATGTTATTAGCAGAATGGAACCGAGTATGATTTAAATACATTAATGTTATGTGGTTTTCTTGATATTGTGACCTGCTCGTGATGGACATCATATCTCGTGAAAGGTTTGTTAACATAGTTTTTAATACATTGCTTGACACACATCGATAAATATATTACGTGTCAAGCAACGTATTAAAAACTATGTTTGAAGGAAATAATTGGTTAAGTCTCTAAATGTTATAACTCATTAAGCACAGTTTTTCAAGGTAAGGGATGTGACAAGGAGTATCATCATTGCAGCATACTTCACCATATTTGTGAATAGACTTTCTAGTAGTAAGATTGATGCTTTTGAGTATGGCGTGGCGAGGATGTTGGTTTCGTTCCAACATGGGTAATGAGATCCTTTGTATGATAGCCTTGATAGGGAAGTCCTTGATGAGTTTGTCTTTATGTTATATTGGTGCTCTTTTAAACTAATTTTCATTTTTTATTCCTGAAAGTACATTGTGTGTTCGTACACCGAAGCCAATATTGTGACGATGACAAACGTTTTTGAGTATATTGATGATGCTGGGAATGTATGGAAAAGATCCCACATATTTAACTGGTCTACGATCTTTTATTAATGTGGTATCTAATGTGCGATTTATTTTCTTTATTATAGATTAACGATGTCATCTGAGTAGCCATGATGAGATGCAGATATTTTAATTTTGGCTATTTCTTGATTTCGTAATGTTACTGTAGATAAGTGGCTAAATGCTCGTCGTACTTGGAATTGGATGGATGCAAGTTTTTGGTTTAATGGATGAGATGATTGAGATGGAATCATGACGATAGAGGATGTGGGTTTTTGATACACTGAATATTGAACAGTTTGTCAATGAGGGTCTCTTTTTAAATAAAAATCCAAAAATGGTAAGGTATAATTCTTTTCAAATTCCATGGAGAACTTAATAGATGGATATTGAGATGATAAGCAGTCTGTGAACTGGTACAACTCTTCTTTAGTGGAATGCCAAAAAAACGAGAACGTCATCCACGTAGCGTAAATAAAGTCCAGGGGGAGTTGGAAACAATTCAGTTACATAATTCTCCAATCCCTGCAAGAGAATTTCTGCTAAGATAGGCAAGCCCATTGGTACGCCTTCCAGTTGACGATACATATTGTCATTAAATCGGAAAAATGAGCGGTTTTGTATTAAGCATAAGGCAGAAATAATGGCTTTAATCTCAGATGTAGAGAAAGCTGCTTGTGATTCTAGTTTTGATTCAATAATATTATGCACCGTGCTTATTGGAACATTCGGGAAAAGGGATATAAATAACATCCAATGAAGTCATCATGAAATTAGCTGCTTTAGATGAAAGTTCTTTGATTTTGGCCAGGGCTTGGACATGAACTGGAAACTGAGAATTCAGAACGTTTTGTTGATGGTGAGAGTAATTTAGCTAGAGTATCTTCTAATGTCCTAGTTGGGCTGGCATAACTAGACACTAGTGGTCTGACAGGATGTCCTTTATGTAGTTTTAATTTCCCAAAGAGTTCAGGGACTCTAGGACTCTGAGGCGGATGCATGTTCTCTGAGATGGTAGGTGGAAGAGTATGTTGACTTTTCAACCTACTTAATGCTGCTATTGTAGCTGCTGTAGGGTCAGTAGGTATAATTGCATGTGGAATTTTTTCTAAGGCCTGATTCATCTTTGCATCAGAGTCCACTTTATTAAGTATAATAACTTGAGTAGTTTTGTCCGCTGTAATTATAGCAAGTCTCGGGTCTTGTTGGAGTAGTCGTAGTTGTTTTTCTTCTTCTTGATTGCACTTTGAAGTAGGGTAATGTTTTCTTTTTGCTGATGAAGTGATGGCTTTGGCCACTTTATATCTTGTTTCTTCTTGGATGGGTTGAGGTAGTGACTTGATTATGTTTTCGACGTCCAAAATAATTTTGTACCTGTTGATTTTTGATACTGGGTAGGCATATTTTAGCCCTTTTTGAAGAGCTTTTATTTGGGTGGAATTAAGCTGAATGTTGTGGAAATTTATAAAAGATTTTTGTGGGTTAGTACGGTTTGGTTTAATTCCATGGTTATTTGTTTTATATTTGGGTTCAAGTTCAATTGCTACCAGATTTCGAAGTTTTTTAATATGTGTACATTGGATTTTGAATATTTCGGTAGAACATGTAGCTGTAAATTTTATAAGCATTCTATCCAATATTATTGGGTGGATCCATTTTGTTACCTTTAAAAAACTGTTGTATGATTTACGTTGTAGAAAGTCTATGAATCCTCTCTTTTGGCGGATTTCGGAAGACAGTCTCTTAAACTAGGCTGTTTTCAAAACAACTGCATTACGTTTTGACCTTGGGATGTTCTGGATAATGAGATTTTTAGGAATAACCTTTAAGTCATGGCAATTCAACAGGAATGACAGGTGGACCTCTTCTTTGGCAAGCTTCATTCTCCATTTTAGGAAGGTTCTGGATATCAGTTCCATAACTCGAATATAAATGATAAAAGTATATATATACCATATCTCCCAAGCTCTTTAATGCCACATTGGAAAATGTCTTTCAATCACTGAACTGGGAAAATAAAGGGATAAAGATTAATGGAGATTATCTAACCCACCTTCGTTTTGCTGATGACAGTCATTTTTGCAACTACCCCCATCAGAGCTGCAGAGTATGATCCAGGAACTTGCTGACAAGAGTAAAGAAGTGGGATTAAAAGTGAACTTTCAGAAGTGATGTTCAATGCTTTTACAAGAAATGAAGATTTATCGATGGATGGAGAAAAACTGGAGATAACAGACACGTACGTTTATCTTAGACAGCAGATATCAAGTGAGGGTCACATTGATGAAGAAACTAATCGGCGTACAAAACTTGCCTGGAGAGCTTTTGGAAGAAACAGCATAATTTTCAAGAGCAATATGCCATTATGTCTTAAAAGAAAAGTGTTTGATCAATGCATCCTTCCAGTGCTTACGTATGGTGCAGAGACGTGGACCTTAACTAAAAGAGACATACAAAGGCTGCAGACAACTCAAAAAAGCATGGAGAGGTGCATGCTTGGTGTAACCAGAGGAGATAAGAAGAGGAACTCGTGGATCCGAAAAATGACAAGAGTGGAAGACACGATCAGAGTAAAATCCCTGAAATGGCAATGGGCTGGACATACTGCCAGAGGGACAGATCATCGATGGACAGCCGAAATTTTAGATTGGATTCCAAGGGACAGGAAAAGACCCAGAAGAAGACCACATGGAAGTTGGGTGGATGAAATTCGAAAGTATGCGGGAGTGACATGGAGGAGACTGGCACAAGACAGACCGTTGAGAAGGAAACTTGGGGAGACCTTTGTCCAGCAGTGGATTGATAATGGTTGACACAATGATGATATATATACCAGGTAGCGGCTGTAACTACTAAGTAAATGTTCATTTGGTGTTTACGTTGACTTTCTATGTTGAATCAACATAGAAAGTAAACGTAAACATGAAATGAACATTTACTTAGTATTATCTTGACATGTGATTTTTGCAACTGGACTTTTTCCTGCCAGGGAGATTATGTTCCACACTCTGGAATTTTGTTTCAGGATTAAACTGAAAACCAACTTTCATCACCAGAGCCAATTCTTTGCAACAAATCATGATCTTGATCACCTGCATGGAGGAAATTTTGACAACATGCAACCCGGGGCTCTCTCTGTAAATGTGTCAACATGTGCGGCACAAACCTTAAATAAATCTTCCTTTGTGCAGATCTCTTTCTAAGATTACCCTGGTCGCTTCCTTACCAATAAACAAGCAGTCCAGCGAGTAGCGTAGCGGCTATTCACTTGTCCTGGGCAACAATTTTGCTAGCCTTCACCACATTTTCATTTGCCCATGCCAGAGGCAGGACATCCTGTGTGTGGTTCATCCTTAAGGAACTCCCATCTTTAAGCATTGAAAACCAGGGGAACACCTGTGCACAGCTCAGTCATTGCCATAAATTCTCTTTAGGACTTAATACAATTGTGTGGCAGTTTTTCCTAATTTACAATAAAACTTTATCACAGCTCTTTGCTCCATCACGTAACTTCTGTGACATGCTCCACTCACAGTCTTACTTCAACGGTGGTCACACAAAAACTGCTGAATCACCCGACTTGAAAGTTGCTCCTGCGTTACAGTACACTCTTGCAGTCAAAAATATAAAAATGTTTGTTACTTTTATTTAAAGGGCTGTCCTGTAAAAAATCAGTCTCACTACTTAATGGGCACACTGTGTAGGGTAAGAAAGGATTCGTTTAGAATTTTAATAAAACCCCAAAGTTCAGGTCCCCAATAAATTTAATGCAGATAAATACAGAAGTAACAATTTGAAAATTTCTGCTTCTTCATTTTAAGCCGAGAATCAACTAATTTATTATACTCAGCTTCTCATTTTAGTCTTTTTCTCCTGTTCAAGACATTTTCAGGCATGTGATTGTCTAAGCATCCAATTAACTGAAAACACCAAAAGCTGTTCCGAGGAACACATAAACTGAATGTGACAAACGCAAAAATAAAAAATTATGATCGCTAATTTTATTATGTGTGTGTGTTTAAGCAAGTAAAATTAAATGAAAAAATAGCAATACTAAACTATTAAAAGTGTTTTACCAGGGATCATAGCATACTTCTGGAAAATTTTAGGTAGGAATTTTAGGAATTTTTAGAAAAATTTTAGGAAAATTTTAGGAGTGTATTTCAATAAAAACTAGATGTATATTTGTATACATCTAGTAAAACAACTTTGTATACATTGTAAAGAGTTTGCTTCACACCCTTCAACCATATATACTGATAGACTGCGCATGACATCAAAATTTCTGGCTCCAACATAAAATCACATGACAACAGTCAAAAAGATGGGTTACACCTGCTGTGCTTATGGTTGCTCTGAGCGATATAGTAAAGAAAGTTCTATGATTTTTCATGGGTAAGAAACGAATTAAATACCTAAGTCAATAAAGTTCAATTCTTAACCAGAAACTTGCATGAATTGATATAAAAATATAGTAACTTAAGAAAAAAAAATGGAATGCATGTTCCAAATTCTTCGCAAATGTTCATCACATTATAAATCACGAAATGTAAACAACCCGATCATGCATGTATATAGCTCATAAGTAAACTTACCTGAAGAGTTTTCATTATATATGAGGCGCATTCACATAATACACCGAAAACACTGAAGTTCTGCAGCGTAAATTAGTAATCATAACAGCATTTTTACACGAAATTTGGAGTCTGATGATGACGTGCCCAATGTTTGAGCCATGGCGGCTTTGATGCAGCTATTGCCAATGTGCAGTCCATTAGTATATATGGTCGAAGTTAACACCCAAATTTTTTGCATAACGTCTAATGTCTAAAGTTTAAGTATGATTTACTTCTAATGTTCAGTTCTTATCTTTTCACGTGTTATTATCATATTCAAGTATATTTACCACATTCAAGTTTCACTTTGAACATTAATATGCTGTTGAACCAGAAGCAATTCACGATTTTCACAGTAAAGTTTTCAGGTTTCACATTAAATTATAATATCCTAAAAGGTAATTGAAAACCAAGAACTATGTACAATTGTTCACTGAATTACTTTTTCATATTATTGTTTTAACCTTTTCCTGATTAGCCTATCTTTTTCTGCTTCTACCACAACTAATTTACTTTCAGTTTTCTTTATTTCAGCCGAACCTTGTATGATCAAGTTAGAGGCAACTGCTATTTCAACAGTATTTTGTTTTTCTACAGCTTTTCTCATTCTTTCTGTTCCCTCTTGAATTATTGCTAGGGAGGCTTCTTTATCGTTTTTAAGTCTATTTATTTCTGCATCATTTTCTTTTATTTTGTCATTAAACTCAGCTTTTCTTTTTTCTCTAGCTGCGTTTCCTTATTTTCCCTCTCTTTCTGCTTCCTTTCTTTTACCTTTTTTGATTCTTCTTCCTTCAGCTTATCAACATACTCTTTATAAAATTTATGTGAATCACAAACACTATTTAACAAATTTCTTGTTATGGGAACTTTACTTACACATCCATAGTGTTTAATGGCCCCTTTAACTATTCTTAATGATGTTATAGTTGAGTCTTTTAAGTTAGCCTTGTCCTTCCTTAACAGAGCAGTGTTAACCGAAAATCCCCTTTCTGCATCAGCATTACCATGAGGTAAAACTAAAATTGACTTTATGAGTTTAGCAAGATTTGAGTATTTTTCTTTTCCGCTAGAGTCTTTAATACTAAATATATTACGCCAGTAATGATCAATCCGCACTGGAATATGCCCTTCCTCTGAAAATTTCACTAGTTCATCTAGAGTTGGCTTATCGCAATTTAAAAGTTTCCACTCTTCTCTTACTCTATCAATTTGTTCCTCAGAAAGATGCAAAACACTTGAAATTCTGGTTATTTCCGAAAGTCCTTCAGTGACTGAAAGTTGAGTTGACTCTTTCTTTGGTTCTTTTACCTTTAAAACTTCTATGCCTCTTAGCTTTTGATTGCAGAATGGCAAATTTGACTTTAAATATTTTGTGGTTGCAATTAGTGATGATCTTACATCTAAGAGAAATAATTTCTGCCTGGTCTCCTGAACATTCCTGAGGAGATTTTTGTCTTCATACCAACTTCTAACTCCCCTAGTTTTTTCCATGAATTTTTGTTTTCAAAATCTACATTCTTTAGGTCTTCTCCAAATTTCCCTGCTATAACATCATCTTGGATAAACTGGGCCATAACATTCCTCATTAAAGTATTTAAATCAGAATATAACTGGTGTATTTTTGGTTCTTCACTCTGATAACATAATGAAAACTTTTCAAAATTTTGGTGTGAAAATGAAATTAATGCTAAATAGCAAGGAGTAAGCTCATTTTTCAGGAAACAGTGAATTCTTTTATACCTTGCCGAATTGCGCAGTTGTTTTTCAAATATTTTTTGAGATGGCAAGAAGTTTAAAAAATATTCTGTAATATTTAGCCACTGATCCAAGAGCCTCTGGGCTACAGAACCAACGGTTAACCATCTGTTGCTGACATGACGCAAAAGAAATTTGGCAGTGACCAATGTTATATCCTCGACAGATTTATAATCCTCTCGTCTTGCAGCACTACTCTTTAAAAAGTAATGCATATCAGTAGCAAATTCGTCAAAATCTATATTTAAGCTTGTCAAAAAAATTTTAAATGCATTACTAACAACATGCAGGTTGCAAAAACCTAGTTCCAAAGATTTCTGGCCTGTTTCTTGTTTTACAACTTCATTGAATTTGCGTAAAAGCACTTATTTACATTTGGGCTGTCCATGGATACACAAATAATTCTGTTCAACGAAATATTGAAGGATGATAACACATCAAGAATTTCTTTTAGCAAAATATCTGCTGTTGCATGACCCAGAAAAACGCTTGTTAGGTATCGGCAAAAAACTGAATTTATTTCTGAAGACCAGTACCTGAGATACACATCCAACTGCCATTTCACTTGTGTATTTGTAGTTTCATCAAATGCTATAGTAACCTTTCCTGGGCTACTAGATGCAATGTCTTTTTCAAATCCTCTTCAAAATATTTTGACAATCCATGTGATATCACATAAGCAACTTTTTTCTTTAAGTTGCATTTTGGCTGCAATAGCAGAATCAGGAAACATTTCTTTGAAAAGTTCAACTGTTTCAGTGCATGAAACAAAAGACATATTGTCCTTAGCAACTTTCATGGCCCATAATGCTTCGGCTTTAGCCAACTGTAAATCATGACTCAGTACTTCATTAATATTTGTTTTGGGCTCAAGATCCCGTCCTCCAAAGGCTTTCAGGATGGACTTATTTTGAAATTTACTTTGAAATTTCTGCAAATGTTTTTTTCCTTTATGATGCGCTTTTACTTGTGAAAAGCCACTATTAGAAATGTTGAAAATTTCTGAACACAATATACACTTAGCAGAAAATATTGTTTCAGTTGCAGAACACCATTCTTTCAACTTC
The DNA here is from genome assembly GCA_039090855.1 of Macrothele yani. Taxonomy (NCBI): domain Eukaryota; kingdom Metazoa; phylum Arthropoda; class Arachnida; order Araneae; family Macrothelidae; genus Macrothele; species Macrothele yani. The sequence goes on from CM076990.1 coordinate 4,582,160, forward strand.
ACTCCGTCCAATTCTTTGGCGAGCCACGCATCTTGAAATTTCGTTTTGGATTTAGGCATCTTAAACACTTGTATTACTAACCAGAAAATGAAAGGGAAGTACAAAAACACGTTCCAATATTGCAAAACCAGACAACTTCCCGAAATTTGGCTGCGAGGATGTCAGAAGATATGAAAAAAAAAAAAAGCAGGTCACCACTAGAGAACTGAACCTGCACACAGCACAGAGAACACCATAAAAGACGTAAAACCAGAAACCATCATACGCATCTCACGCAAGTTCAGTCAAAGCGAGTCGGAGCCGAGATATATTGCGCATCGAAGGTCACTGTCGCCGACGCATGATCGAAGGTCAATGATCACGTGCTCTACTGCCTGCCAAGATAATACTCAGCTACCATCCCATCGTCATTACCGGAGGTTACGGAAGGAGACCACATGTTTCCTCTTTGCTTCCACCCACCTGCGGTTTACAATAACAAAACATCAGCAGAAAGAGGAGGTTCCACAAGGCATGTACAAAAATAAAGTACGATCTTCTGCGTGCCACGGAGTTCGTCTGCAAAGCGCAAACCAGGGGTGAAAATGACCCCTCCCCTTTTCCCTTAGATCTCTTGTTACTCTCGAAAACTGTTCGAAGGCAAAAAAATGGAACGCCCGCCCCGAAGCAAGTGCATCTCGATGGCGTCATTTTTCCCTCCCTTCAGCAGCACAGCATATAGGCTGTGTTTCTACGATAACAGGTCTTTTTACCTTACCGTAATGGTAAATTTATTGGCGTTAATAACGGTTGTGTTTTTAATAAAAATAAGCTTACGAAAATTTTAGGATGAATAGCAAATTTTAGGTCTAATTTTAGGAATTTAAGGAGGGTCACAAAATATTAGGAATTTTAGGAATTTTAGGAGGAATGCGATCCCTGGTTTTACTTACCCATCTAGATTTTTAAGTGGGAATTTATTTGCTAACATTAAGATTTAATGAAAGTATATATCATTTCCTAACCCCCTCCCCCACACACACAGCATCCCATTCATTAAATCAACTTTTAAATTAATTGATAATATTTTGTAGTGACAAATGTACTTACTCTTTCAAGAATGTGGATGGGAGGGGGGCTCAGCTTGTGCTGCGCCTAGAGTTCCATTCTGTGTAAATCGGGCCCAGATTCCGGCCCCGCGCAGTGCATTCTTTCTTCCACTTAACTTTCAAACAAGCAAAACACATTCCTCCTCCTCGGGAAAAAAAAAATTAATTAAAAATAGGAAAGAAACAAAGAGCCGCGTCATGAACTTAGTTCAGAGGATTCTGGCAGACGTAATCCCGGGCCAAGCTGGCAATGTGGGTTTTCTTCCACTTAGCTTTAAAACAAGCAAAATAAATACCTCCTCCTGTTGGGGGGGGGGGGAGAAAGAGCTGTGTCACAAACTTTGTTCAGAGGCCTCTGGCCGACGTAATTCCAGGCCACGGCTAAAGAAGCATGTTGGGCCGACGAAATCCCGGCCCGGCACCTGGCTTTCTTTCTACTTAGCTTTCAAACATGCAAAAGAAATTCCTCCTCCTCGGAAGAAAAAAAAAAGAAACTAAGAGCTGCGTCACAAACTGTGTTCAGAAGCTTTTGGCCGACATAATACCGGCCCAGCGCCGTGCATTCCAAGGTTATCCTTGGCGCATTCTTTCCACTTAGCTTTCAAACTTCAAACCAACAAAACAAATTCCTCCACCTCGGAGAAAAAAGAAAAGAAAAAAAAAGGTGCTGCGCTGCGAACTTTGTCCAGAGGCTTCGGGCCGATATAATCACGCCACGTGGTGTAAGGATAACACACTCTGGTAGATATAGAGAGATCCGGGATTCGATTCCCCTGTGCCTGCCGAATATTTTTTTTTTTTTTTGGTTGCTGTGCATTGTTAACGTGAAAAGGGCGATGCCATTGTTTATTCACTGACGCCACGTATTTGGAGATGTTCACTTTGGATTTAACTGCTATAATTAATATATAGCCAGTGCCGTTAATGCCCACCAGATGGAGACATCTCGGTAGCTGAGCCCATCTTACAGATTTGATGCTGACAGAAAAACACACATAGCATCGTGAATTGTTGGCCACCGTGGTATCAGCGCTCGGTTAGATATAGAGAGATCCGGGATTCGATTCCCCAGCGGCAGCCGAATAACAATTTTTCGGTTGCTGTGCGTTGCTAAACATGGAAAGAGCGACGCCTTTGTTTATTCACTGACGCCACGTATTTGGAGGATTTTCACTTTGTTACGAGGCTTTTACATTGATTAATTACAAAACAAGTAAAACATTCTTAATAACAGCGAAAATCTGAATTTCCGTAATTTTTCGTTAGTCACCCGTAACTCCGGGGGAAATTCGCAATGGTAGGCATCTCCGAATGCTTATGACACTTTTGCCAGAGAGAGAGAGAGAGAGAGAGAGAGAGAGAGAGAGAGAGAGAGAGAGAGAGAGAGAAAAGGTTCGTAACGTAAATGTATAATCACATGTGAACAGAACTTTTCTTTGCGTATGATGGCTCATGGCTCCACCCAATCTCTCAACTGATTTTGACCCCCAGCAAACAAATAAAACAAATAGTAATGGAAAGGACGGCCGTGAACTGAAACCAGCAGTGTTTCAAAAAAAAAAAAAAAAATGGTTTCGAGCAAACCGAGACGTTTGAAGTGACACCACCTGCTGCAATCTCATTGGCGGAGCAGCAGCATCAGCCCGGAGCTGCCGGTCAGCAACGCATCAGCAGCAGAAAGATTACGCCTTATGACTAAAATATCGCCATCTACCCAACGAATATTTCTCTCTCTCTCTTTTTTTTTTATTGGAGGTTTAACGACCACCGTGAGCAACTCAGTGGGCTATATATAAGCAGTCTCCCGTCCCTAGTTTAGGGTAACTGGTTCCAGGGAAGGGGGAGAGCCAGTGCCATAAGACAAACACAACATCCATTCCCGACCGGGATTCGAGCCCAGACACCTTTCGGACGAATATTCAGAAGCCATCGCTAAGAGCACTGCGCAACCGGGGCGGCCTCTCTTTTGCCCCCCCACTTAACAATCACAACTTTTCAAAAGCTTGAGACCTCAATTGTTTAGCGAATTTCCGTTTTTTCAAAAAATTGAATTCACAGAATTCCACTAATTAGCAGTAGAATCACATGCCTGCATATTACTTTTTGGGGTAATTTTCGTTTTTCAGCTTTCTTTCCAGTTTCCTCCTGCAGTTTTTTTTTTTATTATTTTCTAAATATTCCCGATACCTTTTTCATCATTGTCGTACATAATTCATTCGTTTATTCAGGGTTCGTACACTTTTGGGGGAAAAAAATTTAAGGACTTTCCAGGCCTTTTCCAGGACATATACAAAAAATTGCAGGATGATTATTACGCTTTACAGTATCATGTTCAAATTATTTTTTTTAAGTAATTTCAGTTTTAAGTAATAAAAATGATGAAAGATGCAAATTGATGAATGTGCTTTATGCAAATGGATCAAGTTTATCAAGCACAAAATCGTAAAGAATAAATTCTGTTCTTATGCCCTGACCTTTGAATTCAAGTTGGACCATTTTCTACAAGGGTAGGTTTCTCCTCCCTGATAACATACCATAACTTTGTTGCAATCAAACAGATTTTATGTGAGTTAACATTCCTAAGCTTGGAGAACGAATACTGCTCTTATGTCTTGGCCTTTAAATTTAATTTCGCCCTTTTTCAACAGGGTAGGTTTCTAAGTTGTACCCAACAGCATACTAATTTTGCCGAAATTCAACTGCTTTCATGCGAATTATCGTACAGACAAACCCAAAGCATAAACGTTTCTGCAACCATAGTTCGAAAGTGTTAGTAATTTCGAAAATAAAAGCATAACGAACAGCGCGAAAACTAGCTCATAAATAGAATATTTGAAACTACAGTATGCATACACACATATCACTAAGCTGTTCTCTGAGATTCAGAGGTTAGCTTCAAAAAGAAATACAAACTTCCAGATATTTTTACTTATTGTTGTCGTATCAAACTTCTCCATTTACAGCGATCTTGACATACAACTCGTGCTTCACTGATATCCATTACACGCCTTACACAAGATCTTTTATACTTCATACTCATAATCTTTTTCTCACGCAGATACTCCTGAATCTGATCCAAAATGTCTTCCTTGGCCTTCCTCTGCCTTTCCTTCCTGCCACTTGGGCTGAAAAGATTTTCTTAGTAAGCATTTCATCACCCATTCTTTCAACATGGCTAAACCACCGAAGCATATTGGTCTCCACCTTGCTAACAACATTTTGCTTCACATCACACAGCTGCAATAAATCTTCATTTCTCACACAATCAGATAGTGTCTTGCCACAAACCCCACGTAAGTAATGCATTTCTCCAGCACACAAACGACTCCTACGTTTCTTCTGCAGTACCCAGGTTTCACTGCCATACATCAGGGTAGGAACCAGGTTTCACTGCCATACATCAGGGTAGGAACAATTACAGTTTCATACACAGCCATGCGGGACTCTAGAGAACCCATCATTCCTGTGAAAACCTCCCAGAGCAGCTATGACTTTCAAAGAAGAATTCACTCGCCTACTGATTTCACCATCCAACTTGTTCTCACTGTCAAACATGCTTCCTAAATACACAAACTCATTCACCTGGTCAATCACAGTGCCATTTATACTTACATTACATTCAGTGCTACCTGTTCCTCTCTCAAACACTATAACTTTGGTTTTTCCCTTATTTATGCTCAGTTTGAATTTCCTGCAAACTTCGTGCATCCGAGTCAACATACTCTGCAACTCACTTTTGCTCTCTGCCAACAGGACAGTGTCATCAGCATACAGCAATCTGCACACACAGATATCACCAAGACATAAACCACTATTATCTATTTTGGCATCACGCATGCATGCATCCATAAATATATTAAACAGCCATGGTGACATTACACAACCTTGTCTAACTCCTGCACCAATGGAAAACCATTTTGATAAAACACCATTCACTCGTACACAAGCTCTACTATCAGCATACATGGCTTTTACACTATTAAGTAGATTTCCAGTAACACCATATTCATTCGATACCTTCCACAAAAGTGTCCTATTCACTCGGTCGTAAGCTTTCTCTAAATCTATGAAGGCAGTAAAAACTTTCTTCCCAACAGCCAGATACTTTTCAATCATCATGCGTAATGCAAAAATCTGGTTACTGCAGCCTTTACCAGGCATAAAACCACTCTGAACATCCCACACTTTCTCTGATGTAAGACGCCGTACTTTTTCGATAACCTTACCAAACACTTTCCCTGGCACACTCAGTAGGCTAATACCATGATAGTTCTTGCATTCAGTCTGATCACCTTTTCCCTTATACAAGGGAACAATGATAGCATCCTTCCAATCCTGAGGGACCATTCCTAACTCCCAGCACAACTGGCAAATTTCAGTTAACCAATCAATTATGGAGTCTCCACCATATTTCAACATCTCTGCAGTCATGCCATCAACTCCCGGAGCCTTACCATTCTGAAGAGATTTTAGAGCTTTACACACTTCTCTTGAGATCCCTCCTGTGCTTCCATCTCTCACTGTGACATCATCTGCATCTGTCTCAGAATCATTTTTGCTCTACTGATCTAATAACTCACAGAAGTATTCGCCCCATCTGTCACTTAACTCACTGGGCTCCCATATCATTTCCCCAATCTCATTCTTCACACAATTTACAACTTTGTTTCCCCTATTTTTCCTGAGTCTCATGTACTTCCAGAAGGACTTCCTATCTATCCAAAAAGCCAGTTCATGCCTTTCCACTTTCTCCTTCCTATCTTTTGCCTTACTGTGGCGAACCAGCTTAGCAGCTTCACGCTTCTTACAGTGATATTCATCCACAGAGACTCTACCTTGCAACATCCCCAAATAGGCTTCCTTCTTTCTCTTTACTGCCTCTTCAATCTCACTATTCCACCAAGCATCACTTTTATTGTTACCCACTATTGTGGTGCCACAGACCTGTTTAGCAGCAGTGACAACACAGTTCTTAAAACATTCCCACTTCTTTTCTACATCCCTCTCACCAGACTTCAGATCCTTCAGTCGTTCTCTGAGTAAGTCAGAATACTGCTGATGATCTTCAAAGAGCCTATCAATCTTTATTCTTTCTATTCTGGGTCTCTTCCTATTCCTTTTCCTCCAACCAACATTAAGTTTCACTCGTGACACTACCAAGTAATGATCAGAACCAACATCCGCACCTCTCATCACACGGGTGTCAACAACTAAGTGTTTCAAATGCTGATCGTAGACAACAAAATCTATCACACTCTTTTGACCAAGAGTACAATTTTCCCAAGTATATGTGTGGATATACTTGTGGTTGAAAAATGTATTAGATACACACAAACCATTATCAATGCGGAGTTCAATTAATCTTTCACTATTATCATTCACACAAGAATCATTAAACTTACCTAGAACATTGTCAGAAATGGCATTCTGCACACCTACTCTAGAATTGAAGTCCCCTGCTATTATAACTATTTCTTTAGCAGTAAACTGGCTCAAAACAGCTTTTAGCTCATTCCAGAAATCATCTTTCTTATCAGAAGGTTCCGAGTCATAAGGAGCATACACTACAACAATTACAATTCTCTGAAGTTTCACTTTCAAACGAATCCAGAGAATTCTCTCACTTATGCAACTATAGTGAATCAAGTTGTTCATCTTTTCACTTAAAATCCCACCTACACCAGCCTGTCCTCTCATATTATCCAATACTCCAGACCACACACTCACCATGCCATTCACTTCTTCTACCCCAATTTCCTTCTTTTTGATTTCACTTACACACAGCACATCCAGTCCATACTTATTCATCTCCTCAATCACTTCATTCATTTTGCCATTTATACCTCTAGTATTCCATACACCAATCTTACATTCACTCAGCCGAGATCTCTTTTTCATACGCTGTTTAGAAAGTCCAGGTCGATTCCGTGGTGGACCGTCCTTCTCAAGTGTGGTAGGTCCACCATATCCCACACTTGAGTCATTCTTAAAATTTCTTTTTGTGCACTCTCAATTATTAGGGATGGTGGAGGGGAAGGGAATAGAACTGTCCAAAATTAGCATGTTTTCGTTGCGCTAGGCGCTTAAGCACGGCTGAATTCCTTCAGATACCCCCAAATGTTCAAATGATTGAAATGTGCTGATGTTCATGGATTGAAATGGTTGATCAGCTATGATGACCGCATAAAAGTTTGGGGGGGGGGGGGAGTTTAGTTTATGCAACATTTTACATCACTCCAATATTTATCTTGTCATCATCAACAATCGCAATGCAACTACCGCTTACGATCGCGGATATCGGCAACCGAAAATCTGCCATACCACTAAGTGATACAACACACAGTATCCTGTTACAGTGTATTGTAATTGAAAAAAAAAAGGATGTGGAAAAAAGAAACTTTCAGAAATTAAGATCAAGTCATGTGTTTCAGAAATCTGTTTTCCTTTATAATGTTTAAAAACATGTTTTTGCTTTTTTACCTGTAGTGTATAATAAAAAAAACTATATTGATTTTTTTTTTATGGAATCAGACGTCCGTATGTCTGATTGTCTTCATCTGAGTTCATACGTTAGCTACTGTGTACAAGTAGACCTATTTTTTCAGTTCAAAAATATGTAGTTTTGTATATATTCACAGTATAAGTCATTCCTTATTCCCACAGAACTGAAATTCAGCATATGAAAAATGAAGAACATCAAGACATGCCCAACCCCATGTTTCTGATTGTCTGCTGTTTATATTCAAGAAATGCAAACATGGATCAATGGTGAATGCAGCAACTATGATTTTTATTTATTACCAAGGAAAAAAAAAAAGAGCCGTGAAAGCTGTAAAGCTGAAACGGATATTTCTCTCACCCCCCCTCATGCACAAAAACATTCTGATTAAGATACGACAAACAGCAGGAGGACGCGTCCATGCACACTCACAACCTTTGGAATGACCTAATGGAATGGCTTCTTTTCATTTGGCACATCACCATAAATCACCACCTGCAGCTCACTGAACTGTCAAGTTGCACTCTTCCTCCTTCACTTTAACTATAATAGAAAATGTAAAAAAAAAAAAAAAAAAAAAAAAAAAATGCTCCCCAATTCTCGACAAAATTACTAAATTTATGTCATGATGCTGCAATTTACTAAAATACGTTTGTTTATCTGCTGAATATTGCTTAAATCCATTGAAAATTTTTTATTTACAGATGATTTTTTTAATTAAAACAGTAACTCAAGACGTCTGAATAAAAATGTATGTTTGTAATTCAAATAGAGTCCATATCATCACAGAAAAAAATTTAAGGATCACTCTGTTTAAATAAACCATGGCACCTAAAAAAAATAATTCACTTGCTTTTCCCGTAATTTATAATTACCGTTTCTTTTTTCAATCCGATTATGCAACGGAATTTTTTTTTTTTGCATCTGCTAAAGTTTCTAACGGAATTTGGCGAAATTTGCACTAGAACTTTAATTGTGACGTATCTTAACCACTGTAAAAATTTTACAGTGTTATTTTCAAAATTCGGAAAAATGGATTTCTGAAAATTTTCTCCTAGTTCTTTTGAGCTGTGGAAGTGATAAACAGGTGTTTGCTTTCTTCCCAACCAAGGGCTTCAGATCAGCACTCCCAGCTGTCAATCAACAGTTGCTATGGTAACACCCTTTCTGCTGGAGGCTCACTCTGTCCAAAGAGGCACACATACTTGTCCATAACAAAAATTACCAATGCCAACTTTTTAAGTTTTAAACCGATTCAATTGGAATTTTGGAAGTGAGCTTCTGTAATCCAATTACGGTGAATGTAAAAATTTCAGCCACTTTCGTGAAAAATTCGCAAAGATAGTTTTCTTATTTTTTATCATAAGTAGCGGAAGTCTCTTCAGGGGAGGGAGGGTGGCATGCACATAAACAAGATGATGAATGTGTTGTTCAGGCATACTCCTCACTGGTGGATGCCAGCTGACTTGGTACATACGCAACCCCCTGCAAATGCTAAATGCCTCTTCTTTCCCCTTCCGTGATGATTACTAGTAGGTACTGGATGATTACTAGTAGGTTACCCTTTAACCTACTAGTAATCATCCAATTTTATTGCACTGGAAGTAGTGCCCCCCCCCATTAGGATTTGGTGCACGTCGGAAACCGTTGCCGGCGGTTTCTTTGAGAACAGAGGAAAGGAACTTTAAAAAATGAAGGGGTAACAGTAACACGATTTCCTAAAAGGGCATTTTTTTAAGCACTAATTTCAAATTTCAAGGCTTTTCAAGACAGCATTAAAGAAACACTGTTTTTTCAGGCCTTGAAAACGTAATCATGATTTTCCAGGACTTTCCAGGTTTTCCAGCACGCGTGCGCACCCTGTTTATTGGTGTGTTGTATGCTACCTGCTGCGTGGACAGTATCATACACATGCCACTGACGTACAAGTCTCTTTATACATGTTCTTAACAAGAACACTTATTAATGGAAAATCCACTTCCTATCATTGCAGCATTATATCATGAGATAAAATGAAGCACAAATTAAATGTTTCCCACAGATTTTTACAGCTTCCTTTCTCTGCCAAGAATTCACTATAAAATTTGTGGAGTGTTATGCTTTCTGAGGAATTATATATACTTCAAAATATCCTTTAAAGCGACTTTTGGTACACTCGCAAAAACTATGATACTCTTTTTGGGCATTTTCTGCACCATCACTGATTTGCATGCAAAGTTCAGCAAAGAAGAAAACAACATATCAGAAATTTTCAGGGATGTTTTTATAATCGGGATCTGGTGATAAACCACAAACAATTTTGTATTTAACTAAGGATTTTTTTTTTTTAAACCACTAACTTGCAGCACTGAAAGTGAAACTGTGTCTTAATATAGTTGTTTACTGTAACTTTTGACAAAAGGTGCTTACACTGAAATCCAACATCTACAACTTTTGGCAACATTAAACTTTTGTTTGTGGTAAGGTCGACAGACAATTTTTGAACTGAACAAAATCAAAATATCTGACTTACCCCAGGGATGCAGAATTTGTCCGAACTCGCGAACGAGGTTCGGGGGAAATTAAGACAGCTCTGGGGAAATTTTTGCCCGCAGGTAAAATAATAATAGTAGTAATAATAATAATAAAACGAAAAATTGACTTATTAACAAAGAGTATAACGCGAAAGATAAGAGTAATTAACTGCACAGTGATCAGGTAATCATTTTGAAAAATGTGATGTTATAAATACAAGAGGTTATGAGCACAGTGGCGTACTGCAGACTGCTGCTGGCATATGATTCACCAAGCCCAAACGACTTTGCTAATGCCAAGGCGTAGACAGTGTGGCACGAGTAATAAGTATGGCGCAACCACTAATCATGCTAATAAAAATTTCCTGAAACTAATGGCAGCCTATGTGTCATAGGCGCCGATCTGAAAAATTATTAGGGGTTCCGCACATTTTATAGCAAATGACCCATGCATTTTTCAAAGGATTTAAGTCTAATTTAAATTTCATTCAGTAAAAATATCAGGCAACTATACGCCTGAAATGCTAGAATGAAATAAATTATAGTTAATTGCAGAATTTTTTTTAGCTGTTCATTTTTCAGCCTCTCTGCCCCACCACTGTTTTCACCTAGACCCAAAAATGTTTCAGACATTTTGAATCTAAAATAAATATTAGTTTGTTTTTTTCTCTCAAATTTTAAAGTAATAAGCTTTAAGGATTAGTTCTTAATCATCAACATATAGGTCTAATACTCACTTAAACTTGTATGAAAGTCCGCTACAATTTTGGGGAAATTTCGGACAGAAAATAAATTGCGTTCTGGGAAAATATTGGGCCTACACATTAAACTTTGAAATAAACTAACATCTTCATATATAATAAGGTGACATTGGCTCAGCAATTTGAAATTTACAAAGAAATAAAATCAATTTTAAAGCAATGACTCTTAAATAGATTAGACAGCTTTTAATGAACTATATAAGGTTTTCAATCGATAACACCAATTGTTTTACTGATATAGACTATTTTTGTTGATTTACAAGATTTATTTACGCTTTCCCCTTTTGATCTCACTTTCCACCAATTCCCCGACTTCCTAAGCATTTCCGACTTCCCAGAAAGTACAAACCCTGTATTGATAACCATATTTTTAAAGATGACAGTTCTTGTATGGGAGGTATAAAAGACTTCAGGTGGAAGAAGGATCATAAGCTAATTAGGTTTTCCTTCAGTATTTAAGTAAAGAAGCCACGTGTAACAAAATACAAGACAACAAATGAAAAAAAAAAAAATACAAAAGGCAATCATTTATTGGGTACCCAGAACAGGCTGAAAACTAGCAATGTTCCAACACAATAAATTTAGAATTTGTAACACCAGAGCCAGTAATCATATTTTTGGTGTTATAAATTGTGGAATTGAAATTCATGATGCAATTAAATTATTCAGTTTTAAATATGAATAAATTGTAGAAGAAAAAATTTAGAGTACTCATATGATCAACAAAAAAAAAAAAATCTCACCAACATGGCAGAAACCTTTGCTTAGCAAAAGCAGGAACACCAAGAACCATCGCTTTCCCCTGCTGTTTTTGCTAGCACAACATTTCTACTCTAGTTTTGAAGTTCTATGGAAAAAAATTATTTTCTTCAGGCATTCATTTTGATTTGATTTCTGTTTAGTTTAACCTTTTAACTTAAAGGGTAAAATAAAATACATCTAAACAGCAAATATTGCCACTGAGTATTGCACTTGTTTATCTATCCATAAGGAATAGGTAGAACACCCTCAAATCCTAACTTTGAACAGCAATTACATTCACCATGTCTCTATATACCAGGACCACTAAGTCCTGGCTGCTGGGTGGGGGTTACAAGTAAATTTTAAAACAAACATCCTTAAACATATCACCCAAATTTACTTTTCTTTTGCAAGAAAATCACCTTTTGCAACTCTGAATACTTTATTATCACAGACACTGCTTTCCATAATTTGGGACAACAACAAAAGAATACTACAACTTTTTGTTATGAGTTTTTGCCGTACCACCTAAGTTTTAACAGTCCTTATTTAATTAAAATGTGTCACAGCAGATTTTGGGCAGGGTGGTCCAAATTATGTGGCTAAACACTTCACCCAGAAAACTCCATGCCCTAAAGGTCCTGGATAACAGATCTTATATGGTACAAAGCTCCCCAGATATGCTTTTGTTTATATTGTGAATCTTCCCTGTTCCCCATGCCTGACGCTATGTCATTGTAGCAGTCTGTTATAGCACGGGTTGGATCCCTACCCTAAAAACCCACGATATAACTGGGGAGCAGTGTATATATATCAAAAAAATATTTAGCATGCAATGACCAGCTCTTGTTCTTACCTCTTCTAGGTCATCTCCCCTATTCAGATCATCATCAGAATCATCTTCATCCCGCCATTTATTGAAATCAACTTTTAACCAGTGATGCTGGAAAATGAAGGTAAATCAGATAACATCTTTATTTTGTTACTTTGCATCAACTCACATTTGTATTCAATAAGAACTAGACAATTTTTTTGTAGAAGTATCTTCAATTATGAAATCTGAAAATATATATATATACAGTGCGCAATAAGTAATCATACATATATGAAAGCAACTAAACAGTCACGTCTGGCCCAGTGCAGAATCATCTATATAAGTTGCTACTTAATTATGAAACTAATTTGAACTCCCCACAGCAGAAATTTCCTGATCAGTCTGCAACACATCATGGTGCCCCAAAATAATCTGCATAGTGATCACTGAGCAAGACAACTTGACCAAGACAACTACTGGGTGCAGAAAATAAAAATGTGCACAAGTAGAGAGAAAAATAAAATCTCACTACCGTACACACTATCTACCAACAAGTAATTGGACACCCCTACAATCGACGATATCTGCAGTCCTGATACACGTCACGGCCGCCGCCGTTAAATATTGTGTGGGAAACAACAACGCAACCAGTCACATGCAAGATGCCACGCAGTTCGGAGCTCTCCAATTTCGAGAAAAGTGCAATCCTCAAGTATCACAGAAATGGACGATCCATACGCGACATATCCAGCGAGTTTCGAGTTGAAGTACCCAAAATCGACAGTGGCCTACGTGATTGGCAAGTGGAAGATGAGAGGTGACTGTCGGAATGTGCCCCGACACGGCAGACCCACAAAACTGGGAGTTAGAGACCGATGGATGCTGGCCAGAGAAATTCGGAAGAACCGTACCAAATCGATGGGCCACATCCGCGAGGAGTTTCAACAGGCATCCAGGAGTGTTCTTTCAATGACTACCATCTGTAAGGAAGCCCATCTACTCGATTATCATGGACGTGCTGCCGCACACAAGCCTTTGATCACCAAGTCCAATACACTGCTCAGCTAACGTGGTGCAAAGAACGTCGACAGTGGACCGTTGAACAGTGGAAACAGGTTATCTGGAGCGACGAATCAAAGTTCACTCTCTACCGTTCGTATGGCAGGGTCTGGGTTTGGCGTCTGAATGGAGAACGCCTCCTGCCGGAATGTATTGTGCCAACTGTGAAGTTCGGCGGCGGTGGAATTATGCTATGGGGGTGTTTCTCTTGCTATCGGACTCTTGCTCGCAATTCCTGGTAGATTCAACGCCGAGACCTACTGCACCATTTTGTATGACCAAGTGCTTCCTACGTTGTGGCAGTTTTACGGGGTGGACCCATGTTACTTTCAGGATGGCAATGCCACCTGTCATGTTGCGAGGTCCACCATGGCTTGATATGGTGACAATGGGGTTAATCGAATGGACTGGCCTGCGCAGAGCCCGGACCTTAACCCAATCGAGCACCTCTGGGACGAGTTGGAGCGCTGACTTAAGGGGTGCCCCCACCGTCCAAAATCGGTGAAGGAACTGACCTGTTTTCTCCAAGCCGAGTGGAAGAAAATACCGCTAGCCGTCGTACAACGCCTGGTTGAGAGTATGCCCTGGAGGGTCGCAGCTGTAATCGCCGCTCGTGGAGGTTCCACCAACTATTGAAGGTAAATAAACTTCGTTTTCCTTTGCTATCCACAGGTGTCCAATTACGTGTTGGTAGATAGTGTATTTCATCTACTTAAAACCCCAAGTTAGGTACTACAGCAATTGCAATCAAGAATATTCTGCTCTCTTGAACTTAAAACTTTGTTGGATTTGGGAAGGGGATTATACTTTGCTGTATATATTTGCTGAAGATTTTTCAACTTACTGTTGTACTGAAATACCAACATTTTTGGAATGAAATATTTAATGACATATATATATGACAACAAAACATTGACAATTTTTTTTAATGATTTCAGGAGAAATTTTCACTCCATTCAACTTCTATCAAGATAAATTTTGGTTGTCATTTTCAAGCTGAATCATGAAATAAAATGATACTTAAAACACGACAGAAGGAACATCACGAGAGAAAAAAAGTATGACTGCTGGAGAAAACTTTCACGGTCCAACTTGTTTCCCAAATATTTTCAGTCTAAGAAACACTTATGTAATTAAATGGCATTTAACAACATAGTATAAGGAAACACCACACACATGCACAAAAGATATCTTTGTTTTCTTCAGCTTTTGTAAGAAATTTTTGCCTCCATTTTCAAAGTTGACACACAGAACATTTATTTTCAGGGCAATGAAATATTTCCCTAATGATCAACCAAAGAATATCTTTACAGGCCAAAGCAACACCATTAATAACAGAGAACGAACTTCCTCAGGACCAGCGTTAACTTCAAATGGTTTTCAGAGCATCAAAGGGAAAGAAAGCATTTTCCTTTGTTGCTTCAGGTGTCAGTACACAACTTTTAACCACCCATTTCATAAAACAATAACCAGCACATATTAACTACTTATGGTGAATCACTATATGAAAATCAAACTTTCCTTTGTTGTCCAAGTACTACAAGAACTGTGTGGTGGCACATATGAGGAAGAATCGAAAAGTAACGCACAGCAATTTTTTTTTTCTTTGCAGGTTGTAGTTTGGCAGACAAAGTTTGAACATCACACCACAGACCAGTTTAGCTGGATCAGGTGTCACCATGGTGGAAGACAGTGTGGACGATGGCACAAAGATGTCGTGTTTGTTAGCATCATCTACAAATGAAGAGCAATGCGGTGTATTCAGATTTTTGTGGGATAAATGGAAAACTAAAGACGGAAATTCACAAAGAAATGGTCAAAGTGTATGGTGGTGATTGCCTGGACGCAACATCTCCAGATGGTGCAGTTTCTTTGCAGAGGGACGTGACAACCTTACCGATTTGCAGTGTTCCAGTCGACCTGTAACCGCGTCGTCACCTGCCACTGTGAGAGGCATTGAATAGGCGATTCTGAGTGACCGGCGGATCCATCTGTGCACATTGGCACAGAAGTTCAACATTTCATAAGGTATAATGTATGATACTGTGTATGACAAATTGAAATTCCGCAAGATCAGTGCACGATGGGTGCCCAAGAACTTGATGGACTATCAGAAAGAACAGAAAATGGTGTCATCCTTGGCCCACTTGATGCATTGCACAGGAGGACATGAATTTCTGGCAAGTGTAGTGATGGACGACGAGTCCTAGGCATACCACTACACTCCCAAAACAAAGAAGGCCAGTATGGTGTGGAAACATTCCGACTCCCTTCCACCAAAAATATTTACAGTAATCCAATCTGCACAAGAAGTTCTCATGGTGGTGTCTTGGGACATGCAAGGCGTTCTCCTGGAGGAGTTTTATCCAACAGAGGCCACTGTGAATGCCAAAACCTACGCTAACACACTGACAAAGTTGTATCGTGTTCTTCATGACAAAAGACCCAACAGAGACGCTGCAAATGTCAGACTGCTACACAACACTCGCTGACATGATGCACAACACGTTTATGATAAAATTGCGCTATTTGGCTCAGAAGTGCTCTAGCACCCACTGTACAGTCTAGACCTGACTCCTTTGGACTTTTATCTGTTTGGTCCCTTGAAAAGATTTCTGGGCGGCCAATGCTTCGATTCGGCTGACAAAGTTAAATCAGTTGTCCACAGGTGGCTATACGCCCAGAAAACGGACTTCTATGAACAAGATATACTAAAACTGGGATAAATATCTCGGGCGTCTCAGTTCTTATGTTGAAAAATAACAAAGAAATGTAATTTCACTGTGTATATGTTTTGTTTTACCTATCTATTAAACTGTTGCAAGGTTCGTACTCTTCCAAGCAAAATAAATTCAAGCACTTTTTAAACACGATTCATCATATGTATGTAACCTACTGTCGGTTGATCAGTAGGTAGGTATTTAGTAAGTTCAGGCCATTAATCTTAGCTGGGATGAGCACACATTCAATGACCTGCGTGTTACCCCTTGCCCCCAGTAGGTTTATTTTATTAACTTTGAACTGCCCCCCCTGCTTTGGTGTTTTTCAAAATAATTTTATTTTGTGGAATATTTTTAAAGGGTACATTATTTTTGTATTCATCTGCTGGTATGACACTTATTGTTTGTTTTAACTTATTTCTGATGCAACTAGGAGAAGAAGGGACCACGCATGAAGCACAAGCAATTCCTGGAAGTTTCACACTCCCGCAAGAATGCATCCCTAAACTCCAATAAACATAAGCCCATCAGAATTTGTGAATATATCATTCCACTTATTTTACACACATGGCTGATGCTTTACTCTGTAGTGATATAACCAAGGAACCATAGCTGTTCACACACTCCCCTGGGTTGAATGCAAGTTCTGGGCTAGTTGATCAGCTTGGTGTTTTCATTACAACTACGCAGAAATCTCCTATACATCTTTTCAGCACAAACAATTATTTAACACATGCTTTTTCATATCATTAATTTAAAAAAATCAAGTACTATTTACAGAGCCTTAAACTTTTTCAAGTACTTTCAAGGACTTGAAAATGAACTTTTTATTCAAGGACTTTTCAAGGTTTTTCAAGGAGCGTACGAACCATGTGTTGCCCAATAAAGAAAAAAAAAAAAGCGTGCGTTACTTTTCGATGCACCCTAATACACCTCTATTGCTTAAAGCATCTTTTATAAAGCAATCCTTAATGGATATTTCTTGGGAGTAAGTGCCCTTTTCCTAATTGTTGTAAGCTTTGAAATAATGATAGTGGGTGAAAAATTCCTGGGAAAAAGTGATAAAGGCATTCAAGAAATGTGGTATAAGTAATTCGATGACTGGTACTGAGGATGCAATTCTCTGACAAAAAAAAAGATGATTCATACGAAAACACCATTTTGGATGTTTTTAATTTTGACAATGAAAAGCAATGGGGATGAATACTTTGAAGGATTCGATGATTCAAAAGCGGATATTTTCATGCATAAAGGATTTTTTTAATAAAAATCTTAAAAATGCATTTTTTTATTTCTCAAACAATAACAGGGTGTGTTGAGAATACAACGTGCAGGGGTAAAATATTCTGAAATCTGGTGGCCAGACACTGGACCTGCAGGGAGGGAGGGTATTATGTATATCCAAGTCATGTACACTTCTGTCCAATAAAATGTTCTACCCTCAGCTTATCTCTCCCTGGCAAAAAAAAAAAAAAAGTTTTTTTTTTTTTTTTTGGTCTGGGGCTCATAAATTCTTGAATTACTTTAATTTTCGTCATTTATCCCCAGACCCTGGAATTCGCACAATTTTTATTTACCTTCGTATAATCTGTGCCAGCATATAATTTGCAGATTGTGACAATCAGAAAGAAAAGAAAAAAATCACTATATAATCCACACATCACAAAATGCTGATCCAAAAGCGGAATTTCTGACAGAAAAGTCGATCACATAAAGACCCGGAATCCGAAGAACAAAACAAAAAAACAGTGTTATTAAATAAAGAAATTCATTTTTAAAGGAAACTTTTAATATATTTTTATCTTCGGACACAAAAGAAGCTTAGTGGTGTGGCATCCATAGAGCACAAAATTTAATCATGACGATGCAGAAGCTCCAATTAATTGCATTATACATTGCCAATAATGAAACGCTGATACAGGACAATTAATAGAAATACCGTATATACTTGCGTGTAAGTCATTTTTTTTTTTTTTTAAGAAATCCTGCTTTCAAAGGAGGGAAGTCCGCTTACACACAGGTATTAAAAAACAAGGGGGGGGGTTGGACTTCATGGACTTCAGCGAATTCTCTTGAAGATTTGCTGATGGGTTTGCTTAAGTTTTTAAGATCGTGGCTTTTCGTGTGTCACTGTGCGATAGTTTTCTGACCTTTTGAAAACTATCGCGTAGTGACACAATCATATCCTCACCTCTGCCCCCACTTTAAGTTTAAATTTGGCAGTGTAACTGAAACTTTTCCTTTTCGAAGTCACCATAAATAGCAATGAAGGGAAATAGCAGCAGAAAAGACTTTGGTCAAAATGGCAAAGGACGAACTAAAATACAAGGCACAGCACACACGAGACCCAGAACAGGGAACTTTAAAATGAGGCACGCATGTGTAGGTTCGTGCAGCGAGCACTGTGCATACATTTTTATTGACTGATTGACGAAGAGAAGGCACAAGCACAGTCAGTCTTTTGTCTTTCCCAACAATACAAAGACAAAACTCCTGCCGTCCCTACCTACAACTTCCGGTCTTTCATTATGACACCCCTTTCCCCCTCCTCTCAGCACAAACTCCTGAACTGATGAGAATTTTTGAGGGAGTTCCTTTCCAATTGTACCACCCCCTCTCCTGCACAATTACCCTACGTTTTTTTGTTTTTTTAAATCAAATGGCTGCAAGAACATTCTTTTTTTTAATTGCCGTTTATCTGCGGATTATACGACCAAAATTATGGTACATGTTTATCAGTGATGTTTTTTGTGATGGCCCGGACAAATTTTTTGCCTGCCCTGGGCGACCGCAATTTTTGACCCCCGACAACGTGGTTCGTCACAAATATATATATATATATTTTTTCCAAGTCGACCATGGTTTTGCTAGGTATTGACCTAGCTTCATTATGAAGAATGGCACGTAAATATTCAAATTGTATATGATATAAATGGTGTTTACAGTAGCAGGTTTTGGTTAGTTGCTTCCACGTGCTTGATAGAAATGATCTTTGAAATCAATAAGCGGGTGTCTTATATACAAAACAAATATGCTAAGTTTCCATTCAAACAGCAGCTAATAAGGCCCATGCATGGGTTGTTTCTACACATTGATCATGACTCCACTGACTGGTTAGTGCAACACAATACTTGGCTGTAACACCAAGGTATTTGATGAAGCTGACATTACCACACAGAACCAACACAAACAAAGCTAAGTGTGAGATAGTGATGTACAGCAGTTACCACTTGCAGCATTTTCCAACATACATTTGCAGCACACAAATAATCCAAATTCAATTTTGCAGAGTATCGGTACCCCCCCCCCCCCCCCGAGTAGGAAAACTTTTACCAAACCTTAGTTCTTTTACATATATCATCATCAGTCATTATCAATCCACTGCAGGA
This sequence comes from Macrothele yani, assembly GCA_039090855.1. NCBI lineage: Eukaryota > Metazoa > Arthropoda > Arachnida > Araneae > Macrothelidae > Macrothele > Macrothele yani. The sequence goes on from CM076990.1 coordinate 4,601,744, forward strand.
CGAAGGTCTCCCCAAGTTTCTTTCACAATGGTCTGTCTTGTGCCAGTCTCCTCCATGTTACTCCCACATACTTTCGAATTTCATCCACCCATCACCCATGTGGTCTTCTGGATCTTTTCCTGTCTCTTGGAATCCATTGTAAAACTTCGGCTGTCCTTCTGGCAATAATTATATACATATATATTCATAATTTAAATGTTTACATTGTTTGCTGTACTGCTTTACTAGTTACTTCCATGCCACACACTTGTCATTATAACTTTTTGTTTTAGGTTTTAACCACCACCAAACGCAACTCTAAGGGCCATAGAGCAGTACCTATCCCTAATTTAGGGCCACTGGTTCTAGGAAAGGGTGAAAGCCAGTGCCTTAAGGCAAGCACACTGCTCAAACTTAATTTGAGGCTGCAACACAGGCTCAGCTTGGTTGACTAGCCTTGTTTGACCTATGCCTCTGACTACTCTGCCATTGGGGAAACAAGGCCCACATTTAGTCAACACACTGGCATATCCCCGTATGAGAGATCTTGATATCAATACTATATTTAATATAAAATGCAGGATTTCTCAAATTATCTTCATAACATTTATATGAAAACATTCAAGTGATATTTGGATTTCTAGAGCTGCATTTATCTTAGCTGTTAAATTACCATAATAAACATTAGCAAAAATTAGTTCATCATTGCATTTTCTTTTCAGTCTTGGAGTAATAATTTTTACATCATGTATTGTCATGTTTGAAACTTTTGTTGCATACATGGTATGATCAAATTTTGATATGCCATTTTTTTGTTATTTAAGGAAAATTTCACTTGCATTTTTAAATAAAATTTTAATTTAGGCTCCTACTCATGAACATTGAAAAGGGGCAACTGCATCTAGATTTGAGTATTACTACACATTGCTGCCACATATAATTCCCACACAACCATGTTAAGTCATACTTCCTGTTGGGGAAAAAAAACTTGTTTTCAATTAAAAACTTAGTTTGACACCCTGGATGCCATTTTAAGCAATACATTAACTTTAAAAATACAGTAGTTGTTGCCTTGACATCTTTAGTTACTACCTGCATGAAAACAGACTTCTGCAACTAATGAAGGAGTAAAGACAGACATACCTTTTGCTGATCTTTAAGGAGTCTTGACCAATAGGGTCCAGATTCTTTCTTCTTCAAAACAAACTCTGTACCACGATCTTTCACAATATACTTGGATTCCTACATGGAGACAATCATAATGAACTAAATGCCTACAAAAAAAAAAAAAAAAAAAAAAAAAACCCAACACAACACACATTAACAATCATTACTTTGACACTAACCTGCTTCTCACCACCACCCCTCCAAAACTGTTTCTATAAGTTATAACAATAAAGATGTGAAGGTTACTGGCTTGGACTGGCCTGCCAGCCCTAGGGCTTACACGCCCTCGGCTCAGGCACCCTCTTGGTAATAAAAAAATTGCAATGATGAAAAAAAGAAATTTAAATTCAAAATAATATTCAAATAATAATCAAGATGGGGTGGAGGTGAAATTAAACTTACAGTTAGTACAGGTTTAGGGGGTGGGGGACATTCAGCAACAAGGGATGATCGGCGCCCATCGAGAGCAGAAGAGAAGGCACATTTCTTCCACGATCCGTGCGACGTCCTCAGAGCAGTGGAAATTAGCTATTTAATTGTTTATGTGCCTGGAGTAATTGCATTTGGTGTTAATTTTATAGGTGTGCAGTAGGTGTTCTGTTCCAGCGTAATTATTCATTACTGAGGTAAGAATTACGAAAATTTAATGTTATGCAACAGGAACCATTGTTTAGTTACTAAGTTTGGTTAACAGAGAGAGCCTTTTGTAGGCCTTCAAAGTTTATACCCACATAAAATTACTGAGCTCGTAGCACAACTCTGTTGACTAAGTTTTGATCACAACAATCTCTCTAGCCCTTTTCCATTTCTAATGAGCTTACTGTGACTAGTATATTAGGGGAAGCCCTCCTTAAAAAAATTCCGGACACACCACTGGTTAGCACTGATCCATCTACTCAGGTTCGATTATTTACCTTCATCCGTATTTTGCTTGTTCATTCGTAACTCTGCTTTTAACATAAAATGACTTAAAAGTTCATGAATTTCCGTATTTGATTTCATGGAAGAAAATCCTCAAAAAAAAAAAAAAAAAAAAACCGGAAGTCAGGCCATGATTTAAGGAAAGAGAATCGGCAGAGAGGAGAGGCTTCCCAGTCATGTGCAAAAATCACAACTTTCTGTGCATCACAATCACAAAGCTCCAAAAGTATTACTACACCTCTACCTTCTGTACAAGATGAATGAATGAGTATTGAAAGAGTTGAGACAGACTTTGGACCATAACGCTGAGCAGGAACAAAACTTTGATGAACAAGAGCAAAACCAAGGTGAAATTTTGCAGCAAATGGATGTGGATCTAGCAGGAAGTAAGAACTCAAATGAGCAAGACATGCAAGGGTTAGAATTGGTTGATTTTTTTAAAAACCCCGGACAGAACAGCTTGGCTATATTGTAGCACAAGAAGACAATTTGGCATCCATCTGCCCGTAACATCTATCTGGCTGTAGTGTAGTGTTTGCTTTCTTTCACTGATGGGTCTCAAGTATTTTGTCAAGATTTGATCGACATAGGCATTTGATCCAAATGCTTGGGGAACACAAGAAATCAAATGATTACATAAAGTCTGCTGCTAAAACTTACATTGCACATAAACAAAGAATAACTAAAACTATGCTTTTTGAAAAACAACTTGGAAAAAGAATGGAATGCAGAAAAGTTTTGTTTTTGTTTGGTGTCATTGATGCAATCAAGTTGACTGGGAAAGGGCTTGCTTTTCGAAGGAAGGAAGATGCCTACAAACCTTGATGATCCTTCTGTCAATCATGGAAACTTTTTGAATTTGAAATTTTTTTTCCTGATTATGATGAGAGTTTAGCTAAGCATATGAGAAATGTGACTGAGAACAGTAAATCTGCAGTTGAAGCATGAAGAAAATCTGGAAGAAAGGGAAGAGATAGGTCACATTTCTTAGTAGGACGACTGTTACAAAAATAATATATGTTATCAAGCTTGCAATCCAGACAAACTGCAAACAAAGTAAAGCAAGCAAAACTTTTTTTCTGTATTAATGGAGACAACCATGGATGCATCAAGTTATGACCAGTGTGTTATAGTATGTAGGTAACTACTGGAAAAAGATATGGCAAAAGTCATAGGATTGGTTTGTTCAGTACACTATAAGGAAATCTTTGTTCAACACATTGCTGGACATTTTGAAAATTACAGGACTCGCTGTCGAAAATTGCGTAGCAAATGCATTTGATGGAGCTTCAAACATGAGTGGCTGGTATAGCGGGGTCTCGTCCAGACTCAATGATATAATACCAAACCACCTTCATACCTAGTGCTATGCGCATGTGTTTAACCTTGTAATGTCAGATATTGCTCTGTGTTTACCATGCAACCATGACTTTTGGTATTACTGCAATAGACGCAGGTGTTTCTCACAGGACTTGCACAAGAGATTATCTATGTACTTACAGCAAAATCCATCATTACATCTAGCAGCCGTTGGAAACACTAAGTGAAGGTCAAGAAGCGACACAACAACCAAATTGTTTGGTTACTCCCATTATTGATTCCACAGTGAAGTCACAGATGACACATCACAATCAGAAAGTGTTCATAGAACTGGTTGTGACACTGTGTGATTAAAAACTTTCAAGAGTTCAACTCAAAGATATGCAATGAAGCTAATGCACTTCTCCAGAAATTTCTTTTGATTTGAAACCATAGTGGTGGCTATGATGTTTCTGTTAATATTCAGAATCACAACAACTCTTTCAGACTACATCTAAACCAAGAATCGGGGCTATGCCCAGATTTGGAGGCTTGTTTCCGCTTCACAGAATTGAAGGATGCCAGGGACGAATTCGATCAAGTGGTTATCAGAAAACTTATATTAAAAGATAGAAGATCCTTCTCTGGAACTGGAAGTTTTTGCATTGACTTGAAGCTGCTGGCCACATAGGAGAGTAAGAAAGGTCAAGATAATGCTTTGGTGAATTTGATGAAAACATGATGAAACAGGCTCCTCTGAAGAGGATAGATTTCGAAGACAATTTTTCAATGTTCTTGACAAGCTTAACCAGGGTATGAACCCTAGATTTGCTATCAGAACTTATACCCAGACCTTATATGTTTTAATTTGCAGAGGTTCCCTGAGCTTAAACAAGATTTACCAGCTAATACCTTTGACAAAATATGTGATTTAATGCCCAATATCAAAAGAGGCTAGCTAACTAAAGAGATACAATTTTCTGTACAAAGTTGGCCCTAGATGTCCTCAATGTTGAGAAGAATATACAGTAGAACGTTGAAAATCCGAGTCAAAAATCCAAACAAGCCTCCCTCCATTTAATTTTGTGGTGGAAAGTTTTTAGTCCATTCATTTTAACTTGGCATTAAATGATAATGGAATGGATGGAATTTTGGGGGTGCAAGCATTTTAAGGGCGACATGTCTACGGTGGATGTGACTTCTGATACTGAGATACAAAAGGCGAAAACTTCCCTAGTCACTTGTTCCCTGCGGGGCTAAGATTTTACAACCCATTACCACCTATTGTTTCATCCCTCAGCTCCATTCTTCACTGTGAGCTGGGTGTAAAGTTATTCCCCCTGCACTCAACATAAAGTACACCCCTTGGCCATTGGAACCAGCTTGTAATGACTCGTAAGTTTTGGAATTTGTACTTTGTTTAAAAATTTCACATACATACACATCACCAAGCTGTTTTCCAAGATTCAGAGGTTAGCTCCACAAAGAAATACAAACTACCAGATAATTTTTACTTACTGTTGCCGTATCAAACCTCTCCATTTACAGCTATCTTGACATACAACCTGGCTTCACTGACATCCATCACACGCCGTACACAAGATCTTTTATACTTCACACTTAATCTTTTTCTCATGCAAACACTCCCGAATCTGATCCTCTTGACTTCCTTGGCCTTCCTCTACCTTTCCGTCCTGCCACTTGTGCTAAAAGGATTTTCCTAGCAAGCATCTCACAATGCAAGTGCAAGAGTAAGTGAGGGAACTTAACGTTAAAAACGAGAGCCTCGAGATTCAAGAATTCTTCGCTTGCAGCGCCAATTGAAGCAGCGACCAGGGGGTAAAACAGAATGCGCGCAATGCATTGTGGGAGCACATGCCTGCCGAGCCGGAGCTAGGGTCACATGTGTATTACAATTATATTTTATTAATTATTCTTTTTGACTTGAAAAATGTTTATTCCTGTTGCGGACAAAACTTCTACAGCAACCTTTGCTTCTTGAAATAAGCTCGTAGGATTCAATTTGGATTACATGCTATCAGCTTCACACAAGCTCCACATTAGTTCATCAACAATGACAAGTAACTATTACAAAAGAAATAAATACCAAAGATTCACTTGCCAATCTTTTCGCTTTGGAAATCGATAAAGGCTTAATTTGTACTTATCTGTAATTGAACAATCCTTAAAATGACATGTTTTTTCACCATATTGATAAACTAATTCACAAGATTGCATGCAAAATGTGCAATTCTAACCAAAGATCTGTAATCTGCTCCTACAGGTTTAGGACTGTCATGTGACCATGTTGGTTTGCCGCCTCACCGCCAGATGGCACTGAGGTTTCGGGGATCTACTATCTTCATTGGAGTTCCTACGCTTACTATGTACTCGCTTTGGCACCTCATCACTCATTCTTTCAACATGGCCAAACCACTGAAGCATATTAGTCTCCACCTTGCTAACAGCATTTTGCTTCACATTACACAACTGCAACACATCTTCATTCCTCACACAATCAGAATGTGCCTTGCCACACCCCTACCTGTAAGTAGTGCATTTCTCCAGCACACAAACAACTTCTATGTTTCTTCTGTCCAGGTTTCACTACCATACATCAGAGTAGGAACAATTACACTTTCATACAGAGACATGCAGGACTCTTCAGAGAACCCATCATTCCTGTGAAAACCTCCCTGAGCAGCTATGACTTTCAATGAAGAATTCACTCGCCTACTAATTTCACCATCCAATTTGTTCTCTGTCAAACATGCTTCCTAAATACACAAACTCACTCACTTGGTTAATCACTGTGCCATTTATACTTACATTACATTCAGTGCTACCAGTTCCTCTCTCAAAGACCATAACTTTGGTTTTTCCCTTATTCATACTGTTTGAATTTCATGCAAACTTCATACATCCAGGACAACATACTGTGCAACTCACTTTTGCTCTTTGCCAGCATGACAGTGTCATCAGCATACAGCAATCTGCACACATGGATATCATCAATACATAAACCACTATTATCTATTTTGGCATCACACATCCATAAATATATCAAACAGCCATGGTGACATTACACAACCTTGCCTGACTCCTGCACCAATAGAAAACCATTGTGATAAAACACCATTCACTCGTACACTTGCTACCAGCATACATGGCTTTTACACTATTAAGTAGATTCCCAGTAACACCATATTCATTCAATGCCTTCCACAAAAGTGTCTTATTTACTCGGCAGTCATAAGCTTTCTCTAAATCTATGAAGACAGCAAAAACTTTCTTACCAACAGCCAGATACTTTTCAATCATCATGCATAATGCAAAAATTTTGTTAGTGCAGCTTTTTACCAGGCATAAAACCACTCTGAACATACCACACTTTCTCTGATGTAAGACCACGTACAGCAGTAGTAAAAATGGCAAACTTGTTTCATATTGCATAACAACAAAATATTTGTCTAATGTAATTTTTTTGTATAATGGTGCTTATTTTTTGGTACATGTATTGGGATAATATAATGTAGAAATGTTAGCATATTTATATTTTTTTACATGTTCGATAATCGGAACACATCAAAAATCCAAACAACCAGTGGTCCGAATTAGTTCGGATTTTCGACGCTCTACTGTGCTAAGAACATGAACATGGATTCAGAAAGTGAAATGTCAGAGGAAGCTGAAGAAAATAAAAAAGTACAGACATGTTGAATGCAAGAAACTTTTAAGGTATGAATAAACTGTGTGTATAGTGATCTATGACTACAACATGTACAGTCTCTTGTACACAGAGCTTAGTAAAGTTTATAAATATCTGCTCACAATAACCCAAGGAAGTTGTGAATGAGCTTTTTCTAAGCTAAGCTATAAAAAAAAAAAAAAAAAAAAAAAAAAGGCTGCACTTTTCAGTCTGGCAAATGACAACATGAAAGCATTCCTCATAAAGCAATGTGAGAGGGACAAGCTTGTGGCAGTTCACAATGATATTATCAACAGACTGAATAAAGTGAAGAAATGAAGCAAATTTATGACTGCAGAAAACACAGACTATCCGAGTACCTGTACTAATTTTTTTCCCCCAGTGGTATTTACAAATTTATTACACTAACTGATCTAAAATCCAACTCATATACTCAACTCTCATTATACAATAACGCAAGAGTTTTCCGTAACAAATTTAACATTCTTACAATTATACTACTTTAACATTGTAAAAATTATGTTTAGGCATATTAAAAACAACTTGCATGCTAATATCATACAAATTGTAATAAAGACGCACTCACACAACACATGCACTAAATCGCACATCCGACCAATTCATCCAAAGACGGAAACCATGAACCATGAAACAAACTCTAAACTACATTGGCCCTTCTTACTGGAACTCACAGCCGATGGAATTTATAATATAAATTTTTTTCAAAAAAAAAAAAACTACTTAAAAGAACTGCAGCCACTAGATCAACTATATTAGAGAGGGACTACTACGTATATACATTAATACTAATCTTTTGTCACTGATATATATTACAATAATGCTTTTTTTTTTTTTTTCCTGTTCGCCACTATATTTGGCTATACTATGTCAAGTTTATCAATTATTTTTTTTCAACCACCTTGTAATACATGCTCAGGGAGCATGAGACTCTGTCAGGCCTTTTTTCCAGGCTCACTTGTTGTGCTTGTTTCCATTTACTTGTAATATAATCTCTCCTGCGCAGCAAAATAAATGAATTGAATTGAATTCTAGGAGAAAAATGAAGTCTGCTTCCTGAAAAATAATTTTTTAAAGGAAGTATTTTCAGAGTAAATGCCATTTTACTGGTGCAATACTGCAAGTACTTTTGTTATGTAATATTTAAGTGTCTTTGAATTTTTCAATTCTGTATTGCCAAAAATTTCATAAAAAGTAGAAAATCTGGGAAAGGGAGTTCAAGAGTAAGGTCCAGGGAAATACAGTATAATATCTTGTGCAATTTGTTTCTTAATGGAAAATGTTTTCCCAGCTTTATGAAATAAAATTCACTTATTCCATGAATTTTTCTTTATTGGTAAGATAAATAAAAAAAACAAACCATTAATTTACAATATATAACAATGCATACAGGGTCTTACATCAGAGAAAGTGTGGGATGTTCAGAGTGGTTTTATGCCTGGTCTAAAGGCTGCACTAACCAAATTTTTGCATTACGCACGATGACTGAAAAGTATCTGGCTGTTGGAAAGAAAGTTTTTGTACTGAATGAATACCGTGTTACTGGGAATCTACTCAATAGTGTAAAAGCCATGTATGCTGGCAGTAGAGCTCGTGTACAAGTGAATGGTATTTTATCAAAATGGGTTTCTATTGGTGCAGGAGTCAGACAAGGTCATGTAATGTCACCATGGCTATTTAATAAATTTATGGATGCGTGCATGCGCGATGCCAAAATAGATAATACTGGTTTATGTATTGGTGATATCCATGTGTGCAGATTGCTGTATGCTGATGACACTGTCCTGTTGGCAGAGAACAGAAGGGAGTTGCAGTTTGTTGTCCTGGATGTACGAAGTTTGTATGAAATTCAAACTGAATATAAATAAGGGAAAAACCTAAGTTATGGCTTTTAAGAGAGGAACTGGTAGTACTGAATGTAATCTAAATGGCACAGTGATTGACCAAGTGCGCGAGTGTGTATTTAAGGAAGCATGTTTGATAGTGAGAAGAATTGGCAGGAAAACAAGTAACACAAAACATTAAAAGAATTCTTGAAATCGCAATCACACGCGTAAGTTGCGTTAAAAAATTACGAGCAGGACGTCTCGGTAGCGACTTCTACCTTCATTAGCCGTGGAATGAAGCACGTGGTAAAAGCGTCAGTTGTTACCAGATTTCAAAATCGCTTTCCAAATAATAAGGATGTTAAAAAAGGTGCGTCAGTATTGCAGGTGTTAGGGGTAAGGTAGATTTCAACGCTTTTGCGGTATTTGAGGGCATGCCGATTGCTGAACGGGGCGATTCGCTTAACATTGTGCTAATCGGGAGCCGCAGACGAATCGCTGATGGTTAAAATTGAAAGGGAGGTGGGTGGAAGGGCTACCTTTCTTATCAGTGATATGGCTCCATCAAACGCCTGTGTATACTTCGGTAAGAACTACCAATACAGTGGGTAACGCCTGTGGAAGTGTTGATAGGGATAGAGTAGACACCTGGTAAATCTAGGGGTTTATTGAGATCTCTGTCCTGAATTTGAGAAGATGTGGAGGTGGTTTTTGACTGCAATCTTGTAGCCATAAGATTTGAAAAACAGAGCAAACTTTATGAGTGAAGGACACGCTAAAAATAAAAAGAGCAAAGTGCCAACAAACTAATGTGTGGTGGAATGTTCAGGCAGTAAACTAGATATATTCTGCGATTCAAAAATCTTGATTAGTCTATGTAATAAGAGGGGTGGAAGCTCTTCAACTAGAATATCAGATCATCATCATCAACATTGGCAAATTGCATGGCTTTCCACCCCTCTTATTACATAGACTAATGAAGAGTTTTGAATCACAGAATATATCTAGTTTACTGCCTGAACATTCCACCACCCATCAGTTTGCTGGCACTTTGCCCTTTAGCCTGTCCTTCACTCATAAAGTTTGCTCTATTTTCAAGTCTTTTGGCTACAGGATTGCAGTCAAACCACCTCCCCATCTTCTCAAACTCATCCTTAAGTTAAGGACAGAGATCTCAATAAACCCCTAGATTTACAAGGTGTCTACTCTATCCCTATCAACACTTCCACAGACGTTACCCATTGTATTGGTAGTACTTACCGAAGCATAAACCGGCGTTTGATGGAGCTTATCGCCGATGTTAAGAAAGGTAGCCCTTCCACCTCCCTTTCAATTTTAACCATCAGCGATACGTCCGCGGCTCCCGATCAGCACAATGTTAAGCGAATCGCCCCATTCAGCAATCAGCATGCCCTCAGATACCGCAAAAGCATTTAAATCTACCTTACCCTTAACACATGCACTACTGACACACCTTTTAACATCCCTATTATTTGGAAAGCGATTTTGAAATCTGGCAGCAACTGACGCTTTTACCACGTGTTTCATTCCATGGCTGATGAAGGTACAAGTCGCTACCGAAATGTCTCGCTCATAATTTTTCAATGTAACTTACGCGTGTGATTACGATTTCAAGAATTCTTTTAATGTTTGATAGACAGAAAAAATTGGATGGTGAAATTAGTAGGCAAATGAATTCTTCATTGGAAGTCATGGCTGCTTTGGGAGGTTTTCACAGGAACAATGGGTTCTCAAGAGAGTCTTGCATGGCTGTGTATGAAAGTGTAATTGTTCATACTCTGACACATGGCAGTGAAGCCTGTGTATTACAGAAGAAACATAGGAAGGAACCGTTTGCGTGCTGGAGAAATGTGTTACTTACCTGGGGTTTGTGGCAAGACACGTTCTGATCATGTGAGGGATGAAGATGTGTCGCAGTTGTGTAATGTGAGGCAAAATGTTGTTAGCAAGGTGGAGACTAACATGCTTCGGTGGTTTGGCCATGTTGAAAGAATGAGTGACTAGATGCTTACTAAAAAAAACCTTTTTAGCCTAAGTGGCAGGAGGGAAAGACAGGAAGGCCAAGGAAGTCATGGGAGGATCAAATTCAGGAGTGTTTTTGCATAAGAAAAAGATTAGGAGTATGAAGTATAGAAGATCTTGTGTACTGCGTGTGATGGATGCGAGTTAAGCCCGAGTTTTATGTCAAGATCGCTGTAAATTGAGAATTTTGATACAGCGACAGTAAATAAAAATTATCTGGTAGTTTGTATTTCCTTGTGGAGCTAACCTCTGAATCTCAGAGAACAGCTCAGTGATATGTATCAGGCATGTGGTTGTCTAAGCATTCAATTAACTGAAAACACTAAAAGCTGTTCTGAGATACACATAAAGCGAACAAGACAAGCACAAAAAATATTATGGCCAATTTTATTATGTGTGTGTGTGTTTAAGCAAGTAAAATTAAATGCAATAATAGCAATACTGAACTATTAAAGTTATTTTTTAAGTGCAAATTTCCTTGCTAGCATTAAGATTTAATAAAAGTATATATTATTTCCTATTTTTTCCCTTACAGTATCACATTTATTAAATCAACTTTTAAATTAATTTATAATATTTAGTAACAACAAATGTACTTACTCTTTCAAGAATGTGGACTGGTGGAGGGGGGCTCATTCTCGTTTCTGTGCCTAGGGCCCGATTCTGTGTAAATCTGGCCCTGATCTCTGTCTGGCACCGTGCGTTTTTTCTCCCACATAGCTTTCAAATGAGCAAAACAAATTCTCCCCCTCCTCTGGGGAGAGAAGAAAAAAAAAAAAAGAGGAAAGAAGCAAAGAGCCATGTCACGAACTTTGTTCAGAGGATTCCGGACGACGTAATCCCGGCCCAGCGCCATGTTTCTTTCCTAGCTTTAAAACAAGCAAAACAAATTCCTCCTCCTCGGAAAAAAAAAAGAAAAAGAAGAAGAAATAAAGAACTGGGTCACGAACTTTGTTCAGAGGCTTTTACACTGATTAATTACAAAACCAGCAAAAATTTGAATTTCCACAATTCTTAGTTAGTCACCCGTAATTCCATAATCTTGGAGGGAGAGATCCGCAACGGTTGGCATATCTGGACACATATAATAACACTTTCGCCCACCAGCGAGAGAGAAGGTTCGTAACGTAAATGTCCAATCACATGTGAACAGAACTTTTCTTTGTGTACGATGGCTCGGGGCCCCGCCCAATTTCTCAACTGATATTGACCCCTGGCAAATAAATAAATTAAATAGCAGTGGAAAGGACAGAGGTGAACTGAAACAGCAGTGTTCCCCTAAAAAAAAAAAAAAAAAAAAAACTGTTTCGAGCAAAGCAAGACATTTGAAGTGACGTCACCCGCGGCTATCTCGTTGGCTGAGCAGCAGCAGAAAGATTACACCTTACGACTGAAATACTGCCACCCACCCAACGAATATTTCTCTCTTTTGCCACGATTTTTTTTTTTCAACATATCAACAATCACAAACTTGTCAAAAGCCTGAGATCGCAAAGGACAAATTTAGCGGATTTCCGTTTTTTCTAAAAAGTGAATTCACTGAATACCGCTAATTAGTGGAAGAATCACAGGCCTGATGTATGTACAATGTTTCGAGGATTATCTGGAAATTTCCGGATTATTCGGAAATTAGAGGAATCCCTGGAAATTTACAAGACACAAGGTGGCAACATCAATGACCATGCTGGATGGAAAATCCATCAGGCTTGGTCACCAGACCTGTGGAAGTAGAAGGAAGCAAGAACTCCTGACGAAGATCTAGTGTTTAGATCGAAAATTTGAGAGGGTAATGTACCTAATAAATTTATCCTCGATAATTCCCGTTAAATATTTATAATACTGAAAGTAATAAGAGGAAGCCGTGAAGTCATTAATTACTAGAATTTAATTTAGCTTTAAAAATAGTGGAAGGGGAAGAGTGTTTTCTGTGCTGTTTGTGTCTTTGAAGATGAGACTTAGAAATAGCAAAAACTGCACTTCACTAGAAAAAATTCTTAAAATATGAAGTAGCATAATAAAAAATAGGATGGGGTCGAAATCCCCCAAATCAAGAAACATTCTGATCCATTCTAAAACTACCATTTTCGAGTGGCAGACTGCATGAAGATGCCCAAATATATCAAAGAAATGTCATATTAAAAACTTTCAATAAACAATCCCTAAATGTTTAATGAATGTTAGAATCTTGAAAATAAACTTGGCACAAATGTTGAATAACATTATTTCAGAGATTTTCTATTTCCCTAGTATATTCAATGTTTCCCGTACTCTAATGGACCATTGATTTCCATAGTTACTGCAGAGAATTCACAGCACTCTAATGGACCATTGATTTCCATAGTTACTGCAGAGAATTCACAGCACTCTAATGGACCATTGATTTCCATAGTTACTGCAGAGAATTCACAGCACATAGGAGTGTGTGATGGTAGCACACAGGAAAAAAATGACATATCATTAAAATTCCACCCAATAACTGCAAGTTTCTTTACAAAAAAAAAAAAAGACGTTTTCCTTAGAAAAGAATCCCAACAACTAGACTGTGTTTGAAAACTGGACATTATCCAACTGAATCAAAACACTTGGCAGCTCTGCATGTGTTATTGTCAATATCTTCTCAACATCTGTGAAGGTTAATCAATGGTTTTAACATATTTATTAGAACACAGGAAATTACTGGTAACTTTTTTTTTCTTTTTCTGTCAGTGGTTGGGAATATAGATGGCTGTAAAACAAGGTGAACGGGTTGGTATCTCATTTTCTCCCAGTCTGAGCTATGGTAAGATGCATGGCTATGATTCAGTACTGGCAACCACATAGTACCACAAAACAATCCTGCCACAAGATATGAAATTCATTTTTGAATGCTATACAACCAATTTTTTTTTGACACCAGGAAGAACCTAACCAAAAAAAACTGAATGAAAAGAAAAATTTAGCTCCTAGCTCCTGTGCATTTAATTTTCAAGGCAGGGTTCCAGCAGAATGGACACAGCTTCCAAACAATGTCTGAACAGTTTTGAAAATTAATAACTTACGAGGAACTGCTATATACTGAAAACAAGCAATTTTAACACTGCTGACCATCATAGCAAGCAATGCAGAAGTTAAGAGATATGGAGCAGCATATGCAATATTCTTGTAAGATAACACTAATGCCAAAAAAAAAAAAAAAAAAAAAAACTTTAGAAAACAGGTAGCAAATAAAGCAAGCCAAGTATTGCTTGAAAATTCTGTTTAAGGACAGAGACCAAATAAAAATGATTAAATTATTTTTTCAATAAAAAGTCTAGCAAATTTAATATTGAAGAAAAATATAACTTATTATATTTATGCATTTAATTGCATTGGGCTATATAGACAGTGTGCACTTGCAACTACTGAGCTATTATATATTTATATAATAAATTTACCTGTCTAAATATATGAAAGGCATTCAGTGCCACAATAAAAAGATTCAAAGGCAAAAGTACCACTTTTATGCTATAAGTTTGCATGGAGTTGTCGCTACACCAAGTTGAATAAAATCAATGACATTTCACATTGGATAAGGTTTGCATGCCACTGGGTACAAATAACTTTGCTTTCACATTACTGTACTCTTACTAATATTGATATTCATGGCACTGTCACTTTTGTCCATATCAGCAGGACTCTACTAAAAAGACCACTATAAATTTCTTCTATAAGACTTCAGTGGTAGTACAACTCTAAGCTTAATGTGCCAGAGCCCTTCTGCTCAAACAGGGTTCCCACTTAAAAGTAATAAAAAAATTCCGACTTTTCCAGGTTCTCCCAGGTGGTTTTTAAAGTTTTCCAGAGTGGCATGTTGCAAAGAATTGTTACATTTCATTTCATTCCATTCCAGAATTTACAAGCACAAACTTGTAAGTTCTTTATGTAATTTGTCTTTATAAAATTACCTGCTTTTCATTAATAACTAACTGTGCACATTATTTTCTGTACCAAAGTCCGTGAACTTTTGTGAATACTACCCACACGGAATTTGTAAATACATTCCCATAGAAACAGGTCATATGCAAGAAAAAATCTCTCAGTTGAATAGTTTCAGTTTTTCTATAACACAATACAACTAAGCTTAATGATGGAATGGCTCTGTTCAAAGAAACATTTTTCAAGAGAACCAACAGACAAAGGACTTTGATCCATCATTTGGTTGGTTCTCTTGTGAAGTGTTTCTTCAAGCAGGAGCCATTGTGCCTAATTGCTCCATGTTATAACAACTGCCTGCTTCTATTGAACAAAAGCTTAATACAATAATGGAACTTACACCTTAGTATTATACAACTTGAAATATTTATTCCGTATGATGTAATAATTTATAAGCTCGGCACTTAGTCGTTGTATGTTTATAAATTGTTACACCATACGGAATAAATATTTCAAGTTGTATAAAAGCTTAATAACTGGCAATTTTAAAAATTCAACTTTGCATCTTTTTTAGAGAAAAAAAGGAAATACTTAATATAACTGAAAGTAAGATTTACCAAATTCTAGGCAGGCAGTAATTGCAAGCAAAAGTTTGAAATCTTAAAAAATTAAGTTTTTTGGCAAAATAAAGTATCCATTGATTTAAAAAAAAGGGGGGGGGTGTAATTTTCTTTGAGTTTTCCCTGATTTTTAGAACCATTTTCAAATTCCCTGAGAATTCCAGGTTTTCCCTGTTTTCCAAGTTGAGTGGGAACCCTGTCAAAAGCACTAACAAAAATCATACACATTAAAACTTTATTTATATACATAATTTTTAAAAATGTTTTTCAACTTATATGTATTTTGCTTTAACAATTTATTGGTCTTGGATTAAGATTTTTACCCATTAGTTCATAATGACTTAAAAATGCATGGATAGTTAGAATTTAAAAAAATCTGTGGAAGTTTATACAAAGATTACAAAAAAGTTTTTCTTCTCTAACAAAACTACTTTGATGTTAACACACAAGCATGAAGAAATAATCATGTACAAGAAAAACTGCTGTGCGTGTGGGTACCAAATTTAGGTGAAGTGAAACTTATTTTTTGAATTAAAGTGTGACAAAAAATTACTAATAAACATTGTTGCACATGACACTTACCATAAATAAGTTGCAACGGCTGGGGGGGGGGGAAAGGTTCTCTTGCTTTTTTTTTTTGCTATACACATCCCATCTCAGTGTCATTTATCTGACTGGTAAACATATTTCCCTTAATAAAATTAGGATTTATCATCAAAAATATTCTTCTCATCACATCTCATTATTTTGTTAATGATATCATCTACTTTATCCCCAAATTCAACATTATCATTAAAGCTAGCAAAAGAGCTCACATTCACATCTTGAGAAATTTCAGTTCTGGGCATTTGCAGAAAATTACACAATACATTCAGATATCTAGCAATAGCTTCAGTACACAGCAATCTTGTCTAAAGAAACCCAAAGACAATTTCTTGTCACTGTGGAAGACATAATCAACCATCATCAAAATCACAGAAAAATCTCATCCCAGTTAGAACTGACATTTTCAACAATTCCAAATATTTTCAGCCAGCCGGAAGCCTCACAAGCATCTCGAATGTTCTCCAATTCTTCCCAATGAATAAAAATTCCTCCCTTTTCCCAGTTTTCGTAATTGCCAGTCTCCTTGAGTTCATAGGTCAATTAGAATCATGCCACTATCCACACAGAATCCTCTTCCTTTCTTCAACTCCAGTGGGAGAAAAAAAGAAAGGCTCATCTCGGCTCAAAATTATTGCGACATGACTAAGGTACATATAAATTCTGTCCGGTCATGCCCCCCCCATGCCTGATCGAGCATGTAAGAAATTTAGTTCTTTTCAGGATAAAAAGTTTTCTTATTTCCCCGGTCGATTTTCTTGCTTCTTTTTATGCTTTAATAAAATTAATGAGGTATGTTTCGAGAATATAAGACCAAAGTGGATTAATTTGAAAACTAAATATTAGCCCATAATATATGATTGTGTGATATCTCAAAGTAAAGCACATGTAATAAGCTTTTAAATGTATTTTTTGTAAATTTCTAAGTCCTGTAATTTTAGAAGTATTGTAAGTAGGAAGCTGAAATTTTGCACTGATTAGTTTCTTTATAAAACTTGCAAGTTCACGGAGTTTCATGAACAATCATAAGGATTCAGGTGGAAAATGTTATTTTTTGCATTTATTTGAAATGGAATGACTCATAGGTGAGTTCATATTTCAGTGCTGGGTTAAATTTATTAAATGCAGTAAAAAAATACTTTACTTCTCATATATAACAGACTGGCAGTGTTTTAGAAGGTATGTGTACACAATATGCAGATAGTTTCAAAGTAACTGGTTTTTTTAAATCTAGAAACAAAAATAAGTTTACAATTTTTTTAAGACAAAATTTGAATTTCACTTTAAATTTTCTGTGTTTACCAGGTGACAAATGTTGCAAAATGAGGTCATAGGATTAAAATAATACAGTGGAATCTCAGTTAATGTTTCTCAGCTATACATAATTCTGCATTAGTCCTGATATTTTACTGTAGTTTCTAATGGGGGGGTCTTAAAATCAGTTATTCATACACTGAGATTATCAGATTATTAAAAATACACAGTTCTTTGAATTGTTTTATATGTAACTTAGTATGTTACAACTTTGAGAGAATTGAGACAGTATTGCAGTGTTCCTTCTTGGTGTAGCCAAAGTTGAATCTTGATCCCATCAGAGAAGGGTATGTTGTTCACTTTTGGTTTTGAATGAAAAATTAGTTTTGCCTTTTATGAGTCACACATATATGCACTATTTAAAAACTAAAAAATCTCTGGGACATAAAATTTGTGGCTCCAGTATTTTGTGTGTAGTAGAATCTTCAATATTCAACATTCAGGTTTCAAATTGATGCAATCAGGATCTGCAGAAGAGTTCCATGCTGAAGCACTGGTCTCAGATTTTTTGTAGTGAGGCTTTCACTTATTTTACAATCAGGATTTTTATACATAGATGGAGCTGTCAAAAGAGAAGTTTTATTTTCATAGGTGTTATGATCTTTTGCAATGCCATAAAAATTATAATTTGTAACACTTTTATTCTTTTGCCACCAATTCTACTTTAAATAAATCATTAAGTAACATCTTATACTCCTTTGAAGCAAATGTTACAATAGCATTTTAACATTTTGAAATTTTGTTTAAGGCCATCCCCTAGTACAAGCAGAAATGAGAAGGTTCCATGGTTTTCCACAATTAAAAATTGTTTGACAAAAATTGTTTGACATGCTTTTTTTTTTTTTATTATTTTGTGAATTCTTCCATTACAAAGAACTTTTGGATACTTTTCTTATTTAACTACTTCAATGTTGGTCAAAAATTCCACTTATTTTATTACTTCAACTTTGGTCAAAAAGCAAAGAAAAAGACATTGATTGATTGGCTAATACAAATGTGTACACACAATCACCACATTCACAATGGTTTTCCTTAAAAAAAAAATCACTTAAAAACATTTAATACAAAAAAGAATGAATCAAAACTGCATTTACTTCAACATTGATCTCATTCAAAAACTCAAGAGTGACTTCTGATTCTAAGTTTTCTGCACCACCTCTTCCTCTGAAAATAAATAAAAAATGTAATTGTACATACACAGCTGAAACAGAACAAATGTTCATTTTTCAGAAAATAATAACCTATTTTAAACAGACTTAATTTGTTAAAAAAATAATCATGCCATTTTTGCAGAGTGGGTCTTTAACCAGTTATGTACTAGATACGTTGCAATGGAAATGTATTGCACAGGATAGAGAACAGCTCTAAATTTAGTTATGGCAAGATTTTGCACAATACATTTACCAATATGGATGCACAGGGGTCAATACAGGTGTTTAAAGATGATATCCATCTTTGTGGTATTTTGCTTATTTCTTGCATTTAGAGCAGTTTGGCCAAAAATGGAAAGAAAAATAAAGTGCCAGAAGTTCAAAGTGGTGTGGATTCACAGATAAAATCATCATCAGATCAGGACTACCAAAAGGACACAGCTCAGATACAAGCAGCTTGAAAAATACCTGAAAAGTTACATGCTCAGCTGGGCATGTGCAGAAAATATTTACCTGCCCAAGAAGTAAAAGCCAGATCCCCAGAAAAATATTAAGATAACAAAACAGAAGTCTCATTTTTTTAAAGTTAAAAATTATGATAAACTTTTCATACATCTTTTGCATTGCCATTTTAAAATGTCTGAATTCAAAATGCACAAAAGCATATATCTCAAGTTTTAAGAAACATATTAATGCTGAAGGTTGTACTTAAGAAATTTAGTGATGACGCCATGTTCAAAAATATTTAACATATATCCTGTGTTTTGCAAAAAAATGAAATATTCATAGTTAAATATACAGAGTGGTTTAAGTAGTTTATCACAATTTTGAATATAAAAATTATTTACAGTTTTCTCTTGTGCAAACAAAAGTGGTTTTGCATGTTAAAATACACCTCAAGAATTGTTTAGAAACAAACGATGAAAAGTTCATGCGGTGATTTCATAATGGAGTACATTAAATTTTATATGCTCAAAAGCAAATTCTGACATTATCATAGTGGTAAAAGCTTAGTTTCCGACCACTGACAGATCGGAAATTTCACATAACTGCTTACTATGAGATGCTCTCATTGCTGGATTTTTTTCAAAAAAAAAAAAAAAAAAAAAAAAAAAATCAAAAAAATCTGATATCCATTACTAAATTCAACTCATATTTGCAGTTAACATGAACTACCGTTCTCTCAGATAAATCAGTAATGTTTGCTCCTCTCCCGACTAAGTGGAATGCATTGTGCAGGCTCGTTCTTGAAACGAAACTTAGCCTTTGTTTCAGTAGTATCGCTGTCAGTTAATGGGCAGAAGCTTCCACTTCCCTCTCCTTCACTCATCAACCCCACCCAGGGCTGTGCAATAAACATTCCTTTATCAATCGTTTCCCATAAAGCACAGCTTTTTTGCCCATCAGTCTGTGTCCTTCTGTTTCGTTGCAGTTTACGAACTTCGTCACCAAACACCAGAGGTTAGTTTCATCCAAGACATGAATCCCGTCATTAACTGTAAACGACATTTGGAGCTAAACTACATATGGCCCCAATTTCTAGACCAAGAGCATAATATAACTAAAGAAGTGCTATTCTCCTGGCATTGGCACTCACTCCGTAACAATAATACAACTTCTGGTGATTTGCAATAAAATGAAAAAGAACATGAAATGACCATCTTTTTTTCCCACAGTAGAAAATTTTTCATTAAAAACTTATTTTTTTTTAAAATCTAGTTGCCTGCTCGGGCCACTAGATTTTATTTTCCTGCCAAGGCCAATAATTTACATGACAGAGGCATCTCATGTTTCAAGCCCTGTAACAAGGGTCATAAAAATAATTGGCATGTGAAAAAGGAATCCAGTTGCTTAGCCGGGTACGTAAAGAAAAAAATGAACACTAATAGCCCTGTTTGCTTTTACAACAAAATAGAAATCCCCCCCCCCCTCCTCCAAAGAAAAAAAAAAGGTAAGCACAACATTCCTCTGACGCAAAAATATTTTTGTTTAAATTTTACCTAAAATATACGAGAGGGTCATTTCAAAAATGTTGCACACTGTGGGTTATTTCTTAAAAAATGAATTTATTTCACAACATACCTTTACAAGTCTTCAAAGTAATCTCCACGTTTCTTTATGACAGTGGCCCAACATTTGAGCAAATCTTGTATTCCAGTCAGGACACCTCCATTGTTGACTCTGATTACTTGGGTTACCTCGTTAGAAACATCCTGAATCATTTCCCATGGAGTGCCTTCAGTTTTGGGAAGAAGTCCTAGTCTGGTGGTGGTGGGCTCATGTCAGGACTGCATGGCGTGCGGAGAAGCAATTCCCATCCATACCTTTCCAGAATGTCTCTTACTGTACAGGCAACATGCGGCCTTGCAAAATGATGACGCCAGCTTCAAGCAAAACGGGCCGGGCCCTTTGGCGAATCTTTAGGCGCAAAGCATTTTGCAGAAACCTTCTGTAATATTCCACTGTTACAGTGGTCCCCGTGGGCACTGTCTGTCGCTATCACTCCAACCTTGTAATACAGGCCATAATCATCATCAGCTTAACCTTCCATTGTTGGCGGCAGAATTTTTCTGGCTAGGCGATTCTTGATATTTCCACCGAGCAGACAGATTTCAGTTCCGGTTCAAAATCTCGTATTTAGGTTTCGCCTCTAACAACAGTTCTGTCCAAAAAACTGCTAGACTTATGTCTCGTACCATTGCCTGTCTCCAGTTTTGTGTTACTGGTTTTAGGGTAGGCAGAGAGCCACCAATACAACATACAGGGGTCGAACAGAATAATGTGAACACCTAGGAAAAGAAGAGACCAGCTTTGGCTTTTTAAGATTTCCTGAATCCTCCTTGGAACAGATGCATACAAATCCTGGATGGTGGTTAGAGGGATGTTAGACCATTCTTCATGCAGAAACAGTTCCAGGTCCTTGAGAGATGTAACAGGATAACCGGATCTTACTGTTTTCCAACACAGACCACAGTGGCTCGATGTTTAAGCCTGGTGACTTGGGAGGCCAAGGAAGGTGTGAAAATTCATCCTCAAAACATGACTGACATTCAGAGCTCTGTGAATTCGGGTGTTACCTTGATTGATGGCATCCCCTGCAGCAAACAATGCCCGAGTCATTGAATGGACTTGGTCAGCAAAATGGTTTCATATGTCCTGCCAGTCATCCGTCCTTTCAAGATGATCAGGGGACCTGCTGAAAGCCATGATGTGACCGAACAGAACTACCACCATGCTGCACTGTTGGGAGCAGACAGTCTGGGTTGTACACTTCCGACGGTGTTCTCCACACATAAACATGTCTTGCTGTGGGGAATAGTGTGAATGTGAATTCATATGGCCACCTTACGTGCTTCCATGCATTGGCAATCCACACTAGGTCACCAGAGGTTTTGCAACAGCATCTCTGTCACGAATATCTTGTTTATGCAGTTCCCTGTGCACTGTTTTCATTGATACTGGCGTCTGGAGATGCAGATTGAGCTGCACACTAATTTTCAGCACTGTGGTCTTATTACAGGCAACAATTCTTTTTAATGATCTTCGTCTTTATCAGTCAGGGTCATTTTCCGGCCGCTCGTGTTTTGCAGACGAGGTTTTGCCACGAACAGGGTATGCTGTCATGAGGCTAGACACAGTAGCTCTCGATACTCCCACTACCCTGGCGACTGTTGTCATAGAGACACCAACTAGCCATCCTCCAACAATTAGCCCTCTTTCAAAGTTTTAAGGTTGCTCATTTCGTTGTCACCCTGAAAGAGATTTTGCAAGAAGACACTTTAGATGCACTTAAACATGATCTTCAGGTTCTAAACAAAGCTATTACAACCAAAAAGTGGTGGATATCTTTGCGTATTGAGACGTACACAGCTGTGTTAAAAGTCACATCTCCAAGAAGAGTGCTCACATTATTCTGTCCAACCCCTGTACATATCTATGTATGTATATATACACATACCTGCCAGCTTTCAGAAACCGAAAATCATAAAAAAAATAAAAATAAAATAATAGATATATATATTCGGCAAAATTTTTAATCGATATATCCAATGAAATTACTTGTCGCGCATATTGATTAAATGTACTGAACATATTGATTAAAAAATGATATATTACCTAATCAAGTATAAACTTTTAATTGACGACTACAGATGTTTGAATTTATCGTCACGTTTATTTTGATTATCCATACAGAATTTCTCATTACTAGCTATATCATTAAGATTTATAAAGTGATAAAAATTTATTTTTATGGAAGCTTGCATCTAAAGGGAAGAATGTTCCACACCCTTTGACCCCCAAATCCAATAGGATCGTATCCCACGCCGTCACGGAACAAACTAAAATGTTATCAAAAACAAACCATTTTCATGCTACGATTATCTTATGGAGAGACGGATGATGAGATAGTCAAATAAAAAAAAATGAAATAAATGAGCAACACTAATTGGCAAATTAAGCTCAACTAAAGACGAAGTGAACAAACATTTTGCACGAATTGCATTCAGTTCATTAAAACTTTTAACAAAGGAAGTTAATTTCGTATTTTTTTCCCCATGCAGTCAACATTAGATTTGTGCTGGGCACTAGAAATATGATTAGTAATATCATTCCTTCCACCACGCGAAACGCTGAAATTAAATGACACAGTGCAAAATGCATATTTTTCATTTTTTGAAGATTTTGCAATACACGGGAATTCCGCAGAATACGCATCACGGAATGTTTGATAGAACTCCCCCCCCTTCATATTCTGCTCATAGCGAATCACTAACACTAAATTTATTGACACTTGAAAAAAAATGTGAGTAAAACTGCTGTAGTAAAACAGCTTAAAGAGATGCAATTTGCGGAGGAAAAAAATAGTACCCTAACATATTAATTTCGTTGAATCAAGCAAAGACATTTTTATGCACGCTATCGAGCGACGAACAAAAAAAGCACGGCTGAAAACTTACAGACTAATAGACCAACAAAATAAATTGTTGCTGGAGAAGCAAAGGCTTGAATGAACAGTGGACTTTTTTTTCAACTTCCTCTTACAGTAGCATTCTTTTGTTAGGTCAAATTTATTGCCACAGAAGAAGTTACGAAACCATGCCTAATGCATTTTTAATTTCACAAAACTGGCAGCTTTTGCTTAATTTAGTCATGTTGGGTATCGATCTGGGCTTAAAAATTCCATACTTAAAATCTGTTTGAATTATTTTTTCTACGATAACTACGTTCTGAAATAGCATTTCGAACTGGGAGTGCTGGAATGCAAGACACACCCACGCTGGCCTCTGAGAAGCTGCGACCTTGGGGACGAACAATGCATTATCTGAAAAGGAGGGGGGGGAGGCGCAGAGAGAGAGAGAGAGAGAGAGAACATGATTGTAACCTTACGTTACGCAGCTGGCGCATGGGAAGGTACTCGGATCCATCCAAAAGTCCATGTGTAAGCAGAAACCTCGCACTTTCTCTTCACAGTGGAAATAAGGAGAATTTTTTCCTTTTAATCATCTCGTGTTAAGGATTTTTTGAAGTGGAATAAAGATATTTTTCTCTCTTGAAATGGGGAGAAAAAAAAGGGATTTTTGGCATGAGAATAAAAAATCGGAAGAAATCGCTTTCCGATCGGAATATCGGAAAGACGCCCCAAAATCGGAAGGATCGGCAGCTATGTATATATATACATTTCTGAGCTGTTCTCTGATATTCAGAGGTTAGCTCCACAACGAAAAACAATCCACCAGATAAACTTTTAATTTATTTCCTCACTGTTGCCATTTAAAGTCTCCATTTACAGCAATCTTGGCACACAGCTCAAGGTTCACTGACATCCATCACACACACAACAGAAACAGAACCTGTATATAAATAATACTCAATCTTTTTTTCAGATTATGATTACGGAGTACAGTAGCAGCAGTCGCTAACTTCAAGTTTTCCCAACTTATTTGCCAAATTCATATTTTGTTCCGCCAAAGTTGTTATAACAGTACAAAAGGGGTAATTGCCAGGGCTCGACAAATCCATTCAGGCCATGGCGCATAATTTTTTTCTTAGTTGAGATTCCGTAATATATTGCAGTAAATGCCATAATTTGTGTTGTGTAATCCATAGATTATCTATTAAAAGATTATAAATTTAGGTGCTGCGGACACCGGTAAAAAAAATGGTGCGCCGTTTTAAAAAGTCTAAGGTAATTGTCAGGAGAGGTGGTGTGTTTGGGAAATTACCAAAAATGCAGTAACAGAAAAAAATATAACGTAACATCAAGATAGAAGACTGCAAAGAGATTGTAAGAATATATATTTTTTTCTTTTACTTAGAAGGATTTTGACAGAAAATGACACAAGGAAGGAGTTACTATTTGCGCATGCAGAAGCCTACGTGGTGTGAGAATCCATAACTCTCGGGAATCCCGCAGAGCTATTCCATAGCGTGTAGCCATTCTGCAAATCGCATCGCCTAGTTTTGATGCGCTGATGTATTAGTTAATTTTTTTAGGTATTCAGTTGAAACGTATTCAGAAATAAGACAATGCTATGGACTGTCTGCAATTTCCACGGAATTTTTAGTCTAACTAATGAACTGCGATAAATGCGGCAGCAGCTAACGATTTTAGTTCTTTTTTTTTTTTACTTAAAAGTAACACAAAAGTACTTCAAAATGACAGTTACTTTATCAATAAGACTATCATTTTTTTCTCTTGCATCTTTGGATTTCTGAGTCGGTCCTGTGAATCGCAGTTTTCTGTTGGAAATTTCGCTTCACGATTAACATGATAGGTGCGGATCATGTGGTGCCTATTATACGACTGTTATGCATGCCAATTACTACGGAACGTACGCATTTTCTATGGATTTAGTTGTCTAGCTACGGATTCTACAAATTTTCATTTTGTTTAAAAAAAAAATTGCTATTATTTTATTAAAGAACTTACACCATCTTTGCACGATATGTTTAATTTAAAAAATGACATATTTACACAAGATTAAAAACCCACGAGTACTTTCGGGTCGACAATCGACCCGAAAGTACTAATGGGTTTTTAACCTTGTAAATATGTCGTTTTTTAAATTAAACATATCGTGCAAAGACGGTGTAAGTTCTTTAATGTATTGTATATGCACGCATCTTCATTAAGACTATCATTTTATGATATACATAAAATTCTTAAGCGTATTCATGGAATTCTCCGGGGTTTTTTTTTTTTGGAGGGGTTTTTAGTCATCATTTACATCGTTTTCAAGATTGATGCAAAACTGAAGAGAATTTTGGGATTGGGTCATTTCCCGTCTGGGGATGGTATTTCGTGTTTCAAAGCTTTCGAAAACAGTAGTTAAATGGAGTAAGAGGAATTTGCCCTAATCATAATTTTCTTCTCCCAATGTTGCATTTGTGTCTAGTATTCTTGTTAAATATCCTTTTATGGCATATATGATTGTATTTCAGCTTGAAACTGTAGGCAAGAGTTTGTGGAAACTGAAGTTAGACACCGCGAAAATTGCCTCCTAATCTTTAGGGCTTGAGGTTCTTCCGCAAATTCGAGAAATTCTACCTGTTTCGTTATGTTGGCCACTCAGGAGATCGATGCACAAGTAAAAAGAATTGTGGTGGGGGTGTAGATGTTCGTTGGAGGATGGAATTCCATATTTACGAAACTTTCGAAAACGGAAAGTCAACGGAGTTCAGATTTTTTCCGTAATCATAATTTCTTTTTTCTTGCAATGCTGCCTGTGTCCAGTATTTTTAAGTAATATTTTACTGCATACATTTTTGCATTTCATCTTGAAAATAGGAGAAAATTTCCAAAACCGGAAGTCGGACAGAATTCGCGTAATCGCTATTGCATACCTGCCAACTACTACGGATTCAGTCGCCTGACTACGGAACTACGGAAACCTTGTTGAAACTACGGACGAGTCTATGAATTTTCCTTTTGTTTTTCAAAATTAGTGTTTCTGCTAATATTTCAGGATATATATAAATGCTCTTTGTTATAAAATGGAATTGGTGTAACAGTATGACCATGTGGTAAGTGGAGGTTAGCGCAATGCATGTTCACGTGCTGGAGTTTGCTCTGATCAATCGTTGGGGGATTCCGAACGCATCAGATCGATTGTTACGGGTGTAGTTTTGAACTGAAATCTGGCAACGTTACCTGTTCTGCTCGCATTGTCTCAGGACGTTGGGCCCGGTTCAGTGAATCGACTTCGAGTTTTGCACGTGCTAAGTTCGCTTCACTAGTGTGTACGGTTGTTGTATTGTGCATTTCTTTTTCACAAAGATGGATCGTTTCCCGAAAAAGCGTCAGAATGAAGCAGCAGCTTCAGTACCACCAAAAAAATTGAAGAATTGCCAGAAATTTAAAGAGGAATATTCCAAACAGTGGCCCTGTATTGTTGCATCATCAGAGAAAGACGGATATGCCTATTGTACGGTATGTACTTTGAATTTTTCTGTGGTTCACAGGGGATGTGACGATTGTCGGCGCCATGTTGCAAGCAAAAAACCATGTGGAATTTGTGAAAAGTAAAGCCTCAAATCACAGTGTTTCATTATTTTGTACTAAAGATGATGATTTTAGTACTGTGCGATCCGAAAGTCTTTTTGCAAGATTTCTAATCAAACATAATATTCCAATTTCGGTTGCAGATCATGCAGGCCCATTGTTCACAAAAATGTTTCCGGACTCTATTATTGCTAAGAAATACAGCAGTGGGCGCACAAAAACAGGTGCCATCATTCGCACAATGGCGGATTACAGCAAATCTAAGATTTGCGATATAATTATAATTAAAAATAATTCATTTGCGTTAGCGACTGATGGCAGCAATGACATCGAGGCCAAAAAGCTTTATCCCCTAGTTGTTAGTATTATGCTCGTGAAAAGGGCCAAATCGTAACCACTTTGCTTTCATTATTAGATTCTTCTGATAAAACTGGAGAAGGAATACTTAAATTAATTGATTCTGAATTCACGAGACTAGCCATAGGGTGGAATAATTGTGTATCCTTTTGTTGTGATAATGCGAACACTATGACTGACCGTTTCAAAGGTGCAGCAGCTTATATTAAAAGCAAACAGCCAGATATTAAAGTTGTTGGTTGTCCATGCCACTTGATACATCTGGCTGCTCAGAAAGCAGTAAAAGTGCTACCAGTTGATGTAGAAATGTTAGTGGTCCAAATATATTATTTACTTGGAAAAAAGTAGCAAAAGAAAAAAATGAATTAAAAATATGCCAAAGTCTGTGTGGCGAAAAAGCTCACAAGATATTGAAACGCGTCTACTCGTTGGCTTTCTCTTGAAAGTGCTCTGAATAGGATTGTGGAACAATTGGAACCTTTGCAGGGTTTTTTTTTTACTTGTTATTTGGAGTTTTAGAAAAGAAAAGTCATCAGTTTTGCACAATTAAAAAGTTACTTGAATCACCTGAGACAAAACTGTACTGTCTTTTTGTGAAGACTGTCATAACATTTACCAAAGTGAATGTTACCCTTCAAAAAGAACAGCCTTGTATTCATATTTTAAAGGATGAATTGTCTAAACTGTTTTTTGAACTACTCGTTCGATTCATAACACCTTCAGCCATTTCGAAGTCTGAATCTGTGTTTAATGTTGATTTTATGAAGCTTAAAAACCAAAAAGATGATGAACTTGTTATTGGAGCATCGACAAGATCATTTATAAAAGATGCAAATTTTTCAAGCAATGAAATAAGTTTTTTTCATCTGTTCGAAAAAAATTTCTGCAGCATGCAACTATGTTCTGAAAAAAATTCCTCTACAGGATAAGTTTTATAACCATGCAGCTGTGGCAAATGTAAATTCATGTCATTCTGCAAACTACCAGTCTGCTAAGTATTTTGCAGATCTGTTTCAGTGTTGTCAAGATAGTGATGAGTTGGAACTTGAATTTGCACGTTACCAGAGTGATCAATTTCCTCCAGATATAACAGAATGTGAAAGGATGGACGTTGCCTGGCATAAAATTAGCGAACTCAGAAATGGAGATGGGACTTACAAATACTCCCTTTTACCTAAATTAATGCTGTCTGTGCTTGTGGTACCACACAGTAATGCTCCAACAGCAAGAGTATTCAGCATGATGCGGAAAAATCAAACAGAATTTAGATCAAGTTTGAGTACTAAAACTTTGGAATCACTGTTAATTGAGAAATTAAACATGGACTGTTGCTACAATAAAAATTTTACTCTTGATGAACCGAAAAAAGCAAAAAGTGCATGTTATAAGGATCTAAGCTCAAGGTGCTGAACTTTATTGTATTTTTTATTTTATTTTTATTTTACTTCAGATGCAATGTGCCTTAGTCTAGCTCATAGCCACATATTTGAATTTCAGAAACAATGATACTTAAGGTAGTATTAATGTATATTATAACTGAAGGAATAAAGTTGTCAAGAAGAGTTTTTTTATGCTGGTATTTGTTATTGCTAAAGGTAGGCAATCTTTTAGGAAGTGCTGGTATTAATTCAACAAATATAGCAAAATAATGTATCTTTACCTGTTGGATATTCTGATAGTTCTTTCAAATTGAATACAAAGCCATAAAAAAATTAGTGAAATGGGAATGTTAAGAAATGTTCAGAAATAGGTATGACTGAACAGCACAGTGCATTTTTTACATCAACGCTGTGTGACAAAAATCCATATTGTCCCCAGTTTTAAAATAAGGAAACTTATTTTGGCAGAGTACAACAGAAAAAAAAAAGGTAAGCTCCTTTAAATTTTATTTTATGCATTGAAAGTTTGCTATTTTCATTATTTCAAATAATCCAGTAGTTCACTAGATAAAAAGTTGCATTGAGCCATTTGAGCATTGTACTATACATGTATAACCAACAATTATAAATTCCATGAAATATAAACCCCTCACCCAGCTGAAAAGCAGCAGTAAATTAAATTATAACTCAAAAGTAATAGTAAATTAGTTATAATTAAAAAAAAAATTGAAATTAAGCCATTTAGAAGCATGAAAGGAATTACTTTATCACGGTCAAAAGTAGCTGTTACGTACGCCGCGTAACAGTACGAGTTACTACTGACAGTGATCTGGTCAATGTTGGCAGGTATACTATTGCCCCCCCCCAATAAGTTTTTGCATTTAATCTTGATACGGGAAGAAGGAAAATCCAGAAAAAAGAACTGACAAAGTTGGAAAATTTGTAAAAATTGATGCATGGTGTTCAAAAAGGTATTAATATTCCCAAAGTTGCACCATTTATCTGAAATAGTTGAAACTTTGATATCATTCACTCATAGTCCTCAGGCTGATGGTTATCAATGGGTACCAAAATCAAGAAAAGCAACCATGAAGAAGCAGGGAGAGAATGATAAAGAAAAATTAAGCAATTGATGCCGTGCAGTTGCAGGGTCAACAAAAGACAGACTAACAGTAGTCCGCATTCTTGCTGTCTGTTTTAATTTTTCACCAGTTAAAATGTTCAGCAACCCCCCCTCCTTCTTTGGTCTCATCTCGTCTTAAACTGCAATTTTAGAGGCAGTATGATCATATGGTAAGTGGAGGTTTGTGCACTGCGTATTCTTACTGATTTTTACTGTTGGAAATTTCGAACTTAAATCTTGCGATCATGTCCTCGCTGGGGAATAAATTTTGTGTTTCTCACGTGTCAAGTTTATTTCATTAGAGTCCTTGTTTGTTGTAACGTATTGTTGGGGCACATTTGTTTTTTACAAATAGATGGATCATTTCGTAAAATAGAGTTTATGTAAGCCACGCAATACTAGTTATTAGTAACAATGTTGGCAGGTATGGACTGTCTTTTTTTAATATCACGGTCTGAGACATGCCGCAGATTATGCGAAGGAAAAAATTGTTTTTCTCAGAATTTCCCGATCTAGAAAATCATATGCCACTGCGGATTATGTGCTGGATTTTTTTTTCTCACAGTCTTTTGGATTACATGCCCTTGCAGATCTCATGAAGGAAAAAAAAATGGTACTTTGAATTAATATGTACAAAATGACATCCACAAGTAGTATTTTAATAAAATCGAAATCTGAAATTTAAATTTTTCTGAGATTATCTACTGAAAGAATGGAAAAAGAAAATTGAAGCAAATTGGAACTTTATTTTGCAATAAGTGGTTTGGGTAAAAAGCAAAAAAAATTGACAAATATGGTTTACCACTTTTCATTCCAGCGTCATAATGAAACATGTTTTTGTTCATGCGTTATTGACTTCGTTTCACCTGGCGCCTAAATTTTGGAGCTGGCTCCTAGATCTAGAACATATTTGTCGAGCCCTGGTAATCGCCAAAACTCTTTTATCACCAAAATGATTTTTTTTTTTTTCTTTTGCAGACTGCGAAGAATGCAATCGACAGCGTGACCCCTGCAGAAGGTTTTGTGTGCGTCGTGTGATGAAAGTCAGTAAGTTGAAAAAAGATTCACCAAGTATGTGACTCTATACAGAAATGCCAAGGTTTCATTCATGAGACTCATCACAAAACCTTATCCCCAAGTTCACACTTGCTTTTGAAATCAGCAAGAAAAATCTACACTTCGTACATATCATTAAGCTGTTTTCTGAGATTCAGAGGTTCGCTCCACAAAGAAATACTAACTACAAGATAATTTTTTAACTGTGTTATTTACTTACTGCTGTATCAAACTTCCCTATTTACAGCGATCTTGACACACAAACACAGGCTTCACTGACATCCCATCACATGACGTACAAAACTTCATGCCGCAGTTCAAATATCCTGAACAACACATTTCCCCTTGAAAGCCACTGTACTTCTGTATGGAAGGGCAACTTTTTTGTGCACACTTTCCATTTCATCACATAATATTGAAAATAAAGTCTTCTTTTAAGACCTTGGGTTTTTATAAAATTACCATTCTGTTACCTTATTGAGAGTAGTTTTCAGGGTTGGCGACAGATTTTTGGCCACTAGATGCTCTCTTCTATGTAGGCTGCAGTGAGTGAAATGGGCTTGAGGAGCAACCTTCCTTTATTTTTGTTATGCCACTCTGTTTTCCTATCATACAACATGCTCCGTTGATGCAAACTCCCACACATTTATCCCAATCCAGTTCGTTAGTATTTATGAAACCAACTTTCAAAAAGATATCTGCAGAAGTTAAATGAACAACCAGCCGTTCACAAAATAAAAATTATTCACGAACTGTCTCTCAATCTTCAAATCTAACAAAACACATAAGCTGAGCTGGGCTGGGCAAAGTTTGCTACATCAGTCGACTCATGAAACTGTAGAGCAAAGTACTTACTACGTTTCAGGTTTTCAACCACTTGCTCCTTAACATTGTCTGTCATGGAACTTATTCTTCAGTATTATCAGACAGGGATACTGCACCAAGCTGTTTAGCAGTCGACTCTCCCAGGAATGAGGAAACAATGTTCTTCGCAACTGGCACAACCGATTTTCCCCCAGTGGAGTGAGATTTTCCTGCCTGTGTTAATTTTAGACTAGCTTTAAATGATGCTTTAACTATCTTCTCATTTACAGCTGAGATAGACAATATCTTCCCCTTACTGACCATAAATCCACGTTCTTTTGGCCCAAAAAAATTCCACTCTTTTTTTGTAAACTGTCATGCTTTGTTTTGAAGTGATGCTGGAGGAGAAATGGTTTCTTCAGTAACTGGACTATGTTTCGAAATAAATTACACCCTGGGAAATAGGTTTACTTTCCTCTCCTGCATAAGCAAAGCTAAATGATGTATATGCAGGGTAATACTTCCGCTTGATGACCTTCCTGTTTACTTGGGCTTTGGGTTAGTGTACATGTCTGTGTGGAGCAGCTAAGCCACACTTCGTCTGCAATAGCGTTGTCGATTCTTGGCCTTTTAGTAGGAGTATATGATAACCATTTATCCATCACACAATATAACTTTAAGACGTTGCACTGAGGAACAACAGAAAACTGAATGAGAGAGAGAGAGAGGAGCTTGCTTAAATACTGTGTAAGACGAATCAACAAACCAGTCGAATGTTCCATAATTTTTTAGCACTGTCAAATCTCATAGTTTGCACAGCTGACGTACGATGGCAGGCATATGAAATTTGGTGGCAAAGGACATGAAGCTTCGCCCACGAGTACGGTTGAAAATGAAAATAAATGTGCCGCTCACTTTTTTTCAAAGCAATTTAAGGCATACTGGAACACAATTTAAGATGATTATCTTTCTATATTCTCTGTGAAAGTGTCCAATATAATTTTTAAACTCTACTCATGTTTTAAAATTTTACCCACCCTCCTCATCTCATGCCCCCACCACTGGATAACAACCTCATATACCAGTCAGTTGAAAAATGCTGCTATCGGACAAACACCTCAAAAACTTGATCTCAGCATTATGGAACATCTAGTAGCTATTAATAATAGATATCAAAACAGTGTATTGAGAAATCACACAGGATTATGCAAATGTGAATCTGCGTGGCATAAAAATAAAATACTGGACTAAAAGCCTTAAAAATAAGAGATGAGAATTTCTACATCCAGAAAAACTATTCCATTAGTGAACCTATAAAACAAATTACTATCAATTATCAACTTCAAAAATGCAAAATATTTAAGATTTTAACAACTTCCAATAATATGAAGAACCTGGCAACAAAATTTAAATACTTTAAACAAAGCCTTTGATAGTTTCTAACCATTGAGGAGAGGACTTGGGAAGCCAGAAACATTTGCAAATATAAAGGAACTCAGAAGATATGAATATTTAGCTCAAGTTAAAATGGAACTAAAAAAATATGAATAAGCATAAATGAATAATTGCAATTTTTCACATAAGCAAAACGGATACTAAAAATTGGCAAAATAGTGCTGTTGCACAATATTTTCATGCCTTTGCTTGCAGGAAAGTCTCTCTCTCTCTCTCTCTCTCTCAGAAGAGCAACTTCACTAAAGCTAGTTTTTTAGCTGAAACAAAGGTATTTCAAGTTTGATCTAACTTGTCTTTATGGAAGTATTAGTTGAAATCACGCAAAACTACTGCAAATCATTCAAACAGAATGAGAGTACATAAAAGAAATCTACAAATAAAATTAATAAGGCCAATCAGAAAGACAGCAACTGAAAGCTTTGTTTAAGTCCTCTCAGTCATAAGGCTCTTAGGAGAACAATAATTTTTCAAATGTTAAGGCCATCTTGAAAGCTTTCAAATGTTACCAAAATAAACTTTCAAAGTTCTGTAGAACTGAAATCACAACTTTAATGATATACAACAAAAAATGTTTATATTTTGGGAAAATTTTCAGTTCTCATATCTCAGAATACTTTTGAACCACATTTTCTAAGCAGCCAACAAAAAAAAAAGTTCAAGTTTTTGCCAAATGTTGATACCATGTAAATCCATTGGTTGATACTTGTAATGCACATCATCTGAAATAACAGAACTGATTATTTCTTGTATAATTACGATAGAAAATCCCTTCTCATTGTATTACTTCAAAACAATGAAATGATTTACCTGAAATACAATTTATCTTTGTCAAGCTTAATGGTGGGATTCTTACAATCTTCAAGAGCTACTCTTAAGTACAACACATCATTCCTCTGAGCCCACAGAACAGGTGGTGGTATAAGTCTGCAACAGAACAAACATTGACAATCTTTAAAAACAAAAATACACTCACATTTGTCATACAGCATACCATAAAATTCATAATAGCAAATCTCCTGTATTCAAAGTCAAAAGACAATTACAAGAAGTTATTCTTAAGTTGAGTTAAACATTAAAAAAAAATTAACAGGGTATATGTGACATAGCACACCACACAAAAATGTTTCATGAATACTAAAATACACCTTATATTTTATGATTTGATGCACAGCAGCCAAAGAAATCAAATGAACAATACCAAACACTCCATAAACTTACTATTATACAGGCAAGATGAAAAACGAGGAAATAGGGGAGGGGGTCTGTTTATGCTAGCCAAGAATTTGTTTGCACATAAATTTTATTGTAATAGTGCAACACGATTATTACCGTAATCAACTCTGAACTCTAAATGCTGGTCACACATGTCAAAAAACAGCTTATGTGCATAGTAGCATCAGAGTAGCAGAGCGTAGAGTTTTCAAATTAGCAAATTTTGCAATTTTTGCTTTTAGATTTAAGAAAAGTTATTTACAGCAATTAAAACACTTACTCAAGGTTTTTTACTCAGATTAATATACTTAATTCTGTTTAAACTTGAACTTTTGATTATTTTTCACATTGTCAGTTCTCTTAGTTTTATCAGAAGTTTCTGGCCTCTAGATTTTATCAAGGCCTGTTCTCAATGTTAAAAACTGTATCAAAAGTTTCATTTACACAGAAAGAATTCAAATTTTACTGCCAGGTTCCTTCCGCAGTTGCCAGTTATTATTTAACTAGCAGAGATACCCGGCGTTGCCCGAGATAGACAAAGTTTGTTAGTAAATAGTAACACTGTACTAGTGATCCGATTTATTGGCATAGGAAGTAGACAGATTAACGTTTCCAAGCTTTCGCACATCAACCAGATGGCTTTTTCAAGGATGTTAGACAGAAACTGCAACTGAAAAATAGAACGCATTAACAATTTGAAAGCGGAAACTTGACAACAAATAGATACGATGTTATATTCATTTAAAGATATGACACATCACGTTGGTTGCACGCGCAGTATCCTGGTAAGCAGAAAGCTTTACTTTTTCCAAGCTTTTGCACATCAAAAATACTCTTGGATGTAAATGAAATTGGAAGCAAATATATGGAATAAAATGTATTTTGAATTTGGCATCATCAGCATTTGCACCCTCTAGCGGCAAAATTGTGCATCGTGAAAAAAACGAGATAAAGGATCATTATTTGCACATTTCAAGCTTCCCAATGCAAAAAGAAATTTTCAAAATTGGACTATTAGTTGCAGAGATATGGTGTCTACAGACGAACGAACAGATGCACGGATAACATCAGCACGATCTTTTTTTACAAAAGACAAAAGACTAGCAAAAAAATGTAGAAAAATTAATTTTCCGAATTTTCGATTAAGAGATTTGAATTTTTCAAAATTGTCATAACTGGGTCATAAGGTTACCCTGCAAATTTCACTATAATCAAATGAGAACTTTTTGAATTGTGCATAAAAAGTTTCATTATGATGTACGTACTACCAGCAAATAGAAACTTTATTAACAATTTTAGTGGCTAGTTTTCACAATTTTTATCTGCTTCACACAAAATTTGATGGGTTTGTTCCTTTTAGCAATTTATTAAGCGTATTAAATTTTCAGACAGTTTTGTCGAAATTCCGTGAAGATAGAGAATCACATTTTTTATCCCAGTCACGTGCAGGAGATGCTCATGCAACCATTTAGGCAAAGAAGTTTCTGCAATCCCCTTCCCTCACT
Organism: Macrothele yani; assembly: GCA_039090855.1. Lineage (NCBI taxonomy): Eukaryota > Metazoa > Arthropoda > Arachnida > Araneae > Macrothelidae > Macrothele > Macrothele yani. The sequence goes on from CM076990.1 coordinate 4,637,679, forward strand.
CTCTCTCCATTTCACAGCTGGAGAAGAGCTAACATGTCTGATGCAACACTGGCTGCAAATCTTTTAATCAAACTATAGTGTTCAGCATAAAAAGAAATACAATTTCAGGAGTCATTAAAAATCCCCCCCTCCCCCAGGAGTTTTCCAGGGCCCTGGAAAATAAAAATTTAATGCCAGGAAATAGGAGGCGTACAACGCTGTCTAAAGTAGCAAGTAGAGTTAAATTTGCAAACTTTTTTTGATAACTCAAAAAGCAAGTAAGGATTTTTTACATCTCTCTAGAAACAGAAAATTTTGGATTTATATCTTTTTTTTTTTTTTAGATACAGCTTTTAAATTTTGTGATTTTTGGAAAAATCTGCAACTTCAGAAGACCCCTTTTTTTTATTATAAAGACCGAAAGTTATTTATTTCGGCTTAAAGTACTTCTTACACTAAAATAAGTTTAAGATAAAAAAAATTAATTTTTGTTCCCTTATAAGAACTGTAATGGATCAAAAATTAATAAAAAAATAAAAAAATCTTGAAATTGCGTTAAGCATTTCTCTTCCTTACATTTTCAGTAAATATATATTCCATTATAGACAGATCTGTGCTCTTTAAAATAAGACAATTAAGAGCACTTTGACATTTATGGTTTTTGTGCAGTTAAAATAGCATAAAGGTGTCTAGGTATGATTTTTCCATGTTGCAGCAGCTATTTTGGCTTGTAAAGCCAAAATGGCAGATTTAAAATAAAATCCAGATTTTTATTCTCAAAATATGAATGACTACATATGGACAAAAAATAAATTTTTTAAAATGTCGTTTATGAACATGGCAAAATAACAAGATCAATTTTTAAGGGCATTAGAAAGAACAATTCAAAATAACAAGTCCTTAATGATTTCAAAACACTGCATGAATCCTCCAAGTTTCCACTGAAACCATCATCAACACATACCATCAATCATTCCACTAACATTTCAAGTATTTATTTTAAACTCAGGGACATTTTCCCAGTGGACCACTCAAGAAATGGCCCATTTTCTTATAACCTGTTTGTCCAGAAAGAACAAATAATTATTTTGGTACTTATAAATACAAATAGTCAGCTTTATATCATCTAAAATGTTACTATAATCTTAAAAAAAAACGAGAGCAGGTCCACAGAATTATCAAACCTGATTTTCCTGACCTTACACAAATAGGTTTATTTGAGTTTTTCAATATATGTGCCATGATAAAAATAAAATTGAATAATTGAGAAACTTATATTATTTAAAAGTGTTTCCGTTTGACGTATAAAGTTTACCAAATAACTAATTCATTTAATTTTTTATTTTTTTTAAGATTGGCCTCCACCTTCCCCATACCGTCCAACTCACACCTTTTCAAATTTTAAGTTTACTCTTTTTTTTCATGGTTTTACATTTATTGAAGAAACACTCAAACAAACCCATACACAATATTCAGAACAGTTACTATAAAAAATATTACAGTAGGAACACAGTCACTGTTTTTATATTACACACCACTTTTCTTCTTTTCCCAATCTGAAATCTTCGCCTGCAATGCTGCTTCTTCCAACTCTAGTTCCTTCCGTACTCTTTGTCTTTTTCCCTTCAATTCCTTTATTTCATGATCAATTTTTCTTTTTTCCTTCAATTTGTGTTAAAGAACACTTTTTTTCTCAAGATAATTCTGATATCTTCGTCTGGAGGCTCTTATAGAAAGAAAAAGCTTTCTATTGATGGCAATGTGTTATACTCCTCCCACATTTTTAATGGTATCAAAAACTATTCTCTGACAAATCAAGGATTCTTCCAGGAGATTTTCCACAAGACTTATTTGACAGAGAATCCACCTTCCACTGAAGCATTTCCATGAGACATAATGAGACAAATTTTTATTACATCCTAAAGTTTTTTGTTTTTTTTTTATTGGAGGTTTAACGACCACCGTGAGCAACTCAATGGGCTATAAGCAGTCGCCCGTCCCTAATTTAGGGTCACTGGTTCCAGAGAAGGGAGAGAGTCAGTGCCGTAAGACAAACACAACATCCATGCCTCACCGGGATTCGAACCCGGACCCCTTGCGGACGAATGATCGGAGGCCATCGCTTAGACCACTGCGCCACCGGGGCGGCCCTCCTAAAGTTCAGCAAATTGTTTTTGGTTGTCAAGTAGAGCACTGTAAAATTTGTCTAATCCAATGCAAAAATCACGACTGTCTAAAAATTCATCAAACTGAGACTTTAAAGCAGATTGGGCTTCTACACACAATGAAGCGTACTGTTTATTAGCTTTTTCAGCACAATCCTCTGAAATCCTGTTTGCACTAAGTAAAACTTCAAGCACAATTTCCACTCTCTTCTTGCCTAAACTCTGCTGCTGCACTATAATACAATGCCGGAAAGTGAAAAAAGAACACCAAAAAGGAATTGGCGGACGATCATGAAATTTACAAATGTTAAGTAGGTAGAGTTTACGTAGGTGCGATATTAATTTTGGGACAAACCGGTGAGCGCTTACGCCACAGCACGGGATAATATGCAAATTATCGTCGGTGGTATTTAAAGAGTACGGCGAAGTGAATGTAATCAGTCGTCGGCGTACGGACACGTGCGAAGACCCTGAAGAAGCTGCAATGCCTGGACATGGAAGACGTGTACGATTTCAGCAGTTATCGGACTTTGGTATCGGTGGTGGTACGATGGGATGATCCGAGGAACATTCCCACACGAGAAGACGTGGAACCGTGAGTCACAGACATACTGATGAGCGGACCGATTGACGCATAAGAAGAGCGGCGTTGTCAAGCAGAACATCCACTGCGACGCAAATCCGAGCTGCCGTTGCACCTGAGGTGACTGTGCGAACAAATCCGCAACCGTCTACTGGATGCAGGACTACGTGCACGTGTGCCTCTGACTCCAGCCCACCGTCAGGAACGGCTGCAGTGATGTCGCCAACGTCTGCACTGGTGAACGCAATGACGATCTGTCGTGTTCAGCGATGAAAGCAGATTCTGCTTGGGAGCCTCTGATGGCCGTATGCGTGTTCGCAGACGCACAGGGGAGCGTCTCCACCCTTCTTGCATCCGCCAGCGACACACAGGGCCTACACCTGGCCTCCTGGTGTGGGGAGCGATCAGTTATCACTCCCGTACACAACTAGTGTTTGTACCGGGTACGTTAAACACCCCCTACACCAACATCATTCAGCCCGTTGTTGTGCCATTTGTAAGGTCGGTCCATCGTGGTGTTTTCCAGTAAGATAATGCGTATCAGGGTGTAAGATAACTTCCATGGCCTGCACATTCACCGGATTTGTCCCCCATTGAGCACGTGTGGGATTTTATGGGACGACTTATCCAGTCTCCACGGCCAGCCACGACCATCCCCAATTTACGCGTCCAGGTTGAGGATGCTTGGAACTCAATACCCCAAACTTACATCCAACATCTATACGACAGACTCCATGCCAGAATTGCACAGTGTAACGTAGTTCATGGCGGTTCAACCTCGTACTAACCATGTTACATGGAAATGTTATTTTTCAGTTTACCACCAGCAAATACAGCTGTATTTTGCCACAATGTTTTGCTCACATTATCCTCTGTATTCCGTTATTATACATACATATCACTAAGCTGTTCTCTGAGATTCAGAGGTTAGCTCCAAAAAAGAAATACAAACTTCCAGATATTTTTACTTATTATTGTTGTATCAAACTTCTCCATTTACAGCAATCTTGACATACAACTCGTGCTTCACTGATATCTATTACACGCTGTACACAAGATCTTTTATACTTCATACTCAATCTTTTTCTCATGCAGACACTCCTGAATCTGATCCACCCATGTCTTCCTTGGCCTTCCTCTGCCTTTCCTTCCTGCCACTTGGGCTGAAAAGATTTTTGGGCTGAAAAGATTTTCTTAGTAAGCATTTCATCACTCATTCTTTCAACATGGCCAAACCACCGAAGCATATTGGTCTCCACCTTGCAAACAACATTTTGCTTCACATCACACAACTGCAATACATCTTCATTCCTCACACAATCAGATCGTGTCTTGCCACAAACCCCATGTAAGTAACGCATTTCTCCAGCACACAAATGACTCCTATGTTTCTTCTGCAGTACCCAGGTTTCACTGCCATACATCACAGTAGGAACAATTACACTTTCATACACAGCCATGTGGGACTCTAGAGAACCCATCATTCCTGTTAAAACCTCCCAGAGCAGCTATGACTTTCAAAGAAGAATTCACTCGCCTACTGATTTCACAATCCAACTTGTTCTCACTGTCAAACATGCTTCCTAAATACACAAACTCACTCACCTGGTCAATCACAGTGCCATTTATACTTACATTACATTCAGTGCTACCCATTCCTCTCTCAAACACCATAACTTTGGTTTTTCCCTTATTTATACTCAGTTTGAATTTCATGCAACCTTCGTGCATCCGAGTCAACATACTCTGCAACTCACTTTTGCTCTCTGCCAACAGGACAGTGTCATCAGCATAAAGCAATCTGCACACACGGATATCACCAAGACATAAACCACTATTATTTATTTTGGCATCACGCATGCATGCGTCCATAAATATATTAAACAGCAATGGTGACATTACACAACCTTGTCTAACTCCTGCACCAATGGAAAACCATTTTGATAAAACACCATTCACTCGTACACAAGCTCTAAATCTATGAAGGCAGTAAAAACTTTCTTCCCAACAGCCAGATACTTTTCAATTATTGTGCGTAATGCAAAAATCTGGTTAGTGCAGCCTTTACCAGGCATAACACCACTATGAACATCCCACACTTTCCATGATGCAAGACCCCGTTACTTTTTAAATAACAACCTTACCAAACACTTTCCCTGGCACACTCAGTAGGCATACCACGATAGTTCTTGCATTCAGTCTGATCATCTTTTCAGTTATACAAAGGAACAATAATAGCATCCTTCCAATCCTGAGAGACCATTCCTAACTCGCAGCACAACTGGAAAATTTCAGTTAACCAGTCAATTATAGAGTCACCACCATATTTCAACATCTCTGCAGTTATGCCATCAACTCCTGGAGCCTTACCATTCTGAAGAGAATTTAGAGCTTTACACGCTTCTCTTGCGATCCCTCCTGTGCTTTCATCCCTCATTGTGACATCATCTGCATCTGTCTCAGAATCATTTTTTGCTTTCCTGATCTAATAACTCACAGAAGTATTCACCCCATCGTCACTTAACTCATTGGGCTCCCATATCATTTCCACAATCTCATTCTTCACACAACTTACAACTTTGTTTCCCCTATTTTTCCTGAGTCTCATGTACTTCCAGAAAGACTTTCTATCTTTCCAAAAAGCCAGTTCATGCCTTTCCACTTTCTCCTTCCTATCTTTTGCCTTACTGTGGCGAACCAGCTTAGCAGCTTCATGCTTCTTACAGCAATATTCATCCACAGAGACTCTACCTTGCAACATCCCCAAATAGGCTTCCTTTTTTCTTTACTGCCTCTTCAATCTCACTATTCCACCAAGCATCACCTCTATTGTTACCCACTATTGTGGTGCCACAGACCTCTTTAGCAGCAGTGACAACACAGTTCTTAAAACATTCCCACTTCTTTTCTACATCCCTCTCACAAGATTTCAGATCCTTCAGTCGTTCTCTGAGTAAGTCAGAATACCGCTGATGATCTTCAAGGAGCCTATCAACCTTTATTCTTTCTATCCTGGGTCTCTTCCTATTCCTCCAACCAACATTAAGTTTCACTCGTGACACTACCAAGTAATGATCAGAACCAACATCCGCACCTTTCATTACACGGGTCTCAACAACTAAGTGTTTCTGTTTCAAACGCTGATTGTAGAGAACAAAATCTATCACACTCTTTTGACCAAGAGTACGATTTTCCCAAGTATATGTGTGGATATACTTGTGGTTGAAAAATGTATTGGATACACACAAACCATTCTCAATGCAGAGTTAAATTAATCTTTCACCATTATCATTCACACAAGGATCATTAAACTTACCCAGAACATTGTCAGAAATTGCATTCTGCACACCTACTCTAGCATTGAAATCCCCTGCTATTATAACTTTTTCTTTAGCACCAAACTGGCTCAAAACAGCTTTTAGCTCATTCCAGAAATCTTCCTTCTTATCGGAAGGTTCCGAGTCACAAGGAGCATACACTACAACAATTACAATTCTCTGAAGTTTCACTTTCAAACGAATCCAGAGAATTCCTTCACTTATGCAACTATAGTGAATCAAGTCGTTCGTCTTTTCACTTAAAATCACACCTACACCAGCCTGTCCTCTCATATTATCCAATACTCCAGACCACACACTCACCGTGCCATTCACTTCTTCTATCCCAATTTCCTTCTTTTTGGTTTCACTTACACACAGCACATCCAGTCTATACTTATTCATCTCCTCAGTCACCTCACTCATCTTGCCATTTATACCTCTAGTATTCCATACACCAATCTTACATTCACTCAGCCGAGATCTCTTTCTAATACGCCGTTTAGAAAGTCCAGGTCGATTCCGTGGTGGACTGTCCTTCTCAAGTGTGTTAGGTCCACCATATCCCACACTGGAGTCATTCTTAATATTTCTTTTTGTCTTTTTAATCAGGTATGTACATCAGTGTGGGGGATTAGCCCACAGCTGAGGGTTCCAGTTGGTCATTCAACCTAAGGATTATGGAACAAAACCCAGTGAGTTGGGGTCTTTTCGCCAATGTCACACAGAGTTTATCTTGCACCTCTACAAGATTCGCAGAGGCCCTAGTTGCTGTTGTGTGTACCATTGTTACCACGAAGCGCCCCGATCAAAGAGCTCCGTTATTATGCTGTATAAATTTAGTTGGTATCAGACGTCTCCTTCTTGGTGTTCTCTTTTCACTTTCCGCCAGTGTATTTGGGTCCAAACAAGTTACCCCACGGACAAACTTAAATTTTAGTGGGCTTTTCTCACGATGTTTTTCAATCATACTGGTCACAAGTTTCCTAAATTTAAGCTTAAACTCTAATTTTTCCCTTTCTGAGCACACTTCTTTTAATAGCTTTTTAGCACTAAATCCAATATCAACTTTCTCAAATTGAGAGAAGATTTTCACTTTTTGATACATCTGAAGTTACTAGTTTTGAGAGACACTATCTGCTTCACTTAATTTGCCAGGCTTCAAAGCTTTGTGCCATCAAATTTTTATCAGATCCAGCAAATCAGTGTGTAAGAAAGGAATTAAAGGCTTTGGGCTCTGGAACCTTCTCAAAAAAGATTCACACTCTGAAGCTATAGCCCTAAATGCAGCCAATTTGCATTTCAACAGTGGACTTTCCATGAATTCTGCAAGAAACGTGTGCTGTTTGCTGGAAACCGATGATTCTTGAACATATTTCTTGATATGATCATAGACAAGCAATGCCCTAGTCAAATAATTAACGTTCTCCAACCACCTTACAGTGCAAAATTTCTAAGGAAAATCTTTACATCCAGTAATCATAGTATAATTTGCACGGCGAGCAGGACTATCTTTTAAAAGGTAGTACAAGTTATGCAGAAAGTGATTTATATCCCATTTCACTGCTTCAAGTCCAGTTTTCATAGCTCATTGACCACGTGAAGACCACATACTCCAATGTCAACTAATAATTTACCATCTGGATTTTTAGTTCTAAGTTTATCTTTCAGCTTTTGAAGAAAGCTGAGATTACTGTTAGGCCCACCATTGACACTTGTAGCATGTTATTCAAGGGAAGAGGTGCACCTTTAATGAATTTCTCTAAAAGGTCATTAGCTGTTGCCCATCCTAAAACACGCACTACTTAAGTATCTAGTGGAAACTTTTTGCAGATTGACCTCCCAATAACGAACAAACTGATCCATTTTCCCATGCTGTGCAATTTTGTTTAGTGATTCATCAAAACAAATTACAAAGTCAGTGCACTGCTTCAGATCGTCCATTCAACACTCTTTGAAATGTGGTGCCAATCCATGGTTTATCACATAAGATGCTTTTGCTTTTGCCTAAAGTAAATTTTGAAGCTATCGCACTGTCAGGAAACATTAACTGAAATGTTTTGTTAATCTGTGAACAAGAGTTCAGAGACATTCGTTTGGACAACACTTCCATGGCCCGTATTATTTCCGACTTTGTTACATCATCTTTCACTACATTTGCATTAAGGTCACTGGACTTCACATCATCTTTCACAACATAAGTACTTGAGTCATTCATTAGACTTAATATTTTCTAGAAGTACTGATTCCACATTTCCTGAGCTTGTTGATGGCAAGAGTTCATTATTACAAAGAAAGTTCTGTTTCACAGAGGAAGTGAAAGAAGCAAGACTGGGCTGAGACATTTTAGCACGGACGTTTTTCAAATGATTAGGGCCATTTCCGTGGCTGGAGACTGCCCAACACCCCATGTTGCTAAGCTTGAAAGTTTTAGAGCACACTTTACAAAATGCTGATTCATTGTCACCGTTCACAGCAGCTATCCAACCAGAAAACTCAGGATTTAATTGTTCGTCCAACCATTGTTCATTAAACACACAACGCTTTGACATTGCTGCAGTCTTAATTGCCTTTTAACAAGGTATAACTCATATCACAAAATTTCTTCTACTTCTTTGACCTAAAACATAAAGAGAAATGTTAACAAGTAATGTAACACAACTTACAATAATAGGTAGGAAATACAAGGTTCCATTAGTAGGAAGGGGAAGTTAGTGACTGTCTGCAACACCAAGTGCAAGTGTGTTGGGCGATGAGCAGAGTAGCAGAATGTAGACATATACACGTACATGGATAGTTTCCAAATTAGGAGCAGCTTTTGCAGATAATTTTTGCTTGTAGAGTAAAAAAAAAGGTATTTACATCAATTAAATCACTTACTCATGACTTCCCTCAGATTAACATATTTAATTCTATTTTAATCTGAAGCATTTTCACTTATTTGTCACATCTTCTGAGTTCTTTTGTTTTTACAGACTTTTCTGGCCTCCAGATTTTATCAAGTCCTGTTATCAGCGTATAGGAACTGTATCAAATTTTATCAAGGCCTGTTATCAACATATAGGAACTGTATAAAAAGTTTTGTTTACACAGAAAAAATTTAAATTTTATTGCCAGGTTCTTCTTCCAGTTGCCAGTTATTCAATTAAAATAATTTCTTTATGTATTTTGTAAGTCTACTATTTTTTAATTAAGTTGTTGAAAATGATATTTGTAATTTTTTAAGGTTCATTAATATAACTGTTTTTCTAGATATAAAAACTTCCTTTACTCTTTTTTAATGAGGTTCATAGTTCAATATTTTGCCCTAAAGGTCTAGTTCAAACACATTGCTGCACATTCAGTTGTAATTTCAACTCTGGCGATGAGAGCGTCACTCTCCGACGCCGGGTTAAAACTAGTTGTAGTCTAACTGTGATTGAAATTTCCCGACTCTTTTTAAATATCACTGATTTTCTCTGACTTTTTACCAACATTTCAGGCATTTCCCTAACTTTCCAGAACGTGGACTCCCTGGGGAGTGTCTTTCTATCAATATATATGTTGGGCATTTGCTCTAAAATTACAAAGCAAAATTCTTTCCACTTCAGTGAAAAATGCTTTACTCAACTCCCGATTATTTGAGATAGTGGGTAGCACGAGTTTTGTGGATAATCCAAAGTTTTACAGGAAAAATAAATTAACCTACAGAAATAGGTGTTCCTTGAGCTTGATGTTCACAAAACCAGTCTAGTAAATAAAGCCTTACCACCAAGCTCTTCACATACGCAGACAGTTTCATCGTTTTAATCGTGGAGGATGAGTGGCTAAAATGAAAACGACAGACTTGTCCTTTTATTTTAAAATGGATCAAACTGTTGCTTTCCCTATTTTAAACAAATTTGTTTTCTTGTAGAACTGCTTTCAAGTTTATTAACAATTTGAAGTTTTTAATCAATTGTTAAAACTTTTTTTTTTCCTCCATTGCAATAAAAAACTGACTCACAAAAGGACACTTACACAGCACCAAGAGAACATAATCTAGGTTAACACTGGTTATGCAAATCGACTTTCAGATTGCATCATTCTTGTTACGACACAGGACTAAAGTGTGAGTCATGACAAAGGAGCCCGCTTTGAAGTACCAGCAGCCCGACACACGAGTAGTCACATGCGCAAAGCACTCCCACAACATGTCTCGAAACACGTTTCATCTGTCCATTGTGTTTTGTATACAGTGCATTGTATAGGGCTACTTTTCCATAACTCACTCTGTACTACATATTTCAGTAAGCAATGTATGATTAAGACCTATTTTAGCGACTAAAAAAACTATTTCATACTGCAATAAAAAAATACTGCCCCAACTAAAAAATTACCAATATTTTAGCTACTGAGAAAAAACATTACTGCAAAGTCGCGGATAACCCACAACCTGAATAAACCGCTTGCTATGGAGTTGACTGTACTACTAAATCAGAATACTTTCAAGTAGTTCCCAATTTCCCATGTATCGTCCCACTTTGCTTACATACAACCTAAAAAGTTCACGGTAATGTAATTGTTTTCTTACTATTTTCATCACAATAAATCTTATTGTAAAGGAAACTTAAGGCATTTATTTTATGGAAAATAATACATTTTCATATCGCAGATTTATGCATCATAATTCCGATAAAGTACTACATGCAACGCCCTTTTCACTTCATTTTGTAAAATGAAGTACTTCAATGAACTGTTCAAAAGGATCTAAATTTTGTTTTTTACAAAATTGTCAGAACAAACATTCTATTAGGCTATTGGCCAATAGTTCTAATTTATTAGTATGGCTTCTGAGATTTTGCTGGAGAGCTCTCCAATCGGATTCAATACTTTTGAGTATGAGCTCCACTGTCAGGATAGTTTTTTGTGATTATAAAATTCAATTATCAAAAAATGAGGTGTCAAACAAAAGTTGGAAATAGCTTCACTTAAAAAATATGCTAAATCTGGATAAAAACAAAAATGCAGTACTGTTATTTGATATTTCCTTCATAAAAACATGGGTCATTGGACTTGAAAACAAAGGGGTCATTTGGTAGGCCTTACCCTCCCTTTCATAATCTTGAAGGCGGCACTAGTTACGGTTTTGATGGTAAATGATACCCACTCCCTTATGTAAAGACATAAAAAGAACAAGGTTACTAACCAGCAGAGATGTTTTGAAATCCATGTCCCACCCAACTTTATCTTGAAAGAAACAAGTCACTGGTACTGGTTTATGGATTAAAATTGTAGTTCACGAGTCAAAAAAATGGGTAGACCTAAAAAATGCTTCTATTTAAGGAGGTGGTACGAAAAGTGTTGCACAGTAGACGATCAGCAACCAAATAAATATAATTATCTGGTACAACACCCCATTTTGAGCAGGATTTGATATGCAAATTCAATCAATAGTGGATTTTTTACTGTTAAAACTTGCTCATGACTTAGTTTTACAATGCATAATTCAACAATTCTATTTCATCCAGGAGTTAAATCTTTTTCATGAGGGAATTTATGAGGTGTTCTCCTATGCATGTTTTTGTAGTGGCCCACAGAATTAAAATTCTCAGCCTGGTTTCAGCAACCAATCCACACCATGTAGAACCATTGCAACCTGAGAAAGCGAAGGAAGAAACCAGTGCTAAAAGGGCAGTTAGCGCCTTGCCTCAATATCCCTACCCAAATTCAGCAGTAGGCCTACTTCAAATGTAGAATTCCATAATCTAGGGTTTACACATTAATTTTGGAACAAAATTTTTCATAGTAATTAGCACAAGGTTTGGCCCTTAGGAAATAATTTTTCCAAGATAAAAAAAAAAATGTTAGAATCTATTTTTCATGTAAATTTATTTTCATTACTTTCGGTACAAAAACACCACCATTCTCCACGTCAAGAACTTTGCCATTATTTGAGAAATGATAAAATCTGAACACATTTTTAAATTTTTTTTGAAATACTAGAAAGTAAACCAAATTGAAACTTTTATAAAACACTAATATCGATTCAATTACAGAAAATGGTGTTTGTGTCTCAAAAAGTGATAGTTTACTTGAATATTCCTTTACCATTTCCTGTAAATTTTGGAGGTATTTATCCTACACCACAGGTTCCCAGTTCTGTTAATTCTGAAACTACTTGGTTTAGGCATTGATTATGGGGGAATGTGAATCTTGACTCCACTACCCAATGTTTCTAAGGGGCACAATATCCACTAAATATATTTTGGCCTGCTGAATTACATGTTTTATTCTTAGTGTGCGTCATTTTCAAACAATTGCAAATTCTTAAAAACTTTTGCAATGCTTCAAATTTTTGTGAAATGTGTTTAAAACATTTATCAAAAACACTTTAAAAAGTACACAAAATGTGCCTTTCCCTATTTTTACACTTTATGGAAATAAACATCAGCAAACTTGCTGATGTTTATTTCCCATGACTAAGCTCTGAAATAAAATCTTTACATTTTACGAATGACCCTTTTCATCTCAATTCAGGCAGGGTGTTTGAGTTGACCACCTCCAATTTTTTTAAAAACATTATGGTAGCTACTCCTAATAGAGGTATAAAATACTGGAAAAGGATTTTTCATAAAAAAATTTTTTTGGTCTACAGCATTTCGAAAACAGGCTAAAAATACACCCATGATGAAAATAATGTGAAACGCCAATTTTTTAAATGTACACTGCTCCTGTACTATAACAGGTAGAGACTAATGTTTTTATTTTATTTTGAAGCTTTTGAATTGGCCTTTCTTTATGTTCACAGAAATCAATCAAAGGAATATTGCTAAATGGCAAAAAAGTCTATATTACAAAAAATTTAATTTTCCACAGATTTACGATTTTTTTTTATTTAAGAAAAAGAATCAGGTGGGTAAGTGTGCCAACCTGCACTCCTACTAGGGTTGTCTTAGCAGTAATTTTATTTTTATCCTGTGATGCATGCAACTCAAAATTCATTTTTAAAATGTACAAAATTTCAAAAAACATTTTTTAGTTGCAATATCTCAAAAACCCATTTTTAAAACTTCTGAAATTTTATCCAAATAATGTCCTAATGGTAGGTAGTTAACTGGGGGAATCAGATTACTGGATTTTTGCCTTGAAATTTTCCTACAAGTTTTTGAAAATGCACTTCTCTCCTGCTCGAACCTCACGGTTGGGGAAAAAAAAATTTCGAAAGGTATTTCTGAAAAGTTTACATGAGTATATATTCCAAATTGCAGTGGCAATCTACATTTTAGTCATTTTTATGATTTTTATAATAATTGTCACCTATGTACATGTTTAATTTTTTTAAATCCATAGTCTCTACACATAAAATATATTATCTCAGTTGCAGTTAAAATTCAATTTCTATTTACATAAGAAAAAGGCCTCAAAAAAACAAAATTATGTGCCTACCATCATAACTACAAATTATTTAAACTGAGAAAAGCTGCTGGATTTTATTGATTTCCTTCTCATCAAAGGTATGAAGTCGTGCAGAACGTCCAACAGGAGTTGGGGCATTCACCTCTTATTTAGAAGTACATTTTTTAAGGGCACTTGTCTGTTTTCTTGCCACCAAAAACCTCTGGCTGATCCATGAGGGTGCATGGAAGATACTGTTATGTCCTCGAATTCTTTAGATATGTTTGTAATCTGTCCTACTCATCCACCATGTCATAAATGCATCCTATATTCTCCCATTTGAAAATCATTCACAGAATCGTTTTTTTTTTTTTTTTTTTTTTTTGTGTTGGCTTGAAAATTGCACTGCTTTATGTGGGTGCCGGACAATTCTGGCTACTGATGGTTTATTTCCTTGTACTAACCAGGAATGCTGCGACTGTACTTCAACAACAGATTTTACTGTATCCCACTCTTCTACTTTGCTGGTTCGATAGGATAGAACTTCATAAGTTGTGAGGAGCAGAAGTTTAGTGCTGTTAAAATTCGAGCCCTGTCTGGAATTGTGTTCTCCTGCTGTTAAAAATTTACTAAATAATGTTAGTTTTAATTTTTTCACTGAATTCAAAAACTAAAAAAAAAGTGCCATTTTTCAAAAATGGAAAAAAGGTGTCATTTTCAAAAATATGTAAGAAAATTGCAAGGCAAAAATTTAGTAACCCGACTCTCCCAGTAAACTACCCACCATTAAGACATTTGGACAAAATTTCAGAATTTTTAAAAATGGAGTTTTTGAGATATTGCAATTCAAAAATGTAGTTTTGAAATTTTGTATATTTTAAGAATTAATTTTATGAGTTATAAGCATCACACGATAAAAATAAAATTACTGCTAAGACAACCCTAGTAGGGATGGGTGCAAGTTAGCACATTACCCACCTGATGACAAAAAAAAAATCCCAAATTTGTGGAAAATTAAAATGTTTGTAATAAATATATTTTTGCCATGTGGCAACATTCGTTTGACCAATTTCTATTTTTTTTTTTTTTTATTGGAGGTTTAACGACCACCGTGAGCAACTCAATGGGCTATAAGCAGTCGCCCGTCCCTAATTTAGGGTCACTGGTTCCAGGGAAGGGAGAGAGCCAGTGCCGCAAGACAAATACAACATCCATGCCTCACCGGGATCCGAACCCAGACCCCTTTCAGACGAATGATCAGAGGCATCGCTTAGACCACGAGCCACCGGGGCGGCACCAATTTCTATGAATTTGAAGGCCAATTCAATAGCTTCAAAATAAAAATTCCAAGTCTACCTGTTACAGTTCAGTAGTGTGAACTTTAAAATTCGGCATTTCAAATTATTTTCTTCATAGGTGTATTTTTTGCCTATTTTCAAAAGCTTGACCAAAAAAAAATTTTAATGAAATCCTTGGGCAGTACTTTATACTTTTATTAGGAGTAGCTATAATAATTTTTCCTAAAAAATTAGTGGTCAACTGACACATATTGGTCACACCTGCCTGAATTGAGATGGAAATGGTTGAATTTGTTTAAAAATGTTAGGAATATTTGTTTTCTCATTTATTTGCTTACGAGTAATTATATAACTGAGTTTTCCAATTTTAAAACACATTGCTTGAATCCCATTTATCTTTTCTCTTGGTAGACAAATTATACCTTTATTTCTTTTGTAATCTTGAAATCTGACCCCCTGTATTGTATGTGTAGAGATTTGCCAAAGTCTGCACCCCTGCTACTTTGGATGATTATCTGAATGGCAAGTTTAGATCTGGTGAGCAGGCACAAGGTGAAACCATTTCCAAGCCACCTGAAGCAGCCTTTCATTCAGCCAATTAAAACAGTAGGCATGTGGGATTTTCCCTATTAATTTTTTGAAACTTTCTTTGAACGTTGTTGATAGACGGTGTAGCAATACTGTGAGAAAGTAGTTTGCCTCTTTCCCCACAAAGGTGGATGTTTCAGTTCAGCCAGAGCAGACGATTGAGTGTAGATGGAGTTACAACGTAAAGAGACGAAGTCGAAAGTTCTTATGTTTTTTTGTCTTTGTTTTTTGATTGAAAGTTTAACGACCACCGTGAGCAACTCAATGGGCTATAAGCAGTCGCCCGTCCCTAATTTAGGGTCACTGGTTCCAGGGAAGGGAGAGAGCCAGTGCCGCAAGACAAATACAACATCCATGCCTCACCGGGATCCGAACCCAGACCCCTTTCAGACGAATGATCAGAGGCATCGCTTAGACCACGAGCCACCGGGCGGCACCAATTTCTATGAATTTGAAGGCCAATTCAATAGCTTCAAAATAAAAATTCCAAGTCTACCTGTTACAGTTCAGTAGTGTGAACTTCAAAATTCGGCATTTCAAATTATTTTCTTCATAGGTGTATTTTTTGCCTATTTTCAAAAGCTTGACCAAAAAAAAATTTTAATGAAATCCTTGGGCAGTACTTTATACTTTTATTAGGAGTAGCTATAATAATTTTTCCTAAAAAATTAGTGGTCAACTGACACATATTGGTCACACCTGCCTGAATTGAGATGGAAATGGTTGAATTTGTTTAAAAATGTTAGGAATATTTGTTTTCTCATTTATTTGCTTACGAGTAATTATATAACTGAGTTTTCCAATTTTAAAACACATTGCTTGAATCCCATTTATCTTTTCTCTTGGTAGACAAATTATACCTTTATTTCTTTTGTAATCTTGAAATCTGACCCCCTGTATTGTATGTGTAGAGATTTGCCAAAGTCTGCACCCCTGCTACTTTGGATGATTATCTGAATGGCAAGTTTAGATCTGGTGAGCAGGCACAAGGTGAAACCATTTCCAAGCCACCTGAAGCAGCCTTTCATTCAGCCAATTAAAACAGTAGGCATGTGGGATTTTCCCTATTAATTTTTTGAAACTTTCTTTGAACGTTGTTGATAGACGGTGTAGCAATACTGTGAGAAAGTAGTTTGCCTCTTTCCCCACAAAGGTGGATGTTTCAGTTCAGCCAGAGCAGACGATTGAGTGTAGATGGAGTTACAACGTAAAGAGACGAAGTCGAAAGTTCTTATGTTTATTTGTCTTTGTTTTTTGATTGAAAGTTTAACGACCACCGTGAGCAACTCAATGGGCTATAAGCAGTCGCCCGTCCCTAATTTAGGGTCACTGGTTCCAGGGAAGGGAGAGAACCAGTGCCGTAAGACAAACACAACATCCATGCCTCACCGGGATTCGAACCCGGACCCCTTTCGGACGAATGATCAGAGGCCATCACTTAGACCACTGCGCCACAGGGGCGGCAAAGTTCTTGTGTGCGAGTGTTAAAGGATGTATGCCTAACACAATGCTTAGTTATGTTTCATTCCTCTAAATCAACGTCTGTATTTATCCTAACTTTATTAAATATCATTTAGTTATTATTAAATGAAGTTAGTCCTGCTTCATAATACAAAAGCAATCCCAACTTCAACGAACCCACCAGCACCCTTCCTACATACATGCTGTTTATGTACGTATGTATAACCCAAGCCTATTTCTTGGAATTATAACATTGGCTTCAACTGTAGTTATGTGAACTTGTCACATTTTAAAAATGCATCATACTGGAGCAGAAATTAACTTTTACTGCATTCTGTTAGAGCAAGTTTCAAATTCCTGACAAGTTGAATATACAGTTGAGAGAATTTCCACATAAAATAAATCGCTCCTTTCAACACAAATTTATATTAAAATAAACCTTCAAACACAAGAAGCAAAAATTCCACAGCAACAGAAGAAGAAAAACTTCAGAAAAAGCAGTCAGTTTCAATTTATTATTACAATACTGCCACAGTATCAAGTAACAAAATGGAAATTAAAAAAATTGCGTACTTGAACAAATTTTATTCTACCGGTTACCATGGAAGCCATTCTTCGGAGTACCTCTCCCATCCCCTTTCTTCCTTAAGTGCTATGCAGATTTTTAAAAACAAATTCTGCAAGTTACTTGCGTAACTTCTCTTCTAATATTTCCACTTTTCTTTTTCCAACAGTCTTATCTTTCTGCATTGAGGGCGGGATTCTAACGCCCAAGTTACTGAGGGATGAATATCACAATTACTCAGTGGAACTCGAATGCAAAAATAATTCACTAAATAAGCACCAAAATACTACGCAATTCAGATACTGATTGCAAGAAAAAGAACGTAAACTTTCTGTGACTCCTGCTAAACAGAAACAGGAACTCCTTAGAAAATTCTGGATATGGGTGATGAGCATCGCGTGCCAAAGAACAAAATAATATATTTATATCTTAAAAACACCTGAAAAGACTTGACTCCTGCTTCCAATTATACTTACTTATCTTGACACTCTGTTTCTGGCATATTTATTTTTCGAACAAAAAAGCCGGTATGAAATTCAACAGGAACCTTAACCCACAGACAATAACCAAAACCAATCTAGAGAAATTACGATTTGCAAGTAGAAAGAATAGAATTGCCAGTTCCAAAAATCAAAAATCTTCAATGCGGATACAGTTACAAAGACACAATAGGAACCTGGGGTAGAGGGTTAGCAGCTACGTTCCCAGTAATTATTGTCCGATAATTTAAAATATGACCCAGTATCAGGGGCGTACTGGTTAACCCCCGCATTCGGCAGGGGTCTCATGGCTAAGAGGACCTCTAGCCTCAGCAAAAGATTTTACAAAATTTTCTTCTCTTTCAATATGAAACTCTCTAAAGGAACAGCGAGGAATTTAGGGAGCTTTCAATGCAGAAAAACAATATTTGCTTTCTTTTTCAGTAAATAAGTAAAATACTAAGAAATCATTCAAAAAGCTGGATGACGAGGAAGCAGCTATTCCAAAGGACTTGAGGCTCCTTTTCACAGCCATAGCAATAATTCCTATGCATGTATATTAATTAACAAGATAACGTGAAGGAAATATCAGTCCAAAGAATGAAATTTTTATATCAATGAAGATAAGATGTTATGTATTTATGACAGTTCTACTCATCTTTCAGAATTTAATGAACAAAAAGGTATTCTTCGCGGAAGGAAGAAGCCTGTGTAATGTTTTTTTGGGTTTTTTTTTTTTTTTTTTTTTGTAACAGAGTCAAGAGAAAAAAATTGCTCTGCGCAAAACATTGTAGTACTATGTCAAATGTGTTTTTTATATTTAAGAGTAAATAATGTAAGTAATTTCGCGCATTTTGTTGTACAATTTTTTATTGTTACTTATTGATTTGCTTATATATGTTCTGAATTTTCGCATAAGCCGAAAAAAATCATTACACATTGTAACACGGCAGTTACATATTTTGTGTGTGAGTGTGTCTGTGATCGTGAGGCATTTCAAAGAGGTTGGCCTTCCTTCTCTAAAAGCAAAAAATCTGCATGATATGATTAACCCTGGCGTAACTCTTTTGTAGTACTTTGTATCGCTATAAAACTAGGGAAATCATTTCAATTACAATGTGCACATTTTTTCCCCCATGCAATAAAGTGTAATAATTTTGGTTTTACGAAGAATACTTGAGGTTCTAAAGAATTTTTATTTATTAAAACTCCCGTAAAGCTTAGTTACTAATATGGGAGTCAAAATTTTCAGTAATGAAAAGCTAATATATTTTCGTAAAAGGGCCTCAAAATTTTTTTGCGGGGTGTCCCAAGTTTTTCCGTTACGCCGCTGTATCTTATTCTAAATTCCTTGATACTGTATAACCACAGCTGGAAGAAGCATGTCCTGAAAAACGCAGCCGTCAGAAGCATTAACATTCGAAGAATAACGATGATGCGCTCAAAAAATCTTGCTGCAATAGACCAGCACCCAAATAATCGGCAAACCAGACTTCCCGAATTTTCATCAACCTATTTTATTTTTTTCATTTTTTTTTATTGAAGGTTTAACTACTACCGTGAGCAACTCAATGTGCTATAAGTAGTCGCCCGTCCCTAATTTAGGGTCACTGGTTCCAGGGAAGAGAGAGACAGCCAGTGCCGTAAGACAAACACAATATCAATGCCTCACCGGGATCCGAACCCAGACCGTTAACGGGCGAATTGTCATAAGCCAGCGCTTAGATCACTGCGGCACCGGGGTGGCCTTCCTCAACTTACATATTATGTGAGGACATGCATGAATATGCTACCCGGCGGCGAAGTGGTCTAAGCACGCTCCTTGCCCTTTCTCCGAGGTGAGACCAGGATTTAATCAGGGTAAGACTTGAGGTGTTTTTCTTATGGCACTGGTCTTTCCCTTCGCTGGAACCAGTTGCCCTAATTTTTTTTTTTTTTTCTTTTGTTGTTCTTGGTTTGAGGGTTGAACGATCACCGTGATCAACTTGGTGGGCTACCAGCAGTCACCCGTCCCGAATTTAGGGCCACTGGTTCCAGAGAAGAGGGAAAGCCAGAACTGTAACACAAACACAGCATCCATGCCTCAGCAGGATTCGAACCCCGACTCACCTTGGACGAACGGTCAGAAGCCACAGCTTAGACCACTGCGTCAGCGGAACGGTGGCCCTAAATTAGAGACGGTTGACTGTTTATAGCCTATCGAGTTTCTCGCAGTGGTTGTTAAATCTCCCAAACAAACAATAACGTACTGAGCACCTGGGATTGAAGTACACTGACGTTAAAAGCAACCTACTAGTTAACAGTTGTATTGGCTACGTTTATAAACAGTATTTTTTCATTTTACTATTTACAATAGTAAAGATGAATTATAAGTTCTTAAGTTACTGTTAACATTACTAAAAATTAATTGGGAGACGAAGAAGTAAATATGCCGCCCCTGTGGCGCAATGGTCTAAGCGATGGCCATTGATCATTCGTCCGAAAAGGGGTCCGGGTTTGAATCCCGGTGAGGCATGGATGTTGTGTTTGTCTTACTGCACTGGCTCTCTCCCTTCCCTGGAACCAGTGGCCCTAAATTAGGGACGGTCGACTGCTTATAGCCCATTGAGTTGCTCACGGTGGTCGTTAAACTTCCAATCCAAAAAAAAAAAAAAAAAAAGAAGTAAATATTACCGGGAGCATAATGCTATAAGCAGTCGCCTGTCCCCAGTTTTGGGTTACTGGTTTCATGGTAGACAGAGAGCCAGCGTCGTGGGGCAAGAGCACCAATCACAGTTAACGGTTTCGAAGCTAAAACCAACATGGACGATTAGCCCGCAACTCGCGTCTCTGAATATTCAGGTACCATGGCAGCTTTCGACATTTCCACAGATGTTTCCTTCTTCCAGCTTCTCCATTCAAATTTCGGTAAAACAATAGATAATGGATATCCGAAATAAGGATGGAATAAATCTTTTGGAGATACAGTGCTCAAACGAGCGCTGCTGCCTTCCCTGAAACTAGTGGCCCTATATTAAGGACGAGTGATTGCTCATGGCCCATGGAGTTGCTCAGTGTTGTCATTAAACCCCCGAATGAAAACACAAAGCTAAATAAAAACCGTGCAATATTATGATAGGACGTAGCCACAGATTTGAAAAAATAAAATTAATCTGTCTTGCCAGCCATGGGCGGAGGAATCTAAAATTTTCAGAGGGGTCCAACTTCTCCTGGAAGGAAATTAAAAAAAAAAGTAAGGGGAGAGAGAAAGAAAGCCCGCCCTGGTTATTCCTTTAAGAAAATTTCATGAATTCTTTAATGATTTTTTAAAGAGAAAAACAAAGCGTTCAGTTAACTTTTAAACTTATTTTTGGAAATAATTTTTTTTATTGGACGTTTAACGATTACCGTGAGCAACTCAATGGGCTATAACAAGGCCATCCCTTCCGTGGAGTCAATGGCCCTTCATTAGGGACGAGCGACTGCTTATAGCCCATCAAGTTGCTCACGGTGGTCGTTAAACCTTCAAAAAAAATAATAAACCTCTAAGGTAAAATGTGTATCTTAAAGGTCCTTGGGTTTCAACATGTATGTGAAAGGCTTTGCGCGAACCCCCCCCCCCCCCCCCCAAAAAAAAACGAAAAAACGAAACGAAACCAAAAAAAAAATAAAAATAGATGGAATGAATTTGAGGCAAGCAATATGAATTAATGCGCAAGTCTTAATGAATAATGTCATGTATTAATATTTGAGCAGAGTGGGGTTAGCCTGGTAGCTGTTCACTGAACACCTAGAATTAAACCTGGGAGATCCCTAAAAATGCATGTAACATCCCGCCCGGTGCTAGAGGCGTACGTTTCTCTTGTTGTCTGAGGCAGGCGCAGAGGTACAGCGTGGAACTTTTTGTTTATTGTAGAACTTTTTGTTTATTTTAAGGTTTAACGACCACCTTGAGCAATTAAATGAGCTATAAGCAGTCGGCCGTCCCTAATTTAGGGTCACTGGTTCCAGGGAAGGGAGAGAGCCAGTGCCGTAAGACAAACACAACATCCATGCCTCACCGGGATTCGAACCCTGACCCCTTTCGGACGAATGATCAGAGCCCATTGCTTAGACCACTGCGCCACCGGGGTGGTACCCTGGAACCAGTGGCCCTAAATTATGGAAGTGCGACTGCTTATGGTTTTTAGGGTATTGTGGTGCTTAAACCCCAATAAATATTAATAATAAGGCACCTGAATGTGAACGACATTGAGGGGTGGAGGTGGGGGAGGGGTCAGCTCTTACTCAGATTTTTTTTTAGAAATCAAGCAATCTAAGTCGGTCCTTGGGGAGAACTACATGTAATTATGAAACATGTAGGTCGCCCCAGTGGCGCAGTGGTCTAAGGCGATGGCCTATGATCATTCGTCCGTAAGGGGTCCGGGTTCGAATCCCGGTCAGGCATGGATGTTGTGTTTGTCTTACGGCACTGGCTCTCTCCCTTCCCTGGAACCAGTGACCCTAAATTAGGGACGGCCGACTGCTTATAGCCCATTGAGTTGCTCACGGTGGTCGTTAAACCTCCAATCAACAAAAAAAAGAAAAAAGAAACATGTAGTTCTCTCCAGGGACCGACATAGGCAGTTTTGGGCCCTGGGCAGGAGGCTTTCAAGAGGCCCCCGGGATCTTGTGTTATGTACATGCATGTATGATTGAAGTGGTCTCAGGAGCTTTGGTTTGAGCTTTATGCAGTTTCATTCCGAATAGGTTGAATACCGATCGGCAGAAAATGTATTTTCTATGTGAAATAATTTCACAGAAGTGTCAGACTCGATTTACACCTCAGCGTCAAATGACATGAATCAGTTTGGTGAAAATCAAGTGATATACAATTATATATTGGAGGCCTTGCAATGGTCGGGGCCATGGGCACATGCCCCGAATGTCTTCCCGCAAATCAGGCCCTGGTCCTTTCTAATCCTAAATATCCACCGATAAACTTGATGAAGTTCTATCGAACTTATGAAAATCTAAGACATCATCAGGGGTTTGGCAACAAGACTGTTGTACCCTCAATTGAAAAATTCTCATTCGTAGTCTCATCTCTCCTTCGGCCAACCCGGTGGAGCATTGCTCTAAACGCTGGCTTCTGGCTCTTCGTCTGACTGAGCCCGAGCTTGTGTTTCGAATGAGTCATAGGTGGTGCATTTGTTTTATGCCACTGACTCTCCATTCCCTGGAACCAGTGGCCCAAAATTAAGGACGGGCGACTACCTACAGCCCTTAGAGTTGTTCACGGTGGTAGTTAAATTCCAAAAATAAACAAACAAAAATTTCTTCTTAAGTTATCTTTATATAACAACGTTTTCCAGTTCCGTCACGAATTTTTCAACCAGAAGAAAGTAATATTTATGGTGTACAAGGACGTCGTTAGACTTTGTAATCAGGATGGGCGAGTATTATTTTTTGTTCGGGCAAGTTCAATAGCAACTTTATTTACAAAACACCCAAGAAAGAACTTTTAATGTTTTTTTTCTACTACAAACTGCAAAGGAATTTGTACAACAACTCGCCCCACCCCCGAATGCATTCTCATTAATTTTGGAAGTCTTGAAATCTGAACTTTTGGGGACACAAAAGAATCCAAAGTTGTTGTTTTTTTTATTAATATTCAGTCCATCCATATTTAATAGCATTAGTGAAACGAGAAGAGTTACATACTCGTATAACAAACACGACACACCACCACCAGCATCAGTAGCACGCACTGGTTAAAAAAAGCAGTCATACTTAGGAGAAGGTTTTGAGATCAAATGTTTTCGTGGATTAGGGTTGAGGGAAGTAAGGAAACCGCAATTCCTTTCCTTCAAGCCAGCAACCTGGTCTTGCACTCAGCTCTTCCACAGCAGTCGTCAGCCACGTACTGCTTCCTCATTGTCCCGGGACAGGTTTAGGAACGCTCTTTAGATTGCACTTTTCGTGTTGGAATTCCCCACTTAGTAGCACAAACAAACAGCAGAGCCATCAGTATTAACTTCCCTCAGTGAATTCATGTCCACGCTCATCATTCGCCTCTGGCGAAACTAACATGAAATATAAACTTAAACTAAGGATTTGGAAGAGCGGAGAACAATTGAATCTCTTCAAGGCACTGCGGATGCTATTTTGATGATCTTTCTATGGAAAAATAAACAAAACATTTCCAGGGGGAAATATGTAGGGCTACAAGACGAAATACACGATACTCATCATTACTTGGCAAAGTCGAGATTATATTTTAAAGTTAAAAAATTGAAAAACTGGCACATATTGAAATGGGTAGGCGGGTGGGTGGACGAAGAAAAAGAAAAAAAATTCAGGGTAAGCTTCAACACACGCTCGCACTCCCTTAGCGACGTTCCTAATGAGGATGGTATAAGTGGATATGCACTATATTAACAAAAGTCACCGGACACCCCTTCAAAAGCAAATTAATGGATGCGCTGGGGCGTTGTTAAGATGCGCGGTACAGCTGCAAACGGTATAAAAACAAGACTGCAGCTGACCGCGATCATATCACACTGTGAAGTTGTATGAAAATGTAGCGAGAGGGAGGGGGAGAACCGATATTGAGAAAGGAACGATTCTTGGGTGTTATATTAGTGGGTTGTCCATAAGAGAAACCGAGAGGAGCATGAACATACCAAATCAACTACGAGATTTTGGATGTACTACCAACTCTGTGGCGTGCCTCAAGTAGCAAAACGTACCGGCAGACCCAAGAAATTCAGTGATAGATGACGTCGAAGCCTCAGGAGAGTCGTTACAGCTAATCAACGGAGTAATGCACAAAACCTCAGTGTACAGGTGAGTAAAAGTGCTGGAACCTCGGTATGTACATGTACCATTCGCAACAAACTTCACTCCATGGGCTACTGTGGTCATGCTGCTGCTCATAAGCCTTTCATCTCTACTCGGAATACTACTCGTCGTTTAGCATGGTGTAAAGAACATTTATCGTAGACCGTAGATCAATGGAAACGGGTCCTATGACCTGATGAATCAAGATACGCAATTCATCAGTCTGATGGCCGTGTGGGGGTATGGTGGCAGCAGGGGACGGCTATTTACCACAGTGTGCTTCTCCTACAGTCAAGTTTGGGACTGGCAGTGTACTCGTGTGGGGGTGTTTTTCGTGGAATGGTCCCGGCGCATTGGTTATCGTGGAAAACCTGTTAACCGGCACGTCTTCCTCGATATTCTGGACAACCGAGCCTTGTTGGTTTGTTGGTACCAGCAAAATAATACTCCAAGCCATAAAGTAAGGACTGTTACGGCGGGTTTTGGCGATAATTCCGTATCGTGTGTGGACTGACCAGCACAGAGCCATGATCTTAATCCCACAGAGCACCTATGGGATGAATTAGAGCGCCGTATAAGAAGTTAGGAACCAAGGCTTACTACTAAGCAACAGTTAGCGGCAGCATTATGTACTAAATGGAAACGCATACCTATCGCTCTGTTCCAAAACCTTATCGAAAGCGCGTCTCGAAGGGTCAGGGCATGCATTAAGGCCAAAGCTGGACCGACACCGCAGTAATGTATGTGAATAAATGCTATGTTGTGTTTCTCTTCTAGGTGTCCGATGACTTTTGTCAATATAGTGTACTCTTGGTCTCTTGAACATGAGGCAGTATTACGACCAAGGTGCGGAAATATTGATGTTTGCACGTTACGAAATGAAGATTTCCGTATTTTACCCTGTGCGCGATTTTGATGAATTTCCAGCTATGGGGTTTTTGATTGCAATAATCATGAGAATTGCAAGCCAGAGGGATTTTCATTCAACAGGCGAGTAAATTTTTTAATGTTTATTTATTTGAACTTCCAATAACAGTTTAATGCAAATGAGGCATGAGCGTGTTTTGTACGTGCACTCTCCCTCCCCCTCCCCCAAGAAAAAGAAAAAAACGAGGCACCCTGAAGAAATAATCTAATCGAGATTGAAATTTGTATGTGCAATGTACAGGTATAGGAAAGAAAGTGGTTGCAATTCCAGAGCAGTTGGGCCATTGATTCCGATAAAACAGCTACACAAGTGGAACAAGTTAGTACGTTGTAGCGCCCCCTCTGGCTCGGATACAAACGGTTACCCGTCGTGGCGTAGACGCACACAGCTCACGGATACTGTCCTGAGATATAGCATGCCAGATGGTGTCGAAACTGCGGGACAGTTCGTTGACATTCCTGGGTGGGTGTTGGTGGAATCTCATCATGTCCCAAACATATTTGATCGGTGAGAGGCCGGGCTATTGGACTGGCCATGAAAGGGTGTCGACATTTCGGAGACAGTCCTGGGAGAGCCATGCCGTGTGTGGGTGGGCGTTATCCTGTTGAAAAATTGCTCAGTTATTCTCTGACAGGAATGGGAACACAACAGGTCGTAGAATGTTGTCGACGTACCATTGAGCCCTGAGTGTGTCCGGATATCGTAGGAAATGGCTCCCCAAACAGTCACTCCTGTTGTGTGAGCCGTGTACTGTTCCACCGTAAAGGCAGGATCCATGCGCTGGCTGTGTCGTCTGTAGACACGTATGTGCTGGTCATCGGCGCCAAGTGCAAACCGTGATTCGTCACTGAAGACAACGCGACGCCACAGGACACTTTCCCACGTTGATCGGGTCCGACACAACTGGAACCGGAGCCGGCGATGCTCGCTGGTCAATGATAGGCGGTGGAGTGGCCTCCTTGAATGTAGTCCCCGTGCAGCAAGTTGTTTGGCAACGGTCAGGATGGTCCGTACCTGTAGACGACGCAACATGGCCACAGATGTTAAGAGCGACGAATTGGCTCCTTTCGTGCGCCTCTCACAATCGCTCGATTCTCGCGTTCTGTCGTTGGCCTCGCCCGTCCACTGCCAGCGTGCCGCTGGGTTGTGCTCTCCTCGACCCATTGATTCCAACGTCGTCTGATTGCCGCATCACTCCGACTCAAATGCCTGCAATACGGCGACTTGACCAACAGTCCTCTCTCAAAGTCGCTCAACTGCTCGTATTGTGCGCGGATCCGACGTCGAGGCAATCTCACACTCGGTGGAGGTTAATGCAATCGCAATCCGCTGTCATAATTGTTCCTGCGTGCGAGCTTTGCGCTTCATATACCCTCCTCGATGCGCGGTACCCGTCCGTGCATCGAGGAGGGTATATGTGAAGCGCAAAGCATCGTCAAGGAATAAGGTTCAAGAACTGTGGCTGGCCACCATTCTTTCATTGGTCGTTATTTTTTAATCATTTGCACATTCAGCCCTGAGGTACTTGCATACGGAGTTTCATCAGGATCAGCGACTTCTCGTGGTGCTTCATTTTTTTGCAAAGAATGTAAATTGGTTAATAGTGAATAAATATTATAAGCCTAGTTTTAGCGGTGTATGAAAGTAGTGCAGAAACATGGCTATCGAAATATTCATTACTAATTAACAACACAACCAATTTTACTGTTAACTAGTAGGTATACTTTTAACATCAGTGTGCTTCAAGCCCAGGTCTCCGGTATGCACGGTCAGTTGGAGCATCAGGGTAACTGGAGCGGACGCCCCGCGCTTTCAGGGGTCCCGCAGTTTTGGAAATAAGAACGAAATAATTTTTCGTAGAATATATACATATGTATTATTATTATTACTTTTTAAGTTTTGGTGCGCGAGGCACTTAAAAATATTTTTCATTGTTTTGTTTCCAATCCCCCTACCTTCAAATAGGTTATTTTCGCCCTTCGTCGTACACATACTGAGATTTGCAGATATCAAACAATAATTGTAACTACCTTAATCTTTTCTTCATTTACAAAACAGCAAATTAAATTTGATCATTTTGTAGCTCCCTACTTTCATATACAGTATTTAACAATTTATGTGTAAACCAGGTACTTAAGTTTAAAAAAGTAAAAAGAAGAACAAGAAAGTTGTTTTGGGGTTATAAACCGATGAGCCATTGCATTATGACCACCTACCTAATAAGCTGTATGACCCTCTTTTGCCGGCAAAACAGCGGCCACTCGGCAAGGCATCGATTCGATGAGGTGGCGATAGGTATCCGGGGGTATCTGGTACCATAATGTCAACAGCAGGTCCTCCAGTTCCCGTATATTTTGGGGTGGTGGTGATTTAGCGCGAACCCGCTTTTCCAAGTTGAAACACAAATGTTCGATTGGGTTTATGTCAGGTGAATTTGGAGGCGAGGGCATTAACAGAAAGACCTCAGCATCTTCCTCGGATCACTCATTGACGACTCTGGCAGTGTGGCAAGGCGTATTATCCTGTTGGTAATGGCATCACCAGCAAAGAAGACAGTTGCCATGAATGGGTGAACTTGGTCCGCAACGATGTTCAGGGTGGCACGGCGTATGCACGGATTGTGCTATTGATATGATGGGGCCTAAAGTCTCCCAAGAAAACGTCGCCCACAGAATAAAACTGCTGTCGCCGTCCTGCTTCCGCCCAACAGTGCATCCAGGTGCCATAGCCTCCGTTGGTAATCGGCGTATCCGGGCTCGGCCGTCTACGTGATACACCAGAAATCCTGATTCGTCAGACGAGGCCACTCTCTTCCAGTTATCTGTTTAATCTATATTATTTTGAGCCCATGCGTTGTTGGCAATGGCGTGCAGTGAGCATGGGGACGCGGTTAAATCATCGGCTACGCAGGCCCATGCGCAGAAAGCTGTGATGAACTGTGTACTGTGACACATTGTCCTGATCACCACTTTTGTAGCTGAGGGGGATTTGTCGTACTGTGGCCCTGCGGTCGCTGTGAACAATGCGTCTCCACTCCCCTCTGGCATCAATGAGCTGCGGGCGACGATTCGTCGTTTGGCCATCTATGCACCACTTTTGATATGTACTCACTACAGCGGCACGTGAACAAGCCGCACCGTTTCCGGGATCGCAGTTCCGAGGCACCGTGTCATCACAATTTGTCCTTTATCAAACTCCGATGAATCGGAAGCTTTTCCCATTCTGACTCCGGTCCTCGAGTTGTATATATACTGCTCTGTGAACTTCTCCTGCGCCACTGTTCGGTCTCCAGGCGGGCCTATTTCTGTAGGCTTGGGGTGGTCATAATGTAATGCCTCATCGGCGTATATAAGGCCAGTTGTTCAATGAATTTAAAAACAGTACTGTAAATTAAAAAAAAAAGAGAGATTTTCATATATGAGCGCGTATAAAATTATAAATAAAAAGTCATTGATTTGTCAGTTACTCCACCTTGCATCAATAATCAATCACCCAGGGGCGTACTGATAGCTCCTGCAACCCCCGCAGTGCGGGGGGGGGGGCTTATGTATAATGAATTCAGCTTTCTTCTAAGCTTCTTCTAATGGTTGTTGTGTTGTTAATTATATCATGAATAAACTTTCCTGCTAGTAGTGTAGTAATAATAATGAACAAGCTTTTTAACTGCTAGTAATGTTGTAGTAGTAATTAAGATGAAAAAGTCTTATGCTGGTTGTTAATAATAACAACTAATGAAATAAACCTAACAGCCAGACAGAGATCTGACAAAACTATGAACTGAGAAAGACGTACTTACAACAAATTCTTTATTTAGGGAAACTCCTGGTATTATCCAACATACACTTCACACAGCACAATAATGACGAAGAACCTAATCACATAAACGAAGCTCTCCTTACGCATATAACCAAAGCTCTCTCCATATAAACAAAAGCTCTCTACGCACATAAACAAAAAGCTCTCCTAGGTATCGTTGAATGCGCCTATTTATACTGGCTACCACCACGTCATGACTTACACTCACTGCCAGATCTCATTCAGCGGGAGAAATAACATCTCGTTCAGTAAGAAGATAATTTACATAGGAAAATAAAATAACCAGAGATAGTAAAATCAAAAGGAAAGTGAATCTAGAGTATACGTTACACATGGTTGAAAGGCAAGGGCGTCGCCAAGGGGATGCCAGTGTGGGCTTGAGCTAGGTATCCCAGATACATTGCAAAAAAATACGGGACACTTATGACTGAGGGTGAAAGTTTAGTATGCACATCCATCACATATGCGTCTTACAAAATGATTCTAACTATTCTTATTAATCAATCAGTCGTGGTCACTCTTGCAATATTTTTCTGAAGAATGAATATCACTTAAAAATTGTTTGTTTTTAAAAATCGTGTCATGAAAAGCTACACAATCCTCATTGAAGAATGATTTTACAATAAGCATTCATTTTGCAGACAATTTGTTTTTCTCATCAGTCCACAGTGCGTTCATGCGAGAAAATAATCTTTCGACACACGCATTTGTTCCAAAGATACACATAACGAACTCCACCACTTTCTTTAAATTTGACAGTTCTCCTTCAACATTTTTTAAGAGGTCCACCCAGACTTCATCTAAATGTTTGGATTTCAACATGTCCATCACTTCACTATCTTCTTTGAACTTCAGAGCTGCATCCACCAGGTGTTGAGGTCACGCGCCCTACCCTCCCCCGATATCAATCTGCCACGGCTGTGCTTGCCTACGTAATGAGAGCATTGACCACAGTTAGACGTGGGAGATAGCGTCGAGTGACATAACAGTCAGCTTGGGGGAAGCTTGGCGTGCAGGTTAAAAAATATGTTTGTGAAAGAATAGAAATTGTAACTCATTGATTTTGTTTTTCAGTCTTGAACTCTAAAATACAGGACAAAAAGCTGTCCTGAAGAGTTTTCTCGGGACAACGGGACGCATTAGCCAAAAATGGGACGATCCCGTATTTTACGGGACGTCTGGGATCTCTAACTTGAGCCCACCCTGAAATTTGTCTTACCCACCCTGCCGCCCACCCAGTTTAAAATGTGCCATTTTTCAATATATTTAGCTTTAAAATATAATCTGCACTTTTCCAAGTAATAAGTCTTGTGTTTTCTTTTATCCATGTAGCCTTACGTATTTCCCCTTAGGAAGTGCGCATTCATAGTGCCATAAAAATTCAATTGTTCTCCACTCTTCCAATTCCTTAGTTTAAGCCACTTTTTCAGGTTTGTATAGCCAGGGGGCAAATGAGGAGGGTGGACAGAAATTCCCCGAAGGAGTCGCTACTAAATGCTCTGCTTGTTTTCTTTACAAAAGAGGGTATTCCAACAAGGAAAGTGGAGTCTAAAGCTGCACTAATGCGCTTAAGATTGGCCTGGGACAATGAAAATACAGACAGTGGCCGACCACTGCTTTATAGGAGAGAAGTGCAAGGCAAAGTCGCTGGCTGGAACGAAGGAAGCTAAGGAGGGGAGAGGTATTGTGTCTGCGTGGCACGACGTTAAAATATGATTTAAATAAACAAAGACGACATTTTCTTTTAAATAAATTGCTCAAGTACAGTAAGAACTATTTTCGTAATCAAAATACAAAAATTTTGAAAAACAATTTAAGACGATGAATTCAGAGCAAGCAAAAAAACTGAAGGCGCCATTCTACCAACCCTTGTATTAGTATCTCTCACGTAACTAGTTAGATCCGTGCATGTATGTGTGTCCAGGTGGAGGGGGTAGGGATTGCACGAATTCCTTTGTAGCCGGTAGTGAAGAGAATTATAGCCGTCCCGGTGGCGCAATGGGCTAAGTGCTGGCTGCTGGCTTATGACCATTCGTCCGAGAAGAGTCTGGGTTCAAATCCCGGTGTGCCATGGATGTTGTGTTTGTCTTACGGCACGGACTCTCTCCCTTTCCTGGGATCAGTGACCTCAAATTAAGGATGTGCGATTGCTTATACGCCATTGAGTTGCTCACAATGGTCGTTAAACCTTAAATAAAAAAAAACGAAAAAAAAAAAAAACCCATTGAAAATTTGTTCTTTCAGTGTTTCGTAGAAAAAGAAAAAGTTTCTATCAGGCTTGCCCCAGCAAAAATAATGCTCACCCATCTTGATTTCGAAGTCTAACGACGTTCCTGCTAAAACGGCCTCCAGCCTGAGGAGAAAGATTTTACAAACTTTTTTGAGGAAACTTTGTATAAAATTGGTTAAAAAATAGCCAAGGATTAAGGCAGCTTTAAGAAAAAACAAGCATTTTTTTTTCTTAGTAAATACGTAAAATCTTAAAAAATTATTTTCGTTGCTTTAGTTCATAAAACCTGGATGACGGGAAAGCCGCTATTCAAAAGAACTTGAGGCCCCTTGTAATAGCCCTTGCTATTACAAGGGGCCTTAAGTTCACAGCCCTTGCAATAGTTTTTTTTTTTTTTGATTGGAGGTTTAACGACCACCGTGAGCAACTCAATGGGCTATAAGCAGTCGCCCGTCCCTAATTTAGGGTCACTGGTTCCAGGGAAGGGAGAGAGCCAGTGCCGTAAGACAAACACAACATCCATGCCTGACCGGGATTCGAACCCGGACCGACCCCTTACGGACGAATGATCAGAGGCCAGCGCCTTAGACCACTGCGCCACCGGGGCGGCTGCAATAGTTTATATGCAGGTATGTAAACAAGAGAATGAAAAAACAATATCAGTTCAATGAGCGAAATTTTTATACCAATGAGGATAAGGTGTTATGTTTTACAGTTGTTTGCACTCAACTACTCATCCTTCCGAATATAATTACCGTGAAAGGTGTTCTTCGCGGGAGCGGAAAATCAGACACCTGTGTCATTTTTTTTATAACAGACTATATAAAAATATGAGAGTTATTTTCTAGTACTCACAGTGAAATTTTGGTCTGGGGCCTTGCAAAAATGCCATCCGGTCCTTTCAGTATGTTATTGTTCGTTTGGGTATTTAGCGATCACAGTAAGCTACTCGATGGGATATAAAAAGGCGTCCGTCCCTAATTTAGGGCCTGTGGTTCCATTCTAGGGAAGGGAAAGAGCCAGTGCCGTAAGACAAACACATCATCCATGACTCGTACCCATCTCGGACGAATGGTCAGCAGCCAGTACTTAGTACTGTATGTAATAATTTTGTTCTTGGACATCAGTAAAAGAAACAAATAAATAAATCAGAAATTTTATGGTTATACAGTTTGCTAATTACTTTTTATAAACGTAACCAATATTACTGTGAATATACATATAATTCACGTTTATAAATGCATATTTAGCTGCAGAATTTACCCTTCAGTCATTAACATCCAGCTCCAAAACTAGATTCAACGGAATTCCCAGAATATTACGTGTCAGTCCGTCTTTCTGTAGTCATTCCATTGTCAAACTGCTTAGCCAGATATATTAATCATACAGCCATGATGATTTACAGAGGCAAACTTGTTAACGTACTGTCATTATCAATTTCCCAAAATTGAAAGCAGGGAAGAAAAATAGAAGAAAGTGAAGAAAAAGGAGGCACAAGAAATAATTAGTTTTAGTAAAATAACTCGGACAGAAAATCTATCAAATGAATCCAAGATTTTGTCAGATCAGTGAATTCACTTTGAAATAATAAGATAAAATGCCGCCCAAAAGAAAATAATAATTATAATAACTAAAAATAAGTGGCATCAAAGAAAAAGAAGCTCCCTGATGGCGTAGTGATCTAAACGCTGGCTTCTGTCCATTTGTCCGAGATGGGTGCAGGTTCGGATCCCGGTGAGGTGTGGATGCTATGTTTGTTTTACGGCACTGGGTCTCTTTCTTTCCTGGAACTAGTTCTCTAAATTGGGGACTGGCTATTTTGTAGATTGTTAATCATATTCTACGACTTTTCAACTATTACGAAATCAAAGTTGTTATACAGGATGTAATATGAAACAGCTCCCAAGTTTGATGTAAAGTGAAGTAGAAGGATGAATTAGTAAATTACACTGCTGGCCACCAAAAATGCAACACCAAGAAGGACACGAAATAACAAAGCCAGATTTACTGGACACATAACAACAGGTACAAAGATGAAACGATTGAGCTTACAGGCCCGTGCGACTTCCGGAACACTTAGACATCAATAGTTCGTGTGGCCCTCATGGCTGGCAATAACGGCCGCTACATCGAACAAAAGAGGCTTTCGATGTGGGCTTGGGGTATGTCGGTCCAGGCTGCTTCCACACGTTGCCACAGTTCATCAGGCGTAGCCGCGGGTGGTGCTTGACGGGCCACTCGGTTGCCCATCAGCGACCAGACGTGTTCGATGGGCGACATATCGGGAGAACAGGCGGGCCACGGCAGCAGTGACACCTGGTGGGTCGAGAAGAATTGTTGCACGATGCGTGCCACGTGCGGGAGCGCATTCTCCTGCTGAAACGTGGTCGCTGGTAGGTCCTGTAGGTAAGGGAGGACTACAAGCTCCAAAACGTCGGAGATGTAGCGGTGGCTGTTGAGTGTACCGGCGATGCGTACCAGAGGGGTGCGGGTGTCATATCCAATTGCGCCCAAAACCATAACTCCAGGTGACGGACCGGTATGGCGATGCCTAATGCAGGCGTCATACACTATCTCGCCGCGGTGCCGCCACACGCGGTTCCGAACATCCTGGTGTTGCAGGCAGAAGCGGGATTCGTCGGAGAAGACAATGTCGTGCCATTCCGTAGTCCAGGTGCGTCGTTCAACGGACCACTGCCGCGGCACTTGGTGTAACGTCAATGGTAATTGGAGCAATGGGCGCCGTGCGACAAGTCGCCGCTATTGCAGACGACGTCGAGCGGTACATGCTGACGCAGGTTGTTGCGCAACACGCCCTAATTCCTGCGCTAACGTTTGTGATGGGGCGGTGCGAGCCGTTAATGCCCGCCGCACAACATGCCGGTCTTCTCGTTCGGTGGTGTGCCGCGGCTGCGGCAATCACTGACGTCGGTCCGTCCGTCCCTCCTGCACCCACCGAATCCATACTCGCCTCACTGTGGCTGGATGTCGTCCAACATGGGCGCCGCTGTCTCGGTACGATAAACCGCTGTCGCGATAAGCCACTATTCGTCCTCTGTCGAACTCCGAAACGTGCTGGAATGACTGCCGTATTCTCCGACGTGGCATCAGGAAGCTTCCCACGCACAGGTCCGGCCGCACAACACACTTCCACTACGTACACCCCGCCTTCTGTGCACCCTTCTTATAGTGCTTCTCGGTGGCGTGCTGGGCGCACATGATTTCGATATGCCCTGCAATGCTAATCATTTGCATGTCCTCTCGCGGGCGACGCGTGCTGCGAATTTCAGGCCAATCAGATGCTTCCTTCTTGGTGTTGCATTTCGGGTGGCCAGCAGTGCATATGTATAGTCATGTGTATCACGTAACATTTTTAGCGTTTTAGACAAGGAGATTTTTTTTTTGATTGGAGGTTTAACGACCACCGTGAGCAACTCAATGGGCTATAAGCAGTCGCCCGTCCCTAATTTAGGGTCACTGGTTCCAGGGAAGGGAGAGAGCCAGTGCCGTAAGACAAACACAACATCCATGCCAGACCGGGATTCGAACCCGGACCCCTTACGGACGAACGATCAGAGGCCAGCGCCTTAGACCACTGCGCCACCGGGGCGGCCAAGGAAATTAGAACAAGATATCTGGGGATGCCCTTGTCAATGGAGCAGGGGGTACTGATAGCCCCCGCAACTCCTGCAGTGCGGCGGGGGGAGTAGGGCTTGTGGTTTAAATGGCTAAATGGCCTTTAGCCTCATCAGAAAGATTTAACAATTTTTTTTTTTGCTGAAACTCCGCATGAAACTTGTTAAAGAAAAAGCCAACAATTAAGGCAGCTGTGAATGAAGTATTATTTGCCGCCCCGGTGGAGCAGTGATCTAAGCGATGGCCTCTGATCATTCGTCCGAAAGGGGTCCGAGTTTGAATCCCGGTGAGGCATGGATGATGTGTTTGTCTTACGGTACTGACTCTCCCTTCCCTGGAACCAGTGACTCTAAATTAGGGACGGACGATTGCTTATAGACCGTTGAGTTGCTCACGGTGGTCGTTAAACCTCCAATAATTAAAAAAGAAGTATTAAAAAGGAAAGCGATTTTTTTCAGTAAATAAGTAAAATCTTTAGAAATTACTTTCGTTGCTTCAGTTCGTAAAAACTGAATGACTGGAATGCAGCTGCATTATTCACGAGGACTTGAGGCCGCTTTTCACAGCCCTTGCAGTTTCTATGCATGTATGTTAACAAGAGAATATGAAAGAAATATCAGTTCAATGAGTGGAATTTTATACCAATGTACATAAGGTGTTATGTATTACAGTTGTTTGCCCATAACTGCGCATATTTCAGAATAAAATAAACTAAAATGTGTTCTTCGCATTTCGCGAGGAACGAAAAATCAGAGACCTTTGTCATTTTTTTTCATATAATTGAGACAAAAGATTTTTTTTTACTATGTGTAAAACATTGTGGTGTTATGTCAAGTGTGTTTCTTATATTCCAGAGTATATAATTTAAGTATTTTTACGTTTTTGGGCTACAGTTCTTAATCGTTACTTAGTTATTTGCTTATTTATATTGCGACATTTCGTATACATCTGAAAGCCGCCCCGGTGGCGCAGTGGTCTAAGGCGTTGGCCTCTGATCATTCGTCCGAAGGGGTCCGGGTTCGAATCCCGGTGAGGCATGGATGTTATGTTTGTCTTACGGCACTGGCTCTCTCCCTTCCCTGGAACCAGTGACCCTAAATTAGGGACGGGCGACTGCTTATAGCCCATTGAGTTGCTCACGGTGGTCGTTAAACCTCCAATCAAAAAAAAAAAAAAAAATACATCTGAAAAGTCATTAGAGACTGTCACACGACAGTGGTGTGCAATCGTGTGGCATTTCTAAGAAGATGACCTTAGTTCTTCAAAATAATAAATTTTGCACGATATGATTAAGTTTGACCTAAGTGTTTTGTAGTAATTTGTATCGCTATAAAACCAGGGCAATCATTTAAAATGCAACTTACACATTTGTGTTTCACGCAATAATGCGGAATAATTTTGATTTTAAGAAAAATACTCGTAGGTTCCAAAGAATTTGATTTATTAAAATACTCGTAAAGCCTAGTGAATAATACGGGTTAAAAGTTTCAGTAAGTGAAAGCTAATGGATTTTCACAAAAGAGCCTCGAAAATGTTTTTGCTGGTAGGAGGGCCCTGAGTTTTTCCGGTACACCACTGGAGCAGTACTTCTTTGCGTGAAGCCTATAACCGCGAGCGGAGGACATTAAAGTGTGGAAAAGGTGGTTTTTAAGGCTATTGCAATGCATTTTGTGTTGGCTGAATTGCATTATTTGGTCGTCAATGTTTCTTTTTTGCGTCGCCATTTGCTTCCGATGTGTGAGAAAATGCTGGATTTATAAAATGCTTCATTATTTTGAGGCACCTTCCCATTTCTAATTGAAATTGAAATTCATGAAACGTTAGTGCGTATTGAAAACAAAACATGACGTTAAAATTGAAAACTTGACTCGTGTATGAAGCATAATTCATTCCAGTTTGATATTAACACGATTTCTGCAACCCAATACCATGCAATTCAAAAATACACAGCTGAAACTGCATGGACATCATGCAAACAACATCAAAATTCCCACACTTTGTGGCTTCACGGTTAAGAGACCCTGGACATCTCCAGAAGTTTTATTCTGACCTCCTTGGTTGTATAGTAATAAAAGATTTTGTTTTGCCAGCAGCTTCGCCATGAGTTTCCTGGTCCTGGGTATGACGAATTGCGTAAAACCCCAGTTAAAACGAACCAGTCATCACGAAAACCAGAAAAGTACAATCAAATAATAATAACAATAATAATAAAACAGATTTAATATACAGTTTCTTGTAACGAAACTTTTCTAGGCCAGGAGGAACAGTTAGAAATTTATCAGAATAAGCGAAGTTAAATATTACTTAATCTTAATTTTACTGCAAAGTAACGAGAAATAATTTCAATTAATTACATAGCGACAGGACGCTTGAGATTTTTCTTAATATTAAAATGCTTTAGTAAATGGCATAAATTGTGTTCTTGAAGTACCGAAAATAGACTTTTTAGCATCTACACCAATACAAATTTGCAGAGCTTCACCAACGCGACGAGAGATGACTGGTTTCTACATTCACTTCATTAGAAGATGAAGCTGGGCATTATATCTAAGCTAACCAGAAGTCTCCAATTCTTGAGGGCAGTCCTCGAATTTAGTTTACTGTCCCCGAAAATGCTTGATGCCTTTGGGGACGCAAATTGTCCTTAAATTTTGATGTTTGTCCTCAAGTGGCCTCGAATTTACACTTCCTCATTGGCTTGTCAGATTTCTAATGAAAGATGTTCTTAAAAGTAGTTTTAGTTGTACTAGTTTTCCTACATGCTTCTGAAAACAAATTTTGCTTATTTTTGTTTTTCTTCTTTCCGAGTTTAACGACCACCGCGAGCAACTCAGAGGATTATAAGCAGTCACCGGTCTCTAATTTAGAGACATACTTTCTAGGGAAGGGAGAGAGCAAGTGCTGTAAGACAAACACATCACCCATGCCTCATTCGGAACTCCAATCCTTGCCAACTTGTACGAATCATCGTCAGTGACCAGCACTAAGATACTGCACCATTGGCACGGTCAAATATCGACTGCACTTGCTTTGAGTTCCTCGAAGAACTTTGACAAAATGAAAAATTCGCCAGGCAATTACTTTGGTGTGCAGCTTGATTTTAATTTGGCACATACACCTAAGGTAAAGCATTTTACTTTTGCTAATATGTTCTCCTCATCATAGTTCTACTTTGTCAATAAAAATTACCAACATTCTACAAGATATATCCTTTTAAGACACAAATTTCCATATGCAAATCACACTTATTGAAGCAATGCAGTTTTGTGACAAAAATATTTGCATATTTATATTGAATACGTATGTATCCCCAAACGAACTGCCGATTTGAGGACGCCACGGCCTTTTGTCCTCAAATCAGTGTTCCAATATCTGGTCACCTTAATTATATCGGGTAATTCGTATTTCCAGTGAACAGCTTTTCTTGCTGGTGCCAGTCAGTTGTATCACGATTCACATGATCTGGCATTTTAGCACAAAATAGTCAGGGCCTCTGACAAATGCCACATATAGAGTATCTTCCAAATAAGCTTTAGTGACGTTTTCTATTTTTTTTTTTTTGATTGGAGGTTTAACGACCACCGTGAGCAACTCAATGGGCTATAAGCAGTCGCCCGTCACTAATTTAGGGTCACTGGTTCCAGGGAAGGGAAAAAGCCAGTTCCGTAAGACAAACACAACATCCATGCCTCACCGGGATTCAAACCCGGAACCCTTACGGACGAATGATCAGAGGCCATCGCTTAGACCACTGCGCCACCGCGGCTTTTCTATTTTGAAAAGCATTAAGAACTTTGCGAATTCTTTCTAACAGTAAATAGAAACATTATGCGCTACCCTGGTGGCAGCAGTGCCAAACGTTGGATTCTAATCATTCGTCCGAGCGGGTCCAGGTTCGAATCCGGGTTAAGCATGGATAGTGTGTTTATCTTAGCAACAACCCACCGACATCCATGGTACCCAATTAGGAGCGAGCGATTGCTCATTTAGTGGCACAAGGTGGTTATTAAACTTCAAATTAAATAAACACCCACGCAAGAAGAAACAAAATGTCTTCTCCTGAATAAGCCACTTTTTGTGAAGGGATTTTTACCAAATTTGCACAACTCTTAAACCCAACAATTAATGAAATCCAGCAGTTTAGTATATCCAAAAGAAATCACTTCTGAATTTGTTCTTGCTAGCAAAAGTTGGAAGACGGAAGAATATGTCTCTTATATCGATCAGAGGCATTTTGTGCATACAAAAATTGCGTATCTCAGATTTAATTTTTTTTTTTTTTTTTAGTTTGGGGTTTTTTTTTTTTTGATTGGAGGTTTAACGACCACCGTGAGCAACTCAATGGGCTATAAGCAGTCGCCCGTCCCTAATTTAGGGTCACTGGTTCCAGGGAAGGGAGAGAGCCAGTGCCGTAAGACAAACACAACATCCATGCCTCACCGGGATTCGAACCCGGACCCCTTTCGGACGAATGATCAGAGGCCAACGCCTTAGACCACTGCGCCACCGGGGCGGCATTTGGGGGTTTTACGATTACCATAAGCAACTCAGTGGGATATAAGCAGTTGACCGTCCCTAATTTAGGGTCACTGGTTCCGGGGAGGATAGAGCGCCGTGGGATAGGCACACCACCTTCATCCGCGCCAACTCGGACGAATGGTTAGAAACCAGCGCTTAGATAACTGCACCACCGAGACATTGAGCTATTTGGAAAATCATACAGAATATAATCAGACTGTGAAAAAGTAAATTTTGTAACTGCCTTTTTATCGCACGAGAAGAAAGAAATAGTACAAATACAATATTATTATGAGTTCAGTTTATTTGCATGGGATTTAACGACCACCGTGAGCTACTCAAGTTATAAGAAGTCGCTCGTCCCTAATTTAGGACCAATGGTTCCAGGGAAGAGACAGAGCCAGTGCCTCAAGACAAACACAACACCCATGCCTCATCGGAATTCGAACCCATCGGACGAATGGTCAGAAGCCAGCGCTTAGACCACTGCGCCACCGGGCCGGCCAATTCGAGTTTAGATGACTCATCCTTTGTTAAATTATGTTCCATGGAAACTTCTGTCAACAACTCACATTCACGCCGCAAAAATAATCCAAGGTAAATTTCTAGGCCGCCCCGGTGGCGCAGTGGTCTATGCGATGGCTTCTGATCATTCGTCCGAAAGGGGCCCGGGTTCGAATCCCGGTGAGGCATGGATGTTGTTTGTCTTACGGCACTGGCTCTCTCCCTTCCCTGGAACCAGTGACCCTAAATTAGGGACGGGCGACTGCTTATAGCCCATTGAGTTGCTCACGGTGGTCGTTAAACCTCCAATCAAAAAAAAATAAATTCTGGCATAAATAAGCTCTCCCCTTCCATTAGGACTTTATTATGAAATTTTCTAATAAAATACGTATTGTGGGAATATTTATTAAAGGTATTAGTATTTGTGTAACACTGACTTGGAAAGTAATGTCCGATGACGACGTACTTGAAGTCGAAGCCTCGGCCACAGCGCACGTTGGCCACTGAGATAGCACAGCACACCGGAATGACATCGGCAGATAGGTAGCTCAAGCCTCAAAAGGCGAAGAGTGTAAGCGCCGGCCAACATGGACAAGGAGCACATCCATTTTCTTTATTGGAGGTTTAACGACCACCGTGAGCAACTCAATGGGCTATAAGCAGTCGCCCGTCCCTAATTTAGGGTCACTGGTTCCAGGGAAGGGAGAGAGCCAGTGCCGTAAGACAAACACAACATCCATGCCTCACCGGGATTCGAACCCGGACCCCGTTCGGACGAATGATCAGAGGCCATCGCTTAGACTACTGCGCCACCGGGGCGGCCATCCGCCATTGCACGCTGCATAAGTTTCGACGCGGTAGCACCCTCGCAAGTGCTGTAAAGAACAATACCAGTGTGTACCCCAATGCCGTATCGCATCGTCAGTGCTGTCATTGGTTTGAACGGTTTCGTGGGGGAAATTTTGACTTGTCTAATCCTTCCAAAGCCGGAAAACCCGCAACAGTAGATATGGACATGCTATAGACCTTAGTGGAGACCGACGCACGTGTAACCACATGAAATTTGGCCAAACAGCTGGGAAGTACCCACACGAGCATTATCACATGTCTGGGAAGGCGCGCAAGAGAAATTTGGGTACCCCATCAACTCTCAGTTGATCAGAAAGCAAATCACAGGAGTGCATGCGGTTCACTGCTTGCGCGTGACCAAGTTGAACTGCACTGCTACAGGTGACGAGAAATAGGTCCTGTATGACAACGTCAGCGCTCGTAAACAGTGGTTGGACCCAAAATAGCCCATGCCGACCCCCAAAACCGGCTTATATCCACGTAAGGCATTGCTGTCTGTTTGGTGGAATATGCGGGGTGTCATGTTTTTGAGCTGCCGAGCAACAAACACCACTATCACCGTCTATATGTACTGCCGTCAGCTCGACGATCTGCATGCATCGCTCACGTCTAAAAGACCAGTACTGCTGAGCCGCAAGGACGCCCTCCTACAGCAGGGTGGAGCGAAACCTCACATAGCACTGGTGACCTATCACAAGATCAAGTACATGGACTGGGAGCTGATGCCCCACACAGCCTATTACTCAGACATTGCCCCAATCAACTACCACGTTTTCCAATCGTTACCGCATTTCCTGGACGGACAGCGGTTCACCAACCGGGACGATGTCGAACGCGCACTTACTTGCTTCTTTGCGTCCAAGTCGTCACCATTCTACAAGAAAACAGCTGTCCAGACGATGGGAGCAAGTCGTAGCAAACAATCGTGATTGGACTGATCTGTACTTGTACATACGGTAATTAACACTTTTCTGTTGCCTTGCATTTGCAGGCATTACTTTTTTCCAACCCAATACACACTAAAAGGTCAATCTATAGCACCCCTCCCCATAACGTGTGGACCTACGTTTCGCCCTCACAACCGCAGCAGTACGTCGTTGCATGAATTCTACCAGTTGTTGGAAACGTTCTGGTGGTACTGCGGTCCATGAATCCAGGGCAACCGTATATAAACCTCCGAGAATTACCGTTGGTGTATTTGAGGTACAAACGCATCACTCCACTACCTACCTCGTTCCACACATGCTCAACTAAGTTCAAATCCGGAGAATGAGAGGGTTATTGGAGAATTGTGAACTTGCTAGCATGCCCCTCCAGCCAATACTTCGCCAAATCGGAACAATGAGACATGGCGTCGTCTTGTTGAAACCTATACGAAAGGATAACCACGAACGGGTGTAGACGGTGACGAATACGTCAACATAAACTTGTGCGGCGATAATTGTCTCAGTAGGTACAAGTGGTCCTAAAGAGGCCCACGTAAACACGTCCCAGCACATTACACCTCCTTCACTGGCCTGGGCTGGGGTCCATGGCCTCGTGTGGACTACGCTATATACGCACCCTTCCGTCAATGTCTTGTAGGAACCTCGATTCGTCTGTCCAAGTTTTGTTTCCAGTCTTCCGCGATCTCCAGTGGAGATATTCCTTCGCTTACTGCAACCTCACAGCCTGATGTGCGGTGATGTGGGCGTCGGCTGCTATAGCCCAACCGCGCCCTTAAACC
Organism: Macrothele yani; assembly: GCA_039090855.1. NCBI lineage: Eukaryota > Metazoa > Arthropoda > Arachnida > Araneae > Macrothelidae > Macrothele > Macrothele yani. Next base: position 4,680,478 of record CM076990.1, read on the forward strand.
TGCGAAGGTGCCCTGTCATTGAATGCAGCGTTATTCCCTTCATTGACTGTGTGGCTGCATTCCGACGCAACGATTCAGCATAGGAGCTCACCTCGAACATCAACGATTCGTTTATGTATGGTCACATTTCCCCCGGCCGCTTCCGCATGTAGTCCCGGTATACACGTGCAACGGAAATTCCAGAGTTTTTCAGTTGCAGAGATGGACACTCCATCTTCTTCGCACCAATTCTCTGCCCACTGTCGAACTCTCACTTCTACATGTTTACTCATCACAGTCGTGATGCTATTCAGCAGGTAGGTATCTGACTTCTTTATAGCCCTCAGGGTGTTTGGACTGGCTGCGTTATAGTGGCTAAGCAAAGCAAATTTGTGGACCGATGAGGTCTGTATAATAAATGGTGTTTTCAATGAATGCATTCCGTGTTGAGCTTCAGGCGGCATACATATTTTCTATTTTGTTTCTTCGAGAAAATATTTTTAGTTGCGCACCTCTCTCAAGTTTCTAAGCAAGTGCAATTATTAGCTGAAGCAGTGGACCACAGTTTTATGCTTTTTTTTCCTACTGGGTTTAACGGTTCCTATGAGCATCTATAAGAAATCGGCCATGCCAAATTTAGAATCCCAGTTCTAGGAAAGGGACAGAAACAGAGTAACGGAAAAACCTGCACAGCATCTACTTCCAGTCCTGGAATCAAAGGCAAATGCAGAAAAGTCGAAAGCCCGACCTTATACTACTCGACCACAGACTAAGTTCTGAGCTGTGGTGCTCAATGGCAGGAACACGCATCCGACAGGCGTTCAACTCTGCTATTTTCGGTGCCGTGGTCTTATGCTTCCATAGTACATACCATACTAACGTTAGTCTATTCCTATCTGGCATCTTCGTATAGCGTTCACAATTTGCAGACGTCGTCTTTAAGATAGGTAGATTTGAGTTGCTCACGGTGGTCGTTAAACCCCCAATTAAAAAAAGAAAAAGGTAGTCATAGCCTTCGATACAGTTCCTCGCGTTACACGCATTTCTGCCACTCTAGTTACTGAAGCTCCTGAAAGACGCGCACTAATGATCATGACTTTTTTGAGGTCACTGAGACGATATTGTCGACAATTGCTCCCAAAGAAGTTTCTTTTTTTTTTTTTTAATTGGAGGTTTTACGACCACCATGAGCAACTCAATGGGCTATAAGCAGTCGCCCGTCCCTAATTTAGGGTCACTGGTTCCAGGGAAGGGAGAGAGCCAGTGCCGTAAGACAAACACAACATCCATGCCTCACCGGGATTCGAACCCGGACCCCTTTCGGACGAATGATCAGAGGCCATCGCTTAGACCACTGCGCCACCGGGGCGGCCCAAAGAAGTTTCACCTGCGACTGTTGCACTACTTGACGGCCACTATATTGCACCCCTTTATATACCTCATATCCCCGAGATATGCAAATGGCGCATTGAAGACACTCCAGTCGCAATGAGTGTTTCCATTATTGGGGGTGGGTTCACGACGACCATAAGCAACTTTATGGGCTACAAGCAGTCGGCGGTCCCTACTTTAAGGTCACTGGTTCCAGGGAAGGGAGAGAGCCAGTGCAGTAAGACAAACACAACATCCATGCCTCACTGGGATTCTAACCCCGACTCATCTTGGACAGTCAGAGCTTAGAGCACTGCGCCACTTTGAGATCAGTCTCATATCATCAGCAGACTTGCCAGCGCAGAAAAATTTAGTTATTACTATGAGCAACTCCAAGGGATATAAGCAGTCGCTCGTCACTAATTTAGAGCTACTGGCTTTACGAAGGAGGAGACAGCCAACTCCCTAGGACACACTACCCATATCTCATCCGACCATTCGGACACTACGCTTATTGCGCAGTCACGATGTGGTCCAGGAACGCTGAATAACTAGATCGTAGCAATATGCAACCAAATAAAATATGAGGGCGCGAAGAGAAGAATCGCTCATGTGATGGAAGACGCTGAGTTCTCTCATTCTAAGTTTAATCCCTGTCACAGAGGTTGTCAGTTAGGATTCAAATAATACATATTTGATGGGCAGTGCTCTAAAAAATGTTGCTTTGCTGTATAGGAAACATGGTTGGCTTACACAATTCTGCATTCAGCCAACTGCTGAACGAATTGATTTACTGATAACTGGCATTCAGCATACGGTGTAGTATGGGCTCGTAGAAGTATCAACAAAAAAGGATGGACAGTTCCCATGCTGTGGTGATAGGAGGGAAAGCATATTACCAGATGCTGTCCCTCATTTCAAGATTGCAACTCTGCTAGGGTCAACAATGAGAATGCTGATAGCTACTCTTGACAGATATGGGGGAGGAGGAGATCGACTGTGTAGAATGACATATCCAAGAGTAGAACATTAACCCACATCTCACCTGAGATGTAAATCTGCGTTCTAACGCGAGATTAACTATTCCCCCTCCCAAAAAACTGAGATTTCTGTTCTAAATTACAACCCTTGATACCTCCACAAACGAGCCTAGTAACTACTTTAGCTTTTACAGAGCATCATAGTATGAGTTTCTTTGTACTGGGGTTATACAGCAGGTGCGAACTTTAGCAAGGGAGCAAAAATTCTGATCTCACGAATCAACAGTGGTTGTCAGTGCGACTTATAGCATTAGTTGCTAATGGAGGTCGTTAAACTCTAAATCAAACAAAAATCTTGGATGTGGACATTCAGCGTTCTCCTATGCCAGAGTTAAATAACACTTATTATTGACCAGTTGAAGTTGCCACAAAAGAATTGTGCAAAGAGATAAATTTGATGCTAAAAACTGCAGTATTATGGAAGCTCAGAACTGGAAACAATTTTACACAAAATGCTGTCTAAACAGATTGCGTAGTGCAACCCTCTCCCGGAATTATGGAATAAAATTTTGATCATATAATAAAAATGACGAAGATTTGTACACAGGTGGTATTCACTGCTACATGACTGGATAGAGTTCTCCTTAAAGGAGGTATGTGTCAGCCTCTTTATAATAATTCCAATTCACCACTTTACATTTATATTGTACGAGTAAAACATTGGCTGAACGTTATTTAAGAACCAAAATTTAAAAACATAAGTGACATTACACATCCCCCTCCCCCACTACTAAGAGTCTAAATCAGAAAGTTATCCAATCCAGTAAATGCATTATCAAACGTTTGCTACATGTATGGTAGAACATCGATTACATAAATGCAATCACAGATTTCAAACCCCTATGCTTTAAAATTGGTGGTTGCATTGTCTCAGAGTGTTGCCAATAAAGACATATGCACTAATTACTTGTTTTGGGGTAAGCAGAAATGAAAACATTTTCCATTTTTGAAAACATAATTCCAGTTATGCCATTACTTATTTTCACAACTGCTTAAAAAGGCAAATTTTCACATTACGGAATTCCTCTTCATATTTATAGGAAAACAATAATTCAAGATTGATCCTAGCACAAACATGAGCTGACAAAATAACTAAATCTATTAAAATTGCCACAATCAAGCACTGCATTAAGAACTGGTTTACTGAATAATTTAATATTTTATTAAAAAAACTTGCAATTTTATTACCACAAAATGCTTTAGCATTAATTACATAATGATTTAGGGAGTCCTCACTCCCCATGCTGAAGACAAAATATCAAATGACTTAATATACGTATTAACTTCTGCATGTATGAAAACAATCACCATTTACTAATGGTCAATAGTTCACTACATGGCGATGCTATCAAAAATCATGTGCATGTAAATACTCCCCTTCTACAAATTTTCTAAGCAGTGAATATTTTCTAAACTTTTGGTTCACATGAATGAACTTTTTCCATACACAGTGAACATGCCCTACCAATTAGAAAAAGACACTGAAATGTTAAAGAAACAAAACAAAAATTAATTAAAAAATTTATTAAATATCCCTATATAAAAGGGTTATATAATTTTTCTTCACATCTGTTGGTATAGAAACAGTTATGCCAACCATAATTGGAACTTAAACACCATAAGTTAATATTATAACACAAAGGATCAATTCATTCACAAGAGAAACTTCCATGATTTGAGCATAACATGTTGGCAAAATAATAAAATTAATAATAAATGCTACAACTATACAGGCAATAAATACTGCTGAAATGCAAAATGCGCCATCATTAAATTCAACCTAGGCACTGTCTGTAAATGAATAACAATTACTTTTAGTTAAGAAACGGCACCATTGAAAGCACACAGGACAAAACACTGCAGCTTGTTTTGCAATATCTTAGAAACTTTGAAGTTTTACATTAAAATACAGAGCAATGGGGAAATTAATTATGCACTTCCTAGTGCAGATATCCCCAAATCCAGGAATTTGAAGTTCAAGAGAAGGTCAAAGCCATTCAAGATTTCACATATTTTAGCAAAATATAAGTAACATTAGAATTCTCTAATCTGATCATATTGACAGGCTAAACAACAGCACTTTAATATACTTATCATATTCACTTTAAAACATATTTTCTCTTAATTGTGACACCTAGAAATCCACAAATATTATGCTCCCCACCTCCCTGTGACAGTTAAGAAAACAAATGCTGTAGTGCCTTGCCTGTATGAAAAGGTCAGCTTGGATAATGCAGCATATATGTACACTCACTATATACACATATGGCAGAATACTGATGAGTTGAGATAATAATTCATTTCAACTGAAACTTGACAGCACATAGTCATAATACATAAGCACAAAATGCTTTGTACTTAGTTTCTAAATGCAACAAAGTATACAGAAACTTTGTGTTAATAAAAAAAAAAAAGTCATATGAGCAATTTAGCTATGTGTACTACGAGAACTTGAGAGATTTTACCCACAGGACAAAACCAACATCACTCAACAAGAAAAAGAAGTTTAGTTGGAGAAGTTAAAGGGAAAAATAAACATCTGCCAAAGGGCATTCCACATGAGGCAAACTGGAATTGTATGCATCAACATAAATTTAGAGTTAAAATATATGCTGATACATGCTTTCTACCATTAAGCACATTTAAAATTACTACGAATTAAATTATGATTGAAAAGCAAAATGAGAAAACTGCAGATTGGAAAGTAAAATGAGAGAACTGCGGATTGCTGCTAGGCAGAGGTTTACAGAAACACTAACAGGCTACTGGAAGTAAAATGGCAGCACAATGGCCAACACAGTTAGCAGTTGACTACAGATGGGCAACAGTATAACAAACAGCTGAACCACTGGTTTCCAGAAAATAAATAAACTAAGGGGGATATGGAAGGCACAAATCAGACATGCTCAGCTGAGGAATTTTTCATGGAGTGATATACCCCCCCTTCTGATCTCAGCTTTAATAAATCCTACCCTATCCTCTTTCATGCTAAAGCTGATTGCTGCTGGGATTTAAGTTTAGAATATCTGCCTTCACAGTTCTGAAACTGCACTACTTTTCTGCATATTACTATGTAGAGCTTTATTCTGTTTACATTAATAAATAAAAAAAGAACATGCTTTTTTGAGTGAAAAAGTCCCCCCCCTTTTTGTCCAAGTCTGTTCCTTGGCATTTTTATAATCTAAAAATGAACTTTGGGCAACAGTTTAAAGTTTGCATCACCATTTTTTAAAGAAGAAATAAAGAGGCAATTTTTTATTTGTTGGAAATTTTTTGTGGGCATAAAATTTCAAGCTCACTGGTTCAGACACATTGAGTTGAACAACAGTATCATAACAGATCTTGTTTGGAACTAAACTGCAAAGTAGTTAGTACAAAAGAAATCTACCTTTCTTAAACAATTTCAGACCTCCATTTTTTTTAAAATTCATATTCCAATCTCAGAACCTTGCACAAACAATGGCAATAGTCTACTGAAATAACACATAAAATACAGCTATTATTTTACATCGCTTTTCTAAGCACTAACTTGTTTAAAAAAATCATTGCAGACATCTAATAAACTTGATACTTTATACGTTTTATTTAGAATTCTTACTGTGCAGCACGTTAATTCAACTAAATCACACAGAAGAATGTTTACAGGTGTCTGCCTGAACTTTAGTTGTATTTGTGGATAATATATACATGTAGCACTGAACTTTGATCACAAAACAATATATGACACTTTTCCTGTTAAGTTTTTTTCAAGTCATTTACAATGTTGTGAGTGCATTCTGTTGCTTTTAGGACATGCATAGTTATTATATGAAATAGCTCAGAACTGAAGCTTTTGCTAATCACAAACTACTTGTTTTGGCACCTTTCATTTTGTATATTTAATTTTGTACTCTTCATTTGGAATTTCTCCATCCTGAAATGGAGTTATGTGATCGACTGAGATGCTCGTTTTAGCAAATAATTTCACCCACAGATATTACTACCAAGCAGAATCCTTACTCCCTCTCTCCCCCTTGAGAAAATAAAGCATGGGCTTAAAAAAGATGCATATATATTTATGGGCAATGTCTGCCAAACAGGGCTGCTTACTTTGCCAGTCTGTTTTGGGCAAAGTCTACAATGCACGTATAGTGTTCTCCCTTGATACACAGTCGAGTCACATTATTGTGACCACCTCCTACTTTTGACGTCAACAGTGCATAGTCAATGAAAGAAGGCACGTGTCGTGAGCTGGCTTGGAGGGTATATAAGGTGTGCTGTAGGCAATCTGAAAACATATCACTCGTTGCTGTCATAAATAATGGGAACAATTTATCTGATTTGCAAAAAGGAATGATTATCGGCTTTCAGGCAAAGGGTGTCAGTATTTCTGAAACAGCACAGTTTGTGAACTGTTTGTGTGCTGCTGTGGTTAAAAGGAATTGCGATTGGAGAAATGGCACCACTGTGAATAAGCGATGTGGAAACTGAGGAGCACCACGTGCCATTGATGTGAGAGGTGAACGTCTGCTTCGAAGGTGCGCGAGGGCCGATCGACACGCTGCAGGCGAGCAACTCACTGGCCAAATGAATCAGGGGGCTAACAGAAGTGGGTCTAAAAGACAGTTCAGCAAACCCTGCTGCTTATGGGGCTCCGATGCAGACGGATGGTCACTGCACTTATGCTAACGAAGGTGCATCGACAGAAAAGACTTACATTTGCATGGGAGTATCGGAATCTGACCACCACTGACTGGAAAAGGATTGCTTTCTCCAATGAGTCACTTTTCTGCTTTATCAAATGGATGGATGTTGGCATATAAGGCGAGAAACATCGCAAAACAATCTTCAACCACTGTGGAAGAACACAAGCTGGTGAGGGCAGCGTTATGGCCTGGAGAATGTTTTCATGGCATTCTCTGGGTGCACTCATACCCGTGGAAGTCACTATGGACCAAATTCATTATGAATCCATCCTTGCAGACCACATAAACCCATACATGTTGATTGTCTTTCCTGGGGTGGATGGGATCTTCTAGCACGACAATGCGATGTGTCACACAGCTAGAAATGTCAGAGAGTGGTTGGAAGAGCACGATGAAGACTTCAAAGTACTTCCCTGGCCCCCTAATGCCCCCAGACTTAAACCCAATTGAGCATCTGTGGGACCACCTCGATCGTGTTGTTCGCTCTACGGATCCTCCACCACGCACCTGTCAGACGTACTGTAGTCAACATGGCTAAACATACCTGTGAACACCTTCCAGCACCTTATTGAGTCACTCCCAGCCCGTCTAGCTGCTGTTCGTGCTGCACACAGTGGTTATTCTGGATATTAGCTGGTGGTCACAATAATGTGACTCGACCATGTATTTTTCACAGCTGGGTGGCGAACCGTTCCCCAGTTAAGAAAAAAACAAAAGATGTTTTGCTTAAAATTATTATACTTATTAAACATCTTTAGCGGTATGGCAGGAATCAATGTAACATAACATGATAAACAACATTAGAAAATTGCACATAAATGATAAAGAAGAGTACTTACGAATAAATCATATTCAACACAGATATCAGCTAGTTTTCATCAACATTTATGGTATTCGTGGGAATAAGTTTTCCATAAAGGAAATTTAGCTGGGCAGCAGAAGAAATAAGGTGGGTGGGCTGCCTAGTAAAAAGGCTCTAGGGAGGAAACTAATGTAACAATGCAGAATTTGCCTGGATCCAAAACAGCAATGCTCGCAATGTCCACCTTATGTTGGGTTCAGTTTCCAACTTTACTAGTTTAAACGGAGTGTTATCCACAGTGCATACATAAGTAACAGCACTGCAAAGAAAAATATTGCCATAATTTCACATCACAGAAGAGATGGTTTTTACAAAATTTGAATCAAAAGTATTGTTTTCTCTCCCACACATTCTCAAAATGAGTTCCTGAAATGAAGTGTAAGGATTTTATTTCTAACATGTTTCACATTTTGAACTCTCCCTCAAAGCTGCTAACAATTGAACAGTCCATTTTTAGTTCATAGAGATATATGAAAAGTGTAGGCAAATAAAGATGCTTTTCTAAAATATACAAATGTGTTAGGGAAATTATTTTTATATGTTCAAATGCTACAATTCAACACCTTCATAAATAAATGATGGGCAAGGGAATAAAATAAGCATACAATCTTAACTATGGTGAAACTTAAATTATATTTAAGTTTCACCATAGTTAAGATAGTTAGTTTCACCATTATATTCACATGGATTTATTCGAAACTTGCTTTTCTTTTTTTAACAATTACCACACTTTCTTCTAATATATAGATAACAATTTGATAGTGAAATTCTTATGAAATTTGTCTTTTCTGGATGACTTTATGCTACAGTTACCCAACTCAAAAGGGCAAAGTAAAATCATTGCCCAATTGGATTTGTGTTAATTAAGTTCACGCTGTCACATGCATCTTAGAATTTGCCCAACACAGACTTGCAGAGAGGAAATTGCCTGATATGGCCCATAACTACTCATATGTATATATATAGATCCTTTCTGAAGTTACTCTGTGGCAAATACCAAAAGAGAGAGAAGGAAGGAACATCACTTTTAAAGCATTTTCAGATTTAAAACTTAAGACTTTTTAAATGGATATTTAAAATATATCTAACTTTTAAACATTTTTAAGGTTAGCTTCATAGCCAACCACAAGCCTAGTCCTGAAAGAAACATACAGTAGATTCAGGGTAACAGGATAATCAGGACAAGAACACTTTGGCTCAATTAAGCAGCTGTTCCAATTATGGGAAGCTTTAGCCTAAAGAGCTAATTTGGGATGTTCAAGAATTGTTCCAAATAAACAGCTACCTTGATTAACTGGAATCTACCACATTTCAAACATAAACTTAAGTGTCAAATTTCTCATACTCAAAAATAAAGAACTTCAAAGACTCCACTGCAACTGAGCTACAAATGTAACTGCAACAAGTAGAACTTATAGGAGAAGGGGTAGGGGTGGCTGAAGTAGAACAATTAAAAGATGGGTTGTTCGGTGGCTCATGAAGTACGTGCAATATTTATGTTTTGTGTATATGCCTTATGGACATCTGATATATATACTATTGAATTAGAACCCTTATAAAAGCTGTGAGGGTATTTAATTACTTGCATTGCAAGCCAAACAACTTACTGTCAGCAGCAAAGTAATTATAAAGTGCATTGGTGAAGGGGACATGATATCTTCTTATGCCTAAAATTGTAGCACCATAGCTTTTAAAAACACAGTGTGTCAACTTTCTGTAAAAGTTACATTATGAGATGTCTTACATCCATATAAGTACTTAATAACCATACTGATGCAAGGCTGTGTGGCATTTTAATCAAGGAATTATGTGTACTTCATTTTCTTTCACTATTCTGAAGTTTTATAAGAAGTGACAATGATACTGCAAACCAAATTAAGCAGAACTTAATGAACAACAGTTTGAAACCTCATGGAAATTAACATTAAAATTTCCACACATATGATAATTGACAGGGTATTACTTCAAGCACAGAAAAAGCACCAATAATTGATATCCAATAGGATACCCTCTAAAAAATTTGTGATTTCTAGAGATAGTCTAACACTAGCCACAAATACAGTGATTATAAAGCATAAAACACATGGAACTACTAATAACTTGCAAACCAATTTAAGTCACATATCTCATTTTGACACTGAATGTATTGCTATTGCTGATTGAGTTCACAAAACAGGCACATACAACACACAAAATGTTCAGGACATAACAGGACAGTGCGTGATGATCATTCATGCTATGTATTGTTGAAATTTGTGGAGTGATGCTATGTCATTCAACACCATTTTAAGATGTAAAATATAACTGTGATATGAGTATGTATAACGGTTTAACAAAACAAAGAAGTCTATGAAAAGCACCATACACAACCTATTTCAAGAATTCTGGACTCTACTGATGGAACAACAAACCTGCTGTGGTATGTCCTAATTTCTAGATCCATTTTGCTTGACTACTTTCTATGAAAGTTATATGAAGGAACAGAATTAAGTCATTAACCACCACATCCTATGTTGTGATTGTAAATGAACTGCACAAAAACTTTACCACGGAAATAAAACAGGATGCTGGAGGACTAGCTGTATGTTTCTGAAAAAGTGTCATGCCTGCATGTACAAACAGGAGAAAGGAAGCCACTTGGAACACTTGCAGTAAACCTGATATGAGAACAGAAACAAACTATACTCAACTAAAAATGGTTAGTGAACATCTTTATGTGTTCAAAAGTTATAAATAGTTTCGTTGGTATTGGAACTTGATATCCGTTCTGTATTACTTAGGTCAGCTCACTTCAGATAAATAAAATACAGGGTATCCATAAATGAAGTATACAACTTCAGTATGCTATTGAAAAACAAACTACAATAACAACTTAAACTTCTAATGTCAAAACACATGGTAACTATAAAAGTTTCTTTTAAAGTATCAGTATCTCTCCATGTGTGCTCCGTTGGTTGCTCGCAGGATGTCTAAACAATAGTCCAATTCCACCCATGTACACTGCAGAATGTCAAGAGTAACAAGGAAGAAGGCTGCAGTAATGCGTTCTTTGAGCTCAGTAATAGATGTAACCTTTTTCTTGTACACAATGTCCTAAATAAAGTCCAACAGAAAAAATCACATGGGGTAATATCAGGAGAATAGGGTGGCCATGCAGTTGGAACCCCATGTCCAATCCAATGCCATGGAAAATGGTGGTCTAAAGATCGAGATTTTTCATTACATGAGACACCTGGCACCATCTATCACCTGACTTAACAAGCTTTAACACTCACCATGTCTCTTGACATTTAAAGTCAGCTTTTTTTCTATCATATTTGTTTAATAACATACTGAAGTTGTATACTTCATTTACAGACAACATGTATTTTAAGCTGCATCTTCAGCATAACTTGCTAGTGAAAACTCTGAGTGGGAGTACAGTTGCACTGACACTATTCAGAAAAGAAAATTTTCCGCTAAATCATCATCAGAATGCACTTAACATGCCAAATGTATTCTAATGATTCAAGCATAAAATGTTTCAACCACTTGAAAATGAATGCGTAATGTGATCATACTGCTACAACGCTTGTACGAATATCAAAACAAGCACTTTTAATACCTTTGCTCCATGATAGAATAACTTTTAAGTTTCTCCAGATGGATGACTATCATCTGGAGAAACTTAAAAATTGTTTTATCATTCAGCCAGTATAATAAAAAAACAAAAAACAACTGAAACTTAAAAATTCTCTTACCATTTTTATGTGTTGCAAATACTGTCCCTCTCTCTTTTTTTGAACATAATTTACAAGTGAAACAAAAATGGTAGGCTGTCACAATTTTAGATTATTTTAACACATGCCATTTCCTAGGCATAACACAACCTTAGAACAAATTAAAACATGCACCATATATCTAGCCACTTAAGAATCATGACACAAAACATGTCTTACAGTTAAAATGTTATGCTCAGTGAAAAACTGACCACTGTAGTCATACTAAAGATAACTAAAAATGAAAATAAATTGAAAATCAATAAATGCAACAAATATTACTAACCCACGCTAAACTTATTTTTTATTGAGCATTGAAATGGTCAAGGTCTTTTAAAAATTCTTTAAATCACACCACCTTAGCTCTATGGATTAAAGCTAACGTTCTAGGCAGTAATTTGAGAGCTACTGGCATAACTGAGTTAGTAAGATTCCTCTGCGAGTACATGACTGTGTTTGAGAGGATACACAGAGAATAAAAAGAAGATAGATGTATTTTACGTATCTAATGTGGCTGTCATTAGAAGTTTACATTAGTAAAGGAATATTCACAAATTACCCAGAACATGTTACAGTATAAAACCTCTTAAATCATATGGCTCATTGCATACTTTCAATGGTGCGCAACATGATAGAAGGAACTACACTTCTAATACCGCATTTGGCAGTGGCTAACAGATTACTCCTTACCACTAACAAGCCATATTATGTAGAAAGTTCATGACCAATATGTTGGTTTGCTCAAAGATGTAACTAGAGAAGCAACAAAAATTTATGTAATTCAATCAGCAAAACCTAGGATTTAATAAAAAAAATCTTTGCAAATATCATTGTTTTTCTAAATTTGATATACTGCAGTCATGGAAATACTTGAGCACACAAATGGACTAATTTTTCAGTATTGTAAAAAAAAAAAAAAAAATTCAGAAATAAAGCAACACTGCACTTCTTGAAAACATGTTTCCTGTTTCTGTCCATGAAAGAGACATAACAATACAAATGTATGTTTTATGCCTGAAATATCCCAGTGAGGGAACCACTTAATAAATCCCTTATGAACAGCTGATAAACATAGGATTCAGAACACCATTGAAGTCCATTTTGATTGGACTGTAAGTAACATGAGTGAGGGCACTTCAAGGTTTAATCAGTCTTTTTTGTTTTCTTTAAAGAACAATATCTGCACAAGAAAGACCACAAAATTTATTGTGTATGAGGAGAATGCATTTCTTAACTTGTCCCTCAGACATCCCTGTGCTCTCCATATTTGTATACTACAAGCACTTTAAGATGAGAAAGAAAACCAGTAGGCTCTGTCACATGCAAATGTGTATATTCAATAAAACAATTATTTTTTAAGTGTGTGAACATGTTACAAACTAAATACAGTAGAACTTGGTTAATTTGTATCCAAAGGGAAAAAAATAAAATTTGAATTAACCAAAAATTCAAATTACCAGAAAGTATTTATTCATAATTACAACTGCAAGGAAATTTTTTAACTTTGAATTATCCACAAATTCGATTTAACCAAGTTCAAATTACATAAGTTACACTGTATATGTTGTGTACAGCTGAGAACACTCACGAACATTTAGCAACTATGAATATTCACTGCATTACAATAAAGCTCTTGGAGAAACAGATGAATAAACATGTGATCTTGTACTGAAAATGTGTATCCAACTGGCTAATTCGTTGATAACCTCTTACTTGAAACTCACTATGCTGTATAGTGGACTAAATGGCCTGGGCAAATGCCCCAAGGGAAGAGAGCAGGCTTCTTTATGACAGGAGGATTGGCATGCCTTACAAAACATGGTGTGTATTTGATGGCAGTGGGTTGTGAACTGGGGGCTCTCCAGCACCAATTTGAGTGCACACACTTACTGTTAAGAAACTATCACTGTTGGTCCCAAAGATGTTAGCATTCAACTAAGAGGCACAATATATTTCTATGTCAAGTAAATGCCAAAACTACACTGAATTGCACAGAAACATGTTTCTGTAGTGCATAATGACATGTTACTTGACATGGCTGTGACTCATCTCTAAAACAGAGATATGCTGTGGAATGATGTATTAAGTGGTCCCTTAATTCCAGGTAGATGATGTACTCCAGGGAGTGTCCTGAAATTCAAAGCACTGCCTTCTGCTGGCAACAACACAAAGTTATTTGGAATGCAAAATGGGCAATTATGTTGACTTTCAGACATTTGCTACATGCCCTCATAGAAAATTTGATATAGAATAAGAAAAAGGGGCAATATACGGTGATAATAATAAATCCCAGACAGTTTTTTAACGAATTTCTGTAAATACTCAGGACTTTCAGCAGTTTGTTGATTTACGTAATACTGTAAACTATTACATGCATAGACATTAGAACCAATTTTCAAGTTAAACAGCAAAAATCAGGCTTTAAAAATGATAACAAAAACTTACTACCTAAATTTCATTTGTAAAATTATGCATTTACACCAGATTTGCATAGTTCATTTATTTTTACTATGTGCCTTTGTATTTTCCCAAGAACTAATTATAAAAGGCTTTTTATTTGAGCATTTTACCATAAATAGTTCAGGACATGTTTTATTTCCAAGCATAATAAATTTAAATATCCCCAAATTAAATCCAACTCCAGAGTCACTTTGGCAGAATGTTAACCTTGTGTTCACAAGTTAAGACAAGTTGAAACAGGGCTGTCGACCTAAGATTAAGCACCACACTACTCGTAAAATATGCCGAGATATTTTAATTATCTTGGCACATTTTTTTGAGCAACTTTATGGGCTATAAGCAGTTACATGTTTTTAAGTTAGGGTCATTGGCTTAAGGGAGGGGTGAGAGCCAGTGCCATATGACAAACACACCACCCATGCCTTAATTGGAACTAGAGCCCAAGCCCAACTCAGATAACCAGCCAGAAACTTGCAAATCTGACCACTTGGCCACCAAGCATATAGGCATGATTGTAGATGACATTAGAAGGGTGGGTTAGGAACCACACAACACAATCAGAGAGGAGCAGATACAAAATTACTTCCACTAAGAGTTTTACCATAGAACTAAAATTTTATACAAAGCCAGGGCTTGACAAATATGTTCCAGATCTAGGAGCGAGCTCCTAAAATTTAGACTCCAGGTAAAACGAAGTCAAATTTCAAAGAATAATGCATGGTGATTATGATGGAACGAGAAGTGACAAAGTATATTTGGTGTGACACACACACACACACATACACATTTTTCTTTTTACTCAAACTACTTATTGCAAAATAAAGTTCAATATGCTCCATGATTTTCTTTTCCCATTCTTCCAGTTGCTGCTCTCAAAAAATAAAATAAAATAAAATTTTAGATTTTGATTTTATTAAAACACAATTTGTGGAAGTCAGATATCATACATATTAATTCATAGCATCACGATTTCCTTCATATAATCTTCAGACCACAAGATCCAGAAAAAAATTCCTTCGTAGATCCGTGGCGGTGTGTAATCAATCCATAGACAGTGAAAAAATGTGTATATGACACATAATCCGTAGATTGTCAAATTCTGAGATTTTTTTTTTTTATGTCGTATATAATCCTTGGTGTCGTATTTGTAGACCATGAAATTCAGAAGAAAAAGATTGTCATATAATCCGCAACTGTCATGTTGATCTGTAACGTTGTTTCTGACAGAAAAAATGATGATTTACAGGATGGCTGACCCAGAAGTCCAAAATAGTAAGAAACAAACAATTGTTGTATTAAAAAACCAACTGTCATTTTTAAGTATTTTTCCGTAACTTTTAAAAAGTAAATAAAGAACTAAAATTCCAGGCTTTTGCAGCATTTCCATAGTTTATTAGTTAGACTTAAAAGATCTGCAGAAATTACAGCAATCCACAAAATGGCTCTTTTCTAAACATTTCAACTGAATAGTGAACAAACACCACAACTAATATGATTAGCATAGCAAAATGATTACATGCCATGGAATAGCTCTGTGGGCTTCTCACAAAATGTAGGCTTACGTGGGTGCAAATAGTACTGCCTTCGTTGCATCATATTTTCTGTCAGAATGCTCGTAAGTAAAAAATTGTATATAGATAGAGGACTGACTGCAAAGAGGTTGAAAGAATATCTATCTCTGTGCTGTGCTACATTTTTTTCTGCTCCCACATTTTCAGCCCTTTTCCAATACCACCACCACTCTTGATAAATCCCAGACAGTTTTTTAACGAATTTCTGAAAATACTTAGGACAGCAAATTTTTTAATTACCAGTGTATTAAAAAAATTTACAACTTTTTAACAAATAATTCGCAGATTATATAACAGAAATCCCAGTATTTACTGCAAATAACAAAATCTGAAGTAAAAAAAAAATTCAGGCACCAGTGCCGGTTTTCTTGGTGCCTGGGATTTGTAGAGCCCTGTACAAAACAATGTTCAAATCTAGCTTCTTTTAAGGCAGCAAGAACTTGGTGCAAAGCAAGTGACTTTTTAATTAGCCAATGTTAGAATAAAAGAGAGGGACATCATATTTCAAAAAGAAAAGAAAAGCATATGAATTCAGTTGCAAAACAAAACAACACTGCAGAAACATTTTTTTTCTGTTGAGGTTTGTAGTATGAATTAAAATGTCATCTTTACTCTGTTTTGCAAGTTTTTTTAGGGGGGAGGATGCAAATGGATTAGATGCAGCTCCAAAATATTACATATAACATTGTTCCAGTACAATTTTTTTAGGTTTACCCAGAATTTTTGAAAGATGAGTTGTAATGTTCCATTCTTGGTGACGTTTATTCAAGCTAAAACAATGAAAAGTAAAATTTGATTCAACTGCAATCATCTGAAAGTTAAAATTTCAATTAGGTTAAAACTAAGCAGATTTGAAAATCGATGTACTTGCATGGTATTTCAAATTCAACTGAAGAGAATTCAATTGAAGAGAATAAAACCAAACAGTGCAAGTGGAAGGTGAACTGCTTAACTATTTGTGTGGGAGCTTCTTCAATACAAATAAGTTAATCACAACATATTAGGTGTACAAATAAGTTTTAAACTGTTTTAAGACAACACAACATGTAATTTGAGAGAAAACAACAATACCTTTACGAAACAAAATATGCACCATCATTATCTATCACCTTCCGCCATTGGTCGGGCAGCTGACAGATTCCAGCCATGAAAAATACTTTGTTGTGTGACGCGATAAAGTCTTCAAACCCATTTTTTGCACTTCATCACATGTCCGGAACCGCACAGCAGGCAAACCATGTTGCATTGATCGCAACAAATGATAGTCTGAAGAGGCTATGTCTGGACTATATGCCAGATGCTCCAAAACTTTCTAGCCAAGCGTCAATAACGCTTCCTTGACCGATTTTGCGACATAGCATTGTCATGCAGTAATTTCACGGGACGCAATCCTTTGCCTGTGAATGAGCGTTTCCCACAGATTTCCTGGTTCAATCGCAATTGTTGCTTGTAGCTATCAGCAGTAACAGTTTGAACCTGTTCCAATAGTTCATAATAGAGCACACCCTTCATATCTCACCAGACGAATAGCAGAACTTTCTTGGAGTGAATATTGCGTTTCAGTGTCTAAGTCGCTGCTTCATCAGGATCTATCCAGTGTTTTTTGCGTTTGGAATTGTCGTATCATATCCACTTTTCATCACCCATAACGATTTTCCACAGGAAAGACTTTTTGTGTTGTTTATTCAACAAATTCAAACACTTCATGACACACTCATCCTTGCTCCTCTGGCTCAGGTCATGTGGCATCCATTTTCCTTCCTTCTGAATCTTTCCCATTGCACGTAAATGACTGGAAATGGTTTGTTGAGTTATCCCCAGTTGTCTTTCTGTGTTTGAAATGAATCTTCATCCAGCAATGCTTGCAGTTCCTCATGTGCAACCTTCTGTGGGGCGCCGCTACGTCCTCGATCGCTAACATCAAAATCACCTGCTTTAAACTGTCTAAACCAAAACTCACATGTGCTTTTCAATACAATATTCTCCCCCTGAACAGAACAGATCGATGCACATGCTTTTACAGCACTTTTTCCTTGATGAAATTTGTAACGAATGCAGTGTCGAATAAATGCAGTATCGCTTGCCATCTTTCACCTACCGATGTGTAAGTGCGTTTGACTGTTGGGCAAACTTCTGTGTCACATTTTATACACTGGACCAGTTACGGTCACATGACAACAAAGCGGGGAATGTCGGATATATAAATTAGTGTTATATGTCACACAAAAAACGATTTAAAACTTATTTCTATACCTAATACTGAGGTGGTTTAGACGTGTTTCATATTGAGGTAAGGGGAGGACTACCTACACAGAATATATTCTGTGGTGCTGAACTATGACAATCCTTGAACAATGTAAAACAAAGATTTTGTACAATTAGCCATTAATGATGAAACTTTCTCAGAAAATTTTACTTGGCCATGATATGATGCTATGACAAAACATTGACTCAAATTATAAAACAAACTTCACAGTATTTCCTCTCGATATGTCCTCCTTTAGTGCCTTACATAAATGGAATTTGTACATTTCCTTTTATTAAATTATTTCTGGAATGTATTAACATGAAGATTCATTAAAAACTTACTTGTGGTTGTTACCTTTATCAAAAAGAGTGATGTAGCACTTGTTGTGAATGCCACTGTCTATAGAGCAAAATCACAGTCACCAGTTCCAAGTTATTATTTCCCAAAATATGCTTAATAATCCAATGGCCGTGTTGCAGTTTCATCCAAGAAGTCACTATCGCACCTTGAAAAATGAAGGAACTTCATTTAAAATAGAGCATAAATTGAATTTAAGAAGTAAAAGGGGTGTCAAGCTAAAAATTAAAACTGTTGGACAAACTTCTGCAAACTTTCAGATTTTTGCAGGTAGAAGTTACAAAACAGGCAAAAGTGAAAAACTAGTAACCTATCAATCAGGAAACACTTGATGGACACGTGGCCACTCAAAGACATTCAGACTCGTGAGGACCTTCAACCAGCCAAGACCATCATTGGTGAACTCCAATAAAGCCCTGAAGATCAGCACAGGGCAAAGTGCTCGAAATACATTGGCCATTAGTCTTACTGTTGTTCGTTTTCGGGCTGCTACCTCCTAAGATTTTAACTTTTCTTTTTGAAATTTTTTTAACCTACTGTCTTTTAAAATACACTGCTGGACAATTGCTAAGGACGGATGACAATAGCAACGATAGCAACCATAAAATGGAAGGCAGGAAAATGTGGAAATTAGCATAAGTGCGGGATACAGTAAGACGTGTTGCGCGTATGCAAATTTTGGATTGCCGAACTTGTTCATGACGTCATAGCGCTGATAAGAGATATAAAGGATTTGACGCGTATTGACCGTTGTTGTTCAAACGCAAAGTTGAAAGGGAAAGAATAAATTGACGAACTTGCAATTTTCAGTATGTTTTCCTCGACATCACCTAGATGATTTTACGCGTGGCCGTATTATTGGCAAGATTGAAGAAGGGAGAAAAATAACAGATGTTGCCAGGGAGTTCGACGTCAGCCACAGTGCTGTTTCAAGGCTTTGGAAATCATTTCAAACAAATGGAGAGTGTAGCAAACGTCACGGGGGAGGTCGTGTTCGCAGTACGACACCTGCAGAAGATCGGTACATAGTGCTATCAACAAAAAGACACTGGCGCAGCACAGCTAGTGAGGTAGCAAATCAGTTTATGGCTGCTACTGGCAAGCGGATCTTCCGAAAAACTGTCGCCAGACGTTTGCATGAAGGATGACTATACGCCCGCCGTCCTGTTGTGTGCATCCCATTGTCCAGACGTCACCGTACCGCCCGTTTGCAATGGTGCCATCAACATCGCAATTGGACTGATAACGACTGGTCTGCTGTCCTCTTCTCAGATGAGAGTAGATACAGTCTATCGTCTGATTGTCGACAACAACTGATCTGGCGTGATAGTGGTACTACATATTGTCTAGCAAACATACAGGAAAGGGACCAATATCCGACATGTAGTGTCATGGTATGGGCTGGCATCATGATCAATGGCCGTACGTCACTCTATGTGCTTCCAACTGGGACTATGACTGGCCAACAATACATTAATGATGTTCTGCTACCTCATGTTCCGTGGTGCTGTCGGTGATAGATTCATTTTCATGGACGACAACGCAACATGTCATCGAACAGTCGCTGTCCAGGAGTGTCTTGAGAGCGAGGATATTCAACGCCTCGTATGGCCAGCACGTTCTCCAGATCTGAATCCCATTGAAAATGTGTGGGATGCTTTGGGGAGGAGTCTTGCTGGTTGCCAATGCCCTCCAATAAACAAGGACACCCTCATCCGTGCACTGACAGAGGAATGGGATAAATTACCCCAACAGCTGCTTGATAATGTTGTGCAAAGCATGACACGTGTGGAAGCTTGCATCGCCCTCCAGGGTGGCCATATCCTGTATTGACATCTTACGCCGGAACTCCTGCGGACGGTAATTGCATTTTTTTCACATTTACGTATTCTGCATAAAATGGCCTGTTTGTTCCTTGAATACGTTCCAAAGCCTTCTGGATTTCAGAGCACAATAAATTGTCTTTCTTGTAATGTCCTGGCATTCTGACATTATTTTATTTCACTTGGCATCCAACCACACTTACTTTTTTATGCGCTATATAGCCGCTTATGATCCGTCCTTAGCAATTGTCCAGCAGTGTAGTTTAAGAACTGAATTTAACCAAGTTCTCTCATTTTTCAAGGTGCAATAGCAACTTCTTGGATGAAACTGCAATGCAGCCATCAGTTTATCAGGCATATTATTGGGAAATAATAGTGTAAACTGGTAAACAAGATTTTATTGTTCCACACACAATGTTACACTGGTGCAAGATGAAGGAAATTCTTGGGTTCTTGTTTTTCAAGAAGAAATATCTTACTCTCTGCTTTTTCTATATCCTCTCTGCTTCTTCTATGTTTCCAATCTGGTCCAGTTACCACTGTAGTTGACTTTATAGGAAAGAAAACAACAACAACTGATCTGAAAAATAACTTTACCAATTACCTGTCAGCATAATTTATTATTGGTAAATGAAACTTGTGAATTTGCAGTCGTTGGTGGTGCAATGGATAGCATGCTCGAACGGTAATCGGGAGTGCGGGTTCGATTCCAGCTCCACGGCGATGAAATTTTGAAGTTTTCTGATGTGATTATAATTCACGTGTGAAACAGTAATTACAGTCAATTTAGCGATGTCTGATTGCTGTGTTGATTATCATAATAGGTAAATGAATTCAACCTGAGACAATAATTGGAATATTAAAAAACAAATTCATTTTAGTTGAACTTCACATGTTGATCATAATATTAGCTTCTTACAATTTTTACAAAGGGTTTTTATGAGTCAGCTGATCTTTGACATCAATCTTTTCCCTGCTTGAGTCCTATATACTTTGGAGTAAATTTTAAAAATGAATCAATTTCAAAATTATCAAAACATCTTTATAAGAGTGACTCATTTTCAAAATCAGACCGACTTCAATGTTTTGAGATGGTTATGGCATACCATTCTAGCTAGATCTGCCAAACCACATACGAAAAAATGAATTTTTAAATACCTGTAGAAACTCCTGTGAATTCTTCCATGACTAAGGGAAAATCACATCTATGGTCACTAACCATAATTCAAGAGTGGATCTTTTCTACACTCCAGTTACCTGAATCACATTACAAAACGCAGATTGCTGGTCACTTTGATGCAATGAAAAAACATTAGAAAGATACATTATATAGGTAAAGAGGTACTCCCCTGTTCAATTAAAAAAATTGCAGTATACAAAACTCTACTGTGAGCTTTATTAATAGTATGCTAACAAACCTAATACAATAAGAATAAGACACTTTAAAGCAAGTTGGGCTTTATACAAAAATGCCTGACTTCCAGTTGTGCTCATTCTACTTATTGAGAATTTTCCAACAAAATGAAGAACTTGATGCCCATTATTTTCATGTGCAATAGAAACAAAGATTATTTAATTTCCATGGTACTTGTAACTGATGCCTTTTGCCACAGCACATGTTTGCAACAGCTGTACTAAGGAAATCATTGCACCTGCTTAGATTAGATACAAAGTAAAAAATCATTTGTAAAAAAAAAAAAACTTACTCAAAAAGTTTTAACAGAAAAAAAAGAAGGGGGGGATCAGTTAAAATTATCCCACTAATTTTAACTCGCTCCTTTAAACTAGGGAAATTGTGACTGTTGAGAAAATAAGAAGAAATCATTCAAATGCCCATTACTTTACCGTAGAGAGACTGATGGAAAACAGAATTTATTGCATGAAACAGCAATTTGCTGACATGCTCTGAGATGTGTATTGTTTTGGTACTATTATCTGCAGAAAGATGGAGTGGGATTACTTGAGATGGGTGAGAAAGGAACAGAGAGCAGTTGTTTTTGCTTAAAAGGCACCTCCCAACATCAGGACTGGAGCGGGTACAACCACATTCCTCTTTCAAGGATCAGTTCAGCTGGTAGCAGCAATTTGAAGTATCGTGACTTTAACAAGCTCTCAAAAACTTAACACTTTTCAATATTATCGTCCATCCTTTACAAAATACAGGCCTGGGATGACCTTAGAACAATAAACATTTTCTTATCAAGACAAAAAAAGATTTGCCAGAAATTTAGACAATTCTGTCTCTGGTGTGCCATTTTTTTTTTTTTTTTTTTTGTTTTAATTGCATTTGGTGAACTGGCAAACAGGCAATGTCTGCTTTTAATTGGAAAAGTGAATACTACAATTGAAACAGAGAGGTAAGCTTGCAATGGAATCAGTTTTAAGTCATACTTACCTATAAGAATGTCAAAAACATTCTTAACTGACTCTCACCAGTGACATAAAAACAAATGGACAGTCGAAGGAAGTAACATGCTAAAAATGTAGGAAAATGTATAGATCAAGAAGAAGGTGAGTTATGCTTATATTCTTAAGAGATTGTTTGTGTAATCAGTTTTAAGTCATATGCCCTTCTACATCGATTCAGCCTGACATCCTACCATCAGCACCGCAGCCTCTCACTTCGGAAGGACATCTTGATAAACGCATTCTGTCCAATGTAATGTTCTACTTCAAAATTGAATTAGTTCATGAAATGAGTAGGATTTTACACATACAGGGTGGTCATAAAGTAACTTGGCCTATTTACGAGCCTCTAGTGACCACAGTTTTTGACGAATTAGTATGAGACTTGGGATTTAGATGTTTAAAGATATGCGCTCGAGATTTATGCAGATCAAATGAATCGTGTTCTCACGGTTACAGTATCAGCTCACGAATTACAGAAACCTCCAATGGCAACACCCACTTTGTGATATCTCATTGCGATCAGCACCTTAAAAAATCACAAATGATGTTAACAGTTTCTTCGTAGCCCTAATAGCCACTGAGCAATAGCAGTTTCAAATGAAATGAGAAGTAACTACAAAAGAGGAAAAAAAAAGTAAGAAAGAAACTGACATCCCTTTGTCACTCATTTGATTGTGTCTGCAGCAGTGATGATGCAAGTCATTTGCATAAATGACCGTCGCCAATCACAAAACATCCAATTGGCAAACACAATTTGTTGTATGTCTTCGCCACCGGTTCAGATAAATAGCATCGACGGCTGAAAGTTGAGTCAGTATCGTGTCTGCACGTGCAGGAGAAAAAGATGAAAGTTGCTACTAAACATGGTGAACTGGTCAAGTTCTATTATATTAATGGTTGTAATGCTGCAGAGTCTTTGCGTGCTTTCCGTTGAATCCATAATTTAAGTCAGGGTCTATGTTCTATTCAAGCTGTGCGGGATTTGGTGCATAAATTTAAAGATGCGGGATGCACATCCGATAGATCT
Source organism: Macrothele yani (assembly GCA_039090855.1). Taxonomy (NCBI): domain Eukaryota; kingdom Metazoa; phylum Arthropoda; class Arachnida; order Araneae; family Macrothelidae; genus Macrothele; species Macrothele yani. The sequence goes on from CM076990.1 coordinate 4,704,068, forward strand.
CAAGTTGGATGACCTTCCACTCCAGTTGAACTTGTTGCTAAAGTGCATCACACGATTAATGATGATCGTCATGCAACTGCATGAGGTGCTTCTAGCATTCTGGATGTTCCTAAAACTACGGTCTTAAAAGATTCTTCGATCGGTACTCCAGATGTTCCTGTACTGGTACCATCAAGTTAAAATTTTGTAAGAGGGTGATGAACAGCTACATTTGGAATTTGAGAATGAATTTTTAATAAGATATGACAGTGATAACAGCTGGTCACAGTGCATACTGTGGACTGACGAAGCACATTTCATGTTAACTGGCAAAGTGAACTCTAAAAACTGTGTGCAATGGGCAGACAAACATTCCCATGATTTGTTATCTCTTCCTTTACAGGAAGCCAGAGTGAATGTGGTGTGGCATCACAAGCACTTCCATTCTATGCCCCCGTTTTTTTGAACAAGTGACTCTCAGTGCAATGGGTGCGTCATTTAGATGCAAGATGGTGCTCTACCACGTCACCAAATGTGTCAAACAATTGTTAGAACAGCATTTTGGTAACAGAATTATATCTCGCTATTTTGTATTTCCGTGGCCACCTCGGTCTCCAGAACTAACACCAATGAATTTCTGAAATCAAAAGTGTACAAAGATAGTCCAAGAACTTTGTCTGACCTGAAAGAAGCCATTAAACGAGAGGTTATTCATATTCCATGTAACATACTTCAGTAATGTCCACGATTCCCTGCATGCAATCTGTCTCTGCCTGTGATGGCAGACACATCGAGCATTTGTAAACAAAGGTAATTGTGACTGTTTCTTTTTACTTTTTTCCTCTTTTGTTGTTACATCTCATCTCATTTGAAAGTGCTATTACTCAGTGGTTTTTAAGTTTACAAAGAAACTGTTAATGCCATTTGTGGTTTTTTAAGGTGCTGATATCACAATGAGATATCACAAAGTGGGTGTTGCCATTGGAAATTTCCGTAATTAGTAAGCTGACACCATAACCGTGAGAGCATGATTCATATGATCTGCATAAATTTCGTGCGCATATATTTAACCGTCTAAATCCTAATTCGTCAAGAACTGTTGGTCACTAGAGGCACGTAAACAGGCCAAGTTACTTTATGACCACACTGTATATAAAACTATAAATTATATACAGGTTGCCATTGGATAGCCATATGATGCGATAGTTGTCCTGTTCCAACCCCATTCTAGTGCAGTACAATGTGTTTTCACATAAAATACAATGATCTAGTTACAATGGGACTTACTATATGATATGAGATATAAGAAAATGCTACCTCACACTCACCACTCTGGAGGTGAACAAGACAGCTCATTAAAAAAATGCAACACAAGTCACGAAGAAAGTACATAATTATAATAAACACCAAAATGTTTTTCTTGTTAGTGGGCGATTCCATGCCAAATCAACCAGTCAATCAACCTGAGCATTTCAGATTTCAATTAAACCTTCAGGGATCATTCTCCCTAGATAAATGAGAATATATTAAAAAAAAATTTCTCACTGGGTTTTCATGTAATTAATTTTTAAAATTTTTAAAAATCGTCGTTTTTGGGCTTGTATAAACTTTTTCAATCTTGAATTTCTCAAGTTCTTAAGGCCTAGAGAGAGTTGTTTAACCCCTCATTTTATAGAGAATTTCATAAGTTTCTATTTGATATGCAACTTAACTATGCTTGGTGAAAAATTTCTTTTTAAATTTAAAAAAAATTAATAAGATTTTTTTAAGGTAGTGTTTTTAAAAAAATTTGAAAATAATATGTTTTTTGTAATATTATAAGCTTTAAATCCTGAAACTTTTAGAGTGGGATCTCAATGAAATCAGGAGTTATGATACCAATGGTATTGTTTTAAATATCAGTTAGGGCTACATTACTAACTTTTGTAAGGTAAAAATAAAATACATTGGCTATAAGGTAACCAATTTACATTAGGGTATATTACTGATAATGATTTACTAAACCTACAGACAAATTAAGAATAGCATGTGAGTAAATAGTCTGCTAATCACAGGTGTTCTGGCACAAGCCTGTACAGACTTGTCTGAATTACTTTTCAGATGGAGCATCACCACAGTACAAAAACAAATCAAACTTTCTCAATCTCTGCCATCATGAGAAAGATTTTGGCATCAAGGCGGAATGGAACTTCTTGCATCGTCACATGGAAAAAATGTATGTGATGGTGTAGTAGGAGGAACTGTTAAACGATTAGCGGCATTGGCCAGTCTACAAATGGTCTACAATGATCAAATTATGACCCCTCACCAACTTTATGATTGGGCCAAAGCCAATATTGTCAACATCAGTTTTTTGTATTCCACTACAGATGAATACGAGGCAGAGGAAAAGACCTTGAAGATTAAGTTTGAAACAGCAACAACAGTAAAGGCTACTCAACAATTTCACAGTTAGTCTTGTGAATGAGACTAGAGTTTTAGTGAAAAGCTACTCATTTTCAGAGGAATCAAGTGCAGTTAAATAATTTCAACTGATGACACTGATGATGATCTGGACATTAATGACATTGTTGGCTTTGTTACATGCCAATACTCAGACAAGTGGTGGTTAGGCTGTGTGTTAGGAATAGAAGGAGATGAAGTAAAAGTAAGTTTTTTGGAACCACATGGCCCTTCTCCATCTTTCAAATACCCACAATTTACTGACACTAGTTGTGCATAAAAGTGAGGTTTTAACAAAAGTTGATCCTATAACAGCTACAGGAAGAGTTTATCAACTTACAGACTCAGAAACCAGGAAGGAAAACAAGAAATTATTTGTTAAATTAAAGAACTAAGAGGTCGCTATTTTGGCATAACTACAACTCTGAGTGTTAACTAAAAAAAACTTTTATTAATTTTACCAGGTAAAACTTTTAGCCTGTTGGGACTATCCTTCCCTTGTTTTATGTTTGACTATGTATTCGTATGATGTATTATGTAGATTTTAAAACTCAGTGTCTGCTATCATGTAAACACACTAAATTGAGAATTATAATTCATTACTACTTGTACAGTAACTTCAAGTTTCTTGCCATAGCTCCTGATCCCATTGAGATCACACTCTAAAAGTTTCAGGATTTAAAGCTTATAATATTACAAAAAACTTTTTTTCAAAATTTTTAAAAACACTATCTTAATTTTTTTAATTAAATTTTTTTCACCAAGCATAGTCAAGTTGCATATCAAATTAAAACTTAAGAAATTATCTTTAAAATGAGGGGTTAAACAACAGGCCTTATAGAACTTGAGAAATTCAAGATTGAAAAAGTTTATGCAAGCCAAAAAACGACAATTTTTAAAAATTAATTACATGAAAACCTAATGAGATAAAATTTTTTTTAAAATATATTATCATTTATATCATTACAGAGAATGATCCCTGAAGGTTTCATTGAAATCTGAGATGGTCAGGTTGAATATTGAAATTTTTTGGTTGTTTGGCATGGAATGACCCTAGTCTTAATGTGGTATCATTATACCCATGTAGACTCTGCCAATCTGGGTTGCCATATTGGCTTTTTAGACACCAAATTTTAAAAATCTGGCCTATTTCCAGTTTAGCTGGCATCAGAAAATTAATTTGGCTTATTTGTCTTTTTCCTGACTTTTTACATTACAGGGCTTGAAAAATATCTGAAAAGTATATACATGCCCAGCTAGGCATCTGCAGAAATTATTTACCAGCCCAGGTAGTGAAAGCTGGATACTCAGGAAAATTAAGATAACAAATCAGAACCCTCATTTTCTTAAGTTAAAAAATATGATGAACTTTTCTTATGTTTTGACATTTATGTTTTAAGGGTCAGTATTCAAAATGTTCAATGCACAAAAGCGTGTATCTCAAGTTTTAAGATGCTGATGCTGAAATTGGTATGAAACGCTATGACGATGAAAATTAATTAGTATTTGAAAAATTTAGCGATCCTGCCATGTTCTTTTGGTTAAAATTTTCACTCTTTGTCACCAAATACCTGAGGCTAGTTCCATCAGAGGCATGCATCATGTTGCTGACTATAAACAGTTGGATCAAAACTACATGGTTCCAATTTCTGGACATAGAGCATAATATAATTAAAAAAGTGATAATTCTTCTGTCCTTGGCACTGTGTAACAATAACACAACTTTTGGTGATCAGCAGTGAAATGAAACATGACATGTGACAACTGTCTTTTTTCCTGTAGAAGAAAATTCTATTTCAAAAGTTTTTATTTTTAAATTTAGTTGCCGGGCAACTAGATTTTTCATTTACCTGCCTAGGCCAATAATTAACAAGCACCAGATATCTTGGGCATGGTATTTTTCAAGTCCTGTATTAATTGCACAAAAATTACAGACCATCCTCTTAAAAAATCATTTTCCTTTAAAAAAAGTTATTTTTGCTCCAAAAAGGCACCATCTTAACAATAGAGTGGCTAAAAATCAAAATCTACACAGTTTAAACTAAGTGACAGTTGACTTGAAGTTCCAATTTCAATGTGCTTGGATGTGACTGTGATTCGTAATCATATAGGCCTAGGTCTAACTTGATGTGGACTTGCAAAGTTTACTTAATACGGTTAATGCGGTGACACTGTGTTTTTATAAATAATTTATTATTTTCACATACGGACATATCATCAAAGAAATGGAAAGTTTCTTATATAGGAACTGTAAGTACAATAGTAATTGGGAAAAAACATATGTATGGCTTAAAAAGGCTTCTGATGGATCAAAGGCACCTTGACATTGCACTATTGTACCAAGAATTAGCAACCTCTCAAATCATGAAAAATCTCTAAACATAAAAACTACATTAAAAAGCCAGCCACAACTTAATGTAACAAAGAGTCCTAGGCAAAATAATGATAAAGTTAAAGCAGTAAAGCTACAAATTGCTAAAAGCATGACCTGCCATTGTGCAATAAGTACAACTGAGAGAAATCACAATAGCACATGGTCAGGGAAGTATACTGGGACACATACCGTATTTTTGCACGTACAGTCCGCAGACTATATGTTTTTTTTTGTTTTTATTTTAGAAATACCGTATCATTAAGGAAAAAAATAGTGCCCTGAGCTGCCTGTCCTCCTCAAAGGACTGCCATTTGTAATGTAACAGCTTAGTATGGTCTCCATCTCCCCCACACACTAACCTTCCCCACCTCAGCATACTGGTACATGTTTGACAACCTGTTTCAGGGAATTAAGATTAGGAGTTTTACCCCCTATGTCCCTGACATTCATGATAAGTGTGATCTTCTGTCTTATGTTAAAATGCAAGATTTCCAGCCAATTTGTCAAAGGATCAAAGGAATTTAAATGAAAGAAAATGGACATATTTCCTAGGTTGGGTATATCTATCTTTGTGAAACAGGGAGAGATACCGTAAACACCAAGATTGACCTTATTCTGTTATTCACCTGTGTTCAGTTGGCTACTGTAAATCTCTCGGTTCACAAGTATCTTACTATGGCTCCCAGCAGAAGTTTTACAGCAGAATTCAAGCTTAAAGTGCGCGAGTATGCTTCGAAAAACGGAAATATAGCAGCATCACGTGTGTTTTCAGTTGATGAGAAACCTATACAAAATTGGAGAAAACAGATGGATTTGCTCGAGAAAATGCCGTGCAATAAACGTGCCGATCGTAAGGGTAAAGTAATGCATCCAGAGATGGAAGAAAATTTGAAAAAGTGGATTACTGCACAACGTGACGCTGGACGGGCAGTTTCAACAACGTTAATAACACTGAAAGCGAAAACAATATGCAGAGAAATGATTTCAAAGGAGGGCCCAATTGGTGTTTTAAGTTTATGCGAAGGCACCAACTCTCAATTCGAGCTGCAACCACAATGGGGCAACAACTACCTGCCGACTGGAAAGAAAAAAATATTTCTTACATTGTAGCAATTTTATTTGCCACAAATTTTCTGAATCTAACTGACGATGATGTTGCGAGTATGGATGAAGTCCCGCTGACTTTCGATGCGCCACAGTGTAGAACTGTGAATGTGTCCACTACAGGAAATAAAAAGCCGTGATTTACCATAGTTCTTGGTTGCACAAAAAATGGTGGGAAGATAAAGCCGATAGTAATCTTCAAAAGAAAATCGGCTATAAAGGAAAAGCTTAATTCAGGTATCTATGTTAGGCACAAAGAGAAAGGGTGGATGAAAGAAGAGGAGATAAAAAATTACGTAGAGCACTGTTGGAGAGCTTGACAAGAAGTTTTTCCCATCCAAAATCCTTTCCAATATTAGACAGCATGTCGGCCCATTTAAAGGATAGCATCAAAACAACTTTAAAGAAGATAGGCACTGAAATCGCAGTTATCCCCGGAGGACTCACAAAACTTTTGCAGCCATTGGACATCAGTGTGAAACGTAGTTTTAAGGCAGCCATTAGAATAAAATGGGAAGAATGGATGCTTGACAAACCTCATTTCTGCACACGAAGTGGTCGCAGGCGAAGGGTAACATATTCCGATGAGTATAACTGGGTTGTGGATGCCTGGGATTCTGTCCATACAATTGTCATCCACAATGGATTCCTATGAGCCTTTGAAAGCGCCGTTCAAAACGATACACAATGGATTCCTATGAGCCTTTGAAAGCGCCGTTGAAAATTCATCCCAAGCCGAAGAGCAGTCTGATGATGAAATTGATGGCGGGGAACCCTTTGATGAATATTACAATCTTTTTCACTCTGACAGCGATACGGAAATTGACGATTAAGAATCTCTCTCTCTTCTTTTTTCCTGCTGTCAGACAATTCATTAATTGAATAAAGATCTATCGTTTTGTACATGTATTGTACATATTAAATTTGTAATTTGGAACTGTATGCTGTTTTTATTGGCTAAATTTTAAAGACAGGGATGGTACCATATGTCTTGCCAAATTCTTTGCCAGTACGCAGCATTTTTACCAGCATTTATGGATTAAAGGTTGGTGAAATGGAAGAAAAAAATGGGTAAGTCACAAATTTAAGTTACTTATTTTGTTTAAAGTTTGGAAGTGCGGACTATTTGGGAAATTTTGTCATTTTCAATACATACTTTTTTCCTTGCGGATTATGTTGGGAGGGGGCAGACTATGCGCACGAAAATACGGTATAGCTACACAGAACTAAATGTTCATGCTTAATAAAAAATATATATCGTCTGCACTGAAGACTGATTTCATTGATGACTTTCAGAATGAGAAATATGCCAATATTATATTCATAGATGAATCTACAGACATTTCCACACAGAAGCACTTGTGTGTATTATTTAAGTGACAGGAAAAAGGAAATTTTAACTGGATTTCTTGGTTTAATTCCAGTGCAAAAGACTACAGGAGAACACGTTTATTTTGATTGATGAGGAAATCAAAAGATGTGACCAAAGCCTTACAGATTGCATTAGGTTGGCATCAGATTGCACATCAAACATGGTAGGGTGCAAGAACACCGTCTGGTCTAGACTGAAAAAATGTATCTCCTTTGCTGTGTACAACTCAAATGTATGTGTCATTATATGACACTTTGCATTTATTATGCAGTAGCCAAGCTGCTATCAAATACTGGACTTTTGCTCTAAGAAATACCTAAACGGTTTTGTTTGCCATAGTGATTTAAGATGAGAAGCCTACAATGAATTGTTTGGAGTGATGAACAATGGAATTTGAATCAACCCCCCCCAATTTACTTGCTGGCTTGTGTGAGGAAAATTTACGTTTCATATTTTTTGATGAATTGGGAAGAGCTAAAAGCTTATTTCAATAGTGCTAATAGCCCAATCAAAGTTCGACATGAAATTCAAAGCAAGACTGTTAAAGGAAATGAAATGTTCTTTGTGTCTGTGACACCTGTTGTACAGGAATTTGAAAGACTGAACAGTCTTTTTCAGCAAACCAAAGCTGATGTTCATGAATTATGCCAAGAATTATTCTAACACCAGAAATGTCTTCAGAACAGACTGTGATGTCAACGGGCAGAAAAAAATATATATTCAAGTCGATTTTGGTATCAAATTTTTAACAGAATGTAGTACGTTCCTACAGAAGAACAACAGTACTGAGGGTTATCTAAAAATAGAAAGTGTCAAAGAACGATGTATGTGTATGCTAGAAGAATCCCTCAATCAAGTTACATGTAGACTTCTCTTGGTGAGAGACATATTTCCAAATCTATCAAATTTGAGCTCTACAGTCATTTTAAATCAAGTTTCAAGGACAGTGTTTTCAGAGATACCCTTCATGAACCTTGCAGAAAACAACATCAGCACTATTGGAGAACAATATATAGAAAACTGCTTTTTGTTGATTGGAAAGAAGCTCCATTTAAGAAAGATGGACTCCCTAAAGACAGTAAACAGTTCAGGATTGGTGTGCTTTAACATCAGGCATTTAAAGAGCTCACCACTCTTGCCCTTACTTGTCTAATAACCCCAGTTAGTAATGCTGTACTTGAGAGGATATTCTCTCTTGTAACCTCATTAAAACAAAAGCAAAAAACAAAATGCAACTGAATTTTCTTGATGTTATTGTGAGAATCAGAGCAGAACTATTGCTTTCAAACAAATGTAATGACTTCACTCCATCTGCAAAAAAGCTAAAAGACTTTACATCTGACAAAGTTTATGCTGTAGGTTCCATTTGTTCCAGTGAAGATGACAATAATGAACTGGATCTAGAGCTTTTTATGTGATGTGAATATAAAAAATATGTTTAAATTTGTTTGGCTTTTTTCTAGTATTGCTTGGCTTTAAATCAAAATTTTTACCTGGCAACCCTGCTGCCATTGCAATTTGACAAGAAACTAAATGAACAAGACATCACTAAGGGAGAAATTAACAGCATTATTATGGCTTTGAAATACATTGGCAACAGTAATTATTTCCAATTCAACAAAACCACTTATCAGCAGATAAATGGTGCTCCAATGGGCTCCTCCTATCAGGTCTAATTGTTGAAGCCACATTACAAGATATCGGAATACAATATTCTACAATAATCAACAAAACTACCCAACCTCTTTGTCAGATATGTTGACAATATATACACCATCTGGAAATACCCCATCAAAGAATTGCAAAATTTTATAAGTAAATGCTCAAATGTATAACCATCAATATCCATAACTCAAGAAATACAACAAAATATGTGATTAACTGATTAACTGCCTTATCTGGACATTTTATTTAAAATTCATGAAGGCTAAAAATAGACAATCAAGTTTACTGGAATCACTCCATCTGTTATTACAAAGAGTTCACACTACCCATATAAATATAAAATGGCAGCTTTCCAGTCATATACGTAATGAGCATTCTCACACTCATCAAATAAAGAAATACAATGGATCAAGACTCTGACAGAGAAATTTTGATACAAACCTAGAGTTATTGATGTGCTAAATAATGGTATTACCCCCCCAAAAAAAAGTATGAAATTTGACAAAAATAAAGAAAAACCAAAATTCTGTGGTAGTCTACAATACTATAAACCCAGAACAGATCTTAATAATAATAATAATAATAATAATAATAAAAAAAAAAGTCAGAAGAGAAATTTAGCAATAAGTGACAGAGTTCAAGAAATTGCTCAAACCTGAGATAAAGAAGAAACACTTACTGAAAAAAGCAAGTGTATGCAAATTACATATCAGACATGACCTTAAAAAAGCATAAAGCAATATCATATATTGGTAGCACCAAAAGAAATATAGATAGTCAATCAAGGAAACAAAAGATTGGAACCAACAAAGAGAAAGAACATAATTAATTCAGTACTGTAAAAAAAAATAATGTTACGCCTTTTTGAGAAGAAATTGAGATAGTATGCATACATCAAAACCATAACCAAACACTTTTAGTTAAGGCAGTAGTAATAGAAAAAACTAAAAACTAACTGCAATAGTAACTCACCAGTTGAATTATCCTACTCATGGAAACACTTAATTCATCAAGAAAAAAGGAAAACGAAGAAGATACAAGAAATAACAATACTCGAATCAGTGAATGGCAGATGGTGCTAGTGATCTTATCTGCAATGCAGATGATGAAATGAATGATGAGAACGATGCAACGTGGAATGATGGGAAGATCGTGGTGCAGCAGAAAGTTCCAGCAACTAGTCAACACCTAACCCCCACTGATAACAGCCATGACCAAATGGATTGAAATGCATATGGGGCAGATGGAGTCCATGGATAGTGGTTTTAAGCCTTTTTAACAACCCACATTTTATGTATTCATTCTCTAACTGAATACTCTCATGCATTTTTTAAATTTCTAAATTGATGATTTAAATCAAACATCAAGGGATACCTACTGGAAACTAATTCCACTGAAGACCTATGTCAGGGGTGGGAAACCTGCAGCCTTCTAAGGCCATTAAATGCACGGCCTTTTGGGAGTGAATCCAAAATTTGTAGAACCAATCCTTTTACTTTCATTAATATGTTTTTGTTCATCTTTTACTATTTTTATTTTAATCTTAAAATGACCATATTTAAAATACCAAACAGTAAAAGAAGATTCAATGAAATAATGCTCCCTGACTGACAATGATTAAAGCATCAGTAAGTCATAAGGACTATTTTGACACCTGCTGTGCTCATGATTTCGTTCTATGGCTCCTAAAGAACTACAGGTGGAATTGACATGATGTTTTAAAGTCCTTATTTGATGCTAAGAAAGATCCAGTTGAAATATGGAAAAATGCAATAGAATACCCACGCCTTCGGCAATATGCACGAAAAATGCTTTCTTGCTTTTCAACCACTTATTGCTGTGAATCTACATTCTCCTACCTAACCCGAATCAAGGTGCCCTTAAGGCCACAAATGACGGATACCCATCTAGAGGATCCGCTAAATGCGGACCTCCATGTTGTAACCAAAAATTCAAATGCTTTCCAACAAAAAGCAGTCACAACAGTCATTAAAAGGTCAGTTAACTTTAGAATTAATGATGGTTTCCCCCCCCCCCATTTGTTGAAGTTAGTATATAGTAAGATTTTTCAAATTTATGTACATTTCAAAGTACATCAAATTGAAGTTTCTTGAATGCAGCCTTTTTAGATTACAGTTATGCGGCCTTCCAACATGAAAAGGTTTCCCACCTCTGACCTATGTAGAGGTATGTTCTACATTTTTAACTCTCATTATGGCATTCAAGTTGAAAAACAAATGGTGACACGAATCGTGAATCGTGTAACTCTGAAAGTGAAATCTCTGCAAAAATAGCATGATGAATGGAATTGCTCTGAACCAATTTATAGTTCAAAGGCCAAATGAACATAGTTTATTTGTAGCTTATCCAAAACAAAGTCTTGTCAAGAAGAGAGTTGAAGACAGGAAGGGCATCCAGTTGTAAAATTGCGTGTGTGTCTTATATAGGCCTACTCAATTCATGAGCATCAAAGAGCAGGAGTCTCAATCCCTGACATTGGAAATTGGGTCACTGATTACGCAGAAGAGGAACAACCAGCACTGAGAGTGAAACATCATACATGTGGAAATTGAGATTTTAATCTAGTACCAGATGACAAGATAGAAGTCAGTGCCTTAAACCACTTGATCACCAGGGCTCCCTGTTGACATTAATGCTATGGTAGAAAGAAGTGCAAAAGACAACTAGTTTATATGTATTAACAGCATTTAAGAAAAAATTGTGGCTTAAAAAAGACTGGCATTATTTAATAAGTTGGGAACCAGTGACCTTTACTTCTCACTGGCATTTGCAGATCTCCCTAATAACAATAATATTAATCCACTAATAATTACTGCAGTCAAGGTGATTCTAGTTGGCATCACTAACACAGGTTTTGAACCTTATGAAGGGGTCACACCCAGCAAATTTTATTTCAAATCTTTGATGGTCTTGCAGTAAATATTTCAGCAATTTCATTCATACAGTTTGTAATTACAATCATGTTTTAATGCAAAATTTTATTTTATTACAAAAATGGTAGTTAAATCCAGTTAAAAGGCAGTAAAATAATTACAGCACTTCACATTTCTTCATGAAATATTAATTTTTTTAATTTCCAGGAAATTTCCATGTACCTAAGGCCAGCAACAAAAACCAGAACATAAAATGATGAGAACACAGAAGCTTTGTACAGCAAATATCCTTTAGAAGTAATTTTAAACCTGTTACAACAACTTAAATTTTTACATGTGTTAAGTATTTTAATATCAGTATAAAATCAACACCAAAGATTTTCTTTTAATATTCAGGCAGTGAACATAAAAATATTATGCTTGTCTCAAAATACAATTTTAAGAGAAACACCACAGTTTTAAGATATAAGAACTGACATCAAACCATTACCATTAGCAGAAAGAAAAACTGTTTTATAAAAATAGGGGAAATTGTTACAAGAAACAGTGGCAAACAAAAAGTGATGAACCAATTTTTCTAGCTAGTCGGTTGCACATCATAATTAGAACTTGCTAGATGCCAGCAGCAAAAGGATTAGCAGGAAAAAAAATCAGCATCACTATAAACTATATTTTACAACCAGTAAAAGGCCACCTTTTACAAAATTTTAATTTAATATAAATTATTTTTGGTATTAGTTGTACTCAAGTATAAAAACAAAGCTAGGAACTACAGTAACTAAACAAACTTTTTGTGCTCTACTTCTCACAAAGTTCCTTAGACAAAACATACTGAGTGGCACCTATATGTGTATTGTCAAATTCAAATCTTACATTGATAAGTCTGAACAAAAGATTGCTACTAATTGTAAACCAAATGTAGATACAAAAAAAATTATCAATAACTTTTTTACCATCAAAAAAGCCTCATATATGGATACAAAAAGAAAAAAAAAATCAACAGTTGCTTTAAACACAGAAAAGTAAGCAGCTTAAACTAAGCAAAGTAACTGCAAATAATTATAGTTACCAAAATGATTGAAACAGTCATTTTCAGATAGGTTTCAAATCCATAAATGTTAGTAAAGCAGTGAAAAAGCCAGGTTTCACATATTTCATGTGGGAACTTATGTCATTACAATTTTAAAATTACATGACGATTTTTACATCACTTTGCAATGAATGCTTGGCATACTTTTCAGTTCTTTGTGTAAGAAGCAATTTGGGGAATCAAAAAAAAAAAAACAAAAAAAAAAAACTATATTTAACACAACAAGGTTCTTTGAAACAATATACATCATAATGTGAGGATACGGCCCAGCACTGTTTTAGACAATTTTAGGCCAGAAAATTATACTGTAAGACCCTTACACAATTGTTGGTGTACTGCTACATACATAATTTGTTACATAGAAAATGCATGGGCTCTTCCCACAATTATAATTATATGAATACTAATGGTGCCCACGACTAACAGACCAACATATCTCTACAATATAGAGATGGAAGTGCCCTGTAATGTATTTTTTCTGTGAAATTTGCCAATTTTAACACCTGCTGATTTTTATTAAAACCTATGTGAATACTAATGCCTGGGAAACATCTACTGTAAATTCAACTTGCTGGATCTAGGTTGGAGTGATGAACAGAATCAAAGAACAAGCAAATCACTCATCTCCTTATGAACCGGGCCATTACTGAAATACAGGTACTGACTGACCGCCCACAGGGAAATTCCGTTCTGTGCAAGACTCAGCCAGTACCAGCTATTAAGGGTGTTCAAATGAAAAGGTACAAAACGTCATAAGAACGTAACCGTTAACATATTTGTCTATGCCGCTATGGGAGAACGTAGCGACACATCTAGGGATGCGATTAGAGTCGCCGGCGTGGATCGGAGCATGCGCGGGCGCCCGCATGCGCAGGAGAGAGCAGAGGCTCTTATAAAGAGCGCCGTCCAATTGACGCGGCAGTGTGTGTGAGGACAGGATGGCGTTCACATTGCAAAATTCGACGATTGAGGAGCAGCGAGGCGTTATCCGATTTCTGACAGCGGAAGGTGTTAAACCGGCCGCTATTCATCACCGGATGGTGACCGTATATGGGGAAGACTGTGTGTCCGACAAGTCAGTGAGAAAATGGAGTGCCCGTTTTCGTGCAGGCCGTGAGAGTTTGGTTGATGACCCGAGACCGGGCCAGGCAAACACAGTCATCACGGCCGATCTCATCGACAAGGTGGACGACCTAGTGAGAGGTGATCGGCGTGTCACATTGCGAATGTTGGCGGTGGAGGTGGATGTCAGCGTTGGAACAGTGTGGACAATTGTTCACGACAGGTTGCGTTATCGGAAGGTGTGCGCGCAGTGGGTTCCGAAGCAGCTCACCGACCAGCAAAAGGAACTGCGTATGGGGCTAGCACTTCAACATCTGTTTCGGTATCACGAAGACCCCGCTTTCCTGGAGCGGATCGTCACAGGTGATGCGATTTCCATGTGTTTGTTCCCCTGAAAAAACATCTGAAAGGGAAGCGCTTCCACTCGGACGACGAACTCAAGGACGCTGTGCAGGACTGGGTCTCGTCACGGCCATAGGAATTCTGGGAACAAGGAATCCTTCGGTTCGTTAATCAATGGGGTCGTTGTGCTACGGCCTATGGTGTATACTTTGAATAAAGTCTTCATTTATACCCACAGTGTCGTTTCGTACCTTTTCATTTGAACACTCCTTGTATTATTATTATGAAGGGAAAACATTTTGTTTCTATAAAATGATAATTCCAGTTAAGTACAAATTTTAAGAACAGTAATGTACAAACAAAATCTTGTATATTAAACAATGAAATTTTTCTACGATAGAGGGGTGAGGTATTCTGCATTACTTTGTGCTGAAAAGCAGAAATTAAGAAATTTATTTCATTGCTTATGACAGGGATGATGCCAAAGCAAGAAGCAATCTGTTAAAGCTGATAAAAATGGAAGGCCGTCTATGTTGTTATCAAATTATTAGTTTCTCAAACATGCTTGTAAACAGATGCTTTGGTAATTGCTGACACTGTTAAAAAAACAGGAATCGGTGTAATACTCATACTTAAACACAATTTCAACAAATAGTGAACACACAATGCATTTCATTTTATGAATCTGCTGGAATTTGATACTAAAAACCACATGACTCTAATAAGCAGTGATTAAAATAGTCATTATTAACTATATATAGTACAGTTTTCATACATAATGAGCTATTTCTTTTGGCATCACATGGCTTCCCTGTTTTTTAATAAACAATACATAAATATATCAATACATCATTGCTAATGTCTATATTCACTTAGCTGCATCTAATATTAATGTGCTATTTAAAATTCAAATAAACTCTAAGGTTACTTATCTTTTCACCTAAAATCTTTCAGGAGATTTTCATCTCGTTAAACATTTCCAACATGTAAGTTCGTTTGCTATGGTTCGAGGCTTTAACGCATTCTTTAAAAACTTGTAAAACTCGTATTTTTTCTTGTAAGCATGTGCCAAATCATAAGTACAGAAAGTTTAAAAAAAAAAAAAAAACACGAACACATATATCCAATTAAAATGCAACTCGTTTTAGAACCTATAATACACAATTCCTTAAAAAATTATTTTCCTTAAAAAAAAAACAAAAACAAAAAGCAACCTCAAACATCCTGTTAAAATTCTTTAGCCTTAATTATTTACACATGAAACTTAATTGATTAACGAAAAAATCCCAAAAGAACCAACTCATCTGAAAATGAACAAACAACGATCCGCCAGCAAATCTAACTCCCCCCACACACACACACAAGGCAACAACATTCTCCCCAAGTACTTTCTGCCTCCACCAAGGTCGTTATCAAGGAGTACCCGCAACAACCTACTGCCCTCATCGTCCTCCAACGCAGCGAATGTTCTAGTCCTTGCATGGTGTCATCTCATCTTGTTCTTCACAGATCCGCCATCTGTTGGATGCAGCTGAATACTCCAACAGATGTTGCTACCGTGGGAGATCTGTGAAGAATGAGACGTACAACGCGAGGACTAGAGCATTCGCTGTGTTGGAGGGCGACGAGAGCAGTAAGTTGTTGAGGGCACTCCTTGATAACGGCCTCGGTGGAGGTAGAAAGTACTCGGAGAGAATGTTGTTGCTGTGTGAGGAGAGGGTTGGATTTGCCGGTGAATCGTATTTTTGTTGATTTTCAGATGAGTTGGTTCTTTTGGGACTTTTTCATTAATCAATTAGTTTCATATGCAAATAATTATGGCTAAGGAATTTTAACAGGATGTTTGAGTTTTTTTTTTTTTAAGGAAAAGATTTTTTAAGGAATTGTGTATTATAGGTTCTCAAACGAGTTGCATTTTAATTGGATATCTGTGTTCATGTTTTTTAAAAAGCTTTCTGTACATATGATTTGGCACATGCTTACAAGAAAAAATAGGAGTTTTACAAATTTTTAAAGAATGCGTTAAAAGCCTTGAACCACACAGTACCAAACGAACTTATGTATTGGAAATGTTTGTTAACGAAATGAAAACCTCCTGAAAGATTTTAGGTAAAAAGGTGAGTAACCTCAGAGTTTATTTGAATACATAAATAATTTTTGACCACTATTTTGTACCTAAAATCAATGAGATTTAGGAGCATACAAATTTTCACTCTTTCTTTTCACAATGTTCTTTTTGTCTTATAAATCAGGGTAGTTTTAAAACATTTTCTCAAACAGCCAGTTTATAGCTACCAAAACCTAATACATTAGAAAGATTCAAAACACTTTTTTTTTTTTTTTAAAGATTGGGATGTACACCTGTTTTTCTTTTAACTGTTTAAAAGTATATTATTTTTGTTTTTTACCCCTGTGGAGGGTGTCATGTCTAGATAAGGACTTTGAAGCAGTGCTTAAATACTAATACAGTGAAACTTCCATTAACGGACACTTTCAAACAATGGAAAGTTTTGGCTGGTAAAGAACAGCTGCAATACGATTAACATTAGTAATAACCTTCAAACAATAGGAAACGAACACCCCACTCAGACAGGAAGGTGGATTGATAGATATCTTATCTGTTGATCTAAATTCTTTGATACATAAAAGAAGGTGGATTGATGGATAAGATATAGTTACTTTAGCAACATTCTTCATTCAAGACAAGGATGAAGAATGTTGCTAAAGTAACTGTGCCTTGGAAAGGATTAGTTGTTTTACAGTGATAACGATATTCTGAAGTGAAAAGAAAGGAGTCAAAGTTTAGTTTGATGTGTGACATAACTAATTGAGATGAGCTCTAGCTCTTGTCTACTATATATCTCAGTGCACCATTAAGGCCGGCAGGGATGGATGCTGTTGCCTGGAATGTTGCCTGTTGGCGGAAGTGTCTCTTGGTTCGGTCCCTGTGGGTTCTGTTCCTGTTTTCAAATGTGCGACCACCTAACCGCGCAGTTACACTTTTCTGTCTCTAAAATTGTTTTGTCTTTCTTTCCTACAGGGTCCCATAACCCTAGTACTCTATCTTGCTGTTTCTAAGGGCTTTTGTATACCGAAAGGTCATACACTGAATTCTTAAAATTCTCTACACCATGATTTAATGTGAAAGTTTAGCTGTAGGTCAACAAAGTCTTGTGAACAAAATAGGTGAAGATCACAAGAAGAAAACTTGCATTTAAACTGCTATTGCTGGCTCAAATATTCAGCCGTAGTCAGTTGTGATTACTGTTCTAAATCTGGACACTTTCACTCTTGAACTAAGCTCAGGTTTCTGTAGGTTAAATTAATGCAGACCACATTCTGATCTTGACATCATTACAATAGCTGACCACAACTGTTCATAATTCTGCACTGACTTCCAGGATTTTCTCACCCCAAACACAACTGACAATAAATATTAATTTAGGCCTAACCTCCAAACAAAGGCTAGCGATTTCCAGTCTGAGCAGGGATCATTATTCAGAGGTTTCACTGTATCTTCTGCATTACAGAGCATGGCAGCACTTACTCAACATACAATTATTTATAACATCACAAAAAAGAGCAATAAAATAATACAAATGTTAAATTATTTTTCTATTTGTGAATGAAGACACAGCTGATACAAGGGAAGCTTCTGATCCATAACTCAAGTAAATGCTACCACATATTTTTTCAAAACCAGGAAGATACAAGTGTTCTCAGTAATAAAATTAAAAGTATTGAAAATGAAAAATCACCTACATAAGGTGTTTACATTTCCATTTTGGTAAGATTATGTCTTTGAGACAGTGAATTTCAACTCTGGAACTCACTCACTGCAATATTTTAAAGCAACATTTTCTTTTTCTTTCACACACATTTACAAAACATCAACATTAAAACATTTTTTATGCCACTTGATCATTTTCTTTTTATATTCACATAAGCCTTCTTCCCTTAAACACCAGATGACTAATATTTACAGCACACGAGGCAGGTCATATATACCTGACAGGTGTTTCCAAGATCAAGAAAAGGTTAATCACTTTTTATCAAATATAAAAAAATTCAGCATTACTATATGCTTTTTGCTGTTTTATTTTTTACTGCATTGCATGTTTTCATTGATGCCATACTACTTACATACAAAATTAAAATACATAACTGCCTATTTTTAAAATGTTCGTGGGATGACATTTTTGTGGTTCTAAAAAATATTCTTTATTAACCATTAACTGTTGTTGAAAGGTGTGGAGTCAGCGGTTCATTCAGTTCTTTTTGACAGATAAAAAGCTAATGATCAGAGTTGTTTTGCAGTAGGGGAAATTATGTTGTTCAATTATAGGGATGTTAGTTACCCTAAGGCTGATGAGCAAAATTTTAGTTGCATTTGCTCACAAAATGCTGTGAGCTTCAGCGAGCATTTATATCTCTCTCACTTCTCACCATTATACTGGTTTTCCAGTACAATTTCAAATTCAAATGAATTTGAATCAGGAACCCTGTACAACAAAGAAAATGAAATGGAAGCCTAAGCTCACAGCAGTTAGTGAGTAAAATGCATGGTGCAAACAGCAATCTTCTCCCATTAAATTTAGTGTAAAATCTTTATAATGGAAAATAACCCATCCTACTGCAAAATAATAGTAACCTTCAAGTGTTCTTTCAGAAGAGACAGCGAGTTTCATGATGGAAGTCAAATGCTTTGACAATAAAGGTACATGAAGAATATCTTTTAGGAAATTATGGAGAGAGAAAAAAAAAAAAACAGGGAAGTTTTAAAGATAATGAATTGCACTTTCTGAAGTTTAATAAATAAAACCAAAGGATATGATGACCAAAAATAAATATGTATATGATGTCCAAAAATAAATATGAAAGGATACAATGATACAATACTGAATTTTTCCATATTAAGAAAAACATGCTGAACAGCTTAACCTAAAGCTAATTTTGTGACAGTAAGAAGCAAGAACAAGTTTTACTGCTTTCGAAAAAAACAATGATACAACACACTGGTTTAGGAATCGATTTTTAATACCATTTTTTTCTTTTACTATTCTTATCATCATTTGATACTGAAGAGCTTTTACTACAAGGCACATCATAAATTGCTGAAAGTAACTGCACTGACTAGACTTATTTTAATAATAATACATAATTTATAAGTAATTAAACTGTCAATATTTAAATTAAATCTATACATAAGTATATTATTCTTAGCACAGAGGTACATTTATTTCACTGTTAACTAGGCAGCTATCTCCTGATTTTTGTTGAAGTATGCTACTGAGAAGGCACTCAGGTCTAAAAACCTCTAACAGAAATCAGAAGATGTGGGTTTGATTCTTGCTCCAGGGAGACGTAACTCTCAAGTTTTCTGAGGAGGTGGCTAAACGGAAAGCAGTAAAATGCATGTGTTTCTGTGTTCTAAATCAAATGCAATTGAGTGTGACAACTAATATGCTTGTGTATTGTATTTGCCATGTATGTGGGAGGATTATTCATTAATTTCTATAAAAACTTACTGTACAAGTTGAAATTTTTTTATACTGGATTTGATGAGTTTAGTTCTACAGAAGTCAACACTTCGTATCTTGGGTAAATTTAAATAATAGCACATAATATGCTTAAGGTAAAGATGAAATGAATCTTAATTTTAATGCAGTCTCAAGTATGATTTTTTGACTCAGAACTAAATTATTAATAGAGTAGTAATATCTTAGTGCAGCAGTTTTAAAATTCAGTATTGTAAATCAGTGCCACAAACTGTTTTTTTTTTTTTTTTTGCTAAAGTTCATGAAGCTGAAAAACAATTTTTAATTTACTGAGATTTGTATTATAAATGCAAAAAACAGCTGTCAAATACTATATCCTACATAAACCAATTTACTTAAAACAATATCACCAAGAAAAAAAAAAAAATGGTTACTTTAAACATACACTGATTAAAAGAAAATGCATTCAATGCTTTTGATTTCCAGTGTAATAAAAACCTATGAAGGTCCACTTATTTTAATAAAAACTGTGTGCTTATGTTGTACAAATACAAGGGCAAATTTTTGTACCTCATTATTTCATTTTTACTCTTGTCGTTGTGTGTTTGTCTACTTTCTTTCAATTCCATTCTTGTCACTAACACTTGAGATGCACACAAATTGAATACTGTGGCACCGAAATTAATTTTTTTACTGACTTTTAAAAATATTCACATATAAAAGTTGTTAAAAAAAAGTCTTCACAGATTTTTATTAACATAGAAGGCACTGTGCCTCCCAGAATTTTTGACTTATTGAAAAATTTAAGCATTCAGCATGGGTACACATGGCACAATGTTTTTTCTGCAGAATCAACATTTTAGAAAATGCATATAGTTTCTCAGTCAAAGATTTACAGAAATATAAGCTCCATTTTAATAAGGATTCTTCGTGCGCTAACCAATATTTTAATTAGAAAAGCCTTTCAGCACGATAAGATATATTTATTAATACAGTCTGTATATTTAATGTAAACCTCGTTACTGTTATCACGTGCTCGCGTAATTTGAAAATGCTTCTTGCTTTTATCCGTTGTTTTGTTTATGTATATTGAAATACCTGACAATGGAGCACTTGGTGCTTTGAAAGATCTTGTAAGTTGTTGTGCCTTAAAAATGTCTATTTTTTAGTACAGACTGTATTAATAAATATATCTTATCGTGCTGAAAGGCTTTTCTAATTACAATATTATAAGCTCCATATTTTAAACATATATTTATTTTACAATAATTTCAAGAATTAAATATCCAAATCATGAGACAACACAGATCTAGACAATGAATGGGAAGCACATCAAATGTGGCTCGAAAATAAGAAATGAGTTCAAATGTATAAATATGGTGATTGTAATTTTGCTTTTACATGCATCTATGTGTTGTTACAAACTTTAATATATACTTGTTATTTAGTTACTCACATTTAGTCAGTTACATCATTTTGCCATGAATGACTTCATCAATATGTGAGTTAACGATGAACTCAAATGACCATGTACTGTACAGTGTACTTTTTGTTTGAAGCCATACAAAAACAAAGAGCCCTTGCTGTGCATGGCACTTAACATTATTTACCAAGTAGACTAAAGCTCATCTTTCGTGTTGGACATATTTGAAAGACAACAAATATGCACAGTGGATGACAACTTACAAGAACTTTTCAATGTTTAAAAAAAAACAGTTTACAAATGTATGTTACACCATTATTCATCATCATCAGTGATGTCACAAGCATTCACAGATTTTTTTCTTTTTTTTTAATACACTGATAAAGAGAGAGAATCCCTCACAAAGTTACTTTGAGTTCACGTTTACGAATGTTAATTTTTAGTGAAATCATTTTCCTGTTGGATCTTTTTTTTTTTTTTAAAGGAATCTTACCCTACAAATGGTTTAAAATTAGAATACAATTTGAAATTGCTGGTTTTCAGAATCCTGAATTAAACAAGTAAATCTGATACACATGAATATTTTTTTCTTTTATTACAGTTTTAGTAAAAAATAAAAATCACTCATAATTCAGTAATTGTGGGGGTTAACTATTAACTCTGAAATGAGTACAGTGCTGTAAAAGCAAGAAAAGAAGTTTGACACACAGATGCCAAACTTAATTGTTTCCTCAAACTACAGAAGTAAACTCCCCCCCCAAATAAAGCAACACAACACGAATGAATGTAACTTTTGCTGCCATATTTCAATATATATATTTGCAGCTAATGAACTTTTAACTCAGTGGAACACAGAAAAAATGATAAATGCACAACACAAGAAAAAAAGTCACAATGCATAAAAATTTAACTCCAATATATCTTACAGAATGGAGTTATGTGGACATGCAACCACATCTTGTAGAAAGGGGTTGATTTACATTCTTCCACCTATACATGCACAATTTAATGTAAGACAAGAAGATGCAGATTTTTAAAATGGGTGGATTACAAATGGCAGGAGACTGGACTTTTGACAATCTTGGACTGTAATCTTTTACAGTCTTCAACTGAATAAATCTGCATGGAGTGCTTGATAAGAAAAACCCCATCCTCTTCTTCACAACCAAACAACAACTAATGAAACTCACAAATAGTTGTTAATGAAGAAAAAAGATACAGAGAACAAAACTGTTGACAATTACACAGAATAGGTGCCAGCCCTCTTTCGTTATCATACCAACAGTACAAAATAAAAATTATAATGGAAAATAAAGCAATCATTCATATACAACAATATAAATTATGAGGGAAAAAAAAACTTTGTTTTTGGATTTTTCAATATAGAAATCTATACTTCACTAAAAATTCAGTTAGGTCTCTTGGAATTGTCAAAGTTAATTAGTTGCCTTAGTAGGGCAACTAAGTTTTTGTCAATTGACCAGTTCCATCGATACAAACTGCTTCAATCTTTCCAAATATTGTCCATAAAGCTCCACATCATTGTGACCAGCTCCTTCCACCCACAGGGGCTCCACTGCACGTGGACAGCTTTCATAAATTGCTAATCCGTGGGAAAAGTCTATGACCTCATCTTCGGTACCATGGATAACAAGCACTGGTGAGGTCACCTTGGGCACCTTGTCAATGCTATTACACAATGAAAAAATATATTTATTTAAAACTTCTCTTTGATAAAAAAAAAACATCTTTATAAAAAAAGCGCATATGCAAACAATCAGAAGCCAGCACCAAATTTCCCACACACATCAGGACTTGCAAAAAAACACATAAATCAACAGTTCTGCAGTTTTTTTCCTTTGTAAAATACATGCATATCAAAAAATGAGATTCCTCTAAAAGACCACCTTCTTTGTATCTCTTTATAAACACAGCATCTTCATTTTAAGTCAATATTTTGTTTTTCAGTTTAAACAGGCAGAACCAAAAGA
The DNA here is from genome assembly GCA_039090855.1 of Macrothele yani. Lineage (NCBI taxonomy): Eukaryota > Metazoa > Arthropoda > Arachnida > Araneae > Macrothelidae > Macrothele > Macrothele yani. The sequence continues at coordinate 4,727,304 of CM076990.1, forward strand.
ATGGTCTGGCACTTCCCACTTTCTTTTTTCTATTCTGCTAATTAGCAATTTTCCAACTAAGTTGTGGAAAGGCATTTCTGCACTCTGCACATTTTATCTCTGCTTCTGTAGGTCTAATCTTTTTTGTTTGTTTGGAGATTCAACGATCATTGCAAGTACCTCAATGGGCTATAAAAGCAGTTGTTCATCCTTATTTTAAGGCCACTGCTTCCAGGGAAGGCAGAGAGCCTGTGTGTAAGACAAACAGATCTTGGACGAATGGTCAGAAGCCTGCACTTAGACCACTGTGCCATTGGATACAGTATAGGTCTAATTTGAAATATTCTCTTTGCATATAGTAGGTGTAATTATATGGAGCATACATGTCATGTTTACAGTGTACTTTCCAGTTCTTCCTCATGCAAAATTTTTCCATTAGAAGATATAAATTTAGATTTTTACTTCAACTAAGGGCTCCATTTCTAATCGATGCACTGATAAAACATTTTTTAGCATTTGGCTAGGTAAAACCATGGTCAAAAATACCCACATATTCGCTAAAAGTTTAGATAAACAATTTTCTTGCTAGGTGACAAAATAACACATGGATATTAGACATAATATCGCAACTTAAAATACTAAATATTCTTTTTCGTGCAGGAGACTGGTAAGTACACACAAAAGTTTCTGCACACCTTTCAGATTTCCCATGCAAAATTGCTTATGTGGCACAAAATTAGATTTATAGTTTGATGTCTCCATTCCTAGCTGTGAAACGGAAAAAGTTTTCGTATTGACAAGTTATCATAATCAATAAATACTATGGGTTGAAAGTAGTTCACAAACTACTGTCTGAACACAGCCATAGTTTTCTGCACATTTTTCAGCTTTACTAACGCCAAAGTTCAGCAGCAAGTTAATATCAAATTTGTATTCTGACAATATCTTTATTTAAAAAAAAAAATAAACCACACTGGGTAATTGTAATCATTAATGTTACCCACATACTAATTTTTGAATCCACTATTTCCCACAGTATATTGTGCACAGTTCCATTCATTCAACTGATTTTTTTTTCTCTTATTTAGTTTTACCTGGTTTTCTCTACATTTCTATGCACTTCCCTGATTTAAATTCTACCCCCCCCCACTTAGTGCCACACACGTGTTGTACTTAGTTTGATGGTTCTGTGATTACAATTCATTTTTTCACCAGACAAGGAATGAGACCAAGTTAACTCACGTCATCTGCAAAATTCATATTTTGGTGAACTGAGGATTTAAAACCCCTTCAATAAAATTTGACAATTTTCTTTTGAAAAACAAATACTCAATACACCTGAGAATTCCCTAGCATCTTCATCAGCAAGATTGTTGGCATACATTTATAAATGCATATACACACAAAGTGAGCGAGCAAAAAAAGAGAGAAATATGTAAACATGTTTTTGCTCAATACTTTCACTTTTGGATGTATGATTTACCAGAAAAACTAATTTAATATCTAAAAAAAGAGATCTCAACATGATTTTCCATTTCATATGTCTGCTTGTTCACCCATTAATAAGGACAATTTTTTCCCCCACTTACTATAAACTGAACTGAAGTGCAAAGGTGAAGTTAATTTGCCTAAACAATAACCTACATGCCATAAACAGATTAAATACATTCTGGATAAAAACTAATTAAATGAAGACTTACCCAAATTTATTCTTTCACACATAATTTCTCAAATCACATTTCTTTCCATTTAGTTTTTCTGTCACTATTTCTCAGTACTTCAAATAAAACATTAAAAAAATTCTTAAAAGTTTTAAATGAGATAATTTTAACTATTTGTTTCATCTGAACTACTGAGAAATAGAAATAAAAACTAAATAGAAAGAAAGGCCGCCTATGAGTTTTGTTCAATGTATATGTGAAAGATAATAGTGGGTAAATCTTCATTTAGTGATTTTTAATCTAGAATGTATTTAATCAGTGAACTAAACTTTTTTAATATCAAATGGGAAGATAATATGAACTTAAGTTTACATGGTCTACCAGTCCTTTTCTTCTCATATTTTGATTGCCACTTCTCATGCACTCAATTCTATCAGTAGGTATCACATTCATTCCTAAAAGTCATATTAGAAAAATTCTCATTGATATCTGATAAAAAAACAGCAACAACATGATTCTCCAATATGCTGTATCTCTGTGCTTTGTACTGCTACTCCTCAAAGTCAGCACTAAAAAATTTATTTTTATGTCAGGAACAAAACAATGCCCACAATTTTTCAGACATTTTTGGTTCACCCTACCACCGATTTTTCCAGAACACACAGAAGAACCAAAATAATATGACCACCTGCCTAACACGATGTTGATCCTCTAGGTGCCACCAAAACAGCTCTTACCAGGCAAGGCATAGAAGAAGTACCCTCAACCCTAATTTTGAGCCAAAAGCTCTAGCGAGGGAAGGTAACCAGTGCTGAAATGATAAATACAATATCCATGTCTTGCTGTGGGATTCAAACCCAGACACTGTAATGCAAGAAGTCAGAAGACTGCTGTAGACCACTTGATTGCTAAGCAATACACTCATATTTTACCAATTTCTCTTCAGGTAAAAGGTGAATTGCTGAGGTAAAAAGGAAAGCACATGGAGTCCTTGTATCTAATGATTGGAAAGTCTGAATTCCTTTGAAAGTTCTATTTACTGACTTACTCAGAGATATCTGGATAGTCACCAAAGTTTTGTTTAGTTGAAGAATTCACTTACTTCTCCGAGTATAATTCCTTGCAGATGTTTCTGGGCCTAAGGTGATTATCAAAGGCCTGTTAGCTATGTTTTATTCTACATACCTGAAGAAATGCATTTAAAAATAGTTGCCAATTCCCAGATTAATATTACAGCACCTTTTACATAAAATGTTACAATTTTCTTTTAACCTTACTTGCTGTCATTTAACGAAATACTGAATATCGAGTTTAGAGTTTCTGCAGGTTCATTGATTGAACCCTTATTCCTGACATAAGTCTGTTTTATAAGTTACCTATTGATTTGAGGTTCATAATCCAACATTTTGAATTTTATTCCAGTGGCTAGCATTGCATGTTTCTGTGTTTTACAATTGCACTGTCCTGGTCTTTTTAATATCAGTTTTATCTTTTCTTTCAATTTTCTTGTTGTTTATCCAATTTATTTGCTATTGCAACCATCCTTTGTTATTTGGTATAAATAATATGTAGTCTGAATTGTTTACATTTGCTATTTTCTTTTAAGCTATGGTTGCTATACTTATTTCTAACTTAAAGTGCTTGCTTATTACATTATTGTTCAATTTCTCATTACCTATTTGTATGTATTTTATTACGTTTTTTTTTCATTTTGCAGTAATATTACATGTACTTTCTTGTTGATGTAATTTTTCTTCCCCTTTTGCTTATGCAATATACAGATTACAATTCTCTGGAATAGCCACTGTCAATTCAAGTTTTAGACACTTCTGTCATAACTTTTTACTGATTTGGTTTTGAAGATGACTAAACTGTTTTCATAAAATTTAGCAATTCTTTGCAGGATTGAATCTGGACAAAATTTGTGTAGTAAGATTTATTATTTAACAGCATATATTGGACTTTTCCTTTTTGAAATCTGTACAGAACTTTTATTATGTTCTTGTGATTTTTACAGCAAGAAACTGAATCCAATTAATCCATCTCTTCTAACTTAAACATGATATGCTAATCTAATTCACTGAACTAATTCATTATTTGTTGCATAGTACGCATTCATGAAACAGAAAATAAGGGTATCATCAGCACACCTTACATAATTTCACTTTTATTTACTTAAAAAATTTCTTTCTAAATTGGATACAAAATTCCACTAATTTTGGTGAAATTGCTGATCCTATATAGTCTCATTTTTTTTTTGTCTACATATTGTACCTTTATAAATAATGAAGTGATGGAACCACAATATAAATTTAAAAGCAGCAAATTGATCTGCAAAAATTCCATGTTTTGTAATGAACTTATTTTGTTTTTCCCCACTGGAAGAAGTTCAGCATGCCAAGCATTTTTCTTAAGAGGTATTGAAGGAAACATAATTATGTCTAAACTGATCATTCCTGCATGTTTACAAAGGCAGCTTTCACTTTTTTCAACCATTTCCAATAAGCTATTTACAGAACAACAGATACAATTTGTTTATTGTTTTACAACATTAATCCAATGCCATTCTAATTTATAAAGCAGATGCCTTTTTGTAGAAACAACAAGTCTTACTGCATTGTCTTTTGCAAGGAAGTTCATAACTGTTTCTGCCATATCCTCAAAGAATTTTTAAAATGCAGATTTTTTTTTTATTGGCTGTTACTAGTTAGCCATAAAAAAAAAAAAAAAAAGGCCGTTAAAAGTCAACTACATAGCCTGCTGAAAATACAACTCTAGAGTTCTTAAGTTTTGTATATACAGTTAAAAAAAAAAAAGTCAGGTTGAACAGAATGAAACCAAGAATTCCATTTTCAGAATGTGTGCTCTCCAGAATTTGTCAAATCCATTCAAATACTGAATATAATGAAAGACAAAATTTGTGCATGATAATATAGCAAGTAAAGAAATGAATGAACTTAATTATCTATACAAAATTTCTTACATAGAATTGTAAGGGAACAAAAACCAACAAAAAAACAATAAAAAACAGTCTTTTGGATAAATGCTAGTCCTGATTACACTGAAGATACAGCAATGATGCCAGACGGTTAAATTTCATTCATGAATTGTCAGCAAAAGATCACTAAATAACAAACTCATCATATAAATAACAAACTCATCATATAGGTTTACAGCATCCACACTACATAGGAATTTCTTTTAGAAACTGGCAAGAAAAAACTTCCACCATACGAAATACAGAATCACTACTCCAAATTGGATGTGATTAAGGTTAATAATGGATAGCCAAGAGTACTTTCATTCCTGTAAATTTCCATAAAAATTTTCAACATGAACAAGAAGTTTGGCATCTGTCGAAAGAAAAATATACGTTTGCATTTATCATAAAACTGATACTGTTTCAAGAGATTCATTAACCAGAAAAAAGATCCAAAAGAAATCACATAAGAATATATTAACATTTCATTAGGTAAATAAAAACAAATGCACAAAGAGGAAAAACAGACAAATGTATACACCTGTCAGGAATGAATATACATAAAACTGCTTATACATGTAAATACAGTATATTTATAAAAGCTAACACATACCCTTCATATACATCTAAACTACAATTCACTACAGACATACTTAAACACTATGAAATATGATCTACAGACAAAATTAACTTGCAATAACCAGAACCATTTGGTACTATTGTATTTCACCTTAACACTGTCTCTCCCCCTAAAGAACATAATACATAAAATATATAGTATCATCACACAAATGCGTATGTTATTTATGCAGTGTATCACTGATTCATAGAATTACTGATAAAAACATAGGGTTACTTCACCATTATTATCTCCGATATTCGCGTTTTAATTACTTAGACATGGCTGCAAAATGCTGTGATATACACAGTAGAGTCACATTATTGTGACCAGCTCCTACTTTTGATGTCAACAGTGCATAGCCAATGAAAGAAGGCACATGTCATGAGCTGGCTTGTAGGGTATACAAGGTGTGCTGTAAGCAATCTGAAAACATATCACTCGTTGCTGTCATGTATAAAAGGAGCAATTTATCAGATGTGCAAAAAAAGGGAGGATGATTATCGGCTTTTGGGCCAAGGGTGACAGTATTTCTGAGGACTGTTCGCATGCTGCTGTGATTAAAGTATACTGTGATTCGAGAAATAGCAACACTGCGAATAAGCAACATGAAAACCGCAGAGCACCACGTGCCATTGATATGAGAGGTGAACGTCGGCTTCAAAGGTACGCGAGGGCCGATCGACACGCTACAGTGGAGCAATTCACTGGCTGAATGAACCAGGGGGCTAACGGAAGTGTGTCTACAACAACAGTTTTTTTTTTTTTTTTTTTTAGATTCGAGGTTTAATGACCACCGTGAGCAACTTAATGGGCTATAAGCAGTCACAACAACAGTTCAGTGAACCCTGCTGTGTATGGGCTCCGATGCAGACGGATGGTCATTGCACCTATGCTAACAACATAGGTGCATTGGCAGAAAAGGCTTACATTTGCACGGCAGTATCGGAATTGGACCTCCGCTGATTGGCAAAGGATTGCCTTCTCCGATGAGTCATGTTTTCTGCTTCATGGAACAGATGGACGTCGGTGTATAAGACGAGAAACATCGGAAAACAAACACTCTTCAACCATTGCTGGAAAAACACAAGCTAGTGGGGGCAGCGTTATGGTCTGGAGAATGTTTTCGTGGCATTCTCTGGAAGGCACTATGGACCGAATTTGTTACAAATTCATCCTTGCAGAGACCACGTATATCCATACATGCCGACTGTCTTCCCTGGGGCGGATGGGATCTTTCAGCACGACAATGCAACGTGTCACACAGCTAGAAATGTCCGAGAGTAGTTGGAAGAGCACAATGAAGACTTTAAAGTACTTCCCTGGCCCCCTAATTCACTAGACACAAACTCAATTGAGCAATTGTGGGACCACCTCAATTGTGTTGTTCGCTCTATGGATCCTCCACCACGTACCCTCCAGCAGCTCTCAGATGCACTGCAGTCAGCATGGCTCCACATACCTGTGAACACCTTCCAGCACCTTATTGAGTCACTACCAGCCTGTCTCTAGCTGTGGTCCGTGCTGCACACCGCGATTACGCTGGATATTAGCTGGTGGTCACAATAATGTGACTCGACCGTGTGTGTATGTATATATATACAGTTGGACCTCCATACACCAAACTTCCGTATATCAAAATTCTCTATATATCGAAGTTTTGTGAATCCCTGTGATCGTTACACAGGAAAGCTGTTTCCATATATCCAAATTTTTCAAGACAAATCAGGATTTTCCCCACTGTAATGACGATGTTATAAGAAAAACATATGAGAAAAAATAGAACAGAGATATCACCAGAGGAAAAAGGAAAGGGTAGTCAAGGACACTGCCAGCGTGCAGACGGGGTGGGGGATTGTCTCCCTTTACCTCTCTCCTCCAGTAACCTTTCTCCTCTGTAAAACAGGTTCAGTTTGTTTCAGTCTCTTTAACCGACAGTGTGTGTGTTCGCAATGTCACCAAAAAAATCTCTCAGCATTGTGGAAAAGGTGGGGTTGTTGAAGAATGTTGACAGTGGAATGTGCAAAAAAGGCAGGACTTGAAAAACATCTGAAATATTACATGCCCAGCTGGGTATGGACCAGTGGCGGCTTTTCAGGTGAAGTAGGTGAAGTGCCTCTTCACCTATTTTACTCAAAATAAAGTTTTATTCAGTATTTTTTTATAATATATTCTTTTTGCCATTATTTAGTTCCAAAATACCAAAAATTTTGAATAGATATTAATTCACATGGCGCGCTCAACACGGAAAACAAATCCTTATGCGCAAAACACTGCAAGTGAAGAGCCGAAATGAAAATGCTTGGAAGTCTGCAGTTTTCCGCCGAGTTGCCATGGTAACCCGTGATGTCCCCCTCCCCAATCTGCTCGCGCAAGTGAAGTGTTTCAGCTTCACTCGCCTGACCTCCACATCTTTCAGTTTTTGAGCGTAAAATCGTGAGAGATCACGATGGAGTGGGCGGACTACCATTCAATCTGCTAGGGCTTTTTTCCCCTTGTAATGCTGTGGTACATTATTTTCCGTAAGGAATTTGTCCTTTCGTGCTTTGTGATTATTTGTTGAAAGCTTTAATTGATATTTTAGGTTTGTGTACAATTTAACTAATAGTGATAGTTTTTAGTATGCATCCTGTGGACGACATTGTTTGTAATTTATTGCAAACTCCATTAACTCTGTGGAAAGATGAAGATGAAAGAGACATTTTGCTTCAAGGACGACCAACAGATTCAATGACAATTGTTGCCAAGAACGAAATCAAGAACAGCGGTAAATCTAGCAATATTAATTTTTAAAATTGTTGGTTTACTGAATATAAATGTATTTGCAGCACTTCTGTGTTAAATTTTTTTTGGGGCCCTGCTTACTTTTTAGTAATAAACATTCGGCGTGGAATAAAGACGGATTCTCAGATTTATTAAGCGTAACATGGTCACTTCATAAACATCGTGATTCTAGCGAACACCTGAAATGCGGATTAATGTTAAGGAATTTCGAAAAAATTCAAAACACCATTGCCGATGCCCTGAGGATGAATGCTAGGCTTTTGAAAACGCATTTTAACGAAAACGTTCGTTTAAATAGACTTTTCCTGCAGACAGTGATTGATGCAGTATTAGTCTATGCTGTATTTGAGCAAACAAGAACTAGCATTCCATGGCCATGACGAAAGCATGGGCTCAATAAATCGTGGAAATTTCATTGAATTACTTTCATTGTTGATATGAAGAAGTTCTTTAGAAATTGAAAATCAATACGAAAGGATAAAAAACTATTCAAAATGAATTAATTGAATGTATTTCTGAATATATAAACAATCACGTCAAAAATTAAATAATTTTTTATTGTTGATTCGGAAGGTGTATTGGTTGAGGGATTTTTGGGTTTCCATGATGTGAATGAAGATAGAACGTCAGGAGCTTTATACAAAATTTTGGAACAGTTTGATTACCAACACAAATAAATAGGACAATGCTACGATGGGGCAAGTATAATGTCTGGACACTTAAATGGGCTACAGAAAAAAAAAGTCAAGGATAAAGCTCCTCAAGCTGTTTTTGTTCAATGCTTAGTTCATCGTTTGAATCTTGTATTACACCAGAGTTTTTCTAAAATTTCTAAGCGTCGAATACTTTTTGCAAGTCTCAGTGGAATTGCTTCGTTTGTTCACCATTCTGCGAAGTGGTCTTATACACTTATATCAACAACCGCAAGATGCAGACCAACCATAACAGAAACTCGATGGTCCTATACTTCGAAATTAGTAAGTGTAATTGTTGAAGATTGGGATAAATTGAAGGAAGTGTTCGGATTTCTGACGAATAGCGAATAATCAGACAAAAAATCAATTCATCTTGCCAAGGGGTTTTTGAATTATATGAACACTTTTGAATTTACATTTTTGGTTCCACCGATCTATTATACGAACTTTTGAAGAAAAAATTAACTAAACATAAACTACTGTGTAACTCAAAAAAAAAAAAAAAAAAACCAAAAAAAATAAAAAATAAAAAACCCAACCTCGTGAGATTTTGTTTGAGCCATAAAAGGAACGATGAGTTATTTGAAACACAGTTTGGAAAAGCTAGCAAAATCACACAAATAAGCACGGGAATATGCTGCTCTTACACAGGAAACAATTTTTCAAAATTATAAACAATTGTATTTTGAAATTTTGGACCACATTCTTATGGGAATGGATATAAGATTTCAAGACTGTAAGAAACTTCAATTTGTCTGACTTGCTGACACAACCAAATTCGAATAATTTAATGCATGCTTTCCCTCTCGCGCTCTTGAAAAATCTACATTTTTACGGAAACATATTTACTAAACACCAGCGCCTTAAAAATGAACTGAGTCTTGTATATGCCGATGAAAAATTAAGGAATATATTGACTCAAGAACTCCTTCGAGTGTTTCACGGAGACAAAGACATTTTTACAGAAGATTATAAATTGGTTTTTCTCAGTTTAACAATTCCATCTACAAGTGTGCCAGTGGAAAGAAGTTTTCTTAAAAGAATACAAACTTGCTCAAGAAACACTAGTTCCCAAGACAGACTTGCTTCTTTGGCAAATATTTCTATGCAGGAAGACAGTTTATTGATGCTCACGAAGAAACAATCATCTAACCATCTTATGACGACATGATCGACAAATTTGCAGCTTTAAGAGGAAGAAAAATTGATTTAATATACAAAAAATGAGTAAGTCCTCATTAAGGGATTTTCATTGTAGACAGTATATATCTTTTCATACTGCTCTTGTACCTCTTCACCTATTTTTCCAACCACGAGCCCCCACTGGCATGGACAGAAATAATTTACCTGCCTAGGTAGTAAAAGCTGAATGCACAGGAAAATTTTACTTTTAAGATAATGAATCAGCTACCCAAATTTTTTTTTTTTTTTGTTAAAAAATATGAATTGTTTTAAATGTTTAGAAATTTCCGTTTTAAGGGTCTGTATTCAAAATGTTCAATGCACAAAAGCGTGCATCAAAAGTTTTAAGATGATGCTGAAATTGGTACGAAATGATATGATAAAATTGGTATTTGAGATATTTAGAAATTCTGCCCTTTCCTTTCATCAAAGTTTATGTCTTCTGTCAACACAACACCAGAGGCTAGTTCCATTACAGGCATTCATCACACCGCTGACTATAAACATTTGGAGCAAAATTACATATGGTTTGAATTTCTGGACCTAGAACATAATATAATTAAAGAAATTATATTCTTTTGTCCTTGGCACTCCGTAACAATACAACTTATGGTGATTAACACAAAGTGAAACATGACGTGCGACGACTTTCTTATTTCTTGTAGCAGGAAATTCTATTTCAAACTTTTTAAAATTTAGTTGTCTGGTCTGAGCAACTAGATTTATCTTTTACTTGCCCATGCTAATAACTTACATGCCCTAGTCGTCCCGGGCATGGTATTTCTCAAGGCCTAACATTGGAAGAAGTGGATATTTCCGAAGTTAACAAAAAAGTAACCAAAGCTCTTATGGAAACAGCAACAAAATTAGCTGGGTCTAATAACAAGTTGCATGTGAACAAATTATCAGGAAAAACCAAAATGTTGATGCAAAAAAGAAGAGAGATGAGGACAACTAAAGAAGATGTGACTTCCAAAGTGGAATATATAGAGCTATGCAAGACAGTACGAAAGAGTATCACTGAAGACGTAAGGAAATTCAACTGTGAACTAGTGAGGAAAGCAATTGAAAACAACCGAAGCCTAAAGATAGCAAAGGGACATCTCAGTAAGGGAAGAAAACAGATTATGGCACTGAGAAAAGAAGATGGTTCTGTAACAAGAAATAGAGGCGAAATTTTGACAAGAGTGAAAGATTTCTACTCCAAATTATATGAAAGGGATAATACATGTACTCCAGACATCGTGAAAGGTACCAGTACCAGAGTTCTTCCAGTCCTCCCAGCAGAAGCTGCACATGCAATCAAGAACATGAAGCAGGGAAAAGCTCCAGGAGAAGATGGAATTACTGTAGACATTATACAAGAAGCAAGTGGAGAAATCGAAAGAGTACTCGCCCAAATTTTCACTCGATGCCTTAATGAAGGGAAAATTCCTGAGGATTGGAACGATGCTACAATGATCTTGATACATAAAAAAGGTGACATTGAGGATCTCAGGAACTACAGACCTATCAGCCTCCTATCAGTGGTTTATAAAATCTTCACTAAAGTTCTTTCACACCGCTTGAAGGTGACACTGGACATGGCTCAACCGAGAGAACAAGCTGGATTCAGGAGTATCTACAGCACAATAGATCATATCCATGTACTGAGAGAACTAATTGAAAGAGCGAGGGAATATGAGCTTCCATTATGCATGGCTTTTATAGATTATGAAAAAGCCTTTGATTCGGTGAAACCATCAGCAGTTACAATGATCTCTGCGGTATTGTTATTAATAACATCTATGAAACTGCAAAGATTCGGCTGTTTGAGAATACAACACACATAAAAATTCGAAGGGGAGTGAGACAAGGTGACACCATATCTCCAAAGCTTTTTAATGCCACATTGGAGGGTGTCTTTCAGTCGCTGAGCTGGGAAAACAAGGGGATAAAGATTAATGGAGATTATCTAACCCACCTTCGTTTTGCTGATAATGTAGTCATTTTTGCAACTACCCCATCAGAGCTGCAGAGTATGATTCAGGAACTTGCTGACAAGAGTAAAGAAGTGGGATTAAAAATGAACTTTCAGAAGACAAAAGTGATGTTCAATACTTTTTCAAGAAATGAAGATTTATCGATTGATGGAGAAAAGTTGGAGATAACAGACACGTACGTTTATCTTGGACAGCAGATATCAAGTGAGGGTCACATTGATGAAGAAATTAATCGGCGTACAAAACTTGCCTGGAGAGCTTTTGGAAGAAACAGCATAATTTTCAAGAGCAATATGCCATTATGTCTTAAAAGAAAAGTGTTTGATCAATGCATCCTCCCAGTGCTTATGCATGGTGCAGAGACGTGGACCATAACTAAAAGAGACATACAAAAGCTGCAGACAACTCAAAGCAGCATGGAGAGGTGCATGCTTGGTGTAACCAGGAGAGATAAGAAGAGGAACTCGTGGATCTGAAAAATGACAAGAGTGGAAGACGTCATGATCAGAGTTAAATCCCTGAAATGGCAATGGGCTGGACATACTGCCAGAAGGACAGACCATCGATGGACAGCCGAAATTTTAGATTGGATTCCAAGGGACAGGAAAAGACCCAGAAGAAGACCACGTGGGAGATGGGTGAATGAAATTCGAAAGTATGTAGGAGTGACATGGAAGAGACTGGCACAAGACAGACCGTGATATATATATCATCATCATAATCATCAACCATTATCAATCCACTGCTGGATGAAGGTCTCCCGAAGTTTCCTCCACAATGGTCTGTCTTGTGCCAGTCTCCTCCATGTCACCTCGCATACTTTCAAATTTCATCCACCCATCTCCCATGTGATCTTCTTCTGGGTCTTTTCCTGTCCCTTGGAATCCAATCTAAAATTTCGGCTGTCCATCGATGGTCTGTCCTTCTGGCAGTGTGTCCAGCCCATTGCCATTTCAGGGATTTAACTCTGATCATGAGGTCTTCTACTCTTGTCATTTTTCGGATCCACGAGTTCCTCTTCTTATCTCTCCTGATTACACCAAGCATGCACCTCTCAATGCTGCTTTGAGTTGTCTGCAGCCTTTGTATGTCTCTTTTAGTTAAGGTCCACGTCTCTGCACCATACGTAAGCACTGGAAGAATGCATTGATCAAACACTTTTCTTTTAAGACATAATGGCATATTGCTCTTGAAAATTAGGCTGTTTCTTCCAAAAGCTCTCCAGGCAAGTTTTGTATGCCGATTAACTTCTTCATCAATGTGATCATCACTTGATATCTGCTGTCCAAGATAAACGTACGTGTCTGTTATCTCCAGCTTTTCTCCATCAATCGATAAATCTTCATTTCTTGTAAAAGCATTGAACATCACTTTTGTTTTCTGAAAGTTCATTTTTAATCCCACTTCTGTACTCTTGTCAGCAAGTTCCTGGATCATACTCCGCAGCTCTGATGGGGTAGTTGCAAAACTGACTACGTCATCAGCAAAACGAAGATGGGTTAGATAATCTCCATTAATCTTTATCCCCTTGTTTTCCCAGCTCAGCGACTGAAAGACACCCTCCAATGTGGCATTAAAGATCTTCGGAGATATGGTGTCACCTTGTCTCACTCCCTTTCCAATTTTTGTGTGTGTTGTATTTTCAAACAGCCGAATTTTTGCACTTGCATTTTCATAGATGTTATTAATAATATTAATGTACGCATCTTCAATACTGCAGGATTTCAGAGTCATTGCAACTGCTGATGGTTTCACCGAATCAAAGGCTTTTTCATAATCGATAAAAGCCATGCACAATGGAAGTTCATATTCCCTCGCTCTTTCAATTAGTTCTCTCAGTACATGGATATGATCTATTGTGCTGTAGCCACTCCTGAATCCAGCTTGTTCTCTCGGTTGAGCCATGTCCAGTGTTACCTTCAAGCGGTGTGAAAGAACTTTAGTGAAGATTTTATAAACCACTGATAGAAGGCTGAAAGGTCTGTAGTTCCTGAGATCCTCAATGTCACCTTTTTTTATGTAGGAAGATCATTGTAGCATTGCTCCAATCCTCGGGAATCTTCCCTTCATTAAGGCATCAAGTGAAAATTTGGGCGAGTACTGTTTCGATTTCTCCACTTGCTTCTTGTATGATGTCTACAGTAATTTCATCTTCTCCTGGAGCTTTCCCCCGCTTCATATTCTTGATTGCATGTGCAACTTCTGCTGGAAGGACTGGAGGAACTCTGGTACTGGTACCTTTCATGATGTCTGGAGTGCATGTAGCATCCCTTTCATATAATTTGGAGTAGAAATCTTTCACTCTTGTCAAAATTTCGCCTCTATTTCTTGTTATAGAACCATCTTCTTTTCTCAGAGCCATAATGTGTTTTCTTCCCTTACTGAGATGTCCCTTTGCTATCTTTAGGCTTTGGTTGTTTTCAATTGCTTTCCTCACTAGTTCACAGTTGAATTTCCTTACGTCTTCAGTGATACTTTTTCTTACTGTCTTGCATAGCTCTATATATTCCACTTTGGAAGTCACATCTTCTTTAGTTGTCCTCATCTCTCTTCTTTTTTGCATCAACATTTCGGTTTTTCCTGATAATTTGTTCACATGCAACTTGTTCTTAGACCCAGCTAATTCTGTTGCTGTTTCCATAAGAGCTTTGGTTACTTTTCTGTTAACTTCAGAGATGTCCACTTCTTCCGATGTTAGGCCTTCTAAAGCAGAGAACCTGTTCTTCAGTTCCAACTTGAAGGTATTATGGTGTTTTTTAAGGTTGGTTATGTCAATAGATTTTGTTTGTCTTATGAGCTTGCCACGTTCAAGTTTAGTGTTGAGGTGCATCTTACATCTCACCAATCTATGGTCACTACCTGTGTTGAATTTGTTTAGCACACTGCAGTCTTCTATGACGAATTTTTTGTTACACATAACAAAATCAATTTCACTTGTCGTCCCATTTAGATGTCTCCATGTCCATTTCCTGTGTGGCTTTTTCTTGAATAAGGAGTTCAAGATGAAAAACCCTTCTGCCTCTGCAAACTCAACGAGAGTATTTCTACGCTGGTTTCTGTTGCAGTGACCGAATTTACCAACTGAAGTTTCATTGTGTTGCTGTTGCCCTATTTTTGCATTGAAATCTCTCATAATTATCTTCAAGTGCTGCTTACCTTTATTATTTAGATGACGAATTTCCTCATAAAATCCTTCAATTTCTTCTTCAGGATGACTTGTGGTGGGTGCATAAGTTTGAATAATCTGAGCCTGGTATCTTTTCGAGATGGATAACGAGTCGTGCAGCTCTGTCAGAGGAACTTTCAACTTCTCACCACTAGTTCTGCCAGTATCAGTCCCACGATAGTAGAAGAGATGTCCACTTTTCAGTTCAATGAGATCTCTATTTCTCCTTACCTCACTTAGCCCAACAATGTCCCACTTGATCCTTTGTAGTTCCTCTTCCAACTCAAGAAGCCTTGAATCAGAAGATAGGGAGCGTCCATTATACGTAGCCAAGGTCAGCATCAGATGGCAGCCTAGTCCGGTCCTCCAGGGATTCTTAGCACCCTCTGCCTTCATGTCGCACTGGCCGCTGCCTTGGCCAGGTAAATTCCAGCTGCCGGAGACTGAGGGCCAAGATTTAAGTTGTGGAGTCATTTTGGAGGGGTTTGGCCATAACTCACCACGCTGGCCAAGCGGGTTGGTGAGTGTGGGATAGCATTTCCTCTAATCCCGATGGTATAGTTATACCGCTATTGGCGGTCGTCAGATCCCCTTTAGTGGGAACAGGATGCGCCACGAGAAGGCGGTGTTGACATTTGTCAAGGAGAGGCTGTGATGTTACGCATCAGCTGACCTTACATCCCATGATATTTATATATAAAGCCATTAGAGTTTGCACACTGTTTGGGGCAAGTGGATTTCCAAGCTACTTCCGGGTGGTTGGATAAATTTAATAAGTAACATGGCATAAAAGAAAAGATTTGTTTTGGGAAAAAGTGGAAGCGTGAGTGACACCACACCGACTGTGACCAATGAAAAAGAACATGGTTTTCAAGAAGATTTTAGAAGAGTAAACTCCTGAGATAGTATTTTTAATGTCGATGAAACAGGACTTTTCTTTAAATGTTTACCAAACAAGACTCTTTTAAGGAAGAGGATATTTTTGAGTTGATTTTAAATTTCAATAAAAAGTGATTAGGCAGAAAAGAAAAAAAATTCTCTTTGTAGGCAATTGCCTGGCCTATTTTAATGTAGCATCAAAACTATCAAATGTGAATTTGATTTTCCTCCCCCAAACACAACTTCAAAACTGTAGCCAATGGATCATTATCAGAAACACATTCTCAGAAGACTTATCTGGGCCTTAGAAAATGAGCTATGTGCAGATACGGTGATTGATCTGAGGATTTGTATAGCTGAACTAGTTAAAATGTAGCATAACGTTGTTTTAGAATCGACAGTAAAAAATTGCTTTGCAAAAGCTGGCTTTGTGGAATCACCTGAAGTCGAAGAAAATTTGTTTCATCATCGATTCTTCACGATGAAAATCATTCATGAAGAGAATGTTTGCCATAAGTTGTGCAATGTTGGAAGGACTTGCAGAACAAAGGTCTTACCAGGGAAGAAATTTCCCTTGACAAGTTCCTCGACATCAACAAAGACAATCATTTCAGAATACCCAATAGATGACAACATAGTAAGCTTACTTCAGACAGAAGAGACTGACAATGAAGAGGCTGACGAAAATGAAGAAGAAGAAACCCCTAAGCCTTCTAAAACTGAAATGTTTGCCACGTTTGATACAATACCTTGTGGTCTTCAATTTGCCAAAACAGTTCCTGACGATGTATTTCATGGATTTAATATGTGTGAACACTTTTATGACGAATCATCAAAATTTGTTGTGTGACAAGATACTTAGAAGTTTTTTACATAAACATAAATGCATACGAATACTACATAAATACATATGTTTTAACAGGGTATGTTCAACACATCTTTTTCTTGTTGATTCTTGTTTTTAATTACATATATATATGGACACAACTTGTACATAATGTGATTCATATTCACTCAAGTTATTTATAAGAGTACACTGATTGGGAAAATATGTTTCTAAATACATTGTACTACACAATACATATGTATAAAAAAGACTTTCCATATATCAAAGTTTCTATATATATCAAATTGTTTTTTTCACAGAATCATCGACTTCGAGATATATCACAGCATCTTGTGGCTCTGTCTAAATACTTCAAACACAAGTAACAGAGAAAATAATGGTGAAATAACCCCATGTTGTTTAAACTAATTCTACAGAACCTAATACTCTTTTGTATGATAACAGTACATGATACCAAGACTTGAGAGATAAAACAACTTTAGCATTGTCATGGACCTGTATAAGCTGATGGAAATAAAGCTTAAAGCACTCTTTATGCCTTTGTTTCCTACATTGAAATGAACAACATTATGAAATCACTAAGTAGTCACATGAGCAAAAAATAAATAAATAAAAAGTCTAATGTTTGACATTAACGAAAGCACTGTTGCTGGCACACTAGTCTACCTGAGTTAAATTCATATATTGATAATAAAAAGCATAGAAATTACTTTTACTGTTTTTAAAAGTTAAGAAGGGAACATTTTGAACACTTAATGTTATTAAAAATATAGCTACACGGAATAGTTTTTAGCGGATGGAAATCACAAAAATGTTATAATTATTAAGCAATGTGATTTCTAGTTCAACGATGTTACTATCAATTACTATGTTTAAGACTAAGTGTTATTAAATTAGGAAAAAAAAAGAAGGGTGTGTGACAATTTTTGTAGCCAAAATCATGATTTAGATTTAAATGAATCAATTCATCACAACACAAATGTAATTTTTTATGCCAGTTTGGTACATAACACACCAGCCATTTAAACTGTTAAAATTGAAAACGAATATCACAGATGATGAAAATGTATCGCCTACGACATTACAGAACGCATTTATTAGTTCTTCACTAAATCTCACCAAAATTTAACAGAATCTTTGCAGCATTTTAATTAAGAACTCATGGAAAGATAACAATGGGGAACAATTTTTTTTTTTTTTTTTACAGTGCCTATTTTCAACCTGATTTCTGTGCTGCTGATTTCGGATATGGTATCCTTTTTGCTCTATCAGCTCTAGTTTTTGATATATTAATGGCATTATTACCGAGTATTACATTATTTTCTCGCCAGCATTTGTTACCAGTAAAAAAATTTGCTTCCGTGGTGCGTGGAATTTTTGACCTGACTGAGTATTTTTGTGTCGCTGATTCCAGAAATGGTATATTTTTTGCTCTAGCAGTCTACTTTTCGAGATATTGTTGGCATTATTACCTAGTATTACTTTATTTTCCTGCCAGCATTTGTTACCTGTTCGTATACATAGATTTGAATTTTCTCTTGCTGTCCGTGTTTGCGTGTGCACGTTACATGTTCAGACGTGTTTTATTTCTGTTTCAGGCACTGACATGGATACGTGAAGAAAATGTGTCAATCATCCGGATGTTTTTTATTACATTTGCAAAGAGTACACATTCAATCAACAGAGACAAGCTATAACGGACTTCGTGAAAAGAGCTTATTTTGCCTACTTCACAGTAAAACTTGGGGACCAAGATAAGCCTTGGGCACCGCAAGCCGTAAGTAAAACGTGTACAGAGTACCTGCGACAGTGGACAAATGGGAAAAGGAAGTGCATGAAATTTGGTATAACAATGGTATGGCGTGAACAAAGCAACCAAAGTGATGACTGCTACTTTTGTCTGGTGAATATAAAGGGCATCAATGGGAAGAACCGGAGTACATGGATGTATCCTGATCTAACCTCCACTAGACGCCCTGTTCCACATTCAAAACAGATACCTGTCCCAACACGTAGCAGGCTTCCAAGCTCTCCGAAGAGTCGGATGAATCGGCTGGTGAGAAAGAAAGCTATGCGGAGCAACATGATAGTGATTTCCAAAGATCTTCACCAGCTGCATCAGGTTTCAGTCAAATAACGACCTTATAAGAGACCTAAGTCTTCCAAAGAAGGCAGATGAATTGTTAGCTTCTAGGCTGGCAGAAAAAATGTACTATTACTGGGAACACAAATCACAGCATATCACAACAGAGAAGAAGAGTTTCTACCATTATTCACAAAAGAAAACAAATTCGTTTTCTGCAGCTATGTTCCAGGATTGCTGATGAAATTGGGCGTACTGGAATACACACCCAGTGAATGGAGGTTATTCATAGACAGCTCTAAATGCAGCCTCAAATGTGTACTTCTACATAACAGGAACAGATACAGATCAATCACAATCGGTCACTTAGTTGGTATGCGGGAAGATCGGGCGACAATAGCCACAGTCCTAGAGAAGATAACATACCGCAATCACCTATGGATCATCTGTGTGGATTTGAAGATGGTGAATTTTCTCCTAGGGCAGTGGGCTGGGTGCACCAAGTACCCGTGCTTTGTATGTCTGTGGAATAGTAGAGCTAAAGATCAACACAGGGTGAGAAGACACTGGCCTGTGAGAGAAAACATGGTAGCTGAAGAGAAAAATATCGTCATAGAGCCTTTGCTGGACAGAGAAAAGATCATATTGCCACCATTGCACATCAAACTTGGTTTGATGAAACAATTTATAAAGACACTTAAGAGAGATGGAATGTGTTTTGGCTACAAATGTAGAAAATTTCCAGCATTGAGCATGTAGAAAATAAAAGTAGGTATATTCGATGAACCACAAATCGGGAAACTCATGAAAGACCAGTGTTTCCAAGACTCAATGGACAATATTGAGGCATGTGCATGGAGGTCATTTTGCATGGTTGTACAGAATTTTCTTGGGAACCATAAGGCCGCTAACTACCGCGAACTCGTGGTGAATAAGCTCACTGCGTTTTGTACACTTGGTTGTAACATGAGCATCAAATTGCATTACCTCCACAGTCGTTTGGTTCGATTTTCACATTGTCTTGGTGATATCAGCGATGAACAAGGGAAGCGATTTCACCAGGAAATAAGGGCCATGGAAGAACGATACTGTCGATGATGGGATATGTATATATGATGGTGGACGATGGGATATGTATATGATGGTGGATGATGGGATATGTATATGGTGGTGGACTATTGTTGGAGCATTCACCGCGAATGTCCAGGAACATTGCATCGCAGGAAATCGCAGAAACGCGGGTTCAGCAGCATGTCTCAATGACGGAACTTATGTGGTGGTGTTCGTGTTCTAGGCTTCTTAGGATTTCTCTGCATATGTCATATCATGAGAAGCAGATCTGATGGACAAAAACTAATGCCATTTTCGGAATCTGTAACCCCAAAAAGGGTGTAATATCTTAGGCACCAAAAGTTGTGTTCCCCAGTGTAATCTACCACAGACTGATAAGTACAAAAGTGATTTAGTCTTTTTTGGCAATTGCTTACAAAGTTCCTCTTGCTTCAAGCAGTTCTAACTTTTTGCTTTTTTGTGACACTAGATGATTTCTTTCCATTCTGCACAGACAGTAAAAGTACTATTCATTTTTTTTTAAGTTTTAACAAACAGATTTGTTGTATGTTGACAAACTATGATGTGCTCAGCAGCAAAGATAACATACAATTATTCATATTCATAAAAAGTACTGAAACCATGTGCGATAGTTATCATTCACAGTTTTCACAAGCCCTGGCGAAACTGCTGAAATTTTACTAGCCAAATGATAAAACTAGCCAATACTACTAGCCAATGTGGCTAGTGGAATAAAAATTTTACCAGCCAAATGATAAAATCTACTGGCCATGCAACATTAAAAAAAATTAATAATTCGGTAACTTCTCTACTTATGTTTTTATGAAACTAACTGGGTGAATTTTTTCTTTCTAATGAGAGACCCCTCCCCATTAACTTCATAAACACATATGGAGAGCAGTTACTGCATAAGATCATAAGACAGCAAATTTTGCACATGCTTTTGTTCTAAAATGGCAGATTTTTTGACAATTTATTTTCAGTGCTGTAATATCATTACTCTTACTGTCTTAATTTACACATACATAATTTCTTTTCGAGGCCATTGAAGTTAGATGTCTAATTTCTTAAATATTTAAAACAAAGAGATAGCTAGGATATATATATATATTATATATATGGGATGTAAGGACAGGTGATGCGTAACATCACAGCCTCTCCTTGACAAATGTCAACCCCACCTTCACGTGGTACATCCTGTTCCCACTAAAGGGGCTCTGACGACCGCCAATAGCGGTATAACTATACCATCGGGATTAGAGGAAATGCTATCCCACACTCACCAACCCACTTGGCCAGCGTGGTGAGTTATGGCCAAACCCCTCCAAAATGACTCCACAACTTAAATCTTGGCCCTCAGTCTCCGGCAGCTGGAATGTACCTGACCAAGGCAGCGGCCAGTGCGACATGAAGGCAGAGGGTGCTAAGAATCCCTGGAGGACCGGACTAGGCTGCCATCTGATGCTGACCTTGGCTACGTATAATGGACGCTCCCTATCTTCTGATTCAAGGCTTCTTGAATTGGAAGAGGAACTACAAAGGATCAAGTGGGACATCGTCGGGCTAAGTGAGGTAAGGAGAAAAGGAGAAGATCTCATTGAACTGAAAAGTGGACATCTCTTCTACTATCGTGGGACAGATACTGGCAGAACTAGCGGTGTTAGATTTATAATAAACAAGAAACTGAAGGATAAAGTGGTAGAAGTTGAAAGTTCCTCTGACAGAGCTGCACGACTTGTTATCCAACTCTCGAAAAGATACCAGGCTCAGATTATTCAAACTTATGCACCCACCACAAGTCATCCTGAAGAAGAAATTGAAGAATTTTATGAGGAAATTCGTCATCTAAATAATAAAGGTAAGCAGCACTTGAAGATAATTATGGGAGATTTCAATGCAAAAATAGGGCAACGGCAACAGAATGAAACTTCAGGAGGTAAATTCGGTCACAGCAACAAAAACCAGCGTGGAAATGCTCTCGTTGAGTTTGCAGGGCAGAAGGATTTTTCAAGAAAAAGCCACACAGGAAATGGACATGGAGACATCCAATTGGGACGACAAGTGAAATTGATTTTATTATGTGTAACAAAAAATTCGTCATCCAAGACTGCAGTGTGCTGAACAAGTTCAACACAGGTAGTGAGTGACCATAGATTGGCGAGATGTAAGATGCACCTCAACACTAAACTCGAACGTGGAAAGCTCATAAAACAAACAAAATGTATTGACATAACCAACCTTAAAAAACACCACAATACTTTCAAGTTGGAACTGAAGAACAGATTCTCTGCTTTAGAAGGCCTAACATCGGAAGAAGTGGATATTTCTGAAGTTAACAGAAAAGTAACCAAAGCTCTTATGGAAACAGCAACAAAATTAGCTGGGTCTAAGAATAAGTTGCATGTGAACAAATTATCAGGAAAAACCAAAATGTTGATGCAAAAAAGAAGAGATGAGGACAACTAAAGATGATGTGACTTCCAAAGTGGAATATATAGAGCTATGCAAGACAGTACGAAAAAGTATCACTGAAGATGTAAGGAAATTCAACTGTGAGCTAGTGAGGAAAGCAATTGAAAACAACCAAAGCCTAAAGATAGCAAAGGGACATCTCAGTAAGGGAAGAATACAGATTATGGCACTGAGAACAGAAGATGGTTCTGTAACAAGAAATAGAGGCGAAATTTTGACAAGAGTGAAAGATTTCTACTCCAAATTATATGAAAGGGATGATACATGTACTCCAGACATCATGAAAGGTACCCGAGTTCTTCCAGTCCTCCTAGCAGAAGTTGCACATGCAATCAAGAACATGAAGCGGGGAAAGCTCCAGGAGAAGATGGAATTACTGTAGACATCATACAAGAAGCAAGTGGAGAAATCGAAACAGTACTCGCCCAAATTTTCACTTGATGCCTTAATGAAGGGAAGATTCCTGAGGATTGGAACAACGCTGCAATGATCCTGCTACATAAAAAAGGTGACATTGAGGATCTCAGGAACTACAGACCTATCAGCCTCCTATCAGTGGTTTATAAAATCTTCACTAAAGTTCTTTCACACCGCTTAAAGGTAACACTGGACATGGCTCAACCGAGAGAACAAGCTGGATTCAGGAGTGGCTACAGCACAATAGATCATATCCACGTACTGAGAGAACTAATTGAAAGAGCGAGGCAATACGAACTTCCATTGTGCATGGCTTTTATCGATTATGAAAAAGCCTTTGATTCGGTGAACCATCAGCAGTTACAATGGCTTTGAAATCCTGCGGTATTGAAGATGCATATATTAATATTATTAATAACATCTATGAAAATGCAAGTGCAAAGATTTGACTATTTGAAAATACAACACACATAAAAATTGGAAAGGGAGTGAGACAAGGTGACACCATATCTCCCAAGCTCTTTAATGCCACATTCGAAAATGTCTTTCGAATGTGGCACTGAGAAAACGAACTGAGAAAACAAAGGGATAAAAATTAATGGGGATTATCCAACTCACCTTCGTTTTGCTGATGACGTAGTCATTTTTTCAATTACCCCATCAGAGTTGCAGAGTATGATCCAGGAACTTGCTGACAAGAGTAAAGAAGTGGGATTAAAAATGAACTTTCAGAAGACAAAAGTGATGTACAATGCTTTTACAAGAAATGAAGATTTTTCGATTGATGGAGAAAAGCTGGAGATAACAGACATGTATGTTTATCTTGGACAGCAGATATCAAGTGAGGGTCACATTGATGAAGAAATTAATCGGCGTACAAAACTTGCCTGGAGAGCTTTCGGAAGAAACAGCATAATTTTCAAGAGCAATATGCCATTATGTCTTAAAAGAAAAGTGTTTGATCAATGCATCCTTCCAGTGCTTACGTATGGTGCAGAGACTTGGACCTTAACTAAAAAAGACATACAAAGGCTGCAGACAACTCAAAGTTGCATGGAGAGGTGCATGCTTGGTGTAAACAGGAGAGATAAGAAGAGGAACTAGTGGATCCGAAAAATGACGAGAGTGGAAGACATCATGATCAGAGTAAAATCCCTGAAATGACAATGGGCTGGACATACTGCCAGAAGGGCAGACCATCGATGGACAGCCGAAATTTTAGATTGGATTCCAAGAGACAGGAAAAGACCCAGAAGACGACCACATGGAAGATGGGTGGATGAAATTCGAAAGTATGCGGGAGTGACATGGAGGAGACTGGCACAAGACAGACCGTTTTGGAGGAAACTTGGGGAGACCTTCGTCCAGCAGTGGATTGATAATGGTTGACAATGATGATGATATATATATATATATATATAAAGTGGCACTAGTAATGTTGATGCAGTTTACCATTGACATGTACTGCATCTGATCTTCCCATCAGAAGTATCTGCCCACCACAACTGAATAGCATTTTGAGGATCAAAATCTTCAACTGAAGGGCCACTGCATCTAATCATCATTAAGTCATTTAAAGTGTCACTATTCAGACAAGCCCAGTTACTCGTTTTTATGAGGTTCATTACTGAAAAGCCATGCCCTCAAGGAGCACTACTACACAGCATTAGATATAGCAGCTGCATCATCTTAAAAATATTGCCATAATAACAGTTTACTTCTTTTTGTTAAGCAGCTAAACAGAGATTCAAAGATAATTCTTTTACCTGTAGATGATATTATACTTTGTGCAAGGTATACCATGGCAAAGTTTGCTTTTGTAACTTTGACCCTTTGGTCCCTCCAGGCTGATCCGTCAGCAGATTAAGTTTTTCTCGAATCTCACCTTCACTTCCATTCATTTTCGAAGCAGCTGCAAGAACACGGGCGACAAAACTGAACTTTATATTCATTGACATTCACAAGTGGTGGAAAAAGTTGGACAAGATAGTTGCTCACTCAGGGAAAAAATCTACTGGCCATTGTTGGCTACTATATTAAAAAAAATTACTAGCCACTACAAAATATCTGGTCGCCATTGGCGACTGGCCACCAACATTTGCAACTGCTGGTTTTCACAGCATAATTGGAAGGAGTGCAACTGTGAATATAACTGGCAAAAGGTAATAAGACTTAAACATAGCTTGCAAACCACTGCCTAGGAACTGTCAAGATGCACTACGACTGGTTAAGCCTAATGTGGCTACCAATGAAATAACACACAAGTGGAAGAGTCCAAATCAGTCAAAAGGCAAATAATACGATAGTTTTGTGAACCTTTTGCCACTTGTGTCATAGCTGTACTCCCCTCTCCTAGGGGGACACAGCTGTAAATAATAGTTGTTGCCTACGGTAGTTTCCAGTGTTGTACAAAATACATACCAACCCGGATGTTTGGCTTTGCTGCTGAGCACATCGCAATTTGTCAAAATACAACGAATCTCAGTGAGAAAAAACTAACCCTGTGGAAACTGATTTTCTATGTGAAATAGGAAGAAATCATTCGCTATTTATTTGCACGAAAAAAAAAAAATCGTAAAACAAGTGCATCTGACATGTAAACAACTGCCCTAACTGTTTTACTAATTTTAAATGAGCTATATAAAAACCTTTAGAACATAATTATCCATGTGTAAAAAATAAATTGTACATAATATAAAGGTTTTTTTCTAGGGTTAACAAAGATAAAATGGCAAACAATATAACCTTTTTCTTTTATTGAAGGTTTAACAACCATTGTGAGCAACTCGGTGGGCTGCAAGCAGTTGCTCATCCCTAATTTAGGGCCATTGGTTCCAGGGAAGGGAGAGAGCCAGTGCAATAAGACAAACAACATCCATGCCTCGCTGAAATTCAAACCCGGACCCATCACGGACAAATGGTCATAAGCCAGTGCTTAATTACATTTCTTTTCATAACAATAAAAGATATGAACACACAGGAAACATGAATTATTAATACCTATATGATAAAGGTGAGTATATGACAGTAGCAGATATTTCTTTTTTCTTAAAACATATATATGCTTCACAAATTTAATATAATTTCTATGAAGATGTGTGGTGTTGGAATACGTGACACCTTCACTGGGACTAAATTCACATATTTTCCATCTCAAGATGCTACACCATACAGAACAAACTTTTGGTAAAAACTTTTCAAGAACATTCTTGTGACAATCTAAATAAAATACTTCTTATGACAAAGTTGATTTCATCCAAAGTTGTTCTTCACAGTTTAAATACCCGGTACTAGTTTCCATTAAGAGCTTCATGCAACTTACCAGTTTCTTCACGAAACCCATGTTTTACAGTGATTTGTGGTCTTATGCCATTTCAGACAAGGGAGCACGTACTTTTTCCATTTAAATTTGTCAAAATGCAGTAGTGATGCTTTGGCAACTGCCATTTGCAATAGCACATCAGTTGTTTTCATGGCATAGGTGTTTGCTATGTGTTGGGTGGAGGGGGTGTCAGCCCTACCAAATATTTTGTATGAAAGTATATTTGGATTATCAAAGTTTTTAAAACAATATTTCCCCTTTAATGAAGATTTCATTACATTTTGCTAAATTTCTAAACATGCTGTTGATAAATCAAAGTTGTGTTTTCAAATTGGTTTTTGTGCATTTGACTCTACTGTTCTTCTACACCACACTCCCGCCACACAATTAAAAAACAATTTATAATCAAATGAATCCGTGACATAAAAAACATTGTTCATATCTTAATCTTCGCAAAATCTATTCATAAAGTCGAGCAGACAGTCATGCAACCAGAAGTTCCATGTAGGAGACGACAGCTATGCTGTGAAAACAACTTTATGTGCATTGCAGCGGGTAGGTACCAACTTTCAAATTTCATTTTGACAAATTTAAATGGCAAAAGCGAGTGCTCCCTTGACTGATATGGAATCATGAGACCACAAATAACTGGAAAACATGGGTTTCACGAAGAAACTTGGGTAAATTATACAGCCTTCATTCAGTGGTTGCTCTGGTAAATTATATAGCCTTCATTCAGTGGTTGCTCTGGGTAAATTATATAGCCTTCATTCAGTGGTTGCTCTGGGTAAATTATATAGCCTTCATTCAGTGGTTGCTCTGGCTTTTTTAAAGTTTTTGTCAAACTCAAATTTTCCCCAGCCAAAATTTTATTATGGTACAAAAGGGTATTATATAGCCTTCATTCAGTGGTTGCTCTGACTTTTTAAAAGTTTTTGCCAAACTCAAATTTTCCCCAGCCAAAATTTTATTATGGTACAAAAGGGTAATCGCCAATATTTTCGCCAAAAATATTTTTTTTTTTTTTTTTTTGCGAATTGCGATCAGCAGTGCGACCCCTGCTTAATGGAAACTAGTGCCACATAAATAACCTTCTAACTAAACATCTGCATATCTTTTTACAATGCACTTTTTCAGATTTTTAATTTTTCATAATAAAACAAAAGTGCAATCAAACACTGTGAATGAACTCACTTTTGACTCGTGCAACCAATGTCCAAATGGATAATACGAACCAATTAGTCAAGGGAAAACTTATTTGTGAATCATGTTACAACAGCACTCACTGAGAACATTGAAATTAACTGTTAGCTACCTTCAACATAACTCAGTTTTTTGACACACCTTCTGAGATTAACATATTAAACTAAAATTCAGAAGCATATAAGAACTCAACATATCACATCTTTATTCAGAAATGAAAAATACATAACTAGGCTCTGTGTAAAATGTAAATTAGAAGAAATACATCAAACCCTAACTTGTGACAAAACCAGAGCTTTAAAAAGAAACTAATTTCTCCCTGCAGCTAGGCAGTACATACACATATATATTCCAACAAGTCTTGACACCATAAAAATGAAGTTGATTTAGATGTACAAAGCCAAATTAACCCATAACTTCTTGATGTAGTGTCTAAACATCCCTGCATTCACTACACTCCAGATTCCATTTTACATAGATCTGCAGTAGGATCCAGCTCACTGTATCTGTTATAGGTTCAGTAAAAAACAAACATATACATTCCATCTCCTGCACCTTTTAGAAATGCTTTCTCAACTGCCTTTGTGTCTAGTTGATGTGTTATTAAGATAACATTGCCAACTCATTCATTGCATAGTTATATTGAAATTATGGAATAGCTAAACTAGAATTACATTTATTCCTAAACATTATGACCTTCTATTATTTAAATCAAGGTCAAACTGTTCTTGAATGTTTTACATTAAAAAGAATAAAATCTAGTTTTGACATAAATCTGTGGTCAGTGAATATGTATAATTTATTTTTACCATTTTTCCTAAATAGCCAAACAACTACAAGTACTATATACTTGAATGAGCACATTACTAATTCACCTTTCTGGAAAAGAGAAGAACCACAGAGAAGGAATAATAATGATAAAAAAAAAGTACTCTTCCGTCGTATGTCTTAAATTTTTTTAACAGGCTCAAAATTAATTGGGTGGCAATCCACATTTATGCTGAATGACAACAAATAAAACCCTTTGGTTTAAATTACTTTCTCACAGGCCAGTTAAGGAGGAAGGTTGCTATCAACAAAATAGAATTTGAAATTAGGTGCAAACACAGGATGTTACAGATTTCTTTAAGAAGGAAGATGTGTTTCTGAGGAAAACCTAATACTTTTTTTGTCGTTCAGGGGTTTAATGATCACTGCAACTTGATGAACTATAAGCCGTTGCCTGTCCCAAATTTAGGGCCACTGCCATTAGACAAAGACAGACAGCATCACCATGCCACACTGGGATTCAAACCCATATCAATCTCAGACAAATTATTAGAAGCTAATGCATAGACTACTGTGTCAACACACTCTTCAAGTCACCAACAGAAAAAGAACATGATTTCCAGGTACTGTACTGCAAGGGTGACTTTTTGTGTGTGCATGTCTTAAAGCAATGTCATACAATGAAGGAATGGGGAACATGAAAGTTTCCAATGCCTCACACAGTACAGAGATGTTTCATTAAGTGCTGTCATGGCAATTCCGAAGATAACTGAGTGGTGCCACTGGAATAATTGTTTGCTACAGAAATATGGTAGTTTGAAGTAACATGACAGTTTTATATTTATCACAAGAGAATTATATCAATAAAATGAAGTCCATCAGCACATCTTACCTGGGGAAGGCGTCGAAGAACCATGTCCTTTTGGTGTTAGGAAAGGCCACTCTCATTCCTGACATGAGTGGGGAATGGAGGATCACTGCTCCGACTTCATACCTGGATGCCAAGTCCACTGTAGGCACAGTACCAATGCTTTGTCCATATAAAATTATATTTTCGGGACTAATACCATAGCGAGTCCTTAGAGCATGCCAAGCTGCATCTATGTCAGAATATAGGTTCTTCTCAGATGGCTTACCTGTGCTGATCCCGTAGCCGGAGTAATCGTAGCTGAATATATTACAGTTGATCCTGGAACCGAGGCCAAGGTAAAAACTGCTCATCTGCCCCAGATCTACGGCATTACCGTGACTGAATAAGATTGTGAAGCGGGCATTTGGAGTGCACCTCACAAACATACAGGCGATCCGATTCCCACGCTGGGTTCGTGTATAAAACACTTCGATGCCTTCCAGTTCGCGCTGGGAATACTGCCATTCTGCTCGATCCGACAGGTTCAGGGTGAATTTCGTGCCTGAGTCATCGGCAACGAATGAATAAGTTGGTTCTGGTGGGAGAAAAGCCAGCTTAGCAGCGATACGAGAAGGAAACGGGGGACAACAAAACAAGCAGCATAGTTCACTAAACGATAAACCATTCATCTCACACGGAAAGAAAATTAAAAAAAAAGGAAAAGTAAAATATCGAAGGTACTATGAAACGCAGTACAACCTCCACATTTCCATACACAACAGATGACGGAACTAAACGTCACAAAGAAACAGAAGCACACCGCACTCTCCGCCGTCCATTACCCTCCCACTCCCACAAGACAAAACATGACGTCACAGAACCCTAGGACAGAACCAGCTGATAAGGCTTTTCAAACTGAAGTAAACCATACGCTGGGCTGCCGGAATCTCATTCTGTCCGTCAACCTCATTGGTTGGTTAACGAAGGAATCGCTTAACTTTCATTCTTGCACGTGGAGGAGTTCAGCGAATGATTCAGAGGAAAGCACCTCTCACAGATTCTACGAATTTATTTCATTTCCAGTTGGTGGAAAGATGCTCATCTTATTTCGGTCACCGCATGATATGGAGCAATTTGACTCTAGGCCTAAAGTTACATGCGAAAATTTCATTTGAAGATCCATTATTTGCTTTCGGCTAAATACATAATAATACCGTACCCGTGACTTGTCTCAAGCAGTACTGAAATTATATTACTAAAATTTATAAATCTGTTATGGATACAGAAGCTTTTGTTTGCAGACGTGGCAAACAAAAATGGAAAAGTAAAAGAGAGAGAGAGAGAGAGAGAGTTTACTAAAAAAAAAGTTTACTTCTTACTTATCAGATAAAAAGCGTAATGTAAAACATTATGAAAGGAGTAAAGCAAACAAAAACACACATATAACCGCACAACCACAACCAGCAATTTAGCATTAAAAAAAAAAAAAGAAGAGCGAAAGTGAAACATCACGATGTTTCATAATTGTTAAAATCCATACCGATTGCGAGGAGCTGCGTCATTTCTGAGGAGAATTGTACTTCGTTTTTTTTAACACTAGTATGCAAAATAACGTAAATGCCGAAAGAAAAAATGTGTTGAGAGTACACTGAATATCAGGGAATTTATTGAACCGAAATACTGTCCCCGTCATAGTGGCGTAATGGTCTAAGCGATGGCTTCTGACTATTCGTCCGAGATGTTCCGGATTCGAATCCGTGAGGCATGGATGGATGCTGCGTTTGTCTTACGACATTGGTCCTTTCCCTTCCCTAGAACTAATGGCCCTAAATTAGGGACGGGTGACTGTTTATAGCTCACTGAGTTGTTCACAGTGGTCATTGAACCACCAAACAAAAACAACAACAAATAAAAAAACAACACTGTCTTTCAGGCAGTTTTTTTTTATTGGAGGTTTAACGACCACCGTGAGCAACTCAATGGGCTATAAGCAGTCGCCCGTCCCTAATTTAGGGTCACTGGTTCCAGGGAAGGGAGAGAGCCAGTGCCGTAAGACGAAGGAAGGTTTTAACGACCACCGTGAGCAACTCAATGGGCTAATGTGCCGTAAGACAAACACAACATCCATGCCTGACCGGGATTTGAACCCGGACCCCTTACGGACGAATGATCAGAGGCCAGCGCCTTAGACCACTGCGCCACCGGGGCGGCCTTTCAGGCTGTAAATGCATTAGAGTGAGAAGGAGCCTCTCTACCTTATTTATTACAGTGCAAAAACATTTTTTTTTTCATTTTTTTCTTTTCCGAAACAAAGGGCCGTCCCGGTGGCGCAGTGGTCTAAGGCGCTGGCCTCTGAGCATTCCTCCGTAAGGGGTCCGGGTTCGAATCCCGGTCAGGCATGAATGTTGTGTTTGTCTTACGGCACTGGCTCTCTCTCTTCCCTGGAACCAGTGACCCTAAATTAGGGACGGGCGACTGCTTATAGCCCATTGAGTTGCTCACGGTGGTCGTTAAACCACCAATCAAAAAAAAAAAAAAAACAACAACAACAAAGGAGGTTGGAATAATACTCCTGGAGATGCCCTGGTGTCTTAAATGTGAAGCCGCCAAGTGTGGGAATTTTGATTTATTTACATGATACCGATGCAGTTTCGGTTGGTGCATTTTCGAATTGCGTGGTGTTTGGTTACAGAAATCGTGTTAATATCAAACTGGAATGAAATACATTTCATACACGAGTGAATTTTAACGTTACGCTTTGTTTTGAATTCGCACTAATGTTCATGCATTTCAATTTAAAATAAAAATGGGAAGGAGCCTCGAAATAATTAAGAATTTTATAAATCCAGCCAGTGATGAAGCGTGACTTTGTAAGTAAGGGAAGCAATGCAGTTAATATGCGATAAATAGATCGCAAAAGTGATATGAATGAAAATTTTTAATAATTAAAATCAGCAAGTGACCCGTAGTTTATATGCTACGTTGACAATACGGCATGGCAGAAAGCATCGTAAGATCCTCTCCCCTCCAAACGCGACCACGCGCGGTACCATCAAAAAGAAATGTCTATGTAGAAGTTCAAATGCAAAGATTTATAAAAAAAATATTCAGTGAAAATGTTGAAAGGGAAAGAAACTTGTCTACCCACACAACGAAAAGAATTGGGAGTTGCTTCTATCAGAGCTGAAACGGGCTGAGCCCGAAAACCCGAAGCAGTGACCGGGACCGAATCGGGCTCGGGCTGTAGAATATTTACTGCGGTTCGAGCTTTTTTTTTTTTTTTTTTTTTTTTTTTTTGAGTTTTAACGACCACCGTGAGCAACTCAATGGGCTATAAGCAGTCGCCCGTCCCTAATTTAGAGTCACTGGTTCCAGGGAAGGGAGAGAGCCAGTGCCGTAAGACAAACACAACATCCATGCCTGACCGGGATTCGAACCCGGACCCCTTCCGACGAATGACCAGAGGCCAACGCCTTAGACCACTGCGCCACCGGGGCGGCACGGTTCGAGCTCGGACTCTTAGAAAGGGAGAGCGAGAGAATTTTATTTTATTTATAAATGTGATTTTATATGATTTATACATAAAATAACATATAAATTATCATATAAAATCACATTTATATAAATGTGATTTTTATATAATTTTTTTAAATTTATAAATGTGATTTTATATGATTATGAAAATGATCCAAAAGACAGAGAAAGTATTTTTTCTAGAATGCAGTCTTCGGAGTTTTGGGAGTTCACGTGGCCGTGTACTGTAAACGTGTTCATTGTTTCCATGGCGCTTACATTCCTCAAAAGAGTCACATAAAGAAATAGCTACACTAATAAAAGTAACGCTTACTTTTATATTCCTGAAATAATGACATGTCACCGCTAAAGAACGTGCGACATAAAACTACTGAAAGTTCAAACCATAAGCCAACAATGGAACTGAATCCACTAATTACACTAACACAGAAAACTTTTGACAAATTGCAACTTCAAACTATTGTTACGGGAGTCCTCTGAGTGCTGAGTCTGATAACTGAACATTTGGAAAGAGCGCATGCTCAAGTCAGTGGCTTTATCCTTGAAACTTTCTAGTGTGGTTCTGCCTTCGGCGCAGTGGAAGCGTTTGGGAGAATGCTTCCCCACGCTCTATGCTTAGCACAGCATTACTGGCTGTGGCTGGCCACTCTGCAGGTGGGCACGCCGTGTTACTGAGGTTCAGCTGGATGCATTATCTGCGTTGCTTCCAACGAGCGGCTTACGTACGAGACATTTGTTCTTGTTTTCGTAAAAATACAAATATGAATTTGCTTTCTTAAAAAAAAGGTACTGAAAAAAATGCCCGCTGCGTTATGTTGGTGTGATATTTTTATTTTACTTTAATGCTACATATTTTTAACTCACGCAAAAAGAAAGCGCACGAACCAAAGAGAAGCATCCGTTGCTCCCACTGAATCCAGCATTTTCTCACACATGGGCAGCAAGTTTCAAAGAACATTTGCGACGAAAGAATGCGATTCGGCCAACACAAAATGCATTGCAATAGCCTTGGAAATCACCAACTTTCCTGCATTTTAACGGCCGTCGCTCGCGGTTATAGGCTTCAAGCAAAGTAGCACTACTTCATTGACGAGGGCATATCCAGATATCTTACTCTAACCTCTTTGTCCGAAACCTATATCAAAATTTCTTTTCGGCGATGCTGTTTAATCTTATTTTTTCAAAAAAGACTTATATATAGCGAGTGATGAATGGTTAGCTGCCAGCTGGTGGATTTCTGATTAATCCTCAGAGTTGGGTCTGCATTCCAGCACAGCATAAGGTATGCGTTTGTCCTACGTTGTTGGCTCTGTCTCTTTTCTAATCCTATGAGCTCGGTCAGGCTTCAAACCCTAGATGAGGAATGTGTGTTGTTTTTATCGTCCAGCGTTGGTTTTCTCCCTTCCATAGGAACACCGACCCTCAATTAGGGACGCAAGACTTTCGACAACCTTCAATGAGCATTAGGGATTTTAAACACCAAAAAAAAAAAAAAAAAACAATACATAAAAGACGGGTAGTTCTTCATAGCAGATATTTATGAGGTCGCGGAAAACTATCTAAAAAAAAACACAGCTTAGGGACGACAGTAAAAAGCTATTTAAAGTTCGTGAAGGATGTTTATTTATTTATTTATTTTCTTGCTCTCCTTCTAAAACCTTTGGGCTCCCTCTAAAAAAATAAGTAAAAATCTAATGTTTCATAAATTTATTAACGGAAAGTTTCATTACCTTGTTAAGTTTAGGAATTATGTAAAACAAATTGTAACTTCCTTATTTCCCCGGGGGTTTATAACTCTTATGAGCATCAAAGGCTAGAAGGAGTTGCCATCTTCAATTTAAAGTCACTTCTTCATTTTTTTCTGGCGGGGGTGTAAAGCTATGAGCAACTATAAAAGCTATATAATCCCTTGCCCGTTCTTATCTGGGGTACCTGGTTTCATGGGAAGAAGAATGCCAGCGCCTTAGGGCAAGCACACCACACGACTTATTCGCGACTGGAGACTGGGCCCAGCTCAAATGACTTTACAGGAATTAGACTAGTCAGCCTTTGACCACTTGGTCACCGGCTCTGGAGAAGGAAACGAACATGCGCTGTAAAACAAACGCACTACTCATGCATTATCGTCTTGATTATCCTGAACTGGAAACCAAATTTCCAGTCCAGGATTCTGGCAAATCATCCAGGTCGGATGATTTGCCAGAAGCCTGAGTATCTAACTGCTAAGCCATCGGGACGGCGGTTACCACCTGATAGAATATACTTATTAGAAGCTACAGTAGTAAATTAAATTACAATTGTAGCAATTTTTCATTACATGTAATTCTATCTAAATTAAATAAAATTACAGGGCTATTGCAAATTAAATAGACAATTTAAATATTTTATAAAACCAGAACTATTTAAAGAATTGACACTCACTTTGCACTATTTTGTAGGAAAACCCTTGAAGTTCGTTACAGCCACTTACAGGTGTTCGATATGTGCACACTTAGTCACACGGCATATATGAGCGATATCGTCGGATTCTTACCAAGCACGCGTTAACATAACTTCATCAACTCCAGCTATAGCCGTGGTAACACGTTGTTTCTGATCAGCGAAATTAACAGAAACGGCAGGGACAAAGACTTTGTCATTGACATAGCCCAATAAAAAGTAACAGTGTATTAGATCGGGTCTTCGTTGTGGTCAACTTATGAGTGATATGTTGTCGCCTTTTAAGCGACCAATCCAGCAGTGTGGAAGATCCTCATCGAGGTAATTTCTAACTTCCCGATGCCAGTGGCGTGGTGCTTCATTCTCTTGGAAATGATATTGTAACTATCTTCGTGCAGATCAGTCATCAACCAAATAATTAGTATATCAAAATAAGAACTTCATGTTACGGTGTTTTCTTGGGAATATACTCTTTTTTATGGTCTGTAGCACACGACACATTAACCTCTGGAGAATTCCGCACATTCCACTGTTTCTCTAGGATTTCCCGTCCCGACATATGCGAATGCTATGTTTGCAATGTAAAGGGTTTGTATGTTTGTCAACTTTCCCACTTATGTGGAATGTCCATTCGTCGCTGAAAAATAAACACTCATTAAAACCTTCTTCTTCAAAACGCTTCTGCACTGTTGTAAAGAAATCGCGATGTGTGGTTCTGTCATTGTCACTCAGAATTCACAATAACTGCAGTTTATAGGGAGTCATGGCATTTTTATTCAGCA
This sequence comes from Macrothele yani, assembly GCA_039090855.1. Lineage (NCBI taxonomy): Eukaryota > Metazoa > Arthropoda > Arachnida > Araneae > Macrothelidae > Macrothele > Macrothele yani. The sequence continues at coordinate 4,763,019 of CM076990.1, forward strand.
GGAGGTGTATTCCTTTAAACTAATCTTCATTTATTTTAATGATGTACAGATTGGTTTTGGTTCAAACAATTTGTAAAACAAACAATCAAAAATTATTAATCTGCCACTGTTACTATGTACGCATGAGTATGTTCTTGGCAGCAGTACGTTCCTGATCAACACATCTATATCTTGCAAAACTTTATATCCTTTATGCTTAGTTGTATTTCGTGTAAAAAGAATGCCTGAAGTTCTTGCTAAGGTTCTAGCGTAGTCCATACAAAGCGTATTTCCTTAAGAGATAATAATTTTGGACATTTAGAATTTTTGTGTCTAAAACACTATTTAACATTTTAAATGTTCAGTTTACATCAAAAATATACTAAAGAAAATGCAATACAAACACATACAATAAAAATATAAATAAGGTTGTAAACAAAGCGGTTAATTAACAAATAGAATAAAAAATGAACTCATAATACGTTCATTTACCTCAGGCTACTGACATCTTGCAGCCACCCCGTTGCACGAGTGGACTAAAGCTGCGACTCATCACTATTCGTCCAAGATGGGCTACGGTTTGAGTCCCGGTGAAGCATGGAGGATGTGTTTGTTCGATGACGCTGGCTCTGTCACTTTTTTAGAACTATTGGCCCGAAATTAGGAACTCGAGCCAAATGGTCAGTCTGTGGGCTGGAACCTCTGCACCGAACAACTGAAGAAGGCCCATGATGCTCTGAGCCAATGCAACCTAGCACTCATCAATAAGAAGCGGGCGTTACTGCAAGTTGATGCAAGTCATACCTTCAGAGTGCTCTTCCGAAAATGGCAGGAATTGTGATCAGTTGCGCAACCAGGATAGGGTTTTAAGGGTTAAAACCCCTTCCAGAGCTCAGAGTTCTTTTTAGGTTTCTCATTAGCAGCGTTATTGCACTATATCCCATGTTTCTACCTCAGTTTGATTCAATTTTTCTCTCTGCTGAGCGCTCCTAAGACAAATTAGTAAAAGATTTGCTTTCCCAGAAGGCCAGGATTTTTATCTGTAACCTGACCCTAGGGCATAGACGACACAATGACTCGACTTTTTCCACTGCCCATATATCTCATTGAGACAAACAGTGGGATAAACTTGTCCTTGTTAAGCAGTGTAACCAGGGTTAAGGCCAGCACAGACCCCTAGGGTATGATACTCCTACACCTAGCTGTTCTAACCCACTAGGATATGACCCCCCCTCCCCCCACACACACCAGGCCCGAACTGAACGGCCGGTATGCCGGGAGAATTCCCGGTAGGCCGTCATATGCGGGCCGGTAGGCCTTATGCTAACTCAAGATAAAAAAAAAGTAAATATATATTTGGCTTACTTGCATTACAAAATTCTTGTAGAAGAAAATCAAATTATAGTAAAAAAGGTTATCTACCCCTTTGACAGCTTCAACAACAACAACAACAACAAAAAATCTTATGTAGCAAATATTCTTTTGAGCCAACCCCTGTTTTGGTAAAACCCCTTTCCCTTTCTCGAATTCCTAATTTAAGCCCCGAGCTCTGTCTCTTTGGGCCGATATTTTCTACTACAGTCCGCTTTTGCCAATTGCAGTTGAATAATCAACGCAATATAAACAAATATGCTATCAATAGTCTGGGACAAAAACTCGAAATTCACTGTATTCGTTAATGAATTGAGGTTAAACTTTTTTGGTTGCTGCTTTTTATATGTACGTACGTACGTTATTATTATTTTTTTTGCACGATATCAGCATTTGATTTACAGCTTTTTGTGCCGTCCAGTTACCCGAACACTTGAACTACAGTTCTGTGAAACCTGTTTTCACTTTATAAATTTGCACTGAAATTCTGTACATTTTCAATTTTCCCCAGAGATTTTTTATAATCATCTTATAAATGATGGGTAAGACTTGAAAAACAAATTAATTTTTGGCACATTTGGATTTCCGTTTTTGCTAAGACCGAAAAAAACTATTACAAATTCTGAATTCAGTTATTGCAATAAAATTCATAAGAATGGAATAAAGTCTTCTACAGCATCTCTCAGAGAACTGTCTGTTATATCTCAGCAACGGAAGTAATTTTTTTTCTTACACAAACTTTTACCAGAGAGTTGCGGTGTGTCCAGGAAAATGGGTAAAGCGTTAAATGTTAGTTATTACCTCAATGCGAAACACCTCAATGATTTGTAGACTTGTTTTTATTTTAGGGATGGGGCTACCTTGATAATTTCCCCCCAAAGTGGGATGCTAAAAATAAACTTCCAAGGCCGTTTATGAATCGCCAGTCCGCCACTGGACCCCATGCCGCTAGCTGTTCTAACGCTAACCCATGGGTTTGACCTCTAACCCAATAAAGTATTACCCCCTCTCCTTAGGAGTTTATAACGAAGTAAATTTCTCCGTCATTTTTGGTCTACGCCGGGATTCGAACCCGAGGACGCTTATTCCGGAACAAGCAGCTCTACCAACTGAGCTACGCAGACATGTATCCTGATTCCTATCTGCCTTTATGTCATGTGCGTCCTGCTGGCAGGTACGTCACATCTCCCCCCCCCCCGAAAGAGGGCCGGGGGCATGGCCCACGGATCAGCCGTGACCATGAATCGCTGCAGGCAGACAACCACTGTAGAACGTGCACTTGAGAACTCCCAGTCAATCTGGTGTGTGGAATGCAACGTCACACGCATTTATTTTTCGAAGCACTGGAGAAGGGATTCTCTGATTTTTCCTATCTCGCGGTGTGGAAATAACATCACACCAATGCGAGATTTTGAACGGTCGGGTCATCCGGGTAGTTCGGGCGCCATTATAACAAAGTAAATTTCTCCGTCATTTTAGGTCTACGCCGGGATTCGAACCCGAGGACGCTTATTCCGGAACAAGCAGCTCTACCAACTGAGCTACGCAGACATGTATTCTGATTCCTATCTGCCTTTATGTCATGTGCGTCCTGCTGGCAGGTACGTCACAAGTTCTAACCCACTACGGTAGGGGAGGATCAAGGGCAGTGATGTTCCATGCAGGGATTTTTTCCTATTTTGGGAAATTTTTGTCTCCAAAATCTACAAAAAAGAGAATCCTAGAGGTAAAACAGGGAAATTCAGTGAATTTTGCAGAAAAGGTCAGTAAACGCAAACTTCAAGAAATAATCTCAACACGTGCATGAAGACCGTTTGACCATAACTATCCCAGAAGTAAGCATTTCAACATTTTATTGACAAAAGGCATGATACAGCTCGTCACACTGGACAAGGAAAGAATACAGAGAAAAACATGAATGATACATGAAAATGATATATACATGAATAAGGGGCATAGCCACCCAAAAGGATAAATACAAAATGCTAAAAACCCACAATGGGGACAGACCTGTGACACTGAACACACGGAAAAGACTTTAGGTCAATGACCTGTGATACAATATATAGAGCTTGAGAATACATTAAAAATACAGGATGCACAATAAATAAACAGTGAAGATAAAGTTTCGAACTCAGCACTACATAGGAGCACAGTGCATATAACATGAGTGGTGCACATTGACATATCAGAAGATCACAAAACAGTTCAGAAACCACTTAATATACAATGCTAAGAAAAACAAGAAAAGTGAAGAGCAAGTAACATACTATACATATTTACATGAAGAAGCACAGCCTGCTGGAGCAGGACAAAAATAAGTAAAATAACTCAGTAAGCAAGGTACTAGCAAGGTGAAGAGAACAGCCAAACACCAAAACAAAGACAATCCAAAAGAGGACACAATCATGTCACCAGTAGGATGGCAGAACCATGAATAGAAAACCACCCGGTGCGCTGGGCCCAGGTGTTCTCAAAGGTGGCGAATGTGTGTGCGGAAGTTGCAGCTGTGAGTTCCAACCGGAGGCGCGCCACAAGCCGGCCCCGAAAGCTAGCCCGCAGCCGCCCACCGGCCCACAGAAGGGATGGAAGTTCAGGAGAATTCCTGAGAGATTGATGAAATGAGTGAATCACTTGCTTGGTAAGTACGAAAAGAAAGCAGCAGGCATCCGGAAGGCGGGTGGGCGGATGTTTTGTGCGCAACAGCCACAGATATGCTTGAAACGGCAAGTCCTGGGAGCAAATTATGTCAGCTAACCGGAAAACAGTATGAAGAAGTGGCAGCAAGATAGGGCAGTGGCAGTACATATGAGCGACGTCTCCGTCAACGCCACAGAAAGGACAGAGAGGAGAAGAGATAAGAGACATGCGATAGAGAAGATGGGGGACAGGGAGCCGGCGATGAAGGAACCGCCAGTGGGTGTTACGTTCTAGCGGAGAAGAAAGGGGGAAGAAGAAGCAGACCAAACGGCCAGGGAGGAGGAAGGAGAAACCCCGGAAATGGGATGGGGGACTCAGAGGGAGCTCAAAGGAGACGGTACAGGGCAGCGGTAGTAAAAGAAAGGACAGGGGCGACAGAGTCACGAAAAGGAAGAAAGAAAGGGAGAAGGAGGCTGGGGCCGGGGACGACGAGGAGGCCGTTGTCAGAAACAAGAGAAGGATAGAGAAGCTGAAGAGAGAAACGGAGAAGGGCATAGTTGTCCTCAAGGGAAGGAGTTGGGGTGGAAAAGAGTAAGTCGAGGGGTTTTCAGGAAAAATCGGGATTAATGAGGGCCTGCACGGTTAGGATGCTGGCACGGAACCATGAGAAAAAAAGAAAGAAGGGTTGATCGGGGGGGTGAACCAGGGTAGAGAAAAAGAGTGGTTCTGCAAGGAGATCCAGGGTGGTGGTAGGAGGAGAGCGAGAGAGAGGGAGGGAACGGAAAAGCGCTAGAGCCTCAGACAAAATAGTAGGAAAGTTTGAAGAGGGAATAGTAAAGTAGTCCATCCTGAGGAAAAGAAGAAAAGTGAAGGATGGATCGCGAAGAGAAAGAATAACGTCAAGAGAAAGTGTAAGAGAAGGAGAAGGCGAAGTGACGAGACGAAGGAAGGAGGCGATGCGGTATGCACGATAGTAACAGTGAACATCTATAAGATTAATGCCCCCATGCTTGACAGGGAGATATAGCGTCGGAGCGGCTGACCAGTGCTTGGAGGCCCAGATTACTGAAGTAAAGATGCTGTTGAGTTCCGTCAGGCGGGTTGACAAGAAGACGGTGGAGGTCCAGGAATAGGTGCAGAGGGAAAGTAAGTATCGTCGAACAATGTGAGCTCGCTGACAGTAAGAAGTAATGGGAATCGCAAATCTCCAAAACGCTGCTTGATGACGTAACCTAGACTGCAATTTGGTCCATGTCAAAAGGCCCACAGTATAGGGGTGACCGATATGGGCTCCAAGGATCTTCTGAGTCGAGGAGGACCAGACCGCACCCCAGGGGATATCGGTCCGGCCCATCCACGACCCACACCACAAACAACTAAGCATTAACAGATGACTCCAGTAATTTCTTTTGGGCACGGGTGAGTTTACTAGAAGCAAGGATCTGGGTCTCGATGAAGCGAAGACACAGACTCAGTCTGGCCTGGAGTGACATAGAATGATTACATAATAGTGCTGAACAGGTTGCAGCTGTTTGGGAAAGGTCGGAGTGGAGGAGTCGTTATAGATGCTCCGGGAGGGAAGCACTACAAAATCTCCGAATGAGGAAATTCACAAAAGGTAAAAATGCGATACACTTTGTGTGGGCTTCAGAGAAAATGTTCTAACTAGTTTTTTTATGTTTAGTACGCTTGTGTGTGAGTGTTATAAATCACATGTTTTTATTGCTATTTTTTAATTTTATTCATGGAACTTTTCCCATCATTTACTTAGTTGTTGATGTGGTTTGCTTTCCAGTCTCCATTGACCCTTGTGTCAAGAAGGCGTCAGAGTCCGCAGTTGAAGGCGGCAAGGAATTGGTTTCTGGCTCCAATTATTTTAACTGATTGTTTTATGGATTCACCCTTTCAGATGGCATTTCTCGGTGATCTGCTTCAATAAATTTAGTGTGTCAAAGGCTATGACCCACGAGGTAGTTTCTAAGATGGCGTTTCCAATTTTGATTCGTCCATATATCAGAAAAACATATTAGCTCAGGTTTCCAGATTTCCTGACAGTAGATAAATTTATTTATCGTTATTGACTGTTTTTTTTTCTCCTATAAAAATTATAATAAAAAGCGCTGTGTAGATCTGGGCATTTCCATGTTGACGTCGAATTTAAAATAGCGATCGAGAAAAGAAAAAAAAAAAACAGACAAATAAAACAGAAGAAACGGAGGAATCCACGTAGCGTTGGAAATGGCAGAAACACCGTGCTATGGGAAGGGGGAAGTTTGTGCTTACATACGCTCATCACGCGAGTGACCTGTGCAGCTACCCCATAGCTGTAAAAACGTATTTTTTTAAGTAAAAAAAATTAAAAAGGAAAAAAACAACTGAAAATTAGAGTCAATCGGAGAAATAATATATCTGTGTGATATGCAATGCCTATATTTTTTAAGCTTTCTCGTTCTTTTGGTAATTTGGAATTGCAGCGAATTTCTGTGGTAAAAAGGGAATTTTTGTGCCTGGCATGGAACATCACTGATCAAGGGCCGCCCGGTGGTGCAGTGGTTTAAGCGATGGCTTCTGATGATTCGTCCGAGATGGGTACGGGTTCGAATCCGGGTGAAGCATGGATGTTGTGCTTGTCTTACGGCACTGGCTCTCTCTCTTCCCTGGAGCCAGTGGCCCTAAATTAGGGACGGACGACTGTTTACAGCCTACTGAGTTGCTCACAGTGGTCGTTAAACCTCCAATCGAAAAAAATAAATAAAAATAGGATCCAGTGATTTTAGGGTTTTAGTTACCGGCGGCTCAACACCAAATTCTTCCGGCAAAATTGATGTCTGTGGCCAAGCTTCCAAGTCCATAACCAACATTCCCCCCTTTTCGGAAGTTTTTTTTTTTTTTTTTTTTGATTGGAGGTTTAACGACCACCGTGAGCAACTCAATGGGCTATAAGCAGTCGCCCGTCCCTAATTTGGGGTCACTGGTTCCAGGGAAGAGAGAGAGCCAGTGCCGTAAGACAAACACAACATCCATGCCTGACCGGGATTCGAACCCGGACCCCGTACGGACGAATGATCAGAGGCCAGCGCCTTAGACCACTGCGCCACCGGGGCGGCCCTTTTCGGAAGTAATTGAGCATTCAATGAAACGTATCACCAGATCAATAAAAATAAAATGCCGTCCCCATTGGTCATTCAGACAAGAGATATTTCTCCAATGTATCGCTTTTTATTCGCTCAATAATGCTCCTTATTTTTTACACCACTTGAATATGATTAGTGCAAAAATTCCCCCCCCCACAGATATAAATAATATATCGATATTGCAAGCAGATTTTGGCATACTTTTCACATAGATTTTATTCATATCATAACCCTTCACAGAAAAAATTCCTAGTTGCACGATCTGGTTGAGAACCTTTCCCATCCTGCTTGTATAGTCCGGTTCTTGTCCCATCCGACTACTACCTATTTCGGCTCCATGACCCATTTCCTATAAGGACGGCACTTCGCTTCAGTGGTGGATGTGGAATCTGCCATCCGAAAGTTTCTGTCATTGAAACCTACGGGGGTGATAACGCCGTGCAATCGTGGCTCTTGTCGAACGTTGGCAAAGGACTATAGGGAATATCGGCCTCTACTTTGTAGAACGAGGTGCGTGCGCATGGCTTTCTTGCATCATTAAACATTTCAGGTTCAAACGGGATGAAATTTTGGCTCACCCCGATAAAACAACTTTTCTCACATTCTCACTCATATGAGAGGAAATCAGAATTTTTGTGTGGTAATCTAGTCAATACTAGAAACGTTACAAGAAAATGGGCAACTTGATTTCAGGAAATTTGAATACAGTACAAAAGGAAAATCAGAAATAAGTTTGGATGGGAGACGGCAGGAACGAATTTACAGGGGAGACCATGAGGCTCAGATGCGGGGCCCTGCGATACTAGATGGGCCGAAATAATGATTTTTTTTCGTTTTACCCCTTAAAAAAAAGCATAGAGTGAGGGGTAAGTTTACTGCTTTAGGTTTTGGGAGCATGTTTCCCCCTGAGCACATTCGAAGAATTTAAGTGCATTAGGAATCACTGCATTCCAAGAAAACTGATGTGCCCTTTTACAGAATGGAATTTTCGCGCTGGCAGCCTAATCTCTTTAACTACACTGTGTAACCACAGGGGTATCCCAGAGTTTTCATGAATGAACCAGTAAATCAGTTGGCTAACGAAATCTAATTACGGTCTATTTCCAGAGAGAAGAGGGAAAATGCTACATATGAAATTCAAGAATGATAAAATTGAAGTTGTGGTGTAAAGACAGGGTCGAAAATTCTCTAGCCGTCAATTCTAGATTTAATTCTGCTAGATTCCTCCTTATATGGTCTACGGAAGAGTAAGGAGAGAGATCTACAGAAACATGCACAGTCTGTGCCCTCAAGGCAAACGGTTGCAGGAGATCGCATCTATTGCTGAGGACATGTTACAGAATATAATCACTGATATGAGGTGTCATGGAGACATCCAAATGGGACAAGTGAAATTGATTTTATTATGTGTAACAAAAAATTCGTCATAGAAGACTGCAGTGTGCTAAACAAGTTCAACACAGGTAGTGACCATAGATTGGTGAGATGTAAGATGCACCTCAACACTAAACTTGAACGTGGCAAGCTCATAAGACAAACAAAATCTATTCACATAACCAACCTTAAAAAACACCATAATACCTTCAAGTTGGAACTGATGAACCGGTTCTCTGCTTTAGAAGGCCTAACATCGGAAGAAGTGGACATCTCTGAAGTTAACAGAAAAGTAACCAAAGCTCTTATGGAAACAGCAACAAAATTAGCTGGGTCTAAGAACAAGTTGCATGTAAATAAATTATCAGGAAAAACGAAAATGTTGATGCAAAAAGAAGAGAGATGAGGACAACTGAAGAAGATGTGACTTCCAAAGTGGAATATATAGAGCTATGCAAGACAGTACGAAAAAGTATCACTGAAGACGTAAGAAAATTCAACTGTGAACTAGTGAGGAAAGCAATTGAAAACAACCAAAGCCTAAAGATAGCAAAGGGACATCTCAGTAAGGGAAGAAAACAGATTATGGCACTGAGAAAAGAAGATGGTTCTGTAACAAGAAATAGAGGCAGAAATTTTGACAAGAGTGAAAGATTTCTACTCCAAATTATATGAAAGGGATGATACATGCACTCCAGACATCATGAAAGATACCAGTACCAGAGTTCCTCCAGTCCTTCCAGCAGAAGTTGCACATGCAATCAAGAACATGAAGCGGGGAAAAGCTCCAGGAGAAGATGGAATTACTGTAGACATCATACAAGAAGCAAGTGGAGAAATCGAAACAGTACTCGCCCAAATTTTCACTCGATGCCTTAATGAAGGAAAGATTCCTGAGGATTGGAACACCGCTACAATGATCCTGCCACATAAGAAAGGTGACATTGAGGATCTCGGAAACTACAGACCTATCAGCCTCCTATCAGTAGTTTATAAAATCCTGACTAAAGTTCTTTCACACCGCTTGAAGGTAACACTGGACATGGCTCAACCGAGAGAACAAGCTGGATTCAGGAGTGGCTACAGCACAATAGATCATATCCATGTGCTGAGAGAACTAATTGAAAGAGCGAGGGAATATGAACTTCCATTGTGCATGGCTTTTATCGATTATGAAAAAGCCTTTGATTCGGTTAAACCATCAGCAGTTACAATGGCTCTGAAAACCTGCGGTATTGAAGATGCATACATTAATATTATTTATAACATCTATGAAAATGCAAGTGCAAAGATTAGGCTGTTTGAAAATACAACACACATAAAAATTGGAAAGGGAGTGAGACAAGGTGACACCATATCTCCGAAGCTCTTTAATGCCACATATGTCTTTCAATCACTGAACTGGGAAAACAAAGAGATAAAGATTAATGGAGATTATCTAACCCACCTTCGTTTTGCTGATGACATAGTCATTTTTGCAACTACCCCATCAGAGCTACAGAGTATGATCCAGGAACTTGCTGACAAGAGTAAAGAAGTGGGATTAAAAATGAACTTTCAGAAGACAAAAGTGATGTTCAATGCTTTTACAAGAAATGAAGATTTATCGATTGATGGAGAAAAGCTGGAGATAACAGACACGTACGTTTATCTTGGACAGCAGATATCAAGTGAGGGTCACATTGATGAAGAAATTAATCGGCGTACAAAACTTGCCTGGAGAGCTTTTGGAAGAAACAGCATAATTTTCAAGAGCAATATGCCATTATGTCTTAAAAGAAAAGTGTTTGATCAATGCATTATTCCAGTGCTTACGTATGGTGCAGAGACGTGGACCTTAACTAAAAGAGACATACAAAGGCTGCAGACAACTCAAAGTTGCATGGAGAGGTGCATGCTTGGTGTAACCAGGAGAGATAAGAAGAGGAACTCGTGGATCCGAAAAATGACAAGAGTGGAAGACATCATGATCAGAGTTAAATCCCTGAAATGGCAATGGGCTGGACATACTGCCAGAAGAACAGATCATCGATGGACAGCAGAAATTTTAGATTGGATTCCAAGGGACAGGAAAAGACCCAGAAGAAGACCACATGGGAGATGGGTGGATGAAATTCGAAAGTATGCGGGAGTGACATGGAGGAGACTGGCACAAGACAGACCGTTGTGGAGGAAACTTGGGGAGACCGTCGTCCAGCAGTGGATTGATAATGGTTGACAATGATGATGATGATGATGAGGTGTCATGTGGTCGTCTGATATAAGTAATTTTAACATCTTATGTGAAGTGATACTTGAGATACACCGAGAAGAGCCAAAACATTACGACCAGCTCGTCTTTATGCAAATCGAAACACGAGCCTATAGATAATTTTCGTAAAACCAAAATTGTTAAACTTTTTTATTGCGTGTAACACAAATGTACATGTTGTAATTAAACTAACTGCTCTAACTTTATACCAATAAAAAGAATTACAAAACACTGTCGCCAAAGTTAATCACACCATGCAAATTTTATTCCTCTAAGGCTGTCTTTGAATGAGCGTTAGGGTTAATCTTCTACCCTATGTCGGAAATGTAAATTATTTTGTACACATTTTCTCGAAGACTCTTACATTGTAGTATTTGAAATTTTGAGCACAGATAAAAACGACCCATAGCTAATATATGCCACAGTTATTATTCCGAAAAATTTGTTAGATTTTAAAAAAAATTCAATTTACCTAACTCGAAAGCATTCCGATTTGGCACTAGATAGCGTGATAAGTTAACATAGCAGTGTTTCTGTCTGATAGCAACGAAATCTCATATTTCTGCCTGATTTTTCTAATTATCTGAGCCAAATAGAAATCAGTTAAAAGGGGCAAAAGTGAGATTGGAATCTTGTCTTCTATAGATTATCTTAAATCCTACTGTTCGTTCATTTTTTGAAGGGAAAATGTGTACATTAGCAGAGAACCCCTGAATTTGAGCTATAGAAACTCCGTCTACTTAATGAGCTACACCCCCAAATAACGTCATTGGTTAAAACGTAACAGCACGTACTTTGTTTTTTCATTGTGGAGCCAACGAGAGACCGCTTCTATTTTGAACATGGTGAGGTCTGCAGTGATTCGCTAACGCCAACTTTTGGGACAGTCACTCAAGACGTAAAAGCCACTCCCAAGTAGTGATTTTTCGCGCCATCTATCACAGATGATAAACCCCAACAATCATTCAGAGACAGTCTTATTAAGGTGATTCTACCTAAAATCTCTGCCTTATGTTTCCAATGGTAAAACTTCTTTACATATTTTCTTCGCAATTAATATATTCCTAAGGATGAAAATTTGCCCATCGATAAAACTAACTTTAAGTTACAGCCTGGGATACTTAATACTTGCTAAAACCTAACCATAATCATATTAAAAATCAGTCAATTTTCTTTGAGTAATGTTCAGATTTGTTAATAGATGGCGCGATCTGTACATTGATGACGTCAGTAGACAAACAAATGCTGGATGGCTTAATTATGGTTATGTTTTAGAAAGTATTAAGTATCCCATGCTATAACTGAAAGTTAGTTTTATCGATGTGAAAATTTTCATCCTTGGAAATACATTAATTGCGAAGAAAATATGGAAAGAAGTTTTACCATTGGAAACATAAGGCAGAGATTTTAGGTGGAACCACCTAACTATACATATAATGTCAAATTATTCCACAATACCGTGATTTCAAGTAATCTTCTTTGAAATACCTAACGATCACACACGTAAAGCACATAACGGCCGTCATCAGCAAAACGAAGGTGAGTTGGATAATCCCCATTAATTTTTATCCCTTTGTTTTCTCAGTTCAGTGATTGAAAGACATTTTCGAATGTGGCATTAAAGAGCTTCGGAGATATGGTGTCACCTTGTCTCACTCCCTTTCCAATTTTTATGTGTGTTGTATTTTCAAATAGTCAAATCTTTGCACTTGCATTTTCATAGATGTTATTAATAATATTAATATATGCATCTTCAATACCGCAGGATTTCAAAGCCATTGTAACTGCTGATGATTTCACCGAATCAAAGGCTTTTTCATAATCGATAAAAGCCATGCACAATGGAAGTTCATATTCCCTCGCTCTTTCAATTAGTTCTCTCAGTACGTGGATATGATCTATTGTGCTGTAGCCACTCCTGAATCCAGCTTGTTCTCTCGGTTGAGCCATGTCCAGTGTTACCTTCAAGCGGTGTGAAAGAACTTTAGTGAAGATTTTATAAACCACTGATAGGAGGCTGATAGGTCTGTAGTTCCAGAGATTCTCAATGTCACCTTTTTTATGTAGCAGGATCATTATAGCGTTGTTCCAATCATCAGGAATCTTCCCTTCATTAAGACATCGAGTGAAAATATGGGCGAGTACTGTTTCGATTTCTCCACTTGCTTCTTGAATGATGTCTACAGTAATTCCTTCTTCTCCTGGAGCTTTTCCCCGCTTCATGTTCTTGATTGCATGTGCAACTTCTGCTGGAAGGACTGGAAGAACCCTGGTACCTTTCATGATGATGATATATATATATATATATATGTGTGTGTGTGTGTGTGTGTGTGTTTAGGATTCTGGTTGTGTGGTTCAAGGCAGTTTTTTCTCATGTGTCTCAGGTTTGGCGTTCCGTGAGTCCTTGAATGGCTTCTGTTTTTCCGCATTGGTTGGTATGTCTAGTTTTATTCTATGTATCTCGCCTTAATTGATTTTTGGCTGCTTAGCGCCGGTTAGTTAATGGCATTTTGTATATTAAGCCGTTTTTTGTATTCTTTTCCATGTATATTTTTTTTTGATATATCCTGTAGGTGTTTCGTCCTTCACCTTTCTATGTGTGCTTTTTTTTTTTTCGATATTTGTTGCACACACTTTGTTCTTTACCGTTTATGTATATATATCATCATCATCATCATCATTGTCAACCATTATCAATCCACTGCTGGACGAAGGTCTACCCAAGCTTCCTCCACAACGGTCTGTCTTGTGCCAGTCTCCTCCATGTCACTCCCGCATACTTTCGAATTTCATCCACCCATCTTCCATGTGGTCTTCTTCAGGGTCATTTTCCTGTCCCTTGGAATCCAATCTAAAATTTCTGCTGTCCATCGATGATCTGTCCTTCTGGCAGTATGTCCAGCCCATTGCCATTTCAGGGATTTAACTCTGATCATGATGTCTTCCACTCTTGTCATTTTTCGGATCCACGAGTTCCTCTTCTTATCTCTCCTGGTTACACCAAGCATGCACCTCTCCATGAAACTTTGAGTTGTCTACAGCCTTTGTATGTCTCTTTTAGTTAAGGTCCACGTCTCTGCACCATACGTAAGCACTGGAAGGATGCATTGATCAAACACTTTTCTTTTAAGACATAATGGCATATTGCTCTTGAAAATTATGCTGTTTCTTCCAAAAGCTCTCCAGGCAAGTTTTGTACGCCGATTAATTTCTTCACCAATGTGACCCTCACTTGATATCTGCTGTCCAAGATAAACGTACGTGTCTGTTATCTCCAGCTTTACCTCATCAATCGATAAATCTTCATTTCTTGTAAAAGCATTGAACATCACTTTTGTCTTCTGAAAGTTCATTTTTAATCCCACTTCTTTACTCTTGTCAGCAAGTTCCTGGATCATACTCTGTAGCTCTGATGGGGTAGTTGCAAAAATGACTATGTCATCAGCAAAACGAAGGTGGGTTAGATAATCTCCATTAATCTTTATCTCTTTGTTTTCCCAGTTCAGTGATTGAAAGACATATGTGGCATTAAAGAGCTTCGGAGATATGGTGTCACCTTGTCTCACTCCCTTTCCAATTTTTATGTGTGTTGTATTTTCAAACAGCCTAATCTTTGCACTTGCATTTTCATAGATGTTATTAATAATATTAATGTATGCATCTTCAATACCGCAGGATTTCAGAGCCATTGCAACTGCTGATGGTTTAACCGAATCAAAGGCTTTTTCATAATCGATAAAAGCCATGCACAATGGAAGTTCATATTCCCTCGCTCTTTCAATTAGTTCTCTCAGTACGTGGGTGTGATCTATTGTGCTGTAGCCACTCCTGAATCCAGCTTGTTCTCTCGGTTGAGCCATGTCCAGTGTCACCTTCAAGCGGTGTGAAAGAACTTTAGTGAAGATTTTACAAACCACTGATAGGAGTCTGATATTTCTGTAGTTCCTGAGATCCTCAATGTCACCTTTTTTATGTATCAAGATCATTGTAGCGTTGTTCCAATCCTCAGGAATTTTCATTTCATTAAGGCATCGAGTGAAAATTTGGGCGAGTACTGTTTCGATTTCTCCACTTGCTTCTTGTATGATGTCTACAGTAATTTCATCTTCTCCTGGAACTTTTCCCCGCTTCATGTTCTTGATTGCATGTGCAACTTCTGCTGGAAGGACTGGAAGAACTCTGGTACTGGTACCTTTCATGATGTCTGGAGTATATGTATCATCCCTTTCATATAATGTGGAGTAGAAATCTTTCACTCTTGTCAAAATTTCGCCTCTATTTCTTGTTACAGAACCATCTTCTTTTCTCAGTGCCATAATCTGTTTTTTCCCCTTACTGAGATGTCCCTTTGCTATCTTTAGGCTTTGGTTGTTTTCAATTGCTTTCCTTACTAGTTCACAGTTGAATTTCCTTATGTCTTCAGTGATACTTTTTCGTACTGTCTTGCATAGCTCTATATATTCCACTTTGGAAGTCACTTTGGAAGTCACATGACTTGTGGTGGGTGCATAAGTTTGAATAATCTGAGCCTGGTATCTTCTCGAGAGTTGGATAACGAGTCGTGCAGCTCTGTCAGAGGAACTTTCAACTTCTACAACTTTATCCTTCAGTTTCTTGTTTATTATAAATCCAACACCACTAGTTCTGCCAGTATCTGTCCCACGATAGTAGAAGAGATGTCCACTTTTCAGTTCAATGAGATCTTCTCCTTTTCTCCTTACCTCACTTAGCCCGACGATGTCCCACTTGATCCTTTGTAGTTCCTCTTCCAATTCAAGAAGCCTTGAATCAGAAGATAGGGAGCGTCCGTTATACGTCGCCAAGGTCAGCATCAGATGGCAGCCTAGTCCGGTCCTCCGGGGATTCTTAGCACCCTCTGCCTTCATGTCGCACTGGCCGCTGCCTTGGCCAGGTACATTCCAGCTGCCGGAGACTGAGGGCCAAGATTTAAGTTGTGGAGTCATTTTGGAGGGGTTTGGCCATAACTCACCACGCTGGCCAAGCGGGTTGGTGAGTGTGGGATAGCATTTCCTCTAATCCCGATGGTATAGTTATACCGCTATTGGCGGTCGTCAGAGCCCCTTTAGTGGGAACAGTATGTACCACGAGAAGGCGGGGTTGACATTTGTCAAGGAGAGGCTGTGATGTTACGCATCACCTGACCTTACATCCCTATATATATATATACCCTCGGGATGTTTTTTTTTTTATAGAATGAAATGATTCAACAACTGTTTAACCTATCAAGAAGAAATTTGACAGTCGGTTTGGTTGAATTAGGACAGACTTATCCTTTATACAGTATAATGCAATACCTTTTGTTTCCTCTATATTAGGCGATTAAAAAAAATGCGGACGAAATGTTTTTGAAAATTCGAAAGGAAAATTATCTATGGCAGACCGAAGGCAACATATTAATTATTATTTTTACACGATGAATAGATAGTAAACTATTAATTAAAAATTGTATTAACCGGAAACTATAGAATTTATTTGTTCCACCGAGAAGCGTGTTTTTGAACTAACACAAGTGTCTGGAAATACCGTTCATAAGTTATCTAATAACGGTATGTTTTTTTTTTTTTTTTTTTTTCTGTTGTGTCTAAACTTTTGAGACATGTAGATTCTCCTCGTTTTACGGAACAATACGCACAGTATAATTACTATACCCGTTGCATGCATTGGTTTTCGATTGCATAATGTGAAGTAGTTTCAATGCTTGTTTTCCTTTGCTTCATATTTTTATAAAGCAAAATAACACAAACTTCAAACTTCTATGCTTAGTATTTTTACGTTTTATCGTAGATACTTTTTTTGTGTGCATGAACATTTGCCACAGACCTCACTGAATGCAAAGCATTTCAAAATGAGTACTGGAAAATGAACGGGCATACGGTGTACGAAAGCAATAGTTTATCATAAAAGTAAGAGCGACAAATTGATCTACTAACTATATTACTGTGTCTTAAACAACCTTCTGTAATATAATTTCAGTGTTTTGAAGCTTCCAATGTTCATATTGACGGCTCGGAGGACATGATCTTCAATCAGCTGATTTACGGGCTTTGGATTTCAATCAGATCGATATACACTCAAGGGCAATGAAATGTGTGCACCTAGAAAAAAACATGCTACAACCGCGAAACTTTGCAAATAGCTAGAGTGCGTGCTGGTATGCAAATGATTCGCGTTCGGTGCGAGTGCGCATGACCCAACACCCTGTGGTGGCGCTGCAAGCACAAACCGACAGCCTTATAAACCGGCGTGTAGTCGATGTCCCATGAAAGGGCCGCGGGTGGCCTAGTGAGCAACGTTTGTGACTGCCAGGGAAAGGACCACAGGTTCGATCCCAGGCAGGCAGGTACAAACGTTCGATCCACTAAATATCCGCTGTGCGTCGGATGGGCACGTTAAACCGTCGGACCACGGGTACTCCCCCCCCGATTATAAATAAGGGCGTCTTCCTCACCCCTTCACTTCGCTTCCGTGCCACTTTCCTATCGGGCACTCTAACCCAAATCCCCTAGCTTCCTATTTCTAAGGGTTGTTTAAGACATGGGGTCAGACACTCCCTTCCTAAAATCCTCTACATATGATCATTTGATCATGCCCGATGAAAGAGAAAAGCACCGGCCGACGCAAGCAAGAGTACAGAGTGACAAGAATGCCGGGTAGATGCCAGAGACGTTGATTTACGCAACTTAAGGACTTTTAGAGAGGCCGCGCGGCTTGTGTAGATCTAACCAAAGCGGTCTAGAAAACACAAGACCGTGACATTAGAGATGAGTACATGAGTTCCTTCCGTTTGTGAGGCCACACTCATGTTATACAGACTGAAACGTCTGTGCCGTGTGGGATGGCCTGCGCAGTCCTTACACTTGCTTCGCCAACGAGATCACTCTAACGCAATGTTCCGTACGCTCGGATGAGGACGACGAATCAAAGCTACGCAAGTCGTTTTGCCCCTTTCATCTTCCTCACTCCTCTCATGACTCGTTCGCAACTGCAATTATTTACATAACCCGACTATCGACGCGTGCCCACCAATGTACTCCGACAAATACTTCCTGATGTGGCATTATCTATATCCAGAAGTGTAAGTGAGGGTGACATTCATGAAGAAATTAATCGGCGTATAAAACTTGCCTGCAGAGCTTTTGGAAGAAACAGTATGATTTTCAAGAGCAATATGCCATTATGTCTTAAAAGAAAAGTGTTTGATCAATGCATCCTTCCAGTGCTTACATATGGTGCAAAGACATGGACCTTAACTAAAAGGGACATACAAAGACTGTAGGCAACTCAAAGAAGCATGGAGAGGTGCATGCTTGGTGTAACCAGGAGAGATAAAAAAGGAACTCGTGGATCATAAAAATGACAAGAGTGGAAGACATCTTGAACAGAGTAAAATCCCTGAAATGACAATGGGCTGGACATATTGCCAGAAGGACAGACCATCTATGGACAGCTGGAATTTTAGACTGGATTCCGAGGGACAGGAAAAGACCCAGAAGAAGACCACATGGGAGATGGGTGGATGAAATTCGAAAGTATGCGGGAGTGACATGGAGGAGACTGGCACAAAACAGACCGTTGTGGAAGAAACTTGGGGAGACCTCCGTCCAGCAGTGGATTGATAATGGTTGACAATGATGATGATGATGATATTGGGCCTGAAAGTTTGTTTTGTATTATCATGACAAGAGGCCGAAATCTCGGATCATTAATGTCGACAAACAAAAAACTTTCTTCCGGTAGCATAGAAAACCCCTCTCAAAAGTACGACTGAAAGCGTATGGAGTCAAAGAATCTGCATAGATGGCATCGACTTGATTATGACTATCCACTGAATGAGCAAAGAAATTGTTGAATTTAAACATATGAGTATACATAGATCTATAAACCGCCCCGGGGCGCAATGCTCTAAGCGTTGTATTATGATAATTCGTCCGAGATGGGTCCGGGTTCGAATCCGAGTGAGGCATGGATGTTGTGTTTGTCTTAAGGCGCTGGCTCCGTCCCTTCCCTGGAATTAGTTACCCTAAATTAGGAACGGGCGACTGATTATAGCCCAATGAGTTGCTCACGGTGGTCGTTAAACCCCCAATAAAAAATAAAAAAATAAATAATATATCTGTTAAGAATGAAGCCAGTCTAATAGAAAACAAGGTCAACCAACGATTTAAGAGGTTTGAGTCACATACTGTGACGTCACTAAGCGGGAGATCAAGACCCAAGGAGGTTAGAATGATATTTAGATGCCTGGAGTCTTTTAACCGTAAAGCCGCAAACTGTAGGAATTTTATGTTGTTTATATGATAACTGCGTAATTTCAATTGTGTGTATTTTGGAATAGGGTGGATTTTGGTTACAGAAACAGTGTTAATATCAAACCGGAACGAATTGTACTTCTTATACCAGTGAAGTTTTCAATTTTAACGTTATGTTTTGTTTAGAATTCTCACTAACGTTCGTGTATTTCAATTTAAAATAAAAATGGGAAGGTGCCTCCAAATAATTAAGAATTTTATAAATTCAGCGTTTTCTCACACATCTGCAGCAAGTTACGATGCAAACTTAGAAACATTTGCGACGAAAGAAGGCGATTCGGCCAATACAAAATGCATTGCAACAGCTTTGAAAACCATCAGCTTTCCCACACTTCAACGGCCGTCGCTGGCGGTTATAGGCTTCACGCAAAGTGGTACTGCTTCATTAACAAGGGCATCTCCAGATATCTTATTCTAACCTCCTTGTTAAGACCGCAGACATAACAGAAAGACCCTGTATGAGAGACAGGTATAATACTCTGGGACTACAAAAATCGGGTAAGTCTTGGTTGTTCTAACTTGGACACGTACTGAGGAAGGCTCCGTTCGGAAGCCTGCAAACAGCAAAAGTTGCATTTGCAGCAATGCAATCCAATGTACATAACAAGATGTTATTGCATTTCTCTTAGAAGAAAATTCTCTATATTTTGACCGCATCTACGTGCATATGCATGACTTTGCAGTGACATTAACAACATAACGATAAAAATTTTATTGCCTATCAAAATGTAAAACAGTCGCCTCGTTGGCCGAGTGGTCTGAGGCGCTAACTTCTGATTATTCGTCCGAGATGGTCCGGTTTTGAGTCCTGATTGAGGCATTGGAGGTTTACTTATCTCACGCCACTGGCTATCTATCCTCCTCGGAACCAGTTTCTCCAAATTAGGGGTGGGCGGTTATTGACTCCAATTTGTTCGTGGTAGCCTTTAAACCACGAAAAGAAAAACAAAAAGAAATTGTAAAATAATGCGATATTTTTCGCCATAAGGAACTGCAATAAGGAAATGAAAAAACTGAACACAGTGATGGAATTTATGATTAGAAGATGGCAAATCGGGAAAGAACAGATATGCTTTCGCATAATGCAGACGCTTAGCAAGCTATCATTTTCTTTAACTCGTCGCGTGAAAAATCACTCAAATAGATTACAGAATCATTATGCCAAAATATTTTTAGGTAACAAATCGATAACTGTAACCGTGCCAAAGATCTTAAAATCGTTGTATGTAATGCAACGGTTTGTCAAGGTACTGAAATGCTCTCAGGATTTGATAGCTATTTTTGAAAATGCAGAATTCTTTTTGTTTGCTTTCTTGTTAGCTCTTTGTACAACAGTAATAGCCGCCCCAGTGGCCCAGTGGTCTAAGCGATGGCTTCTGATCATTCGTCCAAAAGGAGTCTGGGTTCGAATCCCGGTGAGGCATGGATGTTGTGTTTGTGTTACGGCACTGGCTCTCTCTCTTTCCCTAGAACCAGTGAACCTAAATTACGGACGGGCGACTGCTTATAGCCCACTGAGTTGCTCACGGTGGTCGTTAAATCTCCAATCAAAAAAAAAAAAAAAAAAAGAACTGTAATAGCACTGAGAGAGACAGCTGTCAAAAGTGGTTTCGTAGTTTGCAACGTTATCTGAGTAATTCGGAGCGTCTTACAGGAATGCACAATTTCATATATCATCATCATCATCATTGTCAACCATTATCAATCCACTGCTGGACGAAGGTCTCCCCAAGTTTCCTCCACAACGGTCTGTCTTGTGCCAGTCTCCTCCATGTCACTCCCGCATATTTACGAATTTCATCCACCCATCTCCCATGTGGTCTTTTTCTGGGTCTTTTCCTGTCCCTTGGAATCCAATCTAAAATTTCGGCTGTCCATCTATGGTCTGTCCTTCTGGCAGTATGTCCAGCCCATTGCCATTTCAGGGATTTAACTCTGATCATGATGTCTTCCACTCTCGTCATTTTTCGGATCCATGAGTTCCTCTTCTTATCTCTCCTGGTTATACCAAGCATGCACCTCTCCATGCAGCTTTGAGTTGTCTGCAGCCTTTGTATGTCTCTTTTAGTTAAGGTCCACGTCTCTGCACCATACGTAAGCACTGGAAGGATGCATTGATCAAACACTTTTCTTTTAAGACATAATGGCATATTGCTTTCATATATATATATATATATATATATTTTTTATTGGAGATTTAACTACCACCGTGAGCAACTCAATGGGCTATAAGCAGTCGCCCGTCCCCAATTTAGGGTCACTGGTTCCAGTGAAGGAAGAGAGCCAGTGCAGTAAGACAAACACAACATCCATGCCTCACCGGTATTCGAACCCGGACCCCTTTCGGACGAATGATCAGAGGTCATCGCTTAGACCACTGCTCCACGGGGGCGGCAATTTTATATTTCGCTAGGGTAAGAGAAAATATATGTATCACATGAGACCTGTCCTATTTCTGAAAAAAAGAACAGATATTTTACCATTACTTTTTCCTTTTTATTTAATTTTATGTGTGGTTTTTCAGCTTCTAAAAATTAAGATGAATCGTCCAACGTTGACTTGTGTTACTGGCTTGACAAAAGAAAGTGAGAGAGGGGGCGGGATTTAGAGAAAGAAAGAAAAGAAAAACATGCAAAGATCAATCACAAATTCATTCGAAATCGAATTCCAACCTAGATCATTAGTGCGCACAATACGCGAGAATGCTGAAAAGTTGTCGGTCTAACACACTTCCTGTAATTGTTGCATTACTTTGTCACTGCAGCTCGAAAGAGTGTTCTTTTGTATTGTAAAGTGCCAATTTTTAGACTAATAGCTTTTTTTTGCGGATGTTTGGCGTCCTGAACTGAATCATGTCAATGCAAATTGTTGAATTTTCGAATGTAGAACTCCGAGCTGTCATGAAATTTCTGTTCCTGCAGAAGAAAACTGCAAAGGAAATCTATGAGTGTATGACGCAAACATTGAGTGACAAGTGCCCTTCATATTCCACTGCGAAGAAATGGTGTGCAAACTTTCAGCGTGTTGACTTTGAGACCGAAGATGCAACAAGATCTAGGAGGCCTTCAACAGTGACAACACCCAAAATTGTTGATCGTGCTCATGACTTGATTTTGTCAGATCGGCGAATCTCGGCTAAAACAATAGCTAAGACACTGGAGATATCCAGGGAACGCGTTGGGTTCATAATTCATGAGCACTTGGATATGCAGAAGATGTCAGCAAAGTGGGTGCCCAAATGTTTGAACGCCGATGAGAAACGAAAACGAGTGAACACTTTCAAATCGGTTTTGCAGCATTTTGAGCGACCTGGGGATAATTGTTTGCAGAGACTTGTCACTGTTGATAAAACGTGGTTACATCACTACGATCCAGAGACGAAACAACAGTCTCTGGAGTAGAGGCACTCGGGTTCTCGACGGCCAAAGAAATTCAAAACTCAAAGGTCTGCAGAAAAGGTCATGGCAACGGTTTTTTGGGATTCGGAAGGCATTTTACTAACTGAAAATCTCCCGAAAGGCCAAACAATAAATTCTGGGTACTATTCCAACTTGCTGTGCTGATTAAAGGAGGCGTTGAAGGAAAAAAGGCAAAGAAAACTGCGGAAAGGTATTCTCTTTTTGCAGAACAATGCGCCGGCTAACAAGGCTGGCAAAACAATCGATTTTTTGAGGAATCTGCGATTTAAGTGCACAGACCATTCACTCTACTCATCAGACCTTGCTCCATCGGACTACTTCCTGTTCCCAAAACTTAAAAAAAGTTTGAAAGGGAAGCATTTTTCGAATGATTCGGAGGTGATATCAGCAGCACAGCAGTATTTCAGTGATCAGACTTCAGAATGCTTTTGGGAAGGGTTAAAGAAACTCCAGAAATGCTGTGCCAAGTGTGTTGAACTTCGGGGTGAATATGTGGAATATTCTGTAAGTTTCATGGCTCTAGCCCATTTCCTTCCTGATGAATCCGAGAACTTATCAGCAATTAGCATCCCTACGTAATGGTCTCAGTTACACGGGCTAAGGGCAAGCTGCTCAGACCTCCTTCTCATGCATTGTTCGCTACTTCTGTTTTTCTGTTCTGGAGTATCATTCTATTTTTACTTATAACACTGTCATATTATTTCTATCTTTTAGTACTACATTCCCGAAATGCGAAAATTTGAATTTTGTTAACACTGTAGAATGTTCTAATGAAATTCAGTTTCTGACATTCACTTTTGGTCACTTTAATCCAGTAGAAACCTACGTTTGAAATTTGAACTTTCTACTATCCATAGACTTATCTCAATATTTTGTAAGTGGAAAGGAGCAGAAACTTTCGTCAAGATTCGAAAAATTCGGTTGGGAAGCCTAACCAATAAAATGCACTGAGTTCGCGTTGCCAGATCACGCTGTTTTTTACTGCATACCTTTTGAAAACAAAAACAATAATAGAGAAAAAATGTTGATACTAATTCGGTGTAACCCAGATTTCTACCCAAGACTGTCAGTCAAAACTTAACCCTTGTGTGAGTGTGTCACCAATATTTCGTTTTAGCTTAAAGTGGAGCTTTGCTCCATTGGACACGGTTGATTGTCATTACGTATCATGTTTTTGGCACGGCAAGTGACATGTTCAATCTTTTCTACAGGAGGATTTCGACTGATTTTCCCACACGGACTTTGATTTTGACAGGTACACTCACAATGGAAATGGTAACATCTGCAAGACGAGCTAATTGCACTGATCTCTTACTTCCTACGGGACGGACAACATGATATACACTATATGGTCAAAAGTGTCCGGACACCCCTTTTGGGTAGTGGATTTGCCCATATACGTCGCAGCCAGTGGCGTAACTAGCCATTTCTATGTCCGGGGAAAACCACAAAATATTGTTCCCCTCATCTGTCTTTCTATCTTATGTATTTACAATACATTTTTATAGTCCCTTCCCCACACAGAGCGTTAAGAAAGTCTCTTCGCAGTGGGTATCGTAGGTTATATAGAAATCATGCAAATGTATTTCGGGAACGTATAATTTACTCACTCACTTGCAGAAAGTATTGAAACTGTCGTCCTTCACATAATCTAACTGTTTTAGACATGTTTCCAAACACATCTGCGAGGCTTAATGTTATAGCTGCTCCGCTTAATTTTGATGGTGCTACAGTCAAAATTTTTGAATTAAGTAATTTGTTGTATGTTTAATTTCTGTTTTTGCTGTTTTCTTAATAATATATCAAGCTTCAGAATATGTTTCACAGCAACACCAATTTTTATCAGCTTCTGATGAGTTGAAAGTTTCCAAATTGGGGATTTTGATTTCATCATTGCCTCTCAGGAGGAAGGAACGTTCATGAAATCAAGATTCACATTTTGGAAACTTTCAACTCATCACAAGCTTGTGAAAATTGGTGTTGCTGTGAAACCTAATCTGGTTTCTTAATGAGACGAAACAACTTCCAGCATTCACTCTTCCCCTTTTTGTTTTCAACAAGCACGTATTTGTTGGCCTGGACGCCTTTTTCAATCTCCTTAACATTAAATTCATTCTTATTAACAATTAAGGCATTAATTCCGACCCGATATGCAATGGAACGGGATATTAGCACGTCAAACGAAAACCTCTGAATGCTCAATGCAAAAGATGCGATGTAAAAAGTAACTCTCAGTCTTATGATGTGACACGCGGAGTGTGAGAGAGTGAATCACCAGAGGAGCAGGCGACAGGCGTTTGTCTGTATCTTGCTCCTGGACAGTCACACTGGAAACAAACACAAAGGAAGCATCGTTTTACGATATGGTATCGTCGGTCGGTGGAAATCTTCTTTGCTTTAAGAAAGTACCTCTCAGTCTTACAATGTGACACGCGGGGTGTGAGAGAGTGAATCACTAGAGGAGCAGGCGACAGGCGTTTGCCTGTATCTTGCTCCGGACAGTCACACTGAGAACAAACGCAAAGGAAGCATCGTTTTACAATATGGTATCGTCGGTCGGTGGAAATCTTCTTTGCTTTAAGAAAGTAACTCTCAGTCTTACAATGTGACACGCGGGGTGGGAGAGAGTGAATCACCAGAGGAGCAGGCGACAGGCGTTTGCCTGTATCTTGCTCCTGACAGTCACACTGAAAACAAATACAAAAGAAGCATCGTTTTACGATATGGTATCGTCAGTCGGTGGAAATCTTCTTTGCTTTAAGAAAGTAACTCTCAGTATTATAATGTGACACGCGGGGTGTGAGAGAGTGAATCACCAGAGGAGCAGGCGACAGGCGTTTGCCTGTATCTTGCTCCTCACAGTCACACTGAAAACAAATACAAAGGAAGTATCGTTTTGCGATATGGTGTCGGCGAGTCTAGCGTTTGTGCCGTATTACCGGTCGGTGGAAATCTTCGTTGCTTTAAGAAAGAGACGGCAATATTTTTGTATGACAAACCGTTTTTTACTCGGCTGGCACCAGTATCAAGCACGAAATTCCACAATACGCATTTTTCTTTGAAATATTTTTTCCTTTTCAAAAATAAAACGGAAATAAAATCTGGTCAAAATCGAGTCAGGAACACCTTGACCCGACCCGTTTGACCCGCAAGAAATTGTCAACCCGTTGACCTGCTGACCCGTGACCCGTTTCCATCTCTGCACACGAGCCAAGCTCCAGCGAGATCAACACCAAGCATCGGTTGGAATGGTGTAAAACCCTGGGTTCGTGGACTCTGGAGCAGTGAAACGCATTCTTTGGGATGACGAATCTCGGTTCACTATGTAGCAGTAAGACGGACGAGTCTGATATTAATGCTACATGCCCGATTGTGTTGCGTGAACTGTGAAGTTTGGTGGAGGAGGAATCATGTTCTGGAGCTGTTCTTCATGGTTCCAGCTGGGCCCCTTAGCTTAAAGCTGCTGCCTGTAATGGCATTGTCGACAATTCTGTGCTTCCAACATTACAGCAACAGCTCGGTGAAAGCTCTTTCAGCGAGGTCCGTGTAGGAATAGTTTGATGAGATAAGTGTGGAAGAACTTGACTGGCCAGCACACAGCTCCTATCTCAACCTCATCGAACACTTTTGGGATGAATTGGAATGTTGACTGCCAACCACGCCAAACAGTCCGACATCGGTGAGGATTAACGCTTTTGTGGTAGAGTGTAAAGTAATTCCCGCACCCATGTACTAAAATACAGTGGAAAGCCTTCCCAGAGCAGTGGTAGTTTCCATAGCAGCAAAGGATAGACCACCTCGATATTAATTTCTTTTCTATTACCGGGAGTTGGTGGACAGCAAGTGTCCAAATACTTTTGATCAGACAGTGTAGGCCGTTAGATGCACTGTTAAAAATTGGTACTTAGAACTAAGCAAAATGTACTCGTTTTTGAGCACATTCTGGGCTTATAATAGCTCCGAGTACTCATTTTTGGAAAAGACACGTACTCATTTTTGAGTACATACAGGGAATCAAATGTGAGTATGTCTGGCATTTCTAATTTGAAATATATGTACTCATTTTTGAGTACATATATTTCAAATATATGTACTAAAAAATCCATATATTTCAAATATATGTACTCAAAAAAATCCATATATTTCAAATATATGTACTTAAAAAAATCCATATATTTCAAATATATGTGCTCTAGCTTCATTTAGTTTCTACGCCCTTTCGGGCAGGGCACAGAAACTGTAGGAAGTTAGATCGAAACTAGCGATTCTGACAGGATAGTTTGTAAATGAGAGAGAGAACACTAGAGGGCGCCACCGTACAGGCGTACGATTTTGCACATAGAAGGCAGAGAGAAATTAGGGGGAGTGCTGAGGAACTTTAACCGGGAAATTCCTACCCGGGGGGCTGTCACTTAACGTGCTCATCCGATGCACGGCGGATATTCAGCAATTGTTAGAAATTCACACCACCACGGTGCCACAAAAGCCTCTCAGGATAGGTTTGAACCTGGGGTCCCTTCATCAGTAGTCTGAATCTCTAACCACTAAGCCATCCGCGGCTCGATTTCAAATTTGAAATACGTGTACTCCATACATACTCATTTATTCATCAAATCAACCGGAAGTATAATATTCGATGACACATCTGGGATAATAGATATACTCGTTGTCACATGCTGGACAAATGGACCGCACAATTTTATGACAAATATAGTGATGAAGCGACAATATATTATTTATGAGATTGACACAAATATAGTTAATGTAAAAACGTACACAAAGATACTTTATTCATAATTAAATTACTTGTGATCAGTGACTTTGTTGTACTAATTATTTATGTGTCACTTTACACATTTATTAAACAATTTCTCTTGAAATCTATAATATCTAAACTGAAGTAATACGAGATTAGATTTATATTTATTGACGCAGTTATTTATAAGTACGTATGGTTACTTATATTTGAGCATGTCGTTGTACAGGATGATTCATAAAGAAGTATACAGTTTCAACGCACTATAAAATAAGAACAATGTAAGATATTTTATGTTACCTGTAACAGAATTGTAGGGAAATGTTTCAAGTTTTTTTAGAGACAGTCACAGATGTTCTATGTTGCACCCTTAGTCACATGACACACATCGAGCCGGTAATCCATTTCTGTCCAAACGCGATACACGCGGTCGTCCAGGACTTTTAAGTTTGCACAAACAGCCCGTAGTTTCAATTTTTTTATGCCAATGGTAGATAGATTTTCTGGTTGGAGGTTCTTTTCCGAATCGTGATCGAAAATGCCGTTGCACAACAGTTACAGATTTCGTTTTGCTCAATTCAAGAACACAAAACACATTCTCCACTGAAGACGCTGCCATTTTGACTGACTAGTCACGTGACGCGTGGTGTCGCCTACGTCACTTCCCTCAGTAGCGGGACACAAATTTTATGAGTACATCTACCTAATGGTTTGCAGTTGTGGTCCGTGTCTTTAACCTGTTACTGTTTTACAGCATCTGGAAACTGTATACTTCTTTATGAATCACCATGTACTTAAAAAAACGAGTAGATTCAGGTTCTCATTTTTAAGTAGATTTTTTTAACAGTGAACTCCTTATAAATTTGTGAAAATTGATGTTGCTGTGAAACATATTCTGAAGCTTGATATGTTATTAAGAAAACAACAGAAACTGAAATTAAACATACAACAAGTTGCTGAATTCAAAACATTTTACTGTATCGCAATCGAAATTAGGTGGAACAGCTTTAACATTACTACGCAGGAACTTTTTGAACCTCGCAAATGTGTTTGAAAACATGTTTAAAACAGTTAGGTTGTTTTGCAAATGAAGGACGACAGTTTCAACATTTCCTCTGAGTAAGCGAGAAAATTATACATTCTTATAAAACATTTTTGTTTGATTTCCATATAACCTAAGATACCCACTGCAGAGAGACTTTTTGAATGCCCTGTATATGTATTATAGTTCAAAGCAGATTTGTCCGGGTCGGGTGCGGGTCAGTTACGGATCCGGGTCGGGTCGAGTCGGGTCCAAAATTTTTGACCGTTTCCAACTCAGCCTATGATTTGGGTTGCCTTTCCGTCCGGCTCTTTCTACTTTGAGAACGGTACGTACTCCTGCTTCGAAATGCTGATTCACTGAAGCAGTTGTATAAGATTTCAGACATCACTCCTTCCATCCGACGATCGTAAACTGGTTTGTCCGTCCGTCCACCGAAATTGAATTTCCCCTTCGAATAGCCAGTTGAATAAATTTTTTCTATGACTGATGGATAAAGACAATCATGCGCACAAAAATATCGATGTCTGTCTTTCTGTTCATTCGGCTGTCCGCCTGTCCGAAGAAATGACATATCCGCTCCTAATGATCAGATCGTGAAAATTTTTTGTGGCTAATAGAGACAGGCATGCACAAACGATCATCGATGTCTATTCTTCCGCTTATCCGCTTGTTAGTTTTTACGCAGAAAAGATATACCAGCTTCAAAATGTCTGATTGTAAAAATTCCTTTACTATCAACAGGGGATAACATGAGCTTAAATTTCCAAACATCTTCCTGTCGGCTCATATGTTTGTCATTTCCTCTGTCCGTCAGTCCCAAGAATTTACAACTCCGCTTTAAGATGTCAGATAGCTAGACTTTTCTTATTTGATGAAAAAAACACGTACGTGATTTACGTCGAATTTTCCGAGGCATTTTCATCTTGGTATATTTCATCTGCGAGCAAGTTTACAAGTCGAATACGATGTATGTGTGTGCACCGAATGAAATGTCACCATATTTCTCGTCATGGTGAAATGCAAGCCATCTTTTCACTTATATCGTTGGTAGAATTGTGCTCAATGACTACCCAGCAAAAACAGTGTTACTGGGTCAGCACTCAAGCCAGCAGTGGCCCAGCACCATGTTGCCTCGTCAATAAAATGTCCCGGCGGCCACTACATGGGCCAGCAGTTCAGGCCAGCAGCTGGCCAACAGTCAGTTGGCACCCCATCATTTGTCACATGCCAGAACAAGGCCACCAGTTGTCCATCACAGGCAGGGCTACCAGAAGCGGCCCTTAAGCGTCCCTGCAAGCACGTGCCAAAAATGATGGCTAGCCTAATGCGGTCAGCTAGATTCCAGCAGTGGTAGCCGGCAATCACGTAACGTAACTGATGACTTGCCGAATCTTGTCCACCAATTTCTCAGTAGTAGCCATAAAAATAAAAAAAGAGATAACCGCAGTTTCCCAAAGGCACGGCTACTTTTTTTCCTCCTACGAAACTTATGCATGACGGAACGACGCTGGAGAAATTTTATCAACAGGTCCTGCAAAACGACCGTTTGGATCTGGCTGGAAACGAAACAACGACAGTCTGCTTGCCAAGCGGGCGCTCTAGCCACCGCACTGGTTTGCCACGCTTCTGGTTTGGCCTTCTTGAAGCTGAGCCTCTTTCCTGCGCGATGTGAAACGAAGGGTTCTCTTTTCAATTTTACAATATTGCGAGCTATTTTTCATAAATGTCCGTTTAATATAATTCATAAATTTATTTTTTCAACGTAACGATTGTTTTTATTAACCTTAAGGGAACATAACTCATTTTCAACGAGTGTACCAACTTAAAGGTGCTATCCAAAGTTTTGTACTGTCCTTGTGGTCTTGAAAGGCGATTATTTAATAATTATTTTATTTACCCGTTCATGTCACATTCTGTTACATTTTTAACGTTGTAACTTTCCTTTCCACTGTCTGAAGCTACATTTGTTCTAAAGAGGAAATGTATTTTATTTTACTTGTTACTTTCAGCAGCGAATTCCTCCAGTCTTGTGTATTCAACCCATGGATGAGTACATTATATCCACACAGCGTCAACCCCCCCAATAACTGATAAATTTTGTACACGTATAATTCTTATTGTTTTTTCCAACGTAACGATTTTTTAATGTTTTTTCCGGGACTTTTGTTTGAAGCGGTTTAGTGTATGTTAAAACGAAAGATTAAACAGCAATTATTTTTTGTTATTCATGGGAATGGAATGGGTGTTTTTCATGGCTGTCTGTATTCTCGATTCTTTGTGTGTTGGTGCAGGAATTTTGCTACGAAATGAGTTTCTTTAAATACATGAAAGTAATTGACTATTTCTTGCAGTTCATTAATAATTATTTATATATTTTTCTTCCGACGGTAATTATCGTCGACGTGGCATTTCATTAGGAAATCAATTTGCCTCTCTACATATGGCTTCTTTTTCTTGACATCCACTAAAATAACACGATGGCGATAGCGTCGTCTTCAACTAAGTGGTACAACGAGAGACACAGCACGTGTTGCTTCTGCGCATGCGCCATCCCGCTGCTTCAATTCGTGTTTGAGTTGCTTTGGTTGGCAGCTATGGGCCACTATGACACTTTCTTGGAAGTCAGCAGTTCATGGCGATGCTGCAGGGTCATCAATGGCTGCCAACTGATGGCGCTGCCATCAACGGACCGCTACCATGCCGTGAGCGGCAGATTTCAGCCAGCAGTGACCCATCATTGCTAGCTGGGGGCCAGCAGTTTCCCAACACTTGTGTTTTTGCTGGGTAATTAACATAAAAATTAGTTACCTTTGCTGGAATGTTTTCTTTTTTTATGTTAAAGGCCACATACACGCTTTTCTTTTAATGATGAATTATGTTCATTTTATCACCAATTTCCATCTCATTATATTGTATATATCATTGTTTTTAATATGTTCTTTCGTTTGTTTTAAGATAAATCCGTGTAGATATTTTTTACTAATAAAGTTCGAGAAAAGAAAGGGTGCACTAAACGTTTATTGCATTGCAGAAAATGTGGATGAAGTGTGAAATCTTGGTTCTATTTCGCCGTTAATGTAAGCAAGGGTTTTAAACGACTTAAGAAGTCTCAAAGATAAACGAAGTCGAAGGTGCTACGGTCATTCGGACAGTATAAATCTGGTTCAAGAAGTTTGCTGCTGGCAACATGAGTTTGGAGGGGAAGAAAGTTTCAAGAAGGCTCTCTAACCAGCACCTGCAAATCGTTGGCCAAGCTGTTTTTTTTTAATCCACCACTGTTGACCACCTGCACAAGCTAGGAAAAGCTGAGGCTCAACGACCTTCATCTGAGGCACAACGACTTTCATCTGAGGCTCAACGCCCTTCTGAGGTTTGTAAGAAACCGTTCAAGAATCCTCGTGACACTCGGTTCATCAACGGATAATTTCTGGAGATGAATGTATAAACTTGCATAATCCACTCACCTCCAACCAGTGGTTGAACCAGTTTTTCCTGTCCCCAAACGCGGACGTTTCAGAAAAATGTCATGCTGTGTGGATCTGATGGGGAAATGAGGGTGTGATCCACTTTGAGCTTCTTCTGGATGGCCAGGCTATCAACACCAAACTGTATTCTGAGCAACTGGATCGGATGTACGACAAACAGAAGCAACGATACTTTGGATTAATCACTTCACAAGATAATGCACCACCATTCTGATCCAGGTAAAAATTTTCGAACTTCATAGAATCGAGTTCCGGCCACACACAGTGCACAGCCAAACCTCGTGTCCCCTTCTGATTTTCACCTGTTTTGGATGATGGTGCATTTTCTCCATGGCCGGTACTTCACTGATTCGGAGACATCAACACAGGTTTCAAGAGTTCTTCGCCTCTAACAGAAGGCATGACACCCTGCCGGAATTGAATGTCTTACAGAAAAATTAGTGCAAACTCTTAAGCACGATGGTACATACTTTGAAATACATATATTACATGTCAAGTCGAGTCACGATTTTGTGGATCACTCGTTTCATGAGGTGCTGTTAAAATTTCTCGTTCTCTTTGTTTTTCATTGCGCTATACTATATGTTTTGCCCTTGTTGCTGACGGGGCGTGTGCTGGTTGTATGACGTGTCTATCACTCATTGGGCTGGCAGAGTGATTTTCAGAATTTTCGTATGCTAGTATTGCGGGTGCTCGTCTGCTTCAGGATGATGGTTACTGGGCTCTCAGTTTCAGTGCATTTACATACATATTAACATGACTCAACGCACCTGTCTCACCTATCAAGGAAAATGATTTGAAACTGGTTTTGCACAGTGTTTTTGGTAAACGCAGGGGTAGATTTCACTTCACTTGTTGTTCACTAAGTGAGACATTGTACAGGAATATGAGCAGGGAGAAAAAGGAGAAACGACAATGTGGCAGTTGCAGGCGAGGAACGACTCCTGCTACCGGAGACTCCTCAAAGTGGGTGGGAGTAACTGTTGTGCCTTCCAAGATGGATACGGCTGTTGGTGCTCTGGAGAGAATGAAGTTCCCCTTCCGACAGCAGTGTGCGCTTCTGAAAATTTCATGGAATAGATAAATAAGAAACTCGATATGATTGCCGAGTTGAAAGATGAGATAACTGATCTCAGAAGATCTGGTTCCCAGAAATATGATGACTTATTGGTCAGGCTCAAGGAATCTGAGAGTCTGATTTATGAATCACGAAATAAGATTGATAAATTAGAGGATAGGGTAAAAACTCAGGATTGGCTCAAGAAATCTGAGAGTCTGATTTATGAATCACGAAATAAGATTGATAAATTAAAGGATAGGGTAAAGACTCAGGATTGTGATATTAAATTTATGAAAGATACGATTAATGACCTTAAACAGTACACAAGAAATATGAATTTGGAAATACATAGCATTCCAATTCCGATGAACCAGAGTGGGACTTGATGAAAATCCTTCAGCGTACAGCGGATAAGTTAAGTACTGAACATTTTTCTGTTGGTGAATTTGATGCTATTCACAGGATGGAGAATAAATGATCTGGGAAGATTCCTTCCATAATAATCCAATTCAAAAACAGAACGATTAGGGAAAAATTCCTTAGGTGGAAAATCAAGACTGAATGTCTGTGATGCGATTAAGAACTCTGATAGTGATAAAAGAGTGTTCATTAAGGAAATCTTACTACACATAATAAAAAACTTTTTTGGTTGGTTCGTGCATTTTCAAGAGAAAATACTATCAAGTTCTGTTGGTGCAGAAATGGTCGTATTTTCAGCCGGAAAAAAGAGGGTTCGAATATATTGCAAATCAGGAAAAAAACCCGATCTGGATCTAAAGCGTTTGTAATTTGTTTTTTCGGGTTGTGTTTTTAGTATTTAACTAATTTTATTTTAATTTTATGAATTGCAATTCGGATATTATCTGACTTACCATCCTTGTCACATTTACGCCAAAAATCGGATTGTCATCTTCAAAATTTGTATTATATGGCGTAATCCCGTATTTCTTTCATGATTTCTTTCATGCAATTCGGATTATCTGCCAGTTGAAGATTTAAATAGACTCATTATTAATGACGTTTTTCAACACAGATCTATAAATTTTAAATGCTCGCAGTTTGTATGGTAAACTTGATGTTTTGGTAAACCTTTTGAATAATTTAGATAATGCGATCGATGTAATTTTGTGTTTCAGAAACTTGGTTTAGTGCAGGTAGTGATTCCTGACTATCATATTGTTACGGCCTCTCGTTCTGGGGTTCGGGGCGGTGATGTAGCGATTTATATTAAACAAACTTTGTGCACTTAACAAAAAATGCGCAGTTATTAATGAAGATTACGTGATGATTTCCCTAGAATAAATTAATTCAATAATAAGTGTAACATATCGTCCACCTCATGGGAAACTGAGTTCTTTCCTAGACTTCTATTCAGATTTTTTGGATTTCATAAATTATCATGGGATGATTCTTTATTCTTTTGGGGACTTTAATATTGATATGGCTACTGATAACAGTGCTTCTTGTTTATTCAATGATATGGTTCTTTCTTCTGGTATGACTAACTTTATTAATATTCAAACGCGTATTACAACTAATTCCTCGTCTATATTGGATTTGTGCGTCACTGATAGTCATAAATCATGTTCTGGAGTACTTTCTTATGATTTCAGCGATCACTTACCGATATTTATTTTGGCAAATGGTCCTGAATGTAGAGTAGGATCAGCTCCTGGATCTCTTTTAATGATAAATTTTAGTCACAATGATCTCCAGGCTTTTAGGATTGCTTTGCATTCCGTTGATTGGGCATCCGTTCTTGTACTAAGTAACCCTATTGAATCCTATGATGCGTTTTGGAGGGTTTATGAGAGACATTTTCCTCTACGAACTGCTTCTCGTAGTGCGCGTTGTAGAAAGCCTTGACCGGCTACTAACATTTTAAGGTGAATAAACAAGAAAAACAAGCTCTTTAAAATATTTCTTCGTACCAGAAATCCGAGCGACCTTGTTGATTTTCGTAGATACCGTGATTGGTTAAATTCTAAACTGAGGCATGCTAGGAGAAATTTTTATTATAACTAGGGGCTCGCTACACTGCTTTCCAGAGTAGCGCTCGGGCCCTGCAGCCCGATCTCCAGGTATATCACATGAAATAAAAACTGGAAAATTCATATAAATTTCAATTTTTATTGCATGTCTAAGCACATAAGGCTTGTTATTCCGAAATTTCAGAGTTTTTTTTACTGTCGTTAATTTTTGGAAGGTCGGACTTTTGTCGTTTGAACTTATAAGCACTTACTACATTTACCACTAAGGAAAACAAAAGTGGTCCAAAAAACATTTCCGTAAACCATAAACCGTTATGCTAAACCGTTAAGGTGGACGTCAAGTAATTTTGCTTCCTATACTTCCAATGGAAAACCTTTTGTACACATTTCCTTCACAATTAGTTCATTCCCAAGGATGAAAATTTGAACATCGATTAAAATAGCTTTATTTTATAACTTGGAATACTTAATATTTTCTAAAAAATAACCATAATTATGCAATCCAACATTTGTTTGTCTACTGACGTCATCAAAGTACAGGTCGCGCCATCTTTTTTTCTGGACAATTAATGCGTTACCAAGGATGAAAATTTGGACATCGATTAAAATAACTTCATATTATAACTTGGAATACTTAATATTTTCTAAAACATAACCATAATTATACAAAAAATCAATAACATTTCCTTCGGTGGTGCTGGAACCAGAAAAAAGATGGCGCGACCTGTACTTTGGTGACGTCAGAAGACAAACAAATGTTGGATATCATAATTGTGGTTATGTTTTAGAAAATATTAAGTAATCCAAGTTTAAAAATGAAGCTATTTTAATCGATGTTCAAATTTTCATCCTTGGGAACGCATTAATTGTCCAGAAAAAAGATGGCGCGACCTGTACTTTGATGACGTCAGTAGACAAACAAATGTTGGATTGCACAATTATGGTTATGTTTTAGAAAATATTAAGTATTCCAAGTTATAAAATGAAGCTACTTTAATCGATGTTCAAATTTTTATCCTTGGGAATGCATTAATTGTGAAGAAAATGTGTACAGAAGTTTTTCTATTGGAAGTATAGGAAGCAAAATTACTTCACGTCTACCTTAAACAACTGAGATTGCTTTACCAACAAAACATATGCATAACAAATTCTCTGCATCACCATGGCAGCAGGTCACGGGACCAGAACGTTCCTCTGTGGTTATCGTTAACACAAACAAGCCGTTCGTTTCTTTCCTTTGCGTCTTTAAAAAATGCTTAAAAATCGGAAAATGACTTTTTCTTATATTTTTTTTTGTAAAAAAGGGACGATAGTTGTAAGTTTATGCTGTAAAAATTGCAATGCGTTATGATTTATAGTTTGCCATTAACCGTTTTTTTTAAATGGATCCCATCGCGAAATAGAGAATTTTGTGAAATTTAGAAATTTAATTTCTCGTAAACTAAATCGAAATTCAAAAAAAGGGCGACGAGGTGCAAGAATTCGGTCATGGCACTACGTGCCTACAAAGTTTCGTGGTTTTGTTGCTGTAAGTGTGTCCGGAACGCGACCTGATTGCACTTTTTTGCTTACCTTAACTTTGAAATACAATAGCTCTTGAAGTATCGCTAGAATCGAGAAACGGTTTATTTCAGCGTGTTCTCCAAACAATTCTCTACAAACGATATAAATTTTGTATTTTTGTGTTCAAAACGTTTTGCGCTGCGAGCTAAGAAAGTAAGAGTGTCGAGAAATTTCTAAAACAGCGGCAGCAGCGGCGGTAGTTACTTTTTTAGAATAGAGAGATTACTTTGCTTCAACTACTGACAGCAAGAGGATATGGCGTTCCATCAATGAGCTATTGACAAATTTCAAAAGTGATGATACACCCATTTTGAGCATAATGGGTTTCGCTTGTCGAGTGATGCCACCGTTGGTGATTTTTTCAATGATTATTTTATTGAACTACCAGGAAACTTGATTTCTGATATGTCTGCTTGTTCTAAATGTTATAATGATTACTTGCCATCTCCCCCTTCTTCGTTTTTCTTCAGGTCTTTTGGGAATGATTTATTGTCCGTGAGGAATGACTTAAAACCTTCTAAGTGTGCTGGACCTGACGATGTTCACTCAACGGTAGCGAAATTTGTATCTTCTGAATCACTAATTCCATTAATACATAGTTTTAATAGTAATTTAAGTACGGGTATTATTCTTGAACCGCTAAAACTCAGTAGAGTCCGTGTAATAAAATATTATACACCCATACCTATGAATAAATTTTTCCGTATTTAGGTGTAACTAATTATTTATTTTTCATTAGCCGAGCTTTAGTACCTCAACGGAGGGCTTTTTCAAGGCTTCATACAACTGCTAAGAATAAATTACATGATTTAAAATATAAACAAAAGGTACACATAAACATTAAGACCATAGTCATGAATCTACTTCCGCGTGCATCAAATGCTATTGCATGTTATGCATCCTTTCTGCGATGTCACATATTTGATTTTAAATTTCTTAATACAATCGATGAAATGTTAATAAATAATAAATTTCTACACATTAAAAAAATGTTTTCCATAAATTTGGAATTTCGAAAGATACACTCTCTTTACATATACATTTGTCGCAAACAGAATTTCAATTGATTCTCTTATAGCTGATTCATATCTCGTGCATGTTACAACGCACTTTGTTTCTTCCCAATCAGTACATCTCTTGTCAGAGCTGAAACAGGCTGTGCATTCTTCAAATTTGTTTTGTGTTCTTGTATACGAACCTTAATAGACCGTTTTGTTAGTCCAATATACGCTTACGCATTTCCATCTGGGTATTTTAGGGGTACTGAGTAAATTCCCGCTTTCTCCTATATTTCTCCTCTATCCTGGGAGCTTTTATAGTTTCGCAATGAGTCATTTATTGATCCTGCTGTGCGGATCCCAACGTTACATTGAAATTTCTTTAATAAATTTTTGAAGAAAAAAGGTGATTCTTGGTACATAGGGTATTGCTCTTACGAAATTCAGTTTTTTATCATTCGGTGTTATGTCCGTTTTCTCTCTCACTCTATTTACTTATATAGTTTTCCTACTGTATCCCGCTTGTAAACCTTCATTCATCACGTTTTCAATTTCTTTCGCACGAAGGGATTCATTCGAACATAGCAAGAACGCTCTATGAAATCTTGTCCGGAAGACTGCCATCTTGTATGACCATGGGACATATGAACTTGGGCTCAAGACATTATTCCCGGCCATCGGCTTGTAATACACCTCCGTGTTAACTTTTTTATCATTTCTTCTACTTATCATTACATCTAGGAACGCTATCTTACCTTCTTTTTCAACTTCCACCTCAAACTTTATGTTGCTATTTAAGGAGTTAAGCCTAGTCGGAAATTTATTTAGTTCGGTACTCTCATGAGGCCAAATGATCAATACATCATCTACATATCTCACCCATGTGGATGGCTTCTTGTCAAAAGTACTAAATATTTTGTCCTCCAATGGCCTTAGAATTGCTTCTGCCAATATCTCTGACAGGGGTGAACCCATGGGTGCTCCTACAATTTGTTTATAAACCATATTCTTATGTGTGAAGTAATTGTAGTCGGTAACTACATTCATTGCACTCTCGATGCTTGTAAGAGCATTTTCTGTGTAGTGTCCCGAATTTCTAACCCAGTAACTCAGGTTTTTCTTAGCCTCTGTTATTGGTATTGTAGGAAAAATCGAACATGCATCAAGGCTGCCCAATATATCTTCCTTATGTATGCTCCAGTTTTTGCTCTTATGAATCAATTCCTTTGTGGAGTCAATGACCTTACCAGAATTCGGTAAGTGCTTTTTTAAAAACATTTCCATACTTCTTCCTAGACCAATTTCGTATTTGTTAGTCCAAATACGAAAGCGTATATTGGACTAACAAAACGATATACAAGAACACGAAAGAAATTTGAAGAATGCACAGCCTGTTTCAGCTCTGACAAGAGATGTACTGATTGGGAAGAAACAAAGTGCGTTGCAACATACACAACGAGATATGAATCGACTATAAGAGAATCAATTGAAATTCTGTCTGCGACGAATGTATGTAATGAGAGTGTATCTTTCGAAATTCCAAATTTATGGAAAACATTTTTTAATGTGCAGAAACTTATTATTTATTAATATTTCATCGATTGTATTAAGAAATTTAAAATCAAATATGTGACATCGCAGAAAGAATGCATAACATGCAATAGCATTTGATGCACGCGGAAGTAGATTCATGACTATGGTTTTAATGTTTATGTGTACCTTTTGTTCATATTTCAAATCATGTAACTTATTCTTAGTAGTTGTATGAAGACTCGAAAAAGCCCTCCGTTGAGGTGCGAAAGCTCGGCTAATGAAAAATAAATAATTAGTTACACCTAAATACGGAAGTAATTTATTCATGGAGTCAGTGTAATTTACAACAAGTTAGTAAAATCATGCAATGCATTGATTATGATACGCTTTCCAACATACCAGAAATTATTACTCAAGTTATGAGGATAATGGCTGTGGAATAAATCTTGGTTCTGTGTCCTGACCTTTGACCCCATTTCGATGATATTCACCAGAACCGGTTCAGTACACCTCAAGAATAACATGCTATAGTTTTGTCGCCATAGAAGCAGTTTTACGCAAGTTATGAGAATAATGGCTGTGGAATAAATCTTGCTTTTGTGCATTGACCTTTGACCCCATTTCGTTGATATTCAACAGAATCGGTTCACTATACCTCCGGAACAACATGATAACGTTTTGTCACAATCGAAACATTTTTTGGTAAGTTATGATGCACAAGGGCAATGGAATGGATCCCACTCCAGTGTCCTGACCTTTGGTCCCATTTCGCCCATTTTCAATAGGGTTCGTCCCCAGTGGCTCCCTACCACATACTAAAATTTCATCGAAATCGAACCATTTTTACGCAAGTCATGACGCATAAGGGCAATGGAACAAATCCCGCTCTTATGTCCTGCCTGACCTTTGACCCCATTTCGCCCATTTTCAATAGGGTTCGTGCCCAGGTGGTGCCCTACCACATACTAAAATTTCATCGAAATCGAACCATATTTACGCATGTTATGACGCATAAAGGCAATGGAATGGACTCCACTTTTATGCCCTGACCTTTGACCACATTTCACCCATTTTCAATAGGGTTCGTCCCCAGGTGGTTCCTTACAAAATACTAAAATTTCATCGAAATCGAACCATTTTTACGCAAGTTATGACGCATAAGAGCAATGGAATAAATCCCGCTCTTATGCCCTGCCTGACCTTTGACCCCAATTTGCCAATTTTCAATAGGGTTCGTGCCCAGGTAGTTCCCTACCACATACTGAAATTTCATCGAAATCGAACCATATTTACGCATGTTATGACGCATAAGGGCAATTGAATGGATCCTGCTTTTATGGCGTGACCTTTGACCCCACTTCACCCATTTGCAACAGGGTTCGTCCCCTGGTGGTCCCCTATGACATAGTAAGATTTTATCGAAATCGAACTATTTTTACGTGAGTTATCTGCCGACAGACAGACAGACGGACGGACGGACGGAAAAAGCTGGAGCATATACTCTTCTTCAACCTACGGTTGGAAAGCGTAAAAAAGGAATTCAGGAGCGATGTTTCTAATTATCGTTCAGTCATTTCTGTACCTGCAAAAACTTTTGAGAAGTTGATTCATAGTCGGTTGTTATCTTACATTGAAACTAATAATTTGCTAAATAAAAAGCAATATAGATTCCGTCGTGGTAGTTCTACGGAGACAGCTACTCCTGATGTATTAAATTATTTACAAACTAATATTGATAAAGACTTGGGAGTAGTGGGAGTTTTTTGTGACTTAAAATATTTCTCGTGCCTTCGATACTGATTGTCATAACATCCTCATTTCTAAACTCGAACACGTTGGTATTAGGGGAGTCGCAAGGACTCTTTTTGAAAATTATTTTATTGGGAGGAGGCAGTTTGTTCAATTTCGAAATGTTCGTTCTAGTATTAAAACTTTTTTTCATGGTGTTGCACAGGGCTCGATACTAGGGCCATTACTATTTTTAATTTATGTTAATAATATTTTTAATGTTCGTTCCTGTGCGTACACGCGTTTACTTGCTGATAACACGAATACTTTTTTTTTCGGTCATGCGGTGCTTAACTACTTAATAACCCATGTTAATTACGCCTTACAGGAGCTTCAGCCTTGGTTTCGTTGCAATTTGTTAACTATTAATACCACAAAAATTAATGTATGCCTTTTTTCCGGCCGAAAAGCTAGAGTTGAAGCTCCACCAGAAGTGATTTTGAATGATACTCCTTTGATTTTTCAAGATAGGGTTAGGTTTTTAGGTGTTTTGTTTCAGGAGAATTTAAAGTGGGATGCCCATGTTGAAGATATTTCGCGGGTCTTGAGGTAACGAATAGGAGTTTTATCTAGAGTCTCCAGTCTACTGCCATTAAATATTAAATTAACTATCTATTATTCTTTTATTTTTATCCCTACCTGTCTTATTGTCTGCCTGCTTGTGCTAGGACAACTAAATGTAACATTGGTAGAATTTCTTCTTTACAAAAGAATTCGTTTGTTTGTTGAATCCATCGGAAAATGCGGAAATCCTGTTCAGTCCTTATAAATTATTAATCTTTGAGAGACTATACAGTTATCGGTAACAAACATCTCAACCTAATAGATTTATATTATCCTGCACATAGTTATCAAACCAGCGGGTATGATGACTTTCTAATTCCAAGAGCTCGTACTAATGCACTTTATTTCAATATTAATACTCATTGCTCCCGGCTCTGGAACGGGTTGCCGATTGATATAAAATCACTTGCCAATTTTGTATCGTTTAAAAAAGCTCTAAAGGAATATCATGTCAATAGTTAAATTCGATTAATTTTAGTTATATCGTATTGCAAATGTGTGTATATAAGTTGAAAAGTATGTATTACTTGACATTTTTCTTATTTTAGAAGCCAGGGGGCAGTCAGGCAAATATTAGCTTTTTCCTCTGGTTCTCTGCTGTGTTGCTACAGAATTAACTGCGTGTAACATGGCAAATAAATAAATGTAAGCACTAATTGTTACAAGGTTCTGAGCAAGTATATTTCAATATCACAAACGAATGTTTTCCAAGCAAACCCCAATAGCAAAGCTGGACAGTCAAATGCTAACGTACAGTATTTATTTCCGTCAATACATGAAAATAGAAAGATGCCACAGAATTCTCGGGTGCAGTGAATAGTCTTTAGAATTCTTTCCGACCCAAAAAGAATTTTCCAAAGCAGACTTTTAGAAAAGAAGAAAATCAGCGAAAGTGAATTTACGTCGATTAGCAGAAAAACAACGCATTATTTAAAATATAAAATATGCATCATGTTTTCCATAATGAATGAAACCGGTTGCAAAATGGTTTCTTTTTTACCGGATTCCTAAAATCAGTAAAAAGTTTGTAAGTATAATTAGCTACGTATGTCTATTAGGTTCCTGAAGAAGAAATTGAAGAATTTTATGAGGAAATTCGTCATCTAAATAATAAAGGTAAGCAGCACTTGAAGATGATTATGGGAGATTTCAATGCAAAAATAGGGCAAACGGCAACAGAATGAAACTTCAGTAGGTAAATTCGGTCACGGCAACAGAAACCAGCGTGGAAATACTCTCGTTGAGTTTGCAGAGGCAGAAGGATTTTTCATCTTGAACTCCTTTTTCAAGAAAAAGCCACACAGGAAATGGACATGGAGACATCCAATTGGGACGACAAGTGAAATTGATTTTATTATGTGTAACAAAAAATTCGTCATCGAAGACTGCAGTGTGCTGAACAAGTTCAACACAGGTAGTGACCATAGATTGGTGAGATGTAAGATGAACCTCAACACTAAACTGGAACGTGGCAAGCTCATAAGACAAACAAAATGTATTGACATAACCAACCTTAAAAAACACCATAATACTTTCAAGTTGGAACTGAAGAACAGATTCTCTGCTTTAGAAGGCCTAACATCGGAAGAAGTGGATATTTCGGAAGTTAACAGAAAAGTAACCAAAGCTCTAATGGA
Organism: Macrothele yani; assembly: GCA_039090855.1. Lineage (NCBI taxonomy): Eukaryota > Metazoa > Arthropoda > Arachnida > Araneae > Macrothelidae > Macrothele > Macrothele yani. The sequence goes on from CM076990.1 coordinate 4,805,937, forward strand.
AACAGCAACAAAATTAGCTGGGTCTAAGAACAAGTTGCATGTGAACAAATTATCAGGAAAAACCAAAATGTTGATGCAAAAAGAAGAGAGATGAGGACAACTAAAGAAGATGTGACTTCCAAAGTGGAATATATAGAGCTATGCAAGACAACACGAAAAAGTATCACTGAAGACGTAAGGAAATTCAACTGTGAACTAGTGAGGAAAGCAATTGAAAACAACCAAAGCCTTAAGATAGCAAAGGGACATCTCAGTAAGGGAAGAAAACAGATTATGGCTCTGAGAAAAGAAGATGGTTCTATAACAAGAAATAGAGGCGAAATTTTGACAAGAGTGAAATATTTCTACTCCAAATTATATGAAAGGGATGATACATGTACTCCAGACATCATGAAAGGTACCAGAGTTCTTCCAGTCCTCCCAGCAGAAGTTGCTCATGCAATCAAGAACATGAAGCGGGGGAAAGCTCCAGGAGAAGATGGAATTACTATAGACATCATACAAGAAGCAAGTGGAGAAATTGAAACAGTACTCGCCCAAATTTTCACTCGATGCCTTAATGAAGGGAAGATTCCTGAGGATTGGAACAATGCTACAATGATCCTGCTACATAAAAAAGGTGACATTGAGGATCTCAGGAACTACAGACCTATCAGCCTCCTATCAGTGGTTTATAAAATCTTCACTAAAGTTCTTTCACACCGCTTGAAGGTAACACTGGACATGGCTCAACCGAGAGAACAAGCTGGATTCAGGAGTGGCTACAGCACAATAGATCATATCCACGTACTGAGAGAACTAATTGAAAGAGCGAGGGAATATGAACTTCCATTGTGCATGGCTTTTATCGATTATGAAAAAGCCTTTGATTCGGTGAAACCATCAGCAGTTACCACGGCTCTGAAATCCTGTGGTATTGAAGATGCATACATTAATATTATTAATAACATCTATGAAAATGCAAGTGCAAAGATTCGGCTGTTTGAAAATACAACACACATAAAAATTGGAAAGGGAGTGAGACAAGGTGACACCATATCTCCGAAGCTCTTTAATGCCACATTGGGAAATGTCTTTCAATCACTGAACTGGGAAAACAAAGGGATAAAGATTAATGGAGATTATCTAACCCACCTTCGTTTTGCTGATGACGTAGTCATTTTTGCAACTACCCCATCAGAGCTACAGAGTATGATCCAAGAACTTGCTGACAAGAGTAAAGAGGTGGGATTAAAAATGAACTTTCAGAAGACAAAAGTGATGTACAATGCTTTTACAAGAAATGAGGATTTATCGATTGATGGAGAAAAGCTGGAGATAACAGACACGTACGTTTATCTTGGACAGCAGATATCAAGTGAGGGTCACATTGGTGAAGAAATTAATCGGCGTACAAAACTTGCCTGGAGAGCTTTTGGAAGAAACAGCATAATTTTCAAGAGTAATATGCCATTATGTCTTAAAAGAAAAGTGTTTGATCAATGCATCCTTCCAGTGCTTACGTATGGTGCAGAGACGTGGACCTTAACTAAAAGAGACATACAAAGGCTGTAGACAACTCAAAGCAGCATGGAGAGGTGCATGCTTGCTTGGTGTTACCAGGAGAGATAAGAAGAGGAACTCGTGGATCCGAAAAATGACGAGAGTGGAAGACATCATGATCAGAGTTAAATCCCTGAAATGGCAATGGGCTGGACATACTGCCAGAAGGACAGACCATAGATGGACAGCCAAAATTTTAGATTGGATTCCAAGGGACAGGAAAAGACCCAGAAAAAGACCACATGGGAGATGGGTGGATGAAATTCGTAAATATGCGAGAGTGACATGGAGGAGACTGGCACAAGACAGACCGTTGTGGAGGAAACTTGGGGAGACCTTCGTCCAGCAGTGGATTGATAATGGTTGACAATGATGATGATGATGATGATGTCTATTAGCGCTAGAAATATTAGTTTCAAAAACCACAAATTCCACGCAAAGTGTACCTCACAGCGAAAGGTATCCAAAGCAAAAGTAATATTTCAAATCAAACAATTAGACGCAATTTTACGTCCTGCCCCTAGCGGAAAAAAATGTGCGAATTTGAAGAACAAAGTGTTGTCTATTAAGCGAATAATATTAAATTGCTTATATTGTCCGCAGTGAAGGGTATCTTACCGTACAAGCATTTTTTCTCAGTAGGATTTTAAGAATGGGAGATACTTTTTCAAAGAGAAATATACACTGATGTCCCCTAACGTCAATACTACAAATTATGAAAAAACAGAAAATACGCGCAAAATATTCTTCACAGCGAAAGCTGTACAATGGAAAAAAAATCTTCAAATGAGGATTTTAGAAGCAAGGATTGCAAGAAGTTAATTTATACGTATACGATAGAAGGGAAAATGCACAATATTTAAAGTGGTCAATGCTCGCAGTATTTACAACAACCAATGAGATACAATTCAAAAGAATTTTCTCAACTGGATTTTCAGAAGCGGAGATTCAATGACAAACAGAAATGCATATTTACTCCAATTAGCGTTTGAATTGTGAACAGATGATTTGCTATCAATAAAGAATGAAAGGACAAGAAATTTGGGGGAAATCGACTGATTCGCGGACTTTATTCAACTTGTGGCTTGATAAATTGCCTCCCGAGAAACGACAGCATATTTTCTGGGCTCTATAAGCAATTTAATATTATTCGCTTAATAGACATGGAGATGAGAATTCCGATTTTTGTTTAAGTGACATAAACTGTGAAGGTTAAAATATGGCAAAAGTTCCCCTTTTGTAATGCTCAACTGATGTTAAATTTGTCTGCGCACGTGTTTAAATTGTAATCCAAAGATTATCCATATGATTTCAGTTATATGAGAGATACTCTCCTTAGATAATTTCGTTTATGATTCTGTAAAAACTATTTCCCTGCTTTTTTCTCCTTTAGCTGAACTTATAATGCTTTCATTTCCTTCTTGTTCGATTTGGAAGATATTTACAGATAAGTCCAAAAGAATCTGGTCTGAGAGTTTTGCATTGCATACTAAAACAAAGTGTAGCTTCTTCATGTATGATGAAGATTAAGAAAAATGCCGAGGTTCGACAGAAAGGAACCTGTTTTTTTTGCCTAAGACGTAAACAGAATATCTGTGAGTATGCAAAAATTCAATTTTAAACAAGCTGAAAGTCATTCGAAGTTTATACAGTAATACCCACACACATTCTTACGCTGAGACACTCACGCAAACAAGTTTTAGAGATGAAACTGTGCTGTTCTGGTTTAAATTATCGCAAACATTCGAAAGTAAAATCTCGATGCTTCGGCAAATACGTAACTGTTTCTGAACTGAGACCCTCATGCAAAGAATTTTTTCAGATTAAACTGTTGTCTGTTCTTCTAGTTTAAATTCCTACGAGCAGTGGAAAGAAAACCAAGCTTTCTTCCGGACTGTAAAGAAAAGTGTGCCCAAGGAAGGTCTTCTTCTGCACTGCTTGGGTCAATCAACACCTGTCGTTCATCGGGGTTAACACTGACCAGCATCTTCTTTCAAAAACAACAACAAGAAAACAAACAAACAAAAAAACCCGCATAACATTCTTTGTTAGTCACGAAGTGATGAAAGAATTTCGAGATTAAACACAAATCTGTGTTCCAAGTTCGAAGCAAAGAAAATACGATCCCTATCGCAATTCGTCCGAAAGGTCAGCATTGGACTTTAATCAACAGCTCATCCTGATCACGTTTTTTTCTCAGGAAGAAAGACAAATTCCAGTCTAAATGGTCAGTGGGAAGGGGACAATATACAGATTCCGGGAGCAGCAAGCTATAAACCACGACGTATCTCTTGATCATCGCTTGGAGTGGAATTCGGAGGTAGAGAATTGACAAGCTGTGAGGAAAAGAGCCTTCCTTTTAAATTTCGGGTATTCTATTTAAATCAAGAGTACGTTAGTGAAATTTTTAATTAAATGAAAAGGTAAGTCTATTGAAAAAGAAGAGTGGGGATTTTTTGTTCTTATTCGTATCACGAAATAGAATGAATTTTGAAATATAAAAAACGTTTGAGTGAAAACCAGAGTTTAACTTTCGCGTACGAGATCAGTTGTCCAGCTGCAAAATTCTTATTCTGTACGGTAGAAATACTTTTTTCTTGCTTTGGCAATGTTTTCTCTGTTGCATTTTCTTGCACCAGGAGATAATTTTTTTAACGTAGAAATTCAGGGAGGTTTACGAATTCGTTGAAGATTTATTTGAAGTCTTGCTTTTTTCTCGTTTAGCTGAATCCTTCAAGTTTTCCTCTTTTTAAAGTCCTTCTTGTTCGGTTTTCGAATATAGTTTTGCATAATTCCAAAAGAATTTGAACTGAGGGCTTTGCACAGAAATAAAGGAGTCAAGCAGAATTAAACTCCGTTCTAGCTAAGAAAATTTGCAAAGCAAAACCTCACCACAGTAAGCAATTCAAATTAAACTGTAGAACATCTTTGACATAATTGGATCAAACTTAGAAAAAAAATTGACCACACGGAAAAAATCAACAACGGACATTTTAGAAGAAGCAAAACTTCCTTAACACATTAAAAAAATATTAGAGAATCTATTCAAAATTAATTTCGAACGTAAGCTCCCCTGAAGTCAGGAGGAAAGCAATAAATACGCAATAATTTAATGTGGATCTTTAGAAGAATAAACAAACCGAATCCTGCAGAGAAATTACACTCCGTTCAGCTTGTAAAAAATCTGTGAAAGGCTATTGGGAGAAACAGAAATTAATAAATAAATAAATAAGTAAATAAATAAATAAATGAATAAATAAATAAATAAATAAATAAATAAAATAGCAATCGTTTCAAGACTGTCGATCGCGCAAAACTTCGAAAAACATCTTTAGGCTGGCACATGCGTTAAAATCAATTAAGTTCCTTCAGTTATTTTCTTTGAATTATTCGAGAGCAGCTTCAAACAACTGAAAATCTTTGGAAAATGATGAAGTTCACAAATGCATGTTCAGAAAAAAATGAGTCACAAAAGTAGAAATAATAAACCATGAGGTTGAAATAACACAAAAGAATCGAGAATGCAAACAGCTTAGACAACCACGTAACCTGCTTTAATTTCGTGAATGAAAAAATTATTTCTGAAAGCTCAATAAATGCATCGAATATTATTTTCGTTTTATACATCCGCTAAACCTCTTCATGCAAAAGTCCCCGAAAGACGTTTGAAAAAAAAATCGTGAGGCTGGAAAATTAATTAATTTGTTTATTAATTATAAATGGTACATTTATGAGTAAATCATTAAATTAGAACTCTCGGAGGACCAGTGGTGGTAGGGCACACACACACACACACACACACACACACACACACACAGACGCACAGTAGTATTGAATTAACAATAAGCCTCGCATCAAGTTGTATTCGTTTTTGTAATCATCGGTTTCACTATTTTCAGTCTCATCTACTGGATGACGGCGCAGCTACACTGCAGAAGCTTTTGGGCGACCACTGCGACACTTTCGCAGTAATTTCGTTCTTAAAGCAGATTAACTTTTTAAAACTTATTTAAAAAAAAAAAATAATAATAATAATAATTTATAATGATTATAACAGGGAATTAATAAATTTATTTATAAACCTAATTAACTAACTAGTCTTCACAGCTTTTATCATTCTCTTTTCTAACTTTTACCAAGCCTGTCTGCTCCTAATCATTTCACCCCGCCTCTAAAAAAAAAAAAAAAAAAAAAAATCTTTAACTGATAGTTCTATGTCTGGCGCTCTTTGGCCAAACCTGGCCCTTGCGCCACTAAAATCAATTAACTAACTAACTAACTGCCGCCTAAAATGTTTTAATCGAACATATAATGTGTTGGTTTGCGTTCTATTAGAATAATTAATTGAAATTTTAGTGAGATGTTAAATTTCATATATTACGTAAAATTTATGAGAGTTATGGATTAGGTTAGTTATTACTGATTTTAAGTACTGCAAGCAGTATAGCAGATTCTTTTCTGAGATTTTAATGCTGTTTTTCCGATTTAGAAGTAAGGAAAGTGACTCCCTGGAAAATAAAGATTTATTTTTGTTCTTTTTGTTTTCCTCGTGTTCAGGTGAAAGACTGAAACTGTACAGTGCACAACACTTTTATCAATTTTCTTTCCTTTTGTTAAATCAGAGAACTACTCCGAAGTAGTTTATTTGTCTTATATTTAAATAAGCGAAAGTTCTAATTCGAATCCCGGTGAGGCATGGATGTTGTGTTTGACCTACGGCACTGGCTCTCTCCCTTCCCTGGAACCAGTAGCCCTAAATTAGGGACGGACGACTGTTTATAGCCAATTAAATTTCTCACGGTGGTCGTTAAATACTAAATCAATAAAAAAAATTCTGAAGTTTTGATATATTAGGAATGAGCGAGCAGATAAAGCGATTGGTGCAGCGATTATTGAGTTGAATTGTAAGTTTATACCGAGTGACCACTGCATTATGACCACCCTTATCAAAACCAACTGCTACCCTTGACTACGAGATTTCCGAGAAGGCGCGATTAGTCGACCCTGTAACATATATAAGGTGTCAGTGGAGCAATAAATAGTTAAATTCAGAGCGTGATGGTTAAACGGAAGGATTTATCGGACTTTGAGAAAGGACAGATTGTGGGAGCTCGGACAGTGGGTGCCTTGATTTTCCAAATGACTGAACTGACGGGTTGTTTGCGAGCCGCCGTAGTTAAAGTGTATCAGGACTGGCGTGAAAATGGTCAAACAATAACCCGAAGGCAAAACTGTACAGGACAGCGAAAGGTTGAAGTGGATAGTGAGCACCGGGTCTGACGACTCCTACAGGTCAACAGACGCAGTACTGTTCAACAGTTGACTACCCAATACAACAGAGGTCAACCCGGAACAGTATCTGTCATGACCATGCGTTACATGTTCGCATGTATGGGCTATAACAGCAGACGACCCCTACGACATCCTCTCCTAACCACGGTTCATCAGCGCAAAAGACTCACCTGTTGCAAAGATCATGCAAGTTGGACGACGGATGACTAGAAAAAGTGTGCTGGTCTGACGGATCGTGTATTTTACTCCATTCCGTAGATGATCGTGTACATATTTGGCACAAACGACATGATGCATTCGATCCATCTTGCATGGTCTCCACAGTGCAAGCCGGTTGAGGCGGTTGTATGGTGTGGGGTATGTTTATCTGGAAGGAACTTGGACCCTTGGTGTATGCGAAACAACGTATGACTGGTGTTCATTATCGTGAATTGCTTGCTGGCTCTGAACACCCAGCAATGTTGCATTTTTTCCCGAATGGCGACGGTGTCTTCCAAGATGACAATACGCCGAGCCACAGGTCCAATGTTGTGCAGGAATGGTTTGAGGAACACAGTTCAAACTTCTAGCATATCGATTGGACTCCGAATGGCGACGGTGTCTTCCAAGGTGACAATGCGCCGAGCCACAGTCCAATGTTGTGCAGGAATGGTTTGAGGAACACAGTTCAAACTTCCAGTATATCGATTGAACTCCGAATGGTGACGGTGTCTTCCAAGGTGACAATGCGCCGAGCCACAGGTCCAATGTTGTGCAGGAATGGTTTGAGGAACATAGTTTAGACTTCCAGAAAAGCGATTGAACTCCGAACTCCCCTATATCAATCCCATAGAACTGTTGTGGGACACGATGGAACGGCACATCAGGCGTCTGAGTGCACCATCACTTCCATACCTTCACTGAAGGCAGTATTACACACAGCTTGTTTGGGCATACCTCCCAACTGCTTCCGGTATCTTATTGAATCGATGCCACGTCAGATAGCTGCTGTACTGAGGGCGAAAGGAGGACATACGAAGTATTAGGTAGGTGGTCATAATCCAGTGATCACTCAGTGTATGTAGGTACGAACAAGAACGGAGATGATTAAGATTGCATCTAATAGAAAAGCTACAGACATAAAAGATTCTGATCTGGTATCAGGTAAGATTTAGAACCAGATGCGTATATTTACGTAAACTTTCTGCGGTCAAAATGGCAGATGGATCAACAGTATTCAAATTATGGTTCCGTATTGCTATCACACATACCCAAGCGAAATAAAGATGTACGAGGGATAACTGGACTTCGAAACAGTTAACGAGCAAAAATGTGTCTTAATGACGGACGTCTGCAAACACGGCTGTTAGACTGAATGATGAAGAGGTGACATTTGACCGTTGGAGAGCGTAGTAAGACCATTAGAATGCTGCAGTCCTGGTTCTGACAGACATATGTTGCAGCAGTTCTTCATAATCTCAAAGTTTAATAAGTGTACTCCATCAGCGTTGTCTGGATCAAGGCGATGCCGCTTAACGACAGAGCAGTGGTCGTCCGAGGACAACTACAACCCGGCAAGATCGGTATTTTACAACAAAACCTTCGCAGGAACTTCACAATATCAATCATCCACATCCTAGATGTTGTAAGGATAGCCACGTGGTGTCCAGGCAAGTAATTAAATGGTAAGGTTTATGGCTGTAGTCGGAGTAATGGAGGTCGAGACCTGCATTAACCGACTACCGCTCTCTACGACAACACGGCAAGAAAGACGTGAGTGCGCGCAACAATATCTATTGAGGCAGGAAGAGTAATAAGGCGTCCTTTTCTGCGATGAGTCCATATGTGGTCTACATTCTGACAGTCGATGACTTCGTGTCTGGAGAACCTCAGGAATATGCGGTAGTCAGTATTTATTTCAACAAGAGCATCCATCCTGTGGCAGCTCAGTCACGGTGTGGGGAGGGATCTTCTTGGATAGCTGTACAGAGCTGTATATATTTTTGGGTCACATGGGCCCTAGCGTGTACAGAGAGAACATATAATCAGGAGTGCTGTGTCTCTTTTCCATAGAGCGATATCATCTTTATGAATGATAATGTACCTCCTCATGGATCTCACATCGCGGTTTGCTAGCTCGAAAACACCGGTTTTCTACGTTCATCTCTAACTCTACGTTCTCCTGACCTAAATTCCACTTAGCAAGTCTGTGTTGCAGTACAGAGAAACTGGAACAAGTATCACGCGGCCCTTATGACACTTTGAAACCTTTTCCCTCGTCTGTGGGCCGAATTATTCCAAAATTAGTTGCATCATCTTTTCTACAGTATGCCACGGAGATGCTAAATGGTTGTAAACAGCCGAGAAGGTTTTACAACGTACTAACTGATCAAGGTAAGCCTCATGAGCTTCTCATCCCTCCTGAATCAGAGGGGGTCTTTTCTTGTTCCAACGACGAAAGTATCACACTATTTCTTTTGTCTGCCCATTTTTTCATGTCCATTGTGTGTTCAGTGTGTGTGTGTGTGTCCTATGTTTTCCATGTTAAACGCATATTTGCTTTACGTGCTGTCAATGCTTTTTCAGGCGGCTAACTTTTACACCGCTTATGGAAAATCTGGGTCGTCTTTGACAAAAGGTTCTTGGTTTGTTAGGGGGTTTAACGACCACCACGAGCAACTCTATGGGCTATAAACAATCGCCTGTCCCTAATTTTGGGCCACTGGTTCCAGGGAAGGGAGTGAGCCAGCGCCGGAAGACAAACACAACATCCACGCCTAACCGGGATTGGAACTCTGACCCATCTCGGGCGAATGATCAGGAGCCAGCGCTTAGGACCTCTGAGCCACCTGGGCGGCAAAAATTCATGGTTAATACAGTAGCTTAGTCATGCTTATGGGGGAAATTTGGCAGAAAATTTAGGTTATATTCGCTTTCATTCTATTTGAAGCAGTTCTTCCGTTGCAATCGTCTAGAAACAGCAGTGTTGGGAGTAGAGGTTACTGCGAGGATACAAATGTGCTATGTCTTTACAACAGCAAAATTCTGCTCCAGAAAAAGTTTGAAAATACGAGGAGTGTTTCCTAAATTTTGGGAATTTGGGTTTAATTTTTTACGTGATTTATGTTCCATCAAAATTATATGTCAGTTTTTCAACATAATTCCATTGAAATTATACAGTATGTATGTCTTTTATCTTTTTCATTCGTGTCCACTGTACGTTTTCACTTAACTCAGGCGCCAAAAATGGGGACCTCTTAGCGGTTTCTTAATTTCTGCCCATAAATGGAAGTCATGAGGCTGCAAGTTACGCGAATATGCCGGCGCAGTAGCAGTTTCCATCGCAAATCACACAAAACTTCAAAGTTTAAAAAAGAAAATAATGGCCATTTGTGATTTAACAGCGCTTTCCATGCATTCAAATTTAACATTCCTAATGTAGCTTTCTGCTCACCGGAAGAGAGAAACAAATGAATAATCTCAAGTTGCTATGCAATGAACAACACGTTAGTACTTGTTTTTGCCGTACCTGATTCGTCACGCAATTTTCAGACTTAAGCACCAGATATCAATTCCTAGAACTTTGGAAACACTCTTCGTATGATGGCGATGTTCATCACAGAGATAATTTTGCAATTCTAATTCGTCTCTGAGAGATAAAGACAAAAACTACAAATACAAGTATACCGTTATACCAACTTAGGAAATTCTGTGCCACGAAAAATTGGAAAGTAAAGGGAGAAATCCTAGGGATCTTTCTTCTTATTGGATTTCAAATGTTTTTTTTCAGCCTTACTTCTCGATGCGGAGATGGGGATATCGTGTCCACAATCGGCAGTATAAGCACATTTTCACACATACACTCACACGCATACATATCGAAAGATGTGCAATCATAGTTCAGAACCGATATTTTATTTTTTTACTTAATTTAGAGTTGTTGGAGACTCCCCGATAGTTGAGTAGTCCGAGGCGTCGGCTTCTGACCATTCGCTCAAGACGGGCGCGGGTCCGGGTGAGTCGCAGGGGCTATGCTTGTACGATGACACTGGTTCTGTTTCTTCCCTGGGAGCAGTGCCTCTCAATTAGGAACGGTCAACTGCTTACAGCCTTTAGAGCTTTTCATGGGGTAGTCTCTCCCCCCCCCAAAGCTGAGGAAAGCTGGAGTCTTTCTATTCTAATTCATATGTAATGAAGCTACGGTTAAGTGTGACCTAGAACTGAAAAAAAAAACACAACATCCATCTTTCCTAGCCGAACCCAGAAATTTAGAATTCATACTGCTAACCTGACGGCAGTGACTTGATCGTGTTAAGTGGGATGAAAAAAGTTACAGTCATAGTGAAATATACTTTAACCAGGAGCGCCGACTTCACCAAATTGTTGGGGGTGGGGAGGGAGGCGTGAAGAGTTCATACGTGGAAGAGGCACATCTCTTCCATTGTCAGGGGGAAATAAAATAAAAGGGCAAACAGATAAACTACGAGTTTGAGGTATATTTTAAAACGCAACTGTAAATTGCTCCTCAGCAAATGAACAAGGAAACAGAAATATTCTTTTGCTGAAAAAAAATATTAAAAAAAATAAAATTCCGCCTGTGATTTTATAAAAATATTCAGAGAGATTTTATTTCCAAACGTTTATACAAAATATGAGAAATTAGCGCGTTTGCTCAAACAACAAACAAAGAACGAGTAGAGCAAAATATGAATAGGTAAATAAAAGTGCAAGAGATTATACATTCCTGTAGTTTTATTTATTTATTTATTTTATTTTTGATAATTGTTTTAAACACTTAGCACATATCAAGAGAACATGTCAATCACAATACGGGGCTGGGTGGCAATCAAGTTTTTTATCAAATGAAAAAAGCTGAATATGGAAATAGTTTTTAATTATCTTGTTATTTATCAACGTTTTGGAAATAAATCGCTTAGGCCTCATAATGTGGAGCTCGGTCCACCTTATAAATAATAAAACATTTGTATAAAGGAAAGAAACGCATTTTTTGCAATAAGCACAGCATACAATATTCTGGTAAAACATTTTTTTCTTTATAGAAATATTTCAACTCACGGATTTCGAAAACGACGTGCTAAAACAAGAACAAAAACTTATTTAATTTAACAGTGCGAAAAATATTGGAAGGCCACTGCCTCCCAGTAAAATTATTGGGAGGCAAGATTTACTTGCCCCCCCCCCATCCATCATAGTCGGCGCCTATTAATGATGCAGTTCTAAGAAAAAAGTGCCTTAGCGGTGAATGGTGAAACAAACCCAGAAAGAAGGACTTTGAAAATTTTAAAACCAATTTAGAATTTGATTCGTTGTTTTCATCAGTTAGTAGTTTTTTTATTAATGTTTGCTACTAATTATTTTTTATCAACTTTTATTACAATTTTTTAATTGGAGCACGTTTAAATAATAGATAACAGCTACTTTGCAGTCAGATTCTTAGAAAGTTAAGTTCCCCATTAGATACCGTTCTCTCATTCTGACGGTTACAAACCTTCAGTGTGAATAATATGTGTCAGTCACACTGAATATATGTAACTTATATGCCACTCTTGTTAAAACTTATATGCCACTCTTGTTAAAATTATGGGGTGGGAGTGGTGGACATCTTTCTTTTTTTTTTCGATTGAAGCTTTAACGACCACCGTGAGCAACTCCATGGGCTATAAGCAGTCGCCCGTCCCTAATTTACGGTCACTGGTTCCAGGGAAGGGAGAGAGCCAGTGACGTAAGACAAACACAACATCCATGTTTCATGGGATTCGAACCCAGACCCCTTTTGGACGAATGATCAGAAGCCATCGCTTAGACCACTGCGCCACCGAGGCGGCGGATATCTTTTGTGTTGCTTTTTGTATATCTTTCCGGATGTAATGACGATTGCGATCATCTAGGACCATGGTCGCCGAATCCTGATTTGGAGCCATTGGTTTCGGAAATGTCCAGCGCAATGGGGTGGCTATATCGCTCATATCTCGCCCGGAGTTCGAGCCCATCTCAAGCGATTGGCCAGAAGCCAGTGCCTCTGACCACTCGGATCCCGGACAGTCCTTTTGTGTTACTCACTAGGAAACACAGAATGGGCTCAGGAGATTACTGTTGTCGGAACCGGTGGCGAGTTTGGCTGAAATGCCCTTCTCAGCCATAAAACACTTGTGACCTTTGGTGCGGGGAGTTTTACTACCACTATGAATAACTCTAATGGATATAAGCAGTGCTGTAAGACAAGCACACTACCTATGCCTTGACTAGGTAGGACTCGAACCCAGCTCACCCAAACGAACGGTGAGTAGCCTACGCCACCATAGCGGGCACTTGTCGCTTTGCCTATATGGATAATCACGTCTTACTGCGTGATCCGACGGTTTTGCACCGTTCTTGCAGTACGAATGTTCTGTTAAGGTACCAGTATGATTTCCTATAAATCAGTGTTCTTTTTACACTCGTCTAAAAAAATTTCTTTGCCCTGCTTGTCTACTTAACTAACCACAAAAAGTGCCTTAGCGTCGCTAAGCCGCGCTAAGGCTCTTCTCAGAGCACATTTAAGGAGACAGGGAGCCCAGGGGGCTGGACAGTGTTTGGGGGCCCCAGTATTAGTGGAACATCCAAGATTTCATTATGGGTGGATGAATAAAAATACCCAGGAGAAAACATTCCCAAAATATGACGAGGAAGCCATAAAAATATCCACTCCGTATTGAAGTGTGTACCCCTGATTCGTGGATGAATCAGTGGTAGGGCCGCCCCGGTGGCGGTCACTGCGCCACCGGGGCTGGCTTATGATCATCCGCCCTAGTTGAGTCCGGGTTCAAATCCCGGTGAGGCGTGGATATTTGTGTTTGTCTTTCGGTACTGGCTTATGATCATTCGCCCTAGTTGGGTCCGGGTTCGAATCCCGGTGAGGCGTGGATGTTTGCCTTTCGGCACTGGCTCTCTCTGTCCTTTAAAGCTATGGCGTACTGTATTACATGTTCAATTTGTCCTTTGATGATGTTACTTCCTTGCGCAATTGCTGTACCCTCATGTGTCGCACAATACTGTATTTCTATGATAATGTATGTGTTCATCAGGACCAGTGTATGACTTCAAGATGTATGTGTTACCCAAGACTAATTAATATGTATGCCTGTATATGTCACCAAAGTCCAATAAATAATTTTTTTAAAACTCTAATTAAAAAAAAAAAAAAGAATCAGTGGTAGCAAGGAAACGTAAAAATGCATGGTTGAAAAATGGATACCAGTTTAGTTCTGCTTTAATCCCTTTCTCTTCCCCAGAGTTCAGCTTGTTGAAATTATATCGAAGTAGTGGGCAAAGTAAAGTGATCCGAACATCATGATTTAAACGAATTCTTAATGTATGAAAATTTCCCCCAAATACAGATGTGTGAAGAAAAAAATCTGTAATGCTTCGAAGGATTTGAGGGTGGGCTGGGGCCGATTGTACTTTTTCCAGACTCCTCCTAAAAAAACGAAAAGAAATAGAAAACTTTTCCACAAGGCAATTTCTTATAGCTTTTGCTGTGCTATCTGAAAAAACAAAAAAAACCAAAAAAAAAACCAACAGAATGTAGCTCTGTGAATTATTCAAGCAACCTGCATAATTCTGGGGCGCCTTGAAAATATCGGGCTCGGGACTGCACCCCCCCCTCCCCCTAGCTCTCCTTTAAAATGGGCTCTGATTCTTCTACACCCCTGGCGCCTATGCTTTAGCTTACAACTGTGTGCATGTTTTGCTTTGCAAAATATTGCACACATTTTGCTTGCAAAACATCAACCCTAAAATGTCACAGAGAAAAAATGAAAATATTTGTTATTTTGTGGTAACCATCCTTTGATTGATTTAGTTACCAAGATGTTATTTTCGAAAGAAACGTAACTGGTAAATTGAAAACAGAAAGATGAAAATAGATGATGGCAGAAGTAAGAAGTAATAGAAAAAATTTCCACTTGTACGTTTTCGACGAAATTGTTTATTGTGGTGCTCTCGTAAAAAGCAGAACTTCATTATCTACGTGGTTTGTCAGCAATGATAATCAATAAATAATGAATGCAGGTCTGGTTTTCGGAAGAAAACTCTTTCGTGACTACGCGGTCGAGCTGTGCTTCCCTGCGCCATCTACCGACGTTGACATTACTCAGATTCTTCCTCTGAAAGTAGGCCTCACTCAGTGGTTGCCATAGGGATGGGATCGATGGGCTTGGCGCGATGGCTCGCTCCGATTGCCTACTTTGCTAGTGTTGGGATCTCAAAGTACTCTTCCCTCATGTCAGCTATGCAACATCATCGCTTCGTATGCTTTATAATGACATTATCCACGAACAAACCCTTTCATTTCCAGGGAAATTGATTTGAGTAATCACCCTGTTGAGTTTCGAAACGAAGCCATGCTTGACTGTGGTCACGGATGCTGCTTTTTTCCGGCTACCGTTCACGTCAGATGTAAACCTCTTTTTCGCAGAGCTCTAGTGATCTAAATTTAGAGAGATGTCCCTTCATTCCGATGATCTGCAGGAATTTTTATCTGGGTGTTTTCTTAGATTCTAGTGTGTGCCTGCTGATATAGAACATGAATGACTTCGCATGCTATGTTTTGGTGTACGAGCACCCGGATTACAACGCAGCCGATGGAAGCAAGTCGCGTAAGAAAGCCGAAAATCTGCGACGACAGTTCACTGCTGAGATGAAGAACGAGAAACTGGAGGTGCAGGAGGACCGGGTCGGGAAGTATGTGTTCGTCAAGATCACCTGTCCCATGGAGAGGCTGTACAAAGAGGCGGAAAACATGAGGATAGACCTACCGCTCTACGGGGTAAGTTAAACATCAGTATATCTCAAATAAATCTACTTGATATTATTTAACTATTCATGTAGGTGTTTATTCGCCGTAACATCTTTTCTTCTAGATTTATGGGAACTATTTTGTGGCGTGAGAATAAGTTTTATATACTGTTGGATGGTGAAGCGGTTATATTGTTAGTTTCTCTTTCGCCAAGGCTTTTAGATTCTGCTTCTCTCCCTTCTTTAGAGCCAGTAATCTTAAATTAATCATGGCTGGATATCCTAATCTTTTGGTTTGGGAATTCAGAAATGTAATTTTTTTGAGATATAATCTTCATATTAAAAGAAGATATATCTGGATGTATGTTTATTGAAGATTTTTGTTACTAATATAACTATGGTATAAAACAGTTTTCAGTAGCGCTTCTGCAAATGTTAATTATTTTAATAACAGTAATATATTTCTAACTACAAATAATTGTCTTTACTCAGTCAATTTTTATTTCAGTTCACATTAGACCAAAAAGTGAATCTTTTTCTTATGTTTTCGAAGAAGTCAATTTTTCTGAAAACAGGGTTGTACTTTCCCGGAGCTCTTTCACGCATTACACTGAGATGGAGTTCTGTGATTCACACAGTTTCTTTTCAGACATGAAATATTCATTATTAGGCATGCGTTGTCGATGGTTGTGCAACTCATGTCAAAAGTATTGGAGACTAAAGAGAACCTAAATATCACGACTCTACTTTTCACTTGTAGTCGAAGGGCCTATGGTTCGGGGTTCTGACTCTTCGTACTTCTGGGTCCGGGTCTGAAACCCAGTGAAAGATATGAACTTGTTTGCTCTCCCGGTGATAGTTGTCCTTTTTTCTAAATCAGCGGCCCTAAAAAGGGATGGACGATTTCTTATAGCCTTAATTGTTCAAAGGGATCATTAAATTCCGAAACAAAAGAACAGTTTTCTTGGATTCGAAACCAAACCTTTAACGCAAGAGATTATCCTGTTAGCCACTTGGTCTAAGAGCAACGTATTCTCCCGATGTGTTTATAACAGCCAAACCTATATTAGAAACATGGACGCCAGCTAACAAGTCTGGTATGTGTTTTTTAAAAATATCTAGAACTGTCATTTAGCTTTTACTGTGCGTATTACTCAACAATGGTTCTTCTCCCTTAAGACAGCAGCCATCGAAAGTTTTGATCGCGTAACGATGCCCTTGAAAACATGCAATATATTTAAACATTACACCTGTGTGGGTGAAAAAGAATGTAATAAAAATCACACACTTTTCTAATTTCGATTAACATTCTGCTCTACATTTTAAGATGTGGCATTTTCTTTCTACTCACACCAGGGCCGTAGCCAGAACGAGTTTTCGGGTGGAGTTGAGATTTTGAAAATTAATTTTCACCGTACGTACGTATGTTGAGTTTTTTCTCCGTCACATTTTATTTGCACACGAAATTCTTCTATCAAATACTCCCCATTTTTCAAATACTGACTTCTGTGCTATACTACTTACACAAATATATGTATTTATCTACCCTCTCTTTATTTAAGCACGTGATTTCGGGGAGGGTTGAAACTCTCAAAACCCCTCCCTGGATACGGCCGTGATTCGCACAGATAAAAACAAGACGAGAAAAATGGAGGGCCTGTTTGTGTAGTGAAGAACCCAAATATTGCAGATGACTCAAGTGATGTTTTTGAAGATAAACTGTTCCTCATTCTAAGGAAATCTGTTTTTTTACCTCAGCGTAAAGGGCCGGATTTAGGGGTGGTCTATAGCATTGGGGCCCACCATTACCAAGTGCCCAGGAGGCATTCCTTGGAGAGACAAAGAGAGGTTTATAAAATAGCTTTACTTTTGTTTCGTATGACTGGAAGACGAACAGATTTCAAGGAAATGACTCTACAAGGGTAAAGGTTTCATGTTGCTGTACACAGCGACATGAAACCTTTATCTTCTAATTTGCACTTGTGAACCCACACCTCCCAATTTGCACTTGGAACCGTTAATAATCCAGTCCTCCGTGGCTTCATATTGCATAACAAAAAAGATGCACTAAGAAAACTATACAATGCTAAACCATTAGAAAATCCATGACAAAATCTAGGAATCTAAATTTTTTAACTCAAGTTCTTATGAGAACAATGGAAAATACAGAGGCTTATTATGAAAACTCTGCACATAATTTATTTGTTTGAAGAATGCACTATGTATATATTGCAAACATATTGCCTCAGTTTCGTATTTTGACGGACTTCATGATGATTCCCCGTCTAAGTTATTTGGGGGCCCATTCAGATGTCTTAGATTAGGGGCCCAATGGGCTTAATCCGGCCCATCGTACCATTTAAAGTGATTAGGTATCTTCTAGGGGGGGGGTATTATGAATGCATTTCTTTCGCGTATGTAGGTAATAAAATTTCTGGTGTAGATTCCATTCTCGAGATTTGCCTGTAAAGATTTCTGGTACATCAGAATATTGATTATTTTAAGTGCCAAGGAACGTACAGTACTTTGCCATTTTTGAAGAGCATGGATAAATACTTGTTGCTTTTTAATTTTTTTTGCGAAAGTTTGGTAAATCTGAGACTTTTCATGGTTATTTGTTGCTAAAATTCTCATTATTTAATTTAATATCAGAGGAGACGACTTTTGTCTTCTGTTGAAAGCTCTGTAGTTTTTAACGTCAACCAATCGAGCTAGTTGTATGTTTTTCTGAACTTGTTCTTGGAATTATACGGCATTTGCCAGACTTAATGCATAAAAAAAAAAAAAAACAGCATTTCGGTTTACATGCCTTTGCGAAAGTGCGCTTGAAACCTTCGAAGAAAGGGAAAGCAAACAGCACCTTTTCTTTCATGAGCAGAGCAGAAAGGCTTCGAAAAATTCACTCAGTAGACAAAACATTAAAGATAAAGGCGATGGGCAGTTGACATGGGCGTCCCCCGCGCCGAATGGAACAAATCCAAACTGAACGCACGCGACAAATAGGCGGATAGCACATCTTCCCAACAGTGTATCGCAATCGACGAACATGGGTAAACATGGTGATCTGAGCGACTTTGATCGTAGACACATTGTCGACGCAAGACAGATGGGTCATTCTATCGCCCAAGTGGCGAGAACCATAGGGTTCCCGATGACAACGGTATCAAGGGTGTGCCATCGACGGACGTACCAGCGCCCAGAGAGCAAGATGTCGACCACACGCCATTGATGACTGGGATCAACGTAGACTATCCAGGCTCGTACAGAACGACCGCTTGGCAACGGCGGAGCAAATCACACCCAGTTAAGTGTCGGAGGCCCAAGCAGCGTCAGCGATCGAACAGTACGCCTCATGCTGTATAACCTGGGCTACGAGAGCCAACTCCCTACACGTGTGCCACTGTTCACTGCTCATCATTGGACATTACGCCTCGCCTGATGAAGGGAACATCAAATTTGGAACTCTGCATAGTGGCGCCGCGTCGTGCGATCAGACGAATCCCGTTTTCAGCTGTACCGAGCAGGGGTGAGTGTGTTGCGTCGACAGCATGAGGCCATGACCACGTCGTGCTAGGTGGGCACTTTTCAGGGAGATGGTGTTTCTGTGATGGTTTGGGGAGCCATATTATGGGGCACATTAGGTCCCTTAGTGTGTCCGGAGAGGTCCTCAACCGCTGCACTCTACCAGCATGTGCTGCCTGATCAGCTACATTCTTTCACGGCCTTCGCGCATCCTGCGGCCGATGGTCTGTTTCAGAAGGACAATGCGTCTCCCCACTGGGCCGCAACCTCCCAGGCATGGCTCGAGCAACACTCATCTGAGTTTAGAACCATCCAATAGCCCCTAAGGTTCCCGGATTTAAACCCTGTGGGAGTGTTCTGTGGTGCTGCGGAGCGGAACATCAAATCCATGGATCCTGGACGGACATGTCGGGCGGTATTATGGACAATCCTGCAGCAGGCATGGCGGGCACTACCTCCGGAAACTCTCCTGCATCTGGTGGAGTCGATGCCTCGGCGTTATTTCATTCGCTCTAGAGGAAAACCAACACGCTATTAGGTAGGTATCTCTAATGCTTTGTCCATTGAGTGTTTTACGGGATGAAAAAATTTGTTCGAATATGCAGCCAGATTAAAATTTACTATTAAGTAAATTTACTAATACTTAATATTTACTTAATAGTAAATACTATGTATTAGTTAATTTTAATCTCAAATTATGTTCATAGATATGCGTCAGTTTCATAGAAGTGTTAAACCTTGTTTCATCCCAGAGTGTGCCGTAGAATGGAGCAGAATAATTCATAATTGAGCATGGCCCAGCCATTAAACTCAAGCATTCTTTTGCTGATGCTGACATTCAAAAAA
This sequence comes from Macrothele yani, assembly GCA_039090855.1. Taxonomy (NCBI): domain Eukaryota; kingdom Metazoa; phylum Arthropoda; class Arachnida; order Araneae; family Macrothelidae; genus Macrothele; species Macrothele yani. The sequence continues at coordinate 4,825,914 of CM076990.1, forward strand.
CATTGTATCACCGGCGCAATTGCTTCCGTGCAGTTTTATTCATTCACATTCAAGAAAGATCACGCACAGCAAGCAGAATGCCACCGAATTCTCGAAACATAATGGGTTTGAAAAAAAAATTGAAAAAAGTTTCAAATTTAATGCCTCAAATGTTAAAAATCGGATCAATAATTGCTTATAAAATTTTTTTGAAGATTGTTTCGCTTTTAGAGTTCCAGACAACAGTATGCAGTTGGGATATTTAACGAAAAATTTATGCCCCTGAAAAATCGAAAGGTATGAGAATAATCTTGTCCGTGGTCACAACTACATGATTCAAAAAGAATCTTGACGAACTATTAGAGAAATTTGCGGATGGTCCAAATTTGAATTTTTCTTATCTGACTGAAAAGAATGCGATAGAGGAAACAAAATCTAACTTTTAGAAGAGGGGAACGCAGTGCTAAATGCCAATATACAGGATTTATCGTAAGTTTATACGATAAATCCTGTCATTTTATACTATATTTCTATAAATTGTCATTTTACACGATTTATTGCCGCCCCGGTGGCGCAGTGGTCTAAGCGATGGCCTCTGATCATTCGTCCGAAAGGGGTCCGGGTTCGAATCCCGGTGAGGCATGGATGTTGTGTTTGTCTTACGGCACTGGCTCTTTCCCTTCCCTGGAACCAGTGACCCTAAATTAGGGACGGGCGACTGCTTATAGCCCATTGAGTTGCTCACGGTGGTCGTTAAACCTCCAAACAAACAAACAAACAAACACGATTTATCATAATCAGGGAAAGACTTTAGACACAGACCCTGTACATTTATGCGGCTGAGTAGGAAAACTGAGCCAGAGGAAACTACATAGCTGTTTGCCCCACTAGAGTGAAAAATCACAAACATCTGAAAATATATGCTTTATCTTGGTCATAAAAGATATTTAACACAAAACAAAATTATCCAGTCTATCTTCTAGAAATAAAGATAACGCGATTGTTGAAGTAAATTTAGCATTCAGTGGAAACATGATTTTCAGTGCGAAAGATATAAAGAAAATCTTTATCCTTGAAGGCAATACACGTAGCTAAAGATAACACAAACACTTAAATGTTCACAAAAACTATCACCGCATGTATGTGTTTTTCTACACCCTTCCTCATAGCTCTCAATCTTTCATCCTAACAGTAAGAATGTATCCGTTTTGGATTCTGGCATAACTTGAACACTATTATGCAGTACGTATGTATAGATAAGAAGGGCTTAGTGATGGAACAGATATTATTTTCGTGAAACTCGTTGTTAGATGAGTGTGCTGCATGAATAATTCAAATCTCGAGATGCTTTGCAGTTTTACATAAGTTGAGAAACACCTCATTAATAAGATTGGATTCCTCATTACAAGGAGTGTCAGGCACATACTCGCCGCCCCGGTGGCGCAGTGGTCTAAGCGATGGCCTCTGATCATTCGTCCAAAAGGGGTCCGGGTTCGAATCCCGGTGAGGCATGGATGTTGTGTTTGTTTTACGGCACTGGCTCTCTCCCTTCCCTGGAACCAGTGACCCTAAATCAGGGACGGGCGACTGCTTATAACCCATTGAGTTGCTCACGGTGGTCGTTAAACCTTCAATCTAAAAAAAATCAAAAAAATATCAGGCACATGCTCGTGAGTTAGGCATATTACATTTCCCTGCTGCACGGCCTCCATTTACCGTGCCCTTTGTCAAACGAATGCGTTTTTTTTGACCATTCAACTGTGGACATGTATCGCTGCGTAGAAATTATTAAGCCCAAATAGAGGAATTCGTTTTTTGTTAGACAACTGGATCATGAGAATAATCATGTGTGAGTTTTTCTCTTCCTTTGACGTATAGTTTTCCCTCTAGATAAAATAATCATGTATTTTATCTCGTTTCAATATCTCTAATTCTAGAAGTTGTAATGGAAAATTTACTTTTCGCATTGGATAGATTGAACCGTGCCCAAGGAAAGCTCTAAACGCGGTTACTGCTTGACGACTTAAATTCAGATTTGTAGTAGTTGATGCAAGTGCATATTTATGCAACGTAGCGTAAAATCCAAGTTGGAAAAGTTATTGGCAGCTCTAACCATGACCGAGATTTTCCACGTATTTCCCAGCTTTTCATAACTCAATTTTCCCGGTAGGTGGTATGAATATAAATTCCTGCAGTATTTAGCTCGATATCTCCTCTTCTAAAAGTTTGAAGGAAATTTTATTTTTCTATCGGATAGATAACAGTGGTTAGTTATGGATTTTCCGATTTTTCTTACGTGCACACATTTTCTGCTACGTGGTATTAAGGTATTTTTTGCATTCGACGAAACATGGGGTTCGACAAATGGGCGGCGTTCGGATATGGTATGAAAAAAGGAAAAGTATGAAAAATCTTCTGGGTACTGAGTGGTCTGAGGTGCTGGCATTTGACCATTTGTCCAAGACGAGATGACGCATGTGGGGTGTTTGTCTCACGGCTTTGTTCCTTCCCTAGAATCAGTGGCTCTAAATTAGAGAAGGCAATTGTTCATATGCCTTGGAGTTTCCCCATAGTAGTCGTTAAACCCGAAAAAAAAATGAAAAAAAGAATCTGTTTTTTGCAGATCTTTTTGAACGTCTGAAAATACTTCTAGGATGCTGAATTTGAGACGTTTTGTTTAAAACCGCACTTATAACACCCAAGAATCTGATGGCATTCTTTTTCTTATACTACTTTCCAGGGTTTTTATTCCGACCGTTTGTGTAGATCTTTGTGGCCCCAAGGCAATGGTGGTACACTTGACAGAGGTCAATGCTTTTTATTAATAATGCTATCCTACCACAAGTGCAATGAATAGTTTTGACAGTGGTTAGTATGTTATTCTGGTCATGAGTAAGTGTAAGTAAACTTAGCCGTACTGCTCGAAGCGCACTTTTCTTTCAGGAGTTCTACGGGTTGATGGCACTAACTTCGAGTGTAGCTGTCGCTTTTCGTTCACGAGTACAAATGATAACATAATAGCTGCTTTTTTTCCCTCTTTGAATGCTACATCGTATATCTAGCCAAACGCCGAGAGGTGCTCCAAGTCCCCATGTTCCGAGCCGAACTTTTGACTATCTGTATTCTACGTATTTGTTTTGAAGAGTGATGGAAAAACACATAAGAGTATTAAGTAAGCATGAAGCGAACTTCCCAAAAGTCGATTTATTTTTCCTTATACGTAATACTGACCTTTGATTTGCATACTGCTATTCTAATTTACTTAATTGTGGGCCTTGCGCTGTTTGACTTATATGTATACAGTATATACGCTATATTGACAAAAGTCACCGGACACCCCATCAAAAGCAAATGAATGGATCCGCTGCGTTGTTAAGATGCGTGGTACAAAACAAGCCTGCAGCTGACCGCGATCACATCGCACTGTGAGGTTGAGTGAAAATGTCGCAGCGGGAGAGAACTGACATTGAGAAAGGAAAGATTGTTGGGTGTTATATTAGTGCCTTGTCCACAAGAGAAACCGAGAGGCGTTTAAACATACCCAAATCAACTGTTTTGGATATACTGAATAATTGGAAGACACATGGCGTGCCTGAAGCAGCAAAACGTACCGGCAGAGCAAAGAAAATCAGTGATAGAGGACGTCGAAGCCTCAGGAGAGTCGTTCCAGCTAATCGACGGAGTACTGCACAAGACCTCAGTGTACAGGTGAGTAAAAATGCTGGAACCCCGGTATGTACACGTACTATTTGCAGAGAACTTAATTCCATGTGTTACCGTGGTCGTGCGGCTGCTCATAAGCCTTTCATCTCCACTCAGAATGCTATTCGTCGTTTAGCATGGAGTAAAGAACATTTATCGTGGACCGCAGATCAATGGAAACGGGTCCTATGAACTGATGAATCCAGATACACGATCCACCAGTCTGATGGCCGTGTGTGGGTATGGCCGCAGACGGGGGCACGCTATTTACCACAGTGTACTGTTCCTACGGCCAACTTTGGAGCTGGCAGTGTACTCGTGTGGGGGTGTTTTTAGTGGTATGGTTCCGGCCCATTTTTTATCGTCGACAAACCTGTTAAGCACCACGTCTACCTCGATATTCTGGACAGTTATGCCCACGGTAATATCCCCACACGAGTACACTGCCAGCTGTGGCAATACTATGGAACCGAACAACTCCAACCCTGTGGCAATACTATGAAACCGAGCCTTGTTGGTACCAACAGGATAATGTACCGAGCCATAAAGCAATGACTGTTACGGTGTGGTTTGACGATAATTCTGTATCGTGTGTGGACTGGCCAGCACAGAGACCTGATCCTAATTCCATAGAGTACCTATGGGATGAATTAGAACGCCGCATAAGAAGTTTGGAATCAAGGCCTACTACTAAGCAACAGTTAGCGGCAGCATTATGTACTGAATGGAAGCGCATACCTATCTCTGTGTTCCAAAACCTATTCGAAAGCATGTCTCGAAGGGTCAGTGCATGCATTAAGGCCAAAGGTGGACCGACACCGTACTAATGTATGTCAATAAATGCTATGTTGCGTTTCTCTTCTAGGTGTTCGGTGACTTTTGTCAATATACGGTCTGTACAGTATTGTAAAATTTTGTGAAGTGATCGCATGTTGGAACAGTTGGTATTGATCATCACAGTTAGGTTATCACTATGTTTCACAATTAATATAGACTTTTGAAGTTGGGAAACCTTGAGGATAGACTTTCAAACTTTCTATGAATAAATTTCCTTTTTCGCATAGGTTTACCAATATTAAATGCGGAACCGTTTTAATTGTCTTTAATTGGATTTTGTGGTTTCTTGTCTTTTTTTTTTTTTTTATAAAACAATTTTCAGTGTACTGAATGAAAAAAAGAAACAAAAGCAGGTAGGATCAATTCTAAGTGAACCGTCAGTTTGGAACATAGGACTACGACTTGCAGATCGGAGAGTTGAAATGAGTTAGTCGAGTATGTATCCTCATCACTTGCTTTTGCCTCTCGTTTTGATTTTCTTAACTTTTGCTTGCGTTCATTCTGCGAATTCCGCGGCATTGTCGAAAATGTCAACCGACTAACACGAAAACAATTTTTTTTAATTTTAGTTTAAACCACTGCGATATGTTATTTATATAATTAAATAGATATCGTCGGAAGCTTTAAAACGATACCACGCACAGTCGTTTTGCACTCACGGCTGTCCAGATGAACCGCGATATTGTGAAGTGTTCACCGGTTCACAAGAAAATAATTTTTTAAATGTTCAGTTCAAAGGACTGCAAAATGTTCTTCGTATATTTGAATAGATCTCGTCGAGAGCTTTAAAACGATACCACGGAGAGTTGTGTTCCACTCAGGGTTGCGGAGATAGGCTGAGTCAAACGCGACGGCACACCCAGAAATATTGCATCATCTTCTCCGCGCACCGGGAGCGAGGGGGAGCTTCGCGCGAACGATGTATTGCGCAGTACGCAAATTGGACTCCATGCTGTTTACGAATATGCTAACACGATTAGTGTGTGGCACGTATTTTTAACGCCATAATGATTTCAATTGGGACCTATTTTTGTCACAGGCTGTCTGCCGTTAGTCGCCCCATAATATCTGTGGAGTTAAACGTAGTCCTACGTCAAAAAACTGTCACATTTGCGTTGATTCACACAGCACAAAAACGCATGTGGAGTTGGAAGTCGTACAAAACCTGCTTATGACTACCTGTATGTGTGCCTCATGCTGTTGAGATGATGACTTATACAGTATGTGTGTGTGTGTGCCTTATGCTGTTGAGTTGATGACTAAGTTGATGATATTAGGGCTACTGTAAGAAGATTGAGCTATGTGGTTTCAAGAACAACAAAGAAAAAAAAAACCACTAACCTGAACTTTCGAAGACTTTTTGTCTTATTGCTCTAGATGGGCGCTACTGCATAGTGCTGGTTCCGAAGCTTTATCGGAACACTTTTAATGTTTATTTTCTAGAAAAAGTTACTATTTTGAAGTTAGATGCTTTAGTTACTTCAGGAAAGGACTATACCGAGCGGAAATTTTATCAAGTTGAACGAAAGTTTACGACTGTTTGTGCATAGCTGCTACTGAAAGAAGTATCTGATGAAGAAACTGCCAATATTTTCACAGTATTAAAGATCTCTCAGACCAGTTGTTCGTGATAACTGTACTTTCCTGTATTAGACTTCTTGTGGTTGAGTACCCATTTTGGACCATATCTTTATGAAGAAACACATGCCTATTTTCCCCCGTTCGTGTATGTAAAAAGCCTAGGTACATCTGGTGCTTAGAAGCACGGTAGAAAATGTCTGCAAGATTGACACAAAACTGTTGTTGAAGAATGTGCAAACTGTATTTTTTTGTGTGTGTATATATATATTACCAAGGGACAGGAAAATACACAGAACATTTCATCTGAGATGGGTGGATGAAATTCGAAAGCATGCCAGAGTGACATGGAGGAGACTGGCTGAAGAGGTACTGTTGTGAAAGATACTTGGGGAGACCTTTATCGAGCAGTGGATTGAAAATAGTTGACAATGATATACATTGAGTAATCACTGAATTATGACCAACTACCTAATACTTCGTAGATCCTCCTTACGCCCTCAGTACAAAAGCTATTCGACGTGGCATCGATTCAATACGATGCCGGTAGCACTTGGCAGGTATGGCCAATCAAACTGTGTATAACGCGGACTTTTGTGCAGTTATGGTGATTGGTGTATCCAGATGCCGTTCCATAGTGTCCCACAAGTGCTCTATGGGATTGATATCGGGAGAGTTCGGAAGCCAATCGATGTGCTGGAAGTATGAGCTGTGTTCCTCAAATTATTCATGCACAATATTTGACCTGTGGCTCGTCGCCATTCGGGGAAAAGTGCAACATTGCTGGATGTACAGAGTCAGCAAAAAATTCACGATAGTTGGCACTAGTCATATGTTGTTCCACATGCACCAGGGGTCCAAGTTCCTGCCAGGTAAATATGCCCTACACCATACGACCGCCTTCACCGGCTTGCACTGTGGAACCATGCATGATGGATCGAGTGCCTCATGTTGTTTGCGCCAAATGCGTACACGACCATCCACGGTGTGGAGTATTAAACGCGGCTTGCAGACCAGCACACTTTTCTTCCAGTCATCCGACGTCCAACTTGCATGATCTTTGCACCAGGCAAGTCTTTTGCGCCGATGAACTGTGGTTCTAAGAGGATGTCGTCAGGGTCGTCTGCTGTTATAGCTCATACGTGGGAGTGTGTGACGCATAGTCATGACAAATACTGTTCTGAATTGACCTTTGTTGCATTGGGTAATGTTGAATATAGTGCGTCCGTTGGCCTGTAGGAGTCTTCGGACCTGGACCTCACCTCTCATATCAACCTTCCGCTGTCCTGTGCAGTTTTGCCTCCGGGTTGTTGTTTGACAATTTTCATGCCAGTCATGATAGACTTTAACTACGGCAGCTCGCAAACAACCCTTCAGTTCAGTCATTTGGAAAATGGTGGCACCCACTTTCCAAACTCCCACAATACTTCCGTTTGCACATCACGCTTCGAATTTTACTACCTACTGCTGCAATCACACTTTATATACGCAGTGAAGAGGTGTTTGTGATACAAAACACGATTGACAACTTGTACAATAACCACTTCTTGACCAAATGAAGAACATCGTTTACAGATTTAATCAAGTTAAAAAACGGTATTTACAAGTTTAAAAATATGATAGACAACCATCATTGCGTTCACAACCATCAAATGTGTTCACAACCATTATTGCGAGCATGCGCTCTAGCCACTCTCTCATGACATCGAATCCTATATAAGTTGCCGGCTGTTGAACCCGATGCCATTGGGTGGGCGACTTGATGAAGATCACTAGTGTGATCGAAAGATCTCGTGCTTTTATCTACAATATTTTTAAACTTGTAAATACCGTTTTTTAACTTGATTAAATGTCTAAAACTTCATGTTCTTCATTTGGTCAAGAAGTGGTTATCGTGTTTTGCATCACATAAACCTCTTTATTGCGTATAACCTGCAACACGAACAAACTCACCTATTGCTATTCACACTTTATATATGCTACGTCGGTAGGCTAATCTCGCTCTCTGGGAAATCACATGGTCAACTGGCCGCATCCACTTTTGATAGGGGTGGTTATAATTCAGAGATCACTCTGCATGCACATAGAGTATATTTGCCATAAAAACTGATGCTTGTTGTAAACCCTGTAACTTCTGTGGGTTTGCTTGAAAGAGTCTATGTGCGTCCCTTGGGTTGAGCATTGCGAAGTAGAAATTCGTTGTTTGGGTAAACATTACTTTCCTTATGTATTAACTTCTAGCCAGATGTTTGCCGATGATTGTACTCACTAATTCTTTTCAGAAACCCTAATTGAACGTTTTCTTGATCCGTTTGTAATTTATTCCAAGAACAGAATTGAACCAGTACTTTTTGTTGTTGTTGTTTCAGGGTTTGACGACTACTGTGGGTAACTCGCAGTGCTATAAGAGTAGCTTGTCTTTAATTTAGGGCAGGGAAGGGAAAAATCTAGGGACGGGAGACAAGCGCAACACTCATGCCTTATCCAGGGCTTGAGCCCGAGCTCAACTCTGATGACTAACAAGAAACCAGCGCCTCTGACCACCCGTCCACCGGGGCGCGGCTCCGGGCCAGTACTTTAAATGCGTGGAAATATGAAATGAAGCATTATGATTAGACGCCCGTAATTGTTCATGGATAGAGCATTGGGAGTACCGTGTATTCGATCCTACGCGAAAACAAAATTAAGCTTAAAGTATTAATGACTGAACTACTTTTGTTTTCGTTTCTGTGTATGGAAAATCTGGAAAAAATTTATTTCTCGTTTTATTTTATTTATTTTTTTACCAAATTAGCCGCTTAATAGTTTTGAATCAGCTATTTCTGACACCAAGTTCAGCCAGGAGGAACTTATTATTGCTATTCTTCCTATCATTATTGGAAAAGAACTTGGTAAATTGATCGATGTTGGTCGTCCACCCACTGGGTTGGTAACTTAGATAGGTGATCACTACACAAAGGAGATTCATTGACCAGGTTATACTCTATTTGGGTTTCTGTCCAACGCCTAACTACTCATTCCTGGACCGTGATGACCAATCCACCTGTCTTCGCGATACGGATCGCAATAAAATTTTATGGAAAGGGCACTAAAAATATTAGTCTACAGATAATATTAGCATATAAACACCTTCTATATTGCATTACTGATAACACAATTACCTTTAAAAGTCGATAGTCTAATTCGAACAAAAGTTTTAGCTCTCATAAAAATGCGTAGATGCCGCGCTGTTTAGTGAATTCCGAGAAATTACTCTTCATTTTTACAAACCCTACTTACCTGCTCTCAAGTTTTCAGTGTTCAGAAACAAACCGTACGGAAGACATATTTTTGTGAGCAGTTTTTGAAATGAAATGTTGTGAAGAACACATTCAGGAACAAACACTGAGTGGAAGATGGCATAAATACCTCTGTATTGCTGAATTCTCAAATGCGCCTAGATAAATAATATATCTCATAGTGATAAAAAAATTCATTGACATTTTTTTATTCAACGAAGTAATTAATCCGAATTGTTAGACTATGCATATTCCCCCATCAAGTAACGTTTTTAAAACTCTTTCTTTGATCTTGTGTCTGGAGCTCATTGGCCAAACATGGTCCTTGCGCCATAAAAATCAACCAACCAACCTCATCGAGTAAAACAGGAAAGGAAGTATCAATATTTATAATACCGCAAGTAAAAAAAAAAAAAATTCTCAGAATTGGGCCCCGCGAAAAACGAGTTTTCAAAATTTATCGCTATTTCTTTTCTGCTAGCTCTTGTGAAGGGGAAGAACCAGGAGTCTGAGGCAAATACAAAACCAATTTCTCTCGTGAGACTGAAACTTAAACTTTCAGCTGGTAGCTTAGACATCCTAACATTTTGGCAACTAGCTGACAGCTTATCCGTGTGTACATTCTTAATACTGTACGACCGTGGGGGTAAAATTTTCAAATCATTTTTGCATTGTGTTGATAGATAATTTTGAGATCGTAGTGCCAAAGATTTACTGTAGGACTACGTCTAACTCCGCGGATAGTATGGGGCGACTTACGGTCGACCACCTGTGACAAAAATAGATCCCAATTGAAATCATTATAGCGTTAAAAATATGTGCCACACACTAATCGTGTTAGCATATTCGTAAACAGCATGGAGTTCAATTCAGGTACTGCGCAAAACACATCGTGCGCGTGACGCTCCCCTCGCTCCCTGTGCGCGGGGGAGAAGAAATATTTCTGGAGGTGCCGCTGCGTTTGACTCAGTCTATCTCGGCAACCGTGAGCGCAGCACGACTGTGCGTAGTATCGTTTTAAAGCTCTTGACGAGATCTATTCAAATATGCGAAGAACATTTCGCAGTGGCTTGAACTGAACACTTAAAAATTGTTTTCTTGTGAACCGGTGAGCACTTTTGACAATATCGCGGTTTGTGTGGACAACCGCGAGAGCAAGACGACTGTGCGTGGTATCGTTTTAAAGCTCTAGACGGAATCTATTTACATATATAAAGAACATATCGCACTGGTTTAAACTAAAATAAAAAAAATGTTTTCGTGTGAACTTTGTTAACATTTTCGAAAATGCCGCGGAATTCGCAGAATGAACGCAAGCAAAAGTTGAGAAAATCAAAACGAGAGGAGAGCAAGTGATGAGGAATGTAAGAAACCCTAGAAGACAGAGCACTACGTTGGGTAATCCGTGTATCGATTTTCCTTTATTTTTTTTTTATTTATAGCTTTGATTTGACCTGCTCCACTTCCGGCAGCTTACACCATGAATACATCTATAATTTCATTTCCATGGGGAAGAGGGTTGATCCTATGTCAGTTTGTTAAAAAGTAAACAACTCATATTTACAGTGTTCGGCAAGTTTTTGCAATCAGCTGAAATGTTCTAACGAAACACTTGTGCAACGGAGATATCGTGTCTCAGACAATATTACTGTGCAGACTGTTTTTTTTTTATTTAATTCAACATACACTACGCATTACTCCAACCCAGAAGAAAAATTCTGTACGCGGTGAAACTGAAAAATCTTGTCATATCCCATACCAAAGGAATGTTTTAAATTAATCTGCTTTGAAACAGAAATATCGGCACAAATACAGATATATTTGCAATTATGTCGTTTAGAGCAAAAATTGTGTTACAGGGAAACCTGGAAATCTGCTCTCTCCAATTAAGAAAAAAGTATCTCGGTTTTTAGGAACACAAATATCACGAAAAACATAATAGAATATTTACGCCATGTAGCGCAAATCTTCTGCACTATAAAAATTAAACTTTTGGGCAATCTAACCCGTATCTGTTGCAAAATGATTTTTGCCAATCCGAAATATCATTACATATACGTACGGACAAAGCAAAAGTACGACCGAATTTTCATTTTTAAGACCCGTTAAAAATCTTCCATTAAAATCATGCAAATTCAAGGGTCTGTTTGCCCCGGTGTTTCATGTGTTCCAGCTTAAGGTTCCTTCACCGTCAGTTATTGTGAACCTCTATTGTTTCCTACAACTTTATCCTTGTGTATATGCTTACTAATGAATATCCTTGAAGCTCATAAATTTCCAGTGATGTCACTGCTATTTCGTTCTTACGGTAGAGTACACACAATGGTTCGGCTTGGGAGGCATGCAAGCATGGATGAACACCTGAACAGTCAAGCTACTCATTAATGGCAACCAGTTCTTAAGCTGGAAAATAAAAACCAGAAAGAAAAGAGTGAGGGGGGGGGGGAGGGGAGTCATGTCGGGTGGAAAGCATGCATAACATTGTTGTCCATGCCAGTCAAACAATTCGAGGTTTCAGTGTAAAACATCTTTCGTCAGATACAGTGAGTGTTTCAAAATCGGGCAGCGATGAGACACGCGCTTTCGAAAGGTTAATGCATCACGGTTTGTGGCTGCTGAATGGCTGTGACTTCGAAGCCGCTGCATTTTGTTATTTAACGCACTAAAATAACATTGGCATCATAACAGAAATCGTGCACTGGCTTCGAAGGAGTTTCCGATGTTTCGTCAGCTAATTTGTTAAGCGTTTATTTCCGCAAACATCATTACAGAAAAGGTTATTTTTATCCTACATCAAAATTCAGTATGTTCCTTTCATAATCGACTAAGAGAACTTTTCGTGCACTCACAATATACATATACTGTATATATATAATATGTCATCATCATTGCCAACCATTATCAATCCACTGCTGGATGAAGGACTTCCAAAGTTTCTTCTACAACTGTCTGTCTTGAGTCAGTCTGCTCCATGTTACTCCAGCATGCCTTCGAATTTCATCCATCCATCTCCCATGTGGTCTTTTTCTGTCCCTTTGTATCGAGTCTAAAATTTCAGTTGTCCATCGGTGGTCCGTTCTTCTGGCAACATGTCCAGCCTACTGCAATTTCAGGGATTTTACTCTGATCGTGATGTCTTCCACTTTTGTCATTTTCCTGATCCACGAGTTCCTCTTCTTATTTCTCCTGGTTATACCAAACATGCATCTCTCCAGGCTTCTTTCCGTTTTGCGCAGTCTTTTTTATGTCTGTTTTAGTTAGCGTCAATGTCCCTGCTCCATATGTAAGAACTGGAAGGATGTGCATTGATTAAACAGTTTTCTTTTAAGACATAACGGCAAATTGCTTTAGAAAATTTGCTGTTTCTTCCAAACGTTCTCGAACGAAGATTTGTACGGTGATTAATTTCTTCATCAACGTGACCATTACTTGATACGTGTTGTCCAAGATAAATGTAAGTATCGGTTACCTTGAGATTTCCCCCACCAATCGCAGAATCGTAGGAAGGAGGAAAACAGAACCGATAATTAACTTTCCCGGTACTGAAACCATAAATTCTTCGGTATGAGAAATTCATATCTGAATATTGGAGCCACCATCTAAAACTAGACGACGATCTGCTCTAAGAAAACTTTGTGTGACTGCATACAATCACTTCTTAACGGACGACGTTTGATAGAATTGTTGTGTTTTCGTGTAGTCTGTGTCTCGTCTATGGCACAGGTTTGGTCCCTTAGACTGCCTCCAAGTTACTCCGTGTTTTTCAGTACTCACAAACGATCAGGCTGAAAATACTATACGCTATGTATTTATGTATGATAGCAATATGCCCTTCGTGTTGAGACACAATTTTACTTTCTTGAGAAGTTGGTGTATGCGATGATCTTTAAAAAATGTCTACATTAGAGCTTCAGTTGCATTACTAACGGTTATTGGAGATCTCTTCACTCACGGCCAGCCAGCTGTATGTAGCCATGTCAAGATACAAAGACTAGATACAGATACATGTAACCTATGGAAATGGCAAGGTAATACGTATTAGAGAGCGATGTGGAAGTTGTAGAACCTTTGTGATATTTTTTTCGCGATGCTAACATTTTCTGTGTTATAATTTCGGCGGGGCACTAACGATAAGAAGACGTTGATAAGCATAGAGATTAATTCCTTGATGTTTCGGTGGACACTTGGACTGGTTTAAATTGGTGTCTTCCATCAAAGCCACGAACCAAGCCTTAGTTCTTCTTCGTGGAGTTGAGATGTAAACTGCAAGTTATGCCAGCTAATACTGAAATGTGACGCGTTATGTGAAATCATTAATGGCATTGAACTATGTTGAACTATTAATGGCATTGAACTATGTTGAACTATTACTGGCATTGCACTATGTTGAACTATTACTGGCATTGCACTATGTTGAACTATTACTGACATTGCACGATGTTGAACTGTTACTGGCATTGCACTATGTTGAACTTGTTGGATAGAATGTTCATAAAGAAATCCACACGCAGTTTCCTGGTTTAGACTTTCTGCCGATGTGGTACGTGATGTTAAGAAACCTAGGCTTGATTTTTTTTATCTACACGTAGGTACTAAACAGGAATGCATGAATACTTTTGTGCTTGTGTTTAGCTGGAACTGTGCTTACAAAGTGGGCATGAATTGAAAAAACTAGGCTGCTGATCTTTGAGTCAACCGTGGTTCTTACAAACATGAAAGTAACCTTGTAAAACTGTAGTTCCAATGAGAACGAGTTAGTTTTCTCGTACCATTCGTACGCTAGCAGATGTGGTGTCTGCGAAGTCTTTGAGCATCTCATACCCTTTGAGCATTGCGCAATCGGTTGTTAACGTTTCTGAGATGACTGGGGCTGGGGAAGTGAGTGTATATCTGTTGCTTGTTAAAGACTGGGGAAAGGGGAAGAGGAGAAATGCAAATTCTGTCTGCGTCGTGAAGTGACTGGATCATATTTTGCATCTGATTCTAATGGTACTTCTGATTACGAGCAGTGTGACTTTAAAGATTCGGGTCTGCATTCTATGTTTGTTGCCTCAGCATGGAGTTTCAAGCGATAAGGTTTCACGATAAATCTTGAGTACATTGTTAGTACAAATATAGAAAATGAAGCATCTAGTCTTGAAGTTTTCTCAGTTAGGGATATAATTTTCTACAGGAGATCCATGGTACTTTGCACTGGAAAACTGTAGGTACTCATAAATGGACACAACGATTTGAGAAATTGTCAATTCCGAAAAGTTCTAGACGACGGTGTATTGCCTTTTTTACATGAAGAATATGAATAAAGACATCTTTTTTTCAAAATAGCATAACTATACTAGTAATCTGAAATTTCTTGGTGTAGATAAAAAAATCAGTTTCCAAGCTTTCGCACATCAACCAGATGGCATTTTCAAGGAAGGTAGACAGCAAACTGGATAATGAACTCTTCAATAATTTGAACGCGGTGACTTGACTTGACATTAAACAAAGAGATACAAATTCAATTATTTAATGCAGCCCTGGTGGTGCAGTGGTCTAAGCGATGGCTTCTGACCATTCATCCGAGATGGGTCCGGGTTCGAATCCCATGGGGCATGGATGTTGTGTTTGTCTTTCGGCACTGGCTGTCTCGTTTCGCTGGAGTCAGTGGCTCAAAATTAGGGACGGGCGACTGCTGATATCTCATTGAGTTGCTCACAGTGGTCGTTAAACCTCCCCCCCTCCCCCCAAAAATAGTTATTCAATTAAAGGCACGAGGTATTATGTTCGTTTTGCATGCGAAACCCTCGGAGGAAAAACAAAAGGCATTCACTATTTGAAGAACTGTTTCCAAATTCGTGGTAACTCTAGTGAGACGCTGTCATTGCAGGCCTCATTGTTTGTAATGATCTCCAAAGTTTCCCGAATGGCAGTGGATTTAGGAGTACAGTGGGAAGCTAATTTCATTATGTTATGCCACATAGGATCAGCGGACTTGAACTGGACTTCTGTGGATAAGGCCGTGGTTAAACGGCCGTTCTTTATGTCCCTCTTATGCTCGTTGACTCTAATTCGAAAAGATCGTTTGGTAATTCAGTATTTCGCCTAAGCGTAGCATATAAAGATGTCTGAGAGGTTACGCCAAGGTTCATCTTCTTGAGCGCGTTCTTGAGTTTATAGGAAACATTTGGTACGTAAGGAATATAACCCAGTTAGCGTAGCCGCGGCATAGAAAGATTGGCGTGACTCTTTCTGTTTCTTTTCGATATATCTATGTACCATGTTCGGATCATATCCTGCCTCAGTGGCCAATTCGATAGCGCTTTTTAATTCGCTTAGTCTAGAAGGAACATCGGAGGAGATGGTGAAGGCTCTTCTGATTCCAGAACGGAAGAAAGCTGTCTTGTAATTAGCGGAGCGGAATGAGCTGGGGAGCATTAGGTTGGGAACGAAAGTGGGTTTATAATAGACTTGTGTGCGGAGGCGATTTACTTAGTAAAACATCCAGATAAGTCAATGCATTATTGTGCTCTAGCTCCATAGTGAAAATGATCGTAGGGTGTATATCATTGATTTTATCCAGTAAAAGCTGGGTAGTCTCTTTTCCATGAGGCCATATGAAAAATACGTCGTCAGCATACCGGAGCCAAGTCTTGGGATAATGCTGGTGAATATGTGTTGCTCGATTGGGTGAAGCATTGCTTCCGCGAGAATTGCTGAAAGTAAAAATCCCATCGGAGCCCCATTTGTTTGTTTACATTTGCATCACTTCGTTTAATGTCAAATCACCGCGTTCAAATTATTGAAGAGTTCTATTATGCATTTTGCTGTCTACCTTCCTTGAAAAAGTCACCTGGAAAGCTTGGAAACTGATTTTCCAATCTACACCAAGAAATTTCGGATTACTAGTATAGTTATACTATTTTGAGTATAGTTGGTGTATGGTTCCTGTTTATTTATGGCATCATTTTTTATTATCTTGGAAGTGCATTCAATTTACTTTTTATGCTTACGGTAGCTCTTTGTGTCACTTGTTTGTCACAAAAGGGCTTTTACTCATATACAGCGTGTCTCAAAAGTCCATTCTTGACAAATATAAAAAAATTATTTGAAAAATCCTATTCGGGATATGAACATAAATTTTGCAGATTTTGTTAATTTACTTAACAAAGTTGTTTTTCTGTTTCCCAAATAGCCTTTACTTTCAGTTTCCGAAAGTGAACGTGTGGTGTGGGTTAATGGCCGATCATGTCATCCAAACTCTCTCTTTTGCAGAATTCACAGTCACAAAAGAAATTTATTTGAACATGATTCAAATTTTCGCTCTCCCTCAAATTTACCATTTACATCTCAAAATTATTTGGCAACAAGACGGTGCATCGCCACATTGGAGAAAGGTTGTGCGAAATTTTTCAAATAAGGAATTTCCAACTAGGTGGACTAGACGAGATGGACCCATTCCATGGCTTCGCCTTTGCCCAGATATCACGCCTCTTTACTTCCTCTTGTGGAGATATGTGAAAGACAGAGTTTATTTATTTAAAGTGCAAAGTGTTGACAAGCTGAAAACTTGCATAAATTCTACAATTGCATCTGTTACAGAATATAAACTTACTACATGAGCAAAAATTGAATAACGGCTTGATATACTCCGCGCAACAAAAGGTGCACATATTGAAGTTCATTAACTACACGAAAAAAAACCAAAAACTTTTTGAAGTTTACAAGATCTGAAATTTTATTATTTCTATTACAAATAGTCTTTTTTTAATAAATTTTAAAAATGTGTCAAGGACTTTTGGGACGCTCTGTATTTTATAACGTCAGAAGAAACAGTAGATTGTTGCTTTATATTGAACGCTTAGCTGCTTTCTTTGATACCTTGTTTCAGACTAAACGCAGATTTTTATAGTTGAAAGCAAATAGCAGCCCTTAAAGGCTGTTGCAGTAAAACAAAGTCTCCATCAACCAACCCATTGATTTAGTGACTGACACTCTATTATTTTCATTATGGATGCTTTAGCGATTGTAAATCAATCATTTTCGTTGTAACTGAAAGTGACTGACTTCCAATCTATAAAATAAGAGCTAATCACTGAAAGCATGAATCATTGCGAATAATGAAAATAATTTTGTTACAAAACCAGATGAAGGGATCATTATAAACGACAGAAACAAACAAACAAAAAAAATAAGTTGCAAGAAATGACTCTAAAAAGCGGAAGACCCATCGCAAAATGATTTACGATCACAGAGCCGATGTGCGTAGAACACTGTATGACAGGAAGAACCAAGTCCTCGTCACTAAAGTATTACACTGAGAGCAATCTAATAAATGTTAAAATAATTGACTTCTATCCGATTACTAGATTTATGTATAGAGCATAATAAAACCAACATTTAAAAAGAACTATGATTCTAACATGTCTCTGACGAATTTATTTTCCGAACTATTTATTGTCTCACTTGAGCATGCTTCTGAAAATGAAATCAAATACACTCATCGTCAAAAACATAATTGCCCCCAGAAGGAAGCAACCTACAGGAATGAAACTTGGTGGGTAGGTTTCACATCGTCACACATGCAAATGATTCAAGTGTCACGCTCGGCCGCGCATGTGGCGCAAGCAAGGAGGGGTCATAGCGCTATGTCTGACCGGCTGTATAAGGTCGTCCTGTTGCGCGTGCTTGCCATTCTGACTACTGCTGTTGTGTTGGTTGCATACTTTGCAAGTGAAGTATGCCTCAGAGAAAAAGTTAGGAAGCAAATCGAGCAGCTGGAGGAGTTCGAGAGGGGCCGCATCGTCGGGCTCCGGAAAACGGGATGGTCTTATCGCCGTATTGCGCGCCATACCAGTCGTGAAGATATCACCATAGGGTTGGCAACAGTGGATAGAATAAGGCATGCAGCAGCGACAGGAAGGGTCTGGGAGACCTAGACGAACCACGGAGAGAGAGGACTGACGGGTTGTCCGACATGCGCGGAGTGACCAACAGCCACGACTGCAGATATTCGGCGAGCAGTGGTGCCCTCCGTGCATCGTCTGATTAGTGCCAGCACCATTGGCAGACAGCTGCACGATGTAGAACTACACGCACACAGACTGTTATGAAGACTGCCCTTAACACCACTGCATCGTCGCCAAAGACTGCAATAGTGTCGTGCCAGATTCTCATGGAGCCACTCAGAATGACAGCGAGTAATCTTCAGTGACGAGTCCCGCTTTTGTCTTGGAGACGATGACCAACGAATCTCTGTGTGGAGGCACCGTGGTCAGCGCCAAGACGAACGGTTTGTTATCGAGCGTCACACATACAGAAGGCCTGGTGTCATGGTGTGGGGTGTAATTGCCTACGATGCCAGATCACCCTTGGTGTTCATTACAGGTACTTTGACATCCCAACGTTGCGTTAATGAGGTAATGCAACCAGTGGCTCTACCTTTTCTGAACGCTCACTCCGGTGCGATTTTCCAACAGGACAACGCTCGTGCGCATACTGCTGCTGTCTCGAGAGCTTGCCTTCAAGGCATTGACACTGCCATGGCCAGCCGCATCGCCAGACGTATCGCCGATTGAAAATGTGTGGGATGCTATTGGACGCGCTATCCATACTCCACCCCTACCGCACAATATGCAGGAACTGCGTGAGAAGATTCAAGCTGCATGGGATGGCTTATCGCAGGACACCATTAGGAAACTGTACAACCCCATGTCGAGACGTCTGGCATGCTGTGTGAGCAAACATGGCGGCTCGACGCCATACTGAGAGACACTACTTATTGGCGTGTAGCTCAATAAATATTGCCCATATCAGTCTCAATGTTTAATCATTTATTGTTCCTGGTGACCTTTACCTTCTTCCCGAATAGCATTGCAATCCGAAACGTCATTTTGGGTGGAACTGGTTTTTTTTTTTTTTTTTGACAATGAATGTATTTACGCATTTTTGACCTTCAGAGCTCCAAGAATAATATTCACTTAAGTTATTTTGTCAGAAAGCAAGGAGTGCCAAAATTATGTGCAGGAATAATGATTTTTTTCGTGGGTTTCTGTATAGGTGAAATTAACTAAAGAAAATGTCGTCCCGTAGTTGTGAGTCTTGAAATCATTAGTTATAATGTACGTATTTGCTTGTCAGAAGCAACACATGATTTTCATTCTAGATAAACCGAAACTTTGAACCCGCCCTAAATTTCCCTGTTCACCATTTGCACGGTACTTCTGATGTAAGTGAAGCTCCCAGAGGAGTTTTAAGATTTATTTTTTATCAAGCGACTGTTGGTTTTTCACTTGAAATTTTTTCAAAGTCCATTTGAAGCTGCATTATGTTTTGCATAAGACCAGTTACTGTGAGAAACTTATGAAATAGAGTGCTGAAATCAATAGTTTTCTTAGAACTTACTATGGGCGCCACGAAATTGCAGTTTTCATCAGTGGCTACACCAGCTGCCCAGAACTGGGTAGGCTATTAGGGAGCTAAGCATGATGGGCACGGAGGGGGGGGGGGGCACAAATTTTGACAAAAAATTCCGTCCCACGTACATTTTACCCGACGCTGATAATGTTATACCTGGTAAAAAAAAAAAAAAGCTTTTCAAGTGAATGCTATACGTAGTATTTATTCAATGTATGTAGTATGGCAACCATGCATACGAATCTTTATAGCACGTTACTATTTCTTCGCAATTTTCGCTTTCTTAGGTCATGGTTTTTTTCTGCTTTATGAATTTTAGTTGCATTTTTGTGTGTTTTTCTTAGGTTGTATTTTGCATTTTTAGTTTTTTTTCTTAGGGTTGTATTTTTGCGTATTTTTCTTAGGTCGTTTTTTTCTGCTTTATGAATTTTAGTTGTATTTTTGTGTTTTTTGTTTTCTGTTTATGAATTTTAATTCGTAACCTGACAAGGAAGATCTATTTCTCTCTCTCTTTCTCTCACTCTCTCTCTCTCTCTCTCTCTTTCTCTCACTCTCTCTCTCTCTCTCTCTCTCTCTCTCTCTCTCTCTCTCTCTCTCTCTCTCTCTCTCTCTCTCTCTCTCTCTCTTTCTCTCATCTTTTAAAACTATAATTACAAAAATGGTGTGTCTTTACTACTCTCTTAGAAATTCGTTCAGAGGACTCCCTCCATTTCCCAGAAGTACAAACACTAAATTTTAACAAAAAATTCTTTTTATAAAACAAAATTTCAGTGAATTCGAGAAATTCGCGTACGTTTTTCCAAGTTCCCTAAAATCTTAGATGGTTACACCCGCCATATATTCCAACTGCTTAAATATATATATATTTGGGGAGGGGGCACACTAAAAGTTGGGCTCACAGAAAAGTTCGGTGGGCTGAAGCTCACCCGTAGCATCCCGCCTGGTTATCATGTAATTCTAGTGGTAGTAGTTGTTTGCGACTTTGGTCGTGCAAAACCCCAGCAGTAGAAGTGAAAGTCCTTGAGACAAATTGCAGTTTTCTCCAAAGTTTAAAACAAGACCAGCGCTTAAGTAAATTTCGTCGTAGTGTGAACTGTACTTCCCATCTCCGCCGCCAGTCATTCCGACTCTGCCCACAGGCGTTTCTTCGAGGAATAAATACACGCGAAAAGGCATTGATTATCCGCACACGTTCGTGAGCAATCATATTTATCGATTTATGTGTTTGCGTGTATTTTTTTTAAGATCAATAATTTTGTTTCTAATGTTTCGTGCCGATGCGTTTTTGTTGTGGAAAGCTTCGTGTATAAGGCTCAGTCCGGTGCAGAATGTTTATCGTAGCTTTCACACATGCCACATTATGTTCGTTTAATTTTTAAGGTCATCAGGTTTATCCATTCTTTGCTCGACATACGACATAATCACGTTTGTAAAAAATGACAGGCTTATATTGCTTAGCATGCATACTAATCACTTTTCCGCAGGTCTGGCAATGTGTTTTATACAGGAAAAGTCTACAAAAATGAGAATGATTATCTATGCATTGTATAGATGTAGCCACGAAAAATGGTCTCTGCATCTTATAAACTGTAACCACAAGAATGATGATTTGTGCATTGGATGCTGTAACAACTATACGTGTATACACTGAGTAGCTAGTTCGCTGGGACTACTTTCCTAAAACTTCATTTGACTGGAACAGCAGCAATTTGCCCGGCATTGATTCATCTCAATTTTGGTAATTTTCTGGTGACATATTGATCCACTGATGTCGAATAGCATCTCTCAGTTTATGCAAATGTCATTTCGGAACGTATACTCTAATTAACCTTCCTTTTTAGTTCCTGTGTAAATTTGGATTTATTCTCGTTAAACGTTTTTCACTTTGAACGCCACATTTTTCTCTCTCGACGAATTTGTGTTTGGCAACTCTGACAACATATCAAAGAGTAATGACGTATGCTAAAGCTGATGATAAAAATTGTTGTTTTGAAATGTATCAGGGGGAATAGATTTTTGGATATTCACGGATTCACGCTGACTTGAATAGTCACCCATGCTCTCACTCAAAGTTTGAGCTTCCTAGTTTTAAAGCCTGAACTATTTATTGGACGTCGGCGATATTTTACGATTATGCTGTTTTGAGTACGACATTGTGAAGTCAAATTTTCATCCTTGGGAATACATTCATTGCGAAGAAAATATGTAAAGAAGTTTTACCTTTGGAAACATAAGGCAGAGATTTTAGGTGGAACCACCTTAAGAAGTCTCAAGAATGTGTGCCTTCGCAGCAGAATCTTGGTGTTTTAGAGACGAAAGTGTTTCATTTAAATTACACACTAATGTATGCATCTCTGCATATAAAGGCAAAGTAGTTCGCACGTTTGGTTAGAACATCAACAGTAGATAACAGCACGAGGGAAGAGCTGTCCTGTTTGCCAGGAGAAATTTGTTGCTCAGAATTTTGCAGAAGTGACTATGATTTTGGAAGGAGACTTTCATCAAACTTTTGGAAGGAGGCTTTCATCAAGCTTTTGGAATAGTACCATGCTTTGTCAAAGCTGCTAAGTTACCGGAATGTTTAGAGGCATTTCCATCATATTCAGCGGTGCAAGTCCACAACAAAAACGCGAATCTATTTCTTCACTGCAATGCACTGTCAAAAATAAGTGGCATAAATTCACAGAAAAATCGTGAAAATAACGTGCAGCAAAGTTTCCGGTAGGTGTCCGTCTTTTAACGAAATTTCCGTTTTCAAAAATGCCCCCCCCCCCCATCCCGATTTTTTTAACCGGTATTTTCACAGATTTTCCGTAAATTCCGTTTATTTCAGAAAAGTCCGTTTCAAGGTTTTCGGTATTTACATAGAGATTTCGCAAACGCCGAATTTTTCAGCCCTTACACCCGATAATCTTTTCGCAGCGGTGAGGTTCCAACCGACGTCGTTTGTGTTGGTTTAACAGAAAATGCGCGCCTTGACCACTGAGCCAGAAAAACTCGGAAATTTCAATTACGTTCATGGCAAAATTAATTGCGCGATGATGATTTTTTGCCTTTAATAAGCATTTTATTTTCTGTTGGACCACACTTTTTTTTTTTGAGTTGTAAACATTTTATTTTTTTCTGTATTACTTATCACAAATGAAGTATTTTTTCATCGCGATTTTTCGAAGCAATAGAATGCTTCGGAACTTAAGACCTTTTAAAACTGATAATGACTTTCAATTATTTTTAAGAAAAGGTGAAATGTACTGTTTTATAGTATTATTTCACAAAACAACTAAACACACTTATCGTGAAAAAAATAATAAAATAATAATAATTGCACCCAGAAGGACGTGACGGATTGCAATGCTACTCGGCAGGAAGGTAAAGGTTACCAGGAACAATAAATGATGCAATATTTATTGAGCTACACGCCAGAAAGTAGTGTGTCACAGTACGGCGTCGGGCCGCCATGTTTGCTCACACAGCATGCCAGACGTCTCGACATGGAATTGTACAGGTTCCTAATGGCGTCCTGCGATAAGCCATCACATGCAGCTTGAATCTCCTCACGCAGATCCTGCAGATTGTGGGGTAGGGGTGGAGTGCGGATACGGCGTCCAATAGCATCCCACACATTTTCAATCGACGACAGGTCTGACGATGTGGATGGCTACGGCAGAGTGTCAATGCCTTGAAGGCAATCTCTCGTGACAGCAGCAGTATGCGGACGAGCGTTGTCCTGTTGGAAAATCGCATCGGAGTGAGCGTTCAGAAAAGGTAGGGCCACTGGTGGCAGGGCCTGATTAACGTAACGTTGGGCTGTCAAAGTGCCTGTAATGAACACCAAATGTGATCTGGCATCGTAAGCAATTACACCCCACATAAACATCATGACACCAGGCCTTCTGGACGCGTGACGTTCGACAACAAACGGTTCATCTTGTAGCTGACCACGATGCCTCCACACACGGATTCGTTGGTCAGCTCCTCCAAGACAAAAGGGGGACTCGTCACTGAAGATCACCCGCTGCCATTCTGAGTGGCTCCATGACAGTCTGGCACGACACCATTGCAGTCTTTGGTGACGATGCAATGGTGTTAAGGGTAGTCGTCGTAACGGTATGTGTGCGTGTAGTCCTACGTCGTGCGGCCGTCTGTCAAAGGTGCTGGCGCTAATCGGACGATGCATGGAGGGAACCACTGCCCACTGAATATTCGTAATCGTGGCTGTTGGGTCACCCTGCGCATGTCGGACAACCCGTCGGTTCTTTCTCTCCGTGGTTCCTCTGGGTCTTCCAGACCCTTCCTGTCGCTGCTGCGTGCCTTGTTCTATCCACTTCCGCCAACAGCGTGCTATAGTGATATCCGCACGACCGGTATGGCGCGCAATGCGGCGATAAGACCATCCCGTTTCCCGGAGCCCGACGATGCGACTCCTCTCGAACTCCTCCAGCTGCTCGATATTTGCTTCCGAACTTTTTCTTCAAGGTATACTTCACTTACAAAGGATACAACCAACACAACAGCGCGAGTCAGAATGTCAAGGTCGAAACGGGACGACCTTATATAGCCGGCCAAGCCCAACTCTACGACCCTTCCTTGCTTGCGTCACATGCGCGGCCGAGCGTGATACTTGAACCATTTGCATGTCTCACGATGTCAAACCTACCCACCAAGTTTAATTCCTGTAGGTTCCTTCCTTCTGGGTGCAATTATGTTTTTGACGATGAGTGTATAAAATTTTCTCTTGATATCTATAACAGCTTTCGTTTATAGGGGTCGAAAGACTGATACATAGACATGGTACAACCATGTGTACAATAATGTAAGTACCCGGTTTCTTACAGTAACACAATATATGATAGCTGGTGCACAAAATAGGAGAGAGCAGTAGAAATATCCTGTACCCCAATAACCATAAATCCATGCGATGTGCTATCCACAATATCCGATCTCGCCACAGAACTTCAAAATCAGATTATTCCACAGACTACTGAAATTTAACAGTTAATCAGACCTCAAGTACACCAATCGTTCCTATTACCAAAAATTTCTCGTCGTATACACGGCCGTATCAGAATAATATGACCACCCCTGTATCACAGTGTACCCGCCCAGGCGTATCACAGAGTGCACGTGACAAGGTCGACCACACGGAGATATAAGTGGCCGGCCAGGACAGTTGAGTCATAGGGCGTTAAGTGAGTACAATGGTCAGAGGGAATGATTTGACGGACTTTCAAAAGGGAATAATCATCAGCTACTGCGTGAAGGGTGAACGCATCTCAGAAACAGTAGACTTCGTGGGTTATTCGCGAGGTGCTGTAGTAAAAGTGTACCACGAATGGACCGCTGGCGGTCCGAGTACCTCCCGACGTCTTAACTGTGAAGCTCCGAAGGCCATCGATCCCAGAGGAGAACGTCGCTTCCGTCGACTGGTAAAGCGTAATCGACGCGCAACAGTGCAGCAATTGATCACGCTAATAAACGCTGGGGCACACAGGTACGTGTCCCCGGTAACAGTAGAGCGAACCTTGTTACGCTTGGGTCTCAGGAGTCGGCGCTGCGTCAGGGCGCCCATGTTGACCCAGGTACATCGGCAACGACACTTTCAGTTGGCATGGAACTATCGTCATTGGAAAGTGTAAGAGTGGAAATAGGTTGCCTTCTACGACGAGTCGAGGTTTCTACTCCACAGAAGTGACGGGTGGTGGCGGATATGACGTCAGACGACACAAGAGAACCAACACGCGGACACGCTTGTCGGTAAACTACAGGCTGGCTGTGGCAATATGCATGTCTGGGGGATGTTTTCTTGGAATGACCTGGGACCGTTGGTACCACTGGATGGGTCCCTGAACGCGAATGGTTACCTGTCCATCATAGCACATGCATCCATTCATGTTGGACGTTTAACGGGGTGGCGATGGTGTCTACCAACAGACAATGCGCCATGCCACGTCGCTAAGAGGGTACATGACTGGTTCCAGGAACACGACAGCGATATCTCCGTTCTCCCTTAGCCGGCGAAACCACCCGACCTCAATCCCATAGAACACTTGTGAGACTATTTGGATCGATAGGTTCGACTTACCAACCCACAACCATGTCATCTCCGGGACCTCTGTGCTCTGCTGCAGTCCAAATGGACACATATGCCTTGGGCAACCTTCCAGGGCCTCACTGCGTCCATGCAGCGCTGTCATCCGGGCCATGGGTGGTTGTTCCCATTATTAGGTAGGTGGTCATATTATTCTGATACGACTGTGTATATAAAGAAAAGGTGAGAACGGGGTTTTTCCATTAATGTACGAAAGGAGCTGCGAAAAGGTTTCTGAAAATTCAGAATTTTCCGTTAACACATCTTAAAAACGACAATTCACCGTCAATATAAGAAAAGAATTGCGAAAAGATTTTTGAAAATTCAGAATTTTCTTGGCGTGAAAAAAAAATCCGTGACATTCAGGTTTCTTTCCATCATTTCACGGAAATGTATCAGAAATATGCTCCGTCAATTCACGAAAGGAATCACGAAAAGCGGCTCGTGAATTTCAGAACTTTTTTTCAGTGTACCGAGAGAAGCATTTTGAGGAAGCAACATATCGGTAACATTTATCTCACGTGTTTTGTAGTCGTAAGTGTATGATGTCAATAACCAAGGGTTTTTTTTTTAGTCAGAAGGCTTTTTCAGAAGAAAGTACTAACACCCGCGAACTGTTTTGTAAATAACGTCATTTGTGTGAATTCTATTGATTTAGCGGAAATCGTACATCCAACCTCCCTGAAGAAAATTTTGTGGTTGGTCAAGTAAATGACAAAACAGGCCTACGTAAGTTTTGTTGTGCATGTACTCGTATGTATGCATGCATCCCTCGGATTAAATGATTTCGTGCACGTTTTTTGAAAACTGTATTGTTAGTTTATGACTTGATATTACCTACCTGAAAGTACGTTGGAAATATTGGCAAGTGAAATGAACATGAAACGTTCAAAATTTTGGTCCCGGACAAAGGATGAATAATCAGCTACTTGATAAAACACAGCGGCTGATTATTCCTGTACTCAACATTAACGCATTGTGGAACGTTCGATAGCACCAATTTCAAACTGTTACTTACACTGGCGTGCAAAACGTAAGGATCGTTTATTTTCCCGTCGTGGCTTCGCAATGAAGCAGCCTGGATAGATGAATCTCATACCACAGATACCTCACTATGAACTAAACGGGGGAATGAACAAAAATATGTGCAAAAATGAATACAAAAGTGTACACTGGGACTTTACTAAGAAATGACCGTAAAGCAGTACTCATAATGGTACAGAGCCATCTTTTCCATAGATGGATTACAGCAAAGAGGTGGTCGTCAGTAAGGAATATGATGTCCCCTAACAGCAATGGCTGCGTCGCAGCGTCTGGCCATACTTAACACGAATCTGTCGATGAGCTCTTGGGGAAACTTTGCCCATTCCTCTCGTAGTGCGCGTTTCAATTGATGGACATTTCCTAGCGGATGTGGGCGTGCCGCAAGAGACCTCCCTAGAGCGTTCCACACATGTTCTATGGGATTTAGATCCGGGGAGTACGCAGGCCAATCCGTACGAGTGGTATCCTCACTTTCCAACAGCTCATCTACTGCACGTGCACGATGGGGTTCTCGCGTTATCGTCCATAAACACGAACTTGGAACCAATGGCACCTCGGAATAGGCGTACGTGGGGAAGGAGTACCTAATCGCAGTAGCGGTTTGCGGTTACGGAACCTCTTTCGAAAATGTGGAGCTCAGTACGACCATTCAGCGTAATGCCTCCCCAGACGAGCACACCAACAGCGCCATACCGATCTCTTTCGGTAATGTTAGCCGGTGGACAACGTGTTCCCGCCTCTCTCCAGATTAGCTGACGTACAGAATCGCTCGTGGTACTGAAACGACTCTCATCCGTGAAGAGTACCGTACCCCATTGCTCTATGGTTCAATCCTTGTGGTCCTTACACCATTGTAATCGATATCTCCGATGATGAAGCTTTATGTAGACGTCTGGCAACGGTGAACAGCGATACAACGCGTCCTGTCGTCATTTGCAGTTGCTTCGCGATATTGCCTGCTGTCTGGCGTCGATCACATTTGGACTATAGGACCATATATCGGTCACTCTTGCGATTGTTTTCCGTGACAGACCACTAACGACCTTTCTAACAGCTGTTCTTATCGTTTGGAGGTCTTCCACGCACGGGAAACAATGCTATGGGTCACGTAGAACTCGTCGGCGGCACTCGTTATAGTTCGCCCCTTCTCCAGCTTTCTGATTATTCTACCACGTGTAAAGTCATCTAAATGTCTCCGCGTGGACATTTTCTCGTCTGCGACACACACTAACAAACCACTCTAACCTCTTTACAACGCCGCACACTTTCGCTTTGCGTTTCCTGCCTCGCTGCGAGATGCTCCTTATATCCATTTCAGCGCTGTCATGTGACCTGCGACATCACAATTGGGAAATTTGCATACGCATCGTCTTTCTGTTGATCCCCTTGCGTTATGCAAATCGCCTCAAGCTTTTGTGTTTCACAGTGCGGCTATAATCTGCGGCACTAGTGTCCGTCCTCAAGTTTTGCATGCCAGTGTAGATTTTTTTGATTAGAGGTTTAACAACCACCGGGAGCAACTCAATGGGCTATAAGCAGTCGCCCGTCCCTAATTTAGGGTCACTGGTTCGAGGGAAGGGAGAGAGCCAGTGCCGTAAGACAAACACAACATCCATGCCTCACCGGGATTCGAACCCGGACCCCGTTCGGACGAATGATCATAGGCCATCGCTTAGACCACTGCGCGCCAGTGTAGATTAACGGCAACGCTGTATCCATATTGACAGTTGCTAATAACTGTGGAAACTAAACTGCGCGTAAAAGCTATTGATCTGGTGCTTTTGAACAGTGAAATGATGAAAAGAATACAATCAAGGCAAAATTTCTTAGTCTAATTAAAATCCTTAAATCTCAGCGTTTCCGTATTTTATTGATTTTGATTCTTGCTTTGCATATTTTCTCTCACTTTTGATAACTCCCGTAAGCGTCCATTGGCATACTGGCTAGCCAAGGGGTCAGAGGCGTAGATTTCTGGCTTGTCGCCTGAGACGATCCCGGGTTTGAGCCCCAGATGAAGCATGGATGGTGTGCTTTTCGTATAGATCTGACTATCTCCCTTATATGGAGATAGGGACAAGATACAACTTTTAGCCGTTAGAATTGTGCATGGTGGTCATTAAACCCGAAAAACAAATGAAGAAAAAAACAAACAGAAGAAGAACCGCTCATTCTGGTTTGTAGTTAATCAATTCCAGGGTAAAAGAGAATAAGAACTGATGAACGCATTGTTTCGCTGGGACTACAATCCAGTTAAATTAGAGCATTCCAGCCTTTGGGCCAACAGAAAATATATGTTCAGCTTTCAAAATCCTAATTTTTATCAAACAAAAGAATTGACTGTTCCGTAATCTTCACTCACTGCAGTTGTTTTCTGCAGAGTTTCTAGAATAAAAGTAACACTACTACAAAACTAATTTTCTAATTCGTGCATGTTCGGTTTTAAATTATTCTTAACTCTCTTCAGGTTCGTTTTTAATTATTCTTAACTCTCATTCTCGCTTTGCGTTCATCTTGGAGACAAGTACGCCATCTGCAACAGTGGGATTTGATTTTTGTGCTTCTGAATCGTTGCGATTCAGCATGATTCAACCCGGTATGGGTGTTAGCGTTTTATTATCAGAATGTGCGGATTTGTTTTTCTTTATATGGAGGGGGATAACGAACAGAGTTCACGCGTTGAATTTCAATGCAAAAATATCCCCATCGCTTGCTACAGCAACGCCCAAGAAAAGAAATATTCATCTGAGCGTTCAGGATAAACTTCAATGTCTCACTTCTATCCATTAAGAACTTTTGTGAAGTTCTCTGACTGTGAAATCAAGGTCTCCTGATCACCAGCTCTGTGGGCACAAAATAATGTTCACGACGCAGCAACTGAAACACGTTGGGATAAAGAATTTAAGATAAATGAAAGTAGGACAATCTGATAACACTTAATACATGCGATGACTGAGTATTCGAGAAAAATGAGCAGGCATTTAAGAAAGGGGGAGAGACTCAAAATTCAAGGCCTAAGTTTTCCTGAATTTTCCCTAATTCAATTTGGTGTACCCACATTTCTTCCACTGCTCGATTTGTTTAAGAAAATGCGATAGTTTCTGTATAGTGCCCAAATCCAGAAAGTACTTTGTCTTCGCTGATTCTGCCACAGATTCTCTTCCGTTTCGTTTCAAGGAGATGCGCTGTATTGTTGCTGCGGTTATAACCGTTAGTACTGATACTTATAGCTGTTTGCCCTTATTCCTGTCTCCAGTGTTCCGTCGCAGTACGAGAAACGTTTCAACGCAGCACCCTTTTCATGTGCGGTTGAACAAGCACTTATCAATAGATATACTAGCCGATTCGTCTCTGCTGCATCAAGACTTACGAATTCCTTAACCAGTTACTTTTTCCCTAAATTACTACAACCTAAAACAACTGCGTTCGATAAGTTACATAAAAATAGTCATAAAATATCATACTACACTGAAGTAGCAAATTATTAGGAAAACCTATTCAATAGCGTGTTGTGTCGCCCTTCGTCTTCCAAAACAGCCTCGATTCGATGTCGCATGGATTCAACGGGGTGTGATATCGTTCTGCAGATGTGTCCAGCCAAGCGGAAAGTGATAACGTCCTTCAATTGCCGAATATTCGCTCAAGGAAGACCTCTGTTGCGAATGACAGTCTCAATCTCATCCCCAAGATGATCAATTGGATTATATTCTGGAAGCTGTGGGGCCATTTTGGAAATTTGAAGTCACGGTCGTGCTTCTGAAACTACCGTTCCAATGACGTAGTTTTGAGAAAAACGTGCCTATAGGTGAGCGAGTTAGGTTAAAACAACCCGAAATAAGGCTCCCCAAATTTTGAAAGCAATTTAAAACTAGCTTTTTTTAACGAAAGAATGTTACGAAGATTGAGGGATTTTACCCTGATGATGATGTCTTTCACTGTTTTCATTTTCCTTATTCACGAGTTCCTCTTTTTATCTTCCTTTGTTGCACCAAGCATGCATTTCTCTATGCTTTTTTCAGTTGTCTGCAGTCTTGTTATGTTTTTTTCAGTTAAGGTCCACGTCTCTGCTCCGTACGTAAGCACTGAATGGATGCATTGGTTAAACACTTTTCTTTTAAGACATAGTGGCACATTGCTCTTAAAAATTGTACTGTTTCTTCCAAAAACGCCAATTAATTTCTTCATTAATCTGGAGCTTATGACGTAGAAGTCTTGTCTTACTTCTACGTTAATTTAACACATCAACATACTAAGAAATAGTTCCTAAATGAAAGAAACCTTAACGGCCAGACGAAACATGTAAACAACAGAAGTCACACTTACGGAAAAGATTCTTTATTCAGGATGTAGCAACACATCGTAGCATAGCATATTGCACTAAACTCTCCACACACCACACAACTCTTAACACAACGCTCTTTTCACAACGCTCCTTTCAATAATCAGTTTACAACCCAACGCTCTCCAAGCAACAATTTAGTCGTCGCTTTTATCTCTTGTTCTTATCAATATCAGGCATACGTCACGTGCATTCAACCTCAATTGTGTTGCCAAACGTATTCGTTTGAGAGAAAAGATATAACGTTAAGAGTGAAGAATAACAGAATAAACTGAAGATTTACATTGGGAAAGAAACTAAAAAGGAAAGTTAATTTAGAATATACGTCACAAGCTTGCTTGATACCTGCTGCCCGAGGTAAATATAGGAATTGATTTTCTCCAGATTTTCCCCATCAATTGACAAATCTTCATTAATTGTAAAAACATTGTACTTCAGTTTTGTCTTCTGAAAGTTCATTTTTAATCCCATTTCTTTACCTTTCTCAGAAAGTTCCTGGATCATACTCTGCAGCTCTGAAGTATTATTTCAAAGACCTCTAAAATGTTCTTTGAAATATTTTTTTCAGAAATAAAATGGAACTAAAACCAGGTCGAAATCGGGTCAAGAACAACTTGACCCGACCCGTTTGACCCGCAAGAAATTGTCAACCCGGTGACCCGCTGACC
Organism: Macrothele yani; assembly: GCA_039090855.1. NCBI lineage: Eukaryota > Metazoa > Arthropoda > Arachnida > Araneae > Macrothelidae > Macrothele > Macrothele yani. Next base: position 4,857,819 of record CM076990.1, read on the forward strand.
CGTTTCCATCTCCTCACCCAACCATAGTCACTATTGGAAACATATGTCTTTTGATTACAGTGGAACCACGCCCGAACACCCAAGCATGTTCAAATATCGTTGCTGATCAAGGGCACCAAACCAATGTCACTACAACTATCGCAGAGACATAACCATAATTACATAAAAAATTTTTCTTTGAGTAATGTTACACTTGTTAACAGATGGCGCGACCTATACATTGATGACGCCAGTAGACAAACCTTAATTATGGTTATGTTTCAGCTAGTATTAAGTATCCCATGCTATAACTTAAAGTTAGTTTTATCGTTGTGCAAATTTTCATTCTTGGGAATGCATTAATTACGAAGAAATTATGTAAAGAAGTTTTACCATTGGAAACATAAGGCAGAGATTTTAGGTGGAACCACCTTAATGCGTATTTAGTTTGAGGCCTTAAGTTTATATTTGTTATGGAGGAACGAAGTCCTACATAGAGCTTTTGTTTGGTTCTCCTTCACTGCTAAGTCAATTTTCTCTAATGTAAACTGATATGATAATAGGTTATTGATGCGATATAATTAGCCTGCTGTAAGGTCGTCATACCCTTATAGATCCCTTGTTTGCTGAATTAAGCAAAAAAGTCCTCGTATTTTTAAAGTAATTTCAATTTTGTTGTTTTGCGTTTAATTGTTAAGATATGGACACATAAGCCAAAGCGTACCAGCAATTTTTAGCATCACCTTAATTTTTACTGCCCCGGGTGTCAAAGAAAAGGCGGAAGTGGAGGTTGTAGTTCCCCGTTGAATGCACTGCATAACCTACTGTACACTGCTCTGTTTTATTGTTCTTTTATTAAGGAAGTTAATTACTTGGGCGCAGAATAAAATGTTTAGGCTTTTTATATGGTCACAAGGGTCTAATACAATCGTTAGAAGGAAACAGCCCCCATAGATGAACCTAATTGCCGCTCACGGCGAGACCAATTCGTCCTGCAGCTTTCATCAATACTCAATGACAAAGCTTACAGCCGTAACAAATGCTTTCAGCCAATTAGGAAAAATGGCTTTCGTTAGGACTTATGATCCGAAAGGCTTTTATTTTTTTTTTCATTGGACGAGACATGAGTCTAATGGGTACTTAATTTTTTTTCTTTGAAGAATTGCAACCGGACTAGTTCTGCAAACGGAAAATATTGATAGGTATCACGCGGAAGAAACACTTCTCCGGAAACTATGTTTTTGAACGCCAGTTTCAAGAGCTTTGACTCCAACCACAAAAAAAAAAAAAAAACCCCCAACCTCCTGGTTAAGGGTAATTTAAAATGCTACGTGATATCTACATGGTGTCCGAATAATGACTGTGCACTAAATGTACGAATTGCAATAATGTAATAATAAAGAAATTTTGAATGGAATTACAGTAGAAATGAGCCGCCATGTGGAAGTGCTCTGTGTCTGGTAAGCTCCATGTCTCCCCACCCCGAGGCGCGCAGCTGTCATTCCAAGCTAAGGTCATTCCCGAGCGCTTGGTCGACGGAGGCAGACGTGTCGATTGATCACTCGTCTCGGCACAAGGCCAATGGTGTTGACGGTTGAACAGAGAGTTTTTTGGTGGAACATGTCTTTCGCCATGACAAGTACACGGACAAAGTGCAAAAACAGTTCGCTAGGAAATTCAGTGATGCAGACGTCCCCCACCGTAATGCGGTACGTCAGCTGATAGCGAAGTTTTGGAAAACTGGCAGTGTTCTGGACGCCCCCCCATCCCCGATCGGCCATCCTCGGCAAACGAGACCGTACAGGATATCCAGGACAGGATACAGAGAAGTTCGTGAGGCGTCTGTCAAAGCAACCTAATGTGCCAAAGAGTACAATGTGCCACGATATTCTGAAAAAGAAGTTGCGTTTCCACCAGTGCAAAGTGTTTGTCGTGAATCAGCTGAAAGAAACAGACCATGAGGCCCGTGTTCGGTACTGCAAGTGGTTCAAAGAGTTCCTGTCTGAAGAAGGTGAGAACACATCACCTGCGGGGAGCACTGAAGAGGAAGGTGTACGCAGGTAATCCGCATACACTTCAAGAGCTACAGACTGCAATAACGACCCACACCCAACAAATCACACCACATACCCTGAGAAAGGTCTTCACCAACATGCAGAAGCGTGCGCAGACACGCATGAACGTCGGTTGGGCCCATTTCCAACACCTCCTGTAGAAACCAGTTCGACATGGTAAGTGTTACTTTCAGTGCACAGTTATTTTTCGGACACCCTGTATGATGTTACCTCGAAAAGAAAATAATGAAACCACTACCAGGTAGTAGTACTTTGTGGTATTTTTCTACTACGCTATATGTAGAACAAAGTCATTAATTAGGAAAATTCTGTATCTGTATTTGAAAGAACTGCAAAATTTTACTTTATCTCCTCTTTGCCAATTCTAATCACAGAGTCTATGGGGTCTGCCGTTCGAACAAGTCTTTGTTGTACGATTTTATGTATTTACATATGCGGTATTCAAGCATATAACTGTTTGATGACCAAATGACATCCATTTTTAACGTTTTCCTCCTATGGGAATTATGTTTAAATTTCCAGCAATGATAAAAAATAGAAAACGAAAATGGGGTATTGCTTTATTGCCTCATTTCAGAACTGATTATTAAACAATTTTTTCTCTTGTAAAATATTTTTCAAAATACGTGTTTTGTTAGGAATTTGTTAGGAAGAACTTACATCATTTACGAACATTTGCGAATACTTGTCCCCTATATCGGTAGAAATTGAAAAACAAATCTTCTGGAGTTAATATCGTTTTCTGGTGTTTGATTAATAAATATCCGAGGAAAAACACAGTTACTTTAATAGTTTTTTTCATTGCTGCCTCTGTAAACATAAAAGTAAGTATTTAAGCAAAGATAGATAATTAAACATCTGATGTTGTCGGCAGTGCATATACGTCATCAGGATGTCATTTAGTGAGACATTATTGCATTTACGTACACCATCATGCGATTGCTCCATGATTAATGCAGTAAGAGAGTTTTGGAGATTCTGCAGATTATGATGTGGAATTGTAAGATTTTTTATTTTTGTGGTCGAAGTCTGAATTTCTGTTTGGTGCTCTCTGTGTTAGGTAATAAAAATAGTTTTAATACTTATGAACTATTAATTTTCGGTAATTCGTTCTTTTCTTATTCTTCTCTACATAACAATTTTTCTCATCTTTTTTATATTTATTTATTTTCTTTAAACCTTTTATTTATTTACAAAATATTTTATTTTTACTTTTTTTCTTTGGTTTGTCTTTCTTTGATTAATAATTGACAGGTTATGGTAAGTTTATCGATTCATTATTATTGCAGCTTTCTCCTGATTTTCCAATGAATACCACCTCTGCTGTTTTTAGTCCTGGTTCTGATTTTTGGATCATGAGTAATTCTATGTTTTCGAAATCGGGTATGATATTTGTTTCTTCGCAAAATTTTATTTGTGAAATATTTTTTTTGTTCCAATTTTAGGTGCTATTTTAGTCTTATGTTTTAACGAACTACGCCAGCAAAACTTATCTCTGCAACTTGTGTTTTTACTCTTGCGTCACCTCAGTGGTGCATCACATATATCATGACAGAATAATGTGAACACCCTCGCTCAGAGACGTGACTTTTAATGCAGCTGAGTACGTCGTAATGCTTTTTTGTACTACTTATATATTTAGTTATGAAATTCTAGTCAATTCAATGAATTCATTTACTCCTGCTTTTTCTGCAGTCCTTGAGTTATGAAGGTTATAAATAAGTCTCATTTGCGTGTTAACTGTTTGGCCAAATTACGCATATTCCTTCTTTTTTGCACAATTATTATAATATTTCCATGTACGGAAAGAATACTCAGTATTTTAATTCATGTTTGGTTGCCCACGTGTTTTCATGTTCAGTTTAGTACGGCAATTAAGTAATTCGTTTTTAGTTAAAGTATATTATATAATAAGTTTTTCTTTTCATTTTTCCTATTTTGTTCATTTTCCCCATTTATTTTCAGTTCCTCCTTGATGTTTTTTTTTTAATTTTTTCCAGTATTCCTCGATTTCCCAACACCTTAATTTTTATTGCGTTTGAACTTGGGATTTTTTCTTGCCTTTTCTAGATACATTCACCCCATCTTAAGCGACTCTTAATTTTTCATATTTTTCCTAATTCTGAGCCCTTTCCTTAGGGTCTTATTGTTCGATGTTCTTTCTGCGTTATTCCCTTTAACAATAAAACATTCTGATTTCTTTTCTTTCCAGTTATTGATCATTTCCCCCCCCCTGCCCCCTAGTTGCCCAAGTTTTTTTAATCATAAACTGCTGTCGAAAACTTCAGGACGAGGTACAATATGTTCAGGCAAAATCGGAAAACGCGGTTTTACAGCAGTGAGAGGCATTGATGGTAATAGCAACGGTAAAAAACACTCACTACATCACAAATTATGAGTAATATGTAATAGAGATTGAAACAGTACAAAAAATGTCACAAAGGTGGTACTGACTCACCTGTCATACAGTGACACTTCTATCAACACTGCACAAACAGATCACAGGGCAAAGTCTTCAGTAGGAAATATGTCCACACTGCACCGCAATGTACGTTTGGCAACATTATGTCATGCTTAGCACTAAGTGGTTTAAGAGTACTTGGGATAAATTGTCTCAATTACCCCAAGAGCTCTGTGATGTACCTGCCAGCAGGACGCACACGACATAAAGGCAGATAGCAATCAGAATGAACGTCTGCGTAGCTCAGTTGGTAGAGCGACTTGTTCCGGAATAAGCGGACTCGGGTTCGAATCCTGGCAAAAATGACGGAGAAATTTACTTCGTTATAATGGCGCCCGAACAATCCGGATGACCCGACCGTTCAAAATCTCGCAATGGTGTAATGTTATTTCCATACAGCGAGATAGGAATAATCAGAGAATCTCTTCTCCAGCGCTTCGAAAAATAAATGTGTGTGACGTTGCATTAAACACACCGGATTGACTGGGAGTTCTGAAGTGCACGTTCTACAGTGGATGGCTGCCTGCAACGATTCATGGTGACGGCTGACCCGTGGGCCATGCCCCGGCCCTCTTTCGGGGGGGGGTTGACGTACCTGCCTGCAGAACGCACACGACATAAAGGCAGATAGCAATCAGAATGAACGTCTGCGTAGCTCGGTTGGTAGAGCGACTTGTTCCGGAATAAGCGGACTCGGGTTCGAATCCCGGCGTAGACTAAAAATGACGGAGAAATTTACTTCGTTATAGCTTCCTGATAAGTGCTGGTATGGTTTCTGATGTGGGATTCCTCAGCAAAGATGTCTCTCCAGAGCGTTCCATGCATATTTGATTAAATTGAGACCTGGGAAGGACACTGGCCACTACATCCGATGGATATCATTACTAGCCAATACTTCATCCACAGCTTCTGTGCTGTAACTATACAGGCGTTATCATTCATAAAAGCTTCCTTTTATGGACACGTTCGTCAGTTCCGTGATGCTGTGTGCACCACGGAACTGGCGAACGTGACGAAGAATCACATCATTTCTGTTTTGGGGTCTTTCGGTTTCCAGTTAAACTTATAGTGTGTGTCTGTGCTAAAAACGGTTAGATAACAAGAATCCACAGTGGAAATTTGCACATGGTGTTTGCATATGTTATTAGTAGTTACAATTTTTGTTTGTCCTCTCCTGAAAACTAAGCTATGTTTTCCCATGTCTGGCAACGATTGTCTCTCCTGAACGGTGACCAAAGCCTCTACACTATGCTGTGTTACTTCAAACACTCTGGCGACATCTGTGACAGTCCAGCCTTCTTCCAGCTTGCCAATAATACGGCCTCGGGTAAAATCATCCATATGATCACTGCGAGACATCCTTTTGCTACCTCAGACACTGAAACACAGGAGGACAGAGCGAATTTATATAAGAAACAGATCAGATCAGACCAGATCATATGTAAAGTTCTTTAGGAAGGAAGTGTCTGATCCCAAGTTTAAACAACCCTTAGAAATAGGAAGCTACTACATTTGGGCTAGAGTGCCCATATAGGAAAGTGACACGAAAGCAAGGTAGAAAGGGGTAGGAAGGCGCTCTTATTTATTACCGGGAGGCCAGTACCCGGGACCCGACGGAATAACGTGCCCGTCCGACACACGGTGGATATTTAGTGGTTCGAGCGTTCGTATCTGCCCGGGATCAAACCTGAGGTTCCTCCGTGGCAGTCATGAATGTTGACCACTAGGCTATCCGCTGCCCATTATATGAAAAACGATTTGGCCGTCTACCTATATACACCCTCGGAAGAGGTCATGTGTTTTCACAGCATATTTGCATGCGGGCTGCGTATCATGGAATGTCTTCATACGTCACACCGCACTTGTAGGCATATGTGCAAGAAGCTCTTTCAGCCTCCATAGGCTGTGTAATCGTTAGATTTCGTGCCCGTCCTTAAGTTTTGAGCAGCAGTGTATAAAATAGCTGGTCTCTTAAATCTGTTCTGTATATCTTTGATTTCATTCGTACTGGGCTTGACATCTCTCAATTTACTCAATCCAGCTTTCACTTTTCCTTCACTCGCAGCTGATCTGTAAAAGTAACTGGGGCCTGTTCAGTAGGTTTTGATATAATGCCTAAATCACATCAGCAAACAAGATCTTCCATGGTGTGCCTTTGGCCCGACTTCACTCAGTGAATCCAAGACAATGAAGGAAATAAAAGAGATCAGTACTGATACCTGGTGAAGATCAGCTTCCATCCATTCTTGTTTTTGTCCAATTGTGTTCCATATGTTAGAAACGGATGAGTATCACAGCGAATAAAAGGATGTATTAACTGCATGTAGCTCGGAGTATCCAATGAAAAGTGGGAAAACATGCGCAAAAACTTGTTTGTAACCAGAATTCAAACAAAAAGAGTTTTCCAAACCTTCCTATAAAAAATCAGTTAGATGAGCGAGTGTTCAGAGGCACGTGCTTATGGTTAATCGTTCGTGCTCGTTCCGGGTTCGAGTGTTGGATGAGGCACGAGTGGTGTTTACGCTACGGTGGTGGTTTAGTCTTTTCTGTGGAGCCATTTGGTCTAAATTAGGTACAAGCGATTCCTTATAGTCTAAGATGCTCATGGGGGTTGATACCTCCCTCTCCAACTAAAACATTCTTCTAAGAGCAGGAATATCCACAAAAGTAAATATGAATTCATGTTTAGCCACAGAAAAATTATGTCCAGAAAAAAACTTGGAAATAAATAACTCTTTGCTATGCTTAAATTTGCCACATTGAAAATGAATCTGTTCAGTCTGTATTTTAGAGACAAAGAACTTTGCTAAACGCTAGAGAAGGAAAGTGAGAATGAGAAAAACACTGGAAAATATAGAAGTCCTTAGATTTTATCTATATCAGACACTATTATTTTTGTCCTGACTTCTATAAATGAGGGTATAGTGTTCATGGGGGAATGGCAATATTAACCCTTTATTTTTTCAAAAGCTGCTAACAGTTAGCTATGACGAAACTTGGAAGATACGACGTGAAAGAATTTTCATTTCCAGTTACAAATTCCTGTAAATTTCACGTTTAACAGTTAGTGATGTTCAGCTGTTGCACTAGCAATGTAAAACTGCACCATAGTTTTCCGTTAGTAACACGAAATCGTATCAAATTTATCCGTTAGGGATATAGTGAACTGTTGGAGCATTTTTGAAAGTCCGCCATGGACAGTTAGCAAGTTATGGAGCTGGGCGAAAAACGCGGTTATGGACAGTCGGTTTTCACCTTATCAGAGTCTTAGATTATATGGACATGGCAGTAAGGTGTTTCTATCTGTCAGAGAACTGCTCGTATTGGGTTACCATAGCAGAGTCTGTCCATAAGTCCTGCTTTCAAGATTAACAGAAGATAGTGTTTTGAGCAGTCATGAATCCCATTTCATGTTGTCTCATTGAGATTTAAATAGCGCAAGTTCCAGTAAAATGAATAAGTCTTGATAAACTCAAAAGATAATCTCAAAATATGCACTTCTAACTTCATTCTGCTATAAAATGCCACAGTAAAAAAGGTGCTAAACCTGCGTGAGTCCAAAATATTTATTCTAATGTGTATTTCAAAACACAGTAGCACTTTCAGGATTGTTGTTTGAAGAATGTGGCTAGTAGTCCGATCTGGGTTAGATTCCCAGGTGAGGCATGGGTGGTGATTGTCATATGGATAAGCTCACGATAAGTCCCGAATTCTTGAGGACAGTCCTCGAATTTAGTTTACTGTCCCCCAAAAGCGTCTGATGCCTTTGGGGACCCAAATAGTCTTCAAATTTTATTGTTTGTCCCCACGTGTTCTCGAATTTACACTTCCTCATTAGCTCGTTAGATTTCTAATGAAAAATGTTCTTAAAAATAATTTTCGTTGTATTAAATTTCCTACATGCTTTTTGTAAAAAAAAAAAATTTAACTGATTTTTTTTTCTTTTTCCGAGTTTAATGAGCACCGTGAGCAACTCTAAAGACTATAAGCAGTAACCTGTCACTAATTTGGGGACATTCGTTCTAGAGAAGGGAGAGAGCAAAGTGTTGTAAGACAAACACACCACCCATGCCTCATTCGGGACTCGAACCCGTACCAACTTGTACGAATGGTCAGTGGCAAGCACTAAGAGCACTGAACTGTACTTACCTGTACTGAGTTTCTCCAAAAACTTTGGCAAAATGAAAAATTCGCCATGCAGTTCGTTCATTAATGTGCAGCTTGATTTTAATTCAGCACACATACCTAAGGTAAAGCATTTCACTTTTGCTAATATGTTCTCGCGATCATAGCTCTGCTTTGTCAGTACAAATTATCATGAACGGTGCAACAGTTATCAGGAATGGTCCAACATTGTCAGTACTATTATCATTGTACTGACAAAGAATTTGTCAGTACAATTATGTACATTTGTCAGTATCATATTTGTCATTTCTTGTCAGTATCATATTTGTCATTTCATGTCATTATCATTGTTTGTCATTACATTTTTTAAACGTCACGTTACTCATTTCTCGATATTTCAGCAAATATATACAGCACAATTATCATGAATGGTGCAACATTGTCAGAACAAATTTCTTTTAACAGTCATAGCTCTGCTTTGTCAGTACAATCATCAGGATAAAAAGAAGATATATCCTTTTAAGACAAATCTTCATCTGTAGTTTGATACTTATAGAAAAAATACAGTTTTGTGACAAAAGAATTGCATATTTAGTTTGAGTACGCAGGTGTTCCCAAATGATCTGATGATTTGAGGACTCCATGCTATTTTGTCCTCAAATCAGTGTTTCAATATTAGGTCACTTTACTATTTTTTATGTATTTTTTATTGTGAGTGTTTCTCCGGCTCTGGAACTCTCTCTTTCATGGAATCAGGAATCGTTAATTAGGGACGGGCTACTGTTTATACCAGGGTGGTCGTTAAATCATAAAAAAAAGAAGAGAGTAGTGGTACTTTTACTGTTCATAAAAAATTCTTTCAGGAGAGAAGGGTTTATTAGTGAGAATTTCCTTGCTTAAAAGAAACCCTTAGTTCATTTATTTATTTAATTTGGTCCTATGAACGGGGTGACTTAATCCAAAAGTTCTTCTCTGTGATTTGGGAAAATGCCATTGACATAGATCGGAAGAGAATGAGCTCTTATGCTTTAAACCTGTTTACAGAGAAAAACTAAAAAAGATATTACTTTACACAGGTATGAATCATGGGTCTTACAACGCGACAAAATTAAAAAGAAACGGCGGAAGTATTTTTTATTGTGAGTGTTTCTCCGGATAGCAGGTGACGTCATGTCTGTAAGTGCTGAATTTGAATTCCGAAAAAAGCCAGTAGTATAGAAACATTTCTTCTTCTAAGATGAAGGTTTTGTAGCAGAAAAAAAAAATTCTCAGAAAGTGGCATTTTAGAGGAGTGGCTTGATCATAAAAACATTTTTTAGGAAGTTTATATTTTGGGGGACGGGACAGAAGTTCTGTTTTTAATGTTATAATTTTTGTTTCGTTTTTTAAACCGATCTCTCTCAAGAAACAAAGTAACGAAATATGAATTAACGAATTATGTGAGCCTCACTTAAAGGTCCTATTTAGTGCGAGAATGTCAAAACATAAAAGGGACGTGAAGCAAAAGAAACTTTCTACAGCGCTTGCCAAGGAGGTAGCTATCCAGGAAGCACAACCGCAATGGCAGAGCATACGCAGAACTGCTTCATACACAGGTGCTAGAACGGCAGATATTAGAGAAACTGTTGAAATCTTAACACGCAATGATGTGTGCAACAAATAGGTCTCCATGGATCTCCCTGTGGCCTGAAACCATCCGCTTGGCATCACAAATAGGATGTAATGAACCTGTATACTTTAACGACTTTGCGTGCTTGGATCATACACTATCTACCAACAAGTAATTGGACACCTCTGCAATCGACGATATCTGCGGTCCTGATACACGTCACGGCCGCCGCCGTTAAATATCGTGTGGGAAACAGCAACGCAACCAGTCGCATGCAAGATGCCACGCAGCTCGGAGCTCCCTGATTTCGAGAAAGGTGTAATCGTCGGGTATCACAGAAATGGCTGATCCATACGTGACATATCCAGCGAGTTGAAGTACCCAAAATCGACAGTGGCATACGTGATTGGCAAGTGGAAGATGAGAGGTGACTGTCGGAATGTGCCCCGACCCGACAGACCCACAAAACTGGTAGTTAGAGACCGACGGGAGCTGGCCAGAGAAATTCGGAAGAACCGCACCAAATCGATGGGCCATATCCGCGAGGAGTTTCAGCAGGTACCAGGGAGTGTTCTTTCGATGAATACCATCCGTAAGGAAGCCCATCTGCTTGGTTATCATGGACGTGCTGCCGCCCACAAGCTTTTGATCATCAAGTCCAATAGCGCTGCTCAGCTAACGTGGTGCAAAGAACGTCGACAGTGGACCGTTGAACAGTGGAAACAGGTTCTCTGGAGCGACGAATCAAGGTTCACCCTCTACCATTCGGATGGCAGGGTCTGGGTTTGGCGTCTGCCTGGAAAACGCCTCCTGCCGGAATGTAGTGTGCCAACTGTGAAGTTCGGCGGCGGTGGAATTATGCTATGGGGGTGTTTCTCCTGGTATGGCACGGGACCCTTGGTCGCAATTCCTGGTAGACTCAATGCCGAGACCTACTGCACCATTTTGGATGACCATGCGCTTCTTACGTTGTGGCAGTTTTACGGGGGGACCCATGTTACTTTCAGGATGACAATGCCACCTGTCATGTTACGAGATCCACCATGGCTTGGTATGGTGACAATGGGGTTAATCGAATGGACTGGCCTGCGCAGAGCCGGACCTTAACCCTATCGAGCACCTCTGGGACGAGTTGGAGCGTCGATTTAAGGGGTGCTCCCACCGTCCGAAATCGGTGAAGGAACTGACCTGTCTTCTTCAAGCCGAGTGGAAGAAAATACCGCTAGCCGTCGTACAACGCCTGGTTGAGAGTCGCAGCTGTAATCGCCGCTCGTGGAGGCTCCACCAACTATTGAAGGTGAATAAACTTCGTTTTCCTTTGCTATCACAGGTGTCCAATTACTTGTTGATAGATAGTGTATATCATATAGCATTTCAATCTATTACCAGTGTGATTGTAGCTTGTGCGAACGTTGCTGTATGCTCATTTATTTATTTATTCCTAACTAGTCATTTGATTCTGTTTTTCTTTTGTAACCGCCTGAAGAAACCGTCCTTCAGGATACTTAAAACTAACATCGCTCTGAAGCTGGAATCGAATCCGCATTTTCCGTTTGAGTACGCTACTGCGACACCGCCCAGAACAACGGAGTTCCAAGTAGTGTAGCTTAGAAATCTTAGAAATCCGAAACACTTTCCCGGTGTGCTCTAGTCGAGGGAATTCCGCTTCATCGTCGACGACTATTTCTCATCCATGTACGAATGAATCTGTATGCCGACAATGACATACTTATGCCTTTCATGTATTTGCAAGGAATTACCTTGAAGTACAGAATTATACCAGTATACAATACAAATTTGAAGTTGTGATTCCGTCTATTGGTGTAAATTATGACAATAGTGGTAAGTGAAATAATATCCGAAAACTTCATTCCATCGTCATGGAGTGGAATCGAAACCGCGTCTTCTTTTTTTTTTTTTTGATTGGAGGTTTAACGACCACCGTGAGCAACTCAATGGGCTATAAGCAGTCGCCCGTCCCTAATTTAGGGTCAATATTTCCAGGGAAGGGAGAGAGCCAGTGCCGTAAGACAAACACAACATCCATGCCTCACCGGGATTCGAACCCGGATTCCTTAGCAGACGAATGATCAGAGGCCATCGCTTAGACCACTGCGCCACCGGGGCGGTAACCGCGTCTTCCTCCGCCGAGTATGCTACTAGCCATTACAACACACAGAACGACGAAGTCTGAAGTTTTCGAGTAATTTGAATTTAACACATGGCAGGAATCGTCAGTTGAAGCATCGGCATTCATATTTAGCCAATCTGGATCAATTGAATTCATTGTCTCCCGTGATTTCCCGGAGAAGCAGATAAACCATGAAATACGGGATTACACCAGTGTACAATAAATATCTGAAGTTGTGATTACGTCAATTTGTGTAAATTATGAGAAGAGTGGAAAGTTAGATAATATCCGAAAACTTCAAATTGTAATTTTAAATTTGTATTGCAAAGAATTAATTTTTCTGGGAATTCGGTTTTCATTCATTTCGCACAAATCAAATGTTTTGGGGCACCGATATTTTTAAAATTAGACCGAAAACCCCGGTGTTAAACCATGGCTTTTCACATAAAAATTTCCGAGTTCACAGTCCATCTGTCATGTAAATATTGTTTCTGAAGTTTATAGCTACTTGATTTTTTTTTCGAATAAATAATGATCTGAACGTTAGTTTTGAAAACCTGCAAAGTTATCCAGAATAACGCCGTCTTTACGGCATGAGAGATATACAGAAATCATTTATCACACGTGCTTTGTAGGCACAGAGTTTAAATATTTAAATGCTGCTTTGCTTTTTTAATGCTAAAAATCATTGAGTGAGTTATGTCAAAATGTGGTAGAGTATTTCATTTTTTTTTTTTTTTTTTTTGCTTTTTACAGATGGACGAGTTAGACAATCCAGAAGTGAAGGAAGCGATGATTGAGAAGAAGATGCAGAAATTCCTAAACGGTGACAAGAAAATAAGTACGTCATAATTTTCTCATCTGACGCAACTGTAAAAACAAGAAAGAAAAATTACTGTTTTTTTCTTGCACTTTGTAGTAAGAGTTGGGACTCACTGTCCTGTTTGCACAATAATTTTAAGCTAACACAGCCCCCATTTTCTTTTAGAAATCACTGACTGTTCTCTCTGCGACTCAAGAACTCCATCGATTTCTCGTAGGGTTTACACCCACAGGGAAGGTTTAGACGAAGTTATCTATGCCACACACTGTAAGAAATAAGTGTTGTAAATTCACGGAAAATATCTGAAAATAACGTGCAGCAAAGTTGCCCGTAGGTGTCCATCTTTTGACGAAGTTTTCGTTTTTAAAAGTGACCGTTTTTTTAATGATTTTCCGTAGTCAGTAATTCCGTTTATTTGAGAAAAGTCCGTTTCAAGTTTTTCCGTATTTAGACAGAAATTGCGCAAAATCGAAGAAGCTGAATCATTCAGCCCTTACGCCAGAGATTTGTTTTGCGCCAGTGGTTGGGATTGAACTCAGGTGAGGTCTACTCAAGCCGCGCTTCTTGACCACTGAGCCAGAAATTCTTAGGAACTGCACTCACGTTCAAGGTAAAACTAATATCGCGATGATGCGATTGATTTAGTCATTTTATTTTCTGTTTGAGTTTATTATTTTTTTGAATACGTTTGCAATAATTTAATTTTTTCTGTAGGAGGACTTATCCCAAGTTAGGATTTTTTTCAACGTGATATTTCGAAGTAACAGAATGCTTTGCAACTTGAGAATTTTTTTTAACTAACAATAACTGTCACGTATCTTTAAGAAATGGGGAAATGTATTGTTTTGTATTATTTCACAACACTTCTAAATATGAAATTTACTCTTTATAGCTACAATAGTTTTTGTCTTAGGCACTCCACAGACTGATACATAGACATCGTAAAATCACCTGTACAATAATTTAAATACCCGGTTTCTTACGGAAATGTATAATAGCTGATGCACAAAAAATGGCTGTCCCAGTGGCTCAGTGGTCTAAGCAATGGCCTCTAATCATTCTTCCGAAAGGGGTCCGGGTTCGAATCCCGGTGAGGCATGGATGTTGTGTTTGTCTTGCGGCACTGGCTCTCTCCCTTCCCTGGAACCAGTGACCCTAAATTAGGGACGGGCGACTGCTTATAGCCCATTGAGTTGCTCACGGTGGTCGTTAAACCTCCAATCAAAAAAAAAAAAAAAAAAAAAGATCTCGCCACAGAACTTCAAAATCAGTTCCTTCGACAGACGATTGAATTTCAACAGTTAATAAAACCTTAAGTATTCGGCGAATCTCTCCTATTACCAGAATGTTTTCGTCTTGTCGGTACGGAAAAAGTGAGAACGGAGTTTTTCCATTAACATACGAAAGGAATTGCGGAAAGGTTTCTGAATTTTCCTGGTGTTCGAAAAATTCGTGAAATTCAGATTTCTTTCTGCGTTTCACGGAAAAGGTTGTATGAGAAATCATCATCATTCTCAAATATTATCAATTCACTGCTGGACGAAGGTCTCCCCAATTCTCCTCCACAACGGTCTGTCTTGTGCCAGTCTCCTCCATGTCACTCCTGCATACTTTCGAATTTCATCCACCCATCTTCCATGTGACCTTCTTCTGGGTCTTTTCCTGTCCCTTGGAATCCAGTGTAAAATTTCAGTTGTCCATCGATGATCTGTCCTTCTGGCTATATGTCCAGCCCATTGCCATTTCAGGGATTTAACTCTGATCATGATGTCTTCCACTCTTGTCATTTTTCTGATCCACGAGTTCCTCTTCTTATCTCTCCTGGTTACACCAAGTATGCACCTCTCCATGCTGCTTTGAGTTGTCTGCAGCCTTTGTATGTCTCTTTTAGTTAAGGTCCACGTTTCTGCACCATATGTAAGCACTGGAAGGATGCATTGATCAAACACTTTTCTTTTAAGACATAATGGCATATTGCTCTTGAAAATCATGCTATTTCTTCCAAAAGGTCTCTAGGCAAGTTTTATATGCCGATTAATTTCTTCATCAATATGACCCTCACCTGATATGTGCTGTCCAAGATAAATGTAGGTATTGGTTATCTTCAGCTTTTCCCCATCAATCGATAAATCTTCATTTCTTGTAAAAGCATTGTACATCAGTTTTGTACAATGCTTTTACAAGTTCATTTTTAATCCCACTTCTTTACTCTTGTCAGCAAGTTCCTGGATCATACTATGCAGCTCTGATGGGGTAGTTGCAAAAATGACAACGCCATTAGCAAAACGAAGGTGAGTTAGATAATCTCCATTAATCTTTATCCTTTTGTTTTCCCAGTTCAGTGATTGAAAGACATTTTCCAATGTGGCATTAAAGAGTTTGGGAGATGTAGTGTCACCTTGTCTTACTTCCTTTCCAATTTTTATATGTGCTGTATTCTCAAATAGCAAAATCTTTGCACTTGCATTTTCATAGATGTTATTAATAATATTAATGTATGCATCTTCAATACCGGATGATTTCAAAGCCATTGTAACTGCTGATGGTTTCGGTGAAACCATAAGTATGAGAAATATGCTTCGTTAATTCACGAAAGGAATCGCGGAAAGTGGATCGTGAATTTCAGAATTATTTTTACCGCTCACGAGACTATTGTGCTACGTATCAGAAACGAAGTTACATTAGCTTGAACTACAGGCTCATGTGTGACACAAGGTAGATCGGTAGCAATACCAGATGGAAAGTGCATGTCGATATAGTTAGGAGGGCTAGACTATGAAGAACACAACGAATAGTTCCAGGGAGGGGGAACAAGGAGGAGTGTAAGGAACAGATAACATTGTTTGTAGTGTTGAGTCCAGTACCCCGGGGCCGACGGCTTGGCGTACCCATACAACGCACTGCGGAGTATTCAGTGGTTCAGAGCAACTTAACCTATCTTGTATCGATCCTGCTACCATCTGGTCGGAAGGCGGTTGATCTAACCACTAGGGTACTCCCGGCTCCTCTTTGCAGATCACATCATATGTAGAGAATTTTAGGAAGGGAGTGGTTTGACCCCAGGTATTAAACAACCATTAGAAATACGAAGCTAGCAGACTTGGGCTAGAGTGCCCGATAGGAAGGTGACACGGGAGTGAGGTAGAAAGACACCCTTATTTATTACCGGGTGGAGGGGGGGGCAGTACCCGGAGTCCGACGGCTTAACGTGCCCATCCGACGCACGGCGGACATTAAGTAGTTCGAGCGTTCGTACATGCCCGGGATCGAATCTGAGGTTTCTCCGTGTCAGTCACGAACGTTGACCACTAGGCCACCCGCAGCCCAAAGATCAGTCAATAGATCAGTCTAATTTTTTCCATTTTATACCTTCTTCTCCCTTCCCCTTCTCTTTCAATCTTTTTTTTTTTTTTCAGCTTTTTTTTCCGAAATTCTGTTTCTTGTTTTTGTAAGATAAAATAATCCGTGTAACTCACTTACGAAAAATTTTCATCTTTAAGATTCTGAAAACTATTGAATAAGAATGCAAATTATTTTAAATATTTCTATTTTTTTTTTATTTGTCATCCCCAAAGCAAAACTGCTTCAAAAAGATGAATAACAGACGCGTGTTCAGAAAGTGGTGGCATTTGACCTTTTTAATCAGCAGCCCAGTAAAAAATTAAACTCAATAACCTCGGACACCATTTGTACCACAGAAATTTCCTGAGCTTCCCAGTGAAATCGCTAAATATTCCTAAATTTCCATTTCTTTGGTACTTTTTCTGCTCCATCGTGCCTTCCTGCTAAGCAGGACAAGCGCATGCGCAAGAAATAAGAGCAAAATTTTTACATTCGCGTGGTGTTACCGTACAACAAAGCTTAAGTTGACGTATGAAAGGATAGTTTTATCGAACAAAAGTGTTCTCACGAACTGTGCTAGCATGCCTTGTTGGCGCGAAACTACTTACCTTTCGTCATGCCAGAAACAGGTCACTGAAGGAGAAACGCGTTCTCATTGAAAAATTCATGAAAGCCAAGATTGACCACGCGTAGCAGCGTGATGAATCTTGCATAATTATAATTTTTAAGCGATCGTTATTTCACAGAAGCTTTATATGAAACTCAGATATGGAGAATATCTAGGATGATATCGATGATCACAAAATTGAAAAAAATGAATGCACACGACGTTGCATGAATAAGTCCTACTTTTTAACCCCTTCACTGAGCGGTCGTAATTCATCCGTACTTTACATCTTGTGACGTACCTGCCAGCAGGACGCACACGACATAAAGGCACATAGCAATCAGGTTAAAACGTCTGCGTAGCTCAGTTGGTGGAGCGACTTATTCCGGAATAAGCGGACTTGGGTTTGAATCCCGGCGTAGACCAGAAGTGACGGAGAAATTTACTTCGTTATAATGGCGCCCGAACTACCCGGATGACCCGGCCGTTCAAAATCTCGCACTGGTGTGATGTTCTTTCCACACCGCGAGATAGGAAAAATCAGAGAATCCCTTCTCCAGCGCTTCGAAAAATAAATGTGTGTGACGTTGCATTCCACACAGCAGATTGACTGGGAGTTCTCAAGTGCACGTTCTACAGTGGATGGCTGCCTGCAACGATTCATGGTCACGGCTGACCCGTGGGCCATGCCCCGGCTCTCTTTCCGGGGGTGGGGGAGACGTGACGTACCTGCCAGCAGGACGCACACGACATAAAGGCACATAGCAATCAGGATAAAACGTCTGCGTAGCTCAGTTGGTAGAGCGACTTATTCCGGAATAAGCGGACTCGGGTTCGAATCCCGGCGTAGACCAGAAGTGACGGAGAAATTTACTTCGTTATAATCTCTGTTATTTCATTGCACAATTGTACTTTACTAGGTTGTCATAAAAGGGAGTGAGTCATTTTTCGTATCCGTAGGCAATGAATCCATATCTTTAAATTTCTGCACAATTGCTCCCATTTTTAACTTTTGTTACAGAGATTAAATTATAAAAACCAAAAGGTATATTTGCCAAGCACCATGACAAACTTCCAATTTTAAGACATCGAATTATACGCCTTTGATTTAAATAGTTGAAGTCTGTAATTTCCGAGCATTGCCCATCCAAGGAACTTCAGACTTTCGATGTAGCAGGAATAAATGAGCTTGCAAAGCGCTTTTTGTGGCAGTTGATCATCTTGACAGCATATGGGTCCAGTATCCCAAAGGAAACTGCTAAAGGTACGGCAAGAGATGACATTTAATTTCAGCAATGTCAATGGGGGAGTTCAGACAATACAGCTTTTACTCTAATAAAACTTTCCTTTTTAGTTCCTGTTCTCTGATGTAAATTTTGGTTCATTCTTCTTAAGCAGTTTCTAACTTAACGCTCTATATTTTCTCTCTCGCTCGAATCTCCTTTTGGCAAGTGAGGTCGGAGGTTTTGTGACGTATTGGGCTGGAAAGAAAGTAATGTCTGCAAATGCAAAGTGACAGAAAAGTGCTAACTACCATGTATGTATACAAGTAAAAATCAGTCCAAAATGTAGAAGTCATTGTTTGCCACGACCTGCTCCCATCGTCTGGGCAGCAGTTGAATACCGTCCTTATAGAATTGTGGCGGCAACTAAAAAGGAAATAGAATTGTGGCTGATTGGGAGCAAAGAAGTGACTAAGTGCTAAGTTCTTTACACTACCTGTCCTCCGTGATGGTCATTCGTGATGACGCACCTTAAAAATATCATTCTTTTATATGGGAATCGTGAAAGAAATATTTTTCACATATACACGGAGCACCACAGATTCATTAAGGCTGCAAAGAGAAAAGCCATTGCCTGTCTTATTGTTCAACATGTAAGATTATATCAGGAAACTTGAAAACTACATCGCCCTGGAATGGGAAATGCAACCAAGGCGATGTAATTTTTAATGTAAGATTATATCAGAAAACTTGAAAACTACATCGCCCTGGAGTGGGAATGCAACCAAGGCGATGTAATTTTCAATGTAAGATTATATCAGAAAACTTGAAAACTACATCACCCTGGAGTGGGAATCCAACCAAGGCGATGTAATTTTCAATGTAAGATTATATCAGAAAACTTGAAAACTACATCGCCCTGGAGTGGGAATCCAACCAAGGCGATGTAATTTTCAATGTAAGATTATATCAGAAAACTTGAAAACTACATCGCCCTGGAGTGGGAATCCAACCAAGGCGATGTAATTTTCAAGTTTTCTTGTAATGTTGCATGTTAAACAGTAATCTAGGCAATCTCTATTCTGCTTTCTGCTTTAATTCTGTCGTTCGTTTGGTTGCGGATAAGCAGAGAAGAGCAGACATCAAATTGTCGTGTTTTGTGTTGTTCCGTCAACTCATGAGCGAACCATTTATGATTTATCTATCTTCTGCACTTTGCCTATGGCCGTTAAATGTCGGGAAATTGTTGCATAGTGTACTCCTAATTTCTCGCCAAGTTTTCGTACCGTTCGACGTGGATGATCCGATTGAGTCAAGGCCTCCAACTCGACATCATCAGTAGCTCCTTCTGGTCTACCACGTGGTTCATTTTCGAGTCTCATATCGCCGTACCGGAATTTAGCAAACCAATGTTTCGTGCGTTCACTAACGGTGCCTTTCCCAAATGCTGTATTGGTGTTGCGAGCTGTCTCCGATGCACAATGTCCAAGTTTAAACCCATATAAGGAAACGACACGAATTTGGCTGTGATCCATCTTCCTCTTCATTGTAGCACATTCCCCTTGGAACTGATGCTACCGACAAAAAGGAGTAAAGTATAAAAAATAAATTGTCAATTTTTTTTAGTTTTTACTCCATTGTGTCAATTTCTAAATTAACTGCCAAACGCACGAGGCTGCAACATTTTACATTTCATCTGCAATAACCTCAATTGTATAGTGCTAACTGTTGTTGCTCAAAGGAAATGAACTGTAGCTTGGAATCGAAGTCTTCATTTTTGAAGAACGCTAAGCTACGGAAGAAAAGTGACCATGGCGTGACAAATTGTTAGGAATGTTCCAACAAAGGACACATAAGTGCACGTTGTTAAGTTTTACCTAAGAGAATAACGTTTATCACGCTTTTGTAGTGCTACAACGAAAGTCTGGATTTTACAAAAATTAAACATTACGGGGTGATCTTCTCTTCTTCCAAGGACAAATGGCCTCAGTATTGCAGTTAAAGCAAGAGCCAACTTTGCAGGGTAGTTACTGATTGATTCTCATTAGCAACATGTGAACCACCAGAGATACATTCTCATTAGCAACATGTGAACCACCTTAAGATACATTGAGCAAACTGTCGTCAGGAAAACTAAGAATTAGTTTAGCTGTGGTAAAGAGGACTCACTACAGCTAAACAACCATGCCTACAACAGTGGCGTAACTGTTATTAAGCATGGCTAAGCAATGCTTAAGGGCCCGCGACGTTACGGGGACCAACTAGATTTCAGAAAATAAAATTCTAACTGAAATTCATCGACGAAAAAGAAACATGAGATATGCTGGAGAAAATGAAAATAACTGCAAACAGCAAGCCAAAGAAAGGAAAAAGCTCTTTTCAGCTCACTCGTCTGCTATGGAGTCAGCAGTACAGAGGACCAGAATTGGAAACGAGTCAAACATTTTAGACCCGGACAAACCTACTTTGAACCATAAATTCGAATATATCATCATCATCATTCTCAATTATTATCAATCCACTGCTGCATGAAGGTCTCCCCAAGGTTCTTCAACAACGAACTGTCTTGAGCCAGTCTCTTCCATCCACCCATCTCCCATGTAGTCTTTTTTCTGGGCCTTTTCCTGCCCCTTGGAATCCAGTCAAAAATTTCAGTTGTTCACCTGTGGTCCGTTCTTTTGGAAATATGTCTACCCCATTGCCATTTCAGGTATTTTACTATGATTATGTTGTTTTCCACTCTTGTCGTTTTCCTTAATCCACGAGTTTCTCCTCATATCTCTCCTGGTTACGCCAAGCATGCATCTCTGCCTGCTTCTTTCTTCAGTTTTTGTACGTCTTTTTTAGTTAAGGTCCACGTCTCTGCTCCGCACGTAAGCACTGGAAGGATGTATTGATTAAACACTTTTCTTTTAAGACATAATGGCATATTGCTCTTAAAAATTGTACTGTTTCTTCCAAAAGCTCTCCAACTAATTTTTTACGCCAATTCATTTCTTCATTAATGTTATTTGATATCTGGTGCTCAAGGTAAATGAAAGAATTGATTATCGCCAGCTTCTCCGTCAATTGACAAATCTTCATTCCTTGTAAAAGCATTGTACTTCAGTTTTGTCTTCTGGAAGTTCATTTTTAGTCTCTTTTCTTTACTCTTCTCAATAAGTTCCTGAAAATACTCTGCAGCTCTGAAGTAATATTTCAAAGACATCTGAAGGGTTCTTTGAATTTTTTTTCTTTTGAAAAATAGAGCTGAAATAAGACAGGGTTGAAATCGGATCAGTTACACTTTGTGCCGACCTGTTTGACCCCGTAAGAAACTGTTGACCCGATGACCCGTTACCCGTTTCCATCTCTTCAGAGGACGTCGTTGGCATGATGCTAAACATTGGATAACAGAAAAGCTGGAGACACCTTCAGGATAAAATGTGTTGTATAAAATTTTAGATAAATGTATAACACAAATCATGAAAGAAATACGGGATTACGCCATATAATACAAATTTTGAAAATGACAATCCGATTTTTGGCGTAAATGTGACAAGGATGGTAAGTCAGACAATATCCGAAAACTTGAAAATTTTCATCGTCCTGGAGCGGGACACGAACCCGCGTCTCCAAGAAAACGCCCGGGTATGCTAATCACTACACTACCCAGAACGACCAAGAATGCCGGTTGCTTCGACTAGCGAATCCTGTGATGGTTAGATTCAAATTGATCGGAAACTTGAAACTTGGTCGTTCTGGGTGGTGTAGTGGTTAGCATACCCGGGCGTTTTCTGGGAGACGCGGGTTCGGGTCCCGCTCCAGGACGTTGAAAATTTTCAAGTTTTCGGATATTGTCTGACTTACCATCCTTGTCACATTTACGCCAAAAATCGGATTGTCATCTTCAAAATTTATATAACACAAATTGGGGAAAAATTTATTGGTATGCAAACAATTGCCAATAATTTAGCATTTCTGGAGCCTCAGAACTTGCTTACCCAAACGGAAAGTTATTTTTAGAACATACAGACAGTTTGTAGGAAATATACATAATAAAGATCTAAGTAAAAAATTCTACATTCAACTTTTGCGGATAGTTTCAATCAGCTTTATAAAAGAAATTAATAAAAAAACCCTTAGAATTGTTAATAACAAAGAATAGAATCAATAAAAACCCCTCAGAATTGTTAATAACAAAGTTTATCACTTTGTCAGGACGTCTGTATAGCACTTATTTTATATCTAACACTACCCGTTACGGTAGGTACTTCATTCAGCAAGTCTGCAATAATCTAAAATAATTTGCGAAATACAATGTGTCAGGAACGACTCGGATATCTTTTACTAATTGACACTGAAGTTCGAGAGGCAGATAAATTAAATTCCAAAGATTTAATTAAAGACTTTGCCAATACAAAAAAATAGGAATGTTTTTTTATTTGAATATCTATAATCTGTCTATAAAAATAGAAGAATTTCTTTTAATGAAATAAATAGGTTTGCAATTTAATACACATACAGAGGTTGGACAAAATAATATGAACACCTCAGAAACAGGCAATATGTCTTTGTTAATACGTGTTGGATCACCTTTTAATACAGCTTCCAACCTACTTGGAATAGATTCATACAGTTTTTGAGTAGTCTCCAGGGAAATGTTGTGTAATACCATTCGTCGATCAGAACATCAGTCAATAGCTTCAAAAATAGCGGAAGAGGGAATCTGCTTCTCACTCTGCTCTCCAAAACTGCCCACGATGATATTCAAGTCAGGTGATTGAGCTAGGATGGGCAGATGTTGGAGTTCACCTTGGTGCTCCTCAAACCAAGACTGGCTGTGTGTGGGGGCATTATCATCTTGAAAAATGGCACCGTTGTTAAGAAACAACATTTAGATTATAGGATGCATTTGATTGCCTTAAACATCCTAGTACTCGCTGGCAGTAACTGACTATGTAGGGTAATGATGGCGCCAGCATAATACCAAGATATGGCCATTCAAATCATCACAGATCCACCCCATGTTCGACAGTTTCAACCAGACATTCTGAATTGTAATCTTCCTTTGGGGGCTCTCTATACATAATCTCTACCTAAAGCTGGGAATAATGTATTGGGTTGGTGCCAATGAATTATCCGGCAAAGGACCAGCACACGTGGACGGCGAGAACGGAAAAATAGGACAACTTACCAAGGCAAAATAATCCCCCTCGGCATCGACACATAGTTGCCATCTGTCCGGCAAGGCCATGATCCCGGAACGAAAAAAGTCTTTTGGCTGGAACCCGAAGAAGTCATCAACTGCACGTTGAACCTCGTTGTCTGTCGTGAACTGTTTCCCGGACAGGAAGTGATCCAGGCGGCGAAACAGATGATAGTCTGTCGGAGACAAGTCCAGGTATTAGGCAGAATGAGGCAG
Source organism: Macrothele yani (assembly GCA_039090855.1). NCBI lineage: Eukaryota > Metazoa > Arthropoda > Arachnida > Araneae > Macrothelidae > Macrothele > Macrothele yani. The sequence continues at coordinate 4,881,598 of CM076990.1, forward strand.
TGCTGCATAGCCCAAGGCACTTAGTGTCAGCATCGTTCGTGTGCAACATGAGGGTGGGCATTGTTCTGGAGCAGAAGAACACCATGTATGTTGACCAAAGCCGGTTGTTCCTGCAGAAATTTCTGGTGCATCTGGTGTAATTCAGCACAATAACGTTCTACAGTGATGGTTTGGCCTCTTGCCAAGAAACCCCGATGAATTATCTCGGCTGTGGACCACCAGACAAGGAACATCATCTTCTTGGTGTGTAGGGGTGGCTTAGGATGCCGTCCAGCAGGCTGTGCCGTGCTTAACCACTGTACAGATAATTTCCGATTATCATAAAGGACCCACTTCTTGTCGCAGGTGACGATGATTAAATGCAGTAGAGATTCCTGTTTATTCTTGGCAAGCAGCAACGTGCAGACTTCCAAACGCCTAGTCTTATTGGCAGTTGTCAACTCATGTGGCAGCCACATGTCCAGCTTTTACCTTACCCAGTGCAGCCAGACGCCAAACAACTGTCGTGTGGTGGACACCTATCTCTGCCGCTATCTAATGACATGTTTTTCGAGGGTCCACTTCAACCACACATAACAGAACATCGTCAGAAACAGCAGCAGATCAGTGACCACGTGCTTCAGTTTGCAGATCCGTATCTCCGCTTCGAAGCTTCACAAACCATCGCGGAATGGTTCGTTCGTTGGCTGCATTCTCCTCAAACGCTTTCATAACGTTTCGAGCGGCAATTCCTGAAGAATGACCCAGTTTAAATTCACACAGGAAAATAACTCTCAGATCCGGCGTCTGCATGTTTCCTTTGCAAACAACGTCACGTTCAAACAAACCACGCCAGAACCTTGTTCTTCACACACGTGCTAGCTGTTTATAGCAACTCTGTGACGTAATACCCGCAACAACTGTGGGTGGCTCCATTCCGCTGTGGTGGGGGTCTGCCTCCACTGCTCGTTTGCACCGGACATTTCATTCGCACCAACCCAATAAATGAGAACCCAAAGAACCAAATCACATGTTTCCAGTCATCAAGTCCTAGCTTTTATGCTGCTCATGATACCATCTTTTTCGCATTGTAGCGTTGGACTCAGTGATTAAAGGTTGAGAAAGTGCAGCTCTTCCATTGATGTTGGCTTTGTGAAGTTCTCTGCGGACTGTTTTTGTGAAAACAGGGTCTTCCATGTGGATTTGGGTTCTGTGATCCTTTTGCTGCAGTAGTTTTACGTTGTTTAGACATAATCTTGGTTAGTGTTCGACGGTCCCCTCTCGTTCATTCCCGGATTTTGCCCACAGTTCTTCTTCTCCGATGAAGTCTTCCCATGCTTTGTGTAACCGTGAAGACTGTTGCTCTTGAAGCACCAAACAGTTTGACTGCTATGGTTAGAGACGCTCCTGCTAAACGGGCTCCTACAATTTGTCCTCTTTGAAAGCCTGACAGTTCACTCATTTCATCAGCCGCTCGCACGAACCTCTGCTGACAACTTGTACTAGGCACACAACCTAAAGAATACATAGAAAGAAAAAATACACATCACCCCAGTGGCACAGTTTTCTAAGCAATGGTTTCTGATCATTCGTCCGAGATGGGTCCGGGTTAGAATCCCATAAGGCATGGATGTTGTGTTTGTCTTATGGCGCTGTCTCTCTCCCTTTCCTGGAGCCAGTGGCCCTAAATTAGGGACGGGTGACTGATTATATCCCCCGGAGCTGCTCACGGTGGTCGTTAAACCTCCAATAAAAAAAAAAAAGAGAGAGAGAGATACACAAATGAATGATGAGCACAACGTTTGTTTTTTCAGTGTAGCCTACACGAATAACATTAAACCCTATAATCATGGTGTTCACATTATTTTGTTGAACCCATGTATGTATTTAAAATTTTTTTTGTTGGTTTTGCAGATAGAGAAGAATCGGGTGGGGCCTTTTTTATAATTTTGCTTAAGGGCCGAAAATTTATAGTTAGGCCACGGCTCTGCAGTAAGAAAAAATAATCGGAACATATCCCTTCAGCTACCATATTATACTTCCAGAAAGGAAACTACAGAGAGAGTGACACAAAGCAAAATTACAACTGCGCAATGATTTCGGAAGACATTTGTATTGTTGACGTATCTTAGAATGTCAGTTTTCTAGCATCGAGAGCTCGTGTGAGATACAAGTGATGTCTTTCCTTTGGCTCTGGTTTCCTCCTTTCCCTGGTTTGAACTAGTAGCCCCAGATTAAGGATGCGTCTGTCCTCTTCTCGTTACACTGACTTAAAGATTGGCAAAATTTATTTCGTACTTTTCCTTCCATTAGCATTTTTTTTTCATTTCTAAAATCCATTGCCTTGTACGTGACTTCAGGAACTATGCCGTGAAAGAAATATCTCACCCCGGAAGGAAACTGCAGTGTTAATGAAGTTCCGCTTTTCAGGGTTACTAACATGGCAGAAGGACAAGCCAGGAATCTACTGTATCTTCACCAAGAAATAAACAATGGCGAAAAAAGCTTCTCTTAGTAGCTGAAGGTATATGTTCCGATTCAGTGATATAAATGACACTATTTTCGTTATAAATGTTGGCAATTTTTACATGTAAATAAAATCACTTCCCAAAAATTAGGTGCCAATTTAATCACTTCTAGTTTGTGGGGAAAATGCTGTTTTTATAATATACTGAGTGTCAGAAGGGTATGTAGGTTGAGCTGCATAAAATATATTTTCAGAGAAAGAGATTTTGTTTCAAATTATTAGACCCAAACATTCGTACTACAATATTTGTAATGAGTGTGTTTCGCATTTCTATCTTTTAGATTAACGCAAATTCACTCGAGAACTATAAAAAGAAGCAAAGTACAGCATGTTAGTAATTTGAATTCTTTTTAATTTGAAACAGTTCTCCTTTTAAAATTCTGAAAATGTTTAAATCATTGCAGTTACTAAGTAAGGTCATGTTACAAGAAAAACGTGACCTGATTTCTATTTCATTCGCCTTCCCCTCAGTGCCATTTCCATTCCTGTGATGGTTTAACGAACTCTGTGAGAATCACAGTATCAGGTTACTTACAGGCCCTATCCTAAGTTCGATGTGTAACAGAAGCCAGATGGCGTAACGCACTAACACATGCATGTCTCCATGCAGCCTCTGTGGGTTCTTATATCGCATCCTCCAAGGTCATTTTAAAATAAAAAAGGCTGAATGTATGCACGAATAGTTGGTTACTCATTCTACGAAGAGCGTGGTGTCATTTATTTCCTTCGAGCAGACAGAGGTAGCCACTGAAATTCGTACACCTCCCCCCGCCCCTCCCGCGCGTACCTCAGCTGTTACGGAAGTCAATGCATGCATCAGAACTTCGTGTCCAGAAGTGATTTAGCAGATTTGTAGAAGGTCCATTAGCGCTGATAATCAAATAGTGATCTGAATCAGCTATTGCCGTTGTTTGAATACTATTACAATTCGAATTTATGCTTTTTATGTGCTACTATAAACAGCATGCATAAAAACAGCTTTCTATTTGCGGTTATGAAAGTGATTTCAAAATTCACCTCTTCACCCACACACACATTAAGAAGTAAAGGCACTGTTGTTTATTTATGCATCTCTTTTTTTACCTTTAATTTCCCAACGCATATCAGCCATACGTCGAACATTGTATCCTAAATAAGCCTTGTGGCATGAAGAACCGGACGATCGTCCACTTTGCCATTTGACAACGGAAGTAATTGTTTGAATTCGAATTAAGTATAACAATCTAAGTGCTGGCTAGTATGCCTCATAAAGAATATTTTGTCTTCTGGTAATTTAACCATCTTCTCAAGCAACGAAGACCGGCTCGCATCTTCCGATATACAGTTACCGTCTCTAGGGAAGGGGGAGAACCAGAGGCAAAGATCAAGCAAGCACAGTACCCATGTTTTAACCCAGACTGGAGCCCACTTTCTTTTTGCGTGCGGCTAACGTCATAAATTCGATCATTTTGGTTAACGAAAGCATTAAGGCTGCATGAGGGGTCTGTCAGGATGGCTATCAGTAAATACGTCAGCTGGACACCACTGATTGGAAATATTTGGTAAGGACAGGATAAATTAAAGTACTATGAGTTTTTTACTGCGGCATAGGGTGGAGCAATGCTTAAAAAATCTGGAAACTGATCTACTCCTTAGTTTAAGTATGTAATAAAGAAATAGGAAATAAAAGATTATAATTATCTCTCTTCCTCTTTCTAGCAGAAGGGAAGTTTTTCATTCATGGGTATATCAAGGGAGTAATAATATGTACGATGGTGGCTTTTGTCTTCCGAGGAATTTTAATATCGGTTATTTACAGTTGCATAGGTCCGAGATTCGTAAGAAACTGAAAGGGTTCCCCAAGCAAAATAAGTGGTGATGTTAACAATGGCGTTTCATAAACAACACTCAGAACCAGGTTAATCTGACAGTAGCGAAATAAGCAAGATCGTTGTTGTAGGTTCAACGACCACCGTAAGCAACTCAGTGGGCTATACGCAGTCGCCATCCCTAATTTGGGGCCACTGGTTCTAGGGAAGAGAGAGAACCAGTGCCGGAAGACAAACACAACGTCCATACCTCACCGGGATTCGAACCCGGACCCGTCTGGGACGAATGGTCATAAGCCAGCGCTTAGACCACCACGGCGATCAAGAATGATCTGTAGCACATAAAAATGGTGCTTGGCAGGATTAGGGACCTGCAGGCGCAAAATTATGCCAAATATAGCAAACAGAGGATGAAAAGTGAAAATCTTAGATTAATATCTAAGAGTAAACCTGTGTAGTGTGACGTATATTCTAAATTAACTTTCATTTTTAGTTTCTTTTCCTATGTAAGTTTTGAGTTTGTTCTCAGTTATACTTCCCAACTTAACGTGACATCGTCTTTCTCACGAGAATGCTGTTGGCAACACTTTTGAGGTCATAGTGAACGTGACGTATAAATGTATGAGATCAGAACGATAGATAAAAGGACGAGATAACAGTTGCTGTTGTGAATATGTGGTGGATATTGATTTGTTAAGTAAAATGTGAAGTGCGATGTTGTGCTGATGATATAGTGGTGGAATAAATCAATTACCGTAAGTTGACTTCTGTCTTATGTTTCGTCTGGCCGTGAAGATTTAAATTGGGAATTAATGCACCGTATTCTTATCTAATGTTTTAGACATAACGTAAGAACGACAATATTTCAGGACGAAAAGAGATTGCGTTATAGTAGCTATACGTTAGCTATGTCTGTAAGTTACATCTAAAAGAAATGCCTTCAATAATTTCTCTGATTTAGAAACACAGACATATCAAGTACACTAACTTGGATATGTTCCTCATCCAGTTTATTTCCCTCTAGAAGGTTTAGAAGTGTCTTTCTGTATTAGGCCCCACAGCCACCAAGGATTTGGCAACAAAGAAACCAGTCACCTCGTTGGTCGAGTAGTCTGAGGCGCAGGTGTCTGGCTAATCGTCTGAGTTGGACTGTAGTTCTAGATGAGGCATGGGTGGTGTGACGGTACCACGGCGCTGGCTCTTCCCCCTCCTTGGAACTAGTGACCCAGATTGGGGATGGGTGACTGATTAGAGCCTTAGATGTTCATAAACCCTGAAACAACAACAAAAAGCTATAACTTTAGCATGGATTTTTGAAATCCGATGCGACATTTCAAGATTACCTTTGTAGGAGTCTTCTCTCTTGATCGCTACCACACTTGTCTTATTTATTAGTCTTGCATGTTGAAATTCAAACAGTCCAACTTACAACTTCACCCTCTTGACGGGAAACTGTGTACTTCTAAAACTTTTCCCGACCTTTTACTTAAGGATCTCTTCTGTCAAGGCATACTGTTCCCACCTGTTTTTTTTTTTTTTTTTTTTTTTTTTGGGGGATCTTCCAAGAGACTCAGAAAGTTTCATCTAGAAGGGCTCTGAACATTTTTAAGGATTTCGTCGTTTCATTTCAAAATTCAAACTATTCAAATACCACAATATGTTCTGCCAAAATGCGAAGCTATTTACAAGGACCACCCGTATGCTTTAGTTGCAAAAACATAATATAGTCGTAATTTACTGAAAACGTATGTAACAAGAAATATGCAGTTGCTATTAAAACCGAATGTATCAGTGAAAAGTAAATTGAATGTATTAGAGATATTAGTGAAACACAGAAGTAATGGACTCTTTTCACATAACACCACTGTTCAGCTATTGATTTGCTGATTTTGATCTTTGATTTCAGCTAAATATTCTTGGTTGCGGATAATGCATACAGTATTAATTAACAATTACTGATTTATTTTTCTGTTTTCTTAATTTATTGTGCATAATTTTTTTCTCATCGCAAGTGATGAGATACACCGTTAAGATTCAGTCATATGTATAGTGCGTCTACAGTTTTAGAAACAAAGAAGTTTTATTTTGATGATCTGAGAAAGAAAGGACTATGTCAACGAAAAAGAGAATTTTTAACCCAGATAGTTGTTTTGGTTAACAGCGAGTCACTGTTTTTTTTTCTTCCTGTTTGATTAACAGCCAGACCAAATTTTGTAGAAACAGGCTTTTTTGTCCTTACATTCGATTTCTGAACATATAAGGTACGTTAGACATTTCACACCTAGAAGATTACATGTTAAGGACGGTTGACCAGTTCATCATACATAATTAATGCTCCCTTTCCTGCTCAGAGTTTTCCATGATAACGATTTACAGAAATTTAGAATAGCTATTCTAGATTCGTGAATATTTTCCGTGGTTTCACGTTGTTTTATCTTTAGTACTACGCGAACTGAATCAAAAATCGCTACTAGCCAACTACTGTAAAGAATCGATTTTGCATGCACAACTTATTCTCCTGTTCGGTCATAGACCTTTAAATGTGTCTCTCAACCTTTGGTGTTCCATATTCATAAAATAAGATGCCGGAAGTGATTTCTGGTGTTTAAAAGTGAGCGATTTTCTGCTGAGAAACTGTCTTCACTTTCGGATTTTACTGTGTAGTGTCTTAAAATTTCGCAATTATTCAAAATTTAAGGGACCGTTTCTACTAAAATGCATCGTGATATTTTAAAAGTATAATGTAAAATTTAGAGATGTCACGAAATTCGTGCAGCTGTATTCTTCTGAAGTTTCTTTCAAAATTCCTTTAACTTTGACGAACGTGTGTAGAAGCTGTACATTCTGGTTATCATAAATTAATTGCTCTAAAACTGTTTTTTAATGCAATTTTTTTAGTGGAGAGTGATTTTACATGTTTTGTTTAGTTAGGCGGCTTCTGCCAACTTTGACCGGGTGACTGGTTCAGCGTTACTCTGACCTATCTGGGTTGAAGTAAATTTCGCTGTCTAATGTATTACTGAAATCTACTGCCCTTTGGGTATTATTGCATTCCTCCAGACGAAGATGCACGGACTGGAGATTGTACCTTCACATCTGCGCGTCAAAGAGCTTGCATACATAAACCTCTCCAGTCGTGCTTTCCTTTAAGAGAATCATCATTTATTACGGTACATCTCATGATTTCACATAACTTGCTCAATCACTTTTTTCACCTTAGCGAAGTGAAAACCATAATACTTTTCCTACCATCGTGAATCTTACGTTGTTTTCGTATTTGTCATAGATACGCATATGCTGAAGACTATTTTTGAAAGTATGCTATACTTTTTGTGTGTGTGTGTGGAACGTCAAACATTTATACTAAATTGTACATCTAATTTATTTCGAAGTTATAACGTTTAAATTTTGAATTTAAAACCGATAGCATCGGAAAACTAGCATACAAGGAACAGATTTGGCCTGAACCTGACTTTGTTGTGTTTCTCTTGTTTTTAGTGGATTCGAGGAAAACCTTCAATGTAAAAAATACTTTTTTATTATTACAAGGTCAACACGTGTGAATGCAAAATAAATTATTATTCCTTGAATTTTGATTGACGCATGGAAGACCATTTCCAATTTATACATTAAATCATCTGCTGTTCTTACTTGTATAATGCTAAACAATCAAAAATCGTAATTATTAATACGACTTATTCCAGCTAGCGCACGTAATCGGATGGTCTGTCTGGTTGGTTAAGAGTTTGCTCCCCCACAATCTGAGCCAACTTAAGTAGTATGTACTGTGCTGTGTGGCCAAACATGCGCCTTATTCTAAGAAGCTTACTAAATGAACTGTGTGGCCAAACATGTGCCTTATTACAAAAAGCTTACTAAATGAACTGTGTGGCCAAACATGTGCCTTATTCCAAGAAGCTTACTAAATGAACTAAGAGACTCAAACTAAGGAAGCTTCAGGGTAGCACGTCGGCTTATAAACAGACTCAAAATTTGAATCGGCAATCATCCGATTCCGTGTTAACTAGATGTTGTGTAGTTTTTCTTTTCTATCCCGTTTTCTTGCAACTGCACTATTATCATTACTCTGCTCTCTCTCCCAGTGAGAATATGTATGCAAAGAAATTTAAACAAAACAGATTAATCGACGAAAGCTAGAAAAAACGTATTTAAAAAATGAATCATGCGTTCCTTAATGTTATCTAAAAGAGATTTTTCCACCCTATCTTCTGAAACCGGATATCGTGACGGCATAAAATGAACGTTACCTATCGTAAAAATTATGATAGAAAAAGCTGAATAATATATCAGATATTTTTCTCGTTCTTACGTTTTTCTGACGCAAAAGAATTTTGAAAGACAAATTCGAGAATTCTAAAGGATAGTTACCGCGGACAGCCCGGAACACCTGTAACGCCAGCACATAACGTTTTGATATACGTACGATATACGACAGTCAATGCATTAGAGTTCGAAGATATTCTTTTCATAGGTAAACGACCCTCACGGGCATTGAAAGTTAGTCTCTTGATTCTTACTATTACGTATCTTTGTCTGAAATAATATGCATTTGAACATGTCAAGATTACGCTCTAATTAGGATTACATGCTCTGTTCATTTCAGTTATTGAAGTGACGGCTCCTTTTCAAGAAAGAAGCCTTCCCCGCTTCATGGACAGAGATCCTGAACATACCCCTATTTTATGGTCAGCGCTCAGATGTATTTTGGTAAGCCTGTTTTGTAAGCTTTTTCTTCCATCTCGTACGTTATTACGTGCTTCCTTCCTGGAGTGATTCACCATCCTGTGTTTTTATATATTACAGGTGTACAATATTTTAATCAACATCGATCTGTCCAAATCTGCAGAAAGTGCAAGCTCTACGAAACAAGGTAAGCTCAGAGCGGCTTTGATAGAAATAGATTATTTGGTTTGCTTTAATTTTATGGTGCTCCCCATAAATGAAGTCATTAAAAAAACTCAGCAATAAAAGAGGAAATACCACGTGTAATCAGCTACTTGAGTTCTGTTTTCTGCACTCCCAAATGCTCTGTATGAAGCCACAAAACAATAAATACATAATATTGTCCTGTTACTATTAAGGTTCCTATAATGCAGGACTGTACAGGAATTCAAGTAGAAATTGTTAGCTGCGCTACATGAACAAAGTATAAACCATTGTCTTTCAATAAGTAGGTGATTACGTTCCAGAGTTTCATTCACCATGAGACGAGAAAATGATGGTCACAAACTGCAGGGGTGAATGCTCTTTTGCAAAATTTAAACGAACCAAGAACGAAGTAAGAGCTAGTATGGGCCAAACAAGACTGAATTACCACTCTTTGTTTAGTATTAAGCATGCGTTACTGAGAGAAATGAACACATCGAGGATAATTGATGAGTTTTCGGTTGGCCGACCCGGTGGCGCAGTGGTCTAAGCGATGGCTTCTGATCATTCGTCCTAGACGGGTCCGGGTTCGAATCCCGGTGAGGCATGGGTGTTGTGTTGGTCTTACGGCGCTGGCTTTCTACCTTCCCTGGAACCAGTTGCCCTAAATTAGGGACATGCTACTACTTATAGCTCACTGAGTTGCTCACAGTAGTCGTTAAACCTCCAATCAAAAAAAAAAAAATTAATTCGTTTGCCAAGTCTCGTAAACGCTTCATCTGAACTACGTAACTAACTGAAGTTTAAAAGAAAAAGTGTACACAACTGACAAAAAAAGTGTACGCAACTGGTTCATTGTTTTGTTAAGCTTAGAAAGTGGCTTAATTAATTTCAGTATGATACTAGCAAATGTTTTCAGCAAAGTCATCCTGAAAGTTGCTTTAGAAATCAACTGCATGCTGGTCAAGTAATGAACCAACCATCCAAATATCTATTGTCCTATGAATTACACGGAATAAAATTTGATGAAATATTGCCGTTTTTCTCTTCACATACACCGAAGAATCATTACATTATGAACACCCCCAACCTACGGAAATGAGCGCGCCTGGAGACCGAACGGTGGCACAGATGAAGTTCACAGAGCAATATATATACAACCAGAGGACCGGCTTTCGGTTAGTAGAGTGTTCGGAATCAGAATGGGAAAAGCTGCCGATTTATCGGAGTTTGATAAAGGACAAATTGTGATGGCATGGCGCCTCGGAACTACGATCTCGGAAACGGCGCGGCTTGTGGGTTGTTCATGTGCCGTTGTAGTGAGTACGTATCAAAAGTGGTGCACAGATGGCCAAACGATGAACCGTCGTCCAGCTATGTGTCGTCCGCAGCTTATTGATGCCAGAGGGGAGCGGAGACTGTCGCGCATTGTTCGCAGAAACCGCAGGGCAACAGTACGACAAATCACCTGCAGCTACTACAGTGGTGATCAGGGCAATGTGTCACAACACATAGTTCATCGCAGCCTTCTGTGCATAGGCCTACGTAGCCGAAGACCCAGCCGGGTCCCCATGCTCACTGCACGTCATCGTCAACAACGCATGAAATGGGCTCAAGATCATCGAGGTTTTTACCGTGGATGATTGGAAGAAAGTGGATTGATCTGAGATTCCTGGTGCATCACGTAGACGGCAGAGCACGAATACGCCAATTACCAATGGATGCACTGCTGGGCGAAAACAGGACGGCGACGGTGTGTTATGCTGTAGGCGATATTTTCTTGGGACACTTTAGACCCCATTATCCCAATAGCACAATCCCTGACAGCTGTTAGGTATCTGAACATCGTTGCGGACCAAGTTTACCCATTAATGGCAACTGCTTTCCCTGCTGGTGATGGCCATTACCAACAGGATAATGCGCCATGCCATATTGTCAGAATCGTTAAGGAGTGGTTCGAGGAACATGCTGGTGACTTTCCGTTAATGTTCTGGCCTCCAAAGTCACCTGACGTGAACCCAATTGAACATTTGTGGCTCGACTTGGAAAAGCGGGTTCGCACTAAATTACCACCACCCTGAAATGTATGGGAACTGGAGGACCTGCTGTTGGAATTATGAGATACCCCAGGATACCTATCACCACCTCATCGAATCGATGCCTCGCCGAGTGGCCGCTGTTTTGTGGGATAAAGGAGGTCCTACAGCTGATTAGGTAGGTGGTTATAATGTAATGGATCATTGGTATTTACTCAAGGTCACCATCATTCAGTGATTTCCCCCTTCTCCGCGAGGAAGTTGCAAAATACAGTATATGCGCCTCCTCTCCGCGGGGCCTCCCAGGAGAAGAGGCTCCGCAGATAATTAAACCAGCTTTGTGGACAGCAGTGTAAGTGAAATTCGTGAGAAAGGTAACGCATCGTCGAGACTTGTATCACCTAAGAAGCATTAGAACCAGCAGACGTTTTAATCTGAATGGAAGCCGCAGAGAGATTTCCTATCTAAGGTTAAGAGACCCGAACCCACAGCGCTCTGCGCCTTTTGTCAGGTGAAAAAAAAGATAAGATATTTGGGAACAGATTTCCCTGATAGAACAGCATGAAAGAAAAGTACAGAAATATTAGAGCAAAAGGAGTATACGGTTTCCCGTTAAGTATTGAAGTTGTAAGCTACCCTAATACTTACCTGCAACAAATCAATCAAAGCAAGCCATCCTGGTGTCAAAGCCCGGACGCAGGGAATCGGGGAAAGGACAGGGAAAAGTGGTGCCTAAAAAAGAAAAGAACCACACAAGAAAAATCCGACAGATAAACACCCAGTTTTCTCACAACACCCTGTGTTGCAAGGCACCCCAAACCACATATTCGTCGTTCGCTCAGTTCCCGTGTAGGAGTCGGCTTTTCACCTCGCTTCTCATGGGCTTCTCAGAGAAAAAAAAATATTTTTCCACTGGCTGGAGGGAGTTTGGTACTTTTTTTTTTTTTGTAAACCATAGTACCTTGTTTCTGGCTGGGCCACTCTGTTTGGCAAAAATAATTTCTGGGCTACTCTGTTTGGCAAAAATAATTCTGGGTGTGAATTATATTTGCCAAACAGAGTACGGCCCTTAAAACAGCCTTTTTTTTTTTCTTTTTCCTCGTATTAATTTCTGTTTTTATCTTTTTTAGTCAGAACTAATGCGTAAGAAAATAAATTTTAAAATAGCAGACAAGACAAATAACTCAATGTTTGTTAGAGGGAGAGGTAATCAGCACAAGAAAGATAATTCCTCTTTGCAAAATTTTTGTTTGGCCCTTAAAAGGGCCTTTTTTTTTTCACGTCCCTCCTCAGTAGAGATACTTAGGTAATTATCTCCTAAGCAGTATGGAGGCAGCTAGCTCAAACCTTTGCTTATCGTCGAGGTCAATCTGAATGGAAGCTATGCAGTTTACGCTTTAAATGCTGTAGTTGTATTTAAGTGTCTCAGCTAGGTAATGCTCGTATGAATTTCTTTGACATATTTTCAAACTTCTTGAATAACTAAGTACCTGCTTATACGGCCAGAGAAAAGAATCAGTATAAGACGCTTTCTTAACAATTCCAGCGTCTGTAGTAATAGTTGTGTTTTATGGAGTAATGTTTATTTTACTTGATCAATGTTTATAGTTCAAACAAATACATCTTATACAGTACTTCACTGCGCACACTAATCTGATTTCAGGGTAAAGCTTAAAATCTGCTGAAGTAAATAGCTTCACTCTAAAGCTTATTGAATTATCTTAGCTGCATCGCTTTAATTTAATCACATATGGCTTAACTTTCTCACAGTTGGCACTACAAGAATCAACTAATTAAACCCTATAAACCAAAACGGCCAGAAAAATGTCAAATGACTACGAGATTCAATCTTTTCATTCGTCATGTAACATACTGTATAACTTTTCTCTCGGTGGTAGAATTCGAACCCACGTCTTGCTATTCCGGAGCGGGATATTCTTTCAACCGAACTACGCCGACAAGGCTAATGGCTGCAACTTGCCGAGTTGACTCATACATTACCGCGGCAGTGCATCATCTACGTCATGTGATGTAGTACGTTACAGTCCAGAAGGAGTAGTATGGCAAAACAATATGCTCAATCAAATAATTTGGTCACGGAACATATGCAGCGAGAAACAATCCTCTCTCTTTCAGCAAAACACAATACTAAATTTGCTTGATGACTTTAGCAGTTCACAACAATTTGCAACGTCGTGCTCCGAAACAATATGATCGTAAAATACCACCAACGTTCTACCGACAAGTCTGACTCTAGAACAAGGAAGCTCAAACACTAAGTGAGAGTTTGAGCGGGGTCGTAACTAGACTTTAGTTTCGGAAAGTGGGGAAGGGGGGTTAAATATATCCCACAGCAAAAATGTAATCTGTCTATCTATCAGGGTCGTAACTAGACTTTAGTTTCGGAAAGTGGGGAAGGGGGGGGTAAATATATCCCACAGCAAAAATGTAATCTGTCTATCTATCAGGGCCGTAACTAGACTTTAATTTCGGAAAGTGGGGAAGGGGGGGGTTAAATATATTCCACAGCAAAAATGTAATCTGTCTATCTATCAGGGCCGTAACTAGACTTTTGTTTCGGGTTTTTTAGAAAAACTATCCACTGCAAAAATCTATCTAATCACTTAACAAAAAGTAAACTCTTTAGCTTTTAGTATATTAGTACTCATATTAGTTAGAGAGTAACGACACATGAACTTACTCAGTATTAACAGAAAAACAAACTGAATGATATGACTCAGAGATCACATGAAAACAAGAAGATTACACAGGAGACAGGTTGAAAGCAAGTACAGTCTGAAAAATGAAAATTATAAACAAATTTGAAATCTCCGTCAGGAAGTGGATTTTAAAAATTTTGATAACGATAGATGAAGCCACATACATACCAAGGAACTTTGACGTTGAATTGACCGTCTAATAATTGCTATCATATTATCCCTACGCACATCGCAAGAAGCAAACTAAACTGCACCAAGTACGAGGAAATAAGTGAGAACGTTCTTAACCTAAGCATCTGCTTTATGCTTTCATTTTGCAATTCGCACCTCCATTTTCTTCTCAAATGGCAATACGTTAATTGAAGTTCGTAAATCTCCCTTCTCAGCCATGGCAACAGGCCACCACATATTGGGATGTCGGATATAATTGTAATTCATCTTCTACAGACGCTACTACCTCTCCTTTTCTCCCTCCGACCCTCTCTGGTTATTGAGACTGAGAGTGAAACCAGAGCAGCATTTACCTGAACACTCGATCTCCGGTTCTCCTGGCACCGTTTTGGACCCTGTGGTCTGTGGGGTTTAAAATTCGAGATGCAATCACTCACTGAGCTCTCACATTTCGAAACACAACCCATTCCAGTCTGGCATCTTGATGTTATAAAGATGCAATAAACTACGATTCCAACTGCCAGTTTTTTTGTCTCTCTTAAAACACAATAAATAAATAAATAAGTGATCTAAAAAATGCCTGATAGTAGAACATTTCCGATTAATAAAGTGCCAAACACAGAGTTTCCTGTACTTTTATAAATTTCTTACTGATGATCGGTGGGTATAAGGAAGAAAAATGTCCTGAAGTAAGGCTTATTAAAGGAAATAACAGAAACAATTTGTAAAAACTAAATAAAAAGAAGATAATGACGACTGCTGTTGATGTAATACTTATGATAAATAAGCAAAAAAATTTGCACAACAAATTTCGGGGTAGGGAGGAAGGGGTTGGACCATATAAATCCCTTCCCTGGATACGGCCATGAGTTTGAGTAACTACATGACTTGAGTAGTTAATTCCTCTATTCGTGAATATCTCAAATCAAATCTCTCGAAACATTTCAAACAGCAGCTCCTACACTGGCGTGCAAAAATTAAGGACGAGACGGTTTTTCGAATGTAACGTCGTGCAGAAGTGCTCCACACCGATTCAAATCATACCAGAAGATCCCCAAGATGTAAGAATATGGGACAAGTGAGCAAAACCGCCCAAATAAGGAATCCAAAGGATACAAAGGCACTTTATTGAAAAGGTAGCTTCGAGCACAACTGGACAGAAGACAGAAACGTCCATGTGACAGGTGGCTGCCAAGAAAAATCCAGTCTTTAGTAGGGGATATGATCACCCCTGACTGCGTTGCAGGATTTACAACGTCTGTCCATGCTGAGGACGAGGTTGTCAAGGAGATGTTGAGGCATCGCGGCCCATTCCTCTAGTAGCGCCAATCACAGCTGCGGAATCGTTGCTGGCGGCTGGTGACGTGCTGCCAAGCGTCTCCCGAGAAGGTCCCACACGTGTTCGATTGGATTTAGGTCCGAGGACCTTGCGGGCCAATCCATGCGTTGAATATCTGTATCTTCACTCTCCAACAGCTCTGCGACAGCCACTGTACGAAGAGTTGTAGCGTTGTCGTCCATGAAGAAGAACTCAGGACCCACAGCACCTCTAAACAGACGCACGTGAGGCAGGAGAACCTCGGTACAATAACGGACACCAGTGACTGAACCTCCTTGGAAGATGTGGAGGTCAGTACGGCTACAAAGCATGATACCGTCCCAAACGATAACTCCGCCACCTCCAAACCGGTCCCTTTCGATGATGTTGGAGGTGTGATTGCGTGTTCCCTGCTCTCTCCAGATGTGTATACATCCAGAATCGCTCGTCAGACTAAATCGGTTCTCATCCGTAAAGAGAACTCGACCCCATTGCTGATGTGTCCAGTTCTTGTGTTCCTGGCACCACAGAAACCGCCGTATCCGATGAGCAGGCGTTAATGGCACACACCGTACTGGTTGTCGTGCAATTAGACCACATTTGTGCAACCTCCTGGCCACGGTAAAACGCGATAACAGACGTCCAGTTGTCTGTTGCATGTGCCTTGCGATTTCTCCTGCTGTCTGCTGTCTGTCTCTTCTCGCCTGTAGGACAATATAACGGTCGTCCAGCGCAGTGGTTGCTCGCGGACGACCACTGCTAAACTCTCGGACAGCTGTTCCTGTCGTTTGAAATGCTCTCCAAGCTCGTGAAACGATGCTGTGAGCGATCCCGAACTCCTCGGCCACACTAGTCACACTTCGACCTTCTTCCAACTTCCCAATGACGCGACCTCGATTAAAGTCATCCAGACGTCGTCTACTGTATTGCCTGTTGGCCATATCACACGGTGGCAGCATCTCGACGTCGTTCAAACCGATGTACACCGTGCAATAGCTTTCACCGAATTGCTGAGCGTATACCGCCCGTGTGCTTTATACCCTTCCGACACCCCCCCCATACGTCATGCTGCATATATGCGCATGCCCTACCGTACCGGACCCTAGTCTATCTCCTGAGTGGTCTTTCGGTCCGTTCTGCCTGCTCGTTCCGCTGTTATGCTAATTTCTCCTCTTCGTCCTTAATTTTTGCACACCAGTGTATAAACAGCGCTCATATACCTCAGCATGGAAGTTACTTTCGTAGTAATGAAAACAATTGAGCCGCCCCGGTGGCTCAGTGGTCTAAGCGATGGCCTCTGATCATTCGTCCGAAAGGGGTCCGGGTTCGATTCCTGGTGAGGCATGGATGTTGTTTTTGTCTTACTGCACTGGCTCTCTCCCTTCCCTGGAACCAGTGACCCTAAATTAGGGACGGGCGACTGCTTATTGCCCATTGAGTTGCTCACGGTGGTCGTTAAATCTTCAATAAAAAACAAAACAAAACTGATTCAACTTGAAGACCAGCGAACGTTCAGTAAGCCTGGTAATGCACGATAATTATATTACCATTGTCTTATTGTGGGATTAATTTTGTATTTCGCCTTTGAGAACGTTTTGCCAAAGTCTTTCTGCAACCAGACAGAATTGTAAGGTTATCATCTCATATGATCAATTTTTCATTACTACCTTTAGTCCCTTATCGTTTGCCGGCAATGGACCCCTCAAGCGGATGGGCCCTAGTGCAACTGCACTATCTTGCCCTATAGTGCCTGCGCCACTGACTAGAGATCAGCACGTGCCTCAATTTGCAAAGCCCGGCTTTGACTTTCCAGTTTACGGACACACAGCAATGGTTTCGTTCTTTCTCCCGACAAGACAGCGTGTGTCCATTTCTGCCGGAGGCGTGGCCTCCATCCAGACCCAGAGCTTCATTTGGAACGAACAGCCATACCAGTTTTGCCGGAGACCAAGTTCCTTGAACTGACCGTCGACCGTGCACTTACGCTTCGTGTGCACGCCCGGCGGCTCAATATTTCCTGTCTGTAGGCTCTGTCCATTCTTAAGATCCTTTCGAGAGTCTCGTGGGGTGCAGACAGGATGTCTTTGTTTCGCATTTACTATTATCTTATGCGGTCGAAACGGGCTTATGGTTGTATCGTGTATGGCTCTGTGCGTCTTTCCGTTATCCGGCCATTGGATACTATTCCCTATCAAGCGCTACGTCTTTGTACGGGAGCATTTCGAACATCTCCGATTCCCAGCCTTTATGCTGACGCGAACGAACAATCGCTTGAATTACGCCGTCTGCAGCTGTCTCTTCAATTTTACTTGAAACTTCGATATCTTCCAGACCATCCTTTGTACGATGCAGTTTTCCAACCCCAGCATGCTCGTTTATTTGAGAACCGGCCTCGTGCATTCCAACCTTCGGTCTTCGCATGGCGGCCGTAGCTCGTGATGCCGGGCTCGACTTGTCACTTGTTAGAGAGACCAGGGTCGTTGGGGACCCACCGTGACAGCCTTTTGATGTCGTCACTGATCTCAACTTTATTTCTTTTGATAAGTTCTCAACCCCTGCTTCCGTGTATCTGCAGCTCTTCGCTGAACACCGTTCCTTCAATTTTGATTATGTTATAGTTTTCACCGACGGATCTAAGATGGGTGATGTCGGATCAGCTGCCGTCTGCGTGGATGATGTTTCTGTCGCGCGGATCCCAGCTGAGGCCACGGTGTTTTCTGCGGAGATGCATGCTGTGTATCTCGTCCTTCTCCTTGTTCAGCCGAGTTCTCATCATCGTGCTATGGTCTATACGAATTCCTTAAGTGTCTGGCAGTCTGTCATCTGCGAATTGCCGTGACCATCCTTTTCTCTTGGATGTGAGACGGTTGCTTCTTGGTTTGCTCGAGGCCGGTCTTCAGGTTCACTTTTGATGGTCTCTTAGACATGTTGAAATCTCGGGTAACGAGTGTGGTGGTGTAGATCTGCTTCCTCTTTGGTCGTCACACCCTTGCCACTTTTTCATCGTGATTTCCGCTTTCCTGTTCAGTATCCTATCAAGTGAACATGGCAGGGTCTGTGGGATCAACAGGTGGAAAATAAACTGCATCGTATCAAACCAATTCTTGGAGTTTGGAGATCATCATGTCGCCGGAACCGTAGGGAGGAAGTTATTCTTGCGCGCCTCCGCATTGGGCATTGTCGTTTCATCCACCACTTCCTGCTGTGTGGTGACACTTCTCCGATGTGTGAGGCGTGCAGTTGTCGACTCACTGTTAGTCATATTCTTTGTAGTTGTGTTCGTTTTCGTGACTTTCGTTTTCACTGCTTTTATTCTTATTTGTAGACCGACGACGCCGCTACGCTACAGCAGCTCCTTGATGACCACTGCGATACATTCGCTGTGTTTTCTTTTTTAAAGCAGATTGACTTTTTTAAACGTATCTAGTTTTTACCCCTTCCATCATTCTCATTTTTCACTTTTACTGAATCAGCCTGTTTTTAATCATTATACCCCTTCTTTAATTCTGTTTGATTGTCTTGTGTTTGGCGCTCTTTGGCCACACATGGCCTTTGCGCCATAAAAATTCAACAACCAACCAACCAACCAGTTTAAGGACAGGACCGTTTCAGACTTTGCTCTCGCGCTTACCACCACTTATTGTCCACAGCAGAAGGCTTCCTCTGAAGAAACAAAGCTGTTTTACTGAACTGAACTAACTCAGTAGTAAACAAAAATGTACAGCAGAGAGACGTGCCATTTCTCGTGGAAATTCCTCGTATAGATATGATTCAGATCGCGCTACCTACTTCTGTTACAAATGTAAACGCATTTTCTCTTCCAGACCTAAGTATAAACGAGGTAACCTCGATTTCCAAATAAAATACACACTCCGAACTTCCTAACCTCTGTTGTAGCAACAAATCGTGCCAGAAACTTGGTCATCTGATTTCGAGAAACTGAAAAGTCTGTTTATGCAAACATGTTTCGAAAAGAAAAAAAAAAAACATGTGTTTTAATCCCTAACTTTGCGCATATGATCAGTTTTCCGAAACGACAGTCAGGTGCTGTATGACACTTAAAGACCTTGGCTAATGTTGAGTCCCCAGTCATTATTGCATTTTACAGGAAATATTCATAGCAATCAAACTGACTAATCATGGAACGCATATAGCGAATTAAATCTGCTTATTTTTGTGTAGTCAGCACAAAGATTCGTCAAGTTTTCGCACTCCACTGGGAGGCTTTTTCAAGGCGATGGTAGACATAAAAATAATGGCGACTGCTAAATTTATGCCTATCATTTTTATGTAAAAAATAATCGGATTTAATGCGCTTTATGCGTTTCATGATTATTCAAGTGGGGTGTATTTCAAATAAAGTAATCAAGCTGACCGTTGCCACAGTTCTAGGTATAAGTGGGCATAACTGTGGGTTTCTTTCCAAATACGAATTTCAAAAGAATTCCACGAAGTCATGAAGTAACTGAATCGCATGTAAAAATTGTGCTAAGGATTTTTACTCAAATCTCGACCGGAACTCTTCAAGGCTTGTCAACGACATGACTTCTACTTCATTTCTTTCAAGCGCGTGGAAACAACTCACCAAAATCTGTGACCGTCAGAACTCTGATGTCACAAAGATTTGAATGTTTACGCTTCATTCGTCTTGACGATGCCGAGCCAAACGCTCCGCGAAACTATAGTCATGTAAAATAAACACTGAACTGTAAACAAATGTTGCTATTTTTATTTAATATCGACCGGAACTCTTCAAGGCTTGTCAACGACATGACTTCTACTTCATTTCTTTCAAGCGCGTGGAAACAACTCACCAAAATCTGTGACCGTCAGAACTCTGATGTCACAAAGATTTGAATGTTTACGCTTCATTCGTCTTGACGATGCCGAGCCAAACGCTCCGCGAAACTATAGTCATGTTAAATAACACTGAATTGTGAACAAATGTTGGTATTTTTATTTAATCTCGACCGTTCATATTGTTAAATGATATTAAAAACAACGAAGTGAAAACGGAATATGATTACAGCCTTTAAATAAATAAACCGTCCCACGCCAGAATTTCATCTTGTGAATTAAAGCCGTAATTAATCAACGCGGCCGATGTGCTTCCATATCTTTCCTTTCACTAATTGATTTTCACCATCGCATTATTTAACATGTTAGTCTTCATTTTGTGGGTCGAAATGATTTTCTTTAATCCTGGAGCCAAATGATAAGCCTTCTAGAACAGGCCCTGACCGAGCAATTTCGCTTAAGTGATGAAAAAAAAAAAAAAACCTATCCGGTCCGTGCAGACCTCTAACACACACTGAAAAAAAATGAGTTACTATTCTTAAACTAGCCTTTACGAAATGTTACCAATCGAAAAACTTCGCCTGCAAATGTATTCTTTCCCTTCAGATTTGTCGTATCTTCTGATGGTTGGAGCTTACGAGGATGGTTTCGTTCTTCACGATCCTTCTATCAAGGAGCTAGTCAGTATCCCATACTGTCATCACTCAAACTCACTTCTGAATAACAGGAGCGAATCTCAGCACAGTGACGCAGACCCCTGGGACCCACGGAGGGAACTCTCTGACTCATGGGACCGGCTCTTCAGACGCCAGCCTCTCCATCTCATCAGGAATTACTTTGGAGAAAAAATAGCCTTCTACTTCGCATGGGTAGGAACTTTCATCACTTCTCTCTGGGTGCCAGCTGTCCTGGGATTCATTGTCTTCGTCTTTGGAGTTGCCAGCGAGTAAGTTTCACCTTTTACTGCTTTACCGACCTGCTACACTGTTAAACATTTCCTAAAATTCAAGAGTCATTTTTCGTGATTCCTTTTGTCAATTAACTAATCTTGGTTCAATCTTTTCCGTGAAATGACAGAAAAAAAAAGTCCCCTGAATTTCAAATATTTCTCATACGTGAATTAAAAGAAATACTCTTATTAACATTTTCCCGGTTAATAACGAGAAATTTCTATTTTAAAGAGGCGTTAACGGAAAACCCTGAATTTTAAGGGAACCAACATTTCCATTATTATGTTTGTATATTCAGTAAAAAACTATGTTCTCACTTTTTCCGTACCCATAACACAGAAAGTTTCCAGAGCGGTTCACGGGAATACATGAGGTTTGGTTAAGTATTAAATTTTAACCGTTTGTTGGCGGATCTGATTTTGATTTCTCTAGCATGACCGGATATTGCGGATAACCTATCGCATGATATTAAGATTATTGTGGCAACAGATACCGCCTTCCCCCAGTTGGTGCATCTGATATTTTGTAAACAAAGAAACACATAGCAACCGAAAAAATTGTAATCCGGTCACCGCTGGGGATCTGAATCCCAGATCTCTCGATATCTACGTAAAATGGGAAAAGAGCGATGTCTTTGTTTATTCACTGACGCCACGTATTTGGAGGATTTTCACTTTGGACCTCGCACTTTGGATTTAACTGTTATAATTAATATATAGCAAGTGCCGTTAATGCCCACCAGATGGAGACGCCTCAGTAGCTGAGCCCATCTTACGGATTTCTGATGTCAGAAGCTGTCAGAAAAACACACATGGTGCCGTTGATTGTTGGCCACCGTAGCGTAAGGCTAACGCGCTCGGCTAGATATCGAGAGATCTGGGATTCGGATCCTCAGCGGTGACCGTATAACGAAGTAAATTTCTCCGTCATTTTTATCCGCGCCGGGGTTCGAACCCGGATCCCCTCATTCCGGAATAAGTCACTCTACCAATTGAGCTAGACGTTTTATTCTGATTCCTATCTGCCTTTATGACGTGTGCGTCCTTCTGGCAGGTACGTCACATCTCCTGGTACGTTACATCATCTCCCCCCCCCCCCCTTTTTTTTTTTTTTTTTGAAGTGCTGGAGAAAGGATTCTCTTATTTTTCCTATCTCGCGGTGTGGAAATAGCATCACACCATTGCGAGATTTTGAACGGTCGGGTCATACGGATAGTTCGGGCGCCATTATAACGAAGTAAATTTCTCCGTCATTTCTGTCCACGCCAGGATTCGAACCCGGATCCCCTCATTTCGGAATAAGTCACTCTACCAATTGAGCTACGCGGACGTTTTATTCTGATTTCTATCTGCCTTTATGCGTCCTTCTGGCAGGTACGTCACATCTCCTGGTACGTTACAACCGGACAACAATTTTTCGGTTGATATGTGTTGATAAAACGTGGAAGGAGAGATGTCTTTCTTTATCCACTGACGTCACGTATTTGGCAGAATTTTCACTGCTATTGTACGTATATTGTGTTACAGCAAGAAACCGGGTACTTGGCGCTTTTTGAAGCCTTTGCGCCATTAAAGAAAACTCAGAATCAAGTGTCGTACGGGCGTGATTTTATGATGTCTGTATATATCAGCCTGTGGACCCCTTAGCACAAAAGCTATTATATAGCTATCAAGAGTAAATTTTATATTTAGGGGTCTTGTCAAAATAATTTAAGGGTTTTGTGAAATAATAATAAAAAAATCTGGAGCTCTAAACTATTCTGTTGCTTTGGAAAATCATGATAAAAAATGTGATTTGTGATAATTCTTCCTGAAGAAAAATAACATTTTATGAAACAATTCAGAAAAAAAAATGACTAACGAACCCACATTCATAGCGAAGAACATTTCATCTCGCGACTCCAATGCCCTTCGTTTCTGCCTTTAACGCGATCTGGTGGTGTCTTGCTAGCTCAGTCGGTAGCGTTCCATACTGGCGTGCAAAGCATCGCGTGTTCAATCCCCACCTCGTGCAAGGGGACGATTCCTTCACTATGTGCAGCAGGGAAAAATTCAGCAATGTGACTAGTGCATTTAAGCTAAAAAAGTAGGAAGTGGGGTTCTGTATAGGGTTTGAAAAAATCAAAATTGAAGTTTTTGGAAACTCAGGAATTTTTTGTATAAAAATGGAAAAACCTGAAATGGACATATCTGTGAAAAGCAGAATTAATGATAACAGCAAATCTATCGGAATGCTGAAGTTTCCGTTATTAGAAACGGAAATTTTGCAAAACTATGATCTTATTAAAAGTCTAAGTCCTACCGGCAACTTTGCTGCACGTTATTTTTAGGAATTTTCCGTGAATTCACACCACTTGTGTTTTACAGTGTAGAAAAGTGATAAATCTGTATTTTAACGAAGCAAACCTTTTACACGTTATTAAATTTCGAAACAATGTACGTAAATTAGCAAACACTCGTGCCTTTTCGTATTAATTGTCAGCGTAAAAGTACCGCATTCTACTGTCACTATGTAGTATCTCCTTGAAAATTTTGGAAACTGCGTCTCCCTGATGCGGGAATAGAACTCGATTCTGATTTCCGTTCGGTTTTCCGATTTGGTTTCGGCTTCAAGGCATTGCAATTTTCAATTTTTCCGAGACGTTTGTATGGTTACAGTTCAATACGACATGTCTTCGCCGAGAAATAATGGAAAATGATCCTTTAATATCTATACCTTTTCATTTTTCATTGGTTTTGACCAGGACGTCACTTCGAGGTATTCTGCTGACTTCTGATGTACCAATTTTGTACTAAGTTCTTGCCATTCAAGGTTGGCCTGTGTTCTTAGTTCTAAAAATGCAAAGTCAGATAGAGCTAAATTGGATATGCCTGTTTGAGTGAAGCGTAACTTAAATATCTTATTTCCTTGATCACTTTATCACACCTGAAAGAGCTCTTCGAATGCGATACCATGCTGACCAAAGACACTTTAGAGATCTGCATGTGCCTTAATTTGGGAATCCGTCCCGGCTTCCAGTTTATGGCCCAGCTCAAAACTTTCCAGTTTACGATCCGGCTCAAAACTTTCCAGTTTACGATCCGGCTCAAAACTTTCCAGTTTACGATCCAGCTCAAAACTTTCCAGTTTACGATCCCGCTCAAAACTTTCCAGTTTACGATCCGGCTCAAAACTTTCCAGTTTACCATCCGGCTCAAAACTTTCCAGTTTAAGATCCGGCTCAAAACTTTCCAGTTTACGATCCGGCTCAAAACTTTTCAGTTTACGGCCCGATTCAAAACTTTTCAGTTTACGGCCCGATTCAAAACTTTTCAGTTTACGGCCGGGCTGAAAATTTCCAGTTTACGGCCCGATTCAAAACTTTTCGGTTTACGGCCGGGCTCAAAATTTCCAGTTTACGGCCCGGCCCGGCCCGGCTCAACACTTTCCAGTTTACGGCCCTACTCAAAACATTCCAGTTTACGGCCCGGTTTACGGCCCGATTCAAAACTTTTCAGTTTACTGCCCGATTCAAAACTTTTCAGTTTACGGCCCGATTCAAAACTTTTCAGTTTACGGCCGGGCTGAAAATTTCCAGTTTACGGCCCGATTCAAAACTTTTCAGTTTACGGCCGGGCTGAAAATTTCCAGTTTACGGCCCAATTCAAAACTTTTCAGTTTACGGCCGGGCTGAAAATTTCCAGTTTACGGCCCGGCTCAACGCTTTCCAGTTTACGGCCCTACTCAAAACATTCCAGTTTACGGCCCTACTCAAAACATTCCAGTTTACGGCCCGGCTCAACACTTTCCAGTTTACGGCCCTACTCAAAACATTCCAGTTTACGGCCGGGCTGAAAATTTTCCAGTTTACGGCCCAGCCTGACTGAATCCGTTTCAGGCTTGCGTGAAGCGTTCTCCGCCACTTGTTATGATTAACGCAAGTCTTCCTCTAAAGCAGTGGTCTTCAACCCGAGGCTCACGGAGCACTTTTTAATGGCCCGCGAGACGTCACAAAGGGAATTCTAAAATGAAAAAAAAATACATTTTCGAAATGGAAAAATTAATATCCGTATCTTGGGGTACATGGACTTTGGATTCCATGACCTTCTACGAACTATGCTGCGGTCAATTAATGATATGGCTGAAATTTTACTAAAAAATGTAGGCTTATACCAACTTCGGACTTCTTTGAAACGTATATATCATGTTAACTGTATCGTTTCTTTTTCCGAAAGTTAAGTTTTAGAATTCAAAACCTCACTGAAATAATCGATAATCTTAATAAGCTAATGGATTTTTATTTTTTTTAATGTGATCGGCGAGTCTTTCTCTATTTTGCCATCTAGAGAAACGAAGATGCTCTATTGAACTGACTTACCTTAATAATAAAATGAATATAACGCTAAGAGACATGCCATTACCCGTAGGAATTCCTCTCGCACATGAGGTTTAGATGCGACTACATACTCCTGTTAAATATGTAAACGCTTTCCTCTTTTACACTTAAGTATAAACAAGGTTCCCTAAATGCGTCAATAAGTACTTCGAACTTCCTTGTCTCTGTTGTTGCAACAAATGATGCCGGGAGTTCGTTTCGGCTTTGTGAAGCTGAAGAACTCTCTTCATGTAAACATTTCTCGAAAATGAAAAAAAAAAAACTATGCTAAAGTCAACGAAGTGAAAACGGAGTTTGATTTCAACCTTTAAAGAAATAAACTTATGGCGTCCACTCTAATTTAACTTTTATTTTCAGTTTCTTTCCCTATGTAAATTTTGAGTTATTTCTATTCAAGCGTTTCAACCTTAACGTTATATTTTTCTCACTCAAGGAATGTTTTTGTGGCATCAGTCTTAAAGTCAATGTAGATGACGTGTGTGTGTTGCCATGATAAGAACAAGCTATATAGTGTATGGAGCGTGCAGCGAAAAAGGTGGTGTAGTGTGGACAGATTAACGTTGCGTCACATTGTATTTTCACAACCAACTATAGGTGCTTGAATTAATTCCCGCTGTTTTTTGCCACCTGTGTGTTGTCACAGAACGGTGCAGGATAGTCTGTTCAAAGTAGTGTCCGTTGGCAGCTACGACCCTTTCCCACTGTTGGGGTAACAAATGGATTCCGCGGTAGAAAAAATGCAGGTTCTTTCGAGGCAAACCATTCGTCGAGCCATTTTTGGATATCCGCGACAGAAAGGAAGTGCTGCTCTGACAGGCCATGTTGTACCGACCGGAACAAATGGAAGTCCGAGGGAGAAATGTCCGGGGAATATGGCGGGTGGAGTAAGAAGTCCCAGCCAAGTGCCTCCAAGAGTTCCTTCACGGGTTTGGCGACATGAGATCTAGCGTTGTCGTGGAGAAGAATAACCTTGTCTTGTGGGATCCAGTTCTCAAGCTTCTGGATCATTCCCATTGCCTTTAAACGTTTGCTAACCGTTGACTCATCTACCCGTAGTGTTTCAGACAACTCGTGGAGCGTCTGACATGAATCCTCGTCCAATAAGGCCTCCAATGCGCCATCTTCGAACTTTTTCGGCTGCCCAAGGCGCTCTTTGTCCTTCACGTCATATTTGTTGGCTTTGAAGCGTCGGAACCACTCTCTGCATGTTCCCCATACGCCTGCACTAGCAAACGATGACTTTCCGCTGCAGATTTCTTGAGATGAAAGCAAACAAGTAATGCTCCTTTTTTGGTACGGAACTCGACATCGTGAATGCGATAGAAACTAGTGTTCTGTGCCCTCCGATCGCGTGTCACAAACTGCTTCGCCCAGACTACGGACGGTACGTGCGTGTGCAAGGGAGGTCACGTGTGGCTCGGGTCACAACGCACCACTGCTGCGCTCTATTGGGCAACAGCGGGAATTAATTCAACTACCTAATATATGTAAAGAAGTAGTAGTTCTGAGATTTTGAAACCTCAAGATGTAGAGGTTCAGTTATGGCTTTTAGTGCAAAGTAGATCTATGTTATGTGCTGCTGATGATTACCTTCGATGCCTTAATGAATTGAAGTACCTGGATAATAAACAAAGCAGTGATTTTTGTAAGTTGAATACGACTCTTCACTGGTCATTAAGTGACCTAATTTATTTAGCTCAGTGTATAGTTCGGGATTTTTTGTGTTAGCTATCCCGTGCTTAATACTAAGAAGCTACAGTGCTACTGAACGATATTAAGCACACCGGACAAACAATTAGTCACCCCTAACAGAAATGACAGTATGAAGTTACCGGTTGCACAGAGGGCGCCGTGATAGCATTGTTGGGTGATAAATAGCACTGACGTGGTCCGCAGGATCGTTTGAAGCCGCGTATGGCTTAGTGGTTAGCGAGTCAGATTGTCAATGGAGGGTCCCAGGTTCAATCCTGAGCTGATCTTCAAGAGATGGTGTGATTTGCTAACATTCGCTGAATATCCGCCGTGTATCGGACGAGTACGTTAAATGACGGCCCCCGGGTTGGACCCCCGGTTACGTTGGGTATCCAATCCTACTCCTCTCTGACTTTCTCTCACCCCTCTATGAGCAACATCGTACGTGTACGGTGGCGCCATCTACTATTCTCACTCTCACTTACAAACGTTCTGTCAACTTGCTCTCACTCCTTCCGTTTCTGTGCCCTGCCCAAAAGGCGGACCCGCTGTAGGTGGTTTTGGCCTAAACCTTCTTAGTGGACGGAAGTCCTACATGAAAATACCTAGGTGCCGACACAGGATTGTTTCTGCCTCGTGCAGTGGTGAAGAGTTACGTGTGTGCTGAATTAAGTCTGCAATATTGGTCGTAAGACAGACGTTACTGAGTGACAAAAAGGATCCATCGTGTTTAGCTGTGCCCACGGTCACAAAGTGCATGAAGTCGCCCAATTTGTTGGTGTGTCGAAGCGTACTGTCCAGCGGGTCTACAAACTGTGGTGTAGTTTGCAGTCAACTGAAAATAGGCGACGTAACTGTGGACGGAAAACGACTCTCACCAACAGGAACCGCCGCCATGTTTCACGCCTAGTAACTGCAAATCGGTTTTAAACCAGGCAACAATTGTTCCAACAGTCAATGAAAGTCAACTCCAATTAATTTCCGAAAGGAATTGCGACAAAAATTGCATGCGATGGACATCTGGAGCAGAGCACCACGGAAGAGGCTTCTTTTAACAGCAAGTCACAAAGTCAGATGTTATCAATGGGCTCAGAGGCACCAAAACTTTACTGTGGAGGATTGGAAGCGAGTAATTTGGTCTGATGAGTCTCGTTTTTGTTTGTACTCCAATAATGGGAGGAGACGAGTGCATAGCAGGCCCAATGATGCCTTTAATCCTGATTGTGTCGAAGGTGGTGTTCAAGCTGGAGGGGTTCTGGCATGTTTTTCGAACCACGAAATGGGCCCTTTCGTTGCAGTGATGATGAATATGAACCAGCATGCGTACCTCCGCATTCCGAATGACGAAGTGTTGCCCTTTGACCTACAACTCCAGGAGCAGCATCACATTGGCACTCTAGTCATCCAAGACGGCAATTGCTGTGTGCACAGAGCTAAAACTGTGTCTGAGTGGCACGACGAACAAGCAGCAACACTGTCTCACCTCGACTGGCCCGCTAAATCCTCAAATTTAAATCCTATTGAAAACTGGTGGGATCATTTGGAACAGAAAGTGAAACGCCGGAATAGACACCCACGTACTCTGGCGGAACTTCGGGACCAGTTGACGCATGAGTGGGTGCAAATTGTGTTCAATACATCGACAACCTCGTGGGGTCTCTACCACACCGGATTGATGCTATTATCAAGGCAAGAGGCGCCGTCACCCGCTATCAGGAAAAGTTCTGACAGGGGTGACTAATTTTTTGTCCGGTGTGCTTATGAAGGTAATGTTTACCTTACGTAAAGACCATGAATCAATGAATATTACAAACCTTCCATTTCAAATTCTCATCTGCAGCCCGGCTTCTCGGTTTTGGCCGTTATTAATGAAGGCATCCGGTGGAAAAACTCAGTGAACTTCTTCATTTGATTATTTAAAAAGTCAGCTATCGTTTTGTGAGACGCTTTTTTTAATTTCAGGTGCAAAATGCTAAAGCTCTGTCCGAGCCAGGCCAGGTCAGTGCAGACTTCTTAGACGTTTGACCAAATGAAGACGTACTGTATTTAGTTCAGTGTGTCATCAATCTTAGAGGTTGACTTCACAATGCAAACATGATATCTCGAATAAAATATGCAGATAGTCTACCTAAAAATGTAATCAGTATCTACATAAGATTACATAAAATTGAATGTTTGCTTGTTTGTATGTACGCTCTACTACAGTTTTCAATTTAGAACCACCAAATTTGGTATACTGTCTCATGACACTGTAAGTGAGACCATGGACGGTTTTAGGAAGGGGTCAAGGGGCGCCCGCACAAAATTTCCGTAAAATCTACAGTTTTCAATTTAGAACACCAAATTTGGTATACTGTCTCATGATACTGTAAGTGAGACCGTGGACGGTTTTAGGAAGGGGTCGGGGTCAAGGGGCCCACCGCACAAAATTTCCGTAAAATCTACAGTTTTCAATTTAGAACCACCAAATTTGGTACTCTAACTTAGACCGTACACGGAAATTCTGAAAACATTTCACTCGTTGCTGTCGTGGATAAAAGCAGAGATTTATCAGATTTGCAAAAAGGGATTGTTATCGGCTTTCGGGCCAAGGGTGGCAGTATTTCTGAAGCAGTGCAGTTGTTCGTGAACTCTTTGCGTGCTGCTGTGGTTAAAGTGTATCGTGATTGGAGAAATGGCACCATTGCGAATAAGTGATGCTGAAACTGCGGAGCACCACGTGCCATTGATGTGAGAGGTGAAAGTAGGCTGTGTAGGTGCATGATGGCCGATCGGCAAGCTACAGTGGAGCAACTCACTGGCTGAACGAAACAGGGGGCTACCGGAAGTGTGTCTAAAACGACAGTTCAGCGAACCCTGTTGCTTATGGGGCTCCGATGCAGACGGATGGTCACTGCACCTATGCTAACGAAAGTGCATCTGCAGAAAAGGCTTACATTTGCACGGCAGTATCGGAATTAGACCTCCGCTGATTGGCAAAGGATTACCTTCTCCGATGAGTCACGTTTTGTGCTTCATCGAAGGGATGGACGTTGGCGTATAAGGCGAGAAATATCGGAGAACAAACACTCTTCAACCATTACTGGAAGAACACAACCTGGTGGGGGCAGCGTTATGGTCTGGGGAATGTTTTCGTGGCATTCTCTGGTTCCACTCATACCTGTCGAAGGCACTATGAACAGAATTCGTTATGAATCTATCCTTGCAGACCACGTACACCCATGCATGCTGATTGTCTTCCCTGAGGCGAATGGGATCTTCCAGCACGACAATGCGACATGTCACACAGCTAGAAATGTCCGAGAGTGGTTGGAAGAACACGATGAAGACTTCAAAGCATTTCTCTGGCTCCCTAATTCTCCAGACTTAAATCTGATTGAGCGTCTGTGGGACCACCTCGATCGTGTTGTTTGCTCTATGGATCCTCCACCACGCACCCTTTAGCAGGTGTCAGATGCACTGCAGTCAGCATGGCTCCACATACCTGTGAGCATCTTCCAGCACCTTATTGAGTCACTCCCAGCCCTTCTAGCTGCTGTCTGCGCTGCACACGACGGTTACTCTGGATATTAGTTGGTGGTCACAATAATGTGACTCGACCGTGTATTTGAACATCTGTGTGAATTAAACGATTCAATTATTTGGGAGCCATTTATTCCTTTTATCGAATAGGTTTGCAATTTTTTTAAAGGTTTAAAGAAGTGTGAAGTAAAAGATTATTGAGTAATACTTCTAATTTTTTCACCCGAGAGCTAAAAAGTCAAAAATCAGTATCAGCAGTTCGAATTTACTTTCAGTCATTGAGTGAAAAAAAACCCCGCACAGCTACGCTTTAGTCACAACAGTTCATATGCCTGCAAATGAAGTCCCACAAACAACGAGGAAAAAGGAATGCATATTTCGAAGTCGTAGTGAACCGTAACCTACTTTACAAGTTGAATAAAACTGCTACTATTTCAAAACATTTCCTGCAATTCTTTTCATCCCTTTACGACGATAGAAGTAGGATTGAAGTAGATCTCATAAGCAGATGGTATGGTTGTCTGGTATTCTGTTTTGCTTATATTCGAAATACCAAACAAGTTACTGCCCCTGATCTTTTGTTTTTTCGTTTTCCATTTTGAAATAAGCACAAAGAAATCGGTATTTGCGTCTTTTCATTTTATATTTTTGGAATCGTTTCAGCTCTTTCACTGGAACATGCTAAAGGAATAATGGCAATATTGATATTAAAGTTGGAATCTTTGCCAAATCGCGATCTGAATCCAACTGAATATCTGTGGAACGACCTAGAACACCGAATCCAATCTTGCAGATAAGATCTTCCCCTGTTGCAGCTCTGAAAGCTTTGCAGGAGGAATTTCGAAAAATTCCAGTACACACCTACCGCCATCTCGTGGAAAGCGTGACTAGAAGGGTCACTATAATCGTTATGGCCAGAGTGGTCCGACTGTGTACTGATTTCGGTTAATAAACGCTCTTGTTTCAGTTTGACCTAGTTGTCCGAATACGTTTGTCTACGTGGTATATATATGCCAGGAAGTTTCAATCTGAATAAATTGCGCAAATTTAAATTAAAAGTTAGTGGAAGCTGGAAGGTAATTTCCGATTCGGAAAGCAACATGGAAAGGTACTTCGCATTTTTAAGGGATTGGAGGATTTTCTTTTATTGGAGGTAAAAGGGCCTCTACAGTAAATTTGGAAGTGATGTAATTACTTACTTAAGATAAGGCTGATACGCATATTTAATTACCAAGTAAGGAAACTTTAAATCGTCAGGACAAATTATTTTATTTACCTTTCCCGTCTCTCAGAGGTTGCCATGCAGAAGAGAGCTCAGATCAATAAACATCCGGCTTTCGTCTTTTAGCGGACATTATGTTAAAAGGGGTGATTAGGAAATAGTAGAGATGTTATGCATTATCTTGTTGACACGGCGTTTCCGTTAAGTAATGTTTTTGTGCTTTTCATAAGATAAGGGAACAAAGGTGACGCCGTCGTCTCAACCTAGGAATAATGGAATACGAACGGGAAATAGTTTCCATTAGCTGGTGTTGACGTTGTTCTTTCCTTTTCCTAGACAATGCGCAGTTTACAGTGGTAAGGTTGTTATTGATAAATGCGTACGTATATATTTACGTTTAACCTGTAGCGTAAATAAAAGCCTTCTGTTCTGTGGCAGAGATTTTTTTAACATGGTTGCAAAAAAATGGATTGTAAACGGTCTTCTCACGTGAGTCTTCGGTATAATCAGTTTTTTGTTTCCCGTGTGCATTCCAGTCTCTAACAGTACCTTTATACAGTACTACTTTCAGTAGAAATGCGTGAATAGTTTACCGCAAAGAGACAAAATTGACAAAAAAAGTCTGCTTTCGTGTAAACGCATCCAAACTACAAAATTTTTCTTATAAAATTTTATACCACAACTAACGTTATCTCAAATACAGGGTGTGCAAAGGAGGATTTTCTAAAATAACATAAAATCCTGTACTATATTTTTTAAGTTTCAGTAGCATTAAAACCGATCTTCCTCGCGCTCGGGATAATATTTCCTTATAATATACTTGTAGAAATTGTTAGGCTGGAAAGTCGTGCTGAACGGTTAAGCATGCTATCGTGAAAACAACGTTGGATGTACTAGAGAGAAACAAGTAGTACCACAACTTTGCGATAAAGTAATCTGCTAGGAATCGTAATCCCGAACAATCTCCAGAGAATAGGGACCGTCATAAAATGCCATATCTGGAAAACGTAACAGCAAAATATCTCAAACAATCATTACGATCATGGAGGTACCCTAGCAATGAATACTACACTCACGGGCAATGAAAATTGCGCACCTAGAAGAAAACATGCTACAACCGCGGAACTTTGCAAATAGCTAGAGTGCGTGCTGGTATTCAAATGACCCACGTTTGGTGCGAGTGTGCATATTCGCACACCCTGTGGTAGCGCTGCAAACACGGACCGGTAGCCTTATAAACCGGCGTGTAGTTGATGCCCCATGAAAGCGAAAAGCACGGCCGACGCAAGCAAGAGTACAGAGTGACAAGAATGCCGGGTAGACGCCAGAGACGTAGATTCACGCAACTTACGGACTTTGAGGGAGGCCTGATCATTGGGCTGAAAACCGTACGGTGGTCGGGGCGCCGTATAGCCGGCCACGTGCATCGTTCTGACCATGCCGTCCGTCTGTGTTAGAAGCAGTGGACACGGGACGGCACTGCCACACGGCGGAGCGGCTCCAGACGGACCAGGAGGATCACCTGTAGAGAGGATCGACGGATTGTGCGCCAGGAACGAGCGCATCGCACGGGACCCGGTCCAGGCAGATGTTGAGGCTCCTGTGTGCCCACGAACCATTTCTCGATGCCTCGCTGAAGCGAATCTGCGACCCCAGCACCCCTTACGTGTGCTGCTATTAACACCGGAACATCGCCGGCTCAGTGTGCAGTGGTGCCAGTCCAGAGCAACGTGAAACGCCACAGGCTGGCGACGTGGTGTTTAGCGATGAGTGCTGCTTCGTTTTGGGGACAGATGATAATCGTGTCCGGGTGTGGAGGTCCCCGGGTCAACGGAACAATTCCAATCACGCTATCGACCGCCACACCTCCCCCACTGCAGACATTATGGTTTGGGGAGCCATTGCCTACAATGGCCGATCAGCTCTAGTAGTTATATGTGGATCATTGACGCGCCAGCAGTGTGTGGATGAGATTCTACGGCCCCATGTGCTCCCATTCCTGGCCGGGATTCCAGGTGCGCTATACCAGCAGGATAATGCCCGCCCACACACGGCTCGAGTTGCCCAAGACTGTCTACATCATGTCCAGACACTTGCATGACCTGTCCGCTCCCAAGACATGTCCCCTATCGAGCATGTGTGGGACCCGTTGAAACGCCGGCTGCCGCAGGACGATATCAGGCGTATGTTCGCCTCCATGCCGGACCGTATTGCAGCATGTATCGCCACACGAGGCGGTTGGACGCGCTATTGAAGATGACCGACTGCCTGCCACAGATCCCTCTGCAGCTTTGTTTTTGCCATCATGTGTATCATTCATCTGTATCATTACGTCCATAAAATTTCAGTTCAATCCGATGCTTCCTTCTTGATGCACAGATTTCATTGCCCGTGAATGTATATGCATGCATGGGCATCTGGTTTGTCCCCGTAGTACCATAGCCTTGCGATAATAGCTTCATTCAACATGCAATATATTCTGGATACAGCAAATCTCTTAGTAATCTGTCAGTGAATATAATGTCGCTGTCCCTTCAGGTTACTCGATTCTATTTGCTATTCGTCATTGATATGATATCACGAGGGAAGGATTTCGTTGTGTCCCACGTATTTGTGTACGCTAACAATATTTTGCTCTTTGCACGTAATCAAAGTGATTTTAGTGTAATGCCTCCATTACTTTCCAGCTGGAAAAATATCACTATGGACTGAACGTTTGGTGCCAGATGCTATGTTATACATGTCATGGTCAAATGCATCTAAAATGCTCGGCTCTCTATGGTGCTTTGATGTTCCAATTGCCTTGTGATTCACCACTGTTTTCCAACCCAAACCGCGTAGCTTGTTATCTACAGACACTCATCTGGGGTTCGATTCAGTTGCCAGTAAATTCCATAGGCTAGTCATTTTCTAAAGTTAAGATACTGATGATCAGTATGACGGTATTCGGGCATACACAACCCGCGGTTTCAAACTGGCTATCCACAGGTGCTATTTTCTTCGGTCTGTTTGTAAGATCACGGAGCTACTGTGCGAAGATTCACCAGGAGTGCCACAGCACAAAAATTAAAGAGGAAGAAGGCACTATGAGAGAATTTCAAGTCTCGAGGCTCACCTTGGCCACCCCCTGTGGCCCAGTGGTCTAAACGCTGGCTTTTGACAGTTGGTCCGAGTGGGCCAGAAATCGAGTCTCAGATGAGGCATGGGTGATGTGTTTCTCTTACGGCACTGACTCTCTCCCCTCTCTGAAACCAGTGGCCCCAAATTAAGGACGGATGACTGCTTATAGCCCACTGAGTTTCTCACGGTGGCCGTTAAAACTGCACAAAAGAGCAAAGCATGGCCACCCTACCAATTTTCAAACAGAAACAGAGAAAGTGTTGTTTTGCTTTAGATATTTGGAGGTCGAGACCCGGATGTGGTGTGGGTAGTGTATTTGTCTTACGGTGGTGACTCTCTTCCTTCCCCAGAACCACTGGTACAAATTTGAGACGAGCGACTGATTGCAGCTCTCAGAGTTCAGATCAGATCATATGTAGAGTATTTTAGGAAGGGAGTGTCTGATCCTAGGTCTTAAACAGCCCTTAGAAATAGGAAGCTAGGAGATTTGGGCTAGAGTGTCCGATTGGAAAGTGGCACGGAAGCTAGGTAGAAAGGGAGAGGAAGACGCCCTTGTTTATTATCGGGGGCCAGTACCCGGTGTACAATGGCTGAACGTGTGCATCCGACTTACGGCGGATATTTAGTGGTTCGAGCGTTCGTACCTGCCCGGGATCGAACCTGAGATTCCTCCGTGACAGTCCCGACGTTGACCACTAGGTCATTCACAGCCCAGCCATCAGAGTTGGTCATGATGGCCGGTTAAATCCTTCAGAGTTTTATTAAGAGGGTAGCTAAGTTTCGGAGTTCTTTTCTTGGGCTCGAGGACCACCTGTCTAAAACTGTATTTTTAACACACATGCAAAGCATTTCTCCAGATAATATTGCCTACACCTGTCTGTGTCGGAATCCAAGATCGACTCCACAACATTAGGGTAGAATTGTGTTTACATCTCTTCCAGACACAACACTGCCATATAATAATAATTTCTGTTTACTTGATGACACTTTTACCCCAGTGTTTTATTTAATTTAACATGTCATCATCGTCGACAACCATTATCAATCCACTGCTGGATGAAAGTCTCCCCAAATTTCTTCTATGCCTGTGTGTCTTGAGCCAGTCTCATCTATGCCACTCCGGCGTACTTTCGAATTTTATCCACCTATCTCTCACGTGGTCGTCTTCTACGTCCTTTCCTGTTCCTTGGTATCCAGTCTAAAATTTCGGTTGTCCATTGGTGATCCGTTCTTGCAATATGTTCAGCTCATTGACATTATAGGGATTTTACTCTGACCATGATGTTTTCCACTCTTGTCATTTTCCTTATCCATGAATTCCACTTCTTATTTTTCCGAGTTACACCAAGCATGCATCTCTCCATGCCTATTTCAGTTGTCTGCAGCCTTTGTACGTCTTCTTTACTTGAAGTCCATGTCTGAGTTCCGTACTTAAAAACTGGAAAGGTACATTCATTAAACACTCTTCTTTTAAGATATATACACTGCTGGCCACCCAAAATGCAAAACTAAGAAGGACGCGAAATAGCAAAGCCAGATTTACTGGGCACATAACAACAGATACAAAGATGAAACGGTTGAGCTTACAGGCCCGTGCGACTTGCGGAACACGCAGACATCAATAGTTCGTGTGACCCCCATGGCTGGCAATAACGGCCGCTACACGCCGCGGCATAGAACGAAAGAGGCTTTAGATGTGGGCTTGGGGTATGTCGGTCCGGGCTGCTTCCACACGTTGCCACAGTTCATCAGGCGTAGCCGCGGGTGGTGCTTGCCGGGCCACTCTGCTGCCGATCAGCGACCAGACGTATTCGATGGGCGACATATCGGGAGAACAGGCGGGCCATGGCAGCAGTGACACCTGGTGGGCCGTGAAGAATTGTTGCACGATGCGTGCCCCGTGTGGGCGAGCATTGTCCTGTTGAAACGTGGCCGCTGGCAGGTTCTGCAGGTAAGGGATGACTACAGGCTCCAAAACATCGAAGATGTAGCGGCGGCTGTTGAGTGTACCAGCGATGCGTACCAGAGAGGTGCGGTTGTCATATCCAATTGGGCCCCAAACCATAACGCCAGGCGACTGACCGGTATGGCGATGCATAATTCAGGCGTCATACAGTCTCTCGCCGCGGTGCCGCCACATGCGGATCCTACCATCGTGGTGTTGCAGGCAGAAGCGGGATTCGTCTGAGAAGACAATGTCGTGCCATTCCGTAGCCCAGCTGCGGCGTTCAACGGCCCACTGCCGCCGCACTCGCCGGTGGTGTAATGTCAATAGTAATCGGAGCAATGGGCATCGTGCGACAAGTTCCCGCTCCTGCAGACGACGTCGAACGGTACGTGCTGACACAGGTTGTTGCGCAACACACCCTAATTCCTGCGCTAACGTTCGTGATGTGGCGGTGCGAGCCGTCAATGCCCGCCGCACAACATGCTGGTCCTCTCGTTCGGTGGTGTGCTGCGGCTGCGGCAATCGCTCACTTCGGTCTGTCCGTCCCTCCTGCACCCACCGAATCCATACTCGCCTCACTGTGGCTGAATGTCGTCCCACACAGGCACCGATGTCTCGGTACGTTAAACCGCTGTCGCGATGAGCCACTATTCGTCCTCTGTCGAACTCCGAAACGTGCTGGAATGACTGCCGTATTCTGTGACGAGGTATCATGATGCTTCCCACGCACAGGTCCGGCAGCACAACACACTTCCACTACTTAAACCCAGCCTTCTGTGCACCCTTCTTATAGTGCTTCTCAGTGGCGTGCCGGGCGCACATGATTTGCATATGCCCTGCAATGCTAATCGTTTGCATGTCCTTTCGCTGGCGACACATGCTGCGAATTTCAGGCCAATCGGATGCTTCCTTCTTGGTGTTGCATTTTGGGTGGCCAGCAGTGTATTTTCTATTAGCAATAAAATTTTTTGCAACAGTGTTAAAATTAGGGTTATTCATATATTTTAAGCACGATATTTGTCTTCTCCATAGCACTTTAGCTAGCTACTGTATAAATATGGTTGAGATATTTTAGAGGTCTTAGCTGATCGCAACTGCTAAACGATTTAACAAGGATAGGTTTACTGATGACGCGAATTTACTGAAACACACAGCCGGGAGTCCTTCGCATCACCTATCACCTTATTCTCCAGGCATTGCAGCATTCGTTTCCGTTGGGAGACCTCCTATTCAGAGTTTATATAACACTGAAACGGAGTGAGTGGCTTGCGGTTTTCATCAGTTCGTAGTTTTTGAGTCACCTCTTAGAATTTTGGTCCTTCTCTGCATTTCAAAGGGGATCTACACTTGCGAAGAAAGTTGAAGGACAGTGGACAGGGAAACTTAGATTTTCTCCTTTTTTTAGTTTCAGGAAGCTGAAAACGTGTTCCCGCTATGTGCGGACGTCCGGTGTCCCGGGGGCAAGTTGAAGAGCAGTGATAGCTTTGGGTGGAGAATTTAACAACCTGAACTCAAAGAACAGAAAAATCAGATTGCGAGTCACTTAGAGTACAACTGAGAAACTGCTTTAGGAGCTA
This sequence comes from Macrothele yani, assembly GCA_039090855.1. Taxonomy (NCBI): domain Eukaryota; kingdom Metazoa; phylum Arthropoda; class Arachnida; order Araneae; family Macrothelidae; genus Macrothele; species Macrothele yani. Next base: position 4,920,247 of record CM076990.1, read on the forward strand.
TTCGTTGCATGCGCAGTGGCGCTGAAGGGTATTCAAAACAGATTTTTTTAATGACCACCATGAACTAGTCAGACTGCTATAAAGAAGCGACCTGTTCTACCTTTAAGACCGTTGAGCCGCCCCGGTGACGCAGTGGTCTAAGCGATGGCTTACGGCCATTCTTCCGGAAGGGGTCCGGGTTCGAATTCCGGTGAGGCATGACTGTTGTGTTTCTTTTACGGCAGTGGCTACCTCCCTTCCCTGGAATCAGTGGCCCTAAATTAAGGATGGGTGTTGCTTATAGCCCATTGAGTTGCTCACGGTGGTCGTTAAACCTTCAAAAAAACACCATTGACTGCATGAGGTGGCGTTGGATAAACCGCACTTTATTGGTCAGGGAACAGCACCTCTGACTACTCAGCTACCAAGGAGGTTCAGAGCAGAAGGACAGAATTAGTAAAGAGTTAATCCGTGCTACGAGGGTTGGCTGAAAAGGTTTGCAACCACTGCATATTCGAAGTAAGAGTGAAGAAATCAATATAAACCGGTTTGGGGCAGTCACATGAGTTCTTTTCTTCACCAAACTGGATGGGTGTCTTTGAGATTTGCTCATTTCCTAATCAGTGTGAGTCAAATGGAGGGCTGTTTACACGTACAGTTCAAACAGCGAGCCGTCATTGAATTCATCACTGCAGAAAAAGTTGCTACTATCGGCATTCGTCGAAGATTGAAAACAGTTTATGAGCATCAATTTGTTGATGTGAGTATTGTGAGACGACGGGTAAGGCAAAGTAACGATCAAGATGTAGGGAAAGCAAGGTTTGGGTGACTAACCAAGGTTGGGGATGTTGGAAAATTAACCGAAATATGTCTCGATGTATTCTCATGGAAAAAAAAAGACAGAGTAGTTCTTCACACTTTGGTTTTAGCGATATGAGCGGACAAGGGACACAGGATCATTGCTCCCATGGCCTGTGGGAAGGAATAACTCACCCAGTTCGTTGGCCTCGCTCGTGTGTTGCATTTGTTCAGTGCAGTACTCAGAAGTTTCTCTCCTTTTGTGCGTACATGTGTTCCATCTTGTAGCTCTGATTCATTACGTAGCTACAATTCGTTGACGACCAAAAAATCTAAAGTTCGGACAACCCGAAATTAGATGAATCAAACTTCTTACTTGAGAACAACCGATTCCGAAGTGAAAAAATTTTTTCATCCATTGGAACAGGCGCAGTTAAATCTTTCTACGAAAATTAAAATGGAACGGCCGCCCCGGTGGCGCAGTGGTCTAAGCGATGGCCTCTGATCATTCGTCCGAACGGGGTCCGGGTTCGAATCCCGGTGTGGCATGGATGTTGTGTTTGTCTTACGGCACTGGCTCTCTCCCTTCCCTGGAACCAGTGACCCTAAATTAGGGACGGGCGACTGCTTATAGCCCATTGAGTTGCTCACGGTGGTCGTTAAACCTCCAATCAAAAAAAAAAATGGAACGTAATTATAGCAAATCATATTTTCTGTTCTACACAAACATTTAAATAAAAAGGGAGGCCTGTGGCTGCAATGGACCAGTTTCCTCAACAGCAGGTTGAAGTGATTCGAGGAAACTGACACACAAGGAAAAAAGAATCTGCTGAAGTAGGCATTTCTGAAGAAAGGGTTTTACCCATTAACAGTGTTCTTGGATTTCAAAAAGTTGGTGTACTGCGCATGTTTTCTGATAAGATGAAGACCGAATGAATACGAATTTCACGTAAACCCTTGGAATGTTTCAAAAAGAAAAGCACTTTTCTGAATAAGATTGAGACAGGAGATGGCACATTGATCCACCATTGCTGCCCGGAGAACAAAACCCAGACAGTGGAATATCTCCGTAAAGCACTTTTCTGTACCAGGATAGGATGTTTATCGCGGATGGTTATGGGAATATGGGGTGAATTCTAATTGAAGTTGGCCCTGTGCTTGTTCTAGTCCTTACTTTTTTACGCTTTCCAACAGTAGATTGAAGAAGCGTATATGATCCAGCTTTGTCTGTCTGTCTGTCCGTCCGTCTGCACGATAACTGACGTAAAAATGGTTCGAATTCGATGAAATTTTAGTATGTGGCAGGGAACCACCTGGGGACGAACCCTATTGAAAATGGACGAAATGGGGTCAAAGGTCAGGACACAGGAGCGAGATTTATTCCACAGCCATTATCCTCATAACTTGACTAAAAATGCTTCTATTGCGACAAAACTTTAACATGTTTTTCCGTAGATATACTGAACCATTCTGTATAATATAACTGAAATCTGGTCAAAGATCAGGGCACAGGAGCGAGATTTATTCCACAGCCATTATCCTCATAACATGACTAAAAATGCTTCTATTGCGACAAAACTTTAGTATGTTGTTCCGGAGGTTTACCGAACCGGTTCTACTGAAAATCACCGAAATGGGGTCAAAGGCCAAGGCACAGCAGCGAGATTTCTTCCACAGCCATTATCCTCATAACTTGAGTAATGATTTCTGGTATGTTGGAAAGCGTATCATAATCAATGCATTGCACGATTTTACTAACTTGTTCCCTCTCTACTGCGATATTGACTCGACCGTGTCACTTTCGTGCACGCAGCCATTAAACACATGAAAATCGACAGCTTGGCTGGCAGTGCACTGTATCCCACTAACAGGAAGGACAGAACTATCTGGAATTCTGTAACAGCAAGTGTTATACAAGGGTCATTTAAAGTAAATGAATGATTAATCTTTCATTGCCCATTCTGAAATGCTGACACGATGATGCCGTGTTTGGGGAAAAATTAATGTAGCAAAGACGTTTCGATTTATCCTTGTACTTCTCCTGGAACTCTTGCAGGAAGGGAAGTAAATCTTCTTTGCATGTTTTTTTTTAATAATTTTTAAACTATTTAGTGTTATTTTTTTTCACAAATATAATTATGTTATGAAAATAGCTCCTGTGTTGTTAAAATTGTTTGCTGTAAATTGTGTATTACACCAAAGCAGTTTCTTCTACCATTTAAAATTTGGCTTTATTCTATTGCGCCAGTCTTAACCTGGTGATTATGAAATGCTAAGAACAAGAAAAGAAGGTATATTTTTATGTTTTATTAAGACAGATTTTCTTCGTTTTAGGATAAGTCGTGCTGGAGGAAAAGGTTTTCTTCGTTATGTCGAAATAATGAAAAACTCCAGTGATAACATTCTAACGCCAGGGTTCGCAGCCATTATCTGCCTTTGGGGTAAGTACGTATTTCTGTCAGTATATCTGTTTCTCAGCTCACAGAAGGATAACAAAGTGAGTAGCAAACGGCAAAGCGTAGAATTTGTTGTCAGCAGAATAATTTTTCTGTCATAAATGTAAAATTGTTTGTTTGTAAGTCTTCTGAAGAAATAAACCTTCTGCGGAATTGTTTTTCCAACAAACCTGCGAAATTGTTAAAAGGCAATGCACACAAAATATCCACAACTGAAGAATGTTGTGCCTCTTGTCACAGAGAAGAAAACACATAGGTTACTGTAGATTTTCACTAGCGCTAATTGAAGGACATGAAACTACGCTGGCGTCTGGCATGTACTACCAATTCAGAGGTTACAAATGTAGCGTTGCTGAGAGAGTTGAAACTCTTGAAAAACATAAAGAGGAGTTAGACTTTCAGGATTACGGCATCCTACACTGCCCGACTCAGAAAATGCCACAACATGAAGGAATGCACAAAATGAGACGAAACTTACCACACATATAGACAAATAGGTGGGAGAGAAGTGATTTCATTTCTGATTGATTACATGAATGCGATAGGCGAGGAGACAGTATATTCAAGGCCATGACATTAGTGAGATGAGTTTCCTCCTTTTGTGACGTCATACGTCGGTGTTCCGTTTGACGTTATACACGGCAGCGTTGGAAACCAATCGGAAGCTTCGCTTTCCGCGGGACGTCACTAAAAGAGGGAACTCATCTCGCTAATGTCATGACCTTGTGTTTCCTAGACGACCTTGGTATAATGCAGCATGAGTCAGAGGTGGTATGAACGCTATGCTGGGCTTGTTCTAGTCACCACGCTCTGTAACACGGCGTGGCATCGAATGAAAAAATTCCCAAATGGTGTCCTCAGGTATCGCTGACCATATGTGTGTTGTTGACCTATGTCCACAATTCGTCGACTTACGAGGGGTCTTGCAGAGGCGCTAAGTTGTCATTCAATGACGTTCCACACGCTCTCTACTGGGCAAAAGTGTGAGGATTGCGCTGACCAGTGCAGCACCTGGACAACCGGTAGGTATTATTTTCCGATGTTGGCAGTGTGCGAGCGGGCGATATCTTGTTGAAAATTGACATCAGAGATCAACGAAGTTACGGCTACAAACATTACAACATCTCGCCAACATATCGTCGTGATGTCATTGAATACACTATTCGTACGAGCGGTGAACGGCTGTTGCAATTGATAACACCCCAAACCGTTAAACTGAAAAGTCACATGACGCTCACGGATGGCAACAAGAACAGCCGTGTGCCCACATCGTCTACAGATTCTCAGTTGGCGCTGCGACAGAAGCGAGACTCGTTGCTGAATTTGACATGGCTCCATCCATCCAGCCATACATGTCTGGTACGATACCATTGCCACCTTTCGCAAAGATTTTGTGCGGTGAGTAGTTGTCGTCGCGATAGCTGGAGAGAGCGTAAACCTGCCTCGGCCAGTCTGCAATTCACAGTCCGTGTCGATACGGAGTTGTCCATAGCTACCTGCACACCTTGTTGATTGTCTTTCACTGGGGATTGTGAGGCTTTCGGTCGAATGCAGCGATCGTAGAGTTCACCAATCCCGCCACAGCGACGCACGTTATCTTTCCCTAAGCACGGTCACCACATTCGGATAATAGTTGTTGCACACAGATGCGTTTCCGCCGCAATGCGATGCAGAGACCAACCAGTAGTACATAGCCCTATGATATAAGGTCTCTGGTAGGGATGGGCACATCGGTAGAAAACATCGATGTTGAGCATCGGTAGTTACTCATTCCCGAAACATCAATGTATATTTTCGATGTTTTTGTTAATAAGCAGAAGAATTCGTACTTTTTAACATGCATCAGTAAATGGGCGGTAGATGAGTAACATCTCTGCTCGATATAACGATGATTACTCACCAATTCAACATCGAGTAACTAATAATATTTGTTAAAATGATCGGTGGAAACCACGATGTTTCTTCGATGCATCGTTGTGAATCTTGATGTTTTGCTAATAAACTGAAGAATGTGCACTTTTCCATCTGCAGCAGTGAATGGATAATCGATTCGTAAAATCTGTGTGGAATATAACAGTTATACTCACCAATTCAATATCCAGTGATATAGTATTTGTTAAAACGCCCGATGTATTGGTGGAAACCTCGACGTTTGGTCGATGCTTTGCTAATAAGCCCAAGATTTCACACTGTTTCATCTACAGCAGTGAATGGGCTGCTGCAGATGAAAAGTTGGTAAAATCTCTGTTCAATATAACGGTGATTGCTCATCAGTTCAACCCTATCACATGTAACTAATATTGTTTGTTAAAACGCTCGGTGTTTTGCTTTTTTGACGCATCGGTGGAAACCTCGATGTTTTTTTGATGCATCGGTTCCCATACCATTGAGGGGGAAAAACTCTGCTTTCACCAACCAATCACCAACTAAAACAGCCGATGGAAAGATGATATTTCTCTCGTCTTTGTAGGAATGTAACAAAAAGTAATTCATTTACTTTTCGTAGAGAAAACATTCTTTACCAATTTCAAATATCGGTCATGAAGCCTCGATGTTTTTTCGTTGTATCGGCTTCTGCAGTATCGAGGTTAAAACATCGATTATCGGTGGCAAAACATCGATATTCAAAAACACAGAAGTTTTTTGCCCATCTCTAGTCTCTGGTAATTGTGTCAGTGTGTTGGTGGGATTCCCAATGACATCACCCAGGTATTCTCACTTCTTACGCGTGCTTTCGCAGCAGAAATTATAGTTACTCCGAGCAGTTTTGCCCATTTATTCACAATTCAAATATCGCCGTTATTGGTTTACATCTGCAGTCATTTGCATAACTCAATTGTCGACACATATCAACCAATTTTCACCGTGCTCCGACAAATACTTCCTGCTGTGGCATATTACGTTCTAGATCTGTTTGCTAGCGTTCTGTTCTATTTTGATCTTCGGGGCCAATAGGATTCCGTTAGATTCCATCGAAGGTTTACTGTTGTATCTCCTTTTCCGTGTTTTTTGCAGCTGTGAGTGCTATTCAGGGGAATCTGTGTTAGGGAAAATGTGAAAATCCTGAATATGCTTACTTCAGTTTCATTTAATATTGTATTTCTTTCTCCGGTTCGCCCTTAGGAACAGTAATATCGGGATAAGTGCATGCGCACACCATATAATGGAGAAATTCTGCAGCCGGAAAACCCCAGGCATTCTAATATTTGTCTGTTTCAAGAAGAATTTTTCTAGTTCGACTTCTAAATGCAGTGATATCGAACCCACAAATGGAATCTTCCACGCTATAGTATAAGCATTTATTAAATTTCTCAGATGTCCTGTTACTTTTTTTCTGCAGTGGTGTAATTCAGCTAATACTTCCTTGAAAGCAATTCTTAAGTGATGTCTAGACCCACTGGCGGCATTGAATTGCGAACTGAATAAAATGAAAAATGGCGTGAATGGGAATTTAAATCAGAGGATTTATTATTCAGAAGCCATGATAAACAAGACGCACAGGACGCGGTTATTCACATTTGCCATGAAACATCTTAGAACACTAAGCAAATGCAGCCGCAAAAGTAGAAAAATTAATTCCTTTCCGGACCATCTGCAAATCGTTAGTAGTGGTTTAAAGATGCATGTTCCCTGGAACTCACACACGTACGTGTTTCACAAAATATTTCAACCGTACTATTTCTTTTATTTTTTACGAAAAGGTAATTGAATATATATTAAGAAATCAGCGCAGGTCTTCGAAAGACTAGTGCAGAAATTTTACCACCTAAGCATCAAATGTGAACATGAAATTTACGAAAACAGGAGCCAAATTTACGATATTTCTGCATCGTTAGAAAAACTACGAGGTGACGGAGATATGGACAATAGAAACAATTTTATTTTACAAATTCATTACATTTTACTGCTTCAGTTGGACTGTAGTGGAAGAATGCTCCGCACTACCGCTCAGAATCTTTACGGTGGAGAGCTATCGGTAGATTGGAGGCAGTGCAATCGCAAGCTGAGGTAGTAAGATGGCTGGATGTGTTGAGGCAAGTGGTCTCCAATCTCTGGAGAGAGTTCCAAGGAACCGGAACAATAACCAGAAGGACGTCCGCAATCCAAAATAAGTCAAGACAATAGGTATTTGTTTCCAACAGCTCGCCGCCGTGGGAAGTCGACAGCCAGGCAACTCTCGCAGAAGCTCTCCTCTGCTACGGGAACCACGATATCCAGGCAAACAATTTACAAAAGACGCTACAAGACAGGTCTGTATGTAAGAAGGCAAATGGTTTGTACCTCACTCCTCGCATCTGACTCGGGCCCGACAACATCGCCCCTGGACCCCTGATCAACGGGCTTGAGTTTCCCTCAGTGCTGAGTTGCGGTACAGCCCAAAAAAGGATTCTCGATAATGTACGAGGGTTGTACCGAAAGTAATGCAAAAGTGGACATAACGTTTTTATTAACTGACAGAGGTCGTTCAAATTGTACATGTTGGTAGAGTAATTCTTCTTCCTCTTCCTTCTTCTTCATTGCAGATAAATAATGGATTCCAAGCAGAAGCAACGTGCCGTCATTGAGTTCTTGACGAAGGAAGGGTGCAGACTGTCCGACATCCACAGCAGGCTACAGAATGTTTGCGGAAATGACACCACTGACAAGAGCAATGTGCGCCGATGGATGAAGTAGTCGAATTCGAAGATGATAGAACAGCCAATCCCATAAGTACGATGTATCAACTCCAGCTCGGAAGAAACACATACTCCATTCCGGCTTATGCTTATTATGCCTGTATTAATACAAGTTTTAAATTATGAGACCTTTCGGGTCCACACTGGACCGTTTGTTTATCTGAGGATGGGTCCAGTGTGGACCCGAAAGGTCTCATAATTTAAAACTTGTATTAATACAGGCATAATAAGCATAAGCCGGAATGGAGTATGTGTTTCTTCCGAGCTGGAGTTGATACATCGTACTTATGGGATTGGCTGTTCTATCATCTTCGAATTCACGTCTGCACGAATATATAATGTAATACTAAAATGGATGAAGTTTAAAGAAGAGGAAACCAGCACTGAGGACCAACCAAACCGTGAGAGACCATAATCTACGACCACTGGCACGATAATCTACGACCACTGGCACGATAATCTACGACCACTGGCACGATAATCTACGACCACTGAAACGATAATCTACGACCACTGAAACGATAATCTACGACCATGACACGATAATCTACGACCACTGACACGAATCGTCAGCGAGTGGATGAATTGATTCGCGCGGAGAGACGAGTCACAATCCGGGAGCTTGTTGCAGAACTGGACTGTGGTCACAATGCCATACAGAAGATGGTGGAATACTTAGGGTATCGGAAAGTGTGTACAAAGTGGGTACCTCGGCAGCTGACACCCGATTTTAAGGAGAGAAGGGTGCAACTCTGCTCTGATAAGCTGGAAGCCTTTGAAGCCAATGAAAACACGTTTAACACGTGTTTTATTTTTGATCTGGTGACAGAGGATGAAACGTGGGTGTATCTTGACGACCCGGAAACGAAGAATCAATCTATGGAATGGCGTCACACCTCTTCACAAAGGCCTAAGATGTTCAAGAGCCAGCGATCAGCACAGAAAGTCATGGTGACTGATTTTCGGGATGACAGGGATATCATTCCCTTTGGTTTTCTGGAATGTGGCCATACCGTGACCAGCGAGTGGTACATTGAGACACTCAAAAAGCTTAGAGAAGCCATAAGGAGGAAGAGACCCAACAAGACTCTGAAAGGGATCCACATTCACCATGACAATGCGACACCACAGACATCTTTAGAAACAAATCACGCGATCAGCAAATTAGGCAGGTCGGTGGTCTTCCGTCCACCGTATTACCCAGATTTGGTGCCCTCCGACTTCCACCTGTTTGATTTGATGACACAGACGAGGTGAAAGGGGCTGTGAAGAAGTGGGTACAACAGTCCACATCTGAATTTTTTCCAAGAGGATTCGAGAGTTGGGTTCAACGATGGCGCAAATGCATCGCTTGTGATGGAGACTATGTTGAGTAGTACCTTTGTATAAAGAAAGAGTTACTCTACTAAAATGTGCAATTTGAACGACCTCTGTCATTTAATAAAAAAGTTATGCCCACTTTTGCGTTACTTTCGGTACAACCCTAGTATATTTGGGAAGAGGCAGGAGCCGAAATCTTTCCTCCAACATTAGAGAAATTGACCACTATCGTGGTGGATGACTCCTGGTTTGGGCTGGCGTCATATTGGATGGACGCACTCTGACTGCTGCATGGTACGGGGATGACATCCTAGGGCCCTATGTACCGCTTTTTATGGGAGCTGTTAGCCCCCAGTTCCTTTTTATGGACGACAGGTCCGTCTCCATAAGGCTCTGCTAGTCGACGAAAACCTAAAGAGTGAAGATATTCACAGGGTGGAGAGGCCCACGAGATCTCCGGACAGGAACCCGATAGAGCATGTCTGAGATTCCCTGGGAAGAGAAATTGCAAATCGGTGGGCCCCTCCCAGAACCATTCCGGAACTTGGACCCTCCTTAGTGGAGGAATAGCACTTATTGTCCCAGACTCCCATTCATAGCCTTGTAAACAACACGAGGGCTCATTGAGAGAGCTATATCGCTGTTCGTATAGTTACACTTTCTATTAACCCCTCCAAATCCGTGCCACTTGCTGCATCCCTTTTGAACTGCGGAGCTGTCGTTAACATGCTTGCTCCTCATGGAGTAGTGACATTCCTTTTCTGTTGTATATTACTGCGCTATCTACATATGTATGTCCGTACTGACTGTCAATAAACTCTGTCGTGTGGATATTTGCGTTACTCTTGATTTTGGGTTTTCCACGTCAAGTTTGAACATCAGTGTATTAAGAACACTCAATAGCTATCAGACACGTGCCATCCTCATTTAACTATGCAATTATGACACTGAGATGGCTTTATACACAGTCTAACTGCATAGAATTCACATGTGTACGAAGCGTAGATGGCGTCAATATACAGAAGAATCGTGCCTTTTTAGTGCAAAGTCCGTGCACTGGAGAAAGGGAAGGACTTATCGGGAAAGGGTGACCTCCACTTGTTGACAGTGAATGCCAATTGGTGGGGGCTGTCCGGGATAACATATGGTCCATGATTCGTCAATTAACGGCAGACTACAAATAGAGTTCACAGAGAAATGTTTTTGAGCAGACAGTCCAGTGGACGGCATTCCAGATTGACTTACGGAAATGGCATCCTATTCATGCGTTCATGCTGATTGACTGCTTCTTCCTCAAAAGGCTGGACAATGTACTTCAGTGATTGGACATTGTAAGACTGAAAATTAGTTGTCTGGTCTAATGAGTCCGGGCTCTAGTTCCAACATGCGGATGGACAGGTCCGTATTCAACGATTCGCGGATGAACAGGTGCAACCGACAGCACAATTGCAAGGAAACAGGCCAGCAATTCCGGTATCATGATTAAGGTATTGTTCTCATGGACATCTCTGTGTATCATCGTCCCTGCTGCATGCACGCTCGCCACCAGATACTATCTAGGCATTGTTTCGGACCGAGTGTTTCCCTGAATGGTGCGAGTGAATGCGGATGGCTCAGGACTCTTTCAGCAAGAATCCGTCCTTTTCACAAGACACGTATTGTGCAGGAATGGCTGGAGAATCCTGTCAGAGTATTTCGTGATCTTCCACGGACATCACATTAGATCACATGTAGAGGATTTTAGGGAGTGTCTGACCCCAGGTCTTAAACAACCCTTAGAAATGGGAAGCCAGGAGATTTGGGCTAGAGGGTCTGAGAGGAAAGTGACACGGAAGCGAGGTAGCAAGAGGGAGAAAGACGTCCATATTTATTACCGGTGGGCCAGTACCCGGGGTCCAACGGCTTAACGTGCCCATCCGACGCACGGCGGACATTTAGTGGTTCGAGCGTTCTTACCTGCCTGGGATCGAAACTAAGGTTTTCCCGTAGCAATCACGAACGCTGACCACTAGGCCATCCGCGGCCCTCTTCCACGGACATCAAATTTCCCCGACTTTTATCCCATCCAACACGTGTGGGATGCTGCATTCGCCACTCCACGCTCTGTCGCGAAACTCTGGAGCTTCATTCTTTTCATTTGGTACAAAATACCTGGGTACATCTTTCGCGGTCTAGTGGAGTCGACGCTACCCCTGGTGCGATAGGTTATCGCGGTGAGCTACTAGGTTTATGGACAATAATGTTATGGCATATGAGTGTATATTTAAATTTAAGATTTAACTGAATAATTCCAATCATGTCTAAGAGCAGTATAATCGGAAATTTGAATGCGTCATGAAATATGCGACATAAAAATGTAACAGTGTAAGCAAGAATAATACTGTAAGAGATATGCAGTTACCGAGACCAGGAGAAAGGAAGAAACTCAAAGAATGGAGGTGCAGGAGTGTTGGAAAAATATTTTGAATAAAACTAGTTAGGTAGCGTTTATGTAAATGGACGATGTCATCACTCTGTCCACGTTATTTTATAAACAACGCATAGCAACTGAAAATTTTTGTTCTAACACCGCTGGAACCGAATCCCATGTCTCTGAATAACTAGTCTAGTGCGTTCGCATTTACGCTACGGTCCCAGCGGTGTCGGAACACAATTTTTCAGTTGCTATGCGTTGTTTATAAAATAACTTGGACAGAGCGATGACATCGTCCATTTACATTATCTCCACGTAATTGATATACTGTACACTGTATATTCACCATAGCGTACAAGTAAAATGCTGTACTACTAAAGTGTGAGTTGGTCAAATTAAAGAAAGTATGAAAAAATAATTTTTGTATTTATTTTCGTTCTGTATATCCATGTTCAACAAAAATAACCTTTGATGGCGCTGTTCATACCTTTCGAGACTTACTGCGTCATAAAAATTGAATTATCAACCGCTGCACAAAAAGTTGACTGGTAGTCTTCTAACAGGGTGGTTAATTTATGGTTAACATACAGCAGGGCTTTACTGATGTTAAAGAATGCGCCAAATCCCAAAGGAAATTGGTGGTAGGTTTACTTATAATGAAGAGCCTCTAGCCCAGGAGAAACGGCTTAATGTGACTTCCGAACTACGGCAGATATTTGGCCGCAGCAGGACCCAAACGGAAAACCCTCCGGCCCTAAATCGTACGATTTTACCACTAGACCACCCGCGGCTCGTAAAAGCGTAATTAGAATTTTATTTTGTGCACTTTTCATCCAAATTTCTGTTAATCAAAAACAAAGAGTTTCTAGTGCGTAACAATTTGTAATATTTCCATTTTCCCATTTTTTTAGGAACTATATTAATGGAAGTTTGGAAAAGAAAACAGATATCGTTGGCACACCAGTGGCACGTGGAAAACTTCGACATGGTTGAACCTGACAGGCCCCAATTTTATGGGACAGCAGAAGAAGTGGACCCTCTCACGAAGCAAACCACGCGGTATTATCCCTTCCACAGACAAATTCTTAAATACTTCACCTCCACCACTGCTTTGCTTTTTATGGTAAGAACTTTATACACAAATGCGTTCTCTCACTTTTCAATTATTCTATGTTTTCTACTTAAAGAAGAACAAAGTCAATATTTATTTATCACGGCAATAGGATGTTCCCACCTTTGGTCGCTAAATCTCAGTCTTGCCATCCTAGAATAATATCAAGCAATGATATCAAATATTGCGTCTGTCTTTCGATATGATAGCGACTAAATTTATGCCATTTTGTAGATTACGCCCAAATTTAGGACTGGAGTTCATGCCTATCAAGACTGTTATTGCCGGTAATTTTACTTCGCACTGAATCACGTGTGGTCATTTTTTTTGTTTTAATTCTGTAATGTATATACCTAAATAACCATCCTTCTGAATTTCTGTGTTCTTGTACAAATTTCATTACTTCTTCGTTAAAGATTTTCTTGCTGAACGGCACATTACTTCCCCGAATAGCTTGTACATTTTGGCAACGCTGACAGTGAGTCAGAGAAACACAAAGTGACGACACTGAATGCAAGAATATAGATTTGTGGAGATGTACAAAGATTGGAAGTAGATTGTGAAGCGTTGATATTGCGAAAGAGATTAAAGCCTGTTTGATATAGATGTGATCAACGAATAGGTGTTGTTCTTAAACGATTGGGCTCTGTGTTGATAACAGCGAGATATATGGTTTCAGTGGAGTGCATCTCCCTAAAGTAGAACAATAAAGGAAGAAGTTATTATCATACTTTAGTCTCTTTGCTGATTCTTTCTACCTGAGCTTAGTATTTAATTAGATATTTAAGAAGTCTGAAAATATGTTCTACGAACATATTAGCTAGTTATTTAGTTAATCATTGAAACTTCAGCTATCAAAAATCAAAACTCTGCAATTTTGTATTTTCCGCGTCCCGTGATACAAACGAAAGTCTGATTTTGATGAGCTTCTCGCATGCTACTTCCTTATAGTTATTTAGGTTGGATCTAAGAATTATTTTACTTGTGCGAAATAAAATGAAACTCTTCTTCTACGTCCGTTTTGGAAAGAGATCTCCAGGTGCTCACAAATGTTGAGTATTTCGGCTCCTCTTGAATGTTTTTAAAATGCAAAGAAAAGCAAAATAAAAAGAAAACAGTCGTTTGTTCTCTTTTGCTGTGATTATATTTTGGGAAGCGGAGTATATCTCGTTAATCATAGTTCTGTGTACCTCCTTCAAATCCAAAGAGAGGTTTTGTTTTCTCTGAAACTGGAGATACCTTAGGAAGTAGCAATATATGGGAGGTCTAAGAAGTAACCACTAAATTTATTTGTCTTTATGTCTTACAAATTATGAAGGATACGAACCTGATTTAAACACACCGTACATACCAACATCGCAAGGCGTTTATACAGGGTGTGTCTGCAAAATGTTTGACCAAACGTTTGAAACTTGTTCCACGGCCGAATCTAATGATAAAAGTCATATAAATACAGGGCCGGAAACGCTTCCTACAGACAAATAGCACGTGTTAAACTTAGTCATACACACTGAGAAGGTACCAAGGTTATATTCCAGTTAGTACTGTACATAGGAATTAATCGAAGAGAACAACTTCTTATACAGTTACATCACAGAATATCTTCAAAATAGGCTCCGTGAACAATAATACACTGCCGGACAATTGCTAAGGATGGATGACAATAGCAACGATAGCAACCATAAAATGGAAGGCAGGAAAATGTGGAAATTAGCATAAGTGCGGGATACAGTAAGACGTGTTGTGCGTATGCAAATTTTGGATTGCCGAACTTGTTCGTGACGTCATAGCGCTGATAAGAGATATAAAGGATTTGACGCATACTGACCGTTGTTGTTCAAACGCAAAGTTGAAAGGGAAAGAATCAATTGACGAACTTGCAATTTTCAGTATGTCTTCCCGACATCACCTAGATGATTTTACGCGTGGCCGTATTATTGGCAAGATTGAAGAAGGGCGAAAAATAACAGATGTTGCCAGGGAGTTCGACGTCAGCCACAGTGTTGTTTCAAGGCTTTGGAAATCATTTCAAACAAATGGAGAGTGTAGCAAGCGTCATGGGGGAGGTCGTGTTAGCAGTACGACACCTGCAGAAGATCGGTACTTAGTGCTATCAACAAAAAGACACCGGCGCAGCACAGCTAGTGAGGTAGCAAATCAGTTTATGGCTGCTACTGGCAAGCGGATCTCCCGAAAAACTGTCGCCAGACGTTTGCATGAAGGAGGACTATACGCCCGCCGTCCTGTTGTGTGCACCCCATTGTCCAGACGTCACCGTACCGCCCGTTTGCAATGGTGCCATCAACATCGCAATTGGACTGATAACGACTTATCTGCTGTCCTCTTCTCAGATGAGAGTAGATACAGTCTATCGTCTGATTGTCGACGACAACTGATCTGGCGTGATAGTGGTACTGCATATTGTCCAGCATGCATACAGGAAAGGGACCGATATCCGACATGTAGTGTCGTGGTAATGGCCGTACGTCCTTCTATGTGCTTCCAACTGGGACTATGAATGGCCAACGATACATTAATGATGTTCTGCTACCTCATGTTTGCATGTTCCGTGGTGCTGTCGGTGATAGATTCATTTTCATGGACGACAACGCAACATGTCATCGAACAGTCTCTGTCCAGGAGTGTCTTGAGAGCAAGGATATTCAACGCCTCGTATGGCCAGCACGTTCTCCAGATCTGAATCCCATTGAAAATGTGTGGGATGCTTTGGGGAGGAGTCTTGCTGGTCGCCAATGCCCTCCAATATACAAGGACACCCTCATCCGTGCACTGACAGAGGAATGGGATAAATTACCCCAACAACTG
The DNA here is from genome assembly GCA_039090855.1 of Macrothele yani. Taxonomy (NCBI): domain Eukaryota; kingdom Metazoa; phylum Arthropoda; class Arachnida; order Araneae; family Macrothelidae; genus Macrothele; species Macrothele yani. The sequence continues at coordinate 4,935,826 of CM076990.1, forward strand.
CTTGATAATGTTGTGCAAAGCATGACACGACGTGTGGAATCTTGCATCGCCCTCCATGGTGGCCATATCCCGTATTGACATCTTACGCCGGAACGCCTGCGGACAGTAATTGCATTTTTTTCACGTTTACGTATTCTGCACAAAATGGCCTGTTTGTCCCTTGAACACGTTCTAAAGCCTTCTGGATTTCAGAGCACAATAAATTGTCTTTTTTGTAATGTCCTGGCATTCTGACATTATTTTATTTCACTTGGCATCCAACCACACTTACTTTTTTATGCGCTATATAGCCGTTTATGATCCGTCCTTAGCAATTGCCCAGCAGTGTATATATATCATCATCATTGTCAACCATTATCAATCCACTGCTGGATGAAAGTCTTCCCAAATTTCTTTCACAATTGTCTGTCTTGAGCCTGTCTCCTCCATGTCATTCCGGCATGCTTTCGAATTTCTTCCATCCATCTCCCACGGGGTCTTCTTCTGGGTCTTTTTCTGTCCCTTGGAATCCAGTCTGAAATTTCGTTTGTCCATCGGTGGTCTGCTCTTCTGGCAGCATGTCCAGCCCATTGCCATTTCAGTGATTTTACTCTGGTCATGATGTCGTCCACTCTTGTGATTTTCCTTAGCCACAAGTTCCTCTTCTTATCTTTTACTGGTTACTCCAAGCATGCATCTGTCCATGCTTCTTTGAGTTGTCTGCAGTCTTTGTATGTCTTTTCTAGTTAAGGTCCATGTCTCTGCTCCATGCGTAAGCACTGGCAGGATGCATTGATTAAACACTTTCCTTTTAAGACAAAATGGCATACTGCTCTAAAAAATTGCACTGTTTCTTCCAAAAGCTCTCCATCCAAGTTTTATACGGAAATTAATTTCTTCATCAATGTGACCCTCACTTGATATCTGTTGCCCAAGATTAATGTAGGTATCGGTTGTTTCAAGCTTTTCTCCATCCATCAATAACTATTCTTTTCTTGTAAAAGCATTGTGCATCATTTTTGCCTTCTGAAAGTTTACCCACAAACACCAAACGAAACACACAATACATAGCACCAAAAGAACATACAATTCAAAATACCGACCTCAGAGGTGTTGCCAACCATACTCTTGCGAGAGAGAAGATATCACGTTAATTGAAAATGGCTAAGGAGAATGAACTCAAATGTACATAGAGAGGGAAACTAAAAAGGAAAGTTAAATGAAAGTATACGTCACAGTTTCCCCACGTTTCGAATGATTTTTACTCTCTCTGTGTCTGTCTGCCGTCGGTTAAACGTAATTTCAGCAATCATTCACAAATGATCCAGTCTTGCGATAATGGATGATTTTGTGCTGTCAGGATCGATCTTTGCCAAGAATCTCATCTGAAGCATTCGTCTGTATCTTCATGGGCTCTTTCCTGAACAGATAATATTCTTCTCCGCGACGAATACTGCCCACATCATACATTTCACCAACCTTTGCGAAAACTGTGCTCAAGCGAAAATATTATATATATAAGAAATTGCGGGTGTCTCCTCCGACCTTATCGGATTTTAATTATCCCTAAACGGGGCATAGAGATTCATGCCAAGTAAAAATCCATGCTTAATCACTAAACGCAACACCAATGTGCCAAAAAAAGGTAGGGAGAAAATATGTGGAAAACCTGGTTAATTTTTTCCTGTGTCATATTAAAGCTGAATTTTCAAATTCATTTTTTGGAAACAGGAGGTATTGGGAAATATATTTGGTCCACATAACGGGAATTGAGAACTAGGAAAAGCGAAAACTTTTGTATGTCGAAAATCTTGCCCATAGTTATCTATCTGATGCAGAAAGAGATTCGAGCATCTACGGAGATAGCATGCCCGCAGACTGATAGGAAAGTTTGAAAGCATAAGAATATAATTGTTTGACTCACGTACGTATATCAAAAGATGTATTAAAAAACAAAGCGTGCCTGAAATTTATACTCAAAGCAGACTCCTATGCGGAAATACAAACAAATTATTCCTCAATTAAGAATTTGCTATGAACATTACAATATGTAGTGCGATCAAAAAGTTCCGAAACTAGATACGTAGCGGGCCAACAGATGGCAGTACGCGGATGCGGGAGCAGCGGTAGAGGGCAGTGACCTTCATGAGTCATTGTGCTGAGTGGCGTCGTTCTGTGAACATCGGGAGCCGTGCTACACGATATTTGGTGACCACGGGCAGAACACAGCTGCGATTTCGGTATGGACTGCAAACTAGAGCAGCGAGTGAACATCAAATTCTGCGTCAAACTCGGCAAATCGGGAACGGAGACGCAAGAAATGTTACGGCAGGCTTATGGCAATGAAGCAATGAGTCCTGCGAGGTGTTTTGAGCGACACTCGCGCTTCAAGAGCGGCAGAACGGTACTGAAAGATGACGATGAGGTCAGGGCGACCATCCACGAGCAAAATCCCCGAAAATGTGGACAAAATTAGGGAACTGGTGCATGAGGATCGTCGGAGAACCATTCAAGACATTGCTACTATCGTCATTTTGTCATACGGAACAGTGCAAGGAATTCTGACGTCGGGTTTGAACATGCACCACATTGCTGCAAAGTTTGTGCGAAAGATTCCGAACCCCGAACAGAAGGTGCTCCGTGTGGAACTCTGTCAAGATCTTCGTCAGCAGGTGGTGAATGATCCAACGTTCCTGTCTCGGGTCATCACTGGGGACGAGACTTGGGTCTACGGTTACGACCCGGAGACCAAATAACAGTCGTCGCAGTGAAAGAGCCCGGCATCTCCACGACCGGAGAAGGACCGTCAGGTCCGGAGCGCAACCAAAAACATGCTCATCGTGTCCTTCGACATTCGTGGGGTTGTGCACCGTGAATTCGTCCCCCAGGGCCAGACTGTCACCGCCCTTTTTTACTGCGATGTCCTGCGGCGTCTTAGGGCGGACATTTGCAGCAAACGACCTGAAATGTGGCGCAGGGGTGATTTCCTGCTTCATCACGACAATGCAGCAGCTCACAGAGCATTAGTAACACTCCAGTTCATGACTACTCTTCCTCACCCGCCTTGCTCGCCGGATTTGGACCCCTGCGACTTCTTTCTGTTCTCGAAGATGAAGCTGAAGCTTAAGGGTCCTCGTTTTGAAACCGTGGACGAGATCCAGCGCAAATCGCAGACGGGCTTTACACGATTCGCGAACAGGACTTCCAGGGAGAGTTCCAACAGTGGCAAAAACGCTGGCAGCTGTGTATCGCTGCCCAATGAGACTATTTTGAGGGAGGTCATAGCTAGACTTAAGTAACGTAAGTACTTTGTTGTATATCGGCCTAGTCTCGGAACTTTTTGATCGGACCTATCAAAGTGCTTTTATCTTACGAGAAACAACACTCTGTTGGATAATTGTCTACCCCTACCTTAGTGTAGGGAGAACAACTTGTAATTTACAAAAGAAAAGTTATCATCAACTTAACTGTCCATTTAGTTCAAGTACGGCTACTTCCAAGCCACTCAATCCCTTTCGATCTGGAATTAATTTTTCTCGGATCCCCAAGCACTGCATCCATCCATTAGTTCTGGGCCTTTCCCTTGGTCTAATTTGTTTACCGACCCCACCTTCAGTTTGTCCACCTGCTCTCCACACGTGAAAGAAAAATAGCAGCATTAATACTACGTAATTCTCGAAAAAAGTTATAATTTACTAATCTGCCATTCACTTCTCTGTGATGTAGCTTTTAGACATCTACAAAAAAATCTTTTGTCGTGGCATACTGTTGCTAGAGGCGAAATCTGTGATACTTGTAAGAGAAACCAATAAGAGCTTCTACTAATATTGCTTGAAGAAATCTTACGAGAGGTTTAAAGATAAACTGATTTGGTGTTTCATCATTTGTCAGATCCGGGGTCAGGTCTGTCTCGCCTGTTTCTCTAGTGACATTTTTCTTTCTTGTATTTAAATCAGGTTCAGCATAACATAATTTTTCTTTCTTGTGTTTAAATCAGCTTCACCATAACATATTTGGGGGGGGGGCTGTTAGTTTCCTTCTCAAACAACTCTTGTTCATTCTTCAGTTTCACAGATTCACAGACACCGTTTCGTGACTGAGTCCGCAAATGTAAAGCAAAGTATCGCGTCTTTCGTCAGTTGATTAATTTGCTCCACGACAAAACACTGAATTTTCCTACCAGTTAAACATTTCTTTGCACGTTAGTCTTCATACTGATGTGAATTTTTCCTCATTATTTTTTAGTATGATAGGCGTAGTCAATCAAGCCTATTAATTAATTGTTTAATGAATTTGTGGGCTTTGGTTGGATCGCCAAGCAAAATAAAGAGGTTCCCAAAATAAAAGAAAGAACCACGCAGATATTTATTTCTCGTCGTGCAAATAGGCAGACGGATATATAGGTATACCATAAAGTTTCCATGTTTTGATAGACATCTTTGTTAATGGACAGTCGAAATAGCTGGAGGAAGGGTCTCCTTGCGGCAGATACGTCTGCTCACGTTGAATGCTGCATACAAGTACCAGAGTATGTAAAGTTTAAGGACATGATTGTATGTGTATCAACCTAACTTAATGCCTAAAACACCATAAAGCCAAATAGGCTGCAATGGAATACCGTCTTAGCACGATTTATTTTAAAAGATGCAATACTATATACAGGTTAAAACATACATTAGTACTTTCGAAGTGACATTCACTTTATCTTCAGATGTACTGATATAAACGCCATCTCAATATCATATATATATATATATATATATATATCGGTATAACACAGCCTCTCCTTGACAAATGTCAACCCCGCCTTCTCGTGGTACATCCTGTTCCCACTAAAGGGGGCTCTGACGACCGCCAATAGCGGTATAACTATACCATAGGGATTAGAGAAAATGCTATCCCACACTCACCAACCCGCTTGGCCAGCGTGGTGAGTTATGGCCAAACCCCTCCAAAATGACTCCACAACTTAAATCTTGGCCTCAGTCTCCGGCAGCTGGAATGTACCTGGCCAAGGCAGCGGCCAGTGCGACATGAAGGCAGAGGGTGCTAAGAATCCCCGGAGGACCGGACTAGGCTGCCATCTGATGCTGACCGGACGCTCCCTATCTTCTGATTCAAGGCTTCTTGAATTGGAAGAGGAACTACAAAGGATCAAGTGGGACATCGTCGGGCTAAGTGAGGTAAGGAGAAAAGGAGAAGATCTCATTGAACTGAAAAGTGGACATCTCTTCTACTATCGTGGGACAGATACTGGCAGAACTAGTGGTGTTGGATTTATAATAAACAAGAAACTGAAGGATAAAGTGGTAGAAGTTGTAATTCCTCTGACAGAGCTGCACGACTCGTTATCCAACTCTCGAGAAGATACCAGGCTCAGATTATTCAAACTTATGCACCCACCACAAGTCATGCTGAAGAAGAAATTGAAGAATTTTATGAGGAAATTCGTGATCTAAATAATAAAGGTAAGCAGCACTTGAAGATAATTATCGGAGATTTCAATGCAAAAATAGGGCAACGGCAACAGAATGAAACTTCAGTAGGTAAATTCGGTCACGACAACAGAAACCAGCATGGAAATACTCTCGTTGAGTTTGCAGAAGCAGAAGGATTTTTCATCTTGAACTCCTTTTTCAAGAAAAAGCCACACAGGAAATGGACATGGAGACATCCAAATGGGACGACAAGTGAAATTGATTTTATTATGTGTAACAAAAAATTCGTCATAGAAGACTGCAGTGTGCTAAACAAGTTCAACACAGGCAGTGACCATAGATTGGTGAGATGTAAGATGCACCTCAACACTAAACTCGAACGTAGCAAGCTCATAAGACAAACAAAATGTATTGACATAACCAACCTTAAAAAACACCATAATACCTTCAAATTGGAACTGAAGAACAGATTCTCTGCTTTAGAAGGCCTAACATCGGAAGAAGTGGATATTTCTGAAGTTAACAGAAAAGTAACCAAAGCTCTTATGGAAACAGCAACAAAATTAGCTGGGTCTAAGAACAAATTGCATGTGAACAAATTATCAGGAAAAACCAAAATGTTGATGCAAAAAAGAAGAGGGATGAGGACAACTAAAGAAGATGTGACTTCCAAAGTGGAATATATAGAGCTATGCAAGACAGTACGAAAAAGTATCGCTGAAGATGTAAGGAAATTCAACTGTGAACTAGTAAGGAAAGCAATTGAAAACAACCAAAGCCTAAAGATAGCAAAGGGACATCTCAGTAAGGGGAAAAAACAGATTATGGCACTGAGAAAAGAAGATGGTTCTGTAACAAGAAATAGAGGCGAAATTTTGACAAGAGTGAAAGATTTCTACTCCAAATTATATGAAAGGGATGATACATGTACTCCAGACATCATGAAAGGTACCAGTACCAGAGTTCTTCCAGTCCTTCCAGCAGAAGTTGCACATGCAATCAAGAACATGAAGCGGGGAAAAGCTCCAGGAGAAGATGGAATTACTATAGACATCATACAAGAAGCAAGTGGAGAAATCGAAACAGTACTCGCCCAAATTTTCACTCGATGCCTTAATGAAGGGAAAATTCCTGAGGATTGGAACAACGCTACAATGATCTTGCTACATAAAAAAGGTGACATTGAGGATCTCAGGAACTACAGACCTATCAGCCTCCTATCAGTGGTTTATAAAATCTTCACTAAAGTTCTGTCACACCGCTTGAAGGTGACACTGGACATGGCTCAACCGAGAGAACAAGCTGGATTCAGGAGTGGCTACAGCACAATAGATCATATCCACGTACTGAGAGAACTAATTGAAAGAGCGAGGGAATATGAGCTTCCATTGTGCATGGCTTTTATCGATTATGAAAAAGCCTTTGATTCGGTGAAACCATCAGCAGTTGCAATGGCTCTGAAATCCTGCGGTATTGAAGATGCATACATTAATATTATTAATAACATCTATGAAAATGCAAGTGCAAAGATTCGGCTGTTTGAAAATACAACACACATAAAAATTGGAAAAGGAGTGAGACAAGGTGACACCATATCTCCGAAGCTCTTTAATGCCACATTGGAAAAATGTCTTTCAATCACTGAACTGGGAAAACAAAGGGATAAAGATTAATGGAGATTATCTAACCCACCTTCGTTTTGCTGATGACATAGTCATTTTTGCAACAACCCCATCAGAGCTACAGAGTATGATCCAGGAACTTGCTGACAAGAGTAAAGAAGTGGGATTAAAAATGAACTTTCAGAAGACAAAAGTGATGTACAATGCTTTTACAAGAAATGAAGATTTATCGATTGATGGAGAAAAGCTGGAGATAACAGACACGTTCGTTTATCTTGGACAGCAGATATCAAGTGAGGGTCACATTGGTGAAGAAATTAATCGGCGTACAAAAACTTGCCTGGAGAGCTTTTGGAAGAAACAGCATAATTTTCAAGAGCAATATGCCATTATGTCTTAAAGAAAAGTGTTTGATCAATGCATCCTTCCAGTGCTTACGTATGGTGCAGAGACGTGGACCTTAGCTAAAAGAGACATACAAAGGCTGCAGACAACTCAAAAAAGCATGGAGAGGTGCATGCTTGGTGTAACCAGGAGAGATAAGAAGAGGAACACGTGGATCCGAAAAATGACAAGAGTGGAAGACATCATGATCAGAGTTAAATCCCTGAAATGGCAATGGGCTGGACATACTGCCAGAAGGACAGACCATCGATGGACAGCCGAAATTTTAGATTGAATTCCAAGGGACAGGAAAAGACCCAGAAGAAGACCACATGGGAGATGGGTGGATGAAATTCGAAAGTATGCAGGGGTGACATGGAGGAGACTGGTACAAGACAGACCGTTGTGGAGGAAACTTGGGGAGACCTTCGTCCAGCAGTGGATTGATAATGGTTGACAATGATGATGATGATGATGATATATATATATATATATATATATATATATATATATATATATATATTCTATTAAGAAGAGACCTAAGCAAAAAAAATATATATATTTTTGACTCATACCAAGTACAACATAGAAAAGGTTATGTATCTACCGGTGTGAGTAAAAGGAGAAAGGATGAAGAAATAAAATAAAACAACTGAATGTAGAAAGTGTCGAGAATACTGAGCCTTGGCTTTATCAAGGACCAGCAAAAACTCCGCATTTTCTCACTTCCACAAAGACCTAGTTGGAAATGGGTTTCTGCAAGGCCATAGATGCAAGTAACAAGCCCACCAAAAATTGTTTTAAAAAATATATATATATATATATATGTCATGACCTCCACAGAGTTGTATGACCTAGCTCTAGTTAACAATTTCGCTTGCATCCATAACCTTCATGGCCCGACCCATGCTCTTCATCTGTTACTATTAAACAGAGAGAAGAAGATTAAAGAGAACTCAAGCTGTGAGAGTGACATAATAATTAGAAATAATTTTCAGCTATAACGAAATGCCAAGTTCGCCTGAGAGAGAATTTAAACCTGAAAAGCAATGCAAAAGAAATCCAAATTTTTTCATTGCTATTAAAAAAGGAAATATTAATTTTTTAAAACTCAGATTTTTGAAAGAAAACTTGATTCTAAAACCCCCTACTCTACAACTTCTGACAACACAAAAACGAGAATAAATTAAAGACAATAATTAACTAAAGAAAAACTTTGTGAAAGTTATATGACATAAACAATTAGTTGCAATATGTACAAAGTATTTCAGCAGTGCTTTAAGTGCATAATTAAGTAGTTATTAAGAACTTAACTACTTTGAAAATACAGCGCAAAGTAAAGGAACTATGCTTAGAAGTGAGAAAATGCAGAGTTTTTGCTGGTCCTTGATAAAGCCAAGGCTCAGTATTCTCGACACTTTCTACATTCAGTTGTTTTATTTTATTTTTTTATCTTTTTCTCCTTTTACTCACACCGGTAGATACATAACCTTTTCTATGTTGTACTTGGTATGAGTCAAAAAAAAATATATTTTTTTTTGCTTAGGTCTCTTCTTAATAGAATGTGAATTCTGAATTTTCATAACTGCTGCGTTGCGCGTTTTGATCTTCAGGTTATTTTGCAGCTTTCGTTTTAAATTCTAAAGTTTTTCCTTAGTTTTCAGTTTTGCTCGTGACCAGGTAGTAGGGTACCATGGGTACCCTACTACCTGGTCACGTGACATGACGTGGCTGTTGTGAAATTTGTATGCAAATCATGATGAGAATGATTTATGAGTACGAGATTATATTAGAATTTAAACATGTCATACTACTCGATACAACAATCCGTCGCGAAATACATGAATAAGTTGTTCCCAATCTCCAGATAACTCAGCAGGAGTGTAATCATTGCAGCATTGGTCTCCAAAGGCTATGATATATACACTCTCCAAGCATAGTAGTGAGTGGGTAGAGGCGAGGGTTGCCAGTAGTTTGGTATTTTCCCAGTCTGGGCACATATCACCAGAAATAAGATTCCTAACCAGGGCTGTGCTGAGTAGGTTTGCCTTTAAACTGCATTTATGCTCTTGTAATCGCAAGCCCACTTGTCTTTCTGTAGATCCTACGTAATTACTGATGGTTTCACCTGATCGTGGATCTAGCATAGGAATATTGTACACTCCCCATTTTTGCTGCATGTCGGTTTTGCATCGGTCTTTTCTAAGGTACGTTGACATACATTTAGTACTAACACCAATTCTTAGGTTATGTTTAAAACACAAGCGAGATAGTACATTACAAATGTATAGTATGTATTCAACTGAACCTACAAATTTCCAGTTGTCCCTTGTGTCATTTCTTGTAAGGGTAGTGGTATGGCTCGCCCTGACACGTGCAAAAATACGTTTGACTAAATGGGTGGGGTAACCAAAACACCTGGCCACATTGAAAATATATCTGATCTTCTGATCAAAGAAGGACTTTGTGGTGGTATGTGTAAATGCACGGCGAAAAAGGAAATTAATAGCTGAGGTTTTGTACTGAAAGGGGTGCAAGGAATTAAATGGAATAATCGAACTTATGGCTGTAGGTTTTCGGTAAACAGCAAAACTTAAGGAGTTGGAATAAGGGTTTCTGTGTACACAGAAATCCAAAAAAGGCAATTTGAAATCTGTCTCCTGTTCTACCGTGAGCTTGATAGTTGGAAATACCGAAGATAATACGATGGCGAAATTATTTAATTCATCTTGGGCGTGAGGCCATATCACCAAGATGTCGTCAACGTATCTAATGTATAAACTAGGGGTGAGTCGAAATTCAATGAGAACTTTGTTCTCAACATATTGAAGCAGAATTTCTGCTAACACTGCGGATAATGGGGAACCCATTAGTGAGATCTCAAACTGTTGATAAATGCAATTCTGAAATTTAAAATACGATCGTTTTTTAACAAAACGTAACGCATTAAGAATTGCTGTGCTTTCGGAAAATGGGGTATTGGTGTCAGCAAGTAAAGCCTCAATAATTTGATGAGTAGCATCAACAGGTAAATTAGGGTACAAAGCTATTACAACAAGGGAAGCCAAAATGAAGGGAACATTGTGCGGCTGAAACACTCTAATCCTTTCTAAAGCCCTAGTGGAACTCCTATATGAGTAAGGTGAATCCACTATAAATTGAGCAAGATATTTTGTCAGGGCTTTTTCAAGTTGTCTGGTAGGGCTCACGTAGCCAGAAACTAAAGGGCGAAGTGGGCATCCATCTTTATGTAACTTGATACGGCCAAACATATTATTGACACGGTAGCCAGGTGTGTGTGTGTGTGTGGGTAAATGCATGAGTGAAACTATCAGGGAATAGGTGGGCCTCCTTTAGCCTACCTAGGACTGCAACTGTTGCTTTAGAAGGATCAGTGGCTTTTATCTCTTCAGTATCGTGACCTTTCACCTGGCTAACTGTCACTATTGCCAAACGTAACAAAGAAACTACAGATTCAGAACCTGACGTTCAGAAACTAAAAAAAGTAAAAAGGAAGTGACACAAATTCTACAGGAAAGAAAACTCAAAGGGAAGTTAGATTCAGAAGAACACGTCACAACTACTAAAGCCATGGGTTAACAGGAAAAGAATTTTCTGTTAGTTTTAAAATATGTGTTAAACGAGAATATCATCTGTCACTCTATAGCTGTTTAGAGAAGAGTTGCGGAAAATTCATTTCGAATCGGGAAGACCTACACCTGATCAGGATTTTTCCATAAATTTTCCACATTTCGTGACTTCGAATTTTCTTTTTAGGTGATTTAACTATTGTGAATTTGTATTTCTCGTGATGTTACTAGGAAGTGACTCGACTCCCTCCTCCTAATTTATTGTTTAAAATATACCTATGGCACTAGAGTAATGGGAACAACATGATTTTCTCATTCGGGACATCTGCCCTGGCTTCTCAAGTTTCCATTATTCATTCCATGGGACATGCACACTATATCCGGGGGTCGAATGACGTAGGATAGATTCTCTAGATTTCTTTTAATGATGGATTTGGTTTAGAGTTCCGAGGTGAGACATGGATGCTGTGTTTGTTCTTATCGACAGTCGCTCTACACTTTCGCTGGCTCTAAGTTAGAAAACAAAAAGATCCATAGTGTGCTCTTTAAAATAGTTTTAGAAATGTATTGATAGCCATGAATGAGACCAAGCTCCAAAGTTTGATGGTTAAAACTGTGTCTGATGTGTCACACATAAAGATAGCCTAACTTATTTTATTTTGTTTCTTCGAGCCTATCCTTGTTTTCGGAAGGATCGGATCTCGCATTCCCGGTTTTATTCTATTTTCCTGTTTTGTTTCATTCATAACGCATTTAGTTCAGGTTATGGGGTGAACTTGTAAAACGTAATAATGTTTTTCAATTGCATTTCACAAAGCCGGATACCCAATATTTCAGGATTCCGGTATGATGATGTCTGTACTGATACTCATTTGAACTCTCTCCACATCTGGTAGTCCGGATATTTTGGTCTAAATGAACGCGGAAATGCCGTCCACGTTCTTAAGCTGACTAAGAGTGATGAGAAAAGATTTTTGCTGAAATACCGGTGATTTCTTTACGAGCAGCACTTCATTGGGACACAACAATCTGTGTTCCAGAAATCCAGATGCGAATTTGCACGACGCAATACTCAGCAAAGCAAATCAATTGTTATTTTTGCTTTTGCGACAGTACCAAATAATCTCTTTTCTGACGCTACGTATGTTCGTGGCAATTATTTCCGCTGAGCATTATAACAAAAAAAAATCTCTTTCGACAGCTTGTTCATAGTTGTCTTTCGTTGACTTAGTACTTTTTTTCCCAGGTGAAAAGCACAAAAATCGTAATCTACGTAGCCGTTTATCATGAAAAAAATAATAAAAAAGGCATGAGCACTGTGGGAATTAGATCATTGTATGTATTAATATTTCTTTCAAAAGAAAGAAAATTGGATGTTTTATTGATTTTTATTACCAAGAATCCTAATGTCCTTTCAATAATCCCGACAATATCGTAACCGCAGATCGACCATTTTGTTTTCCCAGATTTTGCATTTTTAATAAAGATCCATTTTTTTTAGAAAATAGCAGATTATTAGTATTGTTCGATTCTGGAACCACAGTAAAGATATTTGTTTGAAACAAGGAAGAAGAAATGTTTTTTAAGAGTTACACTTTTCGAAGAGCTCATTCCAAGGTTTACACCATGGTCTTACGAGGATTTCTTTGAAAAAAATTGGGGACGAGGAGGAGAAGGAAGAAAAGAAAGTCAGGTGCGATGCTACAACTTTTCTTTGAGCCCTCCCCCCCCTTTGCCCCCCTCCCCCTTTGCCCCCCCTCCCTAAAAATTAATGTGTTAAAACATATGGCTGGTGCAACCGTCGAAGATTTTAGGCAATTTGGAAATGAATTTTTTGTAAAATTTTGTGTTTGTACTTCTGGAAAACAGAGGGAGTTAGTTCTCTGAGCGAATTTCTAAGAGAGTAGTAGAAACACGCCATTTTTATAATTATAGTTTAAAAGGTGAGAGAGAGAGATTTCTTGTCAGGTTATAAACTAAAATTCATAAACAGCCTTACGACAGCAAAAAAAAAAATGAAATAAAGAGAAAACTATGTAAGTAAGTTAAAATTGCGCAAAAAAATGGTAACTTGCCATAGAGATTCGTATCCATGATTCCATACTATTGTGTTGATGCATAAGTTCATGCCGTTTTATCTCACGAGTGTTTCCCAGGTCAGAAGTGACGGTGCAGATGGCCAGTTGTATATCAAAATGTAGTCAGTAATATCGTGTATCTAAAGCATATTGCGTTGTGTGATTGTGGCTAATGGTTTTTTGGTTTTCAGGTGCGGATGTATGGAGTGTCAAGTAGAGAGAAATGGACATTTCCGACATCTGCTCCTCTACGAGTTAAACAAGGGATCCACAGCCGCCGAGGCTACTCGACAAATTTGTGCTGTGTATGGGGAATGCTATTGCTCCGAGGACAGCCCCCCCCCCAAGTGGTTTTAGCGGTTTCGAGGTGGCAAGTTTGACCTAAACGACTCTCTACGCTCAGGTCGTCCGTCTCACTTTGATGAGGGTCGTTTGAACCATCTCATCCACTTGGATTCGCGTCAATCGTCCATCTCACTTTGATGAGGGTCGTTTGAACCATCTCATCCACTTGGATTCGCGTCAAACCACACGCGAATCGGCCACTCAGATGGACTGTGATCGGGCCACAGTGGTGCGACATTTGGAACGTATGGAAAGGCCCAGAAATGTTTCCCAGATGTCTCTCCTTCAGACTATCTTGGGTGCCTCACAGTCTCACTGCGGACAACAAGAATCAGCGTGTTACCATATGTGGTTCCTTGCTCGCCCAAGGGTTTCTGTTCTCAGCAACACAAACCCTTTCTATCACGTATTACTGGAGATGAAAAGTGGTGCCTGTACGCCAATTTAAGACATCGGAGGGAATGGTTAAGCCCAAAGAAGACGCCCACACCACGTTCAAAACATGACCTTCATCCTGCGAAGATCATGTTGTGTGGCTAGTGGGACATGGAAGACATTGTTAACTGGGAAATGTTGCCGAGGAATCGGACCATCAACGCTGCACTCTATTGTGAGCAACTCCGCTGTATGGAGGGAGCAATTCTGCAGAAACGTCCACATATGCGCCATTGTGTCGTTCTCCAACATGATAACGCACGCCCTCGCAGTGCAAACATGCCCCAAATGGCCATTCAGGACATGAAATGGGAGATCCTTCCCCATCCGGCCTATTTCCCAGATGTCTCTCCTTCAGATTATCACCTTTTCCGATCTCTGTCAAATGCACTCCTTGGCAGAACGTTCAACAGTGATGTTGATCTCCAGAATTTCCTTGATGATTTCTTTGCAGCAGAACTTGCACCTTTTTTCAAGATGACGTTGCAGACCTATCCAGACGTTGAGGCAACATCCTAAACAATGGGGGAGTGAATACATAATTGACTGATTCCGTTTTCTAATCTCATGTAATACATTCCTGTAGTGCGGTGAAAAAAACGGCATAAACGTATGCATCAACCCAATGCATACGTTGAATAAGTACTACGTACAGTATGCACCTGATAACGTTTTTTGTGAGGGATAACATGGCCAAAATTTCTGCCTAGTACTTCAAAATTTATGGCCCCCATCATGTTTAGCTTTCCTAATAACCCACCCAGTTCTGAGCGACTGGCGTCACTACTGAACAACAGATGCGCTTTTCAACCACAGTTTCAACCAAAGAACAGCAACTGATAAATTTAAGTACTTTCGGTAGTATGACGTAGAAGTCTTTTCGTACTTCTACGTTAATTTAAAACATCAACATAGTAAGAAGTAGTTCCTAAATGAAAGAAACATTAACGGCCAGACGAAACATGTAAACAACAGAAGTCAAACTTACGGAAAAGATGGTTTATTCAAGGTTGTAGCACGTCCATAACAGAACGATATCAATATTTAAACACACCACACAGCTTCACAGCTCTTAACACAACGCTCGCTTTACAACGCACTCTTTCAACGCTCTCAATAATCGCTCTTTTCACAACGCTCCTTTCAATAATCAGTTTACAACCCAACGCTCTCCAAGCAACAATTTAGTCGTCGCTTTTATCTCTTGTTCTTATCGATATCAGGCATACGTCCCGTGATTCAACCTCAATTGTGTTGCCAAACGTATTCGTTTGAGAGAAAAGATATTACGTTAAGAGTGAAGAATAACAGAAGAAACTAAAAAGGAAAGTTAATTTAGAATATACGTCACAGTAGACTTTGCTCTCAGCTGCATAAATTTTTTATTTGGATAGTTATGGATACTATGTACACTCTGTGGCTACTTTAATAAGCCAATAGACCACTTTATATGCAAATAGGCCGATTCGTTTCATGTCACTAAGATCACATGATCAAGTCTCAATCGTAGTTTACAATGCATCAGTGAAAACTTAATGGAAAAGCCACGTGATACAACGGACTTTGTGCGTAGGATGATAGTGGTTGCTTGAAGAAGTGGTGCGAATATCAGTAGAAGTACTGAACTTGTGACATTTTGAAGTACAACAGTAGTATGATTATTCAGAGAGTGATTGGCTCCGCAAAAACTGGCTTATCTCCACTCCGGAAGCAACTGAAGAATTCTCAGATCTGTATGGCCTAACAAATCCAAAACAGTGTGTCAGACGACAGAGGATTTATATCAGAAGCGAAACCAAATGGTATTCCCACTCACGATGAGGCCTACACTGTCTGAGTTGCAACAGCAGACACCTGTACGTGCACCTTTACTGTCTGCAGTGAACAAGACGAAACGTTTCCAGTGAAATCGGGAACGCAGTAAATGGACTTCATCATTTGATCTGCGGAATTGCGTTTTCAATTGCGACCTACCGATGGAAGGTTAAGACGCGTTTTCAACTGCACCATACCAACGGAAGGCTAAGAATGGCGTTTCAGAATGCAGCCATACCGATGGAAGGCTAATAAGTTTGCTTTTAACTACACCATACCAATGGAAGGTTCAGAATTTCGAGACAGCAGCATGCGAGCATAGATCCATCTTGCATGGTTACGACTCTCCAGGCTGGCAGAAGTAATGTAAGGGCCAGATTTTCCAGAGAAACCTTTGTTTCTTTGATTTCAATGGACACCGAAACATATTAAAACATCGTTACTAATAAAGTTCATCAACAAGTGTTGTCGCTCTCTACCCCGTGGTGATGGATACTTGCAGGAGAAGAGTGCACTGTGACAGCACACACTGTCTAGAAGTGGTTTCAGGAACATGATGGAGACTTCCCTGCTTAATTGGTCATCTCGGTCTACAGATCTCGTTCCTGTGCAGCATTTGTGAGATGAGGTCGAAAGGAACATCGTACTTCTGGATTCACTGCCGTACCATTTGCGTCAACTGTAGGAGTCCCAAAAACGCGCGTCCCGCTATTTCACCTGACCCGATCGTTACCAAATTCGAACCTACGCCAAGTTTGATTACCGCTGTTCTGAAGGCCAAAAGTTGTTAAATATTATTCGGAGGATGGTCGTAAGAAATTGGCCACTCAGTGTATTTTGATGCGCTTTTTAATAAAAAAAACATACGAAGAATCCTAATAAACTGCCTATTAGCAAGGGTGTTTTTTCTAATTTAGCATTGTTTTCTAAATATGACATGCATACATATGCATGTCTGTGTACACAAATTTATGTGACAGATTGTTTGGTTTCTGTATGAAGATAGTCACCGAGGGGAGAAGAAAAAAAGTAAAAACAACAACAAAACAAAGTAGGATTACCAACTTTCCTAGATTCCGATTCCGGAATTAAGAAAGAAAAAAAAAGCCTGGGTTGGAAATCTGTGCCATCTGTAGCAGGCTCATCAAACAGCGACATTGAAAAGAGGAAAGCGATTTCTTTGTCCTGTCAGTGCCTGTCTGTCTCTCACGTCATCTGCGAAAGAACATTGTGTGATAGCGCAGCTGCGACACAAAAGAATAAATGCTATTCAGGATTTTCATAATTGTCGTTTCAATTGATGTGAGTTCCACGAATCCCCTCCCCCTTTCTGCTAAAGAATCTCAATGCCTTTTATGATGGGGAAAATGAAGTGCAACAGCAAAAAATCTTTTGTTAATTGAAAAGATTTTTGCTACTTATTTACATACTTCTTTTTAAACAAGTAAATGTTATAATGTTTGTACTAATTGCAAGCTATATTAAAAATACAGATCTGTTGAGGGGAAAAGCTACCTTTTATTATGTTGCAGTATCTTCATTGTTTATGAACATTTTAACGGAATCAGTAGTTTCCCAGATGCAGCAAATAACGGAAGGGAATCTTCGGGAATTGTTCTGGATATAATAGGCCACCTGAATATAAGGAAAGGAGGAAATTTAGAAGATGCCAAGGATTATGGAGACAAAGAAATCGTTGGCGATAATTTAGCAATCAATGATTTGAAAAACCGAGTATGAATGAGGAACATGTTGAACAAAAGCTAATACGCCAACTCTATTATGTATCTATCTAATGTGTATCTGTCTATCTTATGCTCTCTGTCTCTGTATATATATAGACAGTCGAGTCACATTATTGTGCCCACCTCCTACTTTTTAGGTCAACAGCGCGTAACCAATGAAAGAAGGCACGAGTCGTGAGCTGGCTTAGAGGGTATATAAGGTGTGCTTTAGGCATTCTGAAAACATATCACTCATTGCTGTCATGGATAAAAGAAGCGATTTATCACATTTGCAAAAAAGGATGATCATCGGCTTTCGAGACAAGGGTGGCAGTATTTCTAAAAGAGCGCAGTTTGTGAACTGTTCGCGTGCTGCTGTGGTTAAAGTGTATCGTGATTGGAGAAATGGCACCATTGCGAATAATCGACGTGCAAACTGCGGAGCACGACATGCCATTGATGTGAGAGGTGAACGTCGGCTTCGAAAGTGCGTAAGGGACGATCGACACGCTACAGTGGAGCAACTCACTGCCCGAATGAACCAGATGGCTACCAGAAGTGTGTCTAAAACGGCAGTTCAGCGAACTCTGCTGCGCACGGGGCTCCGTGCGGACGCATGGTCACTGCACCTATGCTAACGAAGGTGCATCGGCAGGAAGGGCTTACATTTGCACGGCAGTATCTGAATTGGACCTCCGCTGGTTGGCATTGCCTTCTCCGATGAGTCACGTTTTCTGCTTTATAGAACGGAAGGACGTTGGCGTATGAGGCGAGAAACATCGGAGAACAAACACTCTTCAACCATTGCAGAACACAAGCTGGTGGGGGCAGCGTTATGGTCTGAGGAATGTTTTCGTGGCATTCTCTGGGTCCACTCATACCTCTGGAATGCACTATGAACCGAATTCGTTATGAGACCACATACACCCATAGATTCTGATTGTCTTTCCTGTGGCGGATGGGATCTTCCAGCACGACAATGCGACGTGTCACACAGCTAGAAATGTCCGAGAGTGGTTGGAAGAGCATGATGAAGACTTCAAAGTACTTCCCTCGCCCCCTAATTCCTCAGACTTAAACCCAATTCGGCATCTGTGGGACCACCTCGATCGTGTTGTTCGCTCTATCGTTCCTCCTCCACGCACACTCCAGCAGAGTCAGATGCATCGCATTCAGCTTGGCTCCACGTACCTGTGAACACCTTCCAGCACCTTATTGAATAACTCCCAGCCCGTCTAGCTGGCGTCCGCGCTACACACGCCGGTTACTCTGATTATTAGATGGTGGTCACAATAATATGACTCGACCGGGTATATTGTATATATATATATGTGTGTGGGGGATGTAAGGTCAGGTGATGCGTAACATCACAGCCTCTCCTTGACAAATGTCAACCCCGCCTTTTCGTGGTGCATCCTGTTCCCACTAAAGGGGCTCTGACGACCGCCAATAGCGGTATAACTGTACCATCGGGATCAGAGCAAATGCTATCCCACACTCACCAACCCGCTAGGCCAGCGTGGTGAGTTATGGCCAAACACCTCCAAAATTACTCTAAATTCGAAAATATGCGGGAGTGACATGGAGGAGGAAATTTGGGGAGACCTTCGTCCAGCAGTGGATTGATAATGGTTGACAATGATGATGATGATATATATATATATATATATGTATGCCTTCAAGTTGGAACTGAAGAATGCCTTCAATTCGGAACTGAAGAACAGATTCTCTTCTTTAGAAGGCCTAACATCGGAAGAAGTGGATATTTCTGAAGTTAACAGAAAAGTAACCAAAGCTCTTATGGAAACAGCAACAAAATTAGCTGGGTCTAAGAACAAGTTGCATGTGAACAAATTATCAGGAAAAACCAAAATGTTGATGCAAAAAAGAAGAGAGATGAGGACAACTAAAGAAGATGTGACTTCCAAAGTGGAATATATAGAGCTATGCAAGATAGTACGAAAAAGTATCACTAAAGACGTAAGGAAATTCAACTGTGAGCTAGTGAGGAAAGCAATTGAAAACAACCAAAGCCTTAAGATAGCAAAGGGACATCTCAGTAAGGGAAGAAAACAGACTATGGCACTGAGAAAAGAAGATGGTTCTGTAACAAGAAATAGAGGCGAAATTTTGACAAGAGTGAAAGATTTCTACTCCAAATTATATGAAAGGGATGATACATGTACTCCAGAGATCATGAAAGGTACCAGTACCAGAGTTCTTCCAGTCCTCCCAGCAGAAGTTGCACATGCAATCAAGAACATGAAGCAGGGAAAAGCTCCAGAAGAAGATGGAATTACTGTAGACATCAAAGTGGAGAAATCGAAACAGTACTCGCCCAAATTTTCATTCGATGCCTTAATGAAGGGAAGATTCCTGAGGATTGGAACAACGCTACAATGATCCTGCTACATAAAAAAGGTGACATTGAGAATCTCAGGAACTACAGACCTATCAGCCTCCTATCAGTGGCTTATAAAATCTTCACTAAAGTTCTTTCACACAGCTTGAAGGTAACACTGGACATGGCTCAACCGAGAGAACAAGCTGGATTCAGGAGTGGCTACAGCACAATAGATCATATACACGTACTGAGAGAACTAATTGAAAGAGCGAGGGAATATGAACTTTCATTGTGCATGGCTTTTATCGATTATGAAAAAGCCTTTGATTCGGTGAAACCATCAGCAGTTACAATGGCTCTGAAATCCTGCGGTATTGAAGATGCGTATATTAATATTATTAATAACATCTATGAAAATGCAAGTGCAAAGATTCGGCTGTTTGAAAATACAACACACATAAAAATTGGAAAAGGAGTGAGACAAGGTGACACCATATCTCCGAAGCTCTTTAATGCCACATTGGAAAATGTCTTTCAATCACTGAACTGGGAAAGCAAAGGGATAAAGATTAATGGAGATTATCTAACCCATCTTCGTTTTGCTGATGACGTAGTCATTTTTGCAACTACCCAATCAGAGCTGCAGAGTATGATCCAGGAACTTGCTGACAAGAGTAAAGAAGTGGGATTAAAAATGAACTTTCAGAAGATAAAAGTGATGTTCAATGCTTTTACAAGAAATGAAGATTTATCGATTGATGGAGAAAAGCTGGAGATAACAGACACGTACGTTTATCTTGGACAGCAGATATCAAGTGAGGGTCACATTAATGAAGAAATTAATAGGCGTACAAAACTTGCCTGGAGAGCTTTTGGAAGAAACAGCATAATTTTCAAGAGCAATATGCCATTATGTCTTAAAAGAAAAGTGTTTGATCAATGCATCCTTCCAGTGCTTACGTATGGTGCAGAGACGTGGACCTTAGCTAAAAGAGACATACAAAGGCTGCAGACAACTCAAAGCAGCATGGAGAGGTGCATGCTTGGTGTAACCAGGAGAGATAAGAAGAGGAACTTGTGGATCCGAAAAATGACAAAAGTGGAAGACATCATGATCAGAGTTAAATCCCTGAAATGGCAATGGGCTGGACATACTGCCAGAAGAACAGACCATCGATGGACAGCCGAAATTTTAGATTGGATTCCAAGGGACAGGAAAAGACCCAGAAGAAGACCACATGGGAGATGGGTGGATGAAATTCGAAAGTATGCGGGGGTGACATGGAGGAGACTGGCACAAGACAGACCGTTGTGGAGGAAACTTGGGGAGACCTTCGTCCAGCAGTGGATTGATAATGGTTGACAATGATGATGATGATGATGATGATGATGATGTATATATATATATACACCGATGAGCCAATTGCATTATGACCACCTCCCCAATAACCTGTAGGAACCCCTTTAGTCCGCAAAACAGCGGCCACTCGTCGACGCATCGATTCGATGAGGTGGCGATAGGTATCCTGGGGTATCTGGTACCATAATGTCAACAGCAGGTCCTCCAGTTCCCGTGCATTTCGGGGTGGTGGTGATTTAGCGCGAATCCACTTTTCCAAGTCGAACCTCAAATGTTCGATTGGGTTCATGTCAGGTGAATTTGGAGGCCAGGGCATTAACATAAAGTCACCAGCATGTTCCTCGAACCACTCTTGACGATTCTGGCAGTGTGGCATCGCGCGTTATCCAGTTGGTAATGGCCATCACCAGCGGGGAACACAGTTGCCATGAATGGGTGAACTTGGTCCGCAACGATGTTCAGATATCTGACAGCTGTCATGGATTGTGCTATTGGGATAATGGGGCCTAAAGTGTCCCAAAAAACATCGCTCGCCTAATAACACCGATATGTCTCCGCCAGGGGCGTAGACGTATATCTTATTTTTGTAAATATATCTGTTTCTAAGAGTCCGATTTGAAAAATTCCTTCTTTGTTGGGAAGCTTTTTTGGTGAGAAATTTTTTCATATAATTTCAAAATTTGCAAGTATTTCATAGACTTTCCACTAGAGGCGTTAGGGTAAATTACGTTTTCCTCGATATTTCTGCTTCTAAAATTCCGATTTGAAAATTATTTCTTGTATCGCATGCAGCTTCTGATTGGAAATGTTTTTCATATAATTTCAAATATTTGGTAAAGAATGGTATGACCACCAGGGGATGTAAGTGTTAATTTCTGCTTCTCATATAGTTGCAACAAAATCTGAGCTCCTGAGCACTCGACTGAAAAAATTCCTTCATGGACGGATACTGCTGACCTCGACAAACCTTTTGAGAATTATTTGTTCTTAAAATTGTAAATGTTTTTCCCGCCAGGGGGCGTAGATGCATATCTTATATTTGTCGATATCTCTGCATCTGAAAATTTGATTTGAAAAATTCTTTCTTTATTGAAGAACGTTTCCGCTGCGAAATGTTTCTCCTACAATTTCAAACTTTTTTTAACGCACAAGTCTACAACCAGATGGCGTAAGTTCACGATTCCATTTACAGCAATATCTGCGGGATTTAAAACCCGACTGAAAAACTTCTTCCTTCTGACAAATGCTACTGTTTTCCATGCCGGTTCCATTGACTTTGAATAGCTTTAATAAATTTAATTCTCGTCAGAACTGATTCAAAAGACGTGCTCATTACACCCGAAAATTCGGTGTCATCTTTCTTGTTTTGTAAGCTGTTGGTAGTTTTAGTAGCGATACGATCTACGTTTAGTCTTTGACCTCATGGCCATAAGCAGATTCCAGTGACTTATTTTCAAAAACTCATTCATCAAGAGTTTCTTCAGATTAAGAGATCTTTCCATTGATGCACCTGACCTCTTTCCTACCGAAAGGTTCAGTTTTCTTTCTCCCTCCACTTTCACACCTACAAAATGGTGCACGAAACATTTGACCGTTTTGTTTCGTTGTTTAATTTCTTTTTCTTTTGGCGTTCCGAAAAGCATACACACACACACACACACACACACACACAACAGACAGATTATT
Source organism: Macrothele yani (assembly GCA_039090855.1). Classification (NCBI taxonomy): domain Eukaryota; kingdom Metazoa; phylum Arthropoda; class Arachnida; order Araneae; family Macrothelidae; genus Macrothele; species Macrothele yani. Next base: position 4,958,626 of record CM076990.1, read on the forward strand.
TTAGAGGGTTGCTCGGCCCGGTCCGACACGACCTATTTTAGATTTTGATCAAGAGCTACCAGCCATTTATTGGAAATAACACAATTCTTCCTTCAGAGCAAGATTCTTCAACCCGTGACTCACGGAGCACTTAAAATGGCCCACAAAGCGATGTCCACAAAGAAAATTATGTAATAGAAGAAAATAATTTTCGAAATGGAGAAATGAACACACTTACACACACACGCACAGGTACCTTGGGAACATGGACTTTGAATTCCCAAACGTTCTATGAGTTATGGAGCAATACATTACATAAAATTATAAAATTGAAGTTTTTAAACAGTACTGAAACATATAGGCGTATCGGGTATACCTACTTCGGATTTCTTTGTACCATAGATATCGTGTTAACTGTATCGTTTCTTTTTAAGAAAATTGCGTTTTAAGATTCAAAACTTCTCTGAAATAATCGACGTCGCAATAAACAGATTAATTTTTACTCTTCGTTTCGATGTGGAAGTAGAATCCTATTCCATTTGCCATGTTGTTCGCGATTCAGAAAAGTTCGAAAACCCCCAGATGCGTAGAGAAAAACATGTGCTGTACTGAACAAAACTACCTTCGCTTAGAGGGAATGTCAGGCACAGAGACGCGCCATTTATTGCAGAAATTCCCCTCACGGTTAAGGTTTAGACCTAATTACGTACTTCTGTTACAAATGTAAGTACGTTTTGTCTTCTGCTCTGAAATACAAACAAGGTAGGTCTCGATCTCCAAATATGTAAACAATTCGAATTTCCTCATCTCCACTGTAACAATGAACGGCACCATAAGTTCGTTTTGGTTTGTGTTTGAAGGACATGATAACTAACTCTATTCGTGTAAATTTCTCGGAAAAAAGAAGCCACATGTTTTTGCCGCTAAAGCCAACGGAATTTGATTTCAACCTTAAAAGAAATAAGCTGTACCATTTCAGACTCTCATCTTACTCTGTAATCAGCTGCAATCAATGGATGCATTGATTATGAGCTGTAATCAATGCATCTGGTGTCAAATTCGTTTCATTCAGTGAATTACACCATCTGATTATTTAGAAAGTTAGTCTTTGCTTTTTAAGAAGAAATATTTTTTCAATGCGCAGCAAAATGCTAAACCTTCCAGCAGGGACCCGACTCTAGCCCGGAAATTTTTACTCAAATGATGAAAAAAAAAAAAAAAAAGCCGGACTGTGCAGACTTTTAGATTAAACACACCCTTTTCGAGGATTTATGTTTTATGCAATTTCTTTATGTCGTGCTTTTAGGTGTGCTCGTGAATTTAGTGTTTGTTCAAATTAAATATTTTCATGCCGTGTTTTTTTGTGTTTTGTGACGTACTACAGAGGTGAAAACATGTGTCAACACGACAAATCTGCAGCGAGACATTCTGTCCACGTAGCTCAGTTGGAAGACCGACTTGCTGCGGAGTGTGGGGACACGGTTTCGATGCCAGTCGCGGCAAACTTGTGTTTTCACACTTTCCAAAATAGAAAAAAACAAGTTAGTAAAATCATGCAATGCATTGATTATAATACGCTTTCCAACATTACAGAAATTATTACTCAAGTTATCACTCAAGTTATGAGAATAATGTCTGTGAAATAAATCTCGGTCCTGTGCCCTGACCTTTGATCCCATTTTGATGATATTCAACAGAACCGGCTTGGTATACCTCCGAAAAAACATGATAAAACTTTGTCGCAATCGAAGCAGTTTTACGTAAGTTATGATGTATAATTGCTATAGAATAGATCCCGCTCCTGTGTCCTAACCTTTGACCCCATTTCGCCCATTTCGCCCATTTTCAATAAGGTTTGTCGCCAGGTGGTCCCCTACCACATACTAAAATTTCATCAAAATCAAACCTTTTTTACTTTAGTTATGGCGCATAAAAGCAGTGGAATGGATCCCTCTCCTATGTACTGACCTTTGACCTCATTTCGTTCACTTTAAATAGGGTTCCTTCCCAGGTGATCCCCTACCAGATACTAAAATTTCATCGAAATCGAACGGTTGTTACGCGAGTTATCGTGCTGACGGACATACGCACACAACACGTGACGTAATGAGGCAGATGGGAATGGCGACCATCTGCCCGCCGCAAGAGTGTGACGTCATAAATCTTTAATAGGATCCACACACAACGCGTGACGTAATGAGACAGATGGCGTGACCGCGCACCAACATTCTCAAACGCGAGTTGTGACGTCATAAGATTTCTAAGCATTGGTAACATTCATGGAACAACGCCATCACTAGAAACGTTATAATTCGGGGTGGTTATTTAACCCACTAAACTAATTCTTCTAAAGTCGAGATCAAGCTAAATCGATTTCTAGTACCAGAAAACGGTAGGTTAACGACTTTCATCAAAATTCTTAGAGCCGTTTTCAAAATAAAATGTACATACATACATACAAGAATTGCTACTTTAAGGTGGACGTCAAGTAACTTTGCTTCCTATACTTCCAATGGAAAAACTTTTGTACACATTTTCTTCACAATTAATGCGTTCCCAAGGATGAAAATCTGAACATCGATTAAAATATCTTCATTTTATAACTTGCAATACTTAATATTTTCTAAAACATAACCATAATTATGCAATTCAACATTTGTTTGTCTACTGACGTCATGAAAATACAGGTCGCGCCATCTTTTTTCTGGACAATTAATGCGTTCACAAGGACAAAAATTTGAACATCGATTAAAATAGCTTCATTTCATAACTTGGAATACTTAATATTTTCTAAACCATAACCGTAATTATGCAATCCAACATTTTTTTTTTGTCCACTGACGTCTTCAAAGTATAGGTCGCGCCATCTTTTTTCTGTTTTCAACACCACCAAAGGAAAAGTTATTGATTTTTAATATAATTATGGTTATGTTTTAGAAAATATTAAGTTTTCCAAGTTATAATATGAAGTTATTTTAATCGATGTTCAAATTTTCATCCTTGGAAACACATTAATTGTGAAGGAAATGTGTACAAAAGTTTTTCCATTGGAAGTATAGGAAGCAAAATTACTTGACGTCCACCTTAATAATATGGGATAAGGACAATGGAATGGATCGCAATCCTATGTCCTGACCCTTGACCACATTTCGTCCATTTTCAATAGGGTTTGTCCCCAGTGGTCCCCTACTACATACTGAAATTTCATCGAAACCGAACCATTTTTACGCACGTTATGACGCATAAGGGCAATGGAATGCATCCCGATCTTGTGTCCTAACCTTTGACCCCACTTCACTCATTTTGAATAGGATTCGTCCCCAGGCGGTCTCCTACTAAACTTTCATTGAAATTGAACCATTTTTACGCAAGTTATGACGCATAAGGGCAATGGAATGATTCCGCTCCTACGTCGTGACCTTTTACCCCTATTGTCCCATTTTCAATAGGGTTCGCCCCCGGGTGGTCCCCTACCACATACTAAAATTTCATCGAAATCGACCCATTTTCACGCCAGTTATCGTGCGGACGGACGGACAAAGCTGGAGCACGTACGCTTCTTCAACCTACGGTTGGAAAGCGTAAAAAATAGACTTTCTGTACCAAGACATACAAAAATATGCTACAATAAATCCCTTTTATATGCAACCATGTTCTTCTAAGGCACTAAGCGGTAGAATTAAGCATGAAGCGAGGAAGATATTCAGTGGTTGAAAAGGGAGAGAGCACTGAATTAACAATTGGTTGCATTACATCAACTGATTTAACATGAGTCGTTCAAATCCTTATGTCCTGATTTCCAGTGATTCTGAGGGACACATGCAAACGTGTATCATATAATTTCGGAAGTAGAAGACCAACCATGATTTATTTTGGATGAACAGGAAATAAGGTCAGGAAGAGTGCTCTCATTAATATGTCGCTGCGCTATTTGTGACGCACGCACTCTCGGTACATTGCCCAATACGCGATTTGACAAATGTTGCTCTGCCCGCCCTCTGTCACCCACAGACACCAAATGCCACTACCACCATGTGTGTGTGTGTGTGTGTGTGTGTGTGTGTTTCATCAGCTGTGCCCCACTTGAATCATCACTCCAACAATAAGGCTTTCTGTTGTAAACAAAAAAAAAAATTGTGTACAAAGTAAGGAAAACGGGAAGTCTTTTCATCACTTCGATTTTCTTAAGCATACAAAACGAAGGAAGAAAAAAAGACAGACGTCAAAATGAATTTACTAAAGATAAAGGCTCAGTTCATTTGCTCTTCTAAAATAATATTTTCGTTGAAATTAAATAGTGGTAAGTGGTTTCTGACCGGAATGTTCCACGTGACTTCGTTTGTTAAGGGATAACCCCATCTGCGATGTTCATTCGCTATTGAGAGCTACATTCGTCATTAATGGAGATCGTCGTAAAACGAAGCAGTGATTTGCTTAAGAGAAAATCAGAAAATTTTACTTTCTTTCCTAATAGTCCTTCGAGAAAGATTATCCAGAATAAGTCAAAAATATTGATTCGAAGTATTTTAGAATAATTTTAAACTATATTTTATTTAAAGAAATCGTGAAATAATAATGTTTGCATCAGGTAATTTGTGTTTCAGTTTCTCGAAATTTCCTTTATTTAAAGTACGGTTTTTGTACATAACTGCAAACGAATGCGTAATGAACTGGGAAACAGAGGTGAAGTGATGAAGATAGAGTAAATTGGAAAAGAAGAAAGGAATTATGGTAACTGAGACAAAATCATGTTTACGAAACTTGTCAGAGGTGGTTTTATGCTGTCCCCACCCATGGGTGGGGGAAAAGGGACATATTTCCTGGTGGGCCGTATTCGAGTAAGGCATAAAACTGACGGTTTAAATTACACACAACAAAAACGTGGATGAAATTGAAAAAAACCCCACATTGTTAATGCACTGTGGAATATCTTGTGAAACAGTGTACCCAGTGAACAAAGTTTTTTGCCTGACAATAAGTGCTAAAGATATGTTCCCTCAAATTAAAAGAGGCCAAATAATTATTTTTTTTTAAAAAGAAAGCATCCCTTCAATGTTTTGGGGAAGTTTAACGCATTAAAAATATTTTTGGTCAATAATATTCTTATACTGTCGCCGTTTTCCCAGAAATAAAATTCTACTTTTGCACTGCAAATCAATTTCATCTATGATAACTCATTTGAATACCCAGATTAACCAAGCGGCGCTGCCGTAACTTTAGTTATTTTTATGAATAATATGGTGCGCATATTTCCAACTGTTCTGCAGCGTGCGATAATTGCACACATTTACAAAATTCTCAAACGCATAGTGATTTAGGATTTTCTCACAAAGTTATCAATCTTTTGTCATGAGTTACACGTTGCTCAAAATGCTCGTCGTTAAGTCTATTTTCTTTGCTATGTTTTATTAATATTAACGAACACAGTTATTTTGAAGACCTATTAAAGGGATTAACAGAAATTATTGAAGACTTGCACCCCAAAACTAAAGCTACATCACACCTAGGAAACCAGGTCAAAAGTCCTGCATTGGCGCATTGGTCTGAACGCTGGCTTAAGGCCTTTCGTCAGAGATGGGACTGCGTTCAAATCCCGATGAGGCATAGATCTCTTCCTTTCCTGTGACCAGTGACCCAAAATTAGGGACGGGCAATTGCTTATAGCCCATTGAGTTGCTCACAGCGGTCGATGTAACTAAAAAAAAAAAAAATAGAAATTAATCATGTATGAATGGTGTGGACTGTTTTGCATATTTTTGAGATTCGAGCATTACTTCTGATGGCCTTTTCCCCATAGGCATTTTTACAGTGAATCCCAAAAAGTTTGTCAAGGAACCGGTAAATAGGTGTATATTGCAAAGATTATCACCGGTTTTTTTTTTTTTTTCTGAGGAAATAGACATTTTTATTACTGTTATGCTTTTGGCGGCCGCGAAAGATTTTTCTAAACTGATCTTCTACGTTCAAAACGCTTACAGCGTAAAATCCGTTTACTCGGTATCATTTGCGTAATAAAACAGTATTTACAAGGTGCCAAGTTGTCGCTCTCCTTTGCGAGGCAGTGGTTAGACATAATAATTTTATGTCGAATCATTGTCTTGAATAACCTCCCAGTGGAGAGCAAAACCTTGGCATCTCGTATATACAGTTTTAACCCACTGAATAAACGGCTTTATACCACGCTATACGCGTTGTGAACTTCCAAATTTGGTGCACTCTTACCTGACTGATCTTATAAGGTTAAGGGGCCCACTCATGGGCCTGTACAGGGTCCCGTAAGTTGATAGCTGGGCGTTGGTTTTACGAATAGTTCCCTTATTTTGAAGTATCTGTAGCTCATAATATAATCAGAATATTGTTATAGCTGCAAATCCCAACGTACATGGAAACACTAACGACTGAACTACAACAGAGAGTTCGGGATGCTTATGCTCAAAAACTGAAATGTCTTCATCTTTCCACTCCAGCCGAAAGAAAGAGTTGTTGCCACATTAACACTTAAAACCTGTTTCGAATCTTCAACGATTTTTTCGTAGTGGCATGATGTTATGAAAATCTTTGTATGAACAACGTGTGGTATGTACAGTATAAAACGTTGTTTATCACTGAACACTCCGAGTGGTAACTCTACTAAATCTTTGTATGAACAACGTGTGGTATGTACAGTATAAAACGTTGTTTATCACTGAACACTCCGAGTGGTAACTCTACTAAATCTTTGTATGAACAACGTGCGGTATGTACAGTATAAAACGTTGTTTATCACTGAACACTCCGAGTGGTAACTCTACTAAATCTTTGTATGAACAACGTGTGGATGTACAGTATAAAACGTTGTTTATCACTGAACACTCCGAGTGGTAACTCTACTAAATCTTTGTATGAACAACGTGTGGTATGTACAGTATAAAACGTTGTTTATCACTGAACACTCCGAGTGGTAACTCTACTAAATCTTTGTATGAACAACGTGTGGTATGTACAGTATAAAACGTTGTTTATCACTGAACACTCCGAGTGGTAACTCTACTAAATCTTTGTATGAACAACGTGCGGTATGTACAGTATAAAACGTTGTTTATCACTGAACACTCCGAGTGGTAACTCTACTAAATCTTTGTATGAACAACGTGTGGATGTACAGTATAAAACGTTGTTTATCACTGAACACTCCGAGTGGTAACTCTACTAAATCTTTGTATGAACAACGTGTGGTATGTACAGTATAAAACGTTGTTTATCACTGAACACTCCGAGTGGTAACTCTACTAAATCTTTGTATGAACAACGTGTTGTATGTACAGTATAAAACGTTGTTTATCACTGAACACTCCGAGTGGTAACTCTACTAAATCTTTGTATGAACAACGTGTGGTATGTACAGTATAAAACGTTGTTTATCACTGAACACTCCGAGTGGTAACTCTACTAAATCTTTGTATGAACAACGTGTGTGTCCTGTTGCTCAGTCCTGGAAACACATAAATCTGGCCAATTTATGTGAATTTTCATTCAGGACTAACAACAGTCCAACGCATTTTCTATAAGAGAAAATGAGAAAATGTGTGATCATATTTTTTTAAGTGGTCTTTCATTTTTCTTGACATTGTGCAGGAGGGGGATATATATATATATATATATGTCCTCTTAATAAAAAAAGAGTGAGAAAAAGTCTGAAATCTTTTCTCGGAAATTTCTCTTTCAAAATTAATCTGTATCTTCCTGGTGAGTGTTGCTCGGTGTGTATGTCCTTTAGGTAACTGAATTATTCTTTATGCTGTCAGTAGGTCGGAGGGAGGACATTGTATTTTAGGTGAATCGTTTTAACGTCACTTCATAAATTTGTTTTCCTCTTTTATTTTTCTGGGGGAAGAAGAGAAAAATCTATATATATATATGTGGTATGAGGAAAGAATGCCCACGGAAAAAACGCAAACGGAAAAAACGCCCACTTCTCGAAAATAGGAAAAAACGCCCACGGAAAAAACGCCCACTTCTCGAAAATAGGAAAAACCGCCCACAGACAAAATGCTCACGGGAAAAATATGTGATCGACTGATAAGTTTATATGTCTGTTATAAACGGTGTTCGGACAACTGGTCACAGACTGCTGGCGAAAAAACCGTTAGGGGTCATATAAAAATTGTGGTTTCTTGGCCACCTCACCTACATAACGAAAATGTATGTAGGAGAATTGGCCACCGGACAACTGGCCACAAAAGTTCAAGGGTGGTGGGAGGGGGTTGTAAGTATTATCGATTTTTGGCCCACATTGAGAATTGAATTGGGAACTCCAAAAAAAATTTCGAGAAAACGTTCTGTGTAAGCCAAGCGAGAATTACAGCATAATTCATCTATGTTCGGAAAAGGACCCTAAGGTGGGATTTTTTAATAACGCTGCACTTTTACGTAGGTACTAAATATTTACATAACATGTCAAGTTTGCAATATTTTTCTTTTACTTAATTAATTCGCAGGCGAAGAAAAAAGTGTTAAATAGGCTTAGGCCTGCGGCCTATTAATTAATGTATGGATTGAATGTATGGTGCATAAGTAGAAGCGCAATATTATTAACAATTAATACAGACATTTGACGTGGAATAGGAATAGCTGTGGTGCAGTGGAAGCATATCCGGCGCGTAACTGGAAGACCCTGAGTTCGATTCCTGGTGGCGGCCACTGAGAACTTTTCCGTGACTCCCTTATAAACGTGGAAAGAGCGATGACTTCTGTTTGATTATTGACAATACTTGTTATGTAAATTTTATGAATATGGGAATGACATAATGAAAACTTTTAGAAGGGCCTAAACATTAGTCCTAATATTATTTTCTGCCTGAGTAATACCGCAATATTAATAATTTGATGTGTTACGTAAACGTTATGAATATAACATCGTTAGAACAAAAACTGTTAAATAGGCCAAGGCCTACGATGACTTAATATTTACTGCTTAAGTAAAAGCGCAATGCTATTGACTTGATTTGATATGCAAACATTACGAATATGAAGTCGGTGGATTAAAAGCTGTTAAAAAGGCGAAGCCTGTGAATTAATTAAGTAAAGGAAAAATATTACAAACATTTATGTAAATATTTAGTGCCAATCGTAAAAAAGCAGCTTTATTATTAGAATCATTCTTTCATACAATCATTATTAGAATACAGCAGCTGTTGAACAATCAGATACTAATCTAGTTAAATACTCTGCAGAGAGGGAAATTTATATTATACCAGTGAGAATGTGTGTTAATGCGTATTTTTCTGGAAACAAAAGAAGTATTCGTGTAACTCGATACTTCTCACGGGGGAGGACCGGCCCTGACCGCTGGCCAACCGATAAATTTAGATGACATATATGGCTTGTTACTTCAGCCCTGTTGTTACTTGGGGTGTTCGCTTGCAGGTCTCCCGATTGACGAAAGGCAGATGTCTCTGCCCTTTCCCCTCGCCCCGCCCCTTGCTGCAGAAAGAGAGAGAGAGACAAGGGAGCCACACAAATAGTTTGATGATCGCACATTCGAAATATTTAGCCTTCAAGTGACTCTATTTTCATATCTTAAAATTAAACGCATTATACTTTACAAGTATTTATAAATAAAATAATCTGACTTTTAATGATTTTCCTTTTAATTGATGTAGTTAAATAATAACCATGCATAGTTTTATAAAAATTAAGACCTTACTTTAAAAAATAAGAATAGTAAAAAATTTATTACAGTAAAGCCGAACTGGAAATTTAGGAAAGTAGCTACTCTACAGTAGGAAGCTGAAAGTTAACAATCTTATTTGGCTCTTCATTAATATATATATATATATATATATATATATATATATATATATATATATATATATACATATAAAAGGGGCTCTGACGACCGCCAATAGAGGTATAACTATACCATCGGGATTAGAGGAAATGCTATCCCACACTCACCAACCCGCTTGGCCAGCGTGGTGAGTTATGGCCAAACCCCTCCAAAATGACTCCACAACTTAAATCTTGGTCCTCAGTCTCCGGCAGCTGGAATGTACCTGGCCAAGGCAGCGGCCAGTGCGACATGAAGACAGAGGGTGCTAAGAATCCCCGGAGGACCGGACTAGGCTGCCATCTGATGCTGACCTTGGCAACGTATAACGGACGCTCCCTATCTTCTGATTCAAGGCTTCTTGAATTGGAAGAGGAACTACAAAGGATCAAGTGGGACATCGTCGGGCTAAGTGAGGTAAGGAGAAAAGGAGAAGATCTCATTGAACTGAAAAGTGGACATCTCTTCTACTATCGTGGGACAGATACTGGCAGAGCTAGTGGTGTTGGATTTATAATAAACAAGAAACTGAAGGATAAAGTTGTAGAAGTTGAAAGTTCCTCTGACAGAGCTGCACGACTCGTTATCCAACTCTCGAGAAGATACCAGGCTCAGATTATTCAAACTTATGCACCCACCACAAGTCATGCTGAAGAAGAAATTGAAGAATTTTATGAGGAAATTCGTGATCTAAATAATAAAGGTAAGCAGCACTTGAAGATAATTATGGGAGATTTCAATGCAAAAATAGGGCAACGGCAACAGAATGAAACTTCAGTAGGTAAATTCGGTCACGGCAACAGAAACCAGCGTGGAAATACTCTCGTAGAGTTTGCAGAGGCAGAAGGGTTTTTCTTCTTGAACTCCTTTTTCAAGAAAAAGCCACACAGGAAATGGACATGGAGACATCCAAATGGGACGACAAGTGAAATTGATTTTATTATGTGTAACAAAAAATTCGTCATAGAAGACTGCAGTGTGCTAAACAAGTTCAACACAGGCAGTGACCATAGATTGGTGAGATGTAAGATGCACCTCAACACTAAACTCGAACGTAGCAAGCTCATAAGATAAACAAAATGTATTGACATAACCAACCTTAAAAAACACCATAATACCTTCAAATTGGAACTGAAGAACAGATTCTCTGCTTTAGAAGGCCTAACATCGGAAGAAGTGGATATTTCTGAAGTTAACAGAAAAGTAACCAAAGCTCTTATGGAAACAGCAACAAAATTAGCTGGGTCTAAGAACAAATTGCATGTGAACAAATTATCAGGAAAAACCAAAATGTTGATGCAAAAGAGAAGAGTGATGAGGACAACTAAAGATGTGACTTCCAAAGTGGAATATATAGAGCTATGCAAGACAGTACGAAAAAGTATCACTAAAGACGTAAGGAAATTCAACTGTCAACTAGTAAGGAAAGCAATTGAAAACAACCAAAGCCTAAAGATAGCAAAGGGACATCTCAGTAAGGGGAAAAAACAGATTATGGCACTGAGAAAAGAAGATGGTTCTGTAACAAGAAATAGAGGCGAAATTTTGACAAGAGTGAAAGATTTCTACTCCAAATTATATGAAAGGGATGATACATGTACTCCAGACATCATGAAAGGTACCAGTACCAGAGTTCTTCCAGTCCTTCCAGCAGAAGTTGCACATGCAATCAAGAACATGAAGCGGGGGAAAGCTCCAGGAGAAGATGGAATTACTGTAGACATCATACAAGAAGCAAGTGGAGAAATCGAAACAGTACTCGCCCAAATTTTCGCTCGATGCCTTAATGAAGGGAAAATTCCTGAGGATTGGAACAACGCTACAATGATCTTGCTACATAAAAAAGGTGACATTGAGGATCTCAGGAACTACAGACCTATCAGCCTCCTATCAGTGGTTTATAAAATCTTCACTAAAGTTCTTTCACACCGCTTGAAGGTGACACTGGACATGGCTCAACCGAGAGAACAAGCTGGATTCAGGAGTGGCTACAGCACAATAGATCATATCCACGTACTGAGAGAACTAATTGAAAGAGCGAGGGAATATGAACTTCCATTGTGCATGGCTTTTATCGATTATGAAAAAGCCTTTGATTCGGTGAAACCATCAGCAGTTGCAATGGCGCTGAAATCCTGCGGTATTGAAGATGCATACATTAATATTATTAATAACATCTATGAAAATGCAAGTGCAAAGATTCGGCTGTTTGAAAATACAACACACATAAAAATTGGAAAAGGAGTGAGACAAGGTGACACCATATCTCCGAAGCTCTTTAATGCCGCATTGGAAAATGTCTTTCAATCACTGAACTGGGAAAACAAAGGGATAAAGATTAATGGAGATTATCTAACCCACCTTCGTTTTGCTGATGACATAGTCATTTTTGCAACTACCCCATCAGAGCTACAGAGTATGATCCAAGAACTTGCTGACAAGAGTAAAGAGGTGGGATTAAAAATGAACTTTCAGAAAGCAAAAGTGATGTACAATGCTTTTACAAGAAATGAGGATTTATCGATTGATGGAGAAAAGCTGGAGATAACAGACACGTACGTTTATCTTGGACAGCAGATATCAAGTGAGGGTCACATTGGTGAAGAAATTAATCGGCGTACAAAACTTGCCTGGAGAGCTTTTGGAAGAAACAGCATAATTTTCAAGAGTAATATGCCATTATGTCTTAAAAGAAAAGTGTTTGATCAATGCATCCTTCCAGTGCTTACGTATGGTGCAGAGACGTGGACCTTAACTAAAAGAGACATACAAAGGCTGCAGACAACTCAAAGCAGCATGGAGAGGTGCATGCTTGGTGTAACCAGGAGAGATAAGAAGAGGAACACGTGGATCCGAAAAATGACAAGAGTGGAAGACATCATGATCAGAGTTAAATCCCTGAAATGGCAATGGGCTGGACATACTGCCAGAAGAACAGACCATCGATGGACAGCCGAAATTTTAGATTGGATTCCAAGGGACAGAAAAAGACCCAGAAGAAGACCACATGGAAGATGGGTGGATGAAATTCGAAAGTATGCGGGAGTGACATGGAGGAGACTGGCACAAGACAGACCGTTGTGGAGGAAACTTGGGGAGACCTTCGTCCAGCAGTGGATTGATAATGGTTGACAATGATGATGATGATGATATATATATATCAATTAAAAGTAAGATTATTTATTTATAAATACTCTGATTGGCTCTTCATGAATTTTTATATGGTTAGAATTAAATAAATGGGCCTCACGTGCCTACTCAGCAAACCTGGGGGGGGGGGGTTGTATGATAATTGTGAAATATATAGAATTTCTTGTCCGATCGGGAGACTTTCAGCATTTACGAACTACAACTGGAGACATTATCTCAGGGCATGGACCTACTGAGCAAACCTGTCGGGGAGGGGGGGCAATACCAAAAGTGTATAATATGAAGAATTTCTCTTCCTACGCGGAGATTTTCATCGTTCACATGCCATCATGCCTTCAGATAATGTGTCGAGTTGTAGCTGCTAATTGCTGAGAATCTCCCGATCGGACGAAAAATTGTTCGTATTTTACACTTTTGGTATTACCCCCGCCCTCCCTCTCCCCCTCCTCGCCGACAGGTTTCCAGAGAGTGGATATGCGCGAAGAAAATGTGTCGAGTTGCAGTTTGTAAATGCTGAAGATCTCCAGATCGGAAGAGAAATTCTTGATATTTTATGATTTTGGAATTACCCCCCCCCCCCCACCCAGACTAGTTTCCTGAGGCAGCAGGTACCCTCAGATAATTCGACGAGTTGTTGCTTGTAAACGCTGGAAATCTCCCGATGGGACCAGAAATTCTTTATATTTTAGGTTTTCAGCACCCACTCCCCTCCACTGACAAGTTTTCCTGGGTTTGCACATACTCGCAGAGAATTTTAGTTGTAGTTTCTAAAAAAATATCGTATAGCAGTTGGCTTGAAGACAACGGTGAATCATTAGTATGTTTTTAAATAAATGTTGCATAAGACTACCACGGCTTTCAGGCCAACACCATACAACCTCTACAGTCCATCAGTGCAATCCGAACTTTCCTCTCGTGTTTGTAAGGTTTGCAGAAAATATTTTACACATCAAATTATTAATATTGCGGTATTACTCAGGCAGAAAATAATATTAGGACTAATGTTTAGGCCCTTCTAAAAGTTTTCATTATGTCATTCCCATATTCGTAAAATTTACATAACAAGTATTGTCAATAATCAAACAGAAGTCGCCGCCCCCGTGGCGCAGTGGTCTAAGGCGCTGGCCTGTTATCATTCGTCCGTAAGGGGTCCGGGTTCGAATCCCGGTCGGGCATGGATGTTGTGTTTGTCTTACGGCACTGGCTCTCTCCCTTCCCTGGAACCAGTGACCCTAAATTAGGGACGGGCGACTGCTTATAGCCCATTGAGTTGCTCACGGTGGTCGTTAAACCTCCAATCAAAAAAAAAAAAACCAGAAGTCATCGCTCTTTCCACGTTTATAAGTGAGTCACGGAAAAATTCTCAGTGGCCGCCACCAGGAATCGAACTCAGGGTCTTCCAGTTACGCGCCGGATATGCTTCCACAGCACCACAGCTATTCCTATTCCACGTCAAATGTCTGTATTTATTGTTAATAATATTGCGCTTCTACTTATGCACCATACATTCAATCCATACATTAATTAATAGGCCGCAGGCCTAAGCCTGTTTAATACTTTTTTCTTCGCCTGCGAATTACTTAAGTAAAAGAAAAATATTGCAAACTTGACATGTTATGTAAATATTTAGTACCTACGTAAAAGTGCAGCGTTATTAAAAAATCCCACCTTATTGTCCTTTTCCGAACATAGATGAATTATGCTGTAATTCTCGCTTGGCTTACATAGAACGTTTTCTCGAAATTTTTTTGGAGTTCCCAATTCAATTCTCAATGTAGGCCAAAAATCGATAATACTTACAACTTCCCTCCCACCACCCTTGAACTTTTGTGGCCAGTTGTCCGGTGGCCAATTCTCCTACATACATTTTCGTTATGTAGGTGAGGTGGCCAAGAAACCGCAATTTTTATATGACCCCTAACGCTTTTTTGGCCAGCAGTCTGTGACCAGTTGTCCGAACACCGTTTATAACAGACATATAAACTTATCAGTCGACCACATATTTTTCTCGTGAGCATTTTTTCTGTGGGCATATTTTCCGTGGGCGTTTCCCCCTATTTTCGAGAAGTGGGCGTTTTTTCCGTGGGCGATTTTTCCGTGGGCGTTTTTTCCGTGGGCATTCTTTCATACAATCATATATGTATATATGTGTGTATAGTAATAATGGTGTCGTTCGACCATCTACTTGTATTTATGTAACCACCATCATAAGGAAAATTCTGTGTCGATTACGAATAAAATTAGGAAATAATTATTTGTTGTATGGAACAATTTGTCCCGCTTAGAATTATGGATATGTATGTATAAAGATGCAATATAAATGTACATGATGACTTAGAGATTTTCCTTTTCTTCCTTCTCCGTCTTCTCTCATGAATTGAGGCTACCGCGTATAGATAGTTAGCCAGAAAGATTCCCTGCTCCCCCCCCTTATTAATGGGAGGGTGTGCAAAACGAGCTCAGCTTGCTTCCTGGCTCCGGTAACATGGTGAACTTTACGCATACTCGGGTTCTCTAAGTGTTGCTGGTACGCAGAGGGGGTGGTTTGCAGTATCTCTCTCTCTCTTTATTTATGGGATGACCATAGTTGGTCAAGGATTTCTGGCCAGCAACCACCTGCGTTCCCATGAGAAAAAAATTGTTAGAAGTCAGGGTGGTATCAGATGTCGCATTTGGAAAGCGTCCCCCCGTTTGTGTAAGGTGATAAATTCGGGTCTGGAACCCCGCCCTTTCCATGTTATGTCATAAGACGCGAGCGTTAGTAAGCGGTGTGAGCATTTCTTCGAGGCAGGCCAGCTGAAGCGCGGGAGAATTTTTTTTTGTGCGTGGGTGGGTTGCACACAAAGTTACAGGCAGCTCACCAGTTGGATAAAGGCAATCTGATTGGAAGAAAGTAGCGTCGATGTAGAGGGCGCTGGCGTGCTCCCGCATACTTCGAAAAAGAAGTGTGAGTTAAATTTTTTTTTTTTTTGAGGACTTTTCGATTTTTTTCTGCTAAGACCGAGTCTTCTTCGGAAAAGAAAAAACACTTCTGTTGTCCCCGAAGGACCTCTAACCCTCTGGAATTCCTTGAGCTCTTCCCGGGAAATGGAAGGTGAACAACTGTTAAAAGGAAACCAAAACCCCGGCGGAGCATAGGATCAATAAAAATGTATTTGCCCCATGCCTCCATGCTGCCTGAGTGTAACCGCAGCGTCGGTTCTTCGAAGAGCCTGCTTAACTAGGCGTCCGCGGCAGCCTCGACATTCATCCCGTCCTACCGCCTCATCTCCCCAAAAGGGTTACCACCCTAGGATGTGTGATAAGGGACCAAAAGGAGAACTGCTGCTATACCACCAGTTACCCGGCTTTTGGAGGAAATACGATAATCAGGAGTACTTCTACCTTGCTACTGCTGTCTGAATGTGTCCACTCCCAGACTTCTGCTTGCCACTCCAGTAATACTACAACAGTTCAGTACAATTGAAGGACCCCCTGCTTCAGAGCCAAGAGGTGAACTCATGAAGTGGTATGCTGAACTCAGGAAGCGGTAAGCTGCACTTTTAAATCCTCCTCGTCACACCGAACGTTTAACATTCTAGTCAGCGATGTTGGCCCTTCGGAAGTCGACTATTTTCTCACTACGAGACCTTTTTCTTCTTTTTTTTTACCACCTTCCTATTTGAAAAAAAAACCCGACTAAACTAATTAATAGACCTATGTAATTTTCGGCTTTGCTCTTTAGTATATATATATATTTATTGTGACGTACCTGCCAGCAGGACGCACACGACATAAAGGCAGATAGCAGTCAGAATGAACGTCCGCGGAGGTCAGTTGCTTGAGCGACTTGTTCCGGAATAAGCGGACTCGGGTTCGATTCCCGGCGTAGACCAAAAATGACGGAGAAATTTACTTCGTTATAATGGCGCCCGAACTATCCGGATGACCCGACCGTTCAAAATCTCGCATTGGTATGATGTTCTTTCCACACCGCGAGATAGGAAAAATAAGAGAATCCCTTCTCCAGCGCTTCGAAAAATAAAACTGTGATGTTGCATTCCACACTGCAGATTGACTGGGAGTTCTCAAGTGCACGTTCTACAGCGGATGGCTGCCTGCAACGATTCATGGTCACGGCTGACCCGTAGGCCATGCCCCCGGCCCTCTTTCGGGGGGGATGTGACGTACCTGCCAGCAGGACGCACACGACATAAAGGCAGATAGCAGTCAGAATGAACGTCCGCGTAGGTCAGTTGGTAGAGCGACTTGTTCCGGAATAAGCGGACTCGGGTTCGATTCCCGGCGTAGACCAAAAATGACGGAGAAATTTACTTCGTTATAATATATATATTTATTTTGTTCTGGGAGTTACTCCCCAAGAGTGATAGCTCTGTTTGTCAGGTCAGAAAATGTAGTGACGTAAAGTAAAGTTAGATTTTGGAATCTTGGCCAAGATCTCCCATGTCAGAATAAAATTGCCTGAATATATGTATATATATATTATAACCACGAGGACCTGCTGCTAAGCTCAGAATTGATGTTAAACTTCAATGTAACTTCTTACCTTAAATTAAAAATCTTGGTTACCTTAATCTTTTAGTGTCTCATAAATTGAGCAGCTGAAAATTAAACTAAAAAAAAAATAAAAAAAATTGACCTTTCAAGCAAGTTTTAGGCCTACCTTCAGAAAGATAAAAATATATATTGAATACCACTAGGAAGTATACAACATTTTCCTAATTTTCCTTAAGGAATTGAGTGAAAAAAAAGCAGGCAGTTCACTTCTGGAAATGTGTGTTAAAAGTGGTTACCATGAATAAAAACTGCTGTGTAAAAACATAAACAAAAATGTGAAATTTCTGTAACTTTCCTGGGTGTTTGTGAAAAGCAAAGCGGAAAAGCAAATTACAAAAAAGAAAAAGAAATTACAACCACTCATTAAATTGTTCATCAATAAATGCAGACCGATTGGTCTTTTTACAAAATTGAATTCTTGAGTTTTGTAATGTGTTGTGTGCTTAATATATGTTAGTCAATAGCATGTGTCCACATTAGCTTAGACTAGTGGGTGGATCGGATTTGGGGATCTGCCCATTTATTTTGCACGTCACAAACAGCAATAGTCCTTGAATAACACAAATTGTGTTTTTTCTTTTTTTCGGCCATAAAAATGAAATAACTCTCTTGTACTGCAATTGGACCTCCACTGATTGGCAAAGGATTGCCTCCTCCGATGAGTCATGTTTTCTGTTTCATCGAACGGATGGACGTTGGCGTATAAGGAGAGAAACATCGGAGAACAAGCACTCTTCAACCATTGCTGGCAGAACACAAGCTGGTGGGGGCAGCGTTATGGTCTGGGGAATGTTTTCGTGGCATTCTCTGGGTCCACTCATACCTGTGGAAGGCACTGTGCACCGAATTCGTTATGAATCCATCCTTGCAGACCACGTACACCCACGCATGTTGATTGTCTTCCCTGGGGTGGATGGGATCTTCCAGAACAACAATGCTACGTGTCACGCAGCTAGAAATGTCCGAGAGTGGTTGGAAGAGGACGATGAAGACTTCAAGGTACTTCCCTGGCCCCATAATACCCCAGACTTAAACCCAATTCAGCATATGTGGGACCACTTCGATCGTGTTGTTAGCTCTATGGATCCTCCACCACGTACACTCCAGCAGCTGTCAGATGCACTGCAGTCGGTATGGTTCCACATACTTGTGAACACCTTCCGGCACCTTATTGAGTCACTCTCAACAAGTCTAGCTGCTGTCCGCGATGCACACGGCGGTTACTCTGGATATTAACTGGTGGTCACAATAATGTGATTCGACTGTGTATGTTTAGAAATATAGAGTGTGTGAGTATGTGTACGTTAGAGGTACGCTTATGTAATATTTATCAACTAATAATGGCACTGAAAACTCCAGTTTAGGTTACCACTGGGGCATGAGGCGTTGGTCTCTAATAATTTATCGGAGATGGATCCGGGTTCGAATCCTGGTGAAGCATACATGGTGGTTTTGTCTTACGGAACTGGCTCTCTCCAGTTCCTGGAGTCAGTGGTCTGGAATTAAGGGTGTGCGACTGCTTACAGCCCATTGAATTGCTCACGGTGGTTGTCAAACCTCGAAACAAAACTCCAGTTCAGTATGTTTGTTAATCTGAATGCCTAATATACACCGAATAGTCAAATTATTGCATACACTCCAATAACAATATGCAAAGTAGAAGTATCGCGTTTTGTCATGTGCGACGCTGTAACTGGAAATGTTTGGAAATAAAGCAGGTCTCTGTTCATAGGAAACCAGTCACGGAAAAGTAATCGTGGGTAAATGCAGAGACGTAAGGGAGTTTGACAGTGGCCAGAAAGTTGCTGAGAGGAAGGCTGGTCGTTTAATCATCGCAACTGCTTAACTGGTGATATTTCCACGTCAGACCATTGGACGTGTATACCAAGACTACGTGAAATATGCAAAACTTCCAACCAAGGAGAGCAATGTGGCCGTAAGCTTGCAATTAACTCAGGAGATGAGTGCAGACTGTCCCGCATCGTTAAAACGAATGGCACGACTACCGCGGAGCAGATGACGTCGGAATTTAATGAGAGTGCTCCCACAAGTTCATGCACAACGGCTATCAGTCTTACCATGGAAAAACTAGGCTATGCCAGTGGGCCTCCACATTTTCTTGACTGCAAGACACCGAAATATTAGGCTGCAGTTTGCAAAGGCCTATCTCAACTGGAGTGAGGACTGGAAAAACGTCATCTGGTTCGGAGAATCACCGTTTCAACACTATCATGGCGATAGGAGGGTGCGTGTGTGGTGTTAACCACACGAAGCAATGGACCCAACTAATCAAGCCTCCAAGGAAGCCCTAATAAACGCCCCCCATACACTGCCTCCATTTGCCTGTATTACCGCCGGATCTCAACCCCATTGATAATTTTTGGGACGAACTGGAAAGATCTATTCGAACCCGCCAACACCCACCGGCAACTGCGCATGCTCTACGACAGGCGATTCTCTCTTCATGGGAGGCAATGCCACCTCCGTGCTTTCAATATCTCATTGAGTCCTTACCAAGACGTCTGGCTGCTTTTGTGAGGGCAAAAAGTGGAGCAATATGCTGTTAGGTAGGTGTATATAATAATAATTTGTCTATTCAGTTTATAGTTGTGGGCGTGTGTTTTCATCGAATGTACAGTATTAAATCGAAAACAAATGCCGTCTCCTGCACGATACACTTTAATGATAAAAACTATGTCATCATCATCATCATTGTCAACCATTATCAATCCACTGCTGGACGAAGGTCTCCCCAAGTTTCCCCCACAACGGTCTGTCTTGTGCCAGTCTCCTCCATGTCACACCTGCATACTTTCAAAATTTCATCCACCCATCTCCCATGTGGTCTTCTTCTGGGTCTTTTCCTGTCCCTTGGAATCCAATCTAAAATTTCGGCTGTCCATCGATGGTCTGTTCTTCTGGCAGTATGTCCAGCCCATTGCCATTTCAGGGATTTAACTCTGATCATGATGTCTTCCACTCTCGTCATTTTTCGGATCCACGAGTTCCTCTTCTTATCTCTCCTGGTTACACCAAGCATGCACCTCTCCATGCTGCTTTGAGTTGTCTGCAGCCTTTGTATGTCTCTTTTAGCTAAGGTCCACGTCTCTGCACCATACGTAAGCACTGGAAGGATGCATTGATCAAACACTTTTCTTTTAAGACATAATGGCATATTGCTCTTGAAAATTATGCTGTTTCTTCCAAAAGCTCTCCAGGCAAGTTTTGTACGCCGATTAATTTCTTCACCAATGTGACCCTCACTTGATATCTGCTGTCCAAGATAAACGTACGTGTCTGTTATCTCCAGATTTTCACCATCAATCGATAAATCTTCATTTCTTGTAAAAGCATTGAACAACACTTTTGTCTTCTGAAAGTTCATTTTTAATCCCACTTCTTTGCTCTTGTCAGCAAGTTCCTGGATCATACTCTGTAGCTCTGATGGGGCAGTTGCAAAAATGACTACGTCATCAGCAAAACGAAGGTGGGTTAGATAATCTCCATTAATCTTTATCCCCAGGTTTTCCCAGCTCAGTGACTGAAAAACACCCTCCAATGTGGCGTTAAAGAGCTTCGGAGATATGGTGTCACCTTGTCTCACTCCCTTTCCAATTTTTATGTGTGTTGTATTTTCAAACAGCCTAATCTTTGCACTTGCATTTTCATAGATGTTATTAATAATATTAATGTACGCATCTTCAATACCGCAGGATTTCAGAGCCATTGTAACTGCTGATGGTTTCACCGAATCAAAGGCTTTTTCACAATCGATAAAAGCCATGCACAATGGAAGCTCATATTCCCTCGCTCTTTCAATTAGTTCTCTCAGTACGTGGATATGATTTATTGTGCTGTAGCCACTCCTGAATCCAGCTTGTTCTCTCGGTTGAGCCATGTCCAGTGTTACCTTCAAGCGGTGTGAAAGAACTTTAGTGAAGATTTTATAAACTACTGATAGGAGGCTGATAGGTCTGTAGTTTCCGAGATCCTCAATGTCACCTTTCTTATGTAGCAGGATCATTGTAGCGGTGTTCCAATCCTCAGGAATCCTCCCTTCATTAAGGCATCGAGTGAAAATTTGGGCGAGTACTGTTTCGATTTCTCCACTTGCTTCTTGTATGATGTCTACAGTAATTCCATCTTCTCCTGGAGCTTTTCCCCGCTTCATGTTCTTGACTGCATGTGCAACTTCTGCTGGGAGGACTGGAAGAACTCTGGTACTGGTACCTTTCATGATGTCTGGAGTACATGTATCATACCTTTCATATAATGTAGAGTAGAAATCTTTCACTCTTGTCAAAATTTCGCCTCTATTTCTTGTTACAGAACCATCTTCTTTTCTCAGTGCCATAATCTGTTTTCTTCCCTTACTGAGATGTCCCTTTGCTGTCTTTAGGCTTTGGTTGTTTTCAATTGCTTTCCTTACTAGTTCACAGTTGAATTTCCTTACGTCTTCAGTGATACTTTTTCGTACTGTCTTGCATAGCTCTATATAGTCCACTTTGGAAGTCGCAGAGCCATTGTAACTGCTGACTATGTATAACTAAATAAATATGTTAAATGTACAGTTTATATGTAATCTGAAAATCACGCTAGTTTCCCCATTGTCTTTTGATGAGATGAAAACGTACAGAAGACAGAGATGTAGACTGTCTGCTATGTGACTCAAAAGAGTAGGAAAACAGTTTTATAAGCATTAAAAAAGTTTGTCCTTAGAATTGCGATTTTGTTCAGTATTACAAAACGTGTGAGTGGTTTAAGATGATATGCTTATGAACGGCATTTTTTTTTTCAAACTGCTTAGGTGCTGTTGGTGTTCATCAGCGTGTCATCAGTCATACTGTATCGTGTGTACATGACCGTGTCTTTTTGTACACCTGGGGATGGGATGTGCGATCTTCTGCATGGAACCGTCGTAGCTACCTTCCTCAACACTGTCTCCATAATGATCCTCGGAAGGGTAAGAGGTGTTTACATTTTCCAAATGTTATTTCTTTTCATGAAACTAACCTGAAATTTCTCCGCAGCTCTTGAAATAATTTTCCGTTCCTCCCCAAAACGCAGTCTGCGCCAGTTATTATAATTACTGGTTATTAGAATCGAGATCTTCATAGAATCATGTTTTAGGTAACCGATACAGGTAGCAATATTAAAGATACTGGACCAATTCTTATCAACAAACAAGGTGGACGTTTGGAAAAATATCCTGTTATAAGAATTTCATTCAGGTTTAACAAACGAGTTCACAGTGTCTACGCGAAACAGCGCTAGCGTTTGAGATAACCAGGACTAGCGTTCTGTTGCGCCCCTTAGTTTAGTCGTAGCAAAAAACATAAAGGACGTCACATTCACTGCTATTCGACGCGCGTCGATTCATGCGAAAGTTCAATATTTGAGTGGGTTGAAGAAAAGGATAGAAACTATCCGTTTATTGGCGTGATAAATCAACACATAGCGACCTTCTTTTCATGTCCCGAAGATGGAGGTTTGGGGCCTTTTAAATTAAAACGTTATGCTCATATTTAAATACAAGTTTTACTCATGTTTAAATCCTAACGTTTTAGTATTCAGTTTGTAGTAAGCCTTGAAAAAGCCATCCGCCGATAAGTAAAAGCTTGGCACAAAGTGTTTGTTTAATTCCTTTTAAACGAATACTTACTTACTTCTTTTTTTTTCATATATCAGGTGTGCAACTTAAATCTCGGCCACAGACACGACACGTTGACAGCAAATTATAGCAAATCGAATACGCACCTAATCAGGGAAATAATCCCCGTCGTGTTAGATACATTTGAGCCATCGCTCAGGTAGTAGCCGAATGTCACTGCGGAAAAAAGAGGGCTGTTTCGAGTTGATAAAGTCATCAATACTTGTGTGGACCTCCTCGACAGAAGTGCACTCAGGTGATGTTGCAGGGAGCGAAAGATGTGATAATCCGACGGGGCAAAGTCTGGAGAATACACCGGGTGTGACAAAATCTTCCATCCCAGGTCAGTGATCGTGTTTAAAGTCGTTTTTGCGGTGTGAGGACCCGCATTATCTTGAAGCAACATGACCGACCTTCTGCCCTTGCCGGTGTAAGGTCTTTTTGCCTTCATTGCGTCACTCACACGAATCAGTTGTTGACAATAACGCTCAGCATTGACCGTTTCACCAGGTTTGAGCAACGTATAGTGTACGACACCGCGCTGATCTCACCATATGCACAGCAACAACTTCCTGGCATGGATATTCGGTTTGGCGGTACTGGTGGTAGGCTGACCTGGATAAACCCACGATTTGCGCCAATTAGGATTATCGTAGAGGATCCACTTCTCATCACAGGTCAAAATCTTGTGGAGGAAATCCTTCTTCTTGAATCTGGAAAGCAAGGACCCAGCCACATCGTAGCGCCTAGACTTGTTCGCCGCTGTGAGTTGGTGGGGCACCCAACGACCCTCCTTATGAATCCGTCCTAGCTTGTGCAGGCGCTTTGCAATGGCTTGTCGTGTTACTCCGAGTTCCTGGGCGAGCTTTGACTGTGTGAGACAGGGATCCGCGTTCAGCCGTTGTTAAGTTCCTCATCGTCAACTTTCTGTGGCTATCCCGGACGTTCAGCATCACGGAGATCGAAATTTCCCTGTTTAAACCTCTGGAACCACATCTTACACGTACTGTAGCAGACAGCAGCCTCACCCAAAGCAGCACAGATCATTTTCTGGGCTTCAGCGGCACTTTTTTCAGCTGAAACGCGAACAGGAGGCAGTGCCTCAAATGTTGCTTCTCGAACGACATTGCTTTCACCGTCAACTTTCGTCCCTTCTGTCATTATAGCTGTGAGCGGTTACGATTGCTTGGAAAGCTGTTGGATGGCGCTGCAATCAGCCATTATCGCACACAGCTATTTGCATTTGCCAACGTTCTGTGATCGCTTTCGGTTAGGGGCCGAGAATTAAGTTGCACACCTAATACAGTACTTGGTGAATCAACCATTCTGTTATTGTGTGGTTGAACAAGAGGTGACTAGAATTGTAAAATTGTTGGTGGATCATTCGAGAACAGGTTTGCGTGTAATACCTGTTCTCGAAAGATCCACTAACAATTTTACAATTCTAGTCACCTCTGTTTACAATACACAGCTTAGGAAAGCTGTGTATTGTAAACAGGTTAGGAGCTAAGTTTAAGTTACCTTTCTCCATATGAAGAGTCTTTGGTCATCTTTACCCAAATGACTGAGTCGCACCGGTGTCGCAGTGGTCTAAGCGTTGGCTCAGGACCATTCGTCCGAGAGGGTCTGGGTTCGAATCCCGGTGAAGCGTGGATGTTGTGTCTGTCTTACGGCTCTAGCTCTCTCCCTTTCCTGGACCAAGTGGCCCTAAATTAGGGACGGGCGAATGCTTATAGCCCATCAAGTTGCTTACGAAATGGTGGCTAAACTCCCGAACCAAAACCAAAATGATTGAAATATTGTTACGCATTAAAATAAGCACCCCGGACAAAAAATTAGTCACCCCTGACAGAAACGACAGTAGGAAATTACCGGTTGCACAGAGGGCGCCGTGATAGCATTGTTGGGAGATAAATAGCATTGACTGGTCTACGGGATCACTTCTGTTTCGTGCAGTGGTGAATATCAAAGTGTGTGTTGAATTTATTCTGCAATATGGGTCGTAAGACAGACGTTACTAATTGGCAAAAAGGAGCCATCGTATTTTGCCGTGACCCCGGACACAAAGTGAATGAAGTCGCCCAATTTGTTGGTGTGTTGAAGCGTACTGTCCAGCGGATCTACAAACAGTGGTGTACTTCGCAGTCAAGTGAAAATCGGCGACGTAACTGTGGCCGGAAAATGATTCTTACCAACAGGGACCGTCGCCATGTTTCACGCCTAGTAACTGCAAATCGGTCTCAAACCAGGAAACAATTGCTCCAAACAGTCTATGAAAGTCCACGCCGACCAATTTCCGAAAGGACATTGCGACAAGAACTGCATGCGATGGATATCTGGAGAAGAGTACCACGGAAGAGGCCTCTCTTAATAGCAATTCACAAAGTTGCACGTTATCAATGGGCCCAAAGG
Source organism: Macrothele yani (assembly GCA_039090855.1). NCBI lineage: Eukaryota > Metazoa > Arthropoda > Arachnida > Araneae > Macrothelidae > Macrothele > Macrothele yani. The sequence continues at coordinate 4,984,182 of CM076990.1, forward strand.
TACCAAACCCTTACTGTGGAGGATTGGAAACGAGTAATTTGGTCTGATGAGTCATGTTTTTCTTTGTACTCCAATGATGAAAGGCGACGAGTGCATCGCAGGCCAAAGGGAAGTCTTAAATCCTGATTGTGTCGAAGGTTTTGTTCAAGCTGGAGGGGTTCTGTAATGTTTTTCGTACCACGAAACGGGCCCTTTCGTTGCAGTGAAGATGGATTTGAACCAGCATGCGTACCTCGGTATTTTGAATGACGAAGTGTTGCCCTTTGCCCAATATCTCCAGGAGCAACATGACATTTCCACTCCTGTCTTCCAGGACGACAATTGCCGTGTGCACAGGACTAAGACTGTGTTGGAGTGGCACGACAAACAATTAGCAACACTATCTCATCTTGACCGGCACGTCAAATCCTCAGATTTTAATCCTATTGGAAATCTGTGGGATCATTTGGAACAGAAGGTGAAATGTTGGAATAGACACCAACGTAGTCTGGTGGAACTTCGGAACAAATTGACGCACGAGTAACTGTAAATCGATAGTCAATACATCCATAACCTTGTGGAGTCTCTACCGCACTGGATCCATGCTGTTATCAAGGCAAAAGTCGCCGTCACCCTTTATTAGGTAAGTTCTGTGACTGATTGTTTTGTCCGGTGTGCTTATGAAGAAAGGGTATATTGTAGATGACGCGCAAATGATCTGACTTAAGAAGGACAGCGTACTTTTAATGTCTCTATTAATCACAGTATTCTCGGGAGAATCAGTAATTCAGGGCGACTAATGGATAGATGGCAAGATGGAATAAAAAGCATGCCATCCATAACAGACGCTACTAAAGCTACACCGCCCGTGTGGCGCAGTGGTCTAAGCGATGGCTTCTAATCATTCGTTCAAGATGGTTCCGGTTTCGAATATCGGCGGTAAGGATGGATGTTGTGTTTGTCTTAGGGCATTAGCTCTCTCCCTTCCATGGAGTCAGTGGCCCTAAATTGCAGACGGGCGAATGCTTATAGCACGTTGAGTTTCTCACGGTGGTCGTTAAAAGCCCTAATATGAAAAAAGAACTACCCCTCCTGCGATCTTTTTTGCAAGCAAAATGATATACGCAAATAGAAAATATCACTCAGGTTGAATTTTGTTGGGGTTACTAAAGGATTACGTAGAAGGTATTAAATTCTCAGAATCTGTAAACATATAGGGATAGATAAAGGAAATGAAAACTGCAGCAAGTACTCCAAATCCCATCACATCCTTTACTCGAAATAAAAGTCGAACGAAATTAAGCTGCATGAAATTTTCGCAAACTATGCTAAGAACTTTCTGCGCAGAAGATATATTTAATACTGACAGAACTGTCCTATACTGCAGAATCGCCAGATTATTCGGTGATTCTCAAAAATATTTTCGCTCCGCCGCGAGCGAAGATTAAATCAGAATTACAAACTTGTTAAATTGCAGTATGATGGGAGCAAGCAAGATGAAGTCTTAACGATAAGCAAGAACAGATCCTCCTAGGTATTTTAAAGGAGCAGAAATGTGACCTGTTGAATGTGCCGAAAAAACCAGTGCTTGAATAAAAAAGTTTTCCTAAAGGTTAGCTTTTCAGGTATCATAAAAAAAGAGAAGCCAAAAGCGAACTAGTGCTGATCAACTGTCTAGCTCGTGCATCACGTGACATCGAACTTCTGTTTGCACGTGCGGCTACTCCGTCGCTAGTTCAACCGCTCGATTACAAAAACCTTGGAGACATTTCATAGATCGGATATGCGGCGGAAAATCATACAGTTTTGGGACACTTCTGATATCGCACAACGGTTATCGATCCGAGTCGCGTGTCACATGACAATGTACTCCATCATAGAATAAAGCTCTGACGCCCAAAGTAACAGGTGTTTTCGAAAACGACGATCAGACTTTTACTATGTCGATCAACAAAGCCAATATATTGGTCAAGTGATCGGAAGGTGGAGGAAATGAAATCCATTGCAAACTACTATACAGGGGAAAAAACTTAAAGTTACAATGACGAAGAAAATCAAAACGAATTACTGGTTTAAGTTATAATCGCTTTAAAAGTGGATTGTTTGCATTTGCTGTTTTGTGAAGAACAAAGGTTTTACTTTACGTGCAGCAAAAGCAATGCATAGTTACTAAGTCATTTATTAGATATACACTGTCATATTTTATCTATGGAAAGAAACAGTCATACATTATGTCACAACGGTAACAAAAATCGGGTAGGTTGTGTCGGAGCACGGCCGTAAGGTTTTACGTGAATACATCTCTTTATCGCGTAGTATTTATTTGAAGTAAATGAAAGAAAGACAAATTCAGTAGTGAATTACGAGTTTATTAATGATTGGTCTATGGCATGCAAGATACATCTACAAATGGCATGCAAGATACATCTATATAGGTTTGTAGCGAATGTCAAGTCGATACAAGTATTGCCGAGTGTGGTCGGAGCCGTCGGTACGTAACTCAGACGAAACTCGCGTTGCATGAAATCAATGACAGCTCGATTTCGCGACACATCAACGTTGAAATCGCCGGTGATGTTGATCGCCGTTTCCAAAATCGGACTCGAAGTTTGGGATGATTTTCTTTATAATGGTACTTATCGGATCCAACGGTGGCAAACTTCGGTGTATACTAGAAACCATTCGATCGGGACAATTTCGGAATCTTGTTGCTGTCCTATGATTTACGACACGTACTGCACAACTTGAACTCCGCTACGTTCTCGCCAGGAAACGTGTTTTCGAGCAGTTCCACATGTTTTGGCTTCACTGACTTCAAATCCTTCAGAAACCACAGTCTGTCGCAAACCCCGCACGAATGACCGAACGGGTTGTTCACAAACGTTTTCTAGAAACGTTCACTCGCCGATCTCCAATACTTCTAAAACCGCTCCGATCTCTCGAAATCCACTTCCATTTCGTCGTTTCCGGGTTGCGAAGCATGGGCAGAATCGTTTTCATGCTCCATGCCCATGGGCTTGTGCGTCGCTGCCGCCGAAGTGCTCGCGCCGCAGCAATTTTATTTCGCTCCTGATACTTTCTCATGCGTTCTGCCGCGGGCATTGCGGTGTCTATCGAAAGCTGATGAGTTGCTCTTCTGCGTAGACTACGTTCGATGTATTTCTGCTTAGCTTTTCGACGAGTATATGCCGACATTGTAAAATATTTCAACTGCGATCCAAAGTTTCACAACCAATACTGTATTCGATTTCACTTCTAATGTCTTAAATCGACAGATCTCGACGTTAGTTTTAGTTTGAGACCCATTTCGACTTCGTAGCGCATCTCATTCCCGAGTTACACTGATTGAAGTTTGCACGGCGCAACGGAAAGTCCCCAAAACCACGACCCCCCCTCCCAAGCTTATCGCGGCGCTCAAACTCAAGGTCACTAACAAGTCTTTGTTCCCTTAGCTATCGAATGACACTTGGTTGGTTTGGTTCGCGTTGATAATATAAAAATTATTAGACCGAACTGCTCAACTTTCCGTACTGGCCACCTAGTACTGGTCTGATTTCAATAACGACGTCAAAAAAGTTTCTTGATTTAACAATTTTGTTGGCTATAGTTAGACTGCTGATGGTGGTTAGTTGATAATTACATAAACACTAATTCACGGTTTCTGTCATAGTTTGCTCATTTTAAACCCCGTTGCATCATTTCAAGTTTTAAAACCTTATTTACTAATTAGGTCTATATCTTTCCCGTATTATATAGGGTGATTGTAAGCTCCTTCAACAAAACAAGAGGGGTGATAGTACACATCAAGACGAACAATATTTGTAATGGAATCCAGGGCCACATTTCACTCCTAGCGCCAGAAAAGAGCACGTTCGAAAAACGTCCAACAGGCACACGGAGTTCCAACCAGTGCATGAGAAGCACAAGATGCAAATCAGGTGCGCTGAACACGTGCGTAGAAGATGCGGAGCAAACATTTAGAAACGCAGCCGAACCCGTTCAGCGATATTACCTTGCGAACATCACATGAGAATTGACGTATACGTCTGACAGGCGCAGAGTACTGTGTGTCCCTGGAGCAAGTGCTTCCTGGTCTGTTGCAAGATGTTCCTCTCACCACACCGAGGGACATGTGGTTTATGCATGATGGGGCCCCAGCACACTTTGCCGCCGAGGTCCGATACTTCCTAAATGCGACATATCTCGGGCGGCGAAATGGACGCGGTGGACCTGTGGCTTGGCTTCCACGCTTCCCGGACCTTAATCCACTGGATTTCTTCTTCTGGAGACACATGAAAACATTGGTGTACAAGACACCTATGGACTACCTGGAAGATCTCATCGCGCGAATTGCTGTTGCTGCGGACAAGATCAACACCACACCGGGAGTCTGCGAGAGGCGACGGACGCCCTTGGACGCCAGTTTGAGTAGCTCCTTCGAATCTTTCTCTGATACGATTGGAATTGTGCAACTCATAAATTAGGTATGTATCTTTGTTTTCACTGTTGAAGGCTAAACTTGGATATGAAACTTTACTCTTTTCTGGCACTAGGAGTGGAATGCGACCCTAGGTTCCATTGCAAATGTTGTTCGTCTTGATGTGTACTATCACCCCTCTTGTTTCGTTGAAGGAGTTTAAAATCACCCTGTATACCATAATGCTTCCGACGGTGGTAAGAGGTTCGTGTCTTTTTTTTCTCTCATTTTTGTTACCTGTATCTCCTGTTCTTGAACACTTTGGTCTGCAACGTCACCTAATAAATATAAACGGGTCAAAGAAGGAATCTCATGGTATTGTGTCGAGTGAAACACAATTGGAGCAACTTCTACCTGTTAAAGTCTAAACGAGTACGGTACACAACGTCTTTATCCTTGCCTCTCCCTTCGTAGCAGCGTCAACAAAGACAAAACAAAGACGGACGGCTCCAAGAGATACTACATTGGAATGACCAAGCGTTCGTTTAGAATTAGAATCAATGAGCATAAAAGGGACATAAAGAACTGTAAAGTAACAACAGCCCTATCCGGAGAGGTCCAGCTCAAGTCCGTTACTCCCATGTGGGATGACGTAAAGGAATTTGCCTCCTACTCCACCCCAAAATCTACCGCCGTTCGCGAAACTTTAGAGATCATCACCAACAGTAAATCATGCAATGACAACCTCTCGCTGGAGTTGCCACGAGTTTGGAACCAGTTCTTCAAATAATGAATGCAGTTCCTTCTATTTTTCCGCGTATTAACGAGCATGATCCCTCGAGTCTCTGGATGAATAATTTACTTAGCATCCGCTCGTTTATTGTCTAATCAAGTCACCGCGTTGAAATTGTTGAAGCGTTCTATTATTTAGTTTGCTGTCTACCTTCCTTGAAAAAGCCATTTGGTTGATGTGCGAAAGCTTGGAAACTTTGATTTATAATCTACGCCAAGAAATTCGGATTACTAATATAGTTATACTATTTTAAAAGACAAAACAAACCAGATGTCTGAAAACAAAATCTACGCAGTCACGAGCACGTCTCAGATTAAGGTATTTTACAACCACATATCACCTACTAAAAATTCAGTAAAATGGAGATATGAAATCCACACACAGGCAGTTTCCGTTTTTTTAGAGCTGCATCGCATTCCTTTCAGTTGAAGAAAAAAACTGATATTATCCATGTTTACCAGCGTATGAGATCCAGAACAAAACATTTCCAATACGCCTTGGGACTGGCATGTGGTATAATGTAAAATTGTATTTCATCATTTAGCAAAAAAAAAAAAAAAAAATAATAATCCACGGACACCCACTTTCGTCTACCTGTCATACAGAATTTTTTACGTAGGTCTTGTAGAAACAAATACACCATAGAGTATAGACAAAAGTGTTCGGGCACCTATGTCAAAAGGAAACAAGAGCATTTTTTAACTGAAATTACTACATAGGTAGCTCACCTTCGGCCGTTATCACTGCAGCATTCCTTCTACACATGCTTTCTACGGAATGCTGGTTGGTCTGTGCCAGAATTTTCTTCCATTCCACCTGCAAAGCGGCTTCCAGAACTGTCGTAAAGGAAGATTTTACCGGCCGGGATCGGATTCGGCGTTCTAGCTCGTCCCACATGTTCTATAGGACTTAGATTGTGACTTTGGGCCGGTTAGCCCAACTCTTGGACGTGCTGTTTCTCAAAATCGGCATGGACAGACCTTAGCAATGTGGCAAGCCGCTCAGTAATGCAGAAAAACTGTGATCTGTGCCTAAATACTGCCACATTGTAGGTTGTGCGGAATCGAACAGACTGTCTTCGTACCTGACTGCCGTTAGGGTGGAGAGTACCAGCATAACCAAAAAACTGAAACCTTCTCAGCAGAAGCAACCCCACAATATCACACATCCCCCTCCAAACTTGACGGTGAGGACAATGCAGTCCCCCTGACAGCGTTCCCCGGGGAAATGCCACACCCAAGGAAATCCATCTTAAGGAAAGAGCGAGTAGCGTGGCTCGTCCCTCTGCACAACCCTCTTCTACTGTCCACGAACGGCAAGCGAGGCACCCTTGAAGTCGTCGTCTGGCATTCCCTGGAGTGATGTAGCACTGTGCGTAGCTGACCTACCAGGGTTACCATGACCATGCAGTTCAGAACTGATTGTACTGGTACAAATAACTGCTCCAGTGGCTTGTGTGACGTTACCGGTCAGATATGTAGCAGAGGACTTGCATGCCTTTTTCAAATTCTTCAGTAAGGTTCACTTAGCACAATCACTCAGTTTGTGCGGCCTTTCACAGCGCCGCTTCGCTGTAGTGGTACCATCTACTTCCCCTCAATGAAAAACATTAGAGACTATGAATTTTGGAAATCTCAGAGGAGATACAATGCTATGCGTTGATTGGTTAATCAGGTGGCATTCGACCACCATGCGCCCTTAAAGTCCGTCAGTTCAGCTCCGCGCGACATATTTGCTTCCAATGCCGTCTGACAGGTGTGCGGGCCGCTGGTGGCCTAGTGGGCGACGTTCGTGACTGTCAAGGAGAAGACCTCAGGTTCGATCCCAGGCAGGTATGAACCCTCCATCCACTAAATATCCGCCGTGCGTCGGATGGGCACATTAAGCCGTCGGACCCCGGGTACTGGCCCCCGGAAATAAATAAGGGCGTCTTCCTCTATCTTTCTACCTCGCTTCTGTGTCACTTTCGTATCGGGCACTCTGGCCCATATCTCACAGCTTCCTATTTCTAAGGGTTGTTTAAGACCTGGGATCAGACACTCCCTTTCTAAAATCCTCTACATCTGATCTGTCGGATATGTCTCTGACAGGTGTGCCAACACCTCCCTTTATACACAGAAGACAACACACCTCGCGCGTGCGCTTTAGCTTTGCAAATGCATGTTTATTGCTTATGTAGAGGTGACCGAATACGTTTGTCTACGCAGTGTATATACGGATACAAATATTTGTTTAAAGTAACAAATATGTATTCAAAATTTTGATCATGATTATGAGTGCTCCCTATAAAATGAATTTTTTCAATAAAACATCTGAAAGAGGGTACATCTATTCTAGGAGAATGGGGTACTTACAAGAAAACAGCATAAGCATGGCGTTTCTAACACAACAGACGTTAAAAGTCGTCATGTACGAATAGGAAAACTGTACGAAAGTTCATTCTGATTCTAACTATGTTGTTTTTTTATTATATTTTAAGATATTATGTGCCACAGGAAGAAATAGGATGCACAACTGATTTTATGCTGTAATTCTATATGCGTGTATAAATACGGTTTTGCCAAGACTATTGAAACACCTACAAAGAAAAAAAATGAAAAATTTATAGCCTTGAATGAGTTTTAGGCTCACATCTGGTATCACATTATTGAGTTTGCGTCGAAAACTTTACTCATATTTACTTCCTATAGCTTACATGGGAAATTAGGCTCCATTCTTCACGGTGTGCCGTCTTGAATTCGACAAGTGATGTTGGCCTTCAGGAAATAAATGTGCCATAAAACCTGATTATATACCTGTGGAATGAAATGGTGTGCCCTAAAACCTGATTATATACCTGTGGAATGAAATGTGCCATAAAACCTGATTATATACCTGTGGAATGAAATGCTGTGCCATAAAATCTGATTATATACTTGTGGAATGAAATGTTGTGTCATAAAACTTGATTATGTATCTGCGGAATGAAATGTTGTGCCATAAAATCCGATTACATACCTGTGGAATAAAATGTTGTGCCATAAAACCTGATTATATACCTGTGGAATGAAATGTGCCATGAAAACTAATTATATGCTTGTAGAATGAAATATCCCACCATTTCGTTTCATAGGTATATAATGAAGTTTATGTCGGGGCTCTGAGACGGACAGTTCATCAAAGAGATGTCACCCTCAAATTAAACTGTAGTAGACTTTGCTGTGTGGCACGAGGTGGTGTCGTTCTATAAAATATATGACCCTACGTCCTTAAATTCTGTTAAGTACAAGAAGTGCAACGTTATACCAAACATCAAAGTTCACAGCCCCGCTTTTGCAGCATCGAAAAACACCACTTTACTCATCATCCCACATAACGAAAAGCAACTCAACATCATTACACTTGCATGACCATGCTTTCAGGATTGATACAGCCCGAAGCTCTCGAGCTATCTCCTGAAGAAGCTTTGACAATCCTATCCAAACAGAACGCAGAGAGACTGATTGCTCTAAATTGCTACCTTCCGTCCAGAGTCCAGATTTTTTTCAACATTTCAAAAACTTAAACAATCTCTGATCACGAACTGTCTTGTAATCAGAGGTTCGTGGGAAGAGATCGTTCATCGAAATTTAATGGGTGAAACGCTCCGTACATTATTCCCGAACTAGTATTCACTCCGACTTACCTGTTGGACTTCCTGGATGATAGCGCTACCGTTTTTCTTGCTACCATGTTGTCATCAGTTGCTACAACCCCGAGACATCTTTCTGTGAAAGTATGAAGTCTCCAAAACCAAAGTTTTGACTCCGGTACTTCTTCGTTGTACTTCTTCTTCTGTTCGTTGTTAATTTTTATGTAATGTTCCATACCATTAGAGGTGTAGAGCAAAACTGCGATGCCCCCAGCAAAAAAATTGAAGACCCTCCACCAACAAAAATTAGTTTTGTGAACTTTCAATGATTTTGAATAGATCATGCTAACTTCTAATCACACATAGACAATGCTTGTTAATATAGTAAAAATATATAATGTTATATAAGTCATGTTATTATCTATTATATTACATAAATTGTATAAAAATAAAAAAAAATCTGGGAGGGAGGATGTTCACACCTTTAAAAATAACAAAGAAACAAAGGTCAGGTGGAAGAGATTGATTCTGTAGGAAATTGTGCTACTTAGCTGAACTCTCGGAAACCGATTGAAGATCCTTACTTCTACACAACTCAGGGAGAATGGACATTGGAGATGCGGTTAAGTTCGTGAAGCATAAGAGGGTCAAGCAAATCCCTAATCGAGATCAGATGTGGCAACAACATCCTCCTCCTCTGTCTGAGGTTTAAGAATAAACAAGGAAACCCTGTCCAGTTTGTTCTATGTAAAGAAAATATTTCCTGTCTAGGGCCCCCTCAACCACTAAGACTGGGTATAGTTGCGCTGGAAAAGGTATTTGTCCCCAGAAACCTATTTTATGCTCAGTCTATCTGTACATCATTTGACAACCTGATCAGTTTCGATGGAGGTGCAGTTAGCTACCTCTCCGAGTTCTAACTTGTTCGAAGAAGACCACGTGATGTCTGTACTGACGTCTCCATTCTATGCACGCATCTTCCCGAAGCCTCATACGCATTCATATGCTCTTATCATCGTGTGCACTCTTTGTGGGGTTGATGTCCCAGTACGTCTGGTAACACACGTTATAAGTGATTTTGATTTCTGCTTTAGAAAGACTTTGTAGAGGTCAACACGTACAGGCGCATTTAAAATTTTTGACAGTCAAAATTCACTCTTTTTTTATTGATGTGGGTTTAATTTTTGGTTGACTTAATCTTTCAATGGAATAAGTATTTTAATCTCGCTACAACCTTTGCTTGCAATATTCATTTCTTTGTTTCAGATATACGAATTCATAGCTGTGAAATTAACGGATTGGGGTAAGTTGTATTGGACTCCTTTTTTTGTAATATATGATTGATCGTAACCATTAATTTACAATTCAGTGTACAATGTTTTACACCTTATCAATTTGCTTAAGAGAATTTTAAGACATTTATCTTTAAAAATCATTTGTACACAGAGCCTAACAGATGAATAAGTGGAAAAGAAGTCATTTCGACACTTGCTATGTTAGGCTCTGTTTCGCAGTGTAGTAGAATGTCGCGGGTGAACCGAAAGGTGTTGACAGTCTGTAGAATAGTGGCAATATTTGGGACAAGATCTGTAAAAGATCTACAAATTTCCTGTTGTGACAAGATCTGTAAAATTTCTACAAATTTCCTGTTGTGACAAGATCTGTAAAATATCTACGAATTTCCTGTTGCAACAAAATCTGTAAAAGAGATGTACATTTTTCTGTTGTGTACCTGATCTCAGGGCTTATGTCTTCTTCTACACCTAGATTTGATAGCGAAATGGAAGCTTGAATTGTGTACAGCCACATAATAATATTTGAGTGACCCAGAGTCGTAGAAACGTAGTTTGTTTTTCCTTCATCTAAAAAGTTGATAGCAACGTTCAACAATGGCTTTACGTGATCAGGATTTCCATTGTTTTGATGCGAGAAGAACGAATGGATTGATAAAGCGATCTTACAGCTTCTGCCTTCTTACTTCATTGTATCTCGGCAGTGTACATGTAGCGGAGGAGAGACTTTATATTCCAAAAGTTGTACTGAAAGAGGCGATTTTCGTTCTTCCGAAAAATGAACGAAAAAACACATTAGATTAATCAAGTATGCTTCTTTCATTAACACACTGTTATGTTCGTAACAGTAAGATATGTCAAATTAGAAATGCTGGCAGGAGCTTTTGTAATTTACTGTAGGGGAAACAGAAATCTACAGGTAGTGGACTGGACATTTTTTACAGGGAACATGATAGTACCTGTAAAAGACACGCTGAGATATGTGCATGAATTAGCATAACGTTGTTAATCAAACGAACTGCTCTTTCCTACACAACATAAAAAAAAGTCAGCGTTAATTTTTCCAGGCCGCTAAAAATATCAAAGCAGAAGCTCAGGAATAGTCTAAGTGAAGATCGTTAAATGTTCAGATAATATTAAATGCTTATCTCGAAAGAAAGGTCCAACGTCTTTGAAGCATATACGGGAATCAAAGCAGTATTTCATTACTTACAATCAAGGCCTGGGTTTTCTAAGAATTGAAGTTAACTGTTTTCCTCTCTTCTCAGCAGTGTACCCTCAACACCAGAGTTCAAGGAATAGGTAAATTGCAGTTCATTTCTTTGTGTACGCTAGAAACTAGTGAATAATCTTGATATTAAGAGGCATGAAACACTATTTCTGGTGTAAAGAAAACTGTCGTTTGCCATACCTAAACTGGAAGGAAAGCCGTTGGGAAGATGGATTGACTAGTAGAACTGATCTTAAAGGAAAACGCCTTCGAAACAGACTTTCTCAACAACTGCTTTTTGCTAGCAGTCGAAGGGAAGCACGAGATCCGATGACATAAGGAATAAAAATTATATGACTGGTTTTATTTAGAATCTTTGATAATATGTTTATAAAAAGAGCCTTTGAAATATCAAATATCACCACTTGTCAGACAAGCTGTTCTTTCGTCATGCCCTCAACGGGTGTTAGTGTTGATTTCGAGACCTCTCTTTAAATGGGACAGCACTGCATTCATGGAATCCTTACCATTTCCTTTTCTTTGTTTTGGCTGTTCTCACGTACATCGAGCAATTCCGTTGTTATTTAAGGATTGACAATCCCACAGATAAAGCGTACCTTGTAAATAATGGCGATGCTTTGCCTCTGCTTTCTTCGTTGTTACATATCAGGCTTAGTTGTCCTTTCATAAGCCTTGGACATTTTGTTTTCGTTTCAGGGCTTAACGACCACTATCCGCAATTTTGAAGGTTATAAGCAGTCGTTCGTCCCTAATGTAGGGTCACTGGTTCCAGGAAAAGAGTGAACAAATGATTTTTTAGTGAAATTATAATATTGTAGTTCGATGCAATTACAAGAAAAATGTTTTCGATTTGATGTTTTTAAACTCTACATTGCTTTTCGTTTACGCATTATTTATGGCCCCCTCCCCAGTCTTTGAAGCATTAATATTGCTTTGTTATTTAATCATGTACCAGTGATTTTGTCTTTGTAGAAGATGCCAATGAAGTATTCTGTTTCCGTCGTCTGTGTGTGCTTTTGCGGATCAGTAATCTTTGTCATGTGTGACGTATATGGTCTGATTTAACTTTGAATATTTTAGTCTATTTTTATTAAAATTATATTATTTCTTCTTACTCTAAAATCATTGCCTTGGGTTCCCAATGGGAAAATTTCTGTAGCCATTTTCTTCACAATTAATGCGTTCCCAAGGATGAAAATTTGAACATCCATAAAAATAACTTCATATTACAGCCTAGTATACTTAATAATTTCTAAAATTTAACCACAATTCAGCAATCCAACATTTGTTTGTCTACTGACGCCATCAATGTACAGGTCGCGCCATCTGTTTTCTGGTTTCAACACCACCAAAGGAAAACATTATTGTTTTTTAATATAATTATGGTTACATTTTAGAAAATATTAAGTATACTAGGCTATATTATAAAGTTATTTTTATCGATGTTCAAATTTTCATCCTCCGAAACGCATTAATTGTGAAGAAAATGGCTACAGAAGTTTGCCCATTGGAAATTCAAGCCAAAGATTTTAGGTGGATCCACCTTAACGCCATATTTCTGAAGAGAAGATACTTCTTCGGAAACTCCTGGTAGGCAATCAGGTCAGGAAAGCGTAAACAAAAGGCCCATAGTAACGGGTGTGGAATTTATAGTCTAATTTACGAACGAGGGACTTGTCCTTAATGCTTAATAAGGCAACCTAGATAACGTTGTTAGCAAAGGCGTCCTTATTGTGTACATATTGTTCCTTGGTTTCGTCTAGCTGTTTTCAATTAAAAAGGGTTACAATGCAAGCCTGGATTCTGGCAAGGACAATAAAGAGAACTGTGAATAGTAATTATCCCATTCATTTGTTTTCGTCTTGTGTAAAAAGAGACACGTCCTAATCCCCTCTAGGACTAGATACATAGTTTTATCTCCTGTCGGCAATTTTGTTGTCTGTTTTTTAACTATAATAAAATTAATATTTACCAAGTTTCTTTTTTTTAAGGTTTAACGATTTCTGTGAGCAATTGTAGGGGATACAAGCAGCCGCCTTTCTCTAAATTATATACAGGGTGTCCAAAAAATAACTGTGCACTGAAAGTAACACTTATACCATGTCGAATTGGTTTCTACAGGAGGTGTTGGAAATGGGCCCTACTGACGTCCAGATATGTCTGCACACGCTTCTGCATGTTGGTAAAGACCTTTCTCAGGGTATGTAGTGTGATTCGTTCTATTTGGCCGTTATGAGGGATTTGTTGGCGTGGGTCACCTAATGCGTACGTCGCCATGAGCTGACGTATCCCATTACGGTGGGGACCGTCTGCATCACGAAATTTCCTAGCGAACAATTTTTGCACTCCATCCGCGTACTTGTAGTCATGGCGAAAGACATGTTCTACCAAAAACACTCTCTGTTCAGCAGTCAACATCAGTGTTCTTTTGCCGAGACGAGTGATCAATCGACACGTCTGCCTCCGTCGACCAAGCGCTCGGGAATAACCTTCGCTCGGAATGACAGCTGCGCGCACCTCGCGGTGGGGAGAACAATTCCACGTGGCGGGTCACTCTTACTGTAATTCCATTCAACATTTCTTTATTATTAACTTACTGCAATTCGTACATTCAGTGCATAGTCATTATTCGGACACCCTGAATGAGGCAACTAGTTCTAGGGAAGAGAGAGAATCAATGCCACAGGACAAACACACCATCCATGCCTCATCCGGAAGTCAAACGTAGGCCCGCTCAGACGAACGGTCAGAATTGACTTGTCGAAAGCGTTAAAAAAAAACAACAGAACATTCTATTCAACAATAATGTCTGTTGAAAAGCTTGCTGGGAAAAAAAAGCCAATCATATGTGAGGAGCGAAGTCACGGGAACATGAAAATTTAATCTGTTAAGTCTTCTACGCAACTCCTGCAACTCGATGAATACATTGAAATAAAATTAGCAGAAGCTAATTATTTGACAGTCGAAAAACATTTAGTTTGGTGGGAGGGGTATGTAAAAACACAAGTTTGTCCGCGACGGGCATCGAAACGGTATCCTCCTACTCCGGAGTAAGTCGCTTTCCCAACTGAGCTGCGCGGACAGAATGTCTCACTGCAGATTTGTCGTCTTGACACGTGTTTCCACCTCTGTAGTGCGTCACATCATCTCCCTCTGAATTTGTTTTTCTTTGAAGCGAAGTAGGAATTTTTCATTAATTCCAAACAATGTGTGGAACAAACATCACACATTTTTCGAAGAACCCAACGGCCAGTGGATCCATTTTCCACAATCGGGCACTAATGTGGAAACACAAGTTTGCCCGCGACGGGCATCGAGCCTGTGGCCCTTCACTCCGGAGTAAGTTGCTCTCACAATTGAGCTACGCGGACAGAATGTCTCGCTGCAGATCTGTCGTCTTGACACATGTTTTCACCTCTGTAGTGCGTCACACGCTCCCTAGCGGAAAATCTATGCATTACGTGAAAAAGCAACTGTACCCAAAAGAGTTTTCGTTGTAAATGGCATCGAAAGGAAGAAAGAATCTTTTCAGTCTAATATTTAGAAGTAACAATATGGAACAATATGAATTTGGCATTCGATAGTAACTGCATTTACACCCTATAGCGGCAAAAATCCGGAAGAGCAGAATGATCATTTTCACATTGCAAGCTTTTCAATGCAAAAATATTTTTTCAAATCGATCTCAGAGTTGCAGAGATAAGAAAAACTTCAGCACTAAAAATCCAACACCAATTGCAATACGTAAGTGTGTTGTCCTAAACTCCTAAATGGGCGACACTACGTGGCATATGAGGAGGAAGGCTTGGTGTAAAGACAGGACTCCGCCTCTTCGAAAAGCTGAAAATGCATCTTGGAGGAGAAACATTTTTACAGTGATTCCGAAGTAGTAGCTGAGTTGAACTGGTTTCTGAGGACATTCGACGTGATTTCTTTATGCTGTGATTCCAATAATTAGTTATCTTAACTTCTTCCATGATTATGTGGAAAAGTAGAGATTGTGTCTTGTATTCATTCACCTCATGCATTTACACCGAAGTGCCAAAAGTCATGGGATACGTACCCAGTATCGTGTAGGACCTAATCTAGCCCGGCGAAGTACAGCAACTTGACGTGGCAACGATTCCACAAGTGGTCGCAAGACTTCTGGCGAGATGATGATCCACGCCGTCTGAATAGCCGCCCACAGCTCCCTGGTATTTGTAGGTGCAGGATTTTGGGTGCGAATGGACATTTCTACCACGTCCCATAAGTGCTCTATTGGGTTCATGTGGGGCGAACGTGGCGACACACCATCCGTCGAAACTGTTCAGAATGCTCCTGGAACCAATTTTGGACAACCTGGGCCCGATGACATGGTACATTGCCCGCCTGTAAAATCCCATCGTTGTTGGGGTACATGAAGTCCATCCATGAAGGGCTGCAAATCATCACCCAGCAGAGCAACAAAGCGATTATCGGTTAATGACAAGTTTACGAGGACCAGAGGATTCAAACCGTGCCACGTAAAGACACCCCACACATGTATGGAACCACAACCAACTTGCACAGTGCCTTGTTGACAGCTTGGGTCCATGGCCTCATGGGGTCTGCGCCACACCTGAACCCTACCATCAGCTCGTAACAACTGGTACCGTGACTCATCGGACAAGGCCACATGCTGCCAGTCTTCCAAGGTCCAATTACCGTGTTCACGAGCCCAGGTGAGGCGCTGTGTCCGGTGTCGTGGTGCTAACAAAGTTAGGTCTTTTGCTCCCATACCCCATGGACGCTACATTGACTTGATGGATATGTCTCTGGTACCTCCTGCACTGAATGTGGTTGTAATTTGAGCCAGTGTCGCTTGTCTGTTAGCATGGACAATCCTGGTCAGACGTCGCCGGTCACGACCATTCAGCACCCGTGGGCAGCCACTGTGCTGTCCACGGCGGGTGATAATGCCTTCCATGAGGTATTCTTGGTACACACGTGACACCGTGGATCGTAGAATGCTGAATGTTCGCACAACTTCGGGAATTCAATGTCCCATCCGTCTGGCTCCCACTACCATGCCTCGTTCAAACTCCGATAATTCACGTCAGGTTGCCATTATTCTACTGGTGGTTGTTTAACCTGACTCACGAGATTACACCTTGCAACTTATAAAAATCGCGGTGTGAGTCGAAGCCTTTAATACGACGGCAGCGCCAGTTAAAAATTTGCATACTGCAATCCCATGACTTTTGGCACTTCAGTGTATATATGTCTCTGAAAGATATCTCTGTAACTTGGTATTAGTTATAACTTTTTTTATCAGTCTATGTATTTAACTGCGAAATAGAACAGTTATACCAAAACCTAGATTTACCACACTTCAAAAATCTGTGCCGCCCCGGTGGCTCAGTGGTCTAAGCGATGGCTTCTGATCATTTGTCCAAAGGGGGTCTGGGTTTGAATCTCATGAGGCATGGATGTTGTGTTTGTCTTACGGCAGTGGCTCTATCCATTTCCTGGAACCAGTGGCCCTAAATTAGGAACGGGCGACTGCTTATAACCCACTGAGTTGCTCACGGTGGTCGTTAAACACCCAATCAAAAAAAAATCTGTTTGGAAAAAGAGATAAAATATAACACTTTCCACTTGTTATCGTGGTCGTTGCTGACTCCTACCAGCAGGCTTACTTCCAGGGATACTTCCGGTATTGCGAAGCTTCCTCCAAGAAGCTTGCTTACTTTCGCGTTCCTCTCGGAGAAAGCTGAAGTAACACAAATAATAATAGTTGGCCATAATGAAATTGAATTTTGCACTCCCGTAAATTTTATTAAACCACGAATAAAATACTCTGGAATCAGTTTAACTTGTACGCCTTCCTGCTGTACGTTTTTCCACTTGGACAAAAAATAGCATCAAGTTCTCAACGACAAATTGAGAAAGCCATGAACAGAACTCGTAACTGACTCTTCATTAAAAGCCAAAAGCCTATGGTGTACTGAAAGGAGAAACGTTTTTGTCTTATCGATAAGAAACGGATGTTGTACGGCGTATATAAAAACAATTGATGGACAATGCAGCGACACATAGAGTCCCGAGAACCGAAACAGACAGTATAAAAGGGAAGGTAGAAGTAAATAATTTTTGTCAGCTAAATGAGCATGTTCAAGTTGCGCCTGTAAAACATTCCTAATAATAATAAAAAATGTAGTTTCGATCTTTTTGGAAATGTAAGCTCCCACTAATATTTGCGGTTTTTGAGTTAATAAGTTCATTCATGTTTTGTAAGATCGTGAATGTAATAACGACTTAGTGAAGAGCTTCTGGCACTGTGGTGGAATATAAAGTTTCAGATTTTAGGTGTGAAGCGACCCATGATAATAGTGATCTCTATATTTTCAACTTATTTGATTTTACCATTTATGCAGCAGATTGCAATTGTAAGCACCATTTGAGGGCATAATGGCTCCTCTTAAATCTTTTACTTTTTGGAATTTATCAAATATGCTGAACTAAAGGCCTAGTGTCTGCGATGTAGCATTCAGAAAAGTTCCAATATAACCGTGGAGGTAGGCCGCTTTAGTATGCGTTGGCAAATTTTATTTTCCTGTTACCCACATGCACCTACCAACAGTGATTTGGGTCTCTAGCAAGTTTAAAAGCTAAGTTATGGACGTGAAGTCTTGTTTGGGGTTTAATAGGCTCTCTAAAATTTGAAGCTTTTTGATTTTTGAAGTCGGTTCGCTTTTCAGTTATTTAAACCTGCTAGGAACTATTTTCTTCACTAACATTGGAAGAAGTCGATGTAGGATTTTAATGGCGGAAATGGGGCTTTATATTATAAATAAGTCCAAAAGTTTTGTTAGTTCCGCATCCACTGCCTTATTCACGTAGAAAAGAATATGTCATACAGATTATTTGTTATGATATTTTGTATGCTGTGTAGATGAATCAGAGATTTTTTAATTGAAGGGTGTGTACAGATATCTATTACTTTTACGGCAATGATATATAAGACACATGATCACCCATGACAGTGGTCGAAGTGGCACAGAGCTATAAGACACATGATCCCCCATGACAGTGGTCGAAGTGGTACAGAGCTATAAGACACATGATCACCCATGACAGTGATAGAAGTGGCACAGAGCTATAAGACACATGATCACCCATGACAGTGGTCGAAGTGGCACAGAGCTATAAGACACATGATCACCCATGACAGTGGTCGAAGTGGCACAGAGCTATAAGACACATGATCACCCATGACAGTGGTCGATGTGACAGAGAGCTACTGCCGGTATGGTATCGACCATAGATCCATATAGTACAGTATAAATACGAAGTTTCGAAAGAAATACATACCATTCCACATAATATATATATATATATATATATATATATTTTTTTTTTTTTTTTTGTATAAAAAATTAATGTATATAATATTAAAAAAATAATGTAATAATTAAAAAAAACCTTCATTGAAGTGTTTGTGGTCTCTTTCAGTCCCAGCTGTTAATCATTTATCAATTTTATCCGTTAAAAATGTCATTTGCCGATTTTTGCGTTAAAATTTGTGCTTTCATCCTAATTTTTTTTACGTAGTTTGTGGCGTGTTTATAATTTATTACACACCGGGATGGTAAATAATGTTTTTTTAACTGCCGGTATGCCATACCGCCCCATACCGGCTCACTTCGAACACTGACCTATGATCACCGAGAAGAGCGCCAATTATTGTCTGAGGGATAAAACGCAAGACTTGTAGATTAAAGCTTTACAATGAAAAAATAAAATCCAGATGATATGTTGGTGTTTGTCTTGTCGGTACCTTGACTCAGATCATGTTAATACGTTATTGCTTGCTGTGTTGTTACTTTGTTTGCATTGAAGAATAAATGCTTTTGCTGGTGTACGTTTCGACGCATTTTACTGATTGCGTTCTTTCTTCTAGAAAATCACCGGAGACAAAGTATGTACACTGACGCCCTTATTATCAAACTGTTCGCCTTTCAGTTTGCCAATACATATGCGTCTCTCTTCTACACGGCCTTCTTTCGAAGGGTAAGTCTCGAGCGATCCTTGAAACCTTTTGATAGATATTTTAGAACCTAAAATGAAAGATGGCTTTCATCTTTTTCTTATTTCTACAAAGCATGGTTGATATGCTGCTTTCTTGAGGAAAACTTCAGTATGTAATAATCAAAAATCAGTTAAGAATTTTTTTAAAATGCGAGGGTTGTACCGAAAGTAATGCAAAAGGGGGCATAACTTTTTATTAACTGGCAGAGGTCATTCAAATTGCACATGCTGGTAGAATAACTCTTCCTCTATAGTAACCCTTCTTCTTCATTGCAGGTAAATAAGGGATACCAAGCAGAAGCAACATGCTGTCATTGAGTTCTTGACGAAAGAAGGGTGCAGGCTGTCAGACATCCACAGAAGGCTACAGAATGTTTACGGAGAGGAATACCATTGACAACAGCAATGTGCACAGATGGATGAAGATGTTTAAAGAAAGGACAACCAGCATTGAATACAAACCACACCGTGGGAGACCATCATCTGCGACCACTGACACGAATCGTCAGCGATTGGGTGAATTGATTGGCGTGTAGAGATAAGTCACAATCCGTGAGCTTCTTGCACAACTGGACTGTGGTCACAATGCCATACCGAAGATTATGGAAGACTTAGGGTATCGCAAAGTGTGATCAAAGGCACTTGACACCCGATTTGAAGGAGAGAAGGGTGGAAGTCTGCTCTGATCTGCTGGAAGCGTTTGAAGCCAATGAAGACACGTTTTTTTCGATGTGACAGGGGGACGAAGCGTGGGCGTATCTTTACGATCCGGAAACGAAGAATCAATCCATGTAGTAGAGTCACACCTCTTCACCAAAGCTTAAGAAGTTCAACAGCCAGCGATCAGCACATAAAGTCACGATGACTGTTTTTTGGGATGGCAGGGGTGTCATTCTCCTTGATTTTCTGGAACGTGGCCGTACTGTGACTAGCGAACGGTACATTGAGACACTCAAAAAGCTTAGAGAAGCTATAAGGAGGAGAAGACCGAACAAGAATCTGAAAGGGATCCACATTCAATATGACAATGCGAGACCACACACATCTTTGGCAACAAATCCGGCGATCAGCAAATTAGGTTGGTCGGTGGACCCCATCCACCGTACAGCCCAGATCTTGCGCCTTCCGACTTTCACTTGTTCGGTCCAATGAATAATAGTTTCCGGCGACAACGATTTGATGACACAGACGAGGTGAAAGTGGCTGTGAAGAAGTGGGTACAACAGTCCACACCTGAATGTTTTCAAAGAGGATTCGAGAGTTGGGTTCAACGATGGCACAAATACATCGCTTGTGATGGGGACTATGTTGAGTAGCACCTTTGTATAGAGAAAGAGTTACTGTACAAACATGTGTAATTTGAACGACCTCTGTCAGTTAATCAAAAGTTATCGCCACTTTTGTGCTACTTTCGATACAACCCTCGTACTTAATTTAACCTCCAATGACCCTTGAAGATCGATTATAAATTTAGATTGTGAAAGAGTTAGTTAAAAAGATTTTTACCAGTGGTACATATTAAATTTCAGCATAGAATTCGCAGTAATAAAAACGTAAAAGCAGATATCGTGAGTTTACGTGCGGTAGTTTTGTGGAAAACGTTTTAAGAGTTGTACACTGTTTTTCAGCAAATATTACGTGACATTATATGTTGTTAGAAATAGGATTACACTGTTTGATAAGTATTTTATTAGTTTTCACTCTTCGTGTAGCCTCAGCTGACCAAGAAAGAACTTCGCCATGATTCTCATTTTTCGGGGGAAAAAAACGATGTTCAGTTGATGTCACGTGCGAAAAAATTTTCTCACCATTCCACGGTGTAGGCAGAAGGACTTATCACTCTTGTTTCTCTCACCTAGTCATACTAACTTGTTAGTTTGGGGGTATGTGACCACATACCCCAAATACATGGTATGCCGATACTTCCTGTTCAGAAACCGTGTCTATTCTAGTAAATTCTAGCACGTTTAGAAATTTCTATTATGATGATAGTAGCATACGTATGTACAAATTGTACAAAGGGATTTGGTAGGAGGATTATTAAATCTTCATAGATATTTATTCAGCAAATAATATTTTGCGTAAATTGAGGATAACAGTGTTAAAGTTCTTCTTGAGCCAAACTTGGTTAAATCAGTATTTTAATGCTTGCTGAAAGAAATTTTTAATCTCAACGATAGGAGTAAAGTTTACCATGTAATATAAAACAGTCTCGATGCTGTCCGGTTAGTTAGTGTTCACGGGTTTGGAAGTGCAGCTACTTTTACATAGTTTAGTGTGGATACTAGAGTAATATCGCCTAAAAACCTAAAATTAGGAATTCCACGCTAATAGTTTGGATAACTCCACTCTAATTAGGCTTCGGAAATTCTTTGAAACCACCCGTGCAGGTTTATGCGTTAGTTTTTAATACAAGCATTGTGAACAAAGGGTTTGATAAAAACTCTCGGAGATCATCTTTGAAATGAGTTGCAGCTCCGAATCAGGTCAAGGACCATTGCTTCCCGTATATTTGCTTATTTAATTGACTGTTTGGAAGGAGGAATGAAAATAACTTCCCCTCCCTTTTATTATCATCTGATTAGGAAAGTTCCTAGAACGATTTATTTTTCAACGAGCACCCAATTTTGGGCGCACCTGTGTTTGTTGTCAAAGTAAATGCCACTGTCTTTCGTACAACAGTATTAATTGCAATCTCCTGTTGTAAAAAATGACACTGTCTTTCTTACAACAGTATTTAATTACAATCTCCTATGAAAAGTATTCTGCTGTCTTTCTTATAATAGAGTATATAACGAAGTAAATTTCTCCGTCATTTTCGGTCTACGCCGGGATTCGAACCCGAGTACGCTTATTCCGGAACAAGTCGCTCTACCAACTGAGCTACGCAGACATGTGTTCTGATTCCTATCTGCCTTTATGTCATGTGCGTCCTGCTGGCAGGTACGTCACATCTCCTGGTACGTCACATCATCCCCCCTCATTTTTTTTTTTTTTTTTTTTTTCGAAATGCTTTAGAAGGGATTCTCTTATTTTCCCTATCTCGCGGTGTGGAAATAACATCACACCAATGCGAGATTTTGAACGGTCGGGTCAT
Organism: Macrothele yani; assembly: GCA_039090855.1. Classification (NCBI taxonomy): domain Eukaryota; kingdom Metazoa; phylum Arthropoda; class Arachnida; order Araneae; family Macrothelidae; genus Macrothele; species Macrothele yani. The sequence continues at coordinate 5,006,653 of CM076990.1, forward strand.
CCGGATAGTTCGGGCGCCATTATAACGAAGTAAATTTCTCCGTCATTTTTGGTCTACGCCGGGATTCGAACCCGAGGCCGCTTATTCCGGAACAAGTCACTCTACCAATTGAGCTACGCGGACGCTTGTTCTGACTACTATCTGCCTTTATGTCATGTGCGTCCTGCTGGCAGGTACGTCACATCTCCTGGTACGTCACAAGTACTTTTTATAGGAGATTGTAATTAAAAAGATAAACCCTGGCAGATGCCAGTAGTTCTGTCTTTACCTTAAACGACGGGAGTTTTGCCATCATGTGCTTAAGATTTGTGTTCTTAGGATATTATAGGGGTGAGTCGAAAGTTTTGCAATATTTGGATCACTTTATGTCTTCATACATACTTTTACGACGAAAGCTGACTAGCATTCAAAGTATAGGCTATCGTGTCGCACCGTCTTTAGCCATCTGTCTGCCAGTTCGTCAATTTCGCAGCGGCAGCGGTACCAGTTCTTGTCCTTCGAGGCGAAGAACTCCTTCACCCCACCTGCCACCTCCTCCTGGTTGTTGAAGTGCCTTCCGCAAAGGAAGTGGGACATGGACCGGAACAAGTAATAATCCGACGGGGCAAGCTCCGGACTGTATTCTGGGTGTGGCATTAATTCGATGCCCTCAAGTTCCTGGAGTTTTGCCCGAGTCGTTCGCGCGGTATGAGGCCGAGCGTTGTCTTGCTGTAGAAGAGTGCGCTTTTTATTCACCAGTGTCGGGTACTTCTCCTCCAAAATGGCATGCATCCGCTTAAGCTGTTCAGGGTAGAAGTTGGCGTTGATGGTACGACCGTCTAGAACAAATTCGTAATGGATTATCCCCTCGAAATTTCACCAGACGGCCTACCTGACCTTGGCTGATCGTCGAAGTTTCTGTCATCTGAGCGAAATTTCTTGAACCATCTGGTTGCGGTGCTGTGGTCCACGGAACCTTCCCCTTTCGCATGACAAATGTTTCGTGTTGCTTGAGAAACGTTATGGCCTAGTTCAAACTCGTAAAGCAAACGTTCCCTAATCATCCGGTTGTGGCTGTTCATCTTTTAGGCGTCGGAACCACAGACAGAACGACGACATGCAATGCTGTTCACAGCAACGACTACCACTTTATGTCCCTTTCGACTGACTGCAGTGCTAGACTTGAACTAGTGTAAACACGTGATATACCTCCGCAGCACATGCGTTTATGCAAATATTGCAAAACTTTCAACTCACCCCTATAAATTATTTGTACTTAAAGCTGTGTTATTGAGAAGGTAAGCAAGCTAAAGGTTTTAGTCAATGTTATTTCGCCGTGTTTATTTTTTCTTAATTCGAAGTGTTATTTAATTAAACAACCTGTTTTCGAAATAATTTCCTTATGAATACTTATTTTTTTCGTTGACATGAGCTATAAATGCCAATCTTAATTTGTCGCAGGATCTTCAAGAAAATGGCATCTTCGGCATGGGCAAGGAATTCACCGATAACTGTGGAGCTGCAGAAAATTCCAACTGTATGTCCATGTTGTCTTTCCAGTTGCTGGTCCTGATGGTTGTCAAGCCATTCCCCAAATTCTTCAAGGATGTCGTGATTCCGTAAGTTAGGATAACACGATTTCATTTTTCCTAATGTCTTTCAACGCTCCTAGAGAAATTAGCAAATCCATTAAATAACAAAGAAAACAAAACGTTTTTTGCATAATTTGTTAACTGCAGTGATTCAAAGTTTCTACTTAAATTAGAAACTCGTTGTTTTCTAAAGGAGAACATTTCGGTTTAACAGGTTTTATATTCATTTGACAAAGATGGGTGTTTTACAAAACATACACGTAATTTTGGTTTCATACACAGAGGAGTTTGTATTATAGAGTCTTAGTTAAGACAAGGGAGTTGCTTATTCTTCACTTTTCGTTCTCTTCCTTAAATGAAACTTCACATTATTCTAACCACAAGTTATGGGCTTCTCAGCCCTGAGCGAATATGCTTTGTCTGTGCGATGATGGGTTCACTGGAGTGTCAAATTCTGTGCGATGATGTGTTCATTGGTGTGTTAAATTTTGTGCGATGATGTGTTCATTGGTGTGTTAAATTCTGTGCGATGATGTGTTCACTGGTGTGGAATGCACAAAAGGGTTTCTACCGAGTGCCAGTCGGACAAAAATTATTTGAAAAACACGGGACGTCTGCGATTTCAAAAGGGAATAGATTTTTTTTTTTTTTTGATTGGAGGTTTAACGACCACCGTGAGCAACTCAATGGGCTATAAGCAGTCGCCCGTCCCTAATTTAGGGTCACTGGTTCCAGGGAAGGGAGAGAGAGCCAGTGCTGTAAGACAAACACAACATCGATGCCTCGCCGAGATTCGAACCCGGACCCCTTACGGACGAATGATCAGAGGTCATCGCTTAGACCACTGCGCCACCGGGGCCGCAGAAATTTTTGATGCTCGCTAAGCTGGCGACACGCCCGTTCGAACTCCGGGTCACGAGGCTTGCAAAGCTAGTGTCACAGGTCTTTGAGAACTAGAAGGCGAAGAAATTGCTCATTTCCTGAAGAAAGAACCACGACACAAATTTCACTTTGCAAAGCCAGTGCCGTCGTGTCATCTGACTTTTCGTATGAACAACACCACGCCGCACCCAAGTTCAATTGTAGCAAAAACTGGCCTTATTTTCTGAATCTAAGTCCGAAAGTCATTTGCTAGGATGTACGTATCAAACATGACTGACTGACAGACTGCAGCGACAATGGAGGTCGTTTAACTGCAATAATGAGTGAAAGAAAAACTGCTTTCATGCACAAGTACTGAGCCCACTATCGCCAAAATATTGATCCAGATGACGCATATCTTTCAGTTCGTGTAGATATTTGCTAACCCTTTTAATGATTTAAATGTTTTTAGTTGGAAATACTAAATGCTTAAGAAACTCTTAAACTAGCACCAAAGGTGTTTGCGATCTATATGGCAACGCGAGTAAATAGCAGGAAATGGAACTTATGACGACATGTTTATTCTCTTCCTGGTTGTTGACTTATAATCACAATTCCTCTTTGAACAACTACAAAAGCTTTGCTGTCTTAATCACAATATCACTCTCGTACATAAAACTTATTCAGCGCACAAATCAAGAAAACATGCTTTCAAAATTTAATTAGTAAATAACCTTTGCTCGTACTTCCACACCACATCACTCTGCGTAGCATTTTATTTACTTTAGACTCACAGTCGGTTGTTACCAAAAGGTATTCGAGTAAATGAGTAAATGACGTGCCGATCAGAAAGAAAACCTGACTGAGAAGTAACATGATTTACTTAAGGACAGAAACTCGAAAAGCAAGGTTAAATTTGAGGTATACTTCATTCCTTGTTACTATACGAAGGTAAATATAAAATTCGGTTTGACATATGATATTATTGGGAACACTTCAGAGTACACAAATACAAGATGAGCCCTTAAAGGCTTCTAAGTGTTTTTTCTGCTAGGTGACAATATCGCATTTCCGTCGTAGGATTCCAAACATTGTTGTTCATGTCAGAAAAATAATGAAAAACAGAATGCGATGCTGTTTTTTGTGGCGTTTAACAGCCAGAAAAAAATTAAAAACATAGATCCACCATTTCTTTATTCCTTAAAATAGCATAATTACACTAATAATCCGAATTTCCAGGTGTATAATAGAAATCAAAGTTTCCAAGCTTTCCCACATCAACAAGAGGGCTTTTTCAAGGAAGGCAGACAGCAAACTGAGCATCAACAATTTGAACGTGGTGACTTGACGATAAACGAATAGATGCGAATGTAATTATTCATTCAATGACACGAGGCGTTTCGTTTAGCACACGAAATCATGGAAGTAAAACAGAAAGCATTCACTATATGAGGAACTGGCTCCAAACTCGTGGCAACTCCAGCGAGACGTTATCATTGCATGACTCGCTGTTGGTAATAATCTCCAAATTTCGCGAATTGCAGTAGATTTTGGGGTGGAGCAGAAAGCTAATTTCTTTACGTCATCCTACATAGCGGCAGCTGAATTGAACTTGACCTCTCTGGATAGGGCCGTGGTTACTTTAGCGTTCCTTATGTCCCTTTTATGTTTGTTGACTCTAATTCTAAATGAACGTTCGGTAATTCCAATGCAGTATCGCTTGAAGCTGTCCGGATATTGTAGAGGGATGGCATAAACACCTGCTCCATTGGAAAGTGGGGGCTTGTCGGTGTTCCTCTTAAGCATGGCATATAAAGGTATCAGAGACCTGATGCTGACACCGAGGTTCATCCATGTCAGGTTTAAGTCAACTACCCCTGTGTGGAATGACGTAAAGAAATTAGCTTCCTACTCCACTCCAAAATCTACTGCAATTCAAGAAATTTGGAGATTATTACCAACAGCGAGTCATGCAATGATAACATTTGGTTTGAGCTGCCACGAGTTTGGATCCAGGTTTTCAAATAATTTCCATTTGAAGAACTAGCTCCAAACTCGATGCCGTTGTTTTCCTTCCATGATTCCGCGTGCTAAACGAAACACCTCGTATCACTGAATGAATAATTACATTCGCATCTGTCCGTTTATCGTCAAGTCACCGCTTTCAATTCGTTGATGCGTTCTATTATTCAGTTAGCAGTTTGCTGTCTACCTTCCTTCAAAAAGCCATCTGGTTGATGTGCGAAAGGTTGGAAATTTTGATTTATATTATGCACCGAGAAATTCGGATTGCTTAGTATAGTTATACTATTTTAAGTATAGTTGGTGTGAAGTTCCGTGTTATAAATCTTTTTTTTCTTGTTCCTCTGGCGTGGGCCTTGATAGGCGCTATCTTTGAGATCATCTAACAGCAAGGGCAGTGCTGTCACCAAATTGAAAGGAATCATTTTTTTTTACAGAAGGTGACAACACTTCACCTGCTTGTAAATCCCTGAATTCCGTGAATAAACAAAGACATTGCTCTTTCCACGTTTAATCAACGCACAGCAACTGAAAAATTGTTATCTGATCACCGCTGAGGATCCGAATCCCAGATCTCTCGATATCTAGCCGAGCGCGTTAGCTGCTGCGGTGGCCAACAATGCCCACCAGATGGAGACATTTCAGTAGCTGAGCCCATCTTACGGTGTTATGACGTCAGATGCTGACAGAAAAACACACATAGCGCCGTTGATTGTTGGCCACAGTAGCGCAAGGCTAACACGCTCGTCTAGATATCAAGAGATCTGGGATTCGGATCCCCAGAGATGACCAGATAACAATTTTTCGGTTGCTATGTGTTGATAAAACGTGGAAAGAGCGATGTCCTTGTTCATTCACTGACGCCACGTATTTGGAGGATTTTCACCCTGAATTCCGTAACAGCCAATTTGATGCTGCCGCGCATTAAACTCTCAACGTTCATTAATGTACATTCCAAAAATTTCATAACAAAAGCAAAACGTCAAATAAAAAAATGTAAATACTTTGTTGTCTAATAATGGGTTCTATGGCCGCTAGGTAGCTGGAAATATCGTTCCGTAACCAACACCAGAAATAAAATAACAGTAACAACGTTTTGCACAATAAAATGTTTATTATACATCGACTATAGTTTTGCAGAGCGTTTGGCTCTGCTTTCTCAGGACGAATGGAGTGTAAACATTGAAATCATTGTGACATCATCAGAATTCTGACGGTCATGGGTTTTGGTGAGTTGTTTCCACGCGCTTGAAAGAAATGGAGTCGACGTCATGTCGTTGACAAGCCGTGACGAGTTCCGGTATATGTGGAAAGCTTCTAATATGTTAAGCTTGATAGTCGAGTCCGGTTTATCAATAAGCGTAGCACTTCCAAACAAAAATGTATGGTTATTTTCGTGACAATGCTGAGTTATAGACGACTTCTTCAGTTCATAGTTCCGTACATAGGTTTAGTGTTCCTTCACACAGAAACTCAAAGCCCTGCGGGTCTGTTCTAAATATATGAAAGTCCACATTCACAAGTATTATAAATTGCCCTGGAGTTTAAGTCTTCAACGTAGTCTTTTGATCCGTAAAAATTCATTTTGCTTATGGGTTTGAATATAACTTTGAAATTAAAACTTTTAAGGATTTTTGAAATTCCGAAGCTAATCTGAGGAGCAAATGGGATAACTGCCCAATGTTTTAGTATTGGGAGGTCTATAGGCATGAGCGTGCAGACAGGCTTTGGTTTCCTAAATGTTTGAACAGCTTGGTCTATAACGGAAGGGCTGTATCCTCTGTGTGCTGCAATTCGAGCTCTTTCTGTAAGAAATTCTCAGTTGAGCAGATATGTATTGCACGATATACGTATGTGAAGAAGGCAGAGATCTTTTGTTTCCATGAATGATTTGATTTTACATGAGGGGGTAAGGAAACAGTAAATGGTTTTCGATAAACTGTTGTACTAAAGGATTCTTGAGAGCGTGACACAAGGACATCAAAAAATGTAAGCAGCCGTTATTTTCAGTCTCATATGTGAACTGTATATGAAGATCAATTGAATTGAAAGTTCAACTAATTTAGGTATTTCCGAATTCATGCCATTCCAGAGAACAAAAGTACTGTATCATCTACATATCGAATCCACAGGTCAAATGTAACAAGCTGAAATAGTTGGTCTTCAAAGTGGAGCATGTAGACTTCGCATAAAATAGGTGACAGTGGGCTACCCATTGCAAGGCCTTCTGTCTCTTGGAAAAATCTGCCAGGAAAAAGGAAACTGTTTTATCTTATACAAATTTCCACTAGTCTCAAAATTTCTTCTATTTGCGGTTGGCTGAAATGATGTTCTTTGAGACTTGCTTTCAATGCAAATGTGAGACGAAGCGTGATAGCAGCTGAATTGAAAATCCTTGTGAGGTACGAATGTTATGAAAATTTTTTTAGGTAGGGTCAGCGTCATTTTCTTGTAGGACTTCCGTCCACAGGTAGTAGAGTTTAGGTCCCAGCCACCTACAGCGAGATCGCCTTTTGGGCAGGACACAGAAACGGAAGGAATGAGAGCAAGTCTAGCGACTTTTGACAGAACAGTTTGTAGTGAGATTAGAGTACAGTAGATGGCGCCACCGTACAAGTACGATATTGCACATAGATGGGTGAGAGAATTTCAGGGAGGACATAGGAAAGGATACCCATTTAACCAGTGGGTCCAGCCTGGGGGCCGTCACTTTACGTGCTCGTCCGATGCACGGCGGATATTCAGCGATTGTTAGTAAATCACGCCATCTCTGAAAGATCAGCCCAGGCTTGAACCTGGGGACCCAGCATCGATAGCCTGAAACACTAACCACTAAGCCATCCGCGGCTCTTTTATGAAAATTTTACAAGTCTTATTCATTTTATACTCCGGAGCAACTAACCTTAGAGTAGAATGTTTGCTTCGAGCGTTGTGTGGTCAAGGAGTTGTTAAGATGGTGAAAACTGAAAGTAAATAGCAACAACTTTTTTGCAGCAGTTTAAGTGCCTCTGATATTAATTTCTTGATCTTTTATGCTTTTTTTCAGGTGGACGAAGACGCAGCTTGGTCGATGTGGACTCAATGAGATCAGGGATGTGACGACTGATGGTGGCAACACCAAACAGAATTACTTACTTAGGGAAAAACTGAAGCCATCTGTAGAAGATTTCCGATTAAGTGAATTCACGGAAAAAGTCATACAGTATGGATATCTCATGGTGAGCTATTGTCTTAGAACACTGCAATCTTAAGATTTATACTCAGGAAACGTTACTCTTACTTAGATAAGTAAAACAGACATGTACATCTTCGAATCTATTGTACATTTATTTTTGGAACAGCGTCAAAGACGATAAATCATTATTTAACATATACACTCATGTCCATAAATTAAGGGGCAGTCATATTTTTAGAGAAAAAAATTCTGACAGGATGATGATAAATATGTTAATACATAACATACAGAGAGACTTAACAGAAATTTATACGTATAAAGAAGTAGACGTTTGTGAAATTTCACGTAATATAGAGTACATGAACAAAACGTACCATTTTTGGTCCTTGGCAAAGCAGAAGCAAAACTGCCACTTATAATACTGTCCCCTGTCAAAGTTTAATGGGAGATATGTCCACCCCTCACTGCAATTCACGCATGACATCGGTTGCGCGTGCTCTTGATAAGATTGTACAGCAGATCTAGAGGTAGACTGCGCCACTCCTGTTTCAGCGCCATGGCCAGGTAATTGTTGGTACACGGTGGGGGATTGCATTCCGCCATGCGCCTTCCAAGATCATCCAATGCATGCTCTAGGAGGTTAAAATCAAGGGAGTACTCAAGCTACTCCATGCGGTCTATTCCTTCGCTGTTGAGCAGGTCATCAACACAGGCCCAACGATGAAAACGGTAATTGTCCTCCATGAAGATGACGAAATTTCCAACAGCACCACGAAAATTTCGCACATGAGTAACGATAACATCCTGACAATAACGCTGAGCATTCATGGTTCCACTTTGCAACACGTAAAGTTCTGTACGTCCATTTGTAATGATACCGGCCCAGACCAACACCCCACCACTTCTGTAACGGTCAACTTCTACTATGTTCGTGGATGGATAAGCAGTGCGTGGTTCACCCCAGATGTATTGACGCCTCAAATCGGACGACAAACAAAATCTGCTTTCGTCCGAGAACAGGACATTAGACCATTGTTCGTCAGTCCAGTTGGCGCGTTCACAACACCATCGATACCTCTGTGCTTTGTGTGATGTGGTCAAAGGTACACATCGTACCGGTTTGCGGGCATAAAAACCAACAGTCGTCTTGACACAGTCTGGGGCGATAACGTGCTTGCCTGAAGCTCACGTGCTAACCTGCCAGCAGTTATGCGACAACATCTTTTCGCCGTTACAGTTATACACTGAGTGGCAACTTTATTAGGACCACCCCCTCAGTACTTCGTTGGGCCACCTTTTGCCTTTAATACTGCGTCGATTCTTCGTGGCATGGACTCCACAACATGTTGATAGGTGGTTTGTGGAATCTGAGACCATGCTTGATGAATAGCACTTTCCAGGAGTGTGAGATTGCAGGGTTGTGGATCCAGCTGTCTGATGGCTCATTCAACATCATCCCACAAATTCTCAATGGGGTTGTGATTCGGAGATTGTGGGGGCCACCTAAGCAAAATAAACTCTCCGGAATGTTCCTGAAACCAATCCTGTACAATACGAACACTATGGCGGGACGCATTATCTTGTTGAAAGTAACCATCGCCATTGGGATAAACCATCCACATGACAGGATGCACTTGGTCCGCAACGATGTTTAGATATGATTTGCCAGTCAGACGTTGATCAACACGAATTAAAGGGCACAAAGCATGCAAGGAAAACATTCCCCAAACCATAACGTTGCCTCCACCAGCTTCAAGGGTTGTAGCAATGCATTTGGCGTCCATGCTTTCGTGCTGTTTCCGCCAAATTCTCACTCGACCATCGGCATGGTGCAACTAAAAGCGTGATTCATCGGACCACATAATTTGTTTCCAATTATTGACTGTCCAATCCTTGTGCTCCTGTGCGAACTCGAGGCGTTTTCTCTTGTTAACTGCAGACAGCAAAGGTGTTCAAACAGCTGCCATATCCCATCCAATGCAGTGTACGGCGAACAGTGCGTGCAGAGATCATTTGAGGGGATTCTTGATTAAGAAGGTCTGTAATTTGCAGCACTGTTGCCCTTCTGTTGTCTGTTACCAGTCTGGACACACTCCGTTTCGCCCGAGCAGTCACTAGTCGATGACGACGTTGCACGTAGAGACCCAGTGTTTTGGCTGACAGTCCAGTCTTTAAACACTTTAACAACAGCTGCTCTGGAACATTTCACGAATGCGGCAGTTTCGGTGATACTCGCTCCATGGCTACGAGCTCCTATAATCCTCCCACGTTGAAAGTCCGTCAAATCGCATTTTTTACCCATCTCATCACCAAAAAATCAGTTCTACTACTGTCGCAAGCACTAAGCTTTCCCTTTTATACTAGCCTCACCCTCTGGCGGCAACAGCGTGCAGCCATAGCTCATTTGCTTAAAACTGTCAGGTGGTCATAATAAAATGGCCACTCAGTGTATAACGATCATCAGCAAGGGTTGTTTTGCGTGGTCGACCACTGCTGTACCGTCTGGTAGCTGTTCCCCTTTCGGAAAATTGCTTCCACAGTTGTGTGACTGTACTTTTCCCAACTCCGAACTCATTGGCTACATTTCGCGTTGAACGTCCTGTGTCCAATTTCTCCACAATCCATCCACGGGTAAAATCAGCGAGATGTGTTCTTCGTGATTTTGTGCCACTCGCCATAACAACAAATAACCAATAACAACAAGTAAGTAACAGTTTAACACAAGCAAAGGTAACTCGATCACTTCAGCTTTTATCACTGTTTAGCAATCTCGAGCTGTCACATGTTTCCACATATGTAAATTATGGGCAGCCAGTCGGTCGTATCTGCCTCATGCCGGTTGCTACCGTCAGCGATTTTCTGCCAATAAAGACTTACTTCAGCGTCCGCAAATTTGCATATTGCATCTGCCCCTTAATTTATGGACATCAGTATAGTTTGATTTCAGTACTCAATGATTTTATGCAGCACATTAATGATTTTATGGCTGCCGTTTAGAAAGTTAATTGGCTCCAAGTAGCGCGGTTTTCCCACCTTCTGCCTATCTGTAGAATTCTGTTTTGACCAACAAGCCCTATAGTTTTCACTGCTGAATGGATATGACTAGCTCTGTTTGCCAATATTAGGAAGTAGCGGATTGTAGTTCCGTTTAGTCAACTCGTTTTTTTTTCCTTTCCTACAGGCTCTTATTATTATTTTTTTTTTTTGTGTGTGTGATGATTAGTTAAGACGCAGTTTTACAGGACAAGTTTCATCCACAAGGATGTTAAATCACGTATTTCCTTCATAAGGATGCGAAATCGGTTAATCAAATCAACTCGTTTTTTTCCTTTCCTACAGGCTCTTTTTTTTTTTTTTTGTTTTGTTCGTGATGATTAGTTAAGTCGCAGTTTTACAGGATAAATTTTATCTACAAGGATGTTAAACCACGTATTTCCTCCATAAGGATGCGAAATCAGTTAATCAAGTCAACTCGGTTTTTTTCCTATCCTACAGGCTCTTATTTTTTTTTTTTTTTTTTTTTTGTTCGTGATGATTAGTTAAGTCGCAGTTTTACAGGATAAATTTCATCTACAAGGATGTTAAACCACGTATTTCCTCCATAAGGATGCGAAATCAGTTAATCAAGTCAACTCGGTTTTTTTCCTATCCTACAGGCTCTTATTTTTTTTTTTGTTCGTGATGATTAGTTAAGTCGCAGTTTTTCAGGATAAATTTCATCTACAAGGATGTTAAACCACGTATATCCTCCATAAGGATGCGAAATCAGTTAATCAAGTCAACTCGGTTTTTTTCCTATCCTACAGGCTCTTATTTTTTTTTTTTTTTTGTTCGTGATGATTAGTTAAGTCGCAGTTTTACAGGATAAATTTCATCTACAAGGATGTTAAACCACGTATTTCCTCCATAAGGATGCGAAATCAGTTAATCAAGTCAACTCGGTTTTTTTCCTATCCTACAGGCTCTTATTTTTTTTGTTCGTGATGATTAGTTAAGTCGCAGTTTTACAGGATAAATTTCATCAACAAGGATGTTAAACCACGTATTTCCTCCATAAGGATGCGAAATCAGTTAATCAAGTCAACTCGGTTTTTTTCCTATCTTACAGGCTCTTATTTTTTTTTATCGTGATGATTAGTTAAGTCGCAGTGTTACAGGACAACTTTCATCTACAAGGATGTTAAATTACGTATTTCCTCCATAAGGATGTGAAATCAGTTAATCAATTCAGCTCGTTTTTTTCCTTTCCTATAGGCTCCTATTTTTTTTTTTTTTTTTTTTTTTTTTTGTTCGTGATGATTAGTTAAGTCGCAGTGTTACAGGACAAGTTTCATCCACAAGGATGTTAAATTACGTATTTCCTCCATAAGGATGTGAAATCGGTTAATCAAATCAACTTGTTTTTTTCCTTTCCTACAGGCTCTTTTTTTTTTTTTGTTCGTGATGATTAGTTAAGTCGCAGTTTTACAGGATAAATTTCATCTACAAGGATGTTAAACCACGTATTTCCTCCATAAGGATGCGAAATCAGTTAATCAAGTCAACTCGGTTTTTTTCCTATCCTACAGGCTCTTATTTTTTTTGTTCGTGATGATTAGTTAAGTCGCAGTTTTACAGGATAAATTTCATCAACAAGGATGTTAAACCACGTATTTCCTCCATAAGGATGCGAAATCAGTTAATCAAGTCAACTCGGTTTTTTTCCTATCTTACAGGCTCTTATTTTTTTTTTTTTTTTTGATCGTTATGATTAGTTAAGTCGCAGTGTTACAGGACAACTTTCATCTACAAGGATGTTAAATTACGTATTTCCTCCATAAGGATGTGAAATCAGTTAATCAATTCAGCTCGTTTTTTTCCTTTCCTATAGGCTCCTATTTTTTTTTTTTTTTTTTGTTCGTGATGATTAGTTAAGTCGCAGTGTTACAGGACAAGTTTCATCCACAAGGATGTTAAATCACGTATTTCCTTCATAAGGATGCGAAATCAGTTAATCAAGTGACACGTACTGTTGGAGGAAAGGTCCACTGACGAAAGATATTTATTTATTGGAATATCTTCAACTGATCACACGCACAAGATAAGCTAAATAGGACGACTTCTGAGAAAGGACACGTGCTTATAGCATCACTTTATCTGTCTGTCTGTAGGTAACATATCTCTCTGCACCTATTGTATGAGGTAACAGACCAGCTCCATTGCTCGAAGTAACCACGAAGAACGGGCCAACATTCTGGCCCGTCCAAAGGCGTGTATAACAGTGGTATCGGGAGAAGAATTTCAGCCTACACAGTCCGTCGCACATTGGCTCGAATGAGCTATAATAGCAGATGTCTTCCTTCCTTTAAAATCGCTTTCTACTGAAAACTGACAAATTCAGCTGCAGTGCGCACTAAAACAACTGGATCCTTGAGGATTGGGAAAAAGTCGCCTGGTTCGATGAATCATGCTTTCAGTTAACACACGCTTCTGGACGAGACAGAATGTTGCGTCAAAATACGGAGCTGTGGATTTTAGCTGCCATGAACAAGATGGTGGAGGTTATGTAATGGTCTGGGGTATGTTCCCATGGCGGACATTGGGTTCTTTAATACCTCTGGAACACCATTTAGATAACACGAGGTATCTTAACATCAGTACGGACCAAGCACACCCGTACATGTGTATTGTGTTTCCTGATGAAGTGGGCTACTTCCAGTAAGATAATACGCCACGCCACAAGGTTCAATAGTCACACGATGGTTCCAGTGGCACAAAAGTGACTTGGATGGATTTCATGGTTCCCATATCTTAACCCAGTTGAACACCTTTGGGTTTGAGAGAGCCATTCGTAACAGAGATCATCCTCCAGCGAACATTCGGAAATTAACGGAAGCCATCGCACCCGTTTGTTTGGCTGAAATTACTTATAGAAAGATATCAGTACTTAGTTGAATCCATTACCACATCTGGTAATGGATTCGCTGGGAAAAGAGACATCGATGAAGTGATGATCGATGTCCCTTTTCCCAGCGGCCTCTTTTGCCAGCTTGTCTGCACGCTCGTTTCCACTGGTTCCAACATGGCTCCGGACCCAATGGAAAGAAATTTCTATTTCGCCTTCTGTTTCAACCAGATACTTAATTTCTGTCACCAGGGAATTTTTGCATCTGAATTTACCAAGCGCTTCCCTCATACACTGTATTTTAAAACCATTCTATTAAAACTGCGATTTTACGTAAATAACCCTCACAGACATTTACCGCAATTTTTGAGCTAAGACCTGCGCCTGACAAAAATCGCTGTTTAGGAAACAAACTCGTTGTAAGAATCGCACCGGCATATAAACACCGTACCCTAAAATGTTGCAATCTCTTAGTCATCGATGCAAGAGCTTCGACAAATAACTCCGTAACACGTTTGAATCACTATCTGATAAAAAAGGAAATTAGTTATTTTCGGAAATTTAAGCTAATATAAAAGTAAAATGGATAATGGCATTAAAAATCCGAAATGTTCTTTCCTTTATTTCCTTTTTTATTTATTTTTGCTGTTAATTCTCATTTTTAGAGGATGATAGGGCTTATGAATTCCAGCTTGTAAATGCAATTTTTTACGGCACGAGTTACCGGTGTTGTTTTTAGTTGTGCTATCTGTCATAATAAATAACCAGTTCTTATAGAAGGATGTTCATAAATATTAATAAATGGATGAATGAAGCAGTAGCTTTGTGGAAATAAGAAACGATTATGATTTTAATTTCAAATAATACCTGTGTGAAAACCGCTAATGCTAATTTTGATAACAATTTTAATCCTATATTCTGAAACACCATTAAATTCTCAGAAGTACTGCTGGTGGTGATATGACAGAAACGTCCAATCACAGCTAGAAATTCCTGTTATTTGTATTTCGCTTTTAAGTTACTGCTGAGCTTCAATATGAATGGTTGTCTCTGTCCTTGGCTTTAACCTCGCAGCTAGGAAAAGGACGAAAGAGAGAATTACTCGAGGGTCAGCTAAGCCGTATGTTAGCTGTCCCCTTCTTGACCTAACACAAGCATCAGTTTTTTTCTGTGCTACTTTTTTTAGCCACACTAACATTGTAATGTATAACCTTCGACAATCAGAGCTTTATCTCGCAAAGTGTTTTTCTTGATGTTACAGTTTGCCGTTATTATTTCTTTTTCGCTTTCTCGCAATTAATTTCAATGCTTTTAATGACATTATACTTCTCACTTTATATGCGATATTGTGGTTTCTTCCTTCCTTCGCCCAAAGTTGTATCGGTGTTATTCATATACGTAATGGTTTTTGTATATTATTAGCAGCTTCCACTCTGCTTTTTCACATCTGATATTTGACGGCAACAGTTCTTTAAATACATCAGAAACTGAAATGATAATTAAGGAATGCTAGATAAATTTAGAGAACCTTTAGGCATTGAAAGAAAATACTCTGGAAGAAGCTGAGCCGTTGTTTAGCGAATACTTGGGGCTACTGTATTTTAATTCTCAATGAAACGGATTTAAGATTTTGATGTCTAAGTAATTTTTTGTTGTTGTTTATAAAAACACAAGTTTTTCCGCGACGGGCATCGAATCAGTGTCCCCTCACTCCGGAGTAAATCGCTTTCCCAACTGAGCTAAGCAAACAGAATGTCTCGCTGCAGATTTTTCGTCTTGACACATGTTTTCACTTCTGTAGTAAGTCACATCATCTTCCTCTTAATTTTATTTTTGTCTTTGAAGCGAAGTAGGAAGTTTTCAGTAATTCCAAACAATGTGTGGAACAAACATCACACATTTTTCGAAGAACCCAACTGGCAATGGATCCATTTTCCGCAGCCGGACGCTAATGTGAAAACACAAGTTTGTCTGCGACGAGAATTGAACCCGTGTCCCCCTCACTCCGGAGTAAGTCGCTCTCCCAACTGAACTACGCGGACAAAATGTCTCGCTGCAGATTTATCATCTTGGCACATGTTAATACCTTTTTTTTTTTAGATCTATTTGAACCGGCAGGTTCAGGCTTTAAGCTTGCGGCTCTTACAGCACAGGATTTAACGCGAAATAAAATTTCAAATTTTTAGCTACTGTATCTCGATGTTCAAATACGTCAGTCGGCAGAAACGTTCTGTATGTTTTAAATTACGTTCGTTCAGATCAAACTCACCCTAACCTTAATTATGTTGAATGACGAGAAAATAGTTTTTGGTACAAACGAGGCTCCTTTCTTCTACGTCTTAGTAACTTATAAAATTCCGGAATGTCGTGATAGGCTAATTGCGACCGTCGTCTTCTTACTTCACAAGCAGTGTCACTCCGCAGGCCGAACACGGGCCAGAATTGTGCCAGCAGTTACGGCAAAACTGGCCGTTGTAGTCATGTTCCTGCACATACTGTATGTGCCGTGCATTTAAATAACTAATATTTTGTTGACAGAAAACAATTTCTTAATGTTTTTACCATTAAAGCCATGTTCGCTTCCCTTTTTAAAGTTGAATCACTCTTTCAGTTGTTCGCCGCTTCCTTCCCATTGGCTCCGCTGTTAGCACTACTTTTTAATGTTGTCGACTTAAGGATAGACGCAAGAAGACTTTTGTGGTGGGATCGCCGGCCGACTCCTTTCAGAGACAACGACATTGGTTAGTGTCTTTACTAATTTATTAGTTAGTGTCTTGACTGATTTATTGGTAGATGGATTTACCGGCTTGTTCTTTAGTGACTTACACCCCTGTTTTTATAACGCCATTGGTTAGTGTCTTTACTAATTTATTAGTTAGTGTCTTGATTGATTTATCGGTAGATGGGTTTACCTGCTTGTTCTTTAGTGACTTACACCCCTGTTTTTACAAGAACTCATTTTTAGACTGCCAAATACTAGCAAGTTTCATTTACGTGGAGATAATGTGAGCGGTATTGAGTGCTTATCTTCTATGCACCAGATGTATGGAACATATTCATAAATTACTTAAAGATACAGCTTTTCATTCAATATCTGTATATTCTCGCTTTCAGGAATATAGTTCGTACGTTCACTGCTTGAGACACGATTTTTGATGGATAGAAATTGAACGGCATTTTAGCAAGATCAGCTAAAAACTCTGGAAAGTGACGAGAGAGTAATGATATTCATCTACTCGAAAAAGCTCTAATGAAGACATTAACTTTATTGCAGTGGTTGTTTTAGATCCGTCGACAAGTAAGATTTCATCCCAGATCATGCGACTTTTGTTTTCGTTCTTTCTAACAGGACTGTTTAAGTACTGGCTTCATATATCTTATTGCAGCTGTTTACATTTTACTTAAATTAGATATGCCTAGTTGACGTGTCCCGCCGGACATTAGACATTCATAGTTACTTGTTCTGGACGGAACCTTAGAAGAACGACGTCATTCGGAGCATGTAAAAATTTAAAACCGCTTTAGTTACAGAACACCCTTGACGTTCGCGCAGTACCCATATTAAACCTTATAGAAGCAGCGAACAGAAATGCTGATTCGCAACAGAAACTTGATGAGTATAAATGCTCGGAGGACTCAGACACTCCTTATGGGATCTCCAGATATCAGCGAAGACCATCTACTTATTTATCGTTTCATCCTCCCTTTGTTGCAGACGCTGAGTGTTTTAATTCTCCCAGAGCGTTAAGCGTGGCCTGTAGCAGAGTTTTCTGCATCAGAATCAGACATCCAATCCGCATGTATCTTACGTTGTTCTTCATGATTCAAGCTTCTTCTTAGAGGATTTCACTGGTCTATGAACTACTAAGTTATTCCGTCATGATCCAGAGAATTGTGAAGTCTACGTGGAACTGAACCTTTGCTGCAAGGCCTGCCACACTTCATTGCTGACTATCCACATCATCAGATGAAGAATTTGATCCTGAGATGATCAAAAAACTAAAATCATTACTTAAACATTGACCTAACAGGAAAAGGATAAGTTCTCCATCTCTCTTTGGCTTCCCCTATTTCTTTCAAAACTGATAGGCTTTATTTTAATGTTGTTGTTTTTTTTACTTTATTTATTTATTTATTGTTGAAAATACTCCAAACACGTGGCGACAGTTAATAAATAAATACATCGCTCTTTCCACGTTCCAGAAACACACAGCATCCGAAAAATTGTTTTTCAGCTGCCGCTGTGGAAATGAATCAACAGAACTCTCGATATCTAGCCATATATGTAACGCACTCGGCTATATATAGATGCGTACATGTAACACACTCGGCTAGATATCGAGAGTTCTGTTGGTTTACTTCCACAGCGGCGGCTGCAAAACA
Source organism: Macrothele yani (assembly GCA_039090855.1). NCBI lineage: Eukaryota > Metazoa > Arthropoda > Arachnida > Araneae > Macrothelidae > Macrothele > Macrothele yani. The sequence continues at coordinate 5,024,549 of CM076990.1, forward strand.
ATTTTTCGGATGCTGTGTGTTTCTGGAACGTGGAAAGAGCGATGTATTTATTTATTATTTATTTATTTTTGAGATGTGCTGGGTTTATTCTCTGTTAGTTTGTTCCTGGTGCAGATATCCTTATGTTAGCGCCTTTCTCAACACCAATAAAATATAAAATTTACTTATTTATCAAATTATTTGTATAATATTCTTGTTTTATTTTACACTAATTTTTGTAATGATCCTTGTGTTATGATTGTCGTGTACAGAAAAACGTTCTGAAATCGTCCACTACTCAACATTGCTACACCGGTCCATGTCTGAATGTACAACACGAGAGTACGTAAATAAAAAAGTATTTGCCAACACTGTTTTGTTTAATGTATTTCATTTTTTAAGCATACAAGAGAAGGATGAATTTTCAATGATACTATAATTAGTTTTCCGGCAGACGGCTTCACCATACTTAGCGCCAAAGCTTTCAAAACACGGAACAAAAGTAATCTTCATTGCCCACGTCAGAGTTAATATTAATGGTAATTGTTTGGGCTCCAGAATATCATACTCTACGTGAATTTTCGGCAGATGTTCGTATACAATGAGTTCCTGAAAACATTTACGAAAACCAAATAACATATTTATATGGGGTTTCTTTTCCAGCACTTAAAAGTGTAAAACTTTTTCTATTTACGGGAAACAACCACAAACGGCTGGCGCCAGCGAGGATCAGTTGTTGAGAGCGCCAATGGAGCAATATCACAAGCCAGCGATTTTAAACCGATGTATGAAGATTACTTGTTTAAAAATATCTCCATTTCTAGTTGTGACCTTTTCTGCGAGAGCGAGAGTAGTTCCGTTCTCAATCTCTTTGCTTTTGTTTCTTCCGTTGGATTTTTGATTTGTTATGGAGTATGACGCCCCTTTGTTAATAAGCCAATGAAATTTTAACCATTCTCTTGAAGTTTTATTAAAACAAATACCATGTTGTACCAATAACATTAATATTATTAATAACATCTATGAAAATGCAAGTGCAAAGATTCGGCTGTTTGAAAATACAACACACATAAAAATCGGAAAGGGAGTGAGACAAGGGGACACCATATCTCCGAAGCTCTTTAATGCTACATTAGAAAATGTCTTTCAATCACTGAACTGGGAAAACAAAGGGATAAAGATTAATGGAGATTATCTAACCCACCTTCGTTTTGCCGATGACATAGTCATTTTTGCAACTACTCCATCAGAGCTGCAGAGTATGATCCAGGAACTTGCTGACAAGAGTAAAGAAATGGGATTAAAAATGAACTTTCAGAAGACAAAAGTGATGTTCAATGCTTTTACAAGAAATGGAGATTTATCGATTGATGGAGAAAAGCTGGAGATAACAGACACGTACGTTTATCTTGGACAGCAGATATCAAGTGAGGGTCACATTGGTGAAGAAATTAATCGGCGTACAAAACTTGCCTGGAGAGCTTTTGGAAGAAACAGCATAATTTTCAAGAGCAATATGCCATTATGTCTTAAAAGAAAAGTGTTTGATCAATGCATCCTTCCAGTGCTTACGTATGGTGCAGAGACGTGGACCTTAACTAAAAGAGACATACAAAGGCTGCAGACAACTCAAAGCAGCATGGAGAGGTGCATGCTTGGTGTAACCAGGAGAAATAAGAAGAGGAACTCGTGGATCAGAAAAATGACAAAAGTGGAAGACATCATGATCAGAGTTAAATCCCTGAAATGGCAATGGGCTGGACATACTGCCAGAAGGACAGACCATCGATGGACAGCCGAAATTTTAGATTGGATTCCAAGGGACAGGAAAAGACCCAGAAGAAAACCACATGGGAGATGGGTGGATGAAATTCGAAAGTATGTGGGAGGGACATGGAGGAGACTGGCACAAGACAGACCGTTGTGGAGGAAACTTGGGGAGACCTTCATCCAGCAGTGGATTGATAATGGTTGACAATGATGATGATGATGATGACTAATAACAACAATGATTGAATTCAACCATAGGAGCTTTCATGAAAACCCACGGCCGAGTTTCCAACACATTTTCACCGGCCATACAAAGCAGTGGCAAGCAAAACTCACTTCTTCAAACATTCGTAACCTTGAGAGCATGCGAAAGCATATTTTCCAATATTTATTTTACAGTACAATGGTCATTTGTCGTTTAACGCGCACAATATCTTAGTTAACAGCTACCATCGTGATTTAGTGCAACATTCATCCGCCAGACGGCATTACCAGATTACGAAGCCGGGTTAGCAACATCAAAAGTCATCTCTACCAACTCCGAGATGAATGTGAGTTTGAGTACCCCATCTGGTGCTCTAACTCAGGTTCATCTCGGAGTTGTTGGTGGTTTACGAAAACAAAGGTAATGCAAATAATGTTTGTAAAATTATTTATTGTAGCAAATTCTAGTTATTTCAACTCATATTTTTTGACATTTAGCAGAAGAAAAGAGAGAAATGTTTTTGCTACTTTCGATGTTGGGACGAAATATTTGCTAAAGGTGTCCTCTCAGCTTTCTCGAAAATATTGAGTTGAATACTGAATATTTTCTTTTGACAAAGCAGTCTGTAGCTAACCGCATCTTTCTCAACAGTTCTGCGTACATCTCTGCATTTGGAACATATTTTTTCATGATGCTTAAAAACTTTTCTTCTTTTACCGCATAGTATGTGAGTATGTGATTGCTCAGTGTTTCCTTGTTCGTTAACTGAAGTACGAAGTGTGAATTTCGTGTACGAAAGGTGATTTTTGTTTTGTTGGGGTTTAACGACCACCATGAGCACCTCTTCTGTTAGGGCTATAAGTTGTAGCTCGTCTTAATTTAGGGCAATTGTTTCCAGACAAGGAAGGCAGCCAATAAACTAGGGAGCCGTGCCGTATGACACACACATCTCCCATGCCTCATTTAGTACTGAAACTCAGGTTCATCTCGGACAAATGGTCAGAAGCCAGCGCCTCAGACAACTCTGCCACCGTGACGGCGAAAGGTGATTCAAGGGTGCAAATATTTTTTGTTCGAAAGAAGAAGATTGTATACGATTTCCACCTGCAAACTCGCCAAGAGAAGAATAACAATATTTATCTGCGAAAGGCAATTTGTTTTTTCCTGAACTGCAAGAGGTGAAAAAAAAGTATTGCGCAATATAGTCCCAGAATGTCACTTCTTTCAGGAATACCAAAAATTCGTACATTTTGTTGTTCTGGCAGTGCACAAAAAAGCAGAGAAATCGTATTTGGAATGCCATAACAGTTGTAATGTTGCCGCCTTCAGAAAATTATAAGAAATACGAAAACTCATCTTTCATTTGTATATTCTCAATTTCTTTGCGAACATTTTTTAGTTTTAGTACATCAAACAGAAAAGCTGACAAAGATTTTTTTATTTACCCTCAGAAAAGATGTATTTACAAGCGTCGAATATTTTGAATAACGTATATCCCTTAAGTGATTTCGTTTCCGAATTGTAACATTAAAATCTAATAAATCATAATCATAGGATAATTGAATGGTATACGTTTCTGGTTTGTGACTGCTGGTATAATAAGTAAGGTGTGGGTTAGAAAAAATAAGGCAACATAGTTGTCTTGTTTTCTTTTTCCATCTACACAGTTTGGGACTGCTCCTGTAACCGAGTGTTCAGAGTCCTACTTTTGTGACAGGTCGTCCGGGCTGGTTCCAGGTTCGAGTTCTTCATGAGACGTAGGTAGGGGTTTATCCAGTAATTTCAAATTGAAGGGAGTACTGAAAAAGTTTGGGGGTGCTGAACAAATAACTGGGGGGAGGGGGGTGATGAAAGAAATTTTCTGAAGCTGAATTTTTTTTGTCAAATATTTAAACTTTTTATACTAGTACTAAAAATGGAGAAAATATTAAAAAGTGGAGAACTGTTGAATTTTTTTATAGTTAAGAATAGTTAAAATCATAATTTTTTTCCAAAAATATGCACGATCATTTTGTTTTTGTACTGTTTTTATTTTTAATCTCTCGCATTTAGAAGCAAGGTATTAAAATAGCTACTAAGTATTAATATGAGTGGCTGAAATAGCAGATATTGATTTTTGCTTAAACCTTGTGCATGGTGAAATGATTCAGAAATATATTTACAAAATATTTAGCAGACTAAAGTGAAGAGATAATGTATATAAGAGAGAAACTCAAAATGAAACGTTAGACTACTGCTATATACGCACAGTTTAAATTACAAAAAAAAAATAAAGAAAAATGATGATTTCATTGTGATTGAAGGTAATTAAAATAAAAGGTAGAGCTGAGGAATTCATGCAAGTGATAACTGCTATTGACAACTGTCCTATATGATAGTATAATATACAATACATTTTATTATATATATATATATATACCATCATCATCATTATCATTGTCAACCATTATCAATCCCCTGCTGAATGAAGGTCTCCCCAAGATTCTTCCACAACGGTCTGTCTTGTGCCAGTCTCCTCCATGTTACTCTCTCATACTTTCGAATTTAATCCACCCATCTCTCATGTGGTCTTCTTCTGGGTCTTTTCCTGTCCCTTGGAATCCTGTCTAGAATTTCGGTTGTCCATCGATGATCTGTCCTTCTGGCAATATGTCCCGTCCATTGCCATTTCAGGGATCTCACTCTGATCATGATGTCTTCCATCTTGCCCTTTTTCTGATCCATGAGTTCCTTTTCTTATCTCTCCTGGTTACACCAAGCATGCACCTCTCCATGCTTTTTTGAATTGTCTGCAGTCTTTGTATGTATCTTTAAGGTAAGGTCCACGTTTCTGCACCATACGTAAGCACTGGAAGGATGCATTGATCAAACACTTTTCTTTTAAGACATAATGGCATATTGCTCTTGAAAATTATACTGTTTCTTCCAAAAGCTATAATCATCATCATCATTGTCAACCATTATCAATCCACTGCTGGACGAAGGTCTCCCCAAGTTTCCTCCACAACGGTCTGTCTTGTGCCAGTCTCCTCCATGTCACCCCTGCATACTTTCGAATTTCATCCACCCATCTCCTATGTGGTCTTCTTCTGGGTCTTTTCCTGTCCCTTGGAATCCAATCTAAAATTTCGGCTGTCCATCGATGATCTGTCCTTCTGGCAGTATGTCCAGCCCATTGCCATTTCAGGGATTTAACTCTGATCATGATGTCTTCCACTCTTGTCATTTTTCGGATCCACGAGTTCCTCTTCTTATCTCTCCTGGTTACACCAAGCATGCACCTCTCCATGCTTCTTTGAGTTGTCTGCAGCCTTTGTATGTCTCTTTTAGTTAAGGTCCACGTCTCTGCACCATACGTAAGCACTGGAAGGATGCATTGATCAAACACTTTTCTTTTAAGACATAATGGCATATTGCTCTTGAAAATTATGCTGTTTCTTCCAAAAGCTCTCCAGGCAAGTTTTGTACGCCGATTAATTTCTTCATCAATGTGACCCTCACTTGATATCTGCTGTCCAAGATAAACGTACGTGTCTGTTATCTCCAGCTTTTCTCCATCAATCGATAAATCTTCATTTCTTGTAAAAGCATTGAACATCACTTTTGTCTTCTGAAAGTTCATTTTTAATCCCACTTCTTTACTCTTGTCAGCAAGTTCCTGGATCATACTCTGCAGCTCTGATGGGGTAGTTGCAAAAATGACTACGTCATCAGCAAAACGAAGGTGGGTTAGATAATCTCCATTAATCTTTATCCCCTTGTTTTCCCAGCTCAGCGACTGAAAAACACCCTCCAATGTGGCATTAAGAGCTTCGGAGATATGGTCTCACCTTGTCTCACTCCCTTTCCAATTTTTACGTGTGTTGTATTTTCAAACAGCCGAATCTTTGCACTTGCATTTTCATAGATGTTATTAATAATATTAATGTATGCATCTTCAATACCGCAGGTTTTCAGAGCCATTGTAACTGCTGATGGTTTCACCGAATCAAAGGCTTTTTCATAATCGATAAAAGCCATGCACAATGGAAGTTCATATTCCCTCGCTCTTTCAATTAGTTCTCTCAGCACGTGGATATGATCTATTGTGCTGTAGCCACTCCTGAATCCAGCTTGTTCTCTCGGTTGAGCCATGTCTAGTGCTACCTTCAAGCGGTGTGAAAGAACTTTAGTGAAGATTTTATAAACTACTGATAGGAGGCTGATAGGTCTGTAGTTTCCGAGATCCTCAATGTCACCTTTCTTATGTAGCAGGATCATTGTAGCGGTGTTCCAATCCTCAGGAATCTTTCCTTCATTAAGGCATCGAGTGAAAATTTGGGCGAGTACTGTTTCGATTTCTCCACTTGCTTCTTGTATGATGTCTACAGTAATTCCATCTTCTCCTGGAGCTTTTCCTCGCTTCATGTTCTTGATTGCATGTGCAACTTCTGCTGGAAGGACTGGAGGAACTCTGGTACTGGTATCTTTCATGATGTCTGGAGTGCATATATCATCCCTTTCATATAATTTGGAGTAGAAATCTTTCACTCTTGTCAAAATTTCGCCTCTATTTCTTGTTACAGAACCATCTTCTTTTCTCAGTGCCATAATCTGTTTTCTTCCCTTACTGAGATGTCCCTTTGCTATCTTTAGGCTTTGGTTGTTTTCAATTGCTTTCCTCACTAGTTCACAGTTGAATTTCCTTACGTCTTCAGTGATACTTTTTCTTACTGTCTTGCATAGCTCTATATATTCCACTTTGGAAGTCACATCTTCTTTAGTTGTCCTCATCTCTCTTCTTTTTTGCATCAACATTTTGGTTTTTCCTGATAATTTGTTCACATGCAACTTGTTCTTAGACCCAGCTAATTTTGTTGCTGTTTCCATAAGAGCTTTGGTTACTTTTCTGTTAACTTCAGAGATGTCCACTTCTTCCGATGTTAGGCCTTCTAAAGCAGAGAACCTGTTCTTCAGTTCTAACTTGAAGGTATTATGGTGTTTTTTAAGGTTGGTTATGTCAATACATTTTGTTTGTCTTATGAGCTTGCTACGTTCGAGTTTAGTGTTGAGGTGCATCTTACATCTCACCAATCTATGGTCACTGCCTGTGTTGAACTTGTTTAGCACACTGCAGTCTTCTATGACGAATTTTTTGTTACACATAATAAAATCAATTTCACTTGTCGTCCCATTTGGATGTCTCCATGTCTATTTCCTGTGTGGCTTTTTCTTGAAGAAGGAGTTCAAGATGAAAAACCCTTCTGCCTCTGCAAACTCAACGAGAGTATTTCCACGCTGGTTTCTGTTGCCATGACCGAATTTACCTACTGAAGTTTCATTCTGTTGCCGTTGCCCTATTTTTGCATTGAAATCTCCCATAATTATTTTCAAGTGCTGCTTACCTTTATTATTTAGATGACAAATTTCCTCATAAAATTCTTCAATTTCTTCTTCAGGATGACTTGTGGTGGGTGCATAAGTTTGAATAATCTGAGCCTGGTATCTTTTCGAGAGTTGGATAACAAGTCGTGCAGCTCTGTCAGAGGAACTTTCAACTTCTACAACTTTATCCTTCAGTTTCTTGTTTATTATAAATCCAACACCACTAATTCTGCCAGTATCTGTCCCACGATAGTAGAAGAGATGTCCACTTTTCAGTTCGATGAGATCTTCTCCTTTTCTCCTTACCTCACTTAGCCCCACGATGTCCCACTTGATCCTTTGTAGTTCCTCTTCCAATTCAAGAAGCCTTGAATCAGAAGATAGGGAGCGTCCATTGTAAGTAGCCAAGGTCAGCATCAGATGGCAGCCTAGTCCGGTCCTCCGGGGAAGTTCTTAGCACCCTCTCTGCCTTCATGTCGCACTGGCCGCTGCCTTGACCAGGTACATTCCAGCTGCCGGAGACTGAGGGCCAAGATTTAAGTTGTGGAATCATTTTGGAGGGGTTTGGCCATAACTCACCACGCTGGCCAAGCCGGTTGGTGAGTGTGGGATAGAATTTCCTCTGATCCCGATGGTATAGTTATACCGCTATGGGCGGTCGTCAGAGCCCCTTTAGTGGGAACAGGATGCACCACGAGAAGGCGGGGTTGACATTTGTCAAGGAGAGGCTGTGATGTTACGCATCACCTGACCTTATATATATATATATATATATAACAAATATATATACGATCGATGAAGAAACGGGTTTCTGTACGCCCAATTAATGTGAAAGACAATAAAAAGACAATAAAAATAAAAAGTGAACTCCGTTTATTAGGCGTAGAAAATAAGGGAAACAAAAGATGCTAGCTTTCACTACCTCCGGGTAGCTTCATCAGGCATTTAGTAGTTAAAGATCGCAGAAGCAACTGGAACAAATGTATTTCTGAGAAAATAATTAAATTCAAAATAAGTAAAACACTTGCACGATGTCACGGGTTGTTTGATCCCAGGGCCGGGTGGTCACGTGTAACTTCTAGGAGCCGGTGCCATATGAAAGGAAGGCTCGTGGTTACATCTTTGTTACACACATTCCGTCGCGTGATGATCTCGATGGTTTCGCGAAGCGCAGTAGCTCTTGCGCTGACGTACGGTGCTAGTTTCTTAAAATCTCCCCATCTGGGAACTGCCCTTTCAGATGCAACATCACGGGCTAGTGATGTTGCATCTGAAAGGGATGCAACAAAACAAAGGGGTGCCTATGGGGTCCTCGATGTCGGCGGTTCTTGCTGAAGCGGTCCTCCGACCTCTCGAAAATGAACTCTTGCAATCGTCGGCCACAGTTCCTAAAATATGGTTAAGGTACGCTGACGACATTTTCTTTGTTTGGCAGCATGGACAAGCCAGCCTAAGTGATTTTCTCGCCAGAATGAATGATGCGCACCCAGATATTAAATTCACAGCGGATTATGAGTCCGAAGGTGCATTACCTTTTCTGGATGTACTAGTAAGAAGATTACCCTCTGGTGCTCTTAGCACAGAGGTTTACTACAAACCTACCCACGTGGACAACCCCATACTCCCTGACTCAGCAGGCCCGGCCGCACGCAAATATGCCCTTTTTAAGTACAGAGCAAAGCGAGCTTTCGAACTCTCATCTAACAAAGCCAAATGCGAGGAGGAGATCCGTAGCATTAGAAACCTAGCGGCTGCAGCGGGATACGACATGATCGCAATAGACCAAATAGTCAGAAAGGCTGCAAAAACTGCTCTCCCACAGCCTCGTGCCAACTCCACGGCACAGCCAGCCCGGTTCGTGGGTTCGGTTCCCTACGTTCCTAGGCTAACGTACTTCCTGAAGAATGCTCTCCGAAGGCTAGGTTATGATATCGGCGTGACAGCTCCTAGACCTTTGTCAGATATCCTCTCAGCAGACCAACGCGCATCACCTTCTACGCTCACTGAAGCCGGAGTCTATGCTATTCCTTTGGATTATCCTGACGCATCCGTTAAGTCCTACATCGGGATGACAAAAAGATCCTTCCAGATCCGTTTTTCTGAACACCAAAGGGACGTTAAGGCCGGAAAGCTTACGACTGCACTAGCCCGTGATGTTGCATCTGAAAGGGCAGTTCCCAGATGGGGAGATTTTAAGAAACTAGCACCGTACGTCAGCGCAAGAGCTACTGCGCTTCGCGAAACCATCGAGATCATCACGCGACGGAATGTGTGTAACAAAGATGTAACCACGAGCCTTCCTTTCATATGGCACCGGCTCCTAGAAGTTACACGTGACCACCCGGCCCTGGGATCAAACAACCCGTGACATCGTGCAAGTGTTTTACTTATTTTGAATTTAATTATTTTCTCAGAAATACATTTGTTCCAGTTGCTTCTGCGATCTTTAACTACTAAATGCCTGATGAAGCTACCCGGAGGTAGTGAAAGCTAGCATCTTTTGTTTCCCTTATTTTCTACGCCTAATAAACGGAGTTCACTTTTTATTTTTATTGTCTTTCACATATATATATATATATTTTTTAGACTGAATTCCAAGGGACAGGGGAAAAACCCAGAAGAAGACCACATAGGAGATGGGTGGATGAAATTCGAAAGCATGCATGCGTAACATGGAGGAGACTGGCTCAAGATGGAACGTTGTGGAAGAAACTTGGGCAGACCTTCATTCAGCAGTGGATTGATAATTGTTGACAATGATGATATGTATATATATATATATATATATATATATGGGATGTAAGGTCAGGTGATGCGTAACATCACAGCCTCTCCTTGACAAATGTCAACCCTGCCTTCTCGTGGTGCATCCTGTTCCCACTAAAGGGGCTCTGACGACCGCCAATAGCGGTATAACTATACCATCGGGATCAGAGGAAATGCTATCCCACTCTCACCAACCCGCTTGGCCAGCGTGGTGAGTTATGGCCAAACACCTCCAAAATGACTCTACAACTTAAATCTTGGCCCTCAGTCTCCGGCAGCTGGAATGTACCTGGCCAAGGCAGCGGCCAGTGCGACATGAAGGCAGAGGGTGCTAAGAATCCCCGGAGGACCGGACTAGGCTGCCATTTGATGCTGACCTTGGCTACCTACAACGGACGCTCCCTATCTTCTGATTCAAGGCTTCTTGAATTGGAAGAGGAACTACAAAGGATCAAGTGGGACATCGTCGGGCTAAGTGAGGTAAGGAGAAAAGGAGAAGATCTCATTGAACTGAAAAGTGGACATCTCTTCTATTATCGTGGGACAGATACTGGTAGAACTAGTGGTGTTGGATTTATAATAAACAAGAAACTGAAGGATAAAGTGGTAGAAGTTGAAAGTTCCTCTGACAGAGCTGCACGACTCGTTATCCAACTATCGAGAAGATACCAGGCTCAGATTATTCAAACTTATGCACCCACCACAAGTCATCCTGAAGAAGAAATTGAAGAATTTTATGAGGAAATTCGTCATCTAAATAATAAAGGTAAGCAGCACTTGAAGATAATTATGGGAGATTTCAATGCAAAAATAGGGCAACGGCAACAGAATGAAACTTCAGTAGGTAAATTCGGTCACGGCAACAGAAACCTGCGTGGAAATACTCTCGTTGAGTTTGCAGAGGCAGAAGGATTTTTCATCTTGAATTCCTTTTTCAAGAAAAAGCCACACAGGAAATGGACATGGAGACATCCAATTGGGACGACAAGTGAAATTGATTTTATTATGTGTAACAAAAAATTCGTCATCGAAGACTGCAGTGTGCTGAACAAGTTCAACACAGGTAGTGACCATAGATTGGTGAGATGTAAGATGCACCTCAACACTAAACTGGAACGTGGCAAGCTCATAAGACAAACAAAATGTGTTGACATAACCAACCTTAAAAAACACCATAATACTTTCAAGTTGGAACTGAAGAACAGATTCTCTGCTTTAGAAGGCCTAACATCGGAAGAAGTGGATATTTCGGAAGTTAACAGAAAAGTAACCAAAGCTCTTATGGAAACAGCAACAAAATTAGCTGGGTCTAAGAACAAGTTGCATGTGAACAAATTATCAGAAAAAACCAAAATGTTGATGCAAAAAAGAAGAGAGATGAGGACAACTAAAGAAGATGTGACTTCCAAAGTGGAATATATAGAGCTATGCAAGACAGCACGAAAAAGTATCACTGAAGACGTAAGGAAATTCAACTGTGAGCTAGTGAGGAAAGCAATTGAAAACAACCAAAGCCTAAAGATAGCAAAGGGACATCTCAGTAAGGGAAGAAAACAGATTATGGCTCTGAGAAAAGAAGATGGTTCTATAACAAGAAATAGAGGCGAAATTTTGACAAGAGTGAAAGATTTCTACTCCAAATTATATGAAAGGGATGATACATGTACTCCAGACACCATGAAAGGTACCAGTACCAGAGTTCTTCCAGTCCTTCCAGCAGAAGTTGCACATGCAATCAAGAACATGAAGAGGGGAAAAGCTCCAGGAGAAGATGGAATTACTGTAGACATCATACAAGAAGCAAGTGGAGAAATCGAAACAGTACTCGCCCAAATTTTCACTCGATGCCTTAATGAAGGGAAAATTCCTGAGGATTGGAACAATGCTACAATGATCCTGCTACATAAAAAAGGTGACATTGAGGATCTCAGGAACTACAGACCTATCAGCCTCCTATCAGTGGTTTATAAAATCTTCACTAAAGTTCTTTCACACCGCTTGAAGGTAACACTGGACATGGCTCAATCGAGAGAACAAGCTGGATTCAGGAGTGGCTACAGCACAATAGATCATATCCACGTACTGAGAGAACTAATTGAAAGAGCGAGGGAATATGAACTTCCATTGTGCATGGCTTTTATCGATTATGAAAAAGCCTTTGATTCGGTGAAACCATCAGCAGTTACCACGGCTCTGAAATCCTGCGGTATTGAAGATGCATACATTAATATTATTAATAACATCTATGAAAATGCAAGTGCAAAGATTCGGCTGTTTGAAAATACAACACACATAAAAATTGGAAAGGGAGTGAGACAAGGTGACACCATATCTCCGAAGCTCTTTAATGCCACATTGGAAAATGTCTTTCAATCACTGAACTGGGAAAACAAAGGGATAAAGATTAATGGAGATTATCTAACCCACCTTCGTTTTGCTGATGACATAGTCATTTTTGCAACTACCCCATCAGAGCTGCAGAGTATGATCCAGGAACTTGCTGACAAGAGTAAAGAAGTGGGATTAAAAATGAACTTTCAGAAGACAAAAGTGATGTTCAATGCTTTTACAAGAAATGAAGATTTATCGATTGATGGAGAAAAACTGGAGATAACAGATACGTATGTTTATCTTGGACAGCAGATATCAAGTGAGGGTCACATTGATGAAGAAATTAATCGGCGTACAAAACTTGCCTGGAGAGCTTTTGGAAGAAACAGCATAATTTTCAAGAGCAATATGCCATTATGTCTTAAAAGAAAAGTGTTTGATCAATGCATCCTTCCAGTGCTTACGTATGGTGCAGAGACGTGGACCTTAACTAAAAGAGACATACAAAGGCTGCAGACAACTCAAAGAAGCATGGAGAGGTGCATGCTTGGTATAACCAGGAGAGATAAGAAGAGGAACTCGTGGATCCGAAAAATGACGAGAGTGGAAGACATCATGATCAGAGTTAAATCCCTGAAATGGCAATGGGCTGGACATACTGCTAGAAGGACAGACCATAGATGGACAGCCGAAATTTTAGATTGGATTCCAAGGGACAGGAAAAGACCCAGAAAAAGACCACATGGGAGATGGGTGGATGAAATTCGTAAATATGCGGGAGTGACATGGAGGAGACTGGCACAAGACAGACCGTTGTGGAGGAAACTTGGGGAGACCTTCGTCCAGCAGTGGATTGATAATGGTTGACAATGATGATGATGATGATATATATATAAAGATTTCTACTCCAAATTATATGAAAGGGATGATACATGCACTCCAGACATCATGAAAGATACCAGTACCAGAGTTCTTCCAGTCCTTCCATCAGAAGTTGCACATGCAATCAAGAACATGAAGCGGGGAAAAGCTCCAGGAGAAGATGGAATTACTGTAGACATCATACAAGAAGCAAGTGGAGAAATCGAAACAGTACTCGCCCAAATTTTCACTCGATGCCTTAATGAAGGAAAGATTCCTGAGGATTGGAACAACGCTACAATGATCCTGCTACATAAGAAAGGTGACATTGAGGATCTCGGAAACTACAGACCTATCAGCCTCCTATCAGTAGTTTATAAAATCTTCACTAAAGTTCTTTCACACCGCTTGAAGGTAACACTGGACATGGCTCAACCGAGAGAACAAGCTGGATTCAGGATTGGCTACAGCACAATAGATCATATCCACGTACTGAGAGAACTAATTGAAAGAGCGAGGGAATATGAACTTCCATTGTGCATGGCTTTTATCGATTATGAAAAAGCCTTTGATTCGGTGAAACCATCAGCAGTTACAATGGCTCTGAAAACCTGCGGTATTGAAGATGCATACATTAATATTATTAATAACATCTATGAAAATGCAAGTGCAAAGATTAGGCTGTTTGAAAATACAACACACATAAAAATTGGAAAGGAGTGAGACAAGGTGACACCATATCTCCGAAGCTCTTTAATGCCACATTGGAGGGTGTTTTTCAGTCGCTGAGCTGGGAAAACAAGGGGATAAAGATTAATGGAGATTATCTAACCCACCTTCGTTTTGCTGATGACGTAGTCATTTTTGCAACTACCCCATCAGAGCTGCAGAGTATGATCCAGGAACTTGCTGACAAGAGTAAAGAAGTGGGATTAAAAATGAACTTTCAGAAGACAAAAGTGATGTTCAATGCTTTTACAAGAAATGAAGATTTATCGATTGATGGAGAAAAGCTGGAGATAACAGACACGTACGTTTATCTTGGACAGCAGATATCAAGTGAGGGTCACATTGATGAAGAAATTAATCGGCGTACAAAACTTGCCTGGAGAGCTTTTGGAAGAAACAGCATAATTTTCAAGAGAAATATGCCATTATGTCTTAAAAGAAAAGTGTTTGATCAATGCATCCTTCCAGTGCTTACGTATGGCGCAGAGACGTGGACCTTAACTAAAAGAGACATACAAAGGCTGCAGACAACTCAAAGCAGCATGGAGAGGTGCATGCTTGGTGTAACCAGGAGAGATAAGAAGAGGAACTCGTGGATCCGAAAAATGACAAGAGTGGAAGACATCATGATCAGAGTTAAATCCCTGAAATGGCAATGGGCTGGACATACTGCCAGAAGGACAGATCATCGATGGACAGCCGAAATTCTAGATTGGATTCCAAGGGACAGGAAAAGACCCAGAAGAAGACCACATGGGAGATGGGTGGATGAAATTCGAAAGTATGCAGGGGTGACATGGAGGAGACTGGCACAAGACAGACCGTTGTGGAGGAAACTTGGGGAGACCTTCATCCAGCAGTGGATTGATAATGGTTGACAATGATGATGATGATGATATATTGTGTTGACCGACACATAGCGGTACAACTATACTAGCGGGATTAGAGGAAATGCTATCCCTCACTCACCAACCTGCAGTATTCTTAACAAGTTCAACACAGGTAGTGACCATAGAATGGTGAGATGCAAGATGCTCCTCAACACTAAACTGGAACGTGGCTAGCTCGTAAATCAAACAAAATGTATTGAGATAGCTAACCTTAAAAATCATCATAACACCTTCAAGTTGGAACTGAAGAGCTGTTTCTCTGCTCTAGAAGGTCTATCATCGGAGGAAGTGGGCATCTCTGAAGTTAACAAGGAACTAACCAAGGCTCTTATGGAAACAGCAACAAAAATAGGTGGTACTAAAAACAAGTTGCATGTGAAGAAAATATCAGGAAAAACAAAAATGCTAATGCAAAAGAGAAGGGAGATGAGGACAAATAAAGGAAATTTAACTTCCAAAGTAGAATGCAAGACAATTCTGAAAAATATCACTGAAGACCTAAGGAAATTCAATTGCAAACTAGTGAGAAAAGCAACTGAAAATAATCAAAGTCTGAAGAAAACAAGGGGACATCTCAGTAAAGGAAGAAAACAGATTATGGCACTGAGGAAAAAAAGATGGCTTTGTAACAAGAAATAGAGGTGAAATTTTGACAACAGTGAAAGATTTCTACACAAAATTATATGAAACAGATGATACACTTATTCCAGTCATTAAGAAAGGTACCAGTACCAAAGTTCCTCCTGTCCTACCGGCAGAAGTTGCACATGCAATTAAGAACATCAAACGGGAAAGTTTTTCAGGAGAAGATAAAATTACCGAGGATATTGTACAGGAAGCAAGCGGAGAAATAGAAACTGAGGATTGGCACAATGCTACAATGATCCTGCTACATGAAAAAGGTTACACTGAGTATCTCAGGAACTATGGGCCCATCAGCCTCCTTTCAGTGGTTTATAAAATCTTCACTAAGGTTCTTTCACATCGCTTGAAGATAACATTGGACATAGCTCAACCAAGAGAACAAGCTGGATTCAGGAGTGGCTACAGCACCATAGATCATATTCATGTACTGAGAGAACTAATTGAAAGAACGAAGGAATATGAACTCCCATTATGCATGGCTCTTATAGATTATGAAAAGGCCTTTGATTCCGTGAAACCATCAGCAATTACAATGGCATTGAAATCTTGCGGTATTGTAAAGATGCCTACATTAGCATTATTAATAACATCTATGAAAATGCAAGTGCAAAGGTTCAGCTATTTCAGGATACAACACCAATAAAAATTGGAAAGGGAGTGAGACAAGGCGACACCATTTCTCCCAAACTCTTCAATGCCACATTGCAAAATATCTTTCAATCGTTGAACTGGGAAAACAAGGGGATAAAGATTAATGGAGACTATTTAACTCACCTTCGTTTTGCTGATGCCGTAGTCATTTTTGCAGAAGACAAAAGTGATGTACAATGATTTTACAAGAAAGGAAGATTTATCAATTGATGGGGGAAAGCTGGAGATAACCGATACCTACAATTACCTTGGACAGCAGATATCAAGCGAGGGTCACATTGATGAGGAAATCAATCGGCGTATAAAACTTGGCTGGAGAGCTTTTGGAAGAAACAGTACAATTTTCAAGAGCAATATGCCTTTATGCCTTAAAAGAAAAGTGTTTAATCAATGCATTCTTCCAGGTCTTACGTATAGAGCAGAGACATGAACTTTAACTAAAAAGACATACAAAGGCTGCAGACAACTGAAAGAAGCTTGGGCAGAGGCATACTTGGTGTAACCAGGAGAGATAAGAAAAGGAACTCGTGAATAAGGAAAATGACAAGAATGGAAGACAAATGGCAATGAATGACAAATGGCAGTGGGATAAACATGTTGCCGGAAGAACGGACCACAGATGGACAAGTGAAATTCTAGGCTCGATTCTAAGGGACAGAAAGAGACCCAAAAGAAGGCCACACGGAAGATGGATGAAATTCGAAAGCACCCTGGAGTAACATGGAGGAGAGTGGTTCAAGACAGACAGTTGTGGAAGAATCTTGGGGAGACTTCATCCAGCAGTGGATTGATAATGGTTGACAATGATGATGATGGTATATATTTAATATATTTTACCATATTATATATGCCTCTGTGTGTGTGCGCGCGTTACACACCTTCAAATGAAGGGGTGTTGAAGAAAATTAGGGGTGTTGGGGGGGGGGAGAGGGGAGTAAACCCCTGGGTATGGGTGCTCCTTAACCAGTGTTCCTAAGATAGGGACAGGCAACTTCTTATAGTCCTTAGTTGCTCAAAATGGTCGTTAAAGCACTCCCGTCCTTCCCAGAAATAAAACCGCCTGGATTTCGTTATGGAAACTAATTCCATGTGTGAGTTTAGTTCCAAGTTCCTTCATCTCGAGGTCCTTATGAAGCGAAAATGAAAAGCCCCTGATTGGAAGAATGCTGAAAGCTAAGTGTGAAGGTGTTTTGAAATTAAGGAGTACACGTTGATTGTTCATGGTGAGTAGCGTTACACTGCTAAGCGTTCTGGACCAGTGTTTGGAAGCAAAGGGATACGATCCTCTATTAACTAGGCCACTTGCAGGCCCGACTTGCTAAAGCACGTAACCACCGCATGAAATTTGTAGGCAATTCCTGTGAAGTTTCAGCATCTTCCATTTCAATAAAACTCTTCGCCGGAGCGGGAAACATGGAGGCATTGCGGTGAGAGACTGACTGACTGACTTACTGAGAGATAAGTTCAAAAGAGGTTTTACAGAAAGGTACGTAACTTGCTAATGACGAGAAATCCGATTTCGTTATCGAGATCTCGAACCACCGACTTGACGTACCATCCGATCCACAGCGGGTGCAGGATTCAGTCCTGGGACTAATAGTTCTCAAATGTGGTGCTTTTGTCCTATAGGCTTATAACTCCATGACTCATTTCATTCCCCGAAGAAAGTTCCGGTGGTCAGTTTACGGGAACACTATGGGTTTGTGGACCTACATAGGAAATGCCACGAATCAGTGGTTGAACATAATCAATCATACCCAGAATCTATTCTTCACATCTACTTAGGTTCCCACATTTTGCAAATATTATGGGCGCCCGCAAGAGTAGGGGAGGAGGCAATAGCAGCATTTGTCGCCACTAAGGTTTGTACGAAATTCTCATTTAGCCTTTAAAAAGAATATAAAAAATTAATAAATTGATTACTGTATTTCGTAGAATAAATAATCAGGTAAATAATTAGTTTTAAGTTTAAAAGTAGTAGTTTTGTCATGGACAGTTACTGTACATATAGGTATTTTATGATCAAAATAAATGCAATCAAGTTGTTTTTCGGTTAAGCAGTTTTGCTACATAAACGCCCACTTTTAAATAAGATGATCGGCCGTTCGTCGACATGACGGCCCATCTCAAATGAACTCAGTTGTTCGTAGGGTCATTAGGGCGTCATCTTGGAATGATTAGCGACAACTGAAGTGAACGCACCCGATGACGCAATCAGAAAGTTCACTGTGAGTGTCTGACAGCTCTTATCAAAGCCACTGAAGTGTCTGACAGCTCTTATCAAAGCCACTGTGAGTGTCTGACAGCTCTTATCAAAGCCACTGTGAGTGTCTGACAGCTCTTATCAAAGTTCACTGTGAGTGTCTGACAGCTCTTATCAAAGTTCACTGTGAGTGTCTGACAGCTCTTATCAAAGTTCACTGTGAGTGTCTGACAGCTCTTATCAAAGTTCACTGTGAGTGTCTGACAGCTCTTATCAAAGTTCACTGTGAGTGTCTGACAGCTCTTATCAAAGCCACTGGAGTGTCTGACAGCTCTTATCAAAGCCACTGTGAGTGTCTGACAGCTCTTATCAAAGTTCACTGTGAGTGTCTGACAGCTCTTATCAAAGTTCACTGTGAGTGTCTGACAGCTCTTATCAAAGTTCACTGTGAGTGTCTGACAGCTCTTATCAAAGTTCACTGTGAGTGTCTGACAGCTCTTATCAAAGCCAATGGGTGAGTGATTCAAATGCATTCTATGAACGACCTGGACATTCATTAGTGGATAAACTGTAGTCATTTGCATTCCTGTATGTGCATACCACCTTGGTTTTTTTTGGTTTTTTTTATTAACTACCACCGTGAGCAACTCAATGGGCTACAAGCAGTCGCCCGTCCCTAATTTAGGGTCACTGGTTCCAGGGAAAGGAGAGAGCCAGTGCCGTAAGACAAACACAACATCCATGCCTCACCGGGATTCCAACCTTGACCCTTATCGGACGAATGGTCAGAATCCATCGCTTAGACCACTACGCCACCAGCACCAGGGCGGCCAGACCACCTTTCCAGGTTAGCCAGTGATTTTATCAGGGTGCGTAGATTTTCCCCCTAAGAGTGGACTTAAATATATTTTCATTATCGGTTCATAGTGTTAAAGTCAAATCTGTTGAGATTTTTTAATTTTTTTATTTAGTGAAGCTGGTATGATAATATCAGTGGTGTAGCCAATAATTTAGTTTCGGGGGGATACGAAATCAAGGTTCAACAAAGAAATTAAAAGATTGTGATTGATGCGGTCTATATTAAACAATTGGGTTTATTTAATAATTACATGTATTTTAAATGAATAATACAGAGCAAATTATGAAATATTACTGGATTTAAAAATTATATTGGCCTACAAAGTAAAAAAGCTATATAAAATCATTATAAACGTGGAAAGAGCGATGCCTTCTGTTTGATGTTCCTAGTCCACGTCAAATGTCTGTATTAATAAAATTAGTGCCTTTGAAATTAGCCGTATACGCTATCCTAAACAATACGCAACTTTCTAAGTAAATTAGGAAAAACAACTTTATCAAGTAAAACGTTTCCTTACGTGCTTGATGGGTACGAATGTCAAATATATTCAAACTTCACTTTTCAACACTTAAAATATACATACATTTTAGTTTTAAATATGTGCAACATTGTACAATTGTTATTGTACTCCCTTGAGTTTATAATGCAAACTCTAATATTCGAAGTTTTTTGACATTTTGTTTAACACAGCCATAACTTCTCGGTGAATAGACATTAAAGCATCCATTAAGTTTGTTCTGTGAAGTGGAGTTTTGTATGTAACTCTTCAGCCGACTTGATGAGGAAAAGAACCTTTCTACGGTAGCAGTTGTTATCGGTAATGTCGCCGCTAATTTAATAAAGTTGTGCACAGTGGGAAAAATATTTTTAACATTCACTGGTAGCACTTGTGAAATCACAAAGGTAGTCAAATCTTTTTATCCATCTTCTTTGCCACATATGAACTTCTCCAATGAACTTTGAAGGTATCGATGATGCATCATCAGGCCAATGATCCGATAACGTTTTACAGCATACTTCTATTTCGTTATATATAATTTATGACTACAGAACTTGTAGTGTTGAGATCAAATAAAAATACCAACGTTTGCCACAATCAAAGGTTTATTATATATCGACTATAGTTTCGCAGAGCGTTCGGCTTGGCATCATCAGGACGAATGGAGCGTAAACGTTCAAATCATTGTGACATCATCAGAGTTCTGACGGACACGGTTTTTGGTGAGTTGTTTTCACGCGCTTTAAAGAAATGGAGTCTACGTCATGTCGTTGACGATCCGTGAAGAATTCCGGTATACAGTATGTGGAAAGCTTCTAATATATTAAACTTAACAGTCGAGTCCGGTTTATCAATAAGCGTAGCGTTTCCAAACAAAAATGTATAGTTATTTTTGTGACAATGTTGGGCTATAGATGACGTCTTGAGTTGAAACTGTGTCAATAACTGTATTTACTTTAATTTGCACTTTAATAATGCATTCATTTATTTATTTAAATATGAAATTTAATATAGATACAACGGTCGTTCCGTAAAAACTAAGAGTAAAATAACACAGAATGAAGAAATATAGGCACAGAAAAATATATGTTATTCTTTGTCAAAGTATCTTCCCTCGGATGATATGCAACGGTCCCATCGTTCAGTCCCCTTTTCAAAGCATGTGGCGAAGGCATTTTGTGGAAGCTGCTTTAGCGACCCCTGTACAGCTTAAATAACGTCAGCATCTGTGTTGAATATTGCGCCACGGAACTCTCCTTCACTGTTGGAAACAACCAGAAATCTCACGGGGCAAGGTCAGGACTGTAGGTATGCTGTGGCATGATTTCAATACCGCATTTCATAAGAAACGGTTGAACACGAGCAGTCACATGTGGGCGGGCGTTATCATGGTGTAGGGTTCACTTGCCCACCAGTTCCGGTCGCTTAATTGATATGTGTCGTCGCAAATGCTCCAAGACTGAAATGTAATATTCAGCATTGACATAAATTTGTGGAGGAACGGCATGCTGGTAGACTACACCTTTATGATCAAAGAAAATTATCATCATCACCTTCCCAGCTGCTTGGTTTGGCGTACCTTTCTCGGAGGAAGCGAACCTGTGTGTTACCAGACACTCGTTGCGCTCTTCGTGATTCTGTAGATATAATGGACCCATGTTTCATCGGCAGTTATTGCTGTGTTTAGAAAGTTTTTGGATCCTTTGCAATCATTTGTTTCCACTCATGACACACCTGAACTCTGGCTAACAATAGTTCTCGCGTCAGGTGATGAGGTACCCATCTGGAACACACACGATGCAGCAGTAATTTGTCGCGTAGAATGCGGAATACCAACGTTTTTAAAATATTAGTTGACGCCGCTTTGTCTTCACACGTCAATCGTCAATCTTTTTGCAGGATTACCCAAACAATGTTAACACTACGCTCCGTAACAACATTTCCAGGTCAACCAGGCCTAGGAACGAGTTCTGCTGACAAACGCCCTTTTTGAAATCATGGTGCCATTTAAAAATCGTTGACTCACCTAAACATCTGTCCTTGTAAGCTTTTTTCCATTAAATCAACTGTATCTGGAGCCGTTTCACCCAAACATAGCAAAATTTTATCGCACAACGCATTTCTCTTCTTAGCTCTGAATCAGTCGTCTCCATAGCTGCACGGCGAAATGCAGACGTATCTCAAACAACTGCGCAATAACAAAACCAGAATCGTCTGCCACGACTAACTGTTGCCATAGATACTTAGATACTTCCTTAATTCAGTTAGACGTCTGCGTGGTTATTTTCCCTCTTCGCACTGTTGCAAACTCAAAAAAGTACTCTGTTTTTATGGAACGGCCTTT
Organism: Macrothele yani; assembly: GCA_039090855.1. Lineage (NCBI taxonomy): Eukaryota > Metazoa > Arthropoda > Arachnida > Araneae > Macrothelidae > Macrothele > Macrothele yani. Next base: position 5,046,645 of record CM076990.1, read on the forward strand.
GTACATATATATAATCATCATCATCATCATCAACCATTATCAATCCACTGCTGGACGAAGGTCTCTCCAAGCCTCTTCCACAACGGTCTGTCTTGTGCCAGCCTCCTCCATGTCACTCCCGCATATTTTCGAATTTCATCCACCCATCTCCCATGTGATCTTCTTCTGGGTCTTTCCCTGTCCCTTGGAATCCACTCTAAAATTTCGACTGTCCATCGATGGTCTGTCCTTCTGGCAGTATGTCCAGCCCATTGCCATTTCAGGGATTTAACTTTGATCATGATGTCTTCCACTCTTGTCATTTTTCTGATCCACGAGTTCCTCTTCTTAACTCTTCTGGTTACACCAAGCATGCACCTCTCCATGCTGCTTTGAGTTGTCTGCAGCCTTTGTATGTCTCTTTTAGTTAAGGTCCACGTTTCTGCACCATACGTAAGCACTGGAAGGATGCATTGATCAAACACTTTTCTTTTAAGACATAATGGCATATTGCTCTTGAAAATTATGCTAGTTTCTTCCAAAAGCTCTCCAGGCAAGTTTTATATGCCGATTAATTTCTTCATAAATATGACCCTCACTTGATATCTACTGTCCAAGATAAACGTACGTATCTGTTATCTCCAGCTTTTCTCCATCAATCGATAAATCTTCATTTCTTGTAAAAGCATTGTACATCACTTTTGTCTTCTGAAAGCTCATTTTTAATTCCACTTCTTTACTCTTGTCAGCAAGTTCCTGGATCATACGCTGCAGCTCTGATGGGGTAGTTGCAAAAATGATTACGTCATCAGCAAAACGAAGGTGAGTTAGATAATCTCCATTAATCTTTATCCCTTTGTTTTTCCAGTTCAGTGATTGAAAGAAATATTCTAATATGGCATTAAAGAGCTTAGGAGATATGGTGTCTCCTTGTCTCACTCCCTTTCCAATTTTTATGTGTGTTGTATATTCAAATAGCCGAATCTTTGCACTTGCATTTTCATAGATTTTATTAATAATATTAATGTATGCATCTTCAATACCGCAAAGCCATTGTAAGTGCTATATATATATATATCATCATCATCATCATTGTCAACCATTATCAATCCACTGCTGGACGAAGGTCTCCCCAAGTTTCCTCCACAACGGTCTGTCTTGTGCCAGTCTCCTCCATGTCACTCCCGCATACTTTTGAATTTCATCCTCCCATCTCCCATGTGGTTTTCTTCTGGGTCTTTTCCTGTCCCTTGGAATCCAATCTAAAATTTCTGCTGTCCATCGAATGTCTGCCCTTCTGGCAGTATGTCCCGCCCATTGCCATTTCAGGGATTTAGTTCTGATCATGATATCTTCCACTCTTGTCATTTTTCGGATCCACGAGTTCATATATACACTGCTGGTCACCCAAAATGCAACACCAAGAAGGAAGCATCCGGTTGGTCTGAAATTCGCAGCATGCGTCGCCCACGAGAGGACATGCAAACGATTAACATTGCAAGGCATATGCAAATCATGTGTGCCCGGCACGCCACCAAGAAGCACTATAAGAAGGGTGCACAGAAGGCGGGGTGTAAGTAGTGGAAGTGTGTTGTGCTGCCGTGCCTGTGTGTGGGAAGCTTCCTGAGCGTCGTCGCAGAATACGGCAGTCATTCCAGCACGTTTCGGAGTTCGACAGATAACGAATAGTGGTTTATCGCGACAGCGGTTTATCGTACCGAGACATCGGCGCCCATGTGGGACGACATCCTGCCACAGTGAGGCGAGTATGGATTCGGTGGGTGCAGGAGGGACGGACGGACTTACGTGAGCGATTGCCGCAGCCGCGGCACACCACCGAACGAGAGAAACGGCATGTTGTGTGACGGGCATTGACGGCTCGTACCGCCACATCACGAACGTTAGCGCAGGAATTAGGGTGTGTTGCGCAACAACCTGTGTCAGCACGTATCGTTCGACATCGTCTGCAGGAGCGGGGACTTGTCGCACGGCGCCCATTGCTCCGATTACCATTGATGTTACACCACCGGCGGCATTGGGCCGTTGAACGCCGCACCTGGACTACGGAATGGCACGACATTGTCTTCTCCGAGGAATCCCGCTTCTGCCTGCAATACCACGATGGTCGGATCCGCGTGTGACGGCACCGCGGCGAGAGACTGCTAGACGCCTGCATTATGCATCGCCATACCGGTCTGTCGCCTGGCGTTATGGTTTGGGGCGCAATTGGATATGACACCCGCACCCCTTTGGTACGTGTCGCCGGTACACTCAACAGCCACCGCTACATCTCCGACGTTTGGGAGCCTGTAGTCCTCCCTTACCTGCAGGACCTGCCAGCGGCCACGTTTAAACAGGACAATGCGCGCCCGCACGTGGCACGAATCGTGCAACAATTCTTTATGGCCCACCAGGTGTCACTGCTGCCGTGGCTCGCCTGTTCTCCCGATAGGTCGCCCATCGAACACGTCTGGCGCTGATCGGCAACCGAGTGGCCCGGCAAGCACCACCAGCGGCTACGCCTGATGAACTGTGGCAACGTGTATAAGCAGCCCGGACCGACATACCCCAAGCCCACATCCAAAGCCTCTTTCGTTTGATGCCGCGGCGTGTAGCGTCCGTTATTGCCAGCCATGGGGGCCACACGAACTATTGATGTCTGCGTGTTCGGCAAGTCGTACGGGCCTGTAAGCTCAATCGTTTAATCTTTGTATCGTGTCCAGTAAATCTGGCTTTGCTATCTCGTATCCTTCTTGGTGTTGCATTTTGGGTGGCCAGCAGTGTATATATATATATATATATATATATATATATATATATATATATATATATATAAATGTTGATGCAAAAAAGAAGAGAGATGAGGACAACTAAAGAAGATGTGACTTCCAAAGTGGAATATATAGAGCTATGCAAGACAGTAAGAAAAAGTATCACCGAAGACGTAAGAAAATTCAACTGTGAACTAGTGAGGAAAGCAATTGAAAACAACCAAAGCCTAAAGATAGCAAAGGGACATCTCAGTAAGGGAAGAAAACAGATTATAGCACTGAGAAAAGAAGATGGTTCTGTAACAAGAAATAGAGGCGAAATTTTGACAAGAGTGAAAGATTTCTACTCCAAATTATATGAAAGGGATGATACGTGCACTCCAGACATCATGAAAGATACCAATACCAGAGTTCCTCCAGTCCTTCCAGCAGAAGTTGCACATGCAATCAAGAACATGAAGCGAGGAAAAGCTCCAGGAGAAGATGGAATTACTGTAGACATCATACAAGAAGCAAGTGGAGAAATCGAAACAGTACTCGCCCAAATTTTCACTCGATGCTTTAATGAAGGAAAGATTCCTGAGGATTGGAACACTGCTACAATGATCCTGCTACATAAGAAAGGTGACATTGAGGATCTCGGAAACTACAGACCTATCAGCCTCCTATCAGTAGTTTATAAAATCTTCACTAAAGTTCTTTCACACCGCTTGAAGGTAACACTGGACATGGCTCAACCGAGAGAACAAGCTGGATTCAGGAGTGGCTACAGCACAATAGATCATATCCACGTGCTGAGAGAACTAATTGAAAGAGCGAGGGAATATGAACTTCCATTGTGCATGGCTTTTATCGATTATGAAAAAGCCTTTGATTCGGTGAAACCATCAGCAGTTACAATGGCTCTGAAAACCTGCGGTATTGAAGATGCGTACATTAATATTATTAATAACATCTATGAAAATGCAAGTGCAAAGATTCGGCTGTTTGAAAATACAACACATGTAAAAATTGGAAAGGGAGTGAGACAAGGTGACACCATATCTCCGAAGCTCTTTAATGCCACATTGGAGGGTGTTTTTCAGTCGCTGAGCTGGGAAAACAAGGGGATAAAGATTAATGGAGATTATCTAACCCACCTTCGTTTTGCTGATGACGTAGTCATTTTTGCAACTACCCCATCAGAGCTGCAGAGTATGATCCAGGAACTTGCTGACAAGAGTAAAGAAGTGGGATTAAAAATGAACTTTCAGAAGACAAAAGTGATGTTCAATGCTTTTACAAGAAATGAAGATTTATCGATTGATGGAGAAAAGCCAGAGATAACAGACACGTACGTTTATCTTGGACAGCAGATATCAAGTGAGGGTCACATTGATGAAGAAATTAATCGGCGTACAAAACTTGCCTGGAGAGCTTTTGGAAGAAACAGCATAATTTTCAAGAGCAATATGCCATTATGTCTTAAAAGAAAAGTGTTTGATCAATGCATCCTTCCAGTGCTTACGTATGGTGCAGAGACTTGGACCTTAACTAAAAGAGACATACAAAGGCTGCAGACAACTCAAAGCAGCATGGAGAGGTGCATGCTTGGTGTTACCAGGAGAGATAAGAAGAGGAACACGTGGATCCGAAAAATGACAAGAGTGGAAGACATCGTGATCAGAGTTAAATCCCTGAAATGGCAATGGGCTGGACATACTGCCAGAAGAACAGACCATCGATGGACAGCCGAAATTTTAGATTGGATTCCAAGGGACAGGAAAAGACCCAGAAGAAGACCACATGGGAGATGGGTGGATGAAATTCGAAAGTATGCAGGTGTGACATGGAGGAGACTGGCACAAGACAGACCGTTGTGGAGGAAACTTGGGGAGACCTTCGTCCAGCAGTGGATTGATAATGGTTGACAATGATGATGATGATGATATATATATACTGTACGAATACTGTTCAAATGTTGCATAATATTGCATAAGCTCAAATCTAAGTATTGTGTTTTTCCATTCAGTGTATAATGCAGTACGAATAATGCATAGGGTTTTGCTTTTGTTGATTAGTCATGTAGGAAAGTAAACAGATTATTAAAATGTCATTGTTTAAATACATTTGTGGTTAAAAAAATTAGTTTTCAAAGAGTATATATATCACGTTTCTGATCAATACAGTCGAAAGGAATGATTTGCCTTTACAAACCCGCGCCATAATGATATTTGTTACCTTATTTCTTGCAGCTAAACAATTTTTTCCTAAAATGTTTTCTTTCGTATAGTTTTTATTATGTTTGCCACACACAGTTACTTCAAAGGAAATAAATATGAGGTTTAGCAAAATTTCAAGACATTTTAATTATGAAGCAATAATACGGAGACTCTTTTTTTCTACACCGGAAATGAAACTTCTAATAATTTTCATGAAAGCTGGTGCCGTGTGTTGGTCATTCTCGTGATTCTCATATTACTTCCTGTGGCATTTCCGGAGTACATATGTGTTATTTTATTGTTTTATCTGTATATTTGCTTTTTCGTTAAACTAAGTGCGATTGTTCAAACTTACAGTTTTAACCCAGAATGCATGGACTCTTCAGATACTCATGTTTTTAGATAATCTTGTAATTTATTTTAATTTTGATTTCTTGTCAAAATGTAGTATTATGACCATGCTGTGAAATTTAAAAGTAATAGTTGATAAAAATATTGAATATTGTCTAAAAAATGTTGTTTGTTTTTTGCTATGCAGGAATATGGTTCCACATAATCAACTTCATTAATATATGTGGTGTGATCAGCAACGCCTTTTTAATTGCATTTACTTCAGAAGTGGCAAATAACAAGTCCCTGGCGCACAAACTATGCATTGCGATAGCATTTGAGGTAAGTAACAAGTTGCATAGTTGACAGAGCAGTTTTCCTTGTATCTGCCTTTCTCTCTCACTCGTTTTATGTGGGCATTTCGTTTTCTTCTTCCGCTTTTTCCTTCTTCCTCTCATTATCTTCTTTTCTCTGTTTCTTACTCTTCGATGTATTTTTTGTCTGTCTCCCTCTCTGCGTATTTTTTTGCCTTTATCTCCCTGCGTCCTTTCTTTTGTTTTTCCTTTTGACACGAAATTGATAGCGAAAAGTAAATTCCCTTAATATTTGGCACCACGAACAGTAGGTTGGAATGTTCAGAGAAAATGTAAGCTGGTACGGAATTCCATAATTTTGTTGTAGCAGGAATAAATAAGCTGGAAAAGCCATTGAAGTAATGCGTAATGAACTTGAAACCGAATTCGAGTTGGGTGGCCGTGTTCCCTGTTGTGTGACTAAAAACTGTAAGTTGAGGTATCAGACGCAAAAAGAATTTTTCAAATCATATTTTCAAAAGCTGTTATATAAAAAGACCCTGAAATATTCGTCTAAGCTTCCTAGCGAGAAAATTGTGTAATATTTCTAAAAGAAAATATAGGGGTTGGCCAGAATGACGCGGACACCACGCTTAAAAACGTTACTTTTAATGCAGCTACGCACGTTTGCAATGCGCAAAGGTATTCACCGTTTTTGGTTGTAATAGCTTTGTTTGGAACCTCAAGGTCCTGTTTAAGTGCATTTAAAGTGTCTTGTTGCAAAATCTCTTTCAGTGTGACGACAAAATGAGCGACCTAACGGACTTCGAAAGAAGGCTAATTGTTGGCGGCCGGCTAGTTGGTGCCTCCATGACAACATTCGCCAGGGAGGGGAAGGGGGGGTATCGAGAGCTAATGTGTTTAGCCTCATGACAGCATACCGTATTCGTGGCAAAACCTCGTCTGCGAAACACAAGAGCGGCCGGAAAATGACCATGACTGCAAGAAGACAGGAGAGCGTTAAAGAGGATTGTTACCCGTAATAAGAAGACCACGCAGCTCAAAATTAGTGCGGAGCTCAATCTACATTTCCAGACCCCAGTATTAACGAAAACAGTGCGAAGAGAACTGCATCAACAGTGCCAGGGAACTGTATGAACAGTGGGCAGGGAACTGGCAGAGCTGCTATTGCAAAACCTCATCATTATACTTTGAAAAAATCTTCTTTACTAAACCATAATTTAGATAAAAAACTAGGATTAGACACCCTACTATTCTAGATTCTAAAAGGTAATATCCTTGAGAGAAACCTTTGTCCTTTGGCTGCCTTTCTCCTCCTCAGAGGAACTTATTTTTAATCAACAATCCGCGCTAATTTTCACTTTTTTTTAACTTCTATACAGCCTTCTAAAGACAAAAAATTAAATCTTATATCTTCATAACCAGCGTTCTTAAGTCAGGTCAAGGTGGAACTCATAAAAAAGTTACAAATGAGTTACTTATTTTCCCAAAAACTGGGTTAGGGACCGAAAGTCATTGGTGACGGGGGGTGAATGCACAACGTGTGAAGAACACCCTCAGTAGCGTACAACCCAGACTGTCTGCTCGCAACAGTACAGCATGGTGACGGTTCTGTCATGCTCTGAGAAGTCAAATCGTGGTTTTCAGCAGGTCCTATAACGAAGTAAATTTCTCCGTCATTTTTATCCGCGCCGGGGCTCGAACCCGGATCCCCTCATTCCGGAATAAGTCACTCTACCAATTGAGCTACGCGGACGTTTTATTCTGATTCCTATCTGCCTTTATGTCGTGTGCGTCCTTCTGGCAGGTACGTCACATCATCTCCCCTTATTTTTTTTTATTTTTATTTTTTTTTTCGAAGTGCTGGAGAAAGGATTCTCTTATTTTTCCTATCTCGCGGTGTGGAAATAACATCACACCAAAGCGAGATTTTGAACGGTCGGGTCATCCGGAAAGTTCGGGCGCCATTATAATGAATAAATTTCTCCGTCATTTTTATCCGCGCCGGGGCTCGAACCCGGATCCCCTGCTCCGGGGGCTCGAACCCGGATCCCCTGCTCCTGGGGGCTCGAACCCGGATCCCCTGCGCCGGGGGCTCGAACCCGGATCCCCTCATTCCGGAATAAGTCACTCTACCAATTGAGCTACGCGGACGTTTTATTCTGATTCCTATCTGCCTTTATGTCGTGTGCGTCCTTCTGGCAGGTACGTCACATCATCTCCCCCTTATTTTTTTTTTTTTTTCGAAGTGCTGGAGAAAGGATTCTCTTATTTTTCCTATCTCGCGGTGTGGAAATAACATCACACCAATGCGAGATTTTGAACGGTCGGGTCATCCGGATAGTTCGGGCGCCATTATAATGAATAAATTTCTCCGTCATTTTTATCCGCGCCAGGGCTCGAACCCGGATCCCCTCATTCCGGAATAAGTCACTCTACCAATTGAGCTACGCGGACGTTTTATTCTGATTCCTATCTGCCTTTATGTCGTGTGCGTCCTTCTGGCAGGTACGTCACATCATCTCCCCCTTATTTTTTTTTATTTTTTTTATTTTTTTTTCGAAGTGCTGGAGAAAGGATTCTCTTATTTTTCCTATCTCGCGGTGTGGAAATAACATCACACCAAAGCGAGATTTTGAACGGTCGGGTCATCCGGAAAGTTCGGGCGCCATTATAATGAATAAATTTCTCCGTCATTTTTATCCGCGCCAGGGCTCGAACCCGGATCCCCTCATTCCGGAATAAGTCACTCTACCAATTGAGCTACGCGGACGTTTTATTCTGATTCCTATCTTCCTTTATGTCGTGTGCGTCCTTCTGGTAGGTACGACGCAGTCCACTGATCACCTTGAAAAGTCAGATGCCTGCCAGGGCATATGAAACCATTTTAGCCGACCAAGTCCATCCAATGACTAAGGCATTGTTTCCTAGAGGGGATTACTGTTTGAAGAACATGAGGACGAACTTTCACACCTTCCTTGGCTTCCTTAATCACCAGACTTAAACAACATCGAGCCACTGTTGTCTGTGTTGGAAAACAGAGTAAGATCCCGTTACCCTCCTCCTGCATCTCTCAAGAACATGGAGCAGTTTCTTCATGAAGAATGGTGTAAGATCCCACTAACCACCATCCAGGATTTGTATGCGTCCATTTCGAGGAGGATTCAAGTGGACTTGGATGCCAAAGGTGGTCCCACACCCTATTAGGTACATAAAACCTTCTTTTCCTAGGTGTTCATACTATTGTGTCCAACCCCTGTATGTGTAAAATATTTTCCATCTCTAGAGGGAATAAATATATATTTATTCCCTCTAGACGTATCGGATCAAAAAAAGGAATTTCTAAAATGGATTTTTAGCATGTAGATACAGATTGCAAACAGAAATATGAACTTGCGCCAAATAGTAGCTAAGTTGCTCTTTATCAAAGAACATTCCTCACGATAAACCCCATCTTGTGCATAAATCAGTTTCATAATTAGAAGTTTAAAAGCAGATATGCCGAGAAAACAGTGATGTACACTTAGTCCCAAAAGCGTGAAAGTCGCCCATTATTTTGAGCAGAAGATATGCGCAAAATGTTTTCCGTGGTGTATCGTATCTGACCAAAAAAAAAAAAAAAGATTGTTTTAAGTCGGATTTTTAGAAGCATAGATACGGCTGCAAACATAAATGTGCAGTTATTCCCCCCCCCCCACTGGCAAAAATGTGCTACATTGAAAAATTTGAAATTATATGTAAAATATTCTTGTCTATGAATGCAGTCCGACAAAGAAAGAGGTTATATTTATTCCCTCTAGAGGGAAAAGCGTGAGCGTTTTTAAAGAAAGTGTAAACCAAATGATCTTCGTGGTAAAAAAGTATTGAAGGAATAAAGAATTGTTTCTGTCTTTCTTTCTTTCTTTTTTTCTTTTTTGAAGGTTTAACTACCACCGTAAGCAATTCAATGGGCTATAAGCAGTCGCCCGTCCCTAATTTACAGTCACTGGTTCCAGGGAAGAGAGAGATCCAGTGCCTTAAGACAAACACAACATCCATGCCTCACCGGGATTCGAACCTTACCCTTCTTCGACGAATGGTCATAAACCAGCGCTCACCGGTGTGACAAGAATGTTTTCAATAAGATTCTTAGAAGAAGTGATAAGAAATAAAATACATTTTAAATTCTAATCATTCCTCCAGTATAACCTAGAAAAGACCATAAGACAAGGACCAACATCTGCACAACTCAAGCTTCTGAACGAAAAAAAAAAAAAAAAAAAAGTCAAATGGGACTAACAGAAGCGATCGAATGGAAGTTAATGAACAGTTTTTTTTAATGAAATTCAAACTATGGAAGTTAGTGAATAGATTCAACTATGGAAGTTAGTGAAACACTGAACTATGGAAGTTTGTGAACAGATTTAAAAAAAAAATTACTATTGGAATTCATTCCGAAATGTTACTATGAAATGGCGTCTCAAAATTTGATTGGTTGGTTAGGCTGTTACTATTGTAGATCAGTTCAGCTTCAAAATACTGTAGTTTGAGAGGAGTCTGATGAGCGAAATTTGAGAAACTTTTAATCTTTAGCATTTACATAAAAGAGATCTAGGTTAAATCTGAGCCAAATTAATCTCTGAGCAATGCTAATGCCTAAAAAATAATGAGCACATGAAGTGCTGTTTATTATTATTCCTTCGTACTCGGAAGAAAAGTTTCAAATTTGCTACTAATCATATACACTGGAGTACATAAATTATAGAAGTTTTAGGCTTTTTAAAAAAAAAATTAAGTAGAATTTTTCAGTCACAATCAGCATACAGCTATGTGGTAATCCTGAAAACCGATTCTAATGTGTTCTAATGAAGTACCGAATATGCAAATTTGGAATAACTTTAAAAGGTCTCCAGGCTCCGGCTTTTCATTCGTGATTTCGTTACCACTGCGATTGCTGTTGTTTACAATTCTTATTCCAAATATGTTCACGATGCCATCTGAATGACAACCAGAGATGGAAATACATCGGAAGGGTGGAAACCTGGACTGTCATGCAAAAGTTGCATATTTATGAATGTGTCCGTAAGTGTTATACGTGTCAATGCTATGGGTACAGTTATAAGATACATTATAACGAAGTAAATTTCTCCGTCATTTTTATCCGCGCCAGGATTCGAACCCGGGTCCCCTCATTCCGGAACAAGTCGCTCTACCAATTGAGCTACGCGGACGTTTTATTCTGATTCCTATCTGCCTTTATGTCGTGTGCGTCCTTCTGGCAGGTACGTCACATCTCCTGGTACGTTACATCATCTCCCCCTTATTATTATTATTATTTTTTTTTTTTTTTTAAGTGCTGGAGAAGGGATTCTCTTATTTTTCCTATCTCGCGGTGTGGAAATAACATCACACCATTGCGAGATTTTGAACGGTCGGGTCATCCGGATAGTTCGGGCGCCATTATAACGAAGTAAATTTCTCCGTCATTTTTATCCGCGCCATCATTCAAACCCGGGTCCCCTCATTCCGGAATAAGTCACTCTACCAATTGAGCTACGCGGACGTTTTATTCTGATTCCTATCTGCCTTTATGTCGTGTGCGTCCTTCAGGCAGGTACGTCACATCTCCTGGTACGTTACAACATGAACATGCACCAGACGGCCTTCCCAAGATCGACCCTGGGCTACAACAGATGAGGATGACCGGAATGTAGCCCTAACTGCAAAGCGCAATAGGCACATTGTAACGTATACTCTATCAATAAAAGACGTCCGTAGTTAGGTGTAACTAATTATTTATTTATTTACTAGCCGAGCTTTCACACCTCAACGGAGGGCTTTTTCAAGGCTTTGTACAATTGTTAAGAATAATATAAAAGCCTTGAAAAAGCCCTCCATTGAGGTGCGAAAGCTGGGCTAGTAAATAAATAAATAATTAGTTACACCTAACTACGGAAGTCTTTTATTGATAGATATGGGTGTATAATATTTTATTATAAAGTATACTCTAATTTAATTTTCCTTTTTGGTTTCTGTTATCTTATGAAAGTTTGCTTTACTCTATTTAAGCAGTTTCTGAATTTAATGCTACATTTTCTCTCTCGTTGAGTTTTGGTTTGGCAACCTGACCTCAGATCAAAAGTGAAAGACGTATGTTAACCAGACTAATAAGAGTGATGTTTACGATTGTATCAGAACTCTCGTTAGAAGTCGTCGTTTAGAACATGAGCTCGTTGTAATTGCTTTAGAGAGAGAGACCGTTGAGAGAGCTCAAATTACACTTTGATGTTATGAGATTAGCGTTTGATCTTATGCATTCAGTGGACAAAACATTAAATATATCAACCTAATAGCGTGCTGGTCCTCCTCTTGCGCTAATAACAGCCTGCACACGCTGAGGCATCGACTCCACCAGATGCTGGAGGGTTTTCGGAGCTATGTCCATACTAGAGACGTCAGTCCAGTATCCATGGGTCTGATGTTCCGTTCTGAGGCATCCCAGAGAGCTTCTACAGGGTTTAAATCAAGAGACCCTGGGGACCACTGGATGGTTCCAAACTCAGATGAGTGTTCCTCAAACCATGCTTGGGTGGCTACGGCCCAGTGAGATGGCGCATTGCCCTACTAAAACAGACCACCGGCGTAGGATGCGCGAAGGCCATGAAAGAGTTTAGGTGATCAGCCAGCACATAAGGACCTATGAAGGCTCCCCAGACCATCACAGAGCCACGACCGCCTTGAACAGGGCTGACCTGGCATGACGGGGCCATGGCCTCATGCTATCGACGCCAAATCCGCACCCTCCCATTAACTCGGTACAGCTGAAAACGGGATTCATCTGGTTTTGATGTTCCCGGCACCAGGCGAGGCGTAATTTCCGATGACGAGCAGTCAACATTGGCACACGAGTAGGGCGGCGGCTCCCGTAACATAGGGTATGCAATATGCGTCATACCGTTCTCTCCCTGACCCTTCCAGATCCTCTGACATTTAACTTGGATGCGATTTTCGCCGCCGTTGCCAAGAGGTCTGTCTGTATGAGCCTGGATAGTCTACGTCGACCCCGGTCATCAGTGGCGTGTGGTCGGCCACGTCTTGCTCTGTGGGCGCTGGTACGTCCATCGGTGATATACTCGCTGTACGCCCTTGTTACGATTTTCCTCGGGAACCCTAGGGTTCTTATCAATTGAGCGATAGAATTACGCTAGTGTCTTGCGCCGACATTGCGTCCACGATCAAAGTCGCTGAGATAACCACGTTTACCCAAAGTGAAAATCCTCCAAATACGTGGCGTCAGGGAATAAACAAAGACATCGCTCTTTCCACGTTTTAGCAACACATAACAACCAAAAAATTGTTATTCGGTCACCGCTGGGGATCCATATCCCAAATCTCTCGATATCTAGCCGAGCGCGTTAGCCTTTGGCCTACACCACGGATAATATGATGTCAGAAGCTGACAGAAAAATACACATAGCGCCGTGGATTGTTGGCCACCGTGATGTGAGGCTAACGCGCTCGGCTAGATATCGAGAGATCTGGGATTCAGATCCCCAGAGGTGACCACATAACAATTTTTCGGTTGCTATGTGTTGCGAAAACATGGAAAGAGCAATGTCTTTGTTTATTCACATTTACCCATGTTCGTTGATTGGGATACACTGTTGGGAAACTCTGCTGTCCACCTATTTATCGTAGACCTTGAAGAGTATTCTGTGCTAAGACTATTGTACTGAGATATCAAAGTAAACGATTATTTGAATACCAATTTGGAATTATGCACCATGTGATTGTGTGCTGACATTTAATGCGCCTAGTGTGGATCTAATAAACAAGTGGAGTACTGTAAGTACAAGATTATTTATTTACCTGGCCATTAGTGCCATTTAGTGCTTAGTTAAGTGCTTAATGTTTATGCTATCTGGAGCACGAAGTTAATTAAGCAAATAGCCAAGTTCTACAGTACGCTGTCAGGAAGTGCTTTACAGTGAAGTCATGTTGGGGTTTGGTGTAACATAAACAATTAACAGATACCTTCAACCCAGAAAACCAAAAACATTACAGCATGGCAGCTTTTGAATTCTCTTTGGAACTTGCCTCAGCAACAGGAAGGTGCTGTATCCAGAAATGTTCGCGAAAGAGGACTGCATGCGAGAAAACTTAGGGACTACATCCGTCTTAACAATGGCGACAAAAGAGCTCTGTTAGCATGAAGTGTGCAGCATCGTAATTGGACACCTGAGCAGTGAGAACAGGCACTCTTCACAGAAGATATTACTTATACCAACTATATAAGAGATTTTTTTTTAATTAAATGAGAAAAGTATGAGTGGGATTTTTCTTTAATCTATACCGTCCGTACGTTTTCAACATTCAACTGAGTGCATACTATATATAACCCAGCTCATTTCCGGTGTACTATATTTTTGCCAACTTATAAAACCATCATCATTGTCAACCATTATCAATCCACTGCTGGATTAAGGTTTCCCCAAGATTCTTCCACAACGGTCTGGCTTGTGCCAGTCTCCTCCAGGTTACTCCTGCATACTTCCGAATTTCATCCACCCATCTCCCATGTGGTCTTCTTCTGGGTCTTTTCCTGTCTTTTGGAATCCAGTCAGGAATTTCGGTTGTCCATCGATGGTCTGTCCTTCTGGCAATATGTCCAGCCCATTGCCATTTCAGGGATTTTACTCTGATCATGATGTCTTCCACTCTTGTCATTTTTCTGATCCATGAGTTCGTCTTCTTATCCCTCCTGGTTACACTAAGCATGCACCTCTCCATGCTGCTTTGAGTTGTCTGCAGTCTTTGTATGTCTTTTTTAGTTAAGGTCCACTTCTCTGCACCATACGTAAGCTAAGTTTTCTCGCAGGCAAGTTTTATACGCCGATTAATTTCTTCATCAACGTGACCCTCACTTGATAATATCTGCTGTCCAAGGTAAATGTAGGTGTCGGTTATCTCCAGCTTTTCCCCATCAATCGACGAATCTTCATTTCTTGTAAAATTGTACATCACTTTTGTCTTCTGAAAGTTCATTTTTAATTCCAGTTCTTTACTCTTGTCAGCTAATTCCTGGATCACACTCTGCAGCTTTGATGGGGTAGTTGCAAAAATGACTACGTCATCCAACTGATAAAATACTACACAGTAAAATTCATAGTTGTTAGATTGACTTTTGGTCCACAAATGAGAGCAGTTTAGTAGTAGCATCCATCGAAAGAAATGGAATCTTTATTTGAACAATTGTTAACCCACACTGTGCTGGGCTAAAAACAAGGAACAACAAACATAGCTGGTTCCAGGCATTCAGGCTACATTCTTTTTGGCTCAAATGCACTGTATTCGAGTAGGATTCTATCCACTACGTATGTTTTCTGGCTACAACAGGCATTTGTGTTATGAAACGCTATGAAATTTCTACAAATGCAACTATTGCTATACGCTTTGAATGCATAACTGTGTTTCGTGCTTAAATACAAGGCTGCTTTGATGCTTGAAATTTCGGTTGCAGGAAATAGCATAGAGTTTAACGATGTACCCTTGGCCTAAGAGGAAATGCTCATGTCAAGCCTGGCGTCAGAGTAAGATGATAGCCACTCACTTCGACACCCAGGCCGAACATGAGCATTATGTACATTCGAGGGTTCTCTGCTGTACATAGTCAGAAACTTTAAATCAAGTGCAAAGATTCTAATCTCTGGGAAGACCGCGGATGGCCTACTAGTAAACATTATAACGAAGTGAATTTCTCCGTCATTTTTATCCGCGCCAGGATTCGAACCCGGGTCCACTCATTCCGGAATAAGTTGCTCTACCAATTGAGCTACGCGGACATTTTATTCTGATTCCTATCTGCCTTTATGTCGTGTGCGTCCTTCTGGCAGGTACGTCACATCTCCTGGTACGTTACATCATCTCCCCCTGATTTTTTTTTTTTTTTTCGAAGTGCTGCTCTTATTTTTCCTATCTCGTGGTGTGGAAATAACATCACACCATTGCGAGATTGTGAACGGTCGGGTCATCCGGATAGTTCGGGCGCCATTATAACGAAGTGAATTTCTCCGTCATTTTTATCCGCGCCAGGATTCGAACCCGGATCCCCTCATTCCGGAATAAGTTGCTCTACCAATTGAGCTACGCGGACATTTTATTCTGATTCCTATCTGCCTTTATGTCGTGTGCGTCCTTCTGGCAGGTACGTCACATCTCCTGGTACGTTACAACATTCGTGACTGCCACGGGGAAATCTCAGGTTCGATCCCAGGCAGGTACGAACGTTCGAACCAGTAATGCATCGGATGGGTACGTTAAGGCCTCGGACCCTGGGTACTGGCCCAGACTTGGATATAAATAAGGAAGTCTTCCTCCCCCTTTTTACCTCGCTTCCTTCCTGCCGGGCACTCCAGCCCATATCTCCTAGCTTCCTACTTTTAAGGGTTGTTTAAGACCAGTGTGGTCAGACACTCTCTTCCTAAAATCCTCTACATAAATCTCTTTGGTGCTCGAGGACGTCGTGTAAACAGTTGTGGCTCTAATGTATTTTAGCTGGTGGTGATAGAGAAAAATATATATTCACAGTGCAGCGTGTGCAATGGCTATAACATAACTCCTGTTTAACGCAATGCCATACTTAACAAACACATTTCGTGCCTTAGAAATTGTTTTCATTAATAATTGCAGGTCTTATAAATTGTTTTCAACAATAATTACATGTCCTTTAAATTATTTTTAATAATAATATCAACTTATCTCTAAAGTCTGTCCAATTTGCCTTTACTATTATTGACAAAAACAAAAATTATCAGGTTGATGGAATCCTAAATGTTATACTTCTAACTTTTTAGTGTAGAAAAAGTTTACCCTTTTCTTTTTCTAAAACAAAAATTCTTAATTTTGAAAAAAACCTTCGTTCATGTAAAATTGAGGTTTTAATGTTACGATTGTGCTCGCGCTTCGCTAAACACAATACGAGAATAAACACGGTTACATATATATTTCACGTTTCAGGACAACTTCACCCAGACACAAATAAAACACAAGATGAATACGGCTACTGCGCATCCCTTTTATAGCTTAAGTGTTGGCATCACAAGGAGAAATAAGCGGCTCTTCGTCCACGTGCGTGTCCAAACTAGTGCTGTTCACGGATTACGGATTTTTGGATTCCGGATGTTTTAGTATCCGAAAACCGGATTTTTAGCATTCGAATAGTTCGAACTCCGGATATCCGGATTTCGAACTTCGGAAGTGCTGTTCACGGATTTCGGATTTCGGGATATTTTACTATCCGAAAACGGATTTTAGCATTCCAATAGTTCGAACTCCAGATATCCGGATTATGAACTGCGGATATCCGAATTTCGAACTTCGGAAATTCGGATTTCGGATGTATTTATTACTATAGAAAGTTGAATTTCACAATAATACGCCAAGCATTTGTTTTTTCACGTCCGAAAGGGAAAACATTTTCTGGTTAAGAAGACGCAAACAAATATTTACAAAAAACGAACAAAAGAAACGATGGCTGGTTATTATTGCTAAACCGGGTAAACCAGGTATCTCCCAGTCACTAGCACTTATAGTTTTTGTGATTAATTCACTAGGCCACAGGGGCAGTAAAGAAAGAAACAAAGAAAAGATGAAAAGAGATATCCGGATTTTGAAATTCGAAATTCATGCGGCAGTCCGAATTTCGGATTTACAATATTTTGGATATTTTGACAGCACTAGCCGAATATCTGAATTTTAAAATTCGGATTTTATGCAGCAATCCGGATTTTGGATTTATGATATTTCAGATATTTTGAAATCCGTAATCCGGTTTTCAAAATGTCCGGTTTTTTACAGCACTACTCTAAACCTCTCAAGGTCGAACGACCACGCAGGGATATTTCATGTTGTACCACTGTGGCATTCTCCGCATGCGCGCTTACGCGTACTTCTCGAGCGCTGAGGATCCTTCATCGGAGCATTGCAAACTATTTCATACGATTCAGGGGATCAGAAGAAATTTTTATTTATTTATTTATTTATTGAAATTACGATGGAAAAGCCAACCGTGCCCGCTCGGTTTGAGGAAGAGAAAGACACAATGAAGGTGCGAAATGAGTGAGAGAGAAAGCTAAATGAAGACAAAGTAGAATCAGAGCGATTTCATCTATGGAGAATTTTTATATTTTACTTAATATGAAAAAGCATAAAGGTTCTGGCTTTCACACTACGGGTGGGAATGGATATACTATCGCCTTGGTAAGAGCCTCCATTACATGTAATTATTTTTAAACGAAAAATTATTCTTGATATGAAATGCTCACAGCGTCTCGAAAAGTTGAAGTACCCTTAAACCTGCCTTCAATTATAGAATGCTCACTTTGTTGCCATGTTTTTACCACTAATGTAAAGTTGCCTTATACCCTGTGGTGTTTTAAGTGAAGTACAAGTTACTAAAATATTTAACCATAGCTTATCACTTCAATTGTTAAACTATCACTCTAGAACTAGTGGTTTATCAACCACTTTTATTCTTGCTTCTTACAGGAATACACGCAGGTGGAAAAACCACAATGGATATTTGGCACAACACACGGTATTATACTTTAATTCAAGATGGCGAGGTAGAAAACGGGAGGAAGACGACCTTATTTATTACCGGGGGCAGTACCGAGGTCCAGACGGTACAACACTCTTATTAGTACATATTAGTACAACTTATTATGGGCCACCCCGGTGGCGCAGTGGTCTAAGCAATGGCCTCTGATCATTCGTCCGGAAGAGGTCCGGGTTCGAATCCCGTCGAGGCATGGATGTTGTGTTTGTCTTACGGCACTGGCTCTTTCCCTTCCCTGGAACCAGTGACCCTAAATTAGGGACGGGCGACTGCTTATAGCCCACTGAGTTGCTCACGGTGGTCGTTAAACCTCCAATCAAAAAAAGAAAAAAAAACTTATTATGAGTAGAGGCCGCGGGTGGCCTAGTGGTCAACGTTCGTGACTGCCACGGAGAAGACCTAGGGTTTGATCCCAGGCAGGTACGAACGCTCAAACCACTAAATATCCGCCGTGCGTCGGATGGGCACGTTAAGCCGTCTGGCCCTCGGTACTGGCTCCCCGGTAATAAATAAGGGCGTCTTCCTCCTCTTTTCTACCTCGCTTCCGTGGCACTTTCCTATCGGGCACTCTAGCCCAAATCTCTTAGCTTCCTATTTCTAAGGGTTGTTTAAGACCTGGGGTCAGACACTCCCTTTCTAAGATCCTCTACATATGATCTGATCTGACCTTATTGTGAGTAGAACGTAATATCATCCAACAAGCACGTGAAGTTTACTCTAAGAATATCTCGTCAGCTGTCGCTTTTCATACATTGAGACCTTTTTGACCCATTGCCAGTTGCCATATGAATAGACTCTATTGGAAGTTCAGATATGAAGTAAACTTCAGAAAACGTAAATGAGAGATACAATTTGCATAATAGATAGGAACAAAAGCAAGAAGTTAAAATATATAACATACGCCACAACACATGAAACACAGGTTAAAGTCTGCGAGACTGTCTTAGTGGACATACAGGCGTTGGACAGAATAATTTGAACACCACACTCTGAGACGTGACTTTTAATGCAGCTGCGTACGTCGCAATTCGCAAAGGTATCCACCACTTTTTGGTTGTAACAACTTTGTTTAGAACCTCAAGTTCCTGTTTAAGTGCATTCAAAGTGTCTTGTTGCAAAATTTCTTTCAGGGTGACGACGAAATGAGCGACGTAACGGACTTCGAAAGAAGGCTAATTGTTGGCTGCCGGATAGTTGGTGCCTCCTTGATAACAGTCACCAGGGTAGTGGGGGTATCGAGAGCTACTGTGTCTAGCGTCATGACAGCATACCGTGTTCGTAGCAAAACCTCGTCTGCGAAATAAAAGAGCGGCCGGAAAACGACCCTGACTGATAGAGACAGGAGAGCATTAAAGAGGATTGTTACCCGTAATAGGAAGACCACGGCGCCGAAAATTAGTACGGAGCTCAATCTGCATCTCCAGACCACAGTATCAACGGAAACACTGCGCAGAGAACTGCATAAAAAAGATATTCGTGGCAGAGCTGCTATTGCAAAACCTCTGGTGACCTAGATGAATGCACAAAGGCAGTGGTGCCAGGAGCATGCAATGTGGATTGCCAATGCACGGAAGCGTGTAATGTGGTCAGATGAATCCACATTCACACTATTCCCCATCGCAGGACGTGTTTACGTGTGGAGAACACCGTCGGAAGCGTACAACCCAGAGTGTCTGCTCCCAACAGTGCAGCATGGTGGTGGTTCTATCATGCTCTGGGCGATCATATCGTGATTTTCAGCAGGTCTCCTGATCACCTTGAGAGGACGGATGACTGGCAAGGCGTATAAAACCATTTTGGCCGACCAAGTCCATCCAATAGCTCAGGCATTGTTTCCTAAAGGGGATGCCATCTATCAAGACGATAATGCCCCTATTCACAGAGCTTAGAATGTCCAATCATGGTTTGAGGAACATGAGATGCGGACAAACTTTCACACCTTCCTTGGCTTCCGCAATCACCCGACTGAAACATCACTGAGCCAATGTGGTCTGTGTTGGAAAACACAGTAAGAACCCGTTATCCTCCTCCTGCATCTGTCAAGGACCTGGAGCTGTTTCTGCCTGAAAAATGGTGCTAACCACCATTAATATACTAACCACCATCCAGGATTTGTATATTTCGGCCTGAAGAATAGTGCTAACCGCCATGAATGTCACTAACCACCATCCAGGATTTGTATGCGTCAATTCCAAGGAGGATTCAGGCGGTTTTGAATGCCAAAGGTGCCCCCCCACCCCCACTAGGTACGCAAAACCTTCTTTTCCTAGTTGTTCACATTATTCTGTCCGAACCCTGTATGTTTTATTGAGCATTTGTACAATGGTTTTCCTTTCTCTCACGTACAGCAAGTTTTTCTTGCTTTGGGTATTATTATTTAACAACTTGCAGTAAAGTAAAATGTCTAATTTGAAACTATGAAATGCTGAATTCACGAACTGTATGTACACTGGTGGGCAAAAAATAAGGACGAAGAGGAGAAATTAGCATAACAGCGGAACGAGCAGGCAGAACGGACCGAAAGACCACTCAGGAGATAGACTAGGGTCCGGTACGGTAAGGCATGCGCATATATACAGCATGACGTTGGGGGGGGGGGATGTCGGAAGGGTATAAAGCACACGCGCGGTGTACACTCAGCAATTAGGTGAAAGCCATTGCACGGTGTACATCGGTTTGAACGACGTCGAGTTGCTGCCACCGTGTGATATGGCCAATAAGCAATCCAGTAGACGACATCTGGATGACTTTACCCGAGGTCGCGTCATTGGGAACTTGGAAGAAGGTCGAACTGTGACTAGTGTGGCCGAGGAGTTCGGGATCGCTCGCAGCATCGTTTCACGAGCTTGGAGAGCATTTCAAACAACAGGAACAGCTGTCCGAGAGTTTAGCAGTGGTCGTCCACGAGCAACCACGGCGCTGGACGACCGTTATATTGTCCTACAGGCGAGAAGAGACAGACGGCAGACAGCGGGAGAAATCGCAAGACACGTGCAACAGACAACTGGACGTCCGTTATCGCGTTTTACTGTGGCCAGGAGGCTGCACAAAGGTGGTCTATTTGCACGACGACCAGTACGGTGAGTGCCATTAATGCCTGCTCATCGGAGACGGCGGTTTCTGTGGTGCCAGGAACACAAAAGCTCGATACATCAGCAATGGGGTCGAGTTCTCTTTACGGATGAGAGCGGATTTAGTCTGACGAGCGATTCTGGACGTATACACATCTGGAGAGAGCAGACACCTCCAACATCATCGAAAGGAACCGGTTTGGAGGTGGTGGAGTTCTCATTTGGGGCGGTATCATGTTTGGTAGCCGTACTGACCTCCACATCTTTCAAGGAGGTTCAGTCACTGGTGTCCGCTATTGTACAGAGCTTCTCCTGCCTCGCGTGCGTCTGCTTAGAGGTGCTGTGCGTCCTGAGTTCTTCTTCATGGACGACAACGCTACACCTCATCGTACAGTGGCTGTCGTAGAGCTGTTGGAGAGTGAAGATATTCAACGCATGGATTGGCCCCCAAGGTCCCCGGACCTAAATCCAATCGAGCACGCGTGCGACCTTCTCGGGAGACGCTTGACAGCACGTCACCAGCCGCCAGCAACGATTCCGCAGCTGCGATTGGCGCTACAAAAGGAATGGGCCGCGATGCCTCAACAGCTCCTTGACAACCTCGTCCTCAGCATGGACAGACGTTGTAAATCCTGCTACACAGTCAGGGGTGATCATATCCCCTACTAAAGACTGGATTTTTTTGGCAGCTGCTTGTCACATGGACGTTTCTGTCTTCTGTCCAGTTGTGCTCGAAGCTACCTTTTCAATAAAGTGCCTTTGTATCCTTTGGATTCCTTGTTTGGACGGTTTTGCTCACTTGTCCCATATTCTTACATCTTGGGGATCTTCTGGTATGATTTGAGTCGATGTGGAGCATTTCTGCACGACGTTACATTCGAAAAACCGTCTCGTCCTTAATTTTTGCACGTCAGTGTATAATTCCACCATTTCTTGTTTGAAATTTCTTTCCAAGATATGGTTTGAAAAATAGAAACGAGAATGCATACTGTTTTTAGGAATTCATGGCTTGTTTCACTAATTCTCCTTTTTGATTTTTCAGCACTTTATATTCCTCATGAAGTTTATAATCTCGTTAATCATTCCTGATGTTCCTACATGGGTGCGAAATTCTCAGAAAAAGGTAAGACAATCCGTCCTACTTAACCACCTGTCTCAAATGATCGATAAAAAAAAGAAATTATGTTGTTGTTAGTCATTAGAAAGTGAAAACCAGATGTCTTAAACCTAATAACTACCAGTTCATTTTTTATTAGGCCTACTTGTTAAAGTTTGCGAAATTCAGTTTGGTGATCTAAATTTAGGAGAAACGTATTTCATTTTGCTGTGAAATTAAAATCCTTAATTAATTTCATGAACAATCATAAAGTGAATGTCAGCATTCAAAAAAAGAAATAGTATCACATTTGATGCACATTTTTTAGCAGCTACCACCCTGTTCAGATTTTCTTCTCCTCAGCTTCTAAGACTGTGGCCAAGCATGGGGCCTACAGAGCCCAAAATTATAAGCTTACCGTTTATGAGTTCGGGCCCTTGTGCAGCAATCACACATGTAGCCCCCACACCATCCAGAAACATCCCACTGGGGACCTCATCCTGCAACAAGACAGTGCATTGTCTTGTTGCAGGATGAGGTCCCCAGTGGGATGTTGAAGACGCACAAACGGGAGCAAATGGTCGTCCAGGATATCCCGGTAACGTTGACCTGTGAGGGACGATGTCACACGTACCAGGGGTCCCATTTCAGTCCACGTAAACACTCCCAAGACGAGAATGCCACCCCCACCAGCTTCAAGAGTACCCTGCTGGCAAGAAGGATCCATCGCTTCATGTGGTTTGCGCCGTACTCGTATCCTGCCATCCGCATATACCAACGTGAATATGGACTCATCAGTCCAGGCAACATTTTCCCACATGTCTAGGGTCCAGTGGCGATGTTCCCGGGCCCATGCTAATCTTTGTACCCTGTGATGTGCCGTCAGCATCGGTACCCTCGTGGGACGATGGCTTCTGTACCCCATAGTGAGGAGATGGTTCTGGATGGTGTGGCTGCTTACACGTTTTCGTGCACCGGCGTTAAATTGCCGAGTGATTTCTTGCACTGTGGCCCGTCTATCCGCTGTAACAATGTGAGCTAGCGGACGATGACCCCGCTCATCCACACGCTGTTGTCCTCGGCAGTTGGCCCTTGCAGGGATGGTTTTACCGGATTCGATGTACTCACGGTGCACTCCTGACACAGTGGCTCGTGAAAATCCCAGTGCCTGCACGACTTCCGAGATGGAGTGACCCATTCGTCGGGCCCCGACAATTTGCCCACGATCAAATGCGCTTCGATCCTTCGTCTTACCCATACTACGTCCGACTCTTACTGCTTCCCGTCGCATCACTCCTTATATTGTCGGATCGATGCATACGTCATGTCGTTTCCGTTTACAGGGCCGCCCACAGCGCCACATTTGCATAACGCCAGCTGTCTCTAATTCAATTGCTCTTCAGTGTATGTATGTATGTATGTACAGTGTATATCATCAACCATTCTCAATCTACTGCTAGAGGAAAGTCTCTTACACAACTGTCTATACTGATCCAGTCTCTTACATGCCACTCCGGTATTTTCTTAAACTTCATCCACCCATTTCCAACATGGCCTTCTTCTGAATCTTTTCCTGTCCCTTGGTATTCAATCTATTATTTCAGTTGTCCACAGGTTTTAGATCTTCTAAGAATACTTCCAGCCATTGCCACTTTAGGAACTATACTTTGACCATGACACCATCCACTCTTGTCTGATCCATGAGTTCTTTTTCCTATTTTTCCTGGTTACACGAAGCACACATCTCCATGTTTCTTTAAGTTTTCTGTAGCTCCTGTGTCTTTTATAGTTAAGGTACATGACTATATTCCATAAGTAAGAACTGGAAGGAAGTATTGTATTGGCCGCCCCGGTGGCGCAGTGGTCTAAGCGATGGCCTCTGATCATTCGTCCGAAAGGGGTACGGGTTCGAATCCCGGTGAGGCATGGATGTTGTGTTTGTCTTACGGCACTGGCTCTCTCCCTTCCCTGGAACCAGTGACCCTAAATTAGGGACGGGCGACTGCTTATAGCCCATTGAGTTGCTCACGGTGGTCGTTAAACTTCCAATCAAAAAAAAAAAAAAAAAAAAAAAAAAAAAAGAAGGAAGTATTGATCAAACACTTATCTTTTAAAACATAAGGGTAACTTGCTCTTGAGAATTATTCTGTTTTCTTCCAAATGGTCTCCAGCTTATTTTGTACACCTACTAATTTCTTCTTCGATGTGGCCCTCGCTTCATATCTGTTGTCTGGCGTAAGCGTGGGCATTGGTTACTTCTAGATTTGCCCCATCAACCGCTAAATCTTCCTTTCTTGTAAAAGCAATGTACTTCAGTTTTGTTTTCTGGAAGTTCATTTTTGATCCCACTTCTTTACTCTTGTCAGTAAGTTCCCAAACCATACAGTGCACTTCTGACGGGATACTTGCAGAAATGACTATGCCATAAACAAAACGATGGTGGATTAAATAATGTCCGATAATTTTAATTCTCTTGTCTTCCCTATTCAATGATTGTAAAAATTCTACAATGTAACGTTGAAGAGACAGGGAGATATGGCGCCACCTTGTCTCACTCCCTGTCCAATTTTTATACCTGCTGTTTCCTTGAACTGTCGAACATTTGCACTTGAACTTTCATAGAAGAAGAATATTAAAGTATGCACCTTTAATACCTCAGGATGTCAAAGAGACTATAACTGCTGACAGTTTCGCGGAATCAAAAGCCTTCTCTTAATCAATACAGGGTGGGAGTTCATATTCATTCGTTTTTTTCAGTTAGTTCTCACAGTACACGGATATGACGTATAGTGCTGTATCCACTCCCGAATCCAGCTTGTTATCTTGGTTGAGCCATGTCCTGTGTTACCTTAGTGAAGATTTTGTAAACAACTAGTAGGAGGTTGATGGGAATGTAGTTCTTGAGATCCTCCAAGTATCTTCCTTTATGTAGCAGGAAAACTGTAGTATTATACTTTTCTCTGTTATGCTCTTAATTGCATGGTAACTTCATATATATATGCATGTATATGCAGTATAAGCTAGCAAGGAACCTGAAGCTTTGGTAGTTTTGTGATTTCCATGAACATTCCAGGGTACGAGAAGATGTGGTCCGTTCCTAGTTTTCTTGGAACAAACAGAAGATCAAAATAGTAAAAACAGCATTTCTTAGACAAGCCTTCAGCACGAGTAATCAGGAGGAGCGTATACAGGGCACATAAGAATCAAGCACGTTCAACAGTGCAGTGTACATGGATGGATACAGCAGTCGGAATCACTTGAGACATGAAAGAGTGCAGAAGACTTAATATTTAGTGAGAAGTATTTTCGTAGGTAAGCATTCACCATGCATTCAGACAGGGCCGCACCTTGGCTGAGTTGTCAGATGCGTACGTTTCTGGCTAGTCTTTCCAGATGATCCTTGGTTCGAGTCCCGAATAAGGCATGGGTAATGTGTTTGTCCTATGACTCTGGCTCTCTTACCTGAAAACAGTGGCTGTAAATTAAGAACAGGCGACTGCTTATAGCTCTTAGAGTTACTCATGGAGATCGTTAAACCTCTCCAAAAATAGTTACACAGGACTGGATAGTGGCCACGTAGATGAAGTAGGTTTGAAGTCAGAACCAGTTGGACCACAATCGTCTGTGTTGAGTCAGCTTTTCAACTACATTTTTCCTGATTCAACATTAAGCTCAATTCACTAATTCCAGCACTGTTATCCAACTAACCAATTCCAGCAGCGGTACACCGAGCTGAACCTTTAGTTTAGTAATTCGTGCACTGCAGCTGCAGTTCAGGGCTCACCTTCCGGAGCAGATTGGCCCACCGGTGAACCGGGACATTTCCTGGTGGACAACTCGAGAAATGGTCCACTTTCTCGCATTCCTTTTGTCTGGAATTTTTGAAACGAACGAATCTTATAAATAATTCATTTAAGCTTTATTGCTGTCCAAAAAGTTACCTCCTTATAAAATAAAAAAAAAGTTTCCTTTTACCTGTACGTTGGGCGTTTGCTCTAAAATGACAACATTCTCTACTTGTGTGATAAAAGTACTGCTTTTCTTAGATTTATGTAGAAGATTTTAGGAAGGGAGTGCCTGACCCTCCCTCGCCCCCAGGTCGTAAACAACTGTTAGAAATACACTATGTGGACAAAAGTTATTGGATACTGTAAGTAAATAGAAAATTTACATTAGTACCAGATAAGTCCTCGATTTGCAGAGATTGTAGCAGCCGCCCGTCGAGGTAAACTGTTCACAAGTCTATGAGTCTATGGAGTACTGAGAGCGGGATGTTCCTCCATTCCACCTTGAGTACATCGACTAACTCTGTCATTGAAGAAGGTCGTGTTCATCTAGACTTCAACCACTGTTCAAGTTCATCTCATAGGTGTTCAATGGGATTGAGATTGGCTTTGAGCAGTCCAGTCCATCCGCGAGACCTTATTTTCCTCATACCACTGCATTGTAACCCTGGTAACATGACAAGTGGCATTGTCGTCCTGGAAGAAACATTCGTCGTGTCCGTATAACTGCCAGAACGTTGGGAGCATTTGTTATCCAGTTCTTATTGCCATGAACAATAACCCGTGAACCCACACCGTAACTCTACCCCCTCCGTGCTTCATAGTAGGCAATGTACACTCCGGAAGCAGACGTTCTCGGAGTAACCGCCAAATCCAGACACGACCCACAAAAATGTGAAGCGGGATTCGTCGCTCCCTGACACCTGCCGTCATTGCTCCAATGAGGGTTTATGGGCAGTTATTGGGCCATGATACACGAGTGCATGGGCCTCCCTTCGAAGTGTCTTGGTGGAGACCATAGCATCTGTTGCCATCTAGAACTCATGTGTAATGGTGTGCTTTTGGTAGGGATCTGACTTTCCGGATCTCCCTCTGCAACACCCTCCGGTCCCTGGGTTGCGGTTTCTAGGTGAATTCCTGAAATGTCCCGTCTTCTTCCACTTGTTGATGACAAAGGTCACAGTCGATTTAGCGACATGTCTGACATCAGCAATGCTTCTTATGCTCATACCTCTAATTGAACAGCCTATTATAAGGCCCTTTTTTAAACGCGGACAGCTTCCTCCTGCTAGCCATTTGATCAGCGATTGATCTGAGCGTACTCCCGTTGCCATTTTATACCTTATCGTGTCTGCTACAGAAGCACAGCATTGCCCCTGCGTGGGGGTGGCCAATCACTTTTGTCCACATAGTGTAGGAAGCTAGGAGATTTGGTCTAGATCGCTAGACAGGAATGTCACATGGAAGCGAGGTAGAAAGGTGGAAAAAGACGCCCTTATTTATAACCGGAGGGCCAGTACCCGGAGTCCGACAGCTTAACGCGCCCATCCAACGCACGGCGGATATTTTGTAGTTCGAGCGTTCGTACCTGCCTGGAAACATCCTGAGATTTTCCCGTGGCTGTCACGAACCTTGATGTGCCACTGGACCAAGGGAGGCAAAAGTGCCACTGGACGAAGCATGCTGTTTATAAATTACTTTAGCTAACGGTGACTGCAGTTAAACTCAAGTCATTGGACTTGGGAGCCCAGAGTCATTGGTATGCTCCACCCTCCTGTTGTTCTCTTGAAGAAGACACTAGTACCCATTGTGATGGCCCATCATCCCCCACACTTATCCACAGACTGACATAGAGCATAAAGCGATTACCCCGCAGTAGGACCCTCTTTAGGGCGGTACCGCCGTATCGGGCGCCAAGCTCAGTCGGCAATCTCACATAGGCTGGGGGTAAATCCATTCCCACCCCTCTAGTGGGAAAACCCTGCATTATTTGAAGAAGGAACTAAATGCAAAACGTCTTTCGTTGTAAAAGGTATCGAAGGAGGAGAAACTTGTTTCAATCGGATATTTAGAAACAATGATATGAAGTAAAATATTGGAGTGCCTGGAAAAAATGCGTTTCTGATATAAAAATGTACATACACAGAACCTTGTAAAAAAATTAAAATCATCATCCATTAGTAAAACATATGCGGATAAGTCAACGTATTGTTTGTTGATCGTGTTCTCTGCCATTCCTAATTGTTTTCGTCCCATTTGGTACAAATAATTTTTAATCGGAGAATACTGAGGAATTCTAGTAATGAAGTTGTATCTCCAATTAAACATTTGGTCCAACTCTTTTGCATAAATTCTTGGTAATGGTTGCTGCTCTTCACGTGCCCTTTTCATTGAAGTACGCATGTGCTTTTCTTATTTCTGTAAGTACTACTTCTGCTCTGCATGATTGGTCTAGCTTTCGCAAAATGATATCGTCATTAGTTGTTAAGAGACCTTTGCATTTCTTCCTCTGCTCCTGGATACATGCCCAACTTTTAACGTTTTTTATTACCTGGATGTATTTTATTTTGATAGCCATTATAAGTAGCAAACGGTTTCCTCTTCTGAGTTTCGATAATCTCAAATTCCTTCCTCTAGCTTATTTCGAACCATTTTGATTGTGAATATTTCACAACTGCTTTGTTTGAAGTTAAAACTGCTAATGAAACGAGTATGATAGTCAGGTTACCAATGGGCGAATGATCAGAAGCTATCGCTTTGGCCACTACGTGTATGATAGTCAGGCTACCAACGGACGAATGATCAGAAGCTATTGCTTAGAACACTGCGCCACCGGGCGGCTTAGTGTGCATTTATATCTTGTAATTCTGTTCTATCAATGGTACGGTAACGTAAAAAAAAAATCGGAAGTTTCTGATACCATGTACTGCAAAGATGGTCAATAGAAAAATCTGGACCTCTTGGTATACGTTTAACGTATGATTTTGTTCTATAAATGGTATACTAACGTAAGGTACAACCATGGTTTATAGAAAACGCTGAAGTTTCTTAATTTATTTCAGACAACCTTTCTTCAAAAATTTAGCGATTTGTGTTTATTGCCTGTCTTCATAGAATGTCATTATTATATTTTTAGGAACGTTTCTTAATTTCCTGTCTGATGTCCAAAAGCAAATTTAATGAAAGTCCCAGAGCGACTGAAGGAGACTTACTTTTTACAAAAGCTGCCGATACTGGGGAAACTGGAGGAAGGAACCCCGTCCTGTTACGGCAAATGATGCCCCAGTCATTCGGTGAAAGCAGCAGGTCCGATATCCCGAAATCAAGGTGGAGCTACGGATAAAGATCAGGTACCTCCAAAGTGATTTAAAAAGCAGAAAAGGATTGAAACAAAACATAATGTCGTCAATGTACATGTGTGTTTTTTGCCAAAAAGATAATATGAGAAACACTGTTGTTATCTGCTTCAGTTATGTCAAATAGACGACAATAAATAGTGCTAATAGTTGTCTAAAAGTGCTTCACGCGGAACAATGAAAACCTTCCGATTCGGAACGAGATTTTGAAGATTGACACGTCTAAAACTAATATAATGAATTTGCCTTAATTTCAATACCTTCAGCCTACATGTGTATTAGCCTGCCAGGAACAAGCTTTGCTTTTTTCTTTGTACTTCTTTTTTATATCTGTATTCTTTTTACTTTTCTCTATGAAACTCTGAAATGTGGAGATTATTAATGTTATCAGTATTATTAGCATTCTCAGAGAACGTTCGTTAATTCCTACGGGCTTTCATAACGGGTTAAACATTTTGTAAATATCATTGTGTTTATTCTCCTATTATTGTTTTAAATTTTATGACGTTAAGTGCGGCACAAGGTCCTGAGTTTTTAAAATTTCAAGCACAGGGTGCAAAGAGTTTTATGGCTGCCTCTACGCCAACTAGAGTTTGTTTTCTCATCTTTGTGTATTTCGCCATGAAATCGAGTCCTAATAAGATGTTGTAACTGTGATAATTATTGTCATTTGTTGAACTGTCAAATTGCTTTTGGACAAGAATATATCATTATATGTTAGTTCGTTGATAATTCAAAACTTTGTCGTCTTTGTAAAATATTTAGCAACTTTTTATTTTTAAGGAAGAAAAGAGTGTAACAAATAAGAGTGCATTTACATTCCCATTTATCGTGCCTAGTGTAATATGCTGAAAAATTCTACTCTGTGATGAAAGATTTGAGTAATGCCATGAGCCATTTCCTTTCGTTAAAGGGTTAAGAAACATTTTCTGCCAGTGTGTGTACGGATAAAAGACCAATTTTGTTATGAGGAAACTTCAAATCCTTGGGAAAAATGTAATGTTTGACTTCAGTCTGATTTTATTACTGTGGAATTTCAGAGTTGTTTCCAAAGTAATGTGTTATAGCATTTTTATGTATACACATATACATGTATATTGTTTATGACTGCTGTTGCAAAACTGTAGTACCTCACTAAGAAACAAAATCCCATTTTTGCATAACAGCTATTAATTTAAAGGCCTTGCATCCTCGGAACACGAGTCTGCGTGTGGTCATGGAGAACATCATGCAATCCACTTAGCGTGAGCATTTTAGTAGTTCGGCTTATTTAACCTCCTCCATACACGTACTTCACCAAAGTCCAGTTGGCGAGACAGTAACAGTAACGTATATAGGAGGTAGGATCTAAAAGTTCGGGGACTTGGCGTACAGTTCCTTACCTTGAATACTTTAAAATACCGATGCACAACCACCTTCAAAATAATCCCCTTGGGCAACGATGCACTTTTGCCAGCGCTCGTAAAGCTTCTGGAAGCATTGCTGAAAGGCATGTTTTGCAACCCTTCGTAATACCTCCTGCGTTGCTGTTTTTGCCTCATTTGTTGACACAAAACGACGTCATTGAAGATTTGATTTCGTCAGTGGAAAGAGGTAAAAATCGCAGGGGGCAAGTCGTGTGAATAGGTGGAATGTAGAAGCACATTAGTACGATTTCTGGCGAGAAACTTCGTGAACAGCAGGGACCGATGTGCAGGCGCGTTGTCATGGAGAAGGAACCATTGTCCACTTCGTCACATCTCCGGCCGTTTACGACGGATTGACTCCCGTAAGCGACGTAAAATGTCCAGATAACGTTCCTTGTTAACTGTTGTGCCTTCAGGAATAAATTCGGAATGGACAATGCCGTGAGAATCAAAAAACACCTCAAGCATGTCTTTTCCTTTGCTGCGATCCTGCCTGATTTTCTTTGATCGCGGTGAAGACGGTGATTTCCATGTTGAAGAAGCACGCTTTGGCTGATTATCGAACAAGTAGCACCACGTTTCATCACCTGAGATGTTATTAACAAAAAATGTAGGATTGCTATCCGCTTTGTCGATTAATTCGCCCGATATCCGCATCCGTTTGTTCGGAGGTCAAAAGGAGGGGGACAATGTGTTGACACACACGGTGCACATTAAGATCCTCCGTCAAAATGCTCAGGCATGTGGTCTCCGATAATTTAGTTGCGTTAGGGATTTCCTCAGTGGTTCGGCGACAATCCCGACGAACACACTGCGCCACCATCGTAATGTTTTCCTCACTCCGTGCAGTCACAGGTTGACCACAGCACTCATTATCTGCAATGGATTTTCGGCTCTATTTGAAATGCCGATACCACTCGTACACCTTCGATCTCGCCATCGTAGAGTGACCGTACACACCTTCGAAAGCATTTCTAAGGTCTCTGCAGCTGTTTTACCCAAACGCTGACAAAATTAAATGTTACAACGTTGCTCTTCAAATGCCATATTTCTCACGTCGAAGACAGACCACAGCAGCAAACGTCTAGTAATTGGAATAATCACTTTCCATGGGCCAAACCATTCTTACTACGGAGGAGGGATGGCAGAATGTATTTCAGACGCCGTAACTTTAACCACATGCTTGTGTTGTCACGGGTAGGCGCTGTTCCCGAACTTTGGATCCTACTCCGTATTTTCCGTAATTACGATGTTTACCTATTCCATAATTGCTTCTGTCGGTGCTGATTATGGCCTGTTGCTGCTAGAGCAGGCATAATGATGGGCAGATCTTAGACAAATTGTAGCAACAATGCATTGACAGCATTAAATAATGAAAAATCTATTTGTTGAAAGTGCGCCAGATTATGCACAATAAAAAAACTCTTGCAGGGTAGTAAAATCCGTTTATTTACTGTCGTAAAAAAAGTATATAGAATTGCCAAGCTTTCGCTCTCCACCGGGAGGCTTTCTCAAGGCAGCAAATAGACATAAAATGCAGAATATTAAAACACATAAGAAACAAAGGTGATTTTTTAAAACATAACGTGGAAGACATCACGAGAGGTATTACGTGTATTTTTATCACATAATAATACGGTGTGCTGGGATGTGTTTCCATCCCTTAATAACGTACGTCAAACCATTGGTAGTTCTATAAGTATAGTTCCATAGAGACCATATCATTGCATGCTAGTTTGCTGCAGAGGATTTAGACTGTTTCCCTGATGGCAGAGACTACCATCAGGGAAACAGTTCCCAAAAACACACCATCTGGAAGAATATTCACTTATACCTATGCATACATGGTATTAATCACTTTTAGTATAACTGCAGGATAAAAAAGATTTGGTAAAATTTTAGTGGGAGCTGGACAGTATTTTGGGGTCCCAGTATTAGTGGCACATCTAGGATTTCATTATGGGTAGATGAATAAAAATACCCAGGAGAAAACATTCCCAAAATATAATGAGGAAGCCATAAAAGTATCCCCGGCATATTGAAGTGTGTATACCATGTTTCGTGGACGAATCAGTGTTAGCAAGAAAATGTGTATACCAGTTCAGGTCTGCTTTAACCCCCCCCCCCCCCCGGTTCAGTCTGTTGAAATTGTATCGAAGTAGTGGACAAAATAATATAATCCAAATATCATGATTCAAACAAATTCTTAATGTATAAACATTTCCCACAATTACAGATGTGTACAAAAAAAAAAAAAAAAGGTCTGTAAAGCTTTTGAAAAATTTGGGGATGGACTGGGAGCGATTACACTTGCGGACTGCTAAATACAGCAGAAAGAAATAAAAAAAAAATTCACAAGGCAGTTTCTCAGTTTTTGTTGTGCTATCTGCAAAAAAAAAAAAAAAAAACTGAACTTTGTCAATTCTTTAAGCATCCTGCATAATTCTGGGGCCCCTTGAAAATGCGGAGCCCGAGGCTGCAGCCCCTCTCTCTCTCTCTCTTAAATGGGCTCTGGAAGTTACTATACTGCACGGAACGAGAAGCACGTATATCTATGAGCATAGTTTACGGCAATAGGATCGAAGCTGTCTTGAGCGCCCTCTCTGATTTCATGATTTTAAGAACCCCTCTGTAGAAGCGCACGGCACACAATCTCTTCTAGCCACTATACCCTAGGTCATGTATCCTTACTTTATGACCCTGGGTAAGGAAGCTTTCAACCAAGGAGGTTTCAACTGATAACTTCAGTCTTCATCACTCAAACGCGAAGCTTTATATTCTTTGCATCACCCTTGTGACCAAGCAGGTTAGACCTCCTTGCTTGTGACAGATGGACGATGATAAGTGGTTGCTAGATCCGTAAAAGTCCTATTCATTATTTCTTTTTTAAAACTGATTTCCATATTAATGGAATGATGAAAGGACAATCACAGAATCGCAGTTCTTGGGGATGAGAAAAATTTCCAAACTTTGCCGAGAGCGTAACGAAAAACAACTAACGAACGGGGCAATTCCAAAAATGCTCCGCAGAAAATCAGAGATGCCAGTGAAGTTTCAGATTTTCCTTTATGATCATCGTCCATCAGTCACAAGGCTGATGAAGACGGAAGTCATCAGTTGAAATCTTCCTTACCTTAAACTTTTTATGTAACTTAAGCGTGTTTTAAAGTTTAATACTTATTCTATCTCAAGATTTCAGTTGTTTGAAAAAGTTGAGTGTAGGACTTCTAGCTAATCTCGGTGCATCTCAAGCCTTTTGTATTGCTGACATATCTGAGAAGCCAAGGAAATACATGAAAGTGAAATAAGTTTATTTCATTAAAATGGGCGATTTCCCTCCTGCATTTATACATTTCTTGGTAATTTTTGCAAGATGCGAAAGCAAAGAGAAAATTTTCCTAGAAAAGATCTGAAGTTTATAAACTATGGTATATAACTGAACCAAGTGAAATCTTTAGGAAGTCGTATGTAAGGATAACGGATGTCTGTTTCATTAACCTTTTTCTGCCTTTTTATGTTGTATGATACAAATCATAGTTGCATTTGAACTCACAAAACTATCAAAAAGTAATCACAAAAAATAGCAGTCAGGATGTTTGGAGAAATGAATTAGTTTTAAGCGAGAAAGCATATCAGTTTACAATGGCATACAATGTCAAGTAATGATTTTTAGTTTTAAAAGAACGTCATGGTACAAATTTTGAAAATTCCCTCTGGGAATAACGCACAAAGTCCAGTTAATTAAGACTAAACACAGTGTGAGTTTTTCAAATAAAAAATGCATTAAGAAAATCTACATAAAAATTGCTTTTCTTAGTATGTTTTAATAATATACAATATTTCTCTTCTTGTAAGACCCCAAGTGTTTTATTTTTTCCTTCCTTTTTCTTCTCCAAAGCATTCTCCTTCCTGCGTAACAAATGCCTTAAGAGGTGTACCATCATTACTTTTGCTCTGTTGGGTAATAATAAACAACACCTCAACAGAACACACTCAGGAGTAAATTATATTGGCTGTCATCAAGCTAGCTGTACATTTTTCGCTAACGATCGGGGTGAAAGATTTATATTCCCTATTTTATATGTTCCTTAATTTCATAACACTGCACTACAACCATGAAATCCTGTTGCCCCTTTCCCTCAAAAAGAAACACATTCATTATGTGCACAAAATGTTTATTTATTTCATCTTTAAAGAAACTTAGCTTTAAATTGCATGTGCTCTGAATTATGACTGCATGTGGTTTTTTTGTTCTTTCCAAGTCTACAGAAGTTTGCCCCTGAACATTGATTTGTTCGCTTGAGAGCTTACTGCAGGGCTGTAGCCAGGAAGGGGTTTTGAGGTTTTAAACACTGCCCAAAATATTTAAAATGTCTTAAAAATAAAGTAGTTGTTTTATAAATTTTTGTAAGTAGTATAGCATATAAGTCAGTATTTGAAAATGGGGAGTATTAAATAGAATAATTTCTTGTGTAAGTAAAATGCGATAGAGAAAAATTAAACATAGGCCTATGCACAGTGTAACGTATGGTAAAAAAAAAAAAAATTTTCAAATTCAGAAACCCTCCCCGAAAATTCTTTCTGGCTATGGCCCTGGCCTACAAGGACATTGGCTTAACACCTGGTTTGATAGGAGTTTCTGTTATTCTGGGTTTAAGGGTACCTAACAATTCGTCCTATATCCATGGGTGATATGTAGCCCACTTGAGTGAATTGTTCATTAAAATCCAGACTGTTCACCACAACAGTTTATTAAATTAAATGTTTGGATTGGAATTACTAAGGCAAATACTTTTATCTGTTTATTGCTGAGTTTCTTGTCTTTTTCCTTTCTTTTTTTTTTACTTCACTTTTCTGTTTTCTCCAGCATCAGATTGGATTAGCATATGCGCTACACCAAGAACACAAGCGAACACTTCAAGAAAGGAGGTATTCGTTGTAAGGTAGATTTCTGAGTACCATACGTGTTGTACCCAGTCTCCCAGCAACTTATAAATTATTCATAAAAATAAGCTCTAATACTATATTAAATGAACTCTTATAATTTACAAGTTCGTCCGCGCCGGGCATCGAACTCGGGTCCCCTCACTCCGGAGTAAGTCGCTCTCCCAACTGAGCTACATGGACATATGCTCTCACTGCTGTCTGCCTTTATCTCATGTGCGTTCTGCAGTGCAGACACGTCACACCCTACTTAAGCACTAAATATCTTGAGCAAGAGCACGAGATAGAAATGAGGAGCCTCTGTGCCTATCTACAAATCGAGCACTTACATTTCATGGAAACACACAGAAAAGTAAGTAAAAATGAGGCCCCGGAGCTTTGGTACTGACGGCACGTGCATAGATGGGGCCCGTCTGGAACTGAAACTAAACTTAAAAAAAAAAAAAAGATTCCGTTTATGACAAAACAAGTAATTCCAGGGGCGAACTGGGAAGTCAGGGCATCGGGGAAATATCTAAGGCCGTTTAGAAATTACAAGACCATAACATTAGAGAGTTGAGTTCTCTCCGTTTGTGATATCACTCTCATGTTACATGAACTGATCAAGGAGGTTAGAATAAGATATCTGAAGATGTCCTTGTTAATGAAGCAGTACTACTTCACGCGAAGCCTTTACCACAAGCGATGACTGTAAGTGTAGGAAAGCTGGTGGTTTTCAGGGCTATTGCAATGCATTTTGTGTTGGCCGAATCACATTCTTTCATCACAAATGTTTCTAATTTTTCATCATAGTTTGCTGCCGATATGTAAGAAAATGCTGGATTTATAAAATTTTCAATTATTTTGAGGCTCCTTCCCATTTTTATGTTAGATTGAAATGCAAGAACGTAAGGGCGAATTCGAAACAAACATAACATTAAAATTGAAAACTTGTGTAGGAAGTATAATTCATTCCGGTTTGATATTAATACGATTTCTACAACCCAAAACCAATCA
This sequence comes from Macrothele yani, assembly GCA_039090855.1. Taxonomy (NCBI): domain Eukaryota; kingdom Metazoa; phylum Arthropoda; class Arachnida; order Araneae; family Macrothelidae; genus Macrothele; species Macrothele yani. The sequence continues at coordinate 5,083,489 of CM076990.1, forward strand.
ATTCCAAAATACACACAGTTGAAACTACATCGGTATCATGTAAACAACTTGAGATTCCCAAAGCTTGAGGCTTCACAGTTAAGAGACTCAGCATCTCCATAAGTATTTCTCTAACCTGCTGAAACTGAACGTTGGTGTCATGTTTGATGTCACACACATTGGAAACCAATCGGAAGCCTTGCTTTCTATGTGACGTCACTAAAAGAGGGAACTCATCTCCCTAATGTCCTGACCTTGTGTTTCCTAGACGGCCTTGAATTATCAGGTGGGCTGCTGTATTCTGGGCCTGTAATGTGAACTAATATTTATGCTTGTAACTCGCCAGCCTTATAGAAGAAAATCAAGTTATGTTGAAAAGCAAAGTTGTTTGCTTACCACTTTTGACGTCTTTGAAAAAAAGAAAACAAAACAAAACAAACAAAAAACAGGTAGCAAATGTTCTGTTGAACCAAACACTAATTTTCATGCAACCCTCCTCCATACAGCCTTTCAAACATGAATTTTTTGTCCCTTTCATATCGTTTCTTGAACCTTAACCCCTGATTTGCTATTTTTTTAGGCTTTATAGCTACACAAATTCTTGAACTTTAGTTTTGAAAAGTCTGTTTCAGCCACAGCGAAAATGCGCTTTTTACATTTGAAAGTAATTAAATAAGTAATCAAATTCCTTCACTCTTTAATTTCAGTCACTTTTTAATAGCACAAAAATTCCTGCAATTTTCGAAATTTACAATTTTTTCAAGAGCTTTTCTCGTAACTTGTGTTCACCACAGGTAAGTTAAAAAAAATGGTCCCTTTGGAATTCCTTCCCACTAAAACCAAAAAATCATTCAGAATTCAGCTGTTGCAATAAAATTCTTAAGAGTGAAATAAAATATTTGATAGACCCTCTCTTAATGAACATACAGTATGTCTATTGCTTTGGCAATGGAAGTAATGCTCTTTTTTTCTTTATATTTTAAATTTTACTAGGGGTATCTTATTCTGCATCCAGAAAAATGCGTGAAATGTTTTTCTGTTGTCTCAGCACAAACGCTGCTGTAATTCATAGACTTGTGTTTAAAAGGTGTTCAAACAGGAAATGGTGATGTTCACAAACTTCACATACCCCAAATTTCAGGGTTGGGCACCTCAAAAATTTTCCCAAAAAGTGGACTGCAAAGTATACATTTCCAGGGCCGTTACGGATCTGGCACTGTGTAATTCTTTAGAACTACAATTAATTTGTTTTCCACCACCATAATTGAACTGGTTGTTATCAGTTTGGCATATCAATCCTGCCTCTCTCTCTCTCTCTCTCTCTCTCTCTCTATATATATATATATATATATATATATCCCTCTTTCTTAAGTTTTCTCTGTTGAATTCTGGAAATATTTTTTTCTAAGAACAATAGTTAACACTTGTTGAGTTAAAGGGCACCTAAAAAAATTAATTGCATTTTGATAAATCTTCTTAATAGTAGAAAGTCAACATGACCATGGTAAAAAAATATATAAAAACTAACGCAAACTCAACAAGATCACCATAAAAATCAATGCAAATTCACAACTGTCACACAAAAAAAACAATTAATTCTCTGTGAACAGTAACCGTTTCTCGTACTAAATAGTATAAGTAGAGAGAATTAAGATGTCTCAGTACGATGTGTTAAAACTCACTAGGTCCAAATTGCAGTTAAGTTAAAAACTTTACTTACAATTAAAACACCAGTAAGTTAAAAAACTAAAAGCAAGATCTTTAAAGGCCACCTCGGCCCCATCATCAGGTTTAGTGCCACAGCTCTACGAGTAAGCAAGCAATAAACTCAAAGAGGTAGACCCATGATGCAACAGTTATAAAAAGTCATTGTTTTTCAGTCAACAAAAGTCACAGAGCAGGTAGTTAAAATAGTGATGAATGGTTAACTTCCATAGTGGAGTACACAGATTCGATTAAAATCTTCCATGGGTGGGGAATGAAACAAGGTAGATCAAGGTTGTAGCACAAATTCTCAAATTTAGTAATATACAAGCTTTCAGATAAAAGCAAAGTGCATCTGTTGCTAGCAGTCGCCAGGATCCTAGAAGTGCCCCAATCAGGTAAGTATTCACCCTGGTTCACAGTCCTTGTTAGGGCAATGGATATAGTGCCAGCCCTTAGGGCATATATATCCACTGCCCTATATATCCATTATATCCACTGCCCTAACAAGGACTGTGAACCAGGGTGAATACTTACCTGATTGGGGCAATTCTAGGATCCTGGCGACTGCTAGCAACAGATGCACTTTGCTTTTATCTGAAAGCTTGTATATTACTAAATTTGAGAATTTGTGCTACAACCTTGATCTACCTTGTTTCATTCCCCACATTTGGAAGATTTTAATCGAATCTGTGTACTCCACTATGGAAGTTAACCATTCATCACTATTTTAACTACCTGCTCTGTGACTTTTATTGACTAAAGAACAATGACTTTTTATAACTGTTGCATCATGGGTCTACCTCTTTGAATTTATTGCTTGCTTACTCATAGAACTGTGGCACTAAACCTGATGATGGGGCCAAGGTGGCCTTGAAAGATCTTATAATTGTTGCATCATGGGTCTACCTCTTTGCATTTATTGCTTGCTTACTCATAGAACTGTGGCACTAAACCTGATGATGGGGCCAAGGCAGCCTCGAAAGATCTTGCTTTTAGTCTTTTAACCAACTGGTGTTTTAATTGTAAATAAAGTTTTTAACTTTAACTGCAATTTGGACCTAGTGAGTTTTAACACATCATAATGAGACAGCCTAATTCTCTCTACTTAATTCTCTGTGTCTTTCAGTGTTTCACTGCTGAAACTTAAGAAGCCATTTCTCTTCCATCATTACAGGCCCTCGTGTCCTTTGGGTATTACACAATGGTGCAGCATGCACTTCTCAGTGAATAATGAGAATTTTCAGGTTTCATGGCCAATGTCATATGCAGATAGGATGGCCATCCCTTGATACAGAAAGGAGTCAAGAAAAATGCACCGTCCATACCTTATTCAGGATTCAAACTAGATTCAACTTGTATGAGTAATATGAAGTTCAGTGTTCTGAGGCATCTAAGTTATACTGACCAAAGTTCCCAAATTCTGGAACACAGTCCTTGTATAAAGTTGACAGTCCCCCAAAACATCTGATATCTGCAGACACAAACTGTCCATGAATTTCAATTTTTGTCCACAAATTTAGACCTTGATCACTAGCTCATTATGTGTCTAACAAAAAATGTGCTTGAAAATAGATTTTGCCATAACCTCCTGCCAACATACTGTAAAAACAAATTTTGACTGTACTTGCTCCTTTTACAAAATAAGAAAATTATCGATACAATTTGTTCTTCAGAAAAATATAAGGATTATGCAGTTAATTCAGCAAGTACACCTAAGGTAAAGTATTTCACTTTTGCCATTTCCCCTCCATCACAGCTCTGCTTTGCCAATACAAATTACCAACATACTACATGATACATTTTTTAAAGATAAAAATTTTAAATTTTCAGATGTAATACACTGCCGGACAATTGCTAAGGACGGATGACAATAGCAACGATAGCAACCATAAAATGGAAGGCAGGAAAATGTGGAAATTAGCATAAGTGCGGGATACAGTAAGGCGTGTTGTGCGTATGCAAATTTTGGATTGCCGAACTTGTTCGTGACGTCATAGCGCTGATAAGAGATATAAAGGATTTGACGCGTATTGACTGTTGTTGTTCAAACGCAAAGTTGAAAGGGAAAGAATCAATTGACAAACTTGCAATTTTCAGTATGCCTTCCCGACATCACCTAGATGATTTTACGCGTGGCTGTATTATTGGCAAGATTGAAGAAGGGCGAAAAATAACACATGTTGCCAGGGAGTTCGACGTCAGCCACAGTGTTGTTTCAAGGCTTTGGAAATCATTTCAAACAAATGGAGAGTGTAGCAAACGTCACGGGGGAGGTCGTGTTCACAGTACGACACCTGCAGAAGATCGGTACATAGTGCTATCAACAAAAAGACACCGGCGCAGCACAGCTAGTGAGGAAGCAAATCAGTTTATGGCTGCTACTGGCAAACGAATCTCCCGAAAAACTGTCGCCAGACGTTTCAATGAAAGAAGGACTATACGCCCGCCGTCCTGTTGTGTGCATCCCATTGTCCAGACGTCACCGTACCGCCCGTTTGCAATGGTGCCATCAACATCGCAATTGGACTGATAACGACTGGTCTGCTGTCCTCTTCTCAGATGAGAGTAGATACAGTCTATCGTCTGATTGTCGACGACAACTGATCTGGCGTGATAGTGGTACTGCATATTGTCCAGCAAACATACAGGAAAGGGACCGATATCCGACATGTAGTGTCATGGTATGGGCTGGCATCATGATCAATGGTTGTACGTCCCTCTATGTGCTTCCAACTGGGACTATGACTGGCCAACGATACATTAATGATGTTCTGCTACCTCATGTTCGCATGTTCCATGGTGCTGTCGGTGATAGATTCATTTTCATGGACGACAACGCAACATGTCATCGAACAGTCGCTGTCCAGGAGGTGTCTTGAGAGCGAGGATATTCAACGCCTCGTATGGCCAGCACGTTCTCCAGATCTGAATCCCATTGAAAATGTGTGGGATGCTTTGGGGGAGGAGTCTTGCTGGTCGCCAATGCCCTCCAATAAACAAGGACACCCTCATCCGTGCACTGACAGAGGAATGGGATAAATTCACCCCAACAGCTGCTCGATAATGTTGTGCAAAGCATGACACGACGTGTGGAATCTTGCATCGCCCTCCATGGTGGCCATATCCCGTATTGACATCTTACGCCGGAATGCCTGCGGACGGTAATTGCATTTTTTTCACGTTTACGTATTCTGCACGAAATGGCCTGTTTGTCCCTTGAACACGTTCCAAAGCCTTCTGGATTTCAGAGCACAATAAATTGTCTTTGTTGTAATGTCCTGGCATTCTGACATTATTTTATTTCACTTGGCATCCAACCACACTTACTTTTTATGCGCTATATAGCCGTTTATGATCCGTCCTTAGCAATTGTCCAGCAGTGTATCACACTTGCAGAAACAATACAGTTTTGTGACAAAATTTTTGGAATACTTAGTCTGGTATGTATGTGTTGCCAAATGGTCTGCTGATTAAGGATTTCTACACTACTTTGTCGTCCTTATATAGGTATTTGAATATCTGGTGACCTTAGTCTAAGCGGACATTTAAAACTCCAATCTCTATTTCCCTCATATACAGTTCATCCAAGTGTAGGCCGCATCATGTTAAGCTTTGCAACTAGGAAATGTTAGAGGCTACAGTTCATAGTTCATCATAGGTTTTTGAGTTTCTTGTGTTACATTAATGCTATTTTTTTTTATATGTAGTCTGAGATCAGCCAGTACTGATTAATGGTCTGCAAAAATCCCTCAAGAGGAAGTTGTGTTTACATCTATGCACATCAAGATATAAGAGCTTTGTGCAGCACTAGTTCTCTATTCTAATCATTTGTGTCCATTTTTGTATGCATCATTTCACTATTTTGCCATCAGTACAATTTATATGATGAAGTCGTTTAGCTACATATAGATTTCCAGAAGATGTACCTGTTCACTTTACATTTTTACACAAGCTCTAATTTTATTGGTATTTTGCAGTTTTTTACTTATAATCTATGTTTTCATATGTCACATTTGAGTGTAATATATCCTGTTTCTTTTCTTAAATTCCAGCTTTCATTTCACTCTATGTGGTTTTTTTTAAATTCCTGTCTGTTGCATTTTTTTCTTTATTTTCTACCTAAGCATCAGTCTGTTTTACATATTGTTTTCATTTGCACTGCAATAAGGACTGTTGTAACATGAAAAAAACAAACAAAAAAACTCCCAAATTTAAAAGCACCAAAATCTACTGTACTTGTTATTTTTCTACACTGAAAGGGATTTGTTCATATCAGGTATTTAACCGATGAAAATGTGACTCTTTAGAAATGCTGCTAAATTATTAGAACATTAGAATAATTCTTGATGTTGACATGTCATGCACAAGTTGCGTAAAAATTATTAGTGGTGGGTTGTTTCCATTGGCAAAATGTTAAATGTATCACTCCGTTCAGCAATCGGAAAGCCCTCAGGTACCGCAAAAGCATTGAAATTTACCTTACTCCTAACACCTGCAATACAGACGCACCTTTTAACATACCTATCATTTGGAAAGCTATTTTGAAATCTGGCAACAACTGATGCTTATACCACGTGTTTCATTCCATGGCTGATGAAGGTAGAAGTCATTACCAAAGCGTCCCACCACTTATAATTTTTAACGTAACTTATGCATGACATGTCGAGATCAAGAATTATTCTACTGTTTTTTTGTGTTACGTGTTTCACTGCCAATTATTCTCACTAAAATTATTAGAACTTTTTTAGAAGAGAAATGAAATCAGAGCCACATTAAATGACCTGTAAGATTGGTTTTTACCAATGGAATTGTATCACCCACTCTCTTGACATTGTACTGTTGGTGTTTGTGTGTAACAAGTAAATATAAAACAAAATTAATATGTAAATCCTGCAAGAAATGTCAAATTTTAGTATAGTATCTAGTAATCACTTCAATTGATTACTAAGTTGTTTAAAAGTATGGCAAGGCACATATGTGTGTATATATGAAGATGTTATTTCACCAAATCTGGGGGCCACAAAGTTTGAAAAAGAAAAACACCCACCTCCCTGTTTTGGTAAAAATTACTTAATTCTCTTATGAGAAATTTACTTTAAAACTTATTAAAAGTACTTCAGCTTCATTAAAATGCATATTCAGCTTTAGAACATAGAACCTTTCTTCCAATTTCAAGCAAGATACAAAATAAATTTTAGGATTTCATACAGGTAAATTAAAATGATATAGTCTGGTTCATGTGTAGTTTCAGGATGATGCAAATTTTCAGGCCTTCTAAAAATTATCTGATGACTAGCATTTACTGGCAACTTTTAAGGTGGGTGTTGTGTTTGGCAAATATTCATCTGGTTGAAAAATTAAATATTACATAAATATATAAATAATAAGCACAAGTGTACACCAGATTGATACAAGATAATACAAAAAATCTGTTTTTTTTCTTATTTCGTATTAAATATTGCACACAGGTTTTTCTCACAAAGTTTTTTTTTTTTTGTTTTGTTTTTGGAAAGTAAATAATGCTCCTGTTTCATATTTCTGCCATTTATTTATGTTTAGGAAGAATAAAGAATTGCTTCAAACAGTTATCAGTGAACATTTTAAAGCTGTTGCTTTTTTTTTTTTTTTTGTATATTTAAAAAGCTATCATAGATTACTTTGATGGCTAGCTTAGCTGACATGTTTTTTTTAAAGCTCTGGTTTCCCTTTTTTGTTAAATGAACAGATGTCTTTTACTTATTTTTTTCAATTACAGGTCATTGTTTTTTTTATACTTTTTATTTCAGTGCAGCAAGTGTTCTTCAAGTGGAGTTAAGCCACTTATGCAGTAGAAGTAAACCTTAGTGCCTTTATTGAACATATTGCACTTCTAAGTGAACATCGTTCAACTCAACACTTTTTCATAAAATACACGGAAGTGTAATTAATATGTAGGAACTGTACACCAATTATACTCAAAATAGCATAACTATAGTAATGATCTGAATTTCTTGGCGTAGAATAGAAATAAAACTTTCCAAGAGTTTTTTACCATGGTACATACAGCGTGCCCAACCAATGTGACCTCATTTCATTAAATGATCACATTTGCACCTATTCATTTATTGTCTAGTCAAGTCAGCATGTTCAAATTGTTGAAATGTTGTATTATCCAGTTTGCAGTTAACTATCTACCTTCCTTGAAAAAGCCATCTGGTTGATGTGTGAAAGCTTGGAAAGTTTTATTTCTATTCTACACCAAGAAATTCAGATCATTATTTTAGTTATACTATTTTGAGTACATGGGAAGTACTAGAGGTTATTCTTCCACCTTTAAGAATTCAAAGGAAGCATTCAAAAGTCACAGAATACTCTATCATTGTTAATGTGGAATTATATTAACTTGACATGCTCACATTACCCAAACACACATGGTGGAGCAAGAAATAATGACACATTACTTGAATGTCTCAAAATTGGTTTCACTAAATCTTGTCAAGTAATTTGCTTCCTAATACTTGAGCTTTTAGAAAATTGTAGGGATTAACAACATTATGGCCATCGATGAGTGCTTGCTTCGAAAATGCACTTCATTTTAATGACAACTCTGAAACAGTAATCTTCATTAATAAAGTTGCACTGTTCCACAATTCTGCTATTGGTCAAATCTTCTGGCCTATGTGCACAAACCCCATTTTTCAGAAACCTTCATATGAAATAATCATATTAGTTTGAATTAGGGTTGAAAGGTGCCTACAAATTCATGCAGTGATAACTTTGAGAAAAATCTCAACAAAATTATGTGGCCCAAATGTTTCATGGAAAAGGTGTAGTTCAGGTAAGATGGTGCAACACCCCACACCTCTCTTTCTCTAAGGCAGTCTTAGGTTTTCTTTATGAAATGTTTTTAGGGCATGATTCGACACAGATTTTCTCTGGTTCACCAAACTCATGTTATATTGCATCTTAGAACAGTTATTAAAAAAGTCAGCACACATAGATTACAAGACTACAGACATCTCAAAGAATTAGTAGGGGAACAGTATAACCACATTAATGAGGATCATTGTTTTTATAATCAAGTATATTAATTATAAGCTTAAATGGAATTCCAGAGCAGTTATGTTAAATGCACCTGATTATTTTACAGACCTCTCAGCATAGAAAAAAAAAACATTACTTGACAGATTTAATAAGATTTAATAAAATAAAGAAATTAAACAAATGTGCCTCCAACTTTTGGCCCACCCTCTGCATGCAAACAATCATTATACAGATATTTTATATGCATCATCTTGCTATTAGCTAATCATAAATTTTATGTTCATGAGGAATTTTAGCTGATAGACTGAGTAACACTTGTGGATTGCAAGAGTTGTAACATTCTTAATAAAACTTTATAAACTTGATTACTACTAACTTTTAAAAAGGTTTTTATAAAAAATTTAATTTTGGAACAGAAATTCAATGCTTTACCATGAGGATAATTATTATATTTGCACTTTTAAGGTATTAAACTCCTGCAAAGTGCGCATAGTTTACGTGCAATTCATAAATGAAAAACTATTAGAAAGTACCAATCACTCACCCTAAAGATCATGGTAATCTCCATTGACAACACACTTCCAACACGTCAATCATCGTAATGTTTCTGCCCTTCCAAGGTTTACAGACATCTTGCTTACGATTCTTACTTCCGGGTGTGAAACATCGTATTTTTTTTTTTTTTTAGCCTTATGAGATGTAACTATAAAGCTTGTCAATTCCATAAAAAACCACACATACTACTCATTCATACAATTCAATTAAAAACTATGTACATATTTACATAACCTTACATTCCTAGGTGGTTAAACCTTTGTCAAGTGCAAGTACCAAACTGCTCATTCTGCTTCTTCTGTTTTGCAGTGGGAGTGGCAGGGGTTTTGAAACAGAAGGAGCAGTTTGGTACTTGCACTTGACAAAGGTTTAACCACCTAGGAATGTAAGGTTATGTAAATATGTACATAGTTTTTAATTGAATTGTATGAATGAGTAGTATGTGTGGTTTTATGGAATTGACAAGCTTTATAGTTACATCTCATAAGGCTAAAAAAAAAAAAAATACGATGTTTCACACCCGGAAGTAAGAATCGTAAGCAAGATGTCTGTAAACCTTGGAAGGCCAGAAACATTATGATGATTGACGTGTTGGAAGTGTGTTGTCAATGGAGATTACCATGATCTTTAAGGTGAGTGATTGGTACTTTCTAATAGTTTTTCATCCATGAGGATAAGTTCAAAAGTATTCACAGTGTAAATACTAAAATTAAAAAAGATGTGATACAGAACTAACCAGCATATTTTTTGTACTCCTTCCTTATTTTAGAAACATTTTCAGACAAACCTTCAGATGGAAAAAATGCTGCTGGTCATACAACGAGTCATGTTGTCTGTCTATTTTAACTCACAGTTACTTAAAAAGGGATATCTTGAAACACCTTAGAGACATTTTTTTCTACATGTGTGCACATAAATGGCCCAACCATAAACAGCTGAACCTCTTGCTCAGTCTTTTGGCATCTGGTTAATTGTATACCACATAACCAACAGAAGAGCAATGGGCACTTTAAATGGGCTGAATGTGTAAGAGTTGCATGTAGTAAACAATGGATGTTTCAGCAGCTGCTGATCAGGAGCAAATATAAGAGACCCCATTATAGGTTATTTAAAAAGCTATTATTCTGCAGCTACCATGAACTGAAGAAAGTGGTGTATGCACGATTTGTCACCTAGTCAGTGAAAGAATGCTTTGAAGAAATGCAAAAATTTATGTGATGCTTGATTTTGGAGGGCTTAGGCTACAAAATGATACAATGGTGTGCTCTAAATTGTTGTATTAATTTTAGTAAATACTTTGAGGATATTTATTGATTTATTATTATTAATGTAAAAATTCGGATGCTATCAGTTGTAATAAATTCACTAACTTAATTTGATCTTTTATTCTTTATGAAAGTTACTATCTGTCTCAAGTGAAGAATGTTAGGACCAGTGAGACCATGTATGCCCTTTCCAATGGACAATTCACATTAATTAAATCAGAATTAATTAAAATTTGGCAGAATACCTTTGTTTGAGATGTCAGGGAACAACATAGTGATATGTATATATGTCTGTGTCAGCCATATTGTACAATGATCCCTTAAATCTTATTAATGTAAAACTCACTGTTGCCATATGAGCAAAACCAAAATATTCATAGTTCATGTGTGTTTATTTAAGACACACAGTTACTTAAACTGTGTCGTCATGTCGTGCATTTTGTACCGTGAATTCTCAGGTTCCCATCTCATTTGACGATTCTTGCAGATTATTTTTTATTCAATGAAGTGATGTTCATATTTTTATGCCAAATCTTGTATAAAAACGTGAAAGTGCGAAATTTTATGTTTTATGCTGATCTATAAAGCTTTTGAAATATGTACTTTTGACTTATGAAAATAAATAGATATTTCAACTACAGCAGACTACTCTTGAAGAATATTATTTGGATGTTCCACTCACATACACCAAAATTGTTATGTTGTACACGAGTATTTCAATGACCTACAACTGATGCCTTTTTATTTTGTATATAGTTATTGAATTCCATTACATTACCTACAGCAAAGTTTTATACTATGTTGCTCATTCTGACGTCCATTGGAAGTGGCATAAATATACTACACATGTAACTAAGGTTCTATAAATTCTTGTGTAAAGGTGGTTTCATTTTGAGTGAGAACCATACCAACTCAAGATAATTTGGAGGCCTCCCTCAGAATAAGTTTTGGGGTCCTTCAATGCTTCTGATTGTCTATATACAGTGTTTATGCTCTGCTTGTGTTTTTGCCAAATCATGACAAAGATTGTAATTTTGCAACAAGAAGTCACCACTGAATCACCAAAAAACATGATGCTACAAATGTGATAAGACTTCCAGTTAAACGAGCAATCTTGTTAGCATTTCAAGAAATTTTGTGTCTTGTTGAACATCAATAAAAATGATTTTTTTTGTAATATATCACTTATTTTGAGCCCGCATCTGATCATGGCATGTAATACAGCAGAAGACAAATTCTTAATGAATTTTCAAAATGAAATGCAAATTTCCCATTCCTAATAGTTTCTTCTTGTTTGTCAATCAATTGAAGAAGCATTCTTTTTTTTCTTTCAACGAAATTAAAGTTTAAAATTTGTATTTACCCTGTTTACCATTGCTATTTGGGACCCATATCACTGTTTCCACAGCAGAGGAGGCTTTTTTTTTTTTTTTTTTTTTTGTTATTATTAGGGGATTAACAACCACCATTTGCTCGATGGGCTATAAGCAGTCGCCCATTCCTAATTTAGGGCCACTGGTTCCAGGGAAGGGAGAGAACCAGTGCCGTAAGACAAACACAACATCCATGCCTCACCGGGATTCGAACCCAAACCCATCTGGGACGAATCATCAGAAGCCATCGCTTAGATCACTGTGCCATTGGGGCGCCCAGCAGAGAAGATAAAGGGTGTGCTGATTTTGAACTTAAAAAATGAGGGGGGGGGGGGCTTGTTCTCTGTTGGTTTCTATAGCAAGAAGAGATTGTACAGAATGAGAAAATGTGCATTTTAAGCGAAATCAGAAATAAAAAAATTGATGCTGTACGTCTTCAAATTACGGTAAAAACGAGTCATGAAAATTTGTGTCAGTTTTGTGCACGCAGGGAAAATGTTGATTTTAAGTACTAGTTTTTCTTTAAAAGAAACAAACATGCTTGCTCCATTGATGAATATAGCAAGCAAAAACTGTTCAGAAGGGTATTTCATTTTAAAAATTTGATAAAAAAAATGTGAAGCCAGTTTTCTGTGCTGTTACAAATAGTCTTTAATTGAAAATGGAATTAGTTATGGCTGGAAGTGGGCCATATCAAAGGCCTGTGTTTTTTGACAATTGAGTAGTGTGAAAGCCAGTGGCATATCCACATAGGGGTTAGCTGCAGCCAAAACCACCCCCTTAGTCTACGACTGGGCACTTTTATTAAAAATAAATAAATAAAAGTTTTGATAGAAAAAAATTAAATTTAATTAATTTAATTTTTAAAGACGAAGAAATGAAATGCAACGTTTCCACCAAACAGTAAAATTTAATTGTTCAAACTTTCATGGACGCAAGTCAATTTAAACTAAAGTGAAAAATATAAAAAAAGAATTCAGTTTGATTTTGTTTAATCAGTAGAGTACTGGGACAGTCATTCACTACAAGATCGCATGGATGGTGACCCCACATCACATAGCCAACAGAACTGCACGTCACAAATATAAAACGCTGTGTGATTGGTTGTCACTTGTTGCATCTTGCTGCAAAGGTCTCATTTCGACCTTGGCTGACTCTCTTTACACACGTACTTCTGAGTTCTGACCGAGCGATGAACTATCTAATCTTGATGAACTATCTGAAACAGCATGTTGAATCGAGTTACGTTTGAAGTAAGTCAGGATGTAAATCTTTCATACTGTAATGGGGGCATTGTTTATTTTTAACATTTAATTGCATATACCATGCATTGTTGGGGTGTGTATTGACTAAAATTTTAAACTGATTAATCAAAATTTGTTAGTCAATCGGTTGATTAATCGTTCCTTTAAATAAAATCACCTGCAACACTATTTCTGGGGACACTTTTCTTCTTTCACTAAACCCTCCCTATATCAGCATCCTGTATATGCCACTGATGAAAGCTACTCGTACTACTAAGCTAAGCTGAGTCCCAACTAGCACAATAACAGGTCCAATAATTGGGAAACCAGAAGGCTTAAAAAAGAGAGAGAGTCCAAGACCCTCCTTTCTGTGCCAAAGAAAGGAGCATAAATGTATAACAAATGAATCGATGAAATGTCACGTAGCATGCAAAGAGCTCAGATACTGAAAACGGTTAGAAAGTAGTGTTTTTCATTATAGCCTTTATATCCAAAGGTTTTTTTTACTTAAGTCTTTTAAAGCAGCACAGTAGAAATAAGAAAACCAACGCAGACAACAACATGTAGCACAATGTCTCAAGCATGAAACTTTTTTTACATACCACCTACAGGAAATCATCAAGCCAGCTACCTAGATGAAACTGTATATGCATTGGTAACCTACAAATTCACTCATTCATACAGGTTTAAATCAGCAGTAGATCTTGAATGTCATGTTATGGGGACAGTTGCTCTGCTCTAAAAAAAAAAGGAAAGACTTTGTGGAGGACACACACACACACACACACACACACACACACACACACACAGTTGCCCCTTCCTGTCATCGCAAGGCTTTTTGGAATTTTGTTTTTAAAAAAATGTTCTAAATCACAAACTACAAACAAGAACTGAAAAATCAGCACTATTTTCATGTTATTGAGAAAACCAATTTGATGCTTTTTAAATCTCATATCTGGATGAAAATTTTCAAAATAAAGCTTGATCTTTTCTATTCAGGTGGGTAAATTTAATAGAAAAAGATTCCAGTTAGGAAATTTGTTACTAGTTTTTGTTTAGGCCCAACTGAGGTACATACTTTGCTCTGTCACCCAGACTATCTCACACACATACACTTCAAAGTCTACCCAACACAGTGACTTTCCCTGCTCGCAATTACAAATGATGCCAGACAACACTAAAAAATAGAACTAAGCTCACCCATTGCTTTTCATGATCAGTCAAAATCTCTTTTCACTTTAGCTCTCATCTTTCTCTGAACTTCTCCTTTTTTTTTTTTTCTGCTGAAGCTAGACAAAACATTTTATCTCCAAATTTACAGCAAATTTTTGTTATGAAAACTTTTATGAAAACCTGGGGATTTATTACTATAATTTTACAAAAATAAATGTAATGATTATTTAGATATTGGTCATTTAAAAGGAAAAACCTGCTTGGAAAGGATCACGGATCACCCCAGTTGGACCCCCTCCCAAGCAGGAATTTAATGTCCAATCTGCAATCTATCAAGAACACTTTGGGTAATAAATACACAGTTGACATGGATTTGGAACATCAAATAGAAGCCATCGCCCTTTCCACGTTTATATTCCCTGTGGCGGCCGATGAGAACTTTTCCGTGACTCACTTATAAACGTGGAAAGAGCGATTACTTCTATTTGATGAACACTTTGGGTTTCTTTCTGGAAAGAGTATAGGTAGTGTCAACAGTAGAGAAGCAGTTCAAAAATTAACTCGGCAGGCTAATAAATAACTGAAACCTGCAATCAGTCTAAACTAAAGCTAGTTTTACATAACTATAAATCTTGAAGATATTCCAAAGGTGTGGAGGATTAAAACTAGGGAAGTTTAGTGCCTAATGCAACGATTCTTTGCTTTTCTGGTTCTATTCTTAATCTAATTACTAAATGTGATCTGTGCTGCATTTTAGACTTACAAACAGTGGAATTTGTTTGGATCTGGACACCAAACACTGGCCTTGGACACTAATAACAACTTATTAAGCTATTGCTGTAAGTGATTAGTAAGGTAGAGACTAATATTCTTAGGTGTTTTGACCATTTTAAAAAATGAGTGATGAGATGCTTACTAAGAAAATTTTGTCAGCCCAAGTGTCAGGAAAGAAAGGCACAGGAAGGCCAAGGAAGTCATGGGAGGATCAGATTCAGGAGTGTCTGCATGAGAAAAAGATTATGAGTATGAAGTATAGAAGGTCTTGTGTATGTCATGTGATGGAGGTCAGTGAAGCCCAAGTCATGTGTCAAGATCGCTGTAAATGGAGAAGTTTGGTATGGCAACAGTAAGTAAATAATCAGTTAAAAATTTATCTGGTGGTTTGTGTTTCTTTGTGGAGCTAGCCTCTGAATCTCAGAGAACAGCTTAGTAATATGTATGTAATCACTGTACTTGTACTGATGAAAAAGTCAGACTTGCAAAGACATTGAAAAGTAGGTCAACAGTTGCTTTATAGATTCCTCACTTGGTTTCTGATTACTTTTTAATTTTCAAACCAAAACTTGGGGAATGTTAGTTTGGAAAATTCTTCTTTCAGCATTTGATTACTGATGAATTCAATGGCATTTGCCCTTCTGCAGTACAGAGAGCCTTTTCTCTGGATTCTCATGGTTGGCAAGGCAGCTGATCCCCCCACATTTAACAGGCTCATGGATTGTCCAGTGGAAACATTTTCAAATTCCTAAAGAGGCTTTTTTAAGTGCTCCGAAGTAATGTTCACAATGTTTTGATACTGTTTGAAGTCATAGAAACATGTGAACATATTGACAGTATAGCAGTAATGATCCTGACCATACATATTAATAAGTGGCATTTCATTTTTTTCTATAACTATCGGCATGAGAAAGGATCAGTCTAGCTAGAAATTTTATTTTTGTTTTGTAAACTTACGTCAGAGACAAAAACATAAATAAAAACTATTTTATCATTATACTTGTCAGTGCTTATAGCATAAATTGCAGCTGATGCACAAAAAATTAAGATTGATACAAGTGGAAAATAAAGCTTTACTTGAAAATACCTTAAGTATACAAAATACTATTACATGGACCCTTTCTAAATACAAAGTTGTATTTTAGGTTTTCTTACATTTAGAAGTTTTCATAATGATGAACAAAAATTGTTCCATCATGTTTATTCAGTTCATCACAAGTTTTCTGCACACCTTGAGTCATTAGTGGTGGCCCACAGCTGAACACAGCAATTTTGTTCACCTACAATAAAAAAAGCCAAAAAGAAACAAATCAAATTAATCAGTCAAAATAAACATCACAAGAGGACATGTGTTTCACTGAAGAAAATGTTTTCTTTTTTCTAGCTTTAATGGAAACAAAATATAAAAAGTCAATAAACTGGACCCGCTAAACACAGTCATTTGCAAAGCAACCAATACTTTCAATCCAGGTCATTATGAATAAAAAATTTGTGCAGCAAAGTTGTTTTACACCATGTGAACATGAACTACAGTTCTATGTGTAATAAAAATGGCATATAAAGAGTAACCACAATCAGTTCATACATTTTTAAGAAGAGAGGCATAACTAGAAATGAATAAGCTAAACAAAAAAGAATAGCTAATGTTCAACCTAATGATGATAATGCGATATGGTAAAACTACAATTCTAAGAACAGAAAAATGTATGTACAATACACAAAGGGAAAGCAGACCATTATTTACAATCACCCCATTAATGATTAGGAACAATTCAGTTTAAAAGTTTCTAGATCCCATAATGCAATAATGATATGCAATACTGAAGATGTTATTTAGAAATACACCAACCCAAGCTTTTAAGAACAACTTCATAATACTTTCACCCATAAACACGAAATTAACATAGAATTTTTAACAATCCAATAATAACTGCATCACTGCATTAGCTACAGAAATTACATTTTTATTGAAGACATCCACATAACACCAAAGTTTCAGAAGTCCCTGCACAGAATCAGGATATATGTAAAAATGCTTAAGGTACCTGAAGTTGCATACAAAACTAAAAGTAGACAAACATGCAAACAACAGCCTTTGAAGAATCACTAGCTGCTAAAATGTATACTGCAAAATGTCAACAAGCATCTAAGTCCTTAAAATTTTCCAGAGTTTTAGTTATATAGTATTCACAATTTTGACAAAGCTGAAAACTACATACAAACCTTGAAAAAAAAGAAAAAAGACATTACATGTAATGCTGTAGTTGGAATATATGCACTGGAAAACTTTTTGTTTTTTGGTAGCTTTGTGGCATGATAATAAAATAATTGTTTTCATGGCACTTTCATTGCTAATCCCACCAAAGCATTCATTTCGTGATGCGTAACATCACAGCCTCTCCTTGACAAATGTCAACCCCGCCTTCTCGTGGTGCATCCTGTTCCCACTAAAGGGGCTCTGACGACCGCCAATAGCGGTATAACTATACCATCGGGATTAGAGGAAATTCTATCCCACACTCACCAACCCGCTTGGCCAGCGTGGTGAGTTATGGCCATACCCCTCCAAAATGATTCCACAACTTAAATCTAGGCCCTCAGTCTCCGGCAGCTGGAATGTACCTGGCCAAGGCAGCGGCCAGTGCGACATGAAGGCAGAGGGTGCTAAGAATCCCCGGAGGACCGGACTAGGCTGCCATCTGATGCTGACCTTGGCTACGTACAATGGACGCTCCTATCTTCTGATTCAAGGCTTCTTGAATTGGAAGAGGAACTACAAAGGATCAAGTGGGACATCGTGGGGCTAAGTGAGGTAAGGAGAAAAGGAGAAGATCTCATTGAACTGAAAAGTGGACATCTCTTCTACTATCGTGGGACAGATACTGGCAGAACTAGTGGTGTTGGATTTATAATAAACAAGAAACTGAAGGATAAAGTTGTAGAAGTTGAAAGTTCCTCTGACAGAGCTGCACGACTTGTTATCCAACTATCGAGAAGATACCAGGCTCAGATTATTCAAACTTATGCACCCACCACAAGTCATGCTGAAGAAGAAATTGAAGAATTTTATGAGGAAATTTGTCATCTAAATAATAAAGGTAAGCAGCACTTGAAAATAATTATGGGAGATTTCAATGCAAAAATAGGGCAACAGCAACAGAATGAAACTTCAGTAGATAAATTCGGTCATGGCAACAGAAACCAGCGTGGAAATACTCTCGTTGAGTTTGCAGAGGCAGAAGGGTTTTTCATCTTGAACTCCTTCTTCAAGAAAAAGCCACACAGGAAATGGACATGGAGACATCCAAATGGGACAAGTGAAATTGATTTTATTATGTGTAACAAAAAATTCGTCATAGAAGACTGCAGTGTGCTAAACAAGTTCAACACAGGTAGTGACCATAGATTGGTGAGATGTAAGATGCACCTCAACACTAAACTTGAACGTGGCAAGCTCATAAGACAAACAAAATCTATTGACATAACCAACCTTAAAAAACACGATAATACCTTCAAGTTAGAACTGAAGAACAGGTTCTCTGCTTTAGAAGGCCTAACATCGGAAGAAGTGGACATCTCTGAAGTTAACAGAAGAGTAATCAAAGCTCTTATGGAAACAGCAACAAAATTAGCTGGGTCTAAGAACAAGTTGCATGTGAACAAATTATCAGGAAAAACCAAAATGTTGATGCAAAAGAAGAGACATGAGGACAAATAAAGAAGATGTGACTTCCAAAGTGGAATATATAGAGCTATGCAAGACAGTAAGAAAAAGTATCACTGAAGACGTAAGAAAATTCAACTGTGAACTAGTGAGGAAAGCAATTGAAAACAACCAAAGCCTAAAGATAGCAAAGGGACATCTCAGTAAGGGAAGAAAACAGATTATGGCACTGAGAAAAGAAGATGGTTCTGTAACAAGAAATAGAGGCGAAATTTTGACAAGAGTGAAAGATTTCTACTCCAAATTATATGAAAGGGATGATACATGCACTCCAGACATCATGAAAGATACCAGTACCAGAGTTCCTCCAGTCCTTCCAGCAGAAGTTGCACATGCAATCAAGAACATGAAGCGGGGAAAAGCTCCAGCAGAAGATGGAATTACTGTAGACATCATACAAGAAGCAAGTGGAGAAATCGAAACAGTACTCGCCCAAATTTTCACTCGATGCCTTAATGAAGGAAAGATTCCTGAGGATTGGAACACCGCTACAATGATCCTGCTACATAAGAAAGGTGACATTGAGGATCTCTGAAACTACAGACCTATCAGCCTCCTATCAGTAGTTTATAAAATCTTCACTAAAGTTCTTTCACACCGCTTGAAGGTAACACTGGACATGGCTCAACCGAGAGAACAAGCTGGATTCAGGAGTGGCTACAGCACAATAGATCATATCCACGTGCTGAGAGAACTAATTGAAAGAGCGAGGGAATATGAACTTCCATTGTGCATGGCTTTTATCGATTATGAAAAAGCCTTTGATTCGGTGAAACCATCAGCAGTTACAATGGCTCTGAAAACCTGCGGTATTGAAGATGCATACATTAATATTATTAATAACATCTATGAAAATGCAAGTGCAAAGATTAGGCTGTTTGAAAAATACAACACACGTAAAAATTGGAAAGGGAGTGAGACAAGGTGACACCATATCTCCGAAGCTCTTTAATGCCACATTGGAGGGTGTTTTTCAGTCGCTGAGCTGGGAAAACAAGGGGATAAAGATTAATGGAGATTATCTAACCCACCTTCGTTTTGCTGATGACGTAGTCATTTTTGCAACTACCCCATCAGAGCTGCAGAGTATGATCCAGGAACTTGCTGACAAGAGTAAAGAAGTGGGATTAAAAATGAACTTTCAGAAGACAAAAGTGATGTTCAATGCTTTTACAAGAAATGAAGATTTATCGATTGATGGAGAAAAGCTGGAGATAACAGACACGTACGTTTATCTTGGACAGCAGATATCAAGTGAGGGTCACATTGATGAAGAAATTAATCGGCGTACAAAACTTGCCTGAAGAGCTTTTGGAAGAAACAGCATAATTTTCAAGAGCAATATGCCATTATGTCTTAAAAGAAAAGTGTTTGATCAATGCATCCTTCCAGTGCTTACATATGGTGCAGAGACGTGGACCTTAACTAAAAGAGACATACAAAGGCTGCAGACAACTCAAAGAAGCATGGAGAGGTGCATATTTGGTGTAACCAGGAGAGATAAGAAGAGGAACTCGTGGATCCGAAAAATGACAAGAGTGGAAGACATCATGATCAGAGTTAAATCCCTGAAATGGCAATGGGCTGGACATACTGCCAGAAGGACAGATCATCGATGGACAGCCGAAATTTTAGATTGGATTCCAAGGGACAGGAAAAGACCCAGAAGAAGACCACATGGGAGATGGGTGGATGAAATTCGAAAGTATGCAGGGGTGACATGGAGGAGACTGGCACAAGACAGACCGTTGTGGAGGAAACTTGGGGAGACCTTCGTCCAGCAGTGGATTGATAATGGTTGACAATGATGATGATATATATATATATATATATATTAATATAATTGATAAACAAACATCAGGAAAAAAATGAATAAAATTAAAAATTAAAAAAAATCTTCTAAAAAATCCCCTTTTCAAAAATATCTTAACAAAAGTTACAATCCTGAAAATCCAATCGCGCAAAAGCAGCAGAGAAGAATTTTCAGAAAAACACTCAAAAGTAAGAAGCAAATTCAATGGTAGCCAAGCACTAAAAAAAATAAAAAAATAAAAAATAATGCTAACAAGCAGAGATGAACAAGCAAGAATGCACAAAGTTTGGAAAATGCTGAGCTTTGGCTTTTTTGAGGATCAGCAAAACACAGCATTAACTCATCTCTACAAAGGCCTAGGTAAAAATGGGTTTGTGCTATGTCATGAATGTAAGCCAGGCAAAGGACCCCATAAATAAAAAAAACACCTTTACAGTTCTGAAAGGTGAAATCATTAATAATCAAATTTAGGTTCTTACATTTATGACAAACTTGGCCTGGCCCACACGACTCATCGTCCACAAGACCAGGAACACAAAACATGAGCATAATGATAACAAAAACAAATAAATTTTGACGATATCCACAAGATTTGTATATTAATATATATATATATATATATATATTTGAGAGGGGGGGGGGGGAGGAAAGCTACCTCATCAAGGCGTCTCACCTTGATGTCTAGCCGATATTCTGATAATATAAGAATTAATCGTTATTCCTACAAGAGTCTGTACTAAAAATTTTTTTCTTTTTAATACATATCATAAAAATCTCTCAATGCTTTTTAATTATTTGATTGTGCTTTTGACTATTCTGTAAACCTGCAGAATATCTATGCCTGATGTTTGCGAATATTTAAAAAGCAGAGTTGCATTTTGAAATATTTTTAGCTATGATATAGCATTTGTAAAGGTTTCATACTTAAGCAATATTTTTTTTAAGTTTGAAGCTTTGAACCTAGCCCTACTCTGCATTCCTTGTGATGTCTTAATTTTTTCCAAAAATAAAATAAGGTGTACATAAATTCCAAATTCTCTTTTGTCTACCAATGAGTTTCTCCAATTGCTGTGAGATGCATTTTGTCTTCATGCAAGTCCTACAAAATGGACATCCTACAATGAAATTCTTTAATGCAATTAGCAGATGTAAAGTAAGCTGAAAAAACTAATGGACTTAAGAAGGTGTTGGGTTGCATTGGACATTAATAGATCTAAAACCTGTGCAGAACACCATAGGTGCACCTGTTGGATTTAAATTTGACATAAAACTGGCAAAAATATTTGTATTAAAAGCGACACAAACTTGATGAAGGATGATTCGTGTTCAAAATGTTGAAAGTTAAAATATCAACTGAACACGATAAAACACATATGTAGCACAAAAGATCTCATGGGTGTGTGTTTTCATCAGTAAAGCTTAAGTACATGTAGTGTATCTGTGCTACATATGTGTTTTATCGTGTTCAGTCGATATTTTAACTTTAAAAATATTTGTATTCACCTTGCAGGCACTGTCAGTTTAATAATCATCACAATTAAATTTTGAGACAGCACAACTGAAAAAACTTCAAATCATGCTTTTTCCATCAATAACTCAGTAGGAACAGACAAAGTTAATTTTTCATGGATGGTATCATTTACACACCTGATTACAACTGAACACTGATCTGACACAGGTATGTCTTGTGAAGTATAGAGTACATTCTGGTCATGTGTACATATTTCAATACTTCCCTTTTAATTTCTTCATTGAGAGGATTAATAATTTCTTTTGTAGTTCTCTTTGAAAAAATAAATTCAAACCCACTGCCACTAAACAACCTTTATTTTTGCTGTTTTGCATCATGGCATGTAAGCGAATATATTTAATACAGAATCATATTTGCTAGTACGAGTAAAATTTCCAAAAATTCACCATGGTCCAGCTCCTGATCTTTAAAGAGAAATTGTATTTTCATGGGGTCCTCTATAACTCAATCCTCATTTTCCAATTAGTTTTAGAATTTCAGTTATTCAATCTAAATTCTAAAGTTACTTTTAAAAGTAGCTAGTTGCTGCTACAACCATACACTGAAGTGCCAAAAAAACTGGGATACCTCTCTAATACTGTATTGGTCCTCCTCCGATAGGACAACAGCAGAAATACAATGGGGCATGGACTCCACAAGCTCTCTGTAGCACTGTGGAGACAGTGCACAACATGCTCCCTGAAGAGCATCCCACAATTCCGTAATACTCACCAATGGAGGATTCCTGGCATTGATGGCACACTAAACAGCATCCCAAATGTGTTTGGTGGTGTTTAAATCTCGCAAACGAGAGGGCCAAGTCAAAATGCCGAACTCTGTGGAATGTTCCTCCAGCCATAATTGGGTAACTGTGGATGTGTGTGGTTGCACATTGTCATGTTCAAAAAGGTTGCGATCGTCGGACTGGTTTCATGACATGAACAGGTACAAATGATCCCCAAGTATGGTTACATAGCCGCCACAGGTCAGAGCGGTCTGCAGATGTATGAGGGGGTCTTAATGCATGCCAGCTGAAAACACCCCACACCATAACAGAGCCACCACCAGCCTGCATTGTTCCTTGTAGGCATGCGGGATCCATTGCCTCGCTCGGCTGTCGCCACACTCGGAGTTAGCCATCTGCCTGAAACTGCTGGTACCACAATTTGTTGGACCAGGCTACGCATTTCCAGTCATCTTGCAACCAATGGTAGCCTTCCTGAGCCTAGGCGAGGTGCACAGCCTTATGTCACCAGGTCAGCAATGGCACCTGGGTGGGGCGTTGCCTCTGGAACCCTATAGAACACAGGAAACATTGCACTGTCCAAACGCTGATGCTACTACTGGCCCCAGCACTGAATTGAGCTGTGATTTGTGGCAATGTTGCACGTTGGGCAGATGTTACGATGCATGCCAGATGCCTCTGTCCATGATCGTTCAGGGCTTTTCTACGGCCACACTGGTTTCGCACTCTGGATTTCCCCCCTGAGTTTGTGTGTTCAGGTATACCACTGAAATTGTTGATCGCGCAAATCCAAATTTCATGGTAATTTCCAAGATGGAATGACCCATCTCCCAACTATCATATCATGTTCGAAATTGCTTAAATCCTGACAGGCTGCCATCTGGACTGCAAATGCTACTACTTGAGCTTCTGCAGAGATATCTGCCTCTCTCTATATACTGTATATGTCGTGTGTGAATGATACCACATACAACATGGGTATGGTGGCATGTAATGGTACTGACAGTGTCCTTCCCTGTTTTTTTGGCACCTCAGTGTATTCTTTAAAAGGTAGCTTGCTACAGCTACCTTTTCCTAAAAGTAGCTAACTACACTAATTTTTCTGAAAGGTAGTGCCTTTTGCTACTTGTTAACTACTATTTCACAATTAGACTTAAATTAAAAGTACAAATTCTGAGGACAATCTTTACACCTACATTCTTACATATGATATTCAGAGCTAAATACCAAGGTAAATTACACAAATTATTTATCTTTGTACTTACCTTAGCTCTGATCATCATGTGCAACACATTTTAACACACTCAGTGGTTTATATTCCAGGCTAGCTAGACTAGCTGCAAAGTCCAGGGTATTAAAAATAACCAAATTAAGAAATATCTGTAAATTCAGAAGAAATGAATTTCATAAACAATGGTCCTCAACAGAACTGTTAGTGTGATCATGTCTTGCATGCTGTCTTCACAGGCTGTGTGAGACTTCCCAGCTAACAACATGAAGTAAGGAAGATATTACTTTATGGTTAAAAGTTTGCTAGCTTTCACAATTTAAGTCAAGTCAGGTACATGATTGTAAGCAGGGCACACTCAACCTCCCCACCCACCTGTCTCACCCAATAACCATTCAGAACATCTGGAAAATATACATGACTTGTTTTTTTTTTACTTTTTTTATAAGTCACATGATCTGTAGCATAATTTCCCACTACAAACTACTTTGTTTTGTAGTGTGCTGCTACAACAACTACATTTTCTCTACAGTAGCAGTACTACTTACAATCACTGCTAAATCTTCTCTTTGTCTTTGTACCTGTTTAGTTCTCAGAAATGTTTAAAAGTAAGCAATATACTCTGCCAAAAAAAAAAAAAAAAAAAGAAGAAGAACATGAGAAAGTCGTTCAATCCCGATGAAATTCCATATGCAAGTACCTCACGGGCAATAACGCAAATGATTAAAAAATAACGACCAATGACTAAAAAGTGGCCCACCACAGCACATCGGAACTATGCATTAAGGAGAATACATCAAGAGTAAAGCTCGCATGCAGGGACAATTGTGATAGTGGATTGTGGTTGCATTAACCTTCACAGACTGTGAGGATGCCTCGACTTTGGATTTGTGCACAATATGAGCAGTTAAGCAAGTTTTGAGAAAGGGTGTATAATTGGGCGGGGGGGGGGTCAAGTCACTGTATTGCCAGGCATTTGAATCGGAGTGACACAACAATTGGATGATGTCAGCACCAATGGTCCAGGAGGGCAGAACCCAGCAGAACACGGGCAGTGGACGGCTGAGGGCAATGAGAGAGTGCAAGGATCAAGCAATTGTGAGAGCTGCATGAACAGAACTGAATTCATTGCTCTCAATCATCCATTGCCATGTTGCATCACATATGATTGAAGAAGTGGCCATCTGGACTATTGCCAGATGAGTTGTGACATGGGTACTACTTTGGAGGAGGACACTCTGCTGCCTACCACTGACCAGCAAGCATCACTGGCACTGGTTGCGGTGGTGTTCGGTCCGATCAATGTGGCATAGCGTCCAGTGGTGTTGTGTTGTCTTCAGTGATGAGTTACAGTTTGCACTTGGCATTGATGAATAGTGCACATGTGTCTGGATATGAGCCAACCAGCACATGGATTTTGCCTTTACTGTGGAACAGCACACAGCTCACACACCAGGAGTAACTGTCTGGGGAGCCATTTCCTACAATATCCAGACACCCTTGGTAATCCTCCATACCAAACTCATGGTGCAATGGTACATTGGCAACATTCTACAACCTGTTGTGTTGCCATTCATGTCGCAACATCACCGAGCAATTTTTCAACAGGATAATGCCCAGCCATACACAGAACAGTTCTCCTAGGCCTGCCTCTGTAATGTTGACACCCTTTCATGGTCATACCAATTGCTCAACCTCTCACAGATCGAACATGTCTGGAACATGATAGGACGCCACCTACGCCCATCCCAGAATGTTGGTGAACTGGCCCGCAATTTGGACACCATCCGTCTGGCATGCCATACCTCAGGACAGTATCTATGAGCTATATGTGCTTATGCCACACTGGGTAAACACTTGTATCTGAGCCAAAAATGGAGCTAAAATGAACTAACTTGTTCCACTCGCATGGATGTTTTACTTGAATAAATAGCCCAACTGCTCTGGAATTGCAATAATTTCTTTTCCTATGCATGTACAATGCACATACCAATTTTCATCTTGATTGGATGACTCCTCCTGGGTGCTTTTTTCTTTTTTTTTTTTTTTGCAAGGAGTGTATTTCTACACTTAATGCATGTTACTGTAATCAATTGCATGCATTGCATCAAGTAATCGCAAAAGTATTTACCGTTTTAAGAGACTGAGGCAAAGTGCAACATATACGTACTAGGGGTGTTCAAATGAAAAGGTACGAAACGTCATAAGAACGTAACCGTTAACATATTTGCCTATGCCGCTATGGGAGAACGTAGCGACACATCTAGGGATGCGATTGGAGTCGCCGGCGTGGATCGGAGCATGCGCGGGCGCCCGCATGCACAGGATAGAGCAGAGGCTCTTATAAAGAGCGCCATCCAATTGACTACTTGTTGAATTCCTTCAGCAGAGACGAACCATTAACTCCGATGTGTACTGTGTGACACTCCGAAGCCTACGCAGGTCCATCAAGAACAAAAGACCAGGGCTGCTCACGGAGGGTGTGGTTCTGCTCCATGATAACGCGCGTCCACACGTCTCCAGGGTCACACACGCGGAACTGGCCAAGTTCCAGTGGGAGCAGCTTGACCATCCGCCCTACAGCCCGGACATGTCGCCCTGCGATTTCCATGTGTTTGGTGCCCTGAAAAAACATCTGAAAGGGAAGCGCTTCCACTTGGATGATGAACTCAAGGACGCTATGCAGGACTGGGTCTCGTCACGGCCACAGGAATTCTGGGAACAAGGAATCCTTCGGCTCGTTAATCAATGGGATCGTTGTGCTACTGCCTATGGTGTATACTTTGAATAAAGTCTTCATTTATACCCACAGTGTCGTTTCGTACCTTTTCATTTGAACACTCCTTGTAGTAGAAAAACAATTTATTCATCAAAATAATTACCATGAGCATCAACAACATTCTGCCAACGTGTTAACAACTTATACATACCTCTGCCATGTCATGTCATGGGAGGAGAAAAAGTTTCGGAGGGCAGCGTGCAACTCATCAAAGTTGGAGAAGTCATGTCCATGCAAATGATTATCAAGTGAAAGAAACAAGTAATATTCTGAAGGAAAGATATCTGGTGAGTAAGCTGGATGACATAAAAGCTCCCACCCAAGTTCTCTGATACTTCTGGCCAATGAAGCAGAGTGGACATGAGTGTTATCTTGAAGGAGCAGAATTCCTTTTCTGTTGACCAGTGCTGCTTCCTACTTTTTCAGTTCCTCATGCACATGTCTCAGTTGTTCACAGTACACTGCAGCAGTGATAGTTAGGTCACATTGCAAGAGTTCATAATGAACAACACTACGCACTGTCCACCATACCCACAGCATAAGTTTATGTGGATAAAGTCCTGGCTTTGGAGTGTGAGGAATTGAGTCACTGGTGGACAACCAATGTCTGGAACATTTTGGGGAGCTGTACTGGACCCACTTCTCATCACATGTGAGAACCCTGTCCAAACTTGCTTCCTTGTCACAGCAAGACAGCAATGCAAGACAAGCTGAGACACATTGCAGCTTGTTCACTGGAGGCAATTCATGGGGGACCCAATTAGACAATTTGTATGCCTTGCCTGTTGCATGTCTTTGGGTGGTTTCATCACTAACACCAAATGACTAGGCTAGTTCCTGGCATGTTTGGCTAATATTCTGCTCAAATAGCAACTTTCAGGGTTTCTGTGTCAAGGCTGACAAGAAGACCACTCTGGGACTTTTCTTGAAGGGATTCATCTCCATCTCTGAACTTCCAAGACCAATTCTGAGTTGTGCATTCCTTCACAGCATCTGCCCCAAATGCTAAGCAAATGCAACAAGTTGTTCCAGCTGCATGTAACCCGAGTTTAAATTCATATAACAAACACCCATGAATAATTTCCACTGACACCATCATTGTAATCGCATGTCTTTTTACTACGAAACTGCTTACTCATATGATTCATATGCGCAAGGCATCTTGGGATTTCAGCTGGCAATATACCATGGGCAGAATGCCATCTCTTCACAAACTCGTTCACTACAAGGTGTTTGTGTTTTGCTCCCTTGGAAAATGGCAAATACTTTTGTGGTTACCTGATAAAATAATTGTGTATATGCAAAATTAAGTGTATATAATGCACATAATTTAAATAAAGGCAGCGTCCTCCCAACTCCCATGTCATTGTTTCAACAATTTTTGTTCATCTATTAATGAGATGGAAGTGAAAGGCAGATAACCAGGATGCTGACCTCAACCAACTGATTTAATCATCCAATGCAGAAGACTCAAACTACACCCACATCCAGTGGGAGAAAGACTGGAAGTAGAGCATGAGGTCCAATTGCACAATACAACAAATAAGAATTGTGAAAGCACACATATAATTCTAAACATATTGTAATCAATACTATGCATTATACAATAATTGTGTGTATGCAAAATTAAGTGTACATAATTCAAAGGTAGCATGAGAGCCCAGGGACCCTCCCAGCTCTCATGTCAAGAAAAGAACCTCCAGTAGTAGCAACAGGATATCGACTGATTACACCAATATCACAGGTACTTGTGCCCTTACTGGAATAAAAAGGGGATGATGCCTGATAGAACTGGTCGCTTCCAAATAAATTGAAGCACAGTCTTTAGGATATGACCCAAGCTTCAAAGTTACTTCAGTGGCAATGGAACAGTGTAGTGTGGCATATCATGTTAGTGGAGTTTCTATATGATTTTGGGTGCTAGCTGCCATTGTTTACCCATTACTTATTGGACTCACGTATGGCTTCCTCTCTCATTAATAACTATTGTTTACTTATTACTTATTGGATAGCACATGAAGACAGTGCTCATTGCCACAGGCTGTCGCTGGCAAATGTACAGTATGTGGCTTCATAACTCCTCCACCAGCAACTTTTGATTGACATTTGGGAACCCAAAAACCATTTTGGAATACATTGTGACAGCATTTATCCGAATATAATTTCAACTAAAATTAACTGAAACATTTTTTAACGATTTGTATAATCTATTTTTGTACTTCAACCACTACCAATTCGAAGTTGGGGACTGCAATAGAAATTCTATGAAAATAACTGTATATCCCCCCTACTTATTTGGCCAGTCAGAAGGTTACAGCAAAGGGACAGTTCAACTCTGCTTGCCCAACTGGCCAGTTCAACCCTAGCTAAAAGTGTAAAATTTGTTATTAATTAGAGAGGAAGCCGTACAATACAGACAGAAAATCTTAAAAAGGGAAAGATTTGCTGCAAACCAGGAATAATTTTTAAGTAGTCTGTGTCAATAATATGCTTAAAAACCATGGTGGTGTGCATGTGCAAGCTGTTGATAATGATAATCCTAAACCATTGTACCTTGATTCCACATTCTGATTGCACTATAAATAAAAATGTTTTACAGAAGTTTCCCAGAAGTATAAAAAAATTAAGAGATTTAACTTTCATGATGACTCAACCCAATGTCTCAGGACATACACACAAATAATATCAAATACTTACATCTGAATGTTCGTGTTGCAAGGAGTTGAAAAACACTTTGAAATCTGGTCTGCCAAAGTGAGTTGTTGCACGAAGACCAGTAAACAGGCTCTGGTTACAAACACGTTGAAAATGACGCTCACAAATGTACTAAAAGGGGAAAAAAATTACATTTATATAATTAAGGGATAGTTTTATCAAATTTTAGTTGAATTGAAAATAGATTTTTCATGAACTCTTAGCAGTTTGTCATGCTATGACGTAGCACAAAATGTAATTTCATGAAAATTCACTGCAGCATGAATTCTAGTATCTGGAAAACTCACAGGGCTATACAACTCGCTCGCTCTCTCTCTCTCCCTCTCTCTCTCTCTCTCTCTCTCTCTCTCTCTCTCTCTCACACACACACACACACAAATCAAGGACTTTTCACAACCACCTCTACTTTTCCACTTTTTTCCCAGGACTTCATCTAATATATAATCTTTGTCTTTAATATAATTGATACACGATTTCACATGTGTCAAGCACATTTGCTTGAATTCGCAAGTTTTAACAGCAAGATTGACGATCACACACACTACTTATTTGTGCCTGCCTATATTCATCACTTGCGTATGAAGTATTGCACACACAGCTAGATTTCTAATTTTGCATCTATTTAATTCAGTCATCCATGACACTGAGTTGTTTCTTTTTCATCGGTAGAAAGACCATTTCATGTAATATAAAGAAACCAATAATGCAGAAAATTTCACGCATGTTCATTACGCTACAGAGAAAGCATTGAAATTCTTTTCAATAAAAACTTTTGCAACTCGGACGCATCCTTCAGTATTCCGATAAAGGAAATCTCTACTGGCAACAGCTAAAGAAACTATATCAACCACATGAATGCTTGCTTTTAGTGTGAACAAGGCTGATGCTGCAGCCAAAAGACCTTACAAATATGACTATTCTTAAAGTTTAATACATAATAAAAACATGCATGAAATTTTTTACATTATCAGTTGTTTCATTTTCTACTGTTTTTTTTATTCTTAGTGGGAATATTGAAATTCCATCATTTGTTTTTTGTTGCTGTCTTGAGATTGGTCATGATAATAAAAAATTGCTACAGATATACAGTAATAGGTAAGTATTATGTTCTCTAAGTAAATCATAACAGTAGGAGAAGAAAAATCAAAAGTGATATATGTATACACTATGGCCGGAAATAACGTATACCAAAAAGTGGTATACTTATTTCCAGCCATACACCATTGTTATTCATGGGAGCGCAGCATGACAAAGCATCACTGTGAATTTGGTTCATGAAGAGAACAGTTGTATTGCATGGTGATACATAATGGCTCTAAGTAGTTGTGAAAAGGCTTTTATTGTGGAGCATTATTTTTGTTCATACAGGGGCCCAGTGTGAATTATTTTGTTCATACAGGGACCCAGTGTGAATTATGTTTTTAAACTTTTCGAAGAAGAGTTCGACAACCCCCCATCAACAAGTGAACAGCGTTGTTGTTGGTGAAAAAATTAAGGCAGACAGGATCTGTTTTGTGTCAATGAGAAAATTGCTGTGGACAAAAACTAACATCCACAGACAATGGTCATGCAGCGATTGTGTTTTATACCCGATAAGTTGCAGAGGCATTTATTCTGTGTTCACAGGTTGGCAAATGTGTATGAAAATGAACGTTTTCTATCCAATATTTGGTTTCCTGATGAATGTCACATTACCTTGGATGGTTATGTGAACAAACAAATGACCAGATCCATTGGATTTGAACAGCCAACTGAGTTACGAAAAATGCAATTCATGAGGCAACCTTAAGGGTAGTCTTATGTTATAAACATGCTTTTGATTAAAATATACATAATATCTAAGGTATTTTTACCTGATACTGTCAAAGTATTTCGCACGTTGTTGCTCTGTGAGGCACGTGCTCCCGGCACGAGAGGTCCCTTATGTTACGGACCTTTGGTTAGTTATAAAAAAATTTCAGACAGAAATAAAACAATTAAGTTACATATTTTCAGTTCCACATTCATTCACTCGCACAATCAAACATTTAAAATTTACTATTAATTTAAAGATTTTAGTAGGAAGAGTTATACTCATCGGGTCAGGAGATGTCTCGCAAGGGGTTCATTGTTAGGGCGAGCACTTTCGGCGGTGCTTAACCACCATCGTCGGGCCTCTACTTCCACACGAGGGTTCCTCGCGCGTATGTAGTCTTGGAGTTGCATGTCGAGAATCGGAGGGAAGGTTGGTGCCGGTATGTGTTAGGTGATTTGTTTCTCATGTGTTGCCATCTATTGGATGAGTTGGTAGGTATCAGTCGTAGGTATAATTTTTTTGTTTGTGTAGATATTTTTGGGCTATTAATATTTTTTTGTAGAAACAGGAGTATTTTTTTTTATTTAATGGTGTGATTTTTTGTAATGTTCTTTTTTTTTTTTGTTGTTGTCTTTTTTCATAAGTGATTTCCAGGCTGTGTCTAGTGTGGTGGGGTCTTGTAAGTTGCATATTTTATCTTTTTTTTTTTTTTTTTTTGTTCAATTATAACGCTTTCAGAAATCCTTAATTCTTTTTCGTTTGTGTGGGTGGTTAGTAATTTAATATTTTCAAAATCAGGATATTGTTTATGTTTAACGCAGTGTTGGATAAGTGCAATTTTTTCTTCTTTTTTGTTCCAGTTTTTTATATGTTGATGTAATCTTTTTATTAATCTATTTTTTGTGCTGCCAATGTATGAAATGTGGTCCCCTGAACTCAGTGAAACAAAAGGAATTTCATATACACCTGCTGATTGTAGTATATTATTGTTTTTCTTTATAATTAAGTCACCAATATTCTGAACTAAATGACCAAAAATAATGTTGTGTTTTTTCATTAATCTTAAAAATTCCCACTTAGTCCTAATAAAAGGGAAAGAACCTGAACATTTGTATTTCTTTTTTGGGATGTTTTGTCTAGACTCTTTTAATTTCTTCTTGTACTCAAAAATCAACTTTTTAACAGTTTTTGTGTCATATCCATATTGTTTGGTTGTGTGACGATGATGGGCAAAACATGTAACAATATTAACAAATAAAGGTAACTTGATCACACTAGTTACGTTACATGAAAAAACTTTTACAAGAAAGTTTGTAAGTTGGGAGCTTTCGACCTTATCTTAGGTCAAATGATGATCATATGTAGAGGATTTTAGGAAGGGAGTGTCTGACCCCAGGTCTTAAACAACCCTTAGAAATAGGAAACTAGGAGATTTGTGCTACAGCGCCCGATAGGAAAGTGACACAGAAGCGAAGTAGAAAAGGGAGGAGGAAGACTCCCTTATTTATTACCGGGGGAGGGGGCAGTGCCTGGGGTTACCTTAGGTCTTCACACACCAATGGAGGACTAAGATTGTTGCCAGATTCTATATTTGAATTTTTTCTATTTTTGTTGCCAAAACTTAGATCAATTCTAAGTTTTGGCAACAAAAATAGAAAAATTCAAATGTAGAATCTGGCAACAATCAAGTTACCTTTATTTGTTTGGTTGTGTTAATAATCCATTGGATTTCTTCTTCTCTGTATTTTCTATTTGAGGAATGTGTGAAGGCTTTTTTTACCCAATTCCTAATACCATTTACTTTATGAATTTTTGGGTGTTCAGATTGATATGGGATCATTATAGGTACATAGGTTGGTATTCTAAAAACTCTGTATTCAAAATTTAAGTCTTTTTTTTATTATTATTTCTATATCTAAGAAGGAATTTTTTTTATCTTGTTCCAATTCCAAAGTTAATTCAATCTCTGGATAACAAGTGGTAAATTTATTCTTCAATATTTCAAGTTCTTCTTGTTTTAATTTAGATATAATAAAAGTGTCGTCAACGTTTCTACAATAAACGATGGGTGGGTTTGGTAGTTTTTTAATAATTTTGTTTTCTATATCACTCATGATTATTTCTGAAAATAAAGAAGATAATGGGGATCCCATTTTGGCTCCTACTTCTTGCCTATAGATTTGTTTGTCAAACTCAAAGTAATTGTTATTAGAAATATAGGATAAAATGTTAAATAACTCTTGTAATTGTGTATTATTAAAGTGAGATTTATTTTTTAACTCTTTAATGATAATGTCTATGGCTTTTGGTACAGGGGTACTTAGGAATAATGATTTAACGTCTAAAATTGCCATAAACATACCAGATAGTGGAACATTAATAGATTTTATTTTCTCATGAAAAAGGGGGCCAAAAATCTGTATAATTTCCTTTCTAGATTTATTAGTGGGGACTTTGATTTTGGAACAATAACTCTAAATGGTCTATCGGGTTTATGGGTTTTTATTTTCCCAAAAATACTTGGAACTACTGTACCTACTGGTGGATAAGCTCTGGTAATTTCTGAAGGTAGT
This sequence comes from Macrothele yani, assembly GCA_039090855.1. NCBI lineage: Eukaryota > Metazoa > Arthropoda > Arachnida > Araneae > Macrothelidae > Macrothele > Macrothele yani. The sequence continues at coordinate 5,117,464 of CM076990.1, forward strand.
GAACTATGATTTCTAATTTTGCTAAAAAGTTTATCTGAGAGTCCACAGGGTCTTTTTTAATTATCTCACATTTTAATTCCTCAATAGCTGTGTTCATTTTAATGATTTATTCATTTTATCCAGTATTATTAACTGATTTGATTTATCTGCTTCACAAATTACAATAGTAGGGTCTCTTTTTAAGTCTAGTAGTTGTTGTCTTTCATATGTCATCTTTCCAAGTTTAATTTCTTTTTTAGACTTCAGATTATATTCATCCAATATATTTCTATACAACTTAAATTTTAAAGTTGGTTTGTGTGAATATGGGACACTTTGAATGATGGTCTCAATTTTCAGAATACACCTTTCAGTTGGGGGAATAGCCTGCGGGTACACAAATTTTTTACCCTTCTGTAATGCTGCCTGTTGTACTTCGGAGAGTTCGAGGTTAGAGTAATTTTGAAACGTGGGTAGAGAATTTTCATTGATTAATTTCTTGGTAGGAATATTTTTATCGATTAGTCTATTTAATTTACCAAAATGCCTTTTTCTGATGGTTTGGGCTTCGTTTTCTAATATTGTAAAAGTCTGTTTTAACATTTGGTCGATGACAGTATCAGTCCATTTTTCATTTAAATTTTCATATTTATTATTTTGTATCAGATTCCATAATTTATAACAAGTTTTGTGTAATTTATATACTGTCTTTCTTTTGGATATGATTTCAGTTCTTAATCGTTTAATTTCACATTGTTTCATAATATTTGCATCCTTGTTATTCAATGTCTAATTACTGAGTTGTAGGTATTTTGGTATCAAGTTTAAATCATGGCAGTTTATCAAAAATTCCAACTGAATGCTGTTTTTTTTAAGATCACTTCTTATTTTTCTGAAATTCTTTAATTCTTCCAACTCTTTAGGTTTTAACAGGTTTCAGCAATTCATGATCGTTTTTTTCTCTTTCTCGTTCCCGGCGTTCCGTTGTATACTATGTAAAGAATAACGAAAAATGCAATTCATGAGGCAACCTTAAGGGCAGTCTTATGTTGTAAACGTGCTTTTGATTAAAATATACATAATATCTAAGGTATTTTTACCTGATACTGTCAAAGTATCTCACACGTTGTTGCTCTGTGAGGCACGTGCTCCCGGCAAGAGAGGTCCCTTATGTTACGGACCTTTGGTTAATTATAAAAAATTTTTATACAGAAATAAAACAATTAGGTTATATATTTTCAGTTCCACATTCATTCACTCGCACAATCAAATGTTTAAAATTTACTATTAATTAAAAGATTTTAGTAGAAAGAGTTATACTCATCGGGTCAGGAGACGTCTCACAAGGGGTTTGTTGTTACGGCGAGCGCTTTCGGCGGTGCTTAACCATTATCGTCGGGCCTCTACTTCCCCACAAGGGTTCCTTGCATGTGTGTAGTCTTGGAGTTGCATGTCGGGAATCGAAGGGAAGGTTGGCGCCTGTATGTGTTAGGTGATTTATTTCTCATGTGTCGCCATCTATTGGATGAGTTGGTAGGTATCAGTCATAAGTATAATTCTTTTATGTAGATATTTTTGGGCTATTATTATTTGTTTGTAGAAACAAGTGTATTTTTTTTTATTTATTTAGTGGTATGATTTTTTGTAATGTTCTTTTTTTTTTTTTTTTTTTTTTTTTTGTCTTTTTTTATAAGTGATTTCCAGGCTGTGTCTAAGTGATTTACAGGCATTTCTGACCATGGCATCATTGGATCCTATTTTTTGGAAGATGTGAATGATAGACATGTTGCTGTCAATCAGGAAAGGTACAGAGAACTGGTTGTCTCACCCTTTGGGGCAGATTTCAGACAATTTTGTCGGGCTAAAAATTGCATTTCAGATAACAGTGGTTTCAGCAGGATGGTGCAACAGCATACACTGCTGGGGACACATTGCAGCTCCTTCAACAACACTTTCAGAACCGCATCATCTCAAGGGGAAGAGACTATCCATATCCTTCAAATTAACCTGATCTCACACCACCAGACACACCACCAGATGCTTATTTGTGGGGCATACTGAAAGAACATGTCTATAGCGATGCAGATCCTTGTGATGTTGCACAGCTGAAACCCAACATCAGACATGTATTACATTCAATTTCATAGGACACAATTCCAGCAATGTTTGTAAACCTCCAGTGTCAGTATGAAGAATGTCTGGTGTTGAATGGTTCACACCTTTGAATTCTTTCTTTTGGATTTTAGATTTGTGAGCTTACAATTTTTTTCTCCACTTTTGTTAAGTTAGTGGAGAAAAATTGTCACAGATATATTTGAATTAATCTCTCTTTATTAAGAGCTTTTACAAAATATTTCATGACACTTCTTGAACAAGTATTGAACATTTGTGTTACTTTCACTGAAATGCATAAATGAACTGAGTAGGGCCCAACTAGTGCATTTTCAAATGAGAGTGCAAAACATTGTGAAAACATTCAACTTTTTTGAAGAAATTGCAAAATAAAATTGTGTTGGGTAGTTGTGTGGAATTTCTTGCTAATATAAATACAGCCACTGGAGGAATATTAAAAAATACAAAGTATGAAGTTTTTGTACTATCATTATAAGGTAGAACCAGAATTCCTTTTGAGGCTCTAATTGAAGAATCAGTAAACAATTACTGTTTGATAGTCAACAAACAATTCCAGAGAAAGAGATGTAATTTAAATGCACTAACGAAAACACTTGAAAAATAAACAAACAGGAATTAATTTTCATTCATGATGCAGCTCTCTTCCCCCCAGCCTCTCTCTTTCACACACACACACACACACACACACACACACACACACACACACCAAAGTGTTTGTGGAAATAAATTATATTCTTGGCTTTTAATTAATATTCCAGAAATTGCACTGAACCTTTTGGTACATCTAAATATCTGACTACATCAATAAGCTCATGTTACACAAAACATTGTGGTCCAGAATCATGATTTTCTGATTTATAACATTTAGTTTCCGCTTCAGAATTAGAAATACCCAGGTTCTAAATAAGATGGCCTATCTTCAAAACATCTTGGAAGGAAAGGTATGAGTAATTTGCATTTGTGTGGCATTAGTCAAATTGAAGATTGAATATCAGGATAACCATTAAGTGCCTTGTTTGGTTTTTGCATTATACTCATCCATGCCTGTTTTGTAAAATAAAACCGTCACCGTGATTTCAATGTTTTCCCATATTATAGTTACCACAAGCGCCATGTGTTTTTTCTTCTCCTTCATCCACAGTTGCAAACCTTCTTCTGATGCATCACATGAGTTGCCAGTCTTGGCCTCCGAATTTCATAAGTATGTTTTTATATTCTTTTCACAGTCATGCCAGAGAAAGAGTTGTCATTGTAATAACTGAATACACTAGCGATCTCACTTCACAAAAAGAGGGAAATAAGTTTCATTTATAATGCCATATATCACAAAGTCCCAAGCAGGTCTTTGGCTTGTATATCATATTCAGAAGATGTACTAAAACAAACAAACACAAATAAAAATGTGTGCATGTGCGTGCATGCGTGTTGCATGGTATCAGTCATCCACTTAAAATGTGTCTGAGTCCTTGTCGCCCAAATGAAATGGAGGTGTTTCCTTACATATAACATAACTAATAATTGTTAACAAAATGCACCATGATTGCTTACACATCTGTATGATGCCCTCTTATAACAGTCACAATAACTCATTTGAATTTTCCCGCAACAAGTTTGTGAAACCATCCATAAGAACCAACCTGCCAGCATAGGCATGCGCAGAGTTGCAAGAATGAAGGTTCATGATGCAGATTTAAAAAAGACCCTGTCAAAAAAAAAAACAAAAAAAAAACAGTGAAGTAATGAGGAATTCAGATTTTGGGGGCACAGAGGAGCTGTGTTTCAAAAGCTTAATGATATATTGTATGTCATAAAAAAAGGTTGTTCTTACTATCTAGTTCTTGTAAAACATAAAATTTAAATTATATTGTTTCAATCATAATGTGAGTTTTTATACACACTCCATATTTGTCTAACTTTTGAATTGGTGGATGGATTTTTGAAATGATGCTGGATTTGGATATCTAATGAAATAAGCTTTCTAATGATATGTTACACAATATCCCCTTCCATTTAAAATTTTAAAGTCATTGTGCACTGTAATGCTGTGTTTTGTCAAAAACTAATTTATTAGAATGCACATGAAAAATTACTAAAGATATGCAAGTTTCATTTCAAAATATAATCGAATGATCCAGTCAAAAATAAAAACACATGGGGCTATAGAAACTCTATCTGTATGTTATATGAAATCATACAAGAAAAGAAACAAATGTATTCACATTGTATTTACAATGGCATTCGTCGGTCAAATGGAACAATGTTTCGGAATTTGTCAATCACATCTTCCAGCTGTGTGGAAATAGCTAGTGATTGTTCAATACACAGTGCCATCAATGAGCCCAGCCTTTCCTGTGTCATCGTAGAATGTAGTTTTGTCTTCACAAATAAAAGTTTTGAGAAGCTCCTCTCACATGAGCAACTAGTTACCGGGATTAAGTAAAAGCAGTAAAAACAGAAAGTTAGAAAACATAACTAGTAAAAGCAGAAAGCTAAAAAAATATTTAACCCTTTAACAACCATAAGGCCCAAAACGCCCGTACGTACAAATGACCATAGCCGCATGAAACTCCTGTCTAGAGTGAGTCAGATTTCCCACCCTTACTTGTTCTACAAATTTTCTCGACATATGAGGGATCAGCAGGAGTCACCCTCAGTCACTATTGTTGTTATTAAACAAAGAAGTGAAACAAGAGGCAGTTTTGGGCTTTATGGTATTTAGAATGATACAAGATTTTGGAGCCATGGTCATTAAAGGGTTAAATTATAACTAATCAATTTGCTCCAAATAAGTAAAAAAAAATCAGCTAGCTAACTTTCTGATTGCTCGGTATTCTAATCTAATGTTGGCAAAGGGATAAAGGTACAGGAAGCTGTAAAGCAAAGGGGTGGGTACAACACAATATTTTTCTGCTGATAAGTCGTAATATTAATGTTTTTAATTTACAAATAATTGGGAAAAAATATTAATTTCTCCAAGTTTTGCAGATTTGCCATGGAAAATGCAAGGGCTAAGGGGAGTGCAGCCGCACCACCCCAGTGTACATGCCTATGCTTGCCAGAGAGGAATACCACACACACAGAGTATTCAGGATGAAACAGTAAAAGGAAGATTGCTATCTGATGCCAATTTATGACCATGGACTAACATTTCTCCCTTAAATAGGATTAGATATTATGAATTATATATGTATACACATGTATTAGAATGACATTATATATATAGTCTTACACAACTGTGAAAATTTTGAAAAAGAAAAACCAGACTACGCTATATGCAATAAAACTGCATATCATTACCAAAAAATGGTTTTATTTTCAGAACTATGAAAAATGTGTCAAAATCATGGTAGGTTTGAAAACACCAAAACCAGTGCAAACCAGTGTAAAGGGAAACATACCACAATCATAAATAAAAACTACTCCAATATGTAATGCTACAACTGGAAACTTACCACATGAATACTATGCTAAATTTATGTAAATCAGCTGTCAAACTGACACTCACTAGAAGCAAAGTCAGTAGGTTGAAGGAATGAATCAAATGAATACAAGTTTTTCTAATTACTGAAAGTCATCTAAGTAACAAAAAAAAAACAAAAAAACAGCAAGTTTCACTAAAATTTAATTCAACGTGCAATATAATGAGACTGAACCACCAGCTTACCAGCATAGTTGTGCGAAGGTCAAATTTCTGGTAAAACTGAGTGATGAAGATGTGAACATCAACCAGAGAGCTTTTGTCATTTTCTTCCACTTCTCGAATGATGTCAGTCATCCACTCAAAATGTTTCTGAGTCCTTGTCACCCAAATGAAATAGAGCTGTGAACAAATAGTTTGTGCGAAACGTAAGAACATCTCTAGTAAAATATATAAACAATTGTAATGACAAAATAGAAATGTGTTCCATATCACTTATAAAATACACATCATACATGAACACCAAAACCCTTAAAAAATATACATATGATGCATTCACAAGTACCTGCTGTAAAACCTTAAACTAAATAATTCATTTTGCTGAAAAATTATGAAAGAGTATGAAAAATATGAAATTAAAAAGTATTATCATCCACAGCTGTTTTCAGCTAAAACATAATATTTATGAATATTAATAATGATATAATTACAAAAAGATACAGAAAGTTGGTGAAATCTAATATTAATTAAATCTATGATTTCTAAACATTTTCAGTTAATTTTAAAATTGGCTCTCTATATAGAAGTATGTTCAGGCAAGTCCAACAGTTCAGTGGTATCTGAATTATCACAGTCATAATGAAATGCAGTAAAACACTAATGTATGTTTTTTAAAACACTTGAACATTTGTTAACTAAAAACAAAAGTGTGAAAATAATGCAAAATATGATACATTGGGGGGGGATATGTGCCCCATATACAAAAAGTTTTATTTGTGAAATCCTTCACCTTCACTTGGAAAGGAGCTGAATTATTGAGGAAAAAATAAAACAGGAAATAGAGATTTTCCTATATCACCATAATCTAATATTCTTGTGAGAGGAATGGGGATAGACTGATGGAGCTTGGCTGAGACAAAGTTAATGTAGGAAGGGGTGAGCCTTTACTTAAGAATTTGGATAAGAAAGCCAGTGTGGTTTGAACTGAACTTCTTTTTCATAAAAGAACCCTACTGTCAAAATGGCATTTATTTAAAAGCATGATCATCTGTATCAGACATTTTCAGTACAAACTCAAGACCCTGGACACTTCTATAAATCCCTGAACGACATGCAGTGGAGCAAAAGATCACAAAAGATACCTTTGTGTGGCTTTTGTTCTTGTGTTTCCAAAAGATCTTCACTAGAGTTCCTGAGTATGTAAAAAAATTGTAATTCAGTTGTAGCTTCAGAAGAACCTTGAGATCCTACCAGCTTTCTGTTTCAACCACCTGTCCACTGACTCCAGCTACATGATGGCGAAATTCCTCAAAAACTTTGAAAAAAATTCAGAGAATATTTTCTTCAAAAGTTTTATGAGATTGAAATCAGTGATGGCATTTCTAGTGACTGCATCCAAAACTGTGAATGGCTACCAGAGTTCTTTGGCTGTTGGTCTACTTTTTCAGTTGCTCCTACCCACTTGTCAAAAGTCCATTCCACATAATAAGGTTAGGTTTGAAGGATGACATGATTCCCCCAGTTCACTAGTTGAAGCAGCACAGTTGTGTTAGGGGGCCAGAAAGAAGTCTTGATATTTGTATTTGCATATTGAAGAATTCTCAGGTAAAATGGAGAGTTTTCTAAAATAAGCAACCCTTTAAATGGATGGTCATTTTAAGCACAATAGTTTTGAGCCTCAGGAACAAAATTATAGATGAACTGAAATCTTCAAAATGAGATGCAACCACCCAAGACTTTTGAAGTTTGATTTCCAAATGACTGGTAAGATTCCATAGAACAAATTTTTATGGGTCCTTGGGTTGACAACATGATAGGAACAATTTCAGTAATGCACACTCTTTAGTGAAGCTCCTAACAATAATGGCATTCAGTCTTTAGTTGCTATATCCAGGTCTTTACTTGTAATGTAAATTTCTGATAATATTTGCTTTAAACCAAGTCCTTTTTTCAGTGAAGTTGTATGCCAGCTATGAACAAAAACCGCATCAAAAATTTCAGCTAAGGCTTGCGAAAAATTCTGTGCTGCTCCAGTGTCAACAGCACTTTCTGAACCGAAATGTTAGGCCCATTGACTATTCTTGTAAACTGGTCAAACCAGACCCAGCAAGTACCAAAAGAATTAGAATTATTCCTTGATGGTTCAACGTTATATATTTAATACATGAAGGCACTTCTTGTCTTAACTGAAATTGTCACTTAATTGAGAAGCATACTGATGCACTACATCTGATCATTTATTTAGACAATTAAAATATTTTCCATGTTCAATATCATCATCATCATCATTGTCAACCATTATCAATCCACTGCTGGACGAAGGTCTCCCCAAGTTTCCTCCACAACGGTCTGTCTTGTGCCAGTCTCCTCCATGTCACCCCTGCATACTTTCGAATTTCATCCACCCATCTCCCATGTGGTCTTCTTCTGGGTCTTTTCCTGTCCCTTGGAATCCAATCTAAAATTTCTGCTGTCCATCGATGATCTGTCCTTCTGGCAGTATGTCCAGCCCATTGCCATTTCAGGGATTTAACTCTGATCATGATGTCTTCCACTCTTGTCATTTTTCGGATCCACGAGTTCCTCTTCCTATCTCTCCTGGTTACACCAAGCATGCACCTCTCCATGCTTCTTTGAGTTGTCTGCAGCCTTTGTATGTCTCTTTTAGTTAAGGTCCACGTCTCTGCACCATACGTAAGCACTGGAAGGATGCATTGATCAAACACTTTTCTTTTAAGACATAATGGCATATTGCTCTTGAAAATTATGCTGTTTCTTCCAAAAGCTCTCCAGGCAAGTTTTGTACGCCGATTAATTTCTTCATCAATGTGACCCTCACTTGATATCTGCTGTCCAAGATAAACGTACGTGTCCGTTATCTCCAGCTTTTCTCCATCAATCGATAAATCTTCATTTCTTGTAAAAGCATTGAACATCACTTTTGTCTTCTGAAAGTTCATTTTTTTTTAATCCCATGTTCAATATACAGGGTGATTAATAAAGAAGTATACAGTTTCCAGATGCTGTAAAACATTAACAGTTGAAGACACGGGCCACAACTGCGAACCGTTAGGTAGATGTACTCATAAAGTTTGTGCCCCGCTACTGAGGGAAGTGACATAAGTGATAGTGTGCATGTCATGTGACTATATTATCTCAATGAACATCTTCTTCACCAATGGATTGGACGAGCCGCAGACAACAACATACCACTGACCCAATGGCCACCCAGAAGTCCTGACTTTTAACACCTTGTGACTTTTTCCTGTAGGGGTACGTAAAGGACAAGGTATTTGCCCCTCCCCTTCCTGTTGATCTAGCGGGCTGAAACAGCGTATCATAGCCACTATCACTGCACTTGATTCAGATATCTTACCTCGCGTTTTGGGCGTAAATGGGTTACCGGCTGGATGTGTGTCATGTGAATAAGGGTGCAAACATAGAACATCTGTGATTGTCTCTAAAAAAAAACTTGAAACATTCCCCTACAATGCTGTTACAGGTAACATAAAATATCTTACATTGTTCTTGTTTTATAGTGCGTTGAAACTGTATACTTCTTTATGAATCACCCTGTATTAATCGATACCTGCATACACGATGTCAAAATCAACAGTACTTGTTTATATCTTGGCGATTCCCATGTATGTTGGTGATACAGTCCTGTTGGTGGAGGGCAAAAATGAATTGCAGAGTATGTTGTCCAGGATGTACAAAGTATGTGTAAAATTCATCCTAAGTATAAACAAGGGAAAACCAAAGTTCTGGTTTTCAGAGAGAAACTGTTAGTACTGAATATAAGATCAGTTTAAACAGTGTGGAATTATACCAGGTGAATAAGTTGCTGTACTTAGGAAGCATGTTTGACAAAAAAAAAAAAAAAAAAAAAAACAGAATAGATGGGGATATTAGCAGGTGAATGAATTCAGCTTTGGAAGTCATACCTGCAGTAAGACGATTGGACTAGTGGGTCCCGTAAAGGGTCCTCGATGGCTGTATATCGAAGTGTAAGTGTTTCTACTCTGATATATGGTAGTGAAACATGGGTGCTGCAGAGGATACTGGAGACATTTGTGTGTTGGTGAAATGCATCACTTATGATGGTGTGTGTGTGTGTGTGTGTGTAGCAAGACACATTCTGATCATGATGTGAGGATTGAAGATGTGTTGCAAATATGTAATGTGAAACAAAATACTTTTAGTAGGGTGGAGACAAATATTTTGAGGTGCTTTGACCATGTTGAAAGAAAGAGTGATGAAGTGCTGATTAACAGAAATTATTCATCTCAAATTACAGAAAAGAAAGGTAGAGGATGGCTAAAGAAATTACAGGAGAATCAGATTCAGCAATGCCTTCAGGATAAAAAGATAATGAGTATATTATTTACTAATCAAAAATAACTATTATGGGAATTTTACTAGGAATTTTTTATTTAAATTGCAAATGTTCGGAGAAAACTCTTCTCCTTCTTCAGTCTGTGTTTTTGTTGTCACTTCTTCATCCTAAGTATAAAGGGGAATAAGTGACAACAAAAAGACAACCTGAAGAAGGAGAAAAGTTTTCTCCAAAAATTTGCAATTTAAATAAAAAAAATTCCTAGTAAAATTCCCATAATAGTTGTTTTAGATTAGTAATTGAATTAAGAAACTAGGAAGCCAATTCTCAACATGAGCTTTATTCAGGTATAATATGTTTTGCACAAATCTTGAAAATAATAATCAATGATTGTACTATTAGTTATGTGGTACATTAATAAAATATCTTGAAAATATTAATGCACTTTCATAATGATATTTCTGTTCTTCACATGCTGTTTCAGTATTAAGTTTGATGAGTGAGATTAGACCTCCGTCCTGTACAATAATCTAGAATACAATCTCACCATCGCTTCATCCTTGGGGTTGGCTTTCCAATTAATTCCTGTTCATTTGCTTTCTTTCCTCCGATACAAGGTCTGGAACAAACTACATCTTGTTTGGACGCCTCCATCAGAAGCGGAATATTTCTTCCTTCCCATCATAGGCTCTATTTTACAAATGTTGAACTTGATAAATTACCCGTATGCAATTCTGCTGGATCAGACCAGCCATCATGTGCAAGACGTTTTTGTCTTCATAAAAAAATGTGAAATCATTTTTTCATGGTGAATATCGATTACAGAGATTCACGTGATGCAGTCTATCATATGGTTTATTTATACCTCTAGTATTCCATACACCAATCTTACATTCACTCAGCCGAGATCTCTTTCTCATATGCCGTTTTGAAAGCCCAGGTAGATTCTGTGGTGAACCATCCTTCTCAAGTGTGGTATGTCCACCATATCCCACACTTGAGTCCGGGTATTGATTTCTTTTTGTCTTTTTAATCAGGTAAGTACATCAGTGTTGGGGGATTAGCCCAAAGCTGACGGTTCCAGTTGGTCATTCAACCTAAGGATTCTGGAACAAAACCCAGTGAGTTGGGGTCTTTTCGCCAATGTCACACAGAACTAGCTGGCACCTCTCCAAGATTCACAGAGGTCCTAGTTGCTTTTGTGTGTGCCATTGTTATCACGGAGCACCCCAAGGAGACAAACCCATTGCTCACTATGACTGCCCGCTGAACCTAAACCATCTCTATATTATTAGTGCACCAACAAACAGTTTTATGAGCTAGCTTACCTATAGGTTTCCTGGGCAAACTTGCACAAAAAGATAGTCACAATGCAAGGAGGTCACAATTCAGGCAATCAAAGGGAAAAGGTATCACTTGCATATTTTTTACCAATGTGAAATTTCTTTAGGCATGCTAACCTTTGTGTTTGGTGTTGTACTGGGAAGGAAGGGAAGAGCTAATTTTCACTCTTGAATGGTACACTAAGCTGGATTCAATACTGGTCTGAATTCACAAGATTAGTCTTATGAATCATGAATAGAAATGGATGTTTAGTTTTTTAAGAATCATTTTTTTCTGAATTAAGCAAATAAAACACAAAAACACATGTATGAAATGAAGACATTACACGATGGCAGTGCAAATAAAATATATCTAAGTCTCAGTGAAAACAACTGCTTAATAAATCAAATAAATTATAGTGTAGGTACAACTAAATGATTCTTGAAAAATTAACCTTAAAAGAAAGGCAGCAACAAAGTCGGTAAAAATTTACATTTCAACAAGGCTCAATACAGGGAAGGTTTATAACATGCTCGGTTTTTTCCCCTACAGAAACTTTCCCCCAACTATTATAGTTTTCAAGCAGCCAATATTTGTGATCAATTACAAACTATAGAGGACACATTGTGGAAAATTTCCAATGAGATATTCCAGTTGAATGCAATTTTCCCAGGAGAAATTATTTTTACTACAAATACACTCACGGAAAAAAAAAAAAAATCCCAACACCAAGAAGGGGTTGTGTAAGATAAACGACAGTTGGTAGGCGGTGAGAGTACATCTGTAAGATGACTTCTATGCAAATTTCGCATGCTCGGCGCATACGTGTGGCGCTAGTAGCGCCCCTCGGAACATGCAAAGCAGGTTTGCTGTAAATATGCGTTGTAACGTTCGTGAGCGTTAGTTATCGTTGAGATTCGACGTAGTGTGTTGATGTTAGTCAAGAATGCCTTTAAGAAGACGAAGAAGCCATTATCAACAGCTCACGGAGTTTGAACGAGGTCGTGTAATAGGGCTACGAGAAGGTGGATTTTCGTTCCGCAATATTGTAGAACGACTAGGCAGGAATGTAGCCACTGTGCATGATTGTTGGCAGCGGTGGTCAAGGGAAGGTACTGCCTCAAGAAGACCGGGTTCCGGCCGGCCACGTGGCACTACTGAGAGGGAAGACCGCCATGTACGGCGTATGGCGGTGGCGCATTGTACCACGTCTGCGGCGGCAATTTGAGCTGCAGTTGCCACCACAGTGACACAATGAACTGTTACAAATCGGTTACTTGAAGGACAGCTCTGAGCCAGACATCCTGTAGCGTGCATTCCACTTACTCCAAACCACTGCAGTTTGCGACGTCAGTGGTGTCAAGCTAGAGCTCATTGGAGGATGGAGTGAAGATCTGTTGTGTTTTCTGATGAAAGCCGGTTCTGCCTGGGTGCCAGTGATGGTCGTGTGTTGGTTAGAAGGAGGCTAGGTGAGTGCCTGCAACCAACCTGTCTGCGGCCGAGACACACTGGACCTACACCTGGAGTTATGGTCTGGGGAGCAATTTCCTATGACAGCAGGAACACTCTCGTGGTTATCCCACGCACCCTGACGGCACAGTTGTATGTCAGTCTGGTGATTCAACCTGTTGTGCTGCCATTCATGAACAGCATTCCAGGGGGTGTTTTCCAACAGGATAACGCTCGCCCGCATACCGCTGTTGTAACCCAACATGCTCTACAGAGTGTCGACATGTTGCCGTGGCCTGCTAGATCACCAAATCTTTCACCAATCGAGCACGTATGGGACATCATTGGACGACAACTCCAGCATCACCCCCAACCAGCATTAACTGTCCCTGTATTGACCGACCAAGTGCAACAGGCATGGAACTCCATCCCACAAACTGACATCCAGCACCTGTATGACACAATGCATGAACATTCTGGCGGTTACACCGGTTATTAATGTGCCAGCATTTGACATTTAAAATGGCTCTTCTCGCGCTTACAATAAGCTGTGATCTTGAAACCTTAATAGAATAAATATGTTACCTATACAAATGTATTGCCGTCATTTCATTCCTCTACAACTATTTTTTCGTGGTGTTGGGATTTTTTTCCGTCAGTGTACTTAAAACAAAGAAAAATCTATATAACTTTATAATGAAATACAAAATTTCTAATTTTCTATATGGTTTCAAACAAACCATTATAATGAGCATTGATTGGATGTCATTATAAGTATCCTATACATTATGATGAGAATCTAAGAAAAATACAATCAGTTCTAGAATAATTTTTGAAAAACAAAGAAAGAATTAGTTCTGAGATAATTTTTTGAAAAATAAAGAGAATTATTTTGCAGAATGCTAAAAACATATGCAGTTTACAGTTCTTTCACAAAAATTACGATTTTTATCATTCACTAATTTTTTACTTTTTTTAAAATGTTTCTCTAATTTTTGGTTAAGAATAAATAGTTTCCCAAAATTTTCACAAATATTTTTCCATCTTTGGACATTTTTCAGTTTGCATCAATCTTGTAGTTATGTAGTAAATTCAGGAAGTACATACTTTTATCATCTGTCACCAACAATATATTTACTTTAACATTAATAAATTTCCCCATTTGCCTGGAGAGCAAGAGGGAATGCAATATGTATCTATGTTTAAGGCCTAAAAATCTCTAAGCTCTTGAAGATTCAAACATAAGTGCTAGGCTTAATAATTACAAATACCATAATTATAATTACCAAACTGTAAACCCAACAAGTTATTCATTGGTAGTTTGCAAAAATAATCATATATTAACAGAATAAAAATTTGTGTTAGTCCATAAATTAAAATGCATGACAATAAATTTTTCAAGAATGATTCAGAAACCTTCCATTTTATATCCTACTTTTATTACAACAATGGTGTAAAAGCAAATGTATGTTCATTTTTAAATATACCTTTTTGCAGGTGATTTTTGCTTTAAGTGAAGACTTGAACACAACATCTTTCAGAATGGAAGCAAATGGTGTTATGCCGATTCCTCCTCCCACCAAGACTGAAACATCATAACAGAAACCAATCCTGATGCCCTTCCCCATATGGTCCATCAAGGAAGATCTGAAATCACAAGACACAAATTTTCATTGACTCAGTATAAAAAGAAAGGAATACCGTGCATAATTTAGGTTCATTAAAATAGTAAAAAAAAAAAAAATGGAATAATTCCCAATGCTTAAAATAAACAGAAAAAACTGTGTTAAAAATAAACATCAAATAAAAACTAACAAGTGATCCAGAGCAAAACATAAATAAATAAATAAAGATAAACTTATTCTGTATAGCATGTACTATTATACAGAGGGTGAGTCGAAAGTTTTGCAATATTTGGGATCACTTTATGTCTTTATACACACCTTTACGACGAAAGCTGACTAGCATTCAAAGTATAGGCCATCGTGTGGCACCATCTTCAGCCATCGGTCTGCCAGTTCTTTGATTCTGCGGTGGTACCAGTTCTTGTCCTTTGGGGCGAAGAACTCCTTCACCCCAGCTGTCACCTCCTCCTGGTTGTTGAAGTACCGCTTAGGAAGGAAGTGGGCTATGGACTGGAACAAATAATAATCTGACGTGGCAAGGTCTGGACTACATGCTGGGTGTGGTATCAGTTCGATGTCATCAAGTTCCTGGAGTTTTGTTCGTGTCAGCAGTATGAGGCCGAGTGTTGTCCTACTGTAGGAGAGCATGCTTTCTCTTAACCAGTGCCAGGTACTTCAATCTCCAAAATGGCATACATCCACTTCAGCTGTTCAGAGTAGAGGTTGGTGTTGATAGTCCGACCATCTGGAACAAATTCGTAATGGATTATCCCCTCAAAATTTCACCAGATGCAGAGCATCACCTTGTGCTCAACTCCCACATTTATCAACGGGTTCAAGAAGTTGCCCTGGGCTGAACCACTGCATTTGTGTGTTAGGATTATAGAAATACACACATTTTTCATTGCATGTAACATTTCTCTTGATGAAACGTACATTGCGTCGGTTTTCCAGTGGTTTCATACACACTTCCACTCGGCAGTTTGCTTCAGCTGGCATCAGTTCGTGAGGGACAATGCAGCAACTTCTGTAGACCTTGCCAAGGTCCTGAAGGTGATGAACCATGGTGGTCTGTGATATACCAGCTCACCTGATAATCTCCGAGTGCTGGTTGTCAGATTTGCTTCTACAGCATGGCGCACGGCATCTGAATCCACAGTTCGCTGCCTATCTGACCTTGGTTGATCATCGAGGTTTCTGTCACCTGAGCGAAATTTCTTGAACCATCTGGTTGTGGTCCACAGAACCTTCCCCTTTTGCAGGAAAAATGTTTTGTACTGCTTGAGCAGCATTATGACCGAGTTAAAAAAACCATTAACATTTCATGAGTATGATGAACGGGGGGGGGTATTATAATCACAAAAATTGTGGAAAATAAGTTATGGAGCAAAAAAAACTCAGAAATTTGATGAGGGACAGCTGTCTGCCATGTTACTAAAAACAATAAAATTTGTGATTATATCTACTGCAAAACTTCTGTGAAAATTATTAGTTTCACAGTGCATCATCATAATTTTGACATCACTGAAGTTGCAACAATTTTCTCCTGGATCTGCACTCTCCTTGATTTCATATGATCTTTGTGGTTAACATTCAACTAAGCCTCTGTGCACATCCCCAGACACATAAAAGGGAATTTACCTCTTTCAAATACAAGAACACATATTAGTATTAACAATAAATATGCTCTATGAAAATACTTTGAATACATTCAGAGCACCAAAGATTTCAAAGCGGTTACAGTCAAATTCAATCTATGTATATTATCAGATCACTTTAGAACATGGCATCTTTATTATTACGTACAACAACAAAAACTTCTTCAAATGTTGAAGAATATAACCATCTAATAAGTTCCCTTGACTTAAAATCCATGTGGATAAAAAATCTGTTCAAGATATTCTATAACTACATCAGTGTTAGAAGAAACAGGAAATAAAAGATTCATGAAATTTTGTTTAAAATCTAATAGATTTCATTTTTAAATGCCAGGAAAGGTACGAATTGGTGTATCATGGTTTCAGCCATTTGGGCTCTTATCAGCCATCAGAATACATATGGAGTCTTTTTTTGTGAGTAGCCATCAGAGCATGTACAGTGTTTTGTTTGTGAGTCATCTTTGAATCTCTATTCAAAGATGAGAGGTCTTGATTAATTAACTTGATTTTTTCGATAAACTCGTAGATATTCTTTAAGGTAAATGGATTCCTCATGAATATTGGGGATAGATAGTTGTATCAATCTAGAAAAAAAGATATACAACTATCTATCCCCAATATTCATGAGGAATCCATATACCTTAAAGAATAGCTACGAGTTTATCGAAAAAATCAAGTTAATTAATCAAGACCTAGAGCAAATAACTATGGCCTCCATGGACGTTAAGGCGTTATACCCAAATACTCCTGTCAAGCTAGCCATCGAATTAATTATGCGACAACTGAACATCAACAAAGAACTAAACATGTCACAACTGAAAGAGTTAAAGAATACTTTATATTTCATCAAGGAAAACAACATCTTCCATTTTGAAGGAAAT
The DNA here is from genome assembly GCA_039090855.1 of Macrothele yani. NCBI lineage: Eukaryota > Metazoa > Arthropoda > Arachnida > Araneae > Macrothelidae > Macrothele > Macrothele yani. Next base: position 5,134,485 of record CM076990.1, read on the forward strand.
ATATATAAACAAACGCAAGGTAGCCCTATGGGATCCCCATTATCGGCATTATACGCAGAAGTGATTATGGCATACCTCGAAAAAGAAATTATTCAAACTCTACCTGAAAAACCAATACTTTATGCTCGATATGTAGACGACATTATTATAATGTCAAAACTTAACGAAGCCGAGCTACAAGATCTAGCACAGCATTATAGCGAAATTTGTAACACCATAGAGCTAACTATTGAGTTTGAAGAGGATAATCGCCTATCCTTCCTGGACATTCAACTAAAGAAAAACAAAAATAACTTTGAATACTCTGTGTTCAGAAAAGCAACTTACATACCTGTACTGATACCATACTCGTCGCACCATCCAGTGATACATAAAAAAAAAACAGCATAGTAAACTTGATACGGAGAGCGTACACACACACGTCTAACAACAGGCTAAAAAATCAAGAGCTAGAGTTTATCTCGAAAATATCACAAGAGTATGGTTACCCGAGCAAGTTAATTAATAAATGGATACATGAGAGTAAAAAGCATATGACTAAAAAAAATGAAGGCCTAGAAGTGCACAACCAAAGGAAGATGAGGAATAAAAAATTGAAATACATTGGTGCTTTCCCATATTTGGAAGGAGTTAGTAAAGAAATTAATACGCAATGTGCTAAATACGACTTACAACTAGGAAGCTCAGTGAATACCCTGAAAAATCTGACTGTTAACAAAAAAAACAGAGAAAAAATTCCTAGAAGAATCAGGATCCTACGAAATTCCAATTACACACATACCCCCAATATCGTACATTGGAAGTACGAAAAACAGGTTTAAAAAAGACTTAAACAACACATATCTAACTGGCAAAAAAAAAAAAAAAAAAAAAAAGAAGCAAAAACTGCTTTAGTGCAATTCTGCATTGAAAACCAGACTTTCCCAAAATTTGATGAAATTAAAATGCTAAAAAGAAATAAAAAATCTAAAAGGCAAATGAGGAAAGAAGAAGCAATCTTAATCTATAAAAATAAAACAAGGGTATGTAACCAGAACGACCCTAGCACATTATCTAGCCTGTGGAAAGAACTAATAAGACAAGAAAAAGAACAACAAAAGAAAAACCGACAAAAAAGACAAGAAAACCAGGATAGGAAAAGAATATAAAAAAAAAAAAGAGTTATATTGATGAAATATAGATGGCGCTAGCCGAGGCTTGATAATGAAATGTATCCAAGAAAGTATATCCGACGAATGGCAACGAGGAGTATTGGACTCCATTAGCGTGAAGTTAACCACGAACATCCGTGGAAAAGTCGCCACGCTCCTGAGGATGCCCAGAGACTGGGTGAAATTTTCGAGTATAAAGAATGGTAAAAGTTGATATGTTTGAATCCTAAAGTGAAGATCAACTGAGTATACCCAGCGAAAAGTGTGTGAAGTAAAGTTATACATCTCATACAATGGACATTAGGACAATAACATCAACAAAGACCGGAAAACACGTGTGTGAAATGATTTTCATCACTAGCAAGGAATGCCAAGGTAAGCATTGTCCTCTAGAATATTGCACATGCTAACAAGAGTAAAGAAATGGGATTAAAGATGAACTTACAGAAAACAAAATTCATGTACAATGCTTTTTCAGAAACCAAAGAATTACAGCTGATGGGCAAATTTTTCAGTAACTGATACATCTACCATGCCTACATCTACCATGAACTACATCAAAGAAAAAATTAATAGGCATATAAAACTCCTCTGGTTGCATTTGGAAGGAACAGTACAACTTTCAAGAGTAACTTACTATTACGTCTTAAAAGAAAAGTGCTTAATTAAAATCTATCCTTCCAGCTCTTACTCAAGGATCAAAGACATGGAACTTAACTAAAAGAAGACATTCATAGGCTCCAGACAAATGAAAGAAGCAAGGAGAGATGCATGCTCAGTGTAACTAAGAAAAACCGGAAAAGGAACTCATGGATCATGAAAATGACAAGAGTGAATAGCATCATGCTCGGTAAAGACACTCAAGTGGCAATGGGTTGGACAAATTGCTGAAGAACAGACACCAATGGAAATACTAGATTGGATACCAAGGGACATGAAAAAGAAATCTTAGATAAGGACCACTTGGGAGCTGAGTGGATGGAATTTGAAACCGTGCTGGAATGACATGGAAGAGAATTGCTCCAGACAAGAAGCTGTAGAAGAAACTTAGGAAGAACATCATACAGTAATGGATTACAAATGGTTGTCGTTGTTGATGATAGTGAAGATGAGGATGATGAATGACATAGAGCAATCAATGGAAGAAAATGAGAGATAAGCATCAAAAGGCAGTTAAAAACAGAGTTCTATGCTACATCGATATTAAATATTAAGACATCTAATGTGCCACAGCACAGAGTTGATTATAAACATGCAATCCTCTGATTAAGATATTCAGTGAATTTCAAAAACAAAGGGATTCTTGTAGTGAGATCTAGTCTGCACAACTGACTTAATAGTTTTTTACAAGTCTTAAGCTTATTTCCTTTAAACTTAGGCTTTTAAACTGTATAATATTATTTAACCCTTTAACAACCATAACGCCCAAAATGCTTGTCTAGAATGAGTCAGATTTCCTACCCTTACCTGTTGTTTAAATTTGCATGACCTCTGAGGGATCAAGAGGAGTTACAGTCAGTTACCATTGTTGTTACTAAACAAGAAACAACAGATATTTTCAGGCGTTATGGTATTTAGAGTGATACCAGATTTTAGGGTCATGGTCATTAAAGGGTTAAAGCCAAGAAATTATGTACTGGTCCACCATGGAAACAATATGGAACTGGAAAAAGGCACATGAGAAGGAGATCTCAACTATGTGAGTGTAAGATTGGTGTATGGAATACTAGAGGTATAAATAGAAAGATAAATGAGGTGATTGAAGAAATAAACAAGTATAGATTGGATGTGCTGTGTATAAGTAAAACTAAAAAGAAAGAAATAGGGATTGAAGATATGAATGAAATGGTGAGTGTGTGGTCTAAAGTGATGGATAATGTGAGAGGGCAGACTGGTGTAGGTGTGATTTTAAGTGAAAAGATGAATAACAATTTGATCCACTACAGCTGCATTAGTTAGATAATTCTTTGGATACGTCTGAAAGTGAAACTTCAGAGAATAGTAATTGTTGTAGTGTGTGCTCTTTGTGACTTGGAATCTTCTGATAAGAAAGAAAATTTTTGGAATGAGCTAAAGGCTGTTTTGAGCCAGTTTGGTGCTAAAGAGAGAGTTATAATAGCAGGGGATTTTAATGCTAGCTAGAGTAGATGTGCATAATGGGATTTCTGATAATCTTCTGGGCAAGTTTAATGATCCTGGTGTGAATGATAATAGTGAAAGGTTAGCTGAGCTCGGCATTGAAAATGGATTGTGGGTATCTAATACATTTTCAACCATAAGTACAGTATATCCACACATACACTTGGGAAAATCGTACTCTGGGACAAAAGCGTGCAATAGATTTTGTTGTTTATGATCAACATCTGAAACACTTAGTTGCTGACACTCGTGTGATGAGAGGCGCAGATGTTGGCTCTGATTATTACTTGTTAGTGTCACGGGTGAAACAATGTTGGTTGGAGAAAAAAGAATAGGGAGAAGCCTGTGTGACAAAAAGAATAACGGTTGAAAGGCTCCATAAAGAACACCACTCTTACTCTGAATTACTCAGAAAATGACTGAATGAGTTGAAGTCTTGTGACAGGGATGTAGAAAAGAAGTAGGCATACTTTAAGAAATGTGTTGTCACTGCTGGTAAAGAGGTCTCCGGTACTGCAACGGCAGTTAACAGAGGTGATGCCTGGTGGAACAGTGAGATTAAAGAACCAGTTAAGAGAAAGAAGGAAGCATATTTGGGGATGTTGCGAGGTAGAGTTTCTGAGGGTGAATATCACTGCAAGAAGAGTGAAGCAGCCAAACTGGTTTGCCAGAGTAAGGCAAAAGATAGGGAAAAAAAGGTGGAAAAGCATGAATCAGCTTTTTGAAAAGATACAAAATCTTTCTGGAAGGACATAAGGCATAGGAAAAACAGAGGAAATAAAATTCTAAGTTGTGTGAAGAATAGGATCGGAGAAATGATATGGGAGCCAAATCAGTTAAGTAAAAGATGGGGTGAATACTTTTGTGAGTATCAGAGCATAAAAGCAAAGGTGATTCTGAGACACAAGCAGATGATATCACAATGAAGGATGGGAGCAAATGTGGGATCTCGAAAGAAGAGGTGTGTAAAGCTCTAAAATTTCTTCAGAATGGCAAGGCTCCGGGAGTGGATGGCATAACTGCCAAGATGTTGAAATATGGTGGTGACTCTGAAATTGACTGGTTAATTGAAAATTGACAGTTGTGCTGGGAGTTAGAAATGGTCCATCATGATTGGAGGGATGCTAGCATTGTTCCTTTGTATAAGGGAAAGGGTGATCTGATTGAATGCAAGAACTTTCATGGTATAAGTCTACTGAGTGTGTGAGGGAAAGTATTTGAAAAGATTGTTATTGATAAGGTATGGGGTCTTACATTAAATAAAGTGTGGGACATGCAGAGTGGCTTTATCCCTGGTAAAAGCTGCACTTACCAAATTTTTGCATTACATTTGATGATTGAAAAGAATCTGTTTGTTGGTAAAAAAGTTTTTGTTGCCTTCATAGATTTAGAGAAAGCTTATGACCGAGTAAATAGGACACTTTTGTGGAAGGTATTGAATAAATATGGTGTTACTGAGAATCTACTTTATAGTGTAAAAGCCACATAAGCTGGCAGTAGATCTTGTGTACAAGCAAATGATGTTTTATCAAAATGGTTTTCTATTGGTGCAGAATTCAGACAAGGCTATGTAATGTCACCACGACTGTTTAATATATTTATGGATGCGTACATGCGTGATGCCAAAGTGGACAATACTGGTTTATGTCTTGGTAATGTCCATGTCTGTAGATTGCTATATGCTGATGACACAGTCAAGTTGGCAGAGAGCAAAAGTGAGTTGCAGAGTATGCTGGCCCAGATGTACGAAGTTTGTATGAATTCTACATACATACATACATATCACTAAGCTGTTCTCTGAGATTCAGAGGTTAGCTCCAAAAAGAATTACAAACTTCCAGATATTTTTACTTATTGTTGTCGTATCAAACTTCTCCATTTACAGCGATCTTGATATACAACTCGTGCTTCACTAATATACATTACACGCCGTACACAAGATCTTTTATACTTCATACTCATAATCTTTTTCTCATGCAGACACTCCTAAATCTGATCCACCCATGTCTTCCTTGGCCTTCATCTGTCTTTCCTTCCTGCCACTTGGCCTGAAAAGATTTTCTTAGTAAGCATTTCATCACTCATTCTTTCAACATGGCCAAACCACCAAAGCATATTGGTCTCCACCTTGCTAACAACATTTTGCTTCACATCACACAACTGCAATACATCTTCATTTCTCACACAATCAGATCGTGTCTTGCCACAAACCCCACGTAAGTAACGCATTTCTCCAGCACACAAATGACTCCTATGGTTCTTCTGCAGTACCCACGTTTCACTGCCACACATCAGAGTAGGAACAATTACAGTTTCATACACAGTCATGCAGGACTCTCTAGAGAACCCATCATTCCTGTTAAAACCTCCCAGAGCAGCTATGACTTTCAAAGAAGAATTCACTCGCCTACTGATTTCACCATCCAACTTGTTCTCTCTGTCAAACATGCTTCCTAAATACACAAACTCGCTCACCTGGTCAATCACAGTGCCATTTATGCTTACATTACATTCAGTGCTACCCATTCCTCTCTCAAACACCATAAATTTGGTTTTTCCCTTATTTATACTCAGTTTGAATTTCATGCAAACTTCGTGCATCCGAGTCAACATACTCTGCAACTCACTTTTGCTCTCTGTCAACAGGACAGTGTCATCAGCATACAGTAATCTGCACACACGGATATCACCAAGACATAAACCACTATTATCTATTTTGGCATCACGCATGCATGCATCCATAAATATATTAAACAGCCATGGTGACATTACACAACCTTGTCTAACTCCTGCACCAATGGAGAACCATTTTGATAAAACACCATTCACTCATACACAAGCTCTACTACCAGCATACATGGCTTTTACACTATTAAGTAGATTCCCAGTAACACCATATTCATTCAATACCTTTCACAAAAGTGTCCCATTCACTCGGTCGTAAGCTTTCTCTAAATCTATGAAAGCAGTAAAAACTTTCTTCCCAACAGCCAGATACTTTTCAATCATCGTGCGTAATAGAAAAATCTGGTTAGTGCAGCCTTTACCAGGCATAAAACCACTCTGAACATCCCACACTTTCAATGATGTAAGACCCCGTACTTTTTCAATAACAACCTTACCAAACACTTTCCCTGGCACACTCAGTAGGCTAATACCACGATAGTTCTTGCATTCAGTCTGATCACCTTTTCTCTTATACAAGGGAACAATGATAGCATCTTTCCAATCCCGAGGGACCATTCCTAACTCCCAGCAAAACTGGCAAATTTCAGTTAACCAGTCAATTATAGAGTCACCACCATATTTCAACATCTCTGCAGTTATGCCATCAACTTCCGGAGCCTTACCATTCTGAAGAGATTTTAGAGCTTTGCACACTTCTTCTCTTGAGATCCCTCCTGTGCTTTAATACCTCATTGTGACATCATCTGCATCTGTCTCAGAATCATCTTTGCTTTCCTGATCTAATAACTCACAGAAGTATTCACCCCATCTGTCACTTAACTCATTGGGCTCCCATATCATTTCCCCAATCTCATTCTTCACACAACTTACAACTTTGTTTCCCCTATTTTTCCTGAGTCTTGTGTACTTCCAGAAGGACTTCCTATCTTTCCAAAAAGCCAGTTCATGCCTTTCCACTTTCTCCTTCCGATCTTTTGCCTTACTGTGGCGAACCAGCTTAGCAGCTTCACGCTTCTTACAGCTATATTCATCTACAGAGACTCTACCTTGCAATATCCCCAAACAGGCTTCCTTCTTTCTCTTTACTGCCTCTTCAATTTCAATATTCCACCAAGCATCACCTCTATTGTTACTCACTATTGTGGTGCCACAGACCTCTTTAGCAGCAGTGACAACACAGTTCTTAAAACATTCTCACTTCTTTTCTACATCCCTCTCACCAGACTTCAGATCCTTCAGTCATTCTCTGAGTAAGTCAGAATACCGCTGATGATCTTCAAGGAGCCTATCAACCTTTATTCTTTCTATCCTGGGTCTCTTCCTATTCCTTTTCCTCCAACCAACATTAAGTTTCACTCGTGACACTACCAAGTAATGATCAGAACCTACATCCGCACCTCTCATCACATGAGTGTCAACAACTAAGTGTTTCAAACGCTGATCATAGACAACAAAACCTATCACACTCTTTTGACCAAGAGTACGATTTTCCCAAGTATATGTGTGGATATACTTGTGGTTGAAAAATGTATTAGATACACACAAACCATTCTCAATGCAGAGTTCAATTAATCTTTCACCATTATCATTCACACAAAAATCATTAAACTTACCCAGAACATTGTCAAAAATTGCATTCTGCACACCTACTCTAGCATTGAAATTCCCTGCTATTATAACTTTTTCTTTAGCACCAAACTGGCTCAAAACAGCTTTTAGCTCATTCCAGAAATCTTCTTTCTTATCAGAAGGTTCCGAGTCACAAGGAGCATACACTACAACAATTACAATTCTCTGAAGTTTCACTTTCAAACGAATCCAGAGAATTCTCTCACTTATGCAACTATAGTGAATCAAGTTGTTCTTCATCTTTTCACTTAAAATCACACCTACACCAGCCTGTCCTCTCATATTATCCAATACTCCAGACCACACACTCACCGAACCATTCACTTCTTCTACCCCAATTTCCTTCTTTTTGGTTTCACTTACACACAGCACATCCAGTCTATACTTATCTCCTCAATCACCTCACTCATCTTGCCATTTATACCTCTAGTATTCCATACACCAATCTTACATTCACTCAGCCGAGATCTCTTTCTCATACGCAGTTTAGAAAGTCCAGGACTGTGTATGAAAGTGTATTTCTTCCTACGCTAATGCATGGCAGTGAAACCTGGGTTATGCAGAAAAGAGACGTAAGAGTCACTTGTGTGCTGAGGAGATGTGTTACTTAGGGGGGGGTTTGTGGTAAGACATGCTCTAACCATGTGAGCAATGAAGATGTGTTATGGGAGGCAAAATGTTGTTAGTAAGGTGGAGACTAATATTTTAGGTGGTTTGGCCATGTTGAAAGAATGAGTGATGAGCTGCTTTCTAAGAGAATTTATTCAGCCCAAGGGGTAGGAAAGAAAGGTAGAGGAAGGTCAAGGAAATCATGGGGGCACCAGATACAGGAATATCTAAATGATAAAAAGATAATGAGTATGAAGTACAAAAGGTCTTGTGTGTGGCATGTGATGGATGTTAATGAAGCTTGAGCTGTGTGCTGAGATCGCTGTGATTGGAGACGCCTGATACAGCAACAGTGAGTTCCTTTTGTGAGAATCTAACCTCTGAACATCAGAGAACAGCTTAGTGGTATTAGCGATATGTAGGTATGTAAAATGATGTACATTATTGATAAAATATGTGGGCACAAAGATTTCATTTAGAACAAATTTTAAGTAACTGAGAATAAACCACAAAGAAATAAAAGATGCTGTTATATTGAGATTTCACATAGAAATAAAAACACACGCAAACACCTAACAATAAAATAGAAATGATCAGCTTCAGAAGATATCTTGGAGCCAAAGAACTTATTTTACTAAACCTGAAAAGGAAAGAACAAAAATAAAAAAGACAAATCTTATATAAAAATGCCCAATGTTTCACAACTTACAATACTATATGATTTCATTTAAGAAAAAACAACAACATACCTTTGGATATGCATGTTGATTGAGATTGTTTGGGTCATACACAGTACGCAGATTTGATGTCCATGGTCCAACTGCTCTTATATGAAGGCTGAGATTTTCTTCATGAGGAGCTGATGACAAAGTAAAAGGATGGTATTCCCGAGAATTCAAAACAACGCAGGCAATTCTAACCCACTGACCACTGAGGTATTCAAAATTGGCTGGCCTTTTAAATTCTAAATGTGTCACTCCTGCAAAAAATCAGAACAATGAAATGTAATGGAAGCTTTGTTTATTAGGAAACACTTAGAGGAAATAATATCAATGTTCACCCTGACTCAATCTCTGTTCACTACTAAAGTTAAAATTATAATTCAAAGAAGTAGACAATAAATGAGAGAATTTAGAGTACCTGTGCTGAAATCACAGGTACTCTAAAATCTCTCATCATTGTAATTCAAAAATTCTGCTGTTTACATATTGTGTCATAAAATAACAATCCCTTTCCTGTTTCAACACAGTTTTTGCCAACAGGTCATGAAAAAATAATGTGGTGAGCAAAAATACTATCTTAATTTTGTTCATGTACAGTATTGTCAAGAACGTTATTTCCTATGATATTCTTTACATTTACACCTAATTTTCATAGGATGTACTGGGTGCAACAATACTTCACTGAGGATGCATTATACAAGCTATAAAACTATACATACATAAAACATACCAGCCTAGTATGTCAAAATTATGTTGACTAATTTTTAGCAAATTACATATTCATTTAAGCAGTGAAAGAAGTTTGGACTGATCAAACAAGGTACAGTACAAACTTTGATTAGGCCATATTTAATGCCAAGCTGTTGATGCAGGATCTAGCTAACTAGTTGTGTCTGTTAAGGTACTGTTTTGATGCTAGGAGAGAGCAGTATGTTCCATGGTTTCATTGGCTTTCCCACACATTCTAGAGGTGTCTTCATTTCCAACTTTTATTATGTGTTTCCCATAGTTCTGGGTTGTGATAACAGTCTTGAGACCCAATGAAGTATTCCCAGGTTTCTGGATTCAGATGGCCTTTTTATTATTATTCATTGTTATGAGAAATTTTGTCAATGTTTCAGACATCTAATTAGTTTGGATATTTTCTATGCAGAATTTTGCTTTTCCAACTCTTCACAGTGGGTCTAAATTATTTTCTGATTGAGGAAGGAGCTTAGCAGTATTCAAGATCAGCGCGGCAATACTTTCATCAGCTGCAGCCACCACTGTAGTGATGATGGTGACTTTATTAATTCTTTTCCTGAGAAACACTGTTCCAAATTGTATCTCTTTGTGCATGGCAAAGATATAAAAATATTGATTAACCCCCTCCCACTGCCTTTCTTTTTAGGTACAGTTTTCAACTGATGAATTTGAATGGTGACATTTCTATTTGGTTAAAAATCTTCAGTCAGTTAATCAAGTTTCTGAAAATCAGTATTTATTCATTTAAGGATTCCAAAAGAGTATGTTAATATAGATACAGCCCATATAGCCAAGGAGTTAATACCAACAATTTCATTTTTGGAGTATAATTAATTCTCTAGAATTTTTTGAAGGGGCAACTGGTGTACTTCCATTTTAAGTGTGCTGTGATCTAACATTCGTTTTGCTTTCTTCCAATCAATCACCTTCAAAGTTATCAATACATTTGATTCTCTGAGGATGGAAGTTTGAGCAATTTTTCTTTTTTGATATTCAATACAGTATTGTGCATTTGTTGAGGCAAATTCCATACCTAAATCATCATTAAAAGTTTTGGTTTACAACAAAAATATTAATAATAATAAATAAACAACTTATGAAATATTGCATCAAAACCTTGCAGAGCCTAAATGCAGAATTTCTAAAATTAATTTTTTTTTCTAATTTTAGAAATTACAACTTGGAAATGATTAAGATGAGCACAAAAGCTTCATAGCTAAAAAACCAAGCACAAAAACTTCATAGCTAAAAAATCAAAGAATTCATATCATCTATTTGGCAACTATAGTGGAATCAAATGCTGCTCTACAGAACTTTAAAGAAAAGGCATTACACTAGAACTGTTTCATTAAAATTTAAATGGTAGCATTTCTGCTGACTTGCTAGAGCCCCCACAAGTTGTTACATCAGCATACCCAAGATTAAATTTTCTGTCTTTTCTTAGCCAGCATACTGGAAATAAAAGTGAAAGTAATTTTAAATTACACAATAAAAAAAGACCCTCTTAGTATTACCTGATTTCTAAATTAGTAAATGGAGAGAGGAAGGAAACCTTTATACATATTCCTTTTACATTATACAAATTAATAAGAGAATTAAACACCAGATGCAAAATAATGAGAAAATTAAATACAAGATGCAAAACAATGAGAAAATTAAACACAAGATGAAAACTTTGATACATATTTTTCCTATGTTATGCAAAATAATGAGAGAATAAAACACAAGATGAAACAAATTTGTTATTCACATACAACTACTGATGATGCAATTACAACTACCATCACTGTGATTCAAACAAAAACAAATGTATCAGTTACCATAATATTTGAGTTAGAAGCCACAGCTCTTGTGCTGTTAAAATTTTAAATTTCACTACAGGTCTTACGTAGAGTTTGTATCTGCAAATGACTTCTTTTCCCATCTCCAAGTTTATTTGATATATATCACACTCTCTCTCTCTCACACACACACACTTTTCTTTCTTACTGCCTTTCAATGAAGGAAGAAATATTCCAGATAACACATAGGAAATTGCTAGAATATTCAAAGCAAACAGAATATAAATTCTGAATTTGCTTGTACCACAGAATATAAGTTCAGTAGTACAAGCAAATTCAGAATTTATATTGTTTGCATTGAATATTTTACTGCCTTTCTCTTCCATTTTTTTATTATTATTTTGATACCCTTTGCAGTTGGGAGGACAAGCATTTTTCCAGGCTAAATGCTGAGGAGGGGTCAGCTGGGAGAAAAGGAAAAACCATGTGACTACTCCTGTCCATAATGCAGGTACCAGGTAACACTACATTACATTTAGTTCTGTGCATTTAGTGGTGCTCAACATTACATGTAGAGTGAGTTTCTGAAGTTTCTGGGCTAAGGGTACAACTGGCTTTGTTAATGTGATTGTTACCCTTATCCTCATGCAGACATGTTGTTGATTTTTCCTTTTAATGTTGATGAAAAGTGTGTGTGTGTGCCAGTGGTGGAAAAATAGAAGTTTGTAGTTATATATGTCAAAATGTAGGAAGAACAAATGCTCCCTTCCAATCTAACTGACAATGGGGGAAATCTGGTTACCTGGATTAGAGATTGAAAAAAAATTGAACATCCTCTATCAAATGCCAAAATTTCACCTCTAATACAAAATCGTTGCAGCTGAATTGGATATTAAAATTTTCTATGGTGGTTCATCAGACTCTTGTCACTTAATAAAACAGAAAGCTTTCTCTGCCCAATTAACATTATAGTCACGCAATACCAATTGACAAAGAGAAAAAGTAATTCAATTTCAAAAATTTGCTGCCAATGCAATTGCTGAAAAGTAAAAAAAAAAAGTCATGCATTTCAAATCATTAATGTGGAAGAAGTACCACTGTCATTTGATTACTACCAAACACAATAGTTGATTCAAAGGGAGAAGAAACTGTTTTTATCAGAACTAGTGGGAATGAAAGAACATCAGTGAAACCTTGCATTTTAGCATATGTGGCTGATGAACAAAAATTAAAATCTCATACTAAATTTTTGAAAGGAAGATGATGCCAAAAGAAAATTATCTTTCTGGTATTGTCCAAGTCAATGAAAGAAGATATCACATTAAATTGACTGGAAGGAGTTTGAAAGAAAAGAAGGGGTGCCTTCATTTAGTCTGAGGGGTACTGATTTCAGACTCCAAACACAGGCACTTATGGTTGCCCCTATTAAAGATGCATTCAAAAAAATTGTGTGCTCAGTTTGCAGCTAAGTTTAACTAAAAAAGGCAGCCATGGGCATTGTAGTAAACAGGTCTTTTAAAAGTGAAACGAGAAGGAACTGGGTATTGTGGCTGACTGAAGGACTTGACACTTGAACCAAAACAAGGAGAGCATGCAAAGTAACTTATAGTAAATTTCACAATGTGGGTGAAATAATGCTGGTATAAAAAGTAGATAGAAACTATTATTTCTGTATTTCAAGCATCAGACATTTTAAAAGACAGTGAGAATGAAAATCATAATAATAGAAAAATGGAGGACAACTCAGATAATGAAAATTTGGAGAATATTTTTTGTTTATTTCATTCAGAAAGTGAAAATCCTGATTTCAAAGGATCTTAATAAATATATTTCACAAAATTTGGCACATTTATAGTTTTCTTTCTTTCTTTTCTTTCTTTTTTTTTTTTTTTTTTTTTTTTTGCTGTATGGAAAATTACCACACATAGTTTTCAAGTATTTAAATGAGGATATATGGCAAGAAGTAGAATTTTATTGCTTTTCATAAGAGCATACTGGAAAGAAGTGACTGGTCAAATTTTTACTGATGCTGAAAGGTTGTAAAAATTAATCCAAGTAGTTTTTGATAGTGAAAATGATCTCTCTATTCTAAAAAAAAGTAACTGCCGCTGTTTTAGAAATTTCGTGACACTCTTGCTTTCCTAGCTCGCAGCACAAAACGTATTGAACACAAAAATATTAAATTTACATCGTTTGTAGATAATTGTTTGGAGAACACGCTGAAATAAACCGTTTCTTGATTCTAGCAATACTTCAAGAGCTATTGTATTTCAAAGTTAAGGTAAGCAAAAAAGTGCTATCAGGTCGCCTTCCGGACACACTAACAGCAACAGATGAGAACCACGAAACTTTGTAGGCATGCAGTGCCATGACCGAATTTTTGCACCTCATTTTCCAAAAAATAATATCTGTTGTTCCCATCATAAAATTGTGTTTAAGATTGAATTAACTGTGTTTAAGTGCTAAAACTAATAGAACTACAACCCTCCAAGAGTGACTATGCATTTTCTACAGAAAAACAAAGTGATTTTCAAACTATTATTCTTAATTTCTACATCAATTAACTAAATAATCAAAAGTAATTAAAAATTCTGGAAAATTATTGGAATTTCAAATAATGACTTTAAATGTGTTTCTGAGAATATCCATTGGAACATTTACACTGATGTGTAACTCATCATAAAATTATGGAGTGAGGCCCTTACATTAGAGACGGCTTTCATGAAAATTTGTTTCCAATTTTTTTTTTCTTTTCATTTGTGGCTGTTATGCTGATGCAACCCTTTGATCAAAAATTATACTAGGTAGTGACACCCAAAAGAGTAACAGAAGTCCAATTCTAAGTAGCAGATAAAGATTAATAAATACTTACCTCTCACATCTACACAGAATATTAAAGTAGTCTACCTGTGAACTGATATAAGGTATATAAAAATAAAAAACAATTTGAACATATGAGTGTTGTTTATTAGAAAGCACAATACAATTTTTTTTTATTAAACTTAGTATAAAAATATCTGAAAAACTTTCTTATGTGCTCAGTATATCATTGAAAGAAAAAAGTAAGAAGAAAAAACACAAGAGTTAAATGAGAAGAATAACTTCTCTATTCAATAGCAGTTTTAAGATGTGTGCAAAGCCCTAGAACAAGCATGAAAACACAAAGCCCCTTTTATAAAAATTTACAAACTACAAGTCAAGGTTTAAAATACTACAAAGATTTTATTAATTATTTAATTAAAATAGCATGAAATTGAACTGTTACTTATGAAAAGTGGAAGAAAAAAGATTTCACAACTCATTTTCTAAAGCTTCCATAGAAGTGAATGCATTAATTAAATCAGAATACTTCAATTGACTGAGTCCATTTTTTCAGTAAAAATTAAAGCCAAACCAGACAAGCATATCTGCTACATTGTTAAATAATGATATTTTTTCAGAATATTTCTTCTTAACCCTAAAACTAAAATTCTTATTAAAAAATCATTTTCTAGTCTCCAAAAACACAAGTCAGAAGGCAATAGCCTTGGTTGTTTATGCTTAAAACTGACATTTCAATACTTTCTTAGTAAAACCCAATACAACAATAACAAACAAACAAACAAACAAAAACATTCACCTGATGGTAGTAGTTCAGCTTTAATCACTGAAATTTCCACATTTTTTCTGCTCACACTGATCAATCGATCAACAGCAAAAATAATACATGGGCCAAGTAAATAGACCCAAAATGCTGGACCCTGCAAAACGTGTCCAATTCCATGAAGAATCATCAATAAATACAGTATGGGATACAAGTTGTGTGTCTTCCAGAATGCATTGAAAACATGTCTACGTGAGTACTGGATTGCAAACACATACATCAGAACCATCACCAAAACAAGAAGAATTCCAGTGATTCCTAATAATCATATGAGAAATGTATCAAAATTAGAAATGAAATGTACAAACATATTACTGCATCTAAACAAGCATATAAAGACATGGCAGAATCCTGGGAACTTGAAATTTTACCAGTTTAAAGGCAAAATTTAACAAATCAAAATAGTCACACTAGTTTGTGGATATAGTTTTTCAAAAGCTTTTTAATGTCTTTTCAAAACATAACATTTATGAAATAAAAAATTTAAGAATGTATTTTGTTAAAAATCAGATCTTTTATTTTTATTGACATTTTTCATGGGATGCATTCATATTGGTATTAACCTCTGAACTTGATATTTAAGCTCCAGTAGAAGTAAAACTGAAATAACCATAGAAAACTGAAACATTAAGATAACAGATGTGTGATTTTTACTAATAAAATTGAAGCAAAATGTTAATTCCTTTTTAAATTACGATACATTAAGTCCCTAGCATTTCGATTTTATGCTGATATTTATTAAAATAATTTCTTTTTACTATATTTTCCATAAAATAGATACACACAAAAACAAACCAAAAAAAACCCTCTTAATCTTTCTGTTATGCATGCTCTGAAGTAATCTGCGCGTGCACATTTAGATGTAATGAGTGAAGTATATGGACATGTTCAATAATAGATTTGGGGTATACTGTTCATAATAAATGATAATATACCAATAAACTGTGGATTTTAATTAAATCAGGGCAGGAAATCTTAGTGAGAGATGGGTTTGCCTCTACGAGGCACTATGTGGCAACAATGGCACACAGAACAGCAACAAGGGCCTATGTCAATATTTGAGAGATGCCAGCTAGTTTAGCGTGACATTGGTGAAAAGACCCCAACTCACTGGGTTTTGTTCCAGAATCCTTAAGTTGAATGACCAACTGGAACCATCAGCTGTGGGCTAATCCCCACACTGGCATACTTACCTGATTAAAAAGACACAAAGATATAATTATCTGGACTCTAGTGTGGGATATGGTGGACCTACCACACTTGAGAAGGATGGTCCACCACAGAATTGACCTGGAACTGGAAAAACGCGAATGAGAAAGAGATGTCGGCACAGTGAGTGTAAGATTGGTGTATGGAATACTAGAGGTATAAATGACAAGATGAACGAGGTTATTGAAGAGATGAATAAGTACAGATTGGATGCAATGCGTGTAAGTGAAACCAAAAAGAAGGAAATTGGGATAAAAGAAGTGAATGGAATGGTGAGTGTGTGGTCTAGAGTATTGGATAATGTGAGAGGACAGGCTTGTGCAGGTGTGATTTTAAGTGAAAAGATGAAGGACAACTTGATTCACTATTGCTGCATTAGTGAGAGAATTCTTTGGATTTGTTTGAAATTAAAACGTCAGACAAAAGTAATTGTTCTAGTGTATGCTCCTTGTGACTTGGAACCTTCTGATAGGAAGGAAGATTTCTGGAATGAACTAAAAGCTGTTTTAAGCCAGTTTGGTGCTACAGAGAAAGTTATAATAACAGGGGATTTCAATGCTAGAGTAGGTGTGCAGAATGCAATTTCTGACAATGTTTTGGGTAAGTGTAATGATCTTTGTGTGAATGATAATGGTAAAAGATTAATTGAACTCCGCATTGAGAATGATTTGTGTGTATATAACACGTTTTTCAACCACAAGTATATCCACACATATACTTGGGGAAATCTTACTCTTGGTCAAAAAAGTGTGACAGATTTTGTTGTCTACGATCAGCGTCTGAAACATTTAGTTGTTGACACCCGTGTGATGAGAGGTGTGGATGTTGGTTCTGATCATTACTTGGTAGTGTCGCGAGTGAAACTGAATATTGGTTGAAGAAAAAGGAATAGGAAGAGGCCTAGGATGGAAAGAATAAAGGTTGAAAGGCTCCCTGAAGACCATCAGCATTATTCTGACATATTCAGACAACGACTGAAGGAGCTGAAATCATGTGAGAGGGATATAGAAAAGAAGTGTGCATACTTTAAGAACTGCATTGTCCCCACTGCTGAAGAGGTCTGTGGTATTACTGTAATGGTAGGTAACAGAGGTGATGCCTGGTGGAACAGTGAGATTAAAGAAGCAGTTAAGGGAAAGAAGGAAGCACATTTGGAGATGTTTCAAGGTAGTGTTTCTGTGGATGAATATTGCTGTAAGAAGCGTGAAGCAGCCAAGTTGGTTCGCCAAAGTAAGGCAAAAGATAGGAAAGAGAAGGTGGAAAGGCATGAATTGGCTTTTTGGAAAAACAGAAAGACTTTCTGGAAGTACAGGAGATTCAGAAAAAAAGGAGGAAAAAGTTGAGAGTTGTGTGAAAAATAGGATCAGAGAAACGATATGGGAGCCCAATGAGTTAAGTGAAAGAAGAGGTGAATACTTCTGTGAGTTATTAGATCAAGCAAGCAAAGATGATTCTGAGGCAGAAGCAGACAATGTCACAGTGAAGGATATAAGCACAAGAGAGATCTCAAGAGAAGGTTTGTGTAAGGCACTAAAATCTCTTCAGAATGGTAAGGCTACGGGAGTTGATGGCAAAACTGCCGAGATGCTAAAATACAGTGGTGACTCTGTAATTGACTGGTTAACTGAAATTTGCCAGTTGTGCTGGGAGTTAGAAATGGTCTCTTACGATTGGAAGGATGCTATCATTGTTCCCTTGCATAAGGGAAAAGGTGATCAGACTGACTGCAAGAACTATTGTGGTATTAGCCTAGAGAGTGTGCCAGGGAAAGCGTTCGGTAAGGTCGTTATTGAAAAAGTATGGGGTCTTACATCAGAAAAAGTGTGGGATGTTCAGAGTGGCTTTATGCCTGGTAAAGGCTGCACTAACCAAATTTTTTGCATTGCGTGTGATGATTGAGAAGTATCTGGCTGTTGGTAAGAAAGTTTTTGCTGCCTTCGTAGATTTAGAGAAAGCTTACGATCGAGTAAACAGGCCACTTTTGTGGAAGGTGTTGAATGAATATGGTGTTAATGAGAATCTACTCAGTAGTGTAAAAGCAATGTATGCTGGCAGTAGAACTTGTATATGAGTGGATGGTGTTTTAACAAAATGGTTTTCTATTGGTGCAGGAGTCAGAGAAGGTTGCGTTATGTCACCATGGCTGTTTAATATACACTGAAGTGCCAGAAAAACTGATACAGATGAGCTCATGCAAAATACATAGCAACATCACCTATGTGCGTACTCGGTTGCATCCGACAGTGCGTATATAAAGTGATAGACATCCTTGCCAGCTGTCAGAGCTGTTTTCGGCATAAGAATGACAAGTAATAACGATTTAAGTTACTTTCAATGCGGTGTCATAGTTGGCGCTCGTGAGATGGGCCATAGTATTTCGGTGGTAGAAACAAAGTTCGGATTTTCACGGATGACCATTGCAAGGGTGTACCGTGACTACAAGAATTCCGGCAAAACCTCTAACCTACGATACCAGTGTAGCCGTAAAAAGACATTGGATGAACGTGACCATCGTCGGCTGTCAAGAATTGTTTCACGCGATAGGCGTGCAATACTCTCGCAGGTATCATCGGAATTCAATGCTGGAGCCTCAACAAGCATCAGCGTCCAGACTGTGCAACGTACCCTGCACGACATGGGCTTTGGGAGCCGACGACCAACTTGAGTCCCCTTGATGGGTGCACGAAACAGAGCTATGCTCCTTGCTTGGGCACGGAAACACCGCCACTGGACACTTGATGACTGGAAACAGGTAGCCTGGTGTGACGAGTCGCGTTTCCAACTGTATCAGGCAGATGGAAGGATTCGTGTGTGGCGCAAATCCCATGAAGCCATGGATCCCACCTGTCAACAGGAAACTGTACCGGCTGATGGAGGGTCCGTAATGGTATGGGGTGTGTTTAGCTGGACTTCACTGGGACCCCTGGTATGTCTACAAATGTCAGTGACCGGCCAACGCTATGTGCACATCCTTTCTGACGAGGTACACCCGTTCATGTCCTGCATTCATGCTGATGGGTTGGGCCTCTTCCAACAGGACACTGCACTCCACACAAGTGTTGGGATGCCACAATATGGTTAGAGGAGCATTCATCTGAGTTTGGGGTGTTGAAATTCCCACCCAAGTCCCCAGATCTGAACATGACAGAACACATTTGGGATGCCATGCAATGCGCTATCGAACACAGGATTCCGAGACCTCGGAATACACCCAAATTGTGAAATGCTCTGCAGAAAGCATGGTGTGCATTGCCTACAGCATATTTTCAGAAGCTGGTGGAGTCCATGCCCCATCATATTTCTGCATTCCTACACTCCCGTGGGGTACCTACCAAGTATTAGACTGGTGTACCAGTTTTTCTGGCACTTCAGTGTATTTATGGATGCGTGCATGCATGATGCCAAAATAGATAATACTGGTTTATGTCTTGGCAATATCCGTGTGTGCAGATTGCTGTATGCTGATGACACTGTCCTGTTAGCAGATAGCAAAAGTGAGTTGCAGAGTATGTTGTCCCAGATGTACGAAGTTTGCATGAAATTCAAACTGAGTATAAATAAGGAAAAAACCAAAGCTATGGTTTTTGAGTGAAGAACTGGTAGTACTGAATGTAATATAAGTCTAAATGGCACAGTGATTGACCAGGTGTATGAGTTTGTGTATTTAGGAAGCATGTTTGACAGAGAGAACAAATTCGATGGTGAAATTAGTAGGTGAGTGAATTCATTGAAAGTCATGGCTGCTTTGGTAGGTTTTCACAGGAATGATGGAAGTGTAATTGTTCCTACTCTGATATATGGCAGTGAAACCTTGGTACTACAGAAGAAACATAGGAGTCGTTTGTGTGCTGGAGAAATGTGTTACTTATGGGGGGTTGTGGCAAGACACTGTCTGATTGTTTGAGGAATGAAGATGTGTAGCAGTTGTGTGATGTGAAGCAAAATGTTTTTAGCAAGGTGGAGACTAATATCTTTGGTGGTTTGGCCATGTTGAAAGAATGAGTGATGAGATGCTTACTAAGAAAATCTTTTTAGCCCAAATGGCAGGAAAGAAAGGCAGGGGAAGGCCAAGGAAGTAATGGAAGGATCAGATTTAGGAGTGTCTGCATGAGAAAAAGATTATGAGTATGAAGTATAGAAGAACTTGTGTATGGCGTGTGATGGATGTCAGTGAAGCCCGAGTTGTATGTCAAGATTGCTGTAAATGGAGAAGTTTGTCTGATATGGCAATAGTAAGTAAACATTATCTGGTAGTTTGTATTTCTTTTTGGAGCTATCCACTGAATCTCAGAGAACAACAGCTTAGTGATAAACACATTCATTTATATTCTGCAAGTCATTTTAATAAAACTATCAGCTCTAAACAAATCAAACATTAATCAGTGAAATGAGCGAACATTTGAAGTTACACCTTTTCTGATAACTTTTTAAACCATATGTACATAACTTGTTTTCAGTCAAATAACTACAGTTTTTTGGGAAGGGGAAAAAATATTCTGAATAAATTTTGCACAGTTATCGCCCTTCCAACATGTGAATTTCATGAGTGCCTCCAAATCATTGGCTTTTTTGCAACTAATCAGGATTTACATATTTTATGTTAGTTAACTGAAGAAATGGAGGATTACAAGCATAGGGTTTGTACTGATTTTTGGAAATCCATTTAAAGAGTCTTCCAAGAATCAATGGCGACCAGAATTTTTAAAACTTTCCAAATTTTAATTTCTCTGAAAATGCATGATTTCCCATTGCTTATTCACTTCTTGCTGTATTAACAGCCAAAAAGGAGCAATCATTTTTCTTTGTGTTGATAAAAAAAAAAAAAAAAAAAAAAATTGGAACTTTTTCCAACGCTGTCTTTCGTTCCCATAAAGTTGTTTTCTCTGCATAACAAGCCTACAGTGGAGTTTGGAACATTAATTTTGCTTTTAAAAAAAGAAAAAACGCTTGCTCTGCCCCCTAACAAGAAGTGATAAAGGAAAGGGAAAACATGTTTTAAGCAAAATTAAATATCAAAATTTGGCACTGCATTGTTCATTCTTCCGAGAAAACAATTTTAGGTCACGAAAATGGTTAAGATTACATCATGGACAGATTAAGTACCAATTTTGAAAATTTTATTTTACCTTAAAAAGGGAATGGGGGCAAAAGTGATTTCTCTAGTAATTTGTTTTGAAGAAGGGACAGTAGAGATACAAAAACATGCATTTCCTTAGAAAAAATTCTTAAAAAATACAAAGTTGCTATTTTTTCTCCAATCAAATTTATCAAAAGACACAAACATGATCAGAAAAATGTAAAAAATGAGAACATAAAAGGAAGAGAAATGCGAGGGGAGGGGGGGGGGGGCACAGCTTGGTCAGAAAAATTCGAAATTCCAAAAATCATGGAGAAGATTCTTCTAGATTAATAATTTTCAGTTGTTTCAAACATTTTCCACCAGCGGATGGCATGAAGACATTAAAAAAATATTGAAAATTTTTTGAAGAAATGTCACGATATTAAAATCATCCAATAAACAAGTCCATCATATGAGCAATGGAAGGCATCAAAAACGTTTAAAGTACAATCATTTCCAGAAACTAAAACTTTGTTTCAGGAATCAAACTTTAAGGACTTTTACAGGAGTATGACAGGAAATAAAAAGAAAAGGGCCCATTTAAGGAGTTTTCTTTAAATTCATACGACCCCCCCTCCCTTTCAAGCAGAAAGTTATAATGTCAATAATGGCACACAGGTTCCATATTTTCACTATTTCCCATGTAACAACCTCTTCAGAAAACTTGAAAATTACATTGACCTGGAGTAGGAATTGAACTAGCATTTTCCAATTACCATTTCAGCATGCTACCGTCACACCACCCAGCACAACAAAGTTCCAAGCAACTAAAGCTAAGCAGATGTAGCTTTGAAATCTGAATACTATTCACATTTGCACTAGTTGAAGCAATCCAATGCTGCTTTTTAGTGTCAAGATTAGCTCTCAAACCCCTTTTTTAGCACGTCTTTTGTAAAAAAAGATCGTGCTTATGTTACCGCTTTGTTTGTCCGTCCATCGGTATTCACGATATCTCTGCAACTATTAGTCCGATTTGAAAAATTCTTTTTGCATTCGAAAGCTTGAAATATGCGAATGATGATCCTCCATTTTGTTTTTTATGATGTACAATTTCACCGCTAGAGGCGTAAATGCAGATGATGTCGAATTCAAAAATGCGTTTTATTCCACATATTCGCTTTTAAACATCCGATTGAAAAAAATCTTTTATCTTTCGATTCCATTTATGTCAAAGAGTATTTTAGATATAGTTACTTTTTCAAATTACGCATAAATTTTCCACTAGGGGGCGTGAAAGTAAATTACATTTTTCCTGATAACTCTTCTTCTAAAACTCCGATTTGAAAAATGTTTTCTTCAGCGGATACATCTCCTGATGGAAAATCTTTTGCATATAATTTCAAATTTTTGTGAAGAATACTTTGGCCACCAGGGGCGTAAGTGTTAATTTTTGCTTCTGATGTATTTGCCATAAAATCTGAGCTTCTAAAATATTGATTGAAAAAATTCTTTCGTGGACTGATGCCACTCACATCGATAAACCTTTTCGGAATATTTTCTTCTTAAAATATTTCACAGTTTCTCCGCCAGGGGGCGTAGATGTATATCTTATTTTTGTCAATATCTCTACTTCTAGGAGTCCGATTTGAAAAATTCCTTCATTGTTAGATAGTGTTTTCAGTGTGACATGTTTTTCATATAATTTCAAAATGTTCAAGTAATTCATAGACTTTCCACTAGGGGGCGTATAGGTAAATTGCGCACCCCCTCCCCTTTATCTCTGCTTCTAAATCTCTGATTTGAAAAATTCCTTCTGCACCAGATACAGCTCCTTGATGGGAAATTGTTTACACACATAATTTCTAATTTTTGTGAAAAATGGTTTGGCCACGGCAGGAGGCGGGGGGGGGTTAAATCTTAATTTCCGCTACTGATGTATTTGCAGCAAAATACGAGCTTCTAAATTCTCGATTGAAAAAAACGTCGTGTGTAGACCGATACTATTCATGTCGACAAACCGTTTAGAAACATTTTCTTCTTAAAATAACGCAAGTTTTCTACGCCAGGGGTGTAGAATTATATCTTACTTTTGTCAATATCTCTACTTCTAGGAGTCCGATTTGAAAAATTCCTTCTTTGTTGGATAGTGTTTCCAGTGTAACATGCCGCTAGGGGGCGTAAAGGTAAGTTGCCCCCCCCCCCCCATATATCTGCTTCAAAATCTCCGATTTGAAAAATTCTTTCTGCACTGAATACAGCTCCAGATGGAAAATCCTTTGCACATAATTTCTAATTTTTGTAAAAAATGGTTTGGCCACCAGGTGGCGTAAGTTTTAATTTCCACTTTGATGTATTTGCAGCAAAATATGAGCTTCTAAAATCTCGATTGCAAAAAAAGTCATTTGTTGACCGATACCACTCATGTTGACAAAACTTTTAGGATCATTTTCTTCTTGAAATAATGCATGGTTTCTACACCAGGGGGTGTACATGTATATCCTATTTTCGTCAATATCTCTACTTCTAGGAGCTCAATTTGAAAAATTCCTACTTTGTTGGACAGTGTTTTCAATGCAAAATGTTTTCCCTATAAATTCAAAATTTTCAAGTAAATCATAGACTTTCCGCTAGGGGGCACAAAGGCAAATTGCATTTTCTGCGTTATTTCTTCTTTTAAAACTCCGATTTGAAAAATTCTTCCTGTATCGCATACAAGACCTGATTGAAAATATTTTTCACATAATTTCTAATGTTTGGTAAAGAATGGTTTGGCCATGAGGAGGAATAAGTGTTAATTTCTGCTTCTGATGTATTTGTAGCAAAATCTGGGCTCCTGAAAACTCGACTAAATTTTTTTTTTCTTAGACCGATACCACTCATATGGAAAAACCTTTTGAGAATACTTTCTTCCTAAAATAATGCATGGTTTTTCCACCAGGGGACGTAAAGGCACATCTTATTTTTGTCGATATCTCTGTTTCTAAGAGTCCAATTTGAAAAATTATTTCTGTGTTGGAGAGCATTTCCGGTGCGAAATGTTTCTCATATATATATATATAAATTCATGTTTTTCTTAATGCAGAAGTCTGCGACCAGAGGGCGTAAGCTCACAATTCTGTTTACAGCAATATCTGAGGGATTAAAAACCAGATTGAAAAACTTCTTTCTTCCATCAGATACTATTGTTTTCCATACCGGTTCCATTGACTTTGAATAGCTTTGATAAATTTAATTTACATCAGAACGGATTCAAAAGACGTGCTTATTACACCCAAAAATTCGGTGTCATCTTTCTTGTTAATGTTTCACGTGGCATACTGATTACTCTATGAAATTTTTGCACGAAGTAAACATTCCTGCACAAAATTATTTCCACTTAATATTTTTCATTATATTTGTTAAACACACAAATGAAATGAAGGCAGTCTTACCTGTTATTGTTTGAAAACACCAGTAGTGAAATTTGGGTGGGTTATCTGGGCTGGGAGGAAAAAAATATAATCACTTAGTCCTTTAGAATTTTAAGTCCAACTTTCATGTGCAATCGTAGTGAGAAGAATTGGCAGGAAAACACGTAACACGCAAAACGTTAAAAGAATTCTTGAAATCATCATAACATGCTTAAGTTATGTTGAAAATTATTAGCAGGATGTTTCGGCAGCGACTTGTACCTTCATCAGCCATTGAATGAGACACCTGGTAAAAGCGTCAGTTGTTGCCAGATTTCAAAATCACTTTCCAAATAATATGCATCCCTATTATTTGGAAAGCGATTTTGAAATCTGGCAACAACTGACACTTTTATCACGTGTCTCATTCCATGGCTGATGAAGGTAGAAGTCGCTGCCGAAACGTCCTGCTAATAATTTTTAATGTAACTTACGCGTGTTATGACGATTTCAAGAATTCTTCTAATGTTTCATGTGCAATACATTTCAGAATAGTCACTACAAAAAATTCAACATTAAAGAGAAAAAAAAACCACAATAGGAATAATACATTTTATATATAAAAGAATATTGATTTGAAAGCACAATAATTTTTTTTACCTGATTACTTCCATTATGAGGCAAACATGTGGTACTCGCAAGCAGGACTGCCCTTAGACCCAGGCAACTGGGGCACCCACCTCAGGAAACCCTGTGCCTGGATAACCCCACTCGACCTCGGCACAAAAAATCAATAAGATAAAAATGAAATATGCATAATAAAACAAAACAATTATGAATGATGCAAGTAGATGTGCCTCAGAAAACTTGTAAATTACATCATCCTGACATGGGCATTAAACCTGCATCTCCCAATTTACATTTGAGTACATTATTGTTACATTGCCACAAAATTTGTTTCATCCGAGTCCCAAAACACATTCTCAGTTGCTTGGAGGTTTCTTGTTCTGGGTTGCGAAACAGTACATACTCAAACGTAAATCGGAAGATGCGGGTTCGATTCCCATTCGAGGATGATGCAATTTTCAAGTTTTCTGAGGAATGTCTACTTGCATGATTAATTTTGCATCCAACTGCTCCTAATATCTATTTGACTATCAATTATGAATGGCCTGCACAGCCAAGTGAATGTTACCTCATCTGTGTGGGATATATTATTTTGGATATAGGAATGTCTGAATACATCTAAATTAAGCCAGCCAATTGTCTTAGATTAGACATGGTAGTTCCAGATTCTGATATTCCTGTATCCTCGTATGCACTATTTGTACCGATTCATTTCCAAATTTCAGTATTTCTTTAAGAATTTTATTGATCCTCCAGTTACTGCAAAGGTGATTCTGAGACAAGCAGGTGATATCACAGTGGAAGATGGAAACACAGGAGAGATCTCAAGAGAAGAGGTGTGTAAAGCTCTAAAAACTCTTCAGAATGGTAAGGCTCTGGGAGTTGATTGCTGAGATGTTGAAATATGGTGGTGACCCTGTAATTGACTGGTTAACTGAAATTTGCCAGTTGTGCTGGGAGTTAGAAATGGACCCTCGGATTGGAAGAATGCTATCATTGTTCCCTTGTATAAGGGAAAAAGTGATCAGACAGACTGCAAGAACTATCGTGGTATTAGCTTACTGAGTGTGCCAGGGAATGTGTTTGATAAGGTCAGTATTGAAAAAAGTACGGGGTCTCACTTCAGAGAAAGTGTGGGATGTTCAGAGTGGTTTTATGCTTGGTAAAGGCTGCACTAACCAGATTTTGGCATTACGCACGATGATTGAAAAGTATCTGGCTGTTGGGAAGAAAGTTTTTACTGCCTTCATAGATTTGGAGAAAGCTTACGACCGAGTGAATAGGACACTTTTGTGGAAGGTATTGAATGAATATGGTGTTACTAGGAATCTACTTAATAGTGTAAAAGCCATTTATGCTGGTAGTAGAGCTTGTGTACGAGTGAATGGTGTTTTATCAAAATGGTTTTCCATTGGTGCAGGAGTTAGACAAGGTTGTGTAATGTCACCATGGCTGTTTAATATATTTATGGATGCATGAATACATGATCCGAAGATGGGCAATACTGGTATATGTCTTGGTAATATCCGTGTGTGCCAATTGCTGTATGCTGATGACACAGTCCTGTTGGCAGAGAGCAAAAGTGAGTTGCAGAGTATGTTGTCCCAGATTTAAGAAATTTGCATGAAATTTAAACTGAGTATAAATAAGGGAAATACCAAAGTTATGGTTCGTGAGTGAGGAACTGGTAGTACTGAATGTAATATAAGTCTAAATGGCACAGTGATTGACCAGGTGAATGACTTTGTGTATTTAGGAGGCATGTTTGACAGAGAGAACAAATTGGATGGTGAAATTAGTAGGCGAGTGAGTAATGTCCTAATATAGACATTTTTGAAATACACTGGCACGCAGCTGAGCTTTGCAGCGTAAAACGCTGGTGGGTCCGGCATCTCATGTTGGGATAACCGTCAACTCTCGTAGCCTTAAGAGGACCGTAAACAAATTGCAAATGTAACAATCACTTAGGAAATGCTGGTTCTCTTAATGGACCATCTACACATTGAAATGTGACTTACTACGGCCACACGAAAAGAATGTTTCATAACAAGTAAGTAACCGATTTGCATGCAAATGGTCTCTTTCTACTCAGGAACGAATCACTCATGAGATACGATACAGAATTACATTCTATCTATCCGCCGTCTGTCCATCCGTCCCAAAGTATAAAAACAAATATCTCCTCCGAGAAACAACTGATTTGCACGGAAATTATTTCTTCCTGCTCAGGGACACCTGACACATATCATATACGACAGAAAATTAAATTCCATCCCTCCATCGTCTGTCTGTCTGTACACCCGGAAGTATAAAAACACGTAACCACACCGAGAAACAACCGATTTGCACGGAAATTACTTCTTTTTACTCAGGGATGAACCACACCTATCACATATGATAGAAAATTATGTTCCATCCATATATTATTCTTTCAGATGGATGGACAGACTGATGGAACATAATTCTGTATCGTATCTTATGGGTGATTTGTTCCTGAGTAGAAAGAGACCATTTGTGTGCAAATTAGTTACTTACTTGTTAAGAAACATGCTTTCATGCAGCTGTAGTAAGTCACATTTCAATGTGTAGATGGTATCTTAAGAGAACCCACCTTCGTTTCCTAAGTGATTGTTACATTTGCAATTTGTTTACAGTCCCCTTAAGGCTACAAAAGTCGACGGTCATCAGTGACGTCAGCTGCCGTACCTGTCAGTGCTTTATGCTGCAAAGCTCAGCTGCATGTGTCGATGGATTTCAAAGGTGTCTGTATTAGGACATTACTGGCAAGTGAATTCTTCATTGAAAATCATAGCTGCTTTGGGAGGTTTTCACAGAAATGATGGGTTCTCAAGACAATCCTGCATGTCTGTGTATGAAAGTGTAATTGTTCCTACTCTGATGTATGGCAGTGAAAGCTGGGTGCTACAGAAGAAACATACGAGTCGTTTGTGTGCTGGAGAAATGCATTACTTACAGGGGGGTTGTGGCAAGACATGTTCTGATCATGTGAGGAATGAAGATGTATTACAGTTGTGTAATGTGAAGCAGAATGTTAGCAAGGTGGTGACTAGTATTCTTCGGTGATTTGGCCACGTTGAAAGAATGAGTGATGAGATGCTTACTAAAAAATTTTTCTTGCCCATGTGGCAGGAAGGAAAGGCAGAGGAAAGCCACGGAACTCATGGGAGTAACAGATTGAAGAGTGTCTACATGAGAAAACGATTATGAGTAGTAAGTATAGAAGGTTTTGTGTACGTCATGTGATGGATGTCAGTGAAGCCCAAGTTGAGCATCAAGATTGCTGTAAATGGAGAAGTTTGATACTGCAACAGTAAATAAATAATCAGTTAAAAATGTATCTGGTAATTTGTATTTCTTTGTGTAGCTAACCTATGAATCTCAGTGAACAGCTCGGTGATATGCATGAGGTACTACTGCCTGAGCAGAGCAAAAAAATTTTTTTGAAATTAAAAAAATATATATCTTAGAAACATGATGATGATGGGCAAAACACGTAATAACAATATTAACAAATAAAGGTAACTTGATCATGCTAGTTACATTAAATGAAAACTTTTACAAAAAGTTCGTAAGTTGGAAGCTTTCGACCTTATCTTAGGTCTTCATCACGCCAATGGAGGACTAAGATTGTTGCCAGATTCTACATTTGATGATCTGGAGATCAATTCTAAGTTTTGGCAACAACAATAGGAAAAATTCAAATGTAGAATCTGGCAACAATCTTAGTCCTCCATTGGCGTGATGAAGACCTAAGATAAGGTCGAAAGCTTCCAACTTACGAACTTTTTGTAAAAGTTTTCATTTAACGTAACTAGCGTGATCAAGTTACCTTTATTTATATCTTAGAACTAGAATGACTCAAGAAAGGTTATCTAATTTGGTATTACTGACAATAGAACATACATTTTGTAAAAATATGGATTTCAACAACATAAGGATTTTGCTGAAATGAAGACAAGAAAAATAAATTTTCTGGAATAAACTTGTGATAATTTATGAATTTTTTATGTCATTTTATGTCCTATGTCTGCTGGTCTATGAACAGAACATCCAACATACACAATCTTGCATATAAAAGAGAGGCTCTGTTTTGCAATCTGGATTGCAGCCTTACCTCCGACATATTTCATATCATAGCATTTGTTTCAAAGTGATACATTACAATAAGGTTTGCTGCAAATGATAACAATAAGTTTTCTATTGGAAGTCTGAAAACACGTGAAATAGCCCTCTTTTTGACATTTGTTTCATCATCGAGCAATGTGTAAGATGCTTGTGGTCATGGCTATTATAAAAAATTCCCAGATCATTGTCAACACTGAAAGATATCACATTCTACGAATGCAGTGATTATGGTCTAAAGAGTTCAAAAGAGCACTGATTGGACAATAAAGAAATGCATAAGTACCACTTCTTTACCCATTATTCTAAATTTTCATCGACAGATCAGTACACCCATGACTTTTGTAATACATTTTTTTAATCAAATTCTTTATATGGACAGGGATCTGGGGAAAATATTTGCCTGAGGCCTCACACACTCTAGGGGTGGCTCTGCTTACAGGTAGGGGCGGATTGGCCCACCAGGACACCAGGATATTTCCCGGTGGACCATTTGAGAAATGCCCACTATTTCTTATATCCTCTTTGTCTGAATTGTTTGGAAAGAAAGAATAATTATTTAGGTACTTATGAAAAAGAATCGTTAACTTTATTTGAGCTTTATATTTTATTTGTCTAAAGCTTCATTGTCTTAAACTGGCATTTCATTTTGTCTATATAAAATATGTTGGGCATTTACTCTAAAATGACAAAGCAAAATTCATTCTATTTCAGTTAAAAATTTACTGCACACTGCTATAAATAAATTAAGCTGTCTACAGTTAAAATGTTGTTGGACTTGAAGCCAAAGGGGCATTGGCCCTACCCTCCTTTTGTAATTTTGAAGGAAGCACTAGTAACAATTGTGATGGTCCATCACCCCACACCCTTCTACACATACAGACACAGAGCGATTCTTCAGCAGAGATGTTCAAAATCTATGTTTCACATTTATATTAAAAGAAACAATGATTTAGTGGTACTGGTACATGGAACAAAATGGTAGTTCATGAGTCAAAATAATTGGTAGACTTAAAAAAGACATTATTTCAAGAAGGTGGTACAAATATTGCTGTGCAGTAGTTGATCAGTGACCAAATAAATAGAATTATCTGGTACAACATCTCGTTTTGAGCATGGCTTGATATGCTAGTACATTCAATCATGAGTAGATTTTTAAAATTCTTTCACCCTTAAATTGCTGCTAAAATTTGTTCACCACTGAATTAGTTTTACAATGCATATTTTAAAAATTCTATTTCATCAAGGAGTTAACAGAATTTTTTTCATGAGGGAATTTATGAGGAACTGCAAAGACTAGTGGAACACAAGAATGAAATTCCCAGCCTGGTGTCGTTGAACCAATCTGCTACTACTTGCAAGTATTAAAATATGGTGAAAGAGAAGCAAAGCAAGACCTTAGCCCTTAAAGTACATGAATTTACAACTAAAGCCCATAAGTGAATATAAATTCCTCAAGTAGATATGCAAGAATAAAAGATCAAAATACATAGAGAATGATACAACTATGCATTAAATAACAAGCAGGGGTAACAGATGACAGGCACATCAGCAAAAGCTAGTTAGTATAAAGTACTGCACAAAAGGAAACATAACTTAAATATTTAAGTAATACATGATGTGATAAAATTATACCAGAAAATTAAAAACATTAAAATGTTTGAAATGAGCTTCTTTGCACCAGTCGCAAAATAAAGCACAGCTAATTTATCCATGCATAGCTTATAACTATAACAACAAAACTTCTGATATCAATCATTTGTTTGTAATATAGGTAAGAGAAGTAGAGTTAAAGAAGATTGCTGCAAATTCCAACTAAAATTCCTAAGGAAGTGGAAGTCAGTAAAAACTTTACTACCCCATCATTTAAAATAAATAAAAATGTAGTCAGTTAACTTTGATAAAAGAATTAAAGAAAAAACCTGTTGCAGGAGCAGTGAAAGAAAAATATATAAAACTGATCATGTTTAAGTCTTTGGAAGATCAAATTTGCAACAGAATTGGGTATGCATTCAAATAACTGATAAAAACTTATTAACAGATTGGCTAAATAAATAAAAGCAAAAAAAAAATACTCACATAAATTGAAACAAATAGAAGAAAAATGGTTAAATTCAGTGGCAAAAAGTCTAGCACTACCAAAACAGACCATGCAAATTAAGCATATTATAGAACTCACAGAAAAAGAAACAAGTGAGGACATGAAAATCTAAAAAGAGAAGCTATTTCAATTTAATTGCTAAAAAGTAAAATAAAATGAAATTAATTTTGGAATTGGAAAGCATTTTCAGTAAAGTAAAGAAGATCCTGTTGATACATTGGAAATGAGAAAACAATATGTAGAATATGTAACAAAATTTATTAAAAGTCAAAAAATATTAAAGAAAAACATGAAGGACTATAAACATGAACATCTAGTTGAATTCAAAAATAATGATAAAATAGTTGCTCTAAAAGCCAACAAAAACAAGTCACTAGCAGTAATAGAAAAAGAAAAATACATAAAAAAAATAAGAATTTAACAAGCCAATATATGAAAAAATAAGTGAAACCCTTTTGGAATTAAAAACAACAACAAGAGAAAAACTACAATAAACTGATAAAAATTTAAAAAGGAAAACTTAAGTAAGTTCAGAATTCAAAACTACTCAAAATGCATTGCAGAATACCTCAACTTTGTGGCACAATAAAGCTTAATCAAATAAGCCATTCAAGGCCTGTTGTGCACTCAAAATACTTTCCTATGTCTAATCTAAGTTATTATCCATTGAAACAACTGAAATTTATTTGTTTCTGCAGATCTACCTGCTTTAATAAAAAATTCAAAAGATCTCAGAAGTAAAGTTAGAAAGTCTTACTAAACTGGAACATCCAATAACAGCTAGTCAGGATATAATATCAATGGACACTAACATCAATACTGATCACCTTTTAGAATTCTTAGCAGAAGATTTGGCAGATAAAACAGTCTTTCATAATTAAAATAAAAAAGCTGAGGTTCTGTGGAAGTAAGCATTGGCATCCCAACAACACTTCTTACAATGAGAAACAGCAGAAGGTGTAGAAACTGAGAAAAAAAGAGGAACCACATTAAATGATCAGAAGGACTGGATTTTATTCCAGGAATGGCAACACTTCCTAAGTCCTGATGATGGGTAGGTTTAGTACCCTAAAATTTGATAAGTGAAAAATCGTATATTCCAATGGACAGAGTTGTATAAAAATGAAATGTATCTGCATATACAACCACTGAAACAGAAAATTTGCTGCAAACCCACAAAGTGCAGACCATGATAACAATAGAATAAAACAAAGAAAAATTAATAAAACAATAATTATTAGAACATTACAAATTTCAATGGGAACAAAATATCATAAGCACATTACAATTCAATATTGAATGTGCAGCAATGTGTGTGAAATGGACCTTTATGGCAAAATATTTAAACATTGGACTATGATCCTCATAAAAGCCAGAGAATAATTAAAGAAAATTTTTATATCCAGAAAAAGAGTTCCATTAATGAATCTTCAAAAATTATAAATAGTATTTTCAACAACTTAATTCAAAAATAGTAGACTTACAAAATACATAAGGAAAAGATTCTAATTTAACAACTGGCAACTGCAAGAGGAACCTGGCAATAAAATTTAAATTCTTTTTGTGTAAATGAAACTTTTGACACAGTTTCTATACATTGAAAATAGGTCTTGATAAAATCTAGAGGCCAGAAACGTCTGTAAAAACAAAAGAACTCAGAAGATGTAAAAATAGTTGAACATTCTCAAGTTAAAATAGAATTAAATGTATTAACCTGAGTAAAGCCTTGAGTAAGTGTTTTAAATGCTGTAAATAACATTTTTATTTTTTTTAATCTACAAGCAAAAACTATCTGCAAAATCTGTTAATAATTTGGAAACTATCCATGTACAGCATACATGAGTACGTCTGCATTTTGTGACTCTGCCTATGAACAACCTGTATCAATTTTTCATTTTATAATGAAATAACAGCATGCTTTTATTTACTGTAAATGAAAAGCAAGGACTAATCTTTATTACACCTCTAATTTATTGCACTTAAACATTTTTAAAAACCTCCTATCCTGTTATTATAGCATGGATACAGGCAGTTAAACATGCATCATTGGCACACCCTGGCACATGTGGTCAATTTAAATACTTCAGGTGCTTGAAACACACTGTCCTGAGTGTTAAAGAATTCCATATTTTGAGAATTCCTTTTTTTAAGGGTTTTTACTGGAATCATTTTTAAATTTCGCAAATTTTCAGAGCTAGCTTATCTACTCAATCAAGCTTATTCAGAGGAATTCATTTTGTTGTTGAATATTCACTTATGATTAAATCAAACTAAATTGCATCAGATGCCTGGTAGAGAATTTCCTATAATGTCATAGATGATGAATTTCTTCAATTTTTCTTTTTAATACATTATTCTGAAAATTAATGATTTTTAGAGTACTCCACTTCATGCCATACCCAGTCTCCTGAATATGTCTGCCTGTCCAGTTTTATTTGAAAAAATTCTGATAATGACTTTATGTTCTGCTATGCAAGTCTCTAGACTCTGACCTGTCTCTCCCTTGTAAGAAAGCTCACAATTAAATTTAAGCTCATATACATCTCCATGCACTTACAAAATATCTATTATTATTACTTTGGGAAAGAAATTTTTAAATTTTGTTATTCAGATTTAATGCAATTCTAATTTTATATTCTCCAGTTTTTTTTAGAACTCAAATATTCATTTGTGGTAGGAAATTTTTCTGATGAATTTTATTTATTTGGGTTTTATAACTTTTTTGCTAGATTTTTTATTTTATATTTTTCCAAATAATGCTTCTAGATAGTTGTTTTCTACTAGTATATATATTTTTTGAATTCTTCTTTGTAAACTATTTTGCCAGTTAAGTCTAATTCATTTATTTCCCCCAGAAACTGACTTGTTATATATGTTTTTATATCAAATAAGTGGTAAGAAGTATAATCCAAAGTTTTATTTGGGCTTATGAGGTTTTTGTATATAATTTTATAAGTACTTTTCCATCTTCAATATAAATGGTAAGATCTAAAAATTTCATCATACTTTTAAATTGAAATTCTACAGTGAATTTTAAAGAATTGCCTAGCTAAAAAATGTTCTAGAATTTTGTCTGGAAATTTTTTATCTTCGCTGCCTATTACGAATTGAACATCACCCATAATCTTGTGAATATACAAAAATATGTGAGTTTTATTAAGATTTTCTCAGCTGTAGTCCTGAGGAAGGGTAGAGGTGCACCAGAAAATTTGACATATAATTTCCTTTTATTCCTTAGAAAAATACCATAATTTGGAGACATTTATAATGCATTAAGTCAAGGGAAAGCCATGTATCAATTATTACCAAGATTTTCTGTTATAGCTTTCCCACACATTTGCTAGTAATGGAGACAATGGTGAACTCATAGCTAGTCCAGATTTCTGAAAACAAATTTTATTTTTCAAGTTGAAAATTTTTGTTCTTTAGTGTAAAAGAATATGCATTTTCAACCTATTATTTTTTTAATTTTTACTATGAAAATTTTAAGGTCAGCTAAGTCTCTGCTAGAAACTCACCTAACATTCCTAAATTGATGTTAGCATACATTAAAACTATGTCTAAACTTCTCATAGTATGGTAATCTATATCTGGAAGAAGTTTCAGCAATATTTTTTGAGTTTTTTTGAGTTTTTTTTATTAAAGAAGTAGTTCCTTTAATAATTTTTTTCAGATGAAATTTTAAAAAATAGTTTAGATTGAAAAGAAAGGATTTTTTTTTGTGTCTACTATTGCTCTGATTCGTTAATTTTCTTTGTCTGATTTCAAGATTCCATGTATTTGAGGAACTCTGTAGTGAGTTTTTGAAAATTATTTATACAATTCAGGGAGTTGATTTGTCTTTCTTTGTTCTGCTATATTAGTTTTGAGAATTTTTGAAAAGGGTTTTCTTTTTCTCTTCATAAATTGTTTTCTTTCACATTCCTCTTCCATTATTTTCAGACTAACTTTTTTATCCATAAAAGTAATTAACATATTTTGGTCAGCATTAAGTTAGCTAGCACATTTAAATGGAAAGCAAGAACTGTGATTTTGATTCTCACACAAGGATGATATAATTCCCAATTTTAATTTCTTTTAATTCTTCACATGTTGAAATTGGGAGGCATTGATATTAAATACAGAGCTCCACAATCTGTCATGTGCTTGAGAAATTAAATAATAATTAATGTCTGTAGTATTTTTTCATGCTGAAAACCTATTCACAAACTTACAAGTTTTTTCATCATCCTTCAGTAGAATAAAATACATCTACATGTTTTTATCCAAGTGTTAGTCTAAACACATTCCCATGAAAATCAGATCTGAGTTTGATCCAATTCTATTATAACACCAGTTATCTAATTTGTTGAAAAATTAAACTGGACAATAACCATATCAAGTTAAGATGAAATTTAGAAATACGAGTTCACATCAAGCCAAATGCAAATTCCTCAGTGTGCTGAAAGATTTTCAACATGAATCATGGTTATTACAAATACTCTGATGCTACAAATAGCACTTAGAGAATATCTGCTGAATGAGAAAATTAAACAATAATTAATATCTAAAGAATTTCCCCCCGATGAACTTTTGCATATACAAAGCAACTAAAAAAATCAAACAGAGGTCATCGCTCTTTCCACATTTATAATTGAGTCACAGAAAAATTCTCATTGGCCACCACCAGGAATCGAACCCAGGTCTTCCAGTTATGTGCCGGATATGCTTCCACTACACCACAGCGGCCTTGAATTACTCCAGACTCACATACACTAACTGCCAATGTTTGATGTTCCTGGTCCACGTCAAGTGTCTGTATTGATTATTCATTCGCCTTCTAATTATTTGTTCCATTACTGCTTGCCATCTTTGGTGAATCCCCAGTATCCCAGCATTGTGCGGGGCTCCAAGAAACAACCTGCCAAAATGGCTTGGCAGTTAGTTTATATGAGTCTGGAGGAAATTTAGGCTGCTGTGGTGCAGAGGAATCATATCCGGCGCATAACTGGAAGACCCTGGGTTCGATTCCTGGTGGCGGCCAATGAGAATTTTTCTATGACTCACTTATAAATGTGGAAAGAGCGATGACCTCTGTTTGATGTTCCTGGTCCACGTCAAGTGTATGTATTAACTAAAAAAATGTTGATACTTTTCAATCAGACTTTGTTTTTTATCATTTCAGGAGAAGTAATCTTGTGAATCAGAAAGGTTACTTCACACATACTCAAAATGAAAGCACTTAAAACTGCCAATCATCTAAACCATTACAAATTTTGAAGATGCAAATCCATTTGTTGGTGTAAATATGACATGGATGGTAAGTCAGATAATATTCGAAAACTTGAAAATGTCGTAGTCCTGGAGCAGGAATCGAACCCATGCCTCCCAGATAGCGCCTAAGCATGCTAATCATTACACCACCCAAAACAACTAGGTCTCAAGTTTCAGATCAATTTGAACGAAACCATCACAGAATTCACTAGTCGAAGCAATCGACATTCATGTTTAGCGAATCTGTAGGTTAAGAATTCTATCCCGTGATTCCATTCATCTAAACCATTTTTTTTTTTGTATCACGAGGCACTGATGTTAAACTGATTTTACATGGAGCCATCACACCATATAAAATTTGAGACACTAATATTACATTAATTTTACATGGAACAATCACATCATACAAAATTTAACTTTTCTATAAAACAGGACACTTGAGTTGCAATCAACAAGCAAGTCAGATACTACATCTTCATTTTATCAACCAACCAATAATGATTCATACTTACTCAATATGAAAATCTCTGAATAAGCATTGAAGATCAGTAGGATTCTGTGTGGCTATATGATAGAAATTTATTCCATGTCCAAAACAATGCATCACTACAGTAAAAAAAGAATAACAATGTGAGGCATAATTTAATGCTTGTTTCCATACGAGGTATTTTATTCAAAAACTTCATACTACTAAAAATAATGATTATACACTACATTACAGATTATTTACCATAATGAAGAAAAACAGAAGTAAACATAATTGGAAAACACAAATTATCTGTGATAATGTTGAAACGTACTTTCAACTACTGATTGATAATGCTTTGTTAACATGAGTTACACTTCAAATTTTTCACAATCAAACTACACAATCAGATTTGTTAGTTTTCATTACGGATGCTACACTAACTAACACTCAGCCATAAAATTCAGGTACATACAATTTAGATATTTTAAAACCAGTTTCTCATTGTCTGATTTCTGTATATTAGGTAATGGCTTTGGTTCAGTTGTATAGAGATTTTTGCAGTAAATTCATTTTTCTCACTCTTTTTTATCTCACAATTATTTGAAAATCAAACTCTTTAAACAAGTCTTACAATTTCAATATATATATATCATCATTGTCAATCATTATCAATCCACTGTTGGACTAAGGTCTCCCCAAGTTTCTTCCACAATGGTCTGTATTGTGCCAGTCTAAAATTTCAGCTGTCCATTGATGGTCTGTCCTTCTGGCAATATGTCCAGCCCATTGCCATTTCAGGGATTTTACTCTGATCATGATGTATTCCACTGTTGTTATTTTTCTGATCCATGAGTTCCTCTTCTTATCTCTCCTGGTTACACCAAGCATGCACCTCTCCATGCTTCTTTGAGTAGTCTGCAGTCTTTGTATGTCTCTTTTAGTTAAGGTCCATGTTTCTGCATCATATGTAAGCACTGGAAGGATGCATTGATCAAACACTTTTCTTTTAAGAAATAATGGCATATTGCTCTTGAAAATTATACTGTTTCTTCCAAAAGCTCTCCAGGCAAGTTTTGTACGCCGATTAATTTCTTCATCAATGTGACCTTCACTTTATATCTGCTGTCCAAGAAAAATGTAGGTATTGGTTATCTCCAGCTTTTCCCCATCAATTGATAAATATTCATTTCTTGTAAAAGCATTGTACAAGGTGAGTTAGATAATCTCCATTAATCTTTATCCCTTTGCTTTCCCAGTTCAGTGATTGAAAGACATTTTCCAATGGGGCATTAAAGAGCTTCGGAGATATGGTGTCACCTTGTCTCACTCCCTTTCCAATTTTTATGTGTGTTGTATTTTCAAACAGCCGAATCTTTGCACTTGCATTTTCATAGATGTTATTAATAATATTAATGTATGCATCTTCAATACCGCAGGATTTCAGAGCCCTTGTAACTGCTGATGGTTTCACCGAATCAAAGGCCTTTTCATAATCGATACAAGCCAGGCATAATGGAAGTTCATATTCCCTCGCTCTTTCAATTAGTTCTCTCAGTACGTAGATATGATCTATAGTGCTGTAGCCACTCCGGAATCCAGCTTGTTCTTTCGGTTGAGCCATGTCCATTGTCACCTTCAAGCGGTGTGAAAGAACTTTAGTGAAGATTTTATAAACCACTGATAGGAAGCTGATAGGTCTGTAGTTCCTGAGATCCTCAATGTTGCCTT
Organism: Macrothele yani; assembly: GCA_039090855.1. Taxonomy (NCBI): domain Eukaryota; kingdom Metazoa; phylum Arthropoda; class Arachnida; order Araneae; family Macrothelidae; genus Macrothele; species Macrothele yani. The sequence goes on from CM076990.1 coordinate 5,173,569, forward strand.
TTTTATGTAGCAGAATCATTGTAGCATTGTTCCAATCCTCAGGAATCTTCCCTTCATTAAGGCATCGAGTGAAAACTTGGACAAGTACTGTTTCAATTTCTCCACTTGCTTCTTGTATGATGTCTACAGTAATTCCATCTTCTCCTGGAGCTTTTTCCCATTTCATGTTCTTGATTGCATGTGTAACTTCTGCTGGGAGGACTGGAAGAACTCTGGTACCTTTTGTAATGTCTGGAGTACAAGTATAATCCCTTTCATATAGTTTTGAGTAGAAATCTTTCACTCTTGTCAAAATTGCACCTATATTTCTTGTTACAGAACCATCTTCCTCTCTCAGAGCCATAATCTGTTTTCCTCCCTTACTCAGATGCCCCTTTGCTCTCTGTAGGCTTTGGTTGTTTTCAATTGCTTTCCTCACTAGTTCACAGTTAAATTTCCTTACATCTTCAGTGATACTTTTTCGTACCGTCTTGCATAGCTCTATATATTCCACTTTGGAAGTCGAATCTCCTTTAGTTGTCCTCATCTCTCTTCTTTTCTGCATCAGAATTTTGGTTATTCCTGATAATTTGTTTGTATGCACCTTGTTCTTAGTACCAGCTATATACTGTGTGTGTATATATATATATATTTGCTTTTATTTGAATCTACATACACACTTCAGATATGCTCTTCATGCAATATAAATGGCACTACCTAAAAGTTTGATAAAATAACATGCAAATCACTCTGAGTTACCTTTCCATAACTACAAATTAAGAATTGTCAAAACCAATTAAAAATCATTTAAAACCTTTATTGCAAATGCTTTTACTCTTTTGTTACTCTTTTTTCCCTTTTTTACAGAAATATTTTATGAACTATTAAGATTCTATTTTTTGTTATACATACTCATAAAATTTCTTTACCCACAGAAGATGCTTTATAATGAGTAAAACTTAAATAGGAAGCTTTATATATGTATAACATATAATACATTTGATAAATAAACATAAATGTAATATATGTATTTTACATATAATAGACATTTAATAGGATATATTTAGTTTTATTATAAAACATCTTTACCTATGGGTAAAGACATTTTGTAACAAAAATATGATTTTTATAGTTTATAAAATAGTTTTGTTAAAGAAAAGGAAAAAACGGAGAAATTCATTTGCAATTAGTAGTAAATAAAGATTTCAAATAGTTTTTCATTAGCTCTAACAATTTCAAATTTTTATTTATGGAAAGCAAGCTCAGAGTGATTTATGAGCAAAATACATTGTTTCATCAAATTTTTAGGTAAGCATGTAAGTTATTAACATTGGTTAACTGATCTTATTTAATCAATTCCTAATGGCAGCACTATTTTTGAAAACACCAAGTGGCTACAAAAGTGATGTCAAACCACTGGGTATTAATACATTTAATTCCTTTAACTTTTATGTCTTAAGTTTTGTGTACACTAGTGGTTTCCAAACCGTGCTCCGCAAAGCATCTCCAAGTGCTAAGTGACGAGACTGGAAAGAAAAATAAATAAAGTACATGTGAAAAGATCTCAAAATTGTGAATTTGTGTGGACATGAACTGTGTATAAGTAAGTATTGGGTAAAAATTATTTGCTATGAAGCAGTGTAGATAGCAAGTATTATAGACATTTATATAACTTTTTGTATCTTCTGTCTTCAGGACGAAATACCTGCCCATTGCTGGTTTTCTGGAGCACCTATGTAGAGATTCAGAAAACATTATCGATTTTCTTTCAGTGGATCGCTGGCTGAAGACTGGATCCTTAAAAAAACTGTCAAAACCTCCATCACAGTACCTCCAGTAGCTGTGGAAGCATCAACAGCTAATTGGCATTTCCAAATTTATATTGTTTTTTTTTTATTATTTACCCAACTCTTATTATTATTATTTATCCAGATGAGATGAATATTATTTTTCAATCGTAGTGTGGAAGAAGATGAAGCAGTTGATAGGGCTAAAATTGGTGGACAGAATGTATGGGTTTTGGACAAATCAGTGACAGTGGGTGTGCCAGAACCTTCTGAAGTGTTGAACCAACTGCCTAGTTCTTTGAAGACCAGTACCACAGGGAAAAGAATAGTAAAAAGAAGTGCCATGATTCCTACCTTAATATTGGGTGCATAGCAGAAGACAGTGATAACAAAACACAGTGCATAATTTGTGGCAAAGTGTTGCCAAACTGTACAATGTTCCCAGCAAAAATGCTCCATCTTTTAAGGGGGTCCATTTAAAATGCATGGGCAAACTGACTGATTTCTTCAGAAGGAAGTATGGTGAACTTCCACAAGCCCAGGAAATTATATCCTATCACTCAAAAACAGTTAACGAAAAGGCTTTGATGGCATCCTACTTAGTTAGTTACCAAGTCGCTCAAGGCGGCAAAGCCCATGCCATCGCTGAAAACCTTACGAAGCTTTGCATAAAGGACATAGTTGAATGTATGCTGGATGGAAAAGCCACGAAACTAGTATGCACAGTTCCTTTTGTCAAATAACAATCTCGTGATGAATCGGGAACATAGCAGAGGACATGAATGCTACTTAACTTTCACGAATAAAATGCACTAAGACTAAATGTTTGATCCAAATGGATGAATCAATGGATGTTGCCAGGTTGGCAATTTTAATAGCATCTGTGTGCTACCAGTATTTGAAGTCTTTTCAAGAGGAACTGCTTTTCTGGAAGCCATTACTGACTAACACAAATGGAGCTGAAATTTTCAAATTAATAGACAAATTTTTCACAGTGAGGGGCATTCCATGGGATAACTGCATTGATGTGTGCACAGACAGTGTGAAGGCCATGACTAGGATAATATCTGGTGTTATCTCAAGAAAAAAACAAAAAGTCAAGGAGTGCAGCAGTAGCCACTGCATCCTCCACTGCCATGCCCTTGCTGTGAAAAAAATGCCACCATCCCTAAAGGAAGTCTTGGACAAAAGTGTGAAAATAATTAATTTTATCAAACTATGGCCTAAGAAAACAAGGCTATTTAAAATTTGTGTGATGATATGGGGAGCCTACATACATCTTTACCTCTTCACACTGAAAAAAAGTGGCTTTCTCGTGGTAAAACTTTTGACTTGGCTCTTCGAAACAAGGGCTGATGTCAGAACCTTCCCGATATGATACACAATGACTTTGCTTCGGTAGACAGGTTGTGTGATGAGCATTGGCTAATGAAATTGGCATATTTAGCAGAATTTTTTTAAAAAAAGTTAATTACTTAAGTCTTTCACTTCAAGGAAAAGCAGTAACTGTTTTTGATGCCCTCAATAAAATACAAGAGCTTGAAAAGAAAATAAACATTTGGGCAGAATCAATGAAAAATCAAAATCTAGACAGCTTCCCAATGGTAAAAAATTTAGAGAAGAACTAGATTCTAACATACCTAGAGATATCTTAAATGAGTTTCACATTCACCTGCTAAGTTGGCTTGATAGTTTCAACTGTTATTTTCTGGAAAACTCCACGAAAAAATTAAAGAAAACTTTTTCGTTGCAAACCCATACTCTGCTGTGTCAAAAAAGTCAGTCTGCCTGACATCGCAGCAGTATGAGTGCTTTACTGATTTGACATCAGATTCTGAGATAAAAAAGAATATTTGCAACTAAAAAGTTTTTGGTGTCTGCTAAAAGACGAATTTATAGTTTTGTCAGGTAAAGCAAAAATCATCCTTATGCCCTTAGCAACAACTCACTTACATGAATCAGGATTCTCTGCCTACAGTATGTGGCTACTAAAACAAAATACAGATCCCGCCTCGTTGCAGAGCCAGATATCCAGTTGTGGCTATCCTACATTCAACCAGATATAGTCACATTGTGCAAATCAAAACAGTCCCATCCCTCTCATTAGAATCTAAGTTCCCAGGCTGTGCTTTATCATTCTTTTTTTATGCTGAGTGACATTTTTGGTTTTGCGACTATAAAAATGGTTTTAAATACCATATCTATTTGGGTAACATATTGTGGATTTACAATACCTGCTTTGAATTCATTCTCAAATTTGTTGCCTTACTTTATGTTTTTTATTGTTCTTTTTCATTTATGTAGTTAAGTGAGTTCCTTATTTCTCTGAAAGTAGTGAAGAAAATAACATTTTGAATGAATGTTTGGGCATTAGGCATATACAGGAAAGGTTCTGAGATAAGGATTGGATGATATAAATTGAGTTGAGGCCAATATGTGTTGTAAATATTGTATATAACATTTTAGACTTGAGTTGCAATTAGTTTGGTGCTAATGTGCGGCATTTAGAATTGTGTATAAGTAACGTTGGTGTGTTGTAAATGGTGTCTGTGTTAGTGAGTGCATTTTTTAAATTACCTGAGTTCAGTTTAAGTGTTGTTATAAGAATTGAGTTTGATTTGTAAATATTTTAAAGGAGTATGTATGTATTGTGCATTTTTAATGAAGGGGAAAAAGGAGTGAAAAAAAAAAAGGGAAGGAATACATCGAAGGGAAGTTAAACTCAAATGGAAAAAAAGAACTACAAGCCTGTGTGATGATGCTTGATGTACGTTACTTGCTCATATAAGTACGTAATGTACAGAACAGAAGAAGAAAAACAGCAACTTACCCTGATGGAAGCTAAAAAACACCGCTAATGACATGCAAGAAATGTCATAGCAATGAGGCAAGCCTAAAAAGGTAAGTTGCCTTATATATAATTTTTAATGAAATAAAACTTGATGTTTAACATGTCCAAATGCTTAATTGAATTACCTTCCATCATCAATACTGCTGTCATTCAGTTTAGTACCTACGTAGATGCTAGGTGAAAATATTGTCGCCCTTATGCCAAAGACACATATGTGCAAAATTAATGTTTTGAGAAAATGATATTTAAAGTTCCAATTTTTAATGACTTTCAGGGGAAAAAAATTAAGTTTATATCAAAATTTAAGCTATTGAAAACTCGAAAAATAATTTGTGCTTTTCCTATATATGATAAAATATTGACTAACAATTTGAAAAATGCAGTTAGGTAAAAACAGCTAAAAATGCACATCATGCCTTTGGCATAATGGCGATGATAGTGCTCTATGATGAATTTCTCTCCTGAAAAATGCTCCGTGACTCAAAAAGTTTGGGAACCACTGTTGTACACTGAAAACATTCTGAACAAGCATATATGATTTTTTAAAAAGAACTCCCAGTCATTAATTGAAAACATTTTTTAATCAATCAGTTATCCCCTTTTCATCTATCCATCTCTTTTTATGAGCATGGGCAATGATTCCAATGAAAATTTCATACATTCTGAAGAATTTTACATTTAGAAATAATAATAGGAGGAAACTTGGCTCTATCGCCATACTGCTAACACAAAAAGCAAGCATTTTCGTTCTTGCTGCTTTAATTAGGACATTTCTTTCCCCATTTTTTAACAGGCCCTTTCATTTGAAAGATCTAGTTACCAATATTTCACCCATATTTCCAAAATACAACAGTTCACAACTGCATATTTTCCAAAGTGTAATACTGTCCTTCTGAAAAGGTTTAAATTTCTGTTCCAACTGTTTTTGCAGTTTCTGTGCAATTTTTTCTCAGAATAATTTGTCTGTGCTCTTCTACTATACAACAATGATTGAAAAGACAATGAAACAAGGAAAAGCTTACTCTGTTGACTGAAACACTGCACCTCTCCCCAGTGGGAAAGCAATTCCTCTCACAACTACTCAGTGAATTCTGCATTGAAGATAAGGTGATGTGCTCAAACTTCCACTGACAAAAGTCAATGGTTCAATCGTGAAGTGTATTCTTTTTGGACCAAGTAATTACTTCATGTACCATTAAAATGAAATTTAGTTCCACGCTTATTGAATTAGGACAGTCATTCTTACAGGACTAGGCAAGAGATAATGTCAAGACTTACACTTACCCAAAATTAAAAATATATCAAGAAACCTTTGTGCCATTTCTATACAGATTGTGAAGGGGATGATTCATTAATTTAAACTGTGTACTGACTGCAAAAATGTGCCATTATTTCCTTCTTATGAGTGGAAACATCTTTATAAAAAATCTACAATTTTCCAGCTTATACATGAACACAATAGTAATTGTTTTTCTCTTTGGATAGTGACTTACACCATTAAGTGTTACTACCTAACAATATGCTCCTGCATTTTCACATTTGTGGCTGGTATGTGTGTACCAAATGTGCAGGGGTTCTGGGACTTAGCTGTGATCTCTGAAAAAGAAAGAGAGTGCATGCATTTGTATATGAAATTCGGGGACAAAAATGAGTGTGCTAAAGGATTTTATACTGCAAGAGTTATGTGCAGTCATACCGAAAAATTTTGAACACAAAATAATTTAGTTCAGTAGGGAGCTCTTAGCATATGGAAATATAACTACTCAATCAAGAAATGAGCAACAGAGAGAGAGAGAGGTGCTCTTCTGTAATACTGAATTTTAATTCTCATGTTACGACATATTGTTTTCTTCTATTTGGATGCATTTTAGATTTGCATTATCAAATGTGTTGGTTTGTGGCAAACACTCTGCACTCACTGGCAGCTAAAATGTGTATCATTGTAAATGTAACACAAAAGCTGCTTTTTGAATAATTCCTAAAAAAATGTACACAGAAAATAAATTAAAAATCAACAAAGGCTATTAAATCTTTTCTGCATGAGTATGCATACTTACATGTAAATATCAGTGCCCAAAATGCAATAAATTTATGCATAGCGATAGCAGCATCAAATGGAATATACTTATGCAGAAAAGTTTCCCGAAAGAAAGTTATGCAGTTTCTACACATAGTCAGCAAAATAGTGGCAAAAGTAAACATCATAACACTTGCTGCTCCACGAGTGACAGTGACACCATATCCTCCCATTTTGCGAACACCAGTATGCTCCCTTTCAACTGAATAATCTGCACATTATGAAAAAGAAAAAAGACACTAAGGTTATTACAAACTTTTTAGGACAAAATGTAATTTTTTTTTCATAAAAACAACACAAATCTATATATTATTGTGCATACTGGTAATGGATTCTTAAAAACAAGTACCACATGTGTGGCTGGCCGACAGTAAGCGCATTTCTGTGAATAACATTGAAGTTTTATGAATGTGCAATAAATTCAAGTTTTTCCTTGAGTGCTTCATTTGGATAACTGTAAAGAATAGAACAAAGGATCAGCCTGCAGAATCTCATGTGCACCACTGTGAGGCAGGATCTCACACAACAAACCTTATTTGGTTATGATGTCATGAATGAAATACGGGATTACACCTTATAATACAAATTTTTGAAGATGACAATCTACTTTTTCCTGTAAATATGACAAGAATGGTAAGTCAGATAACATCTGAAAACTTGCAAATTTTGTCACCCTGGAGCGGGAATCGAACCTGTGTCTCCCAGATAGCGCCCAGGTATGCTAACCATTACACCACCCACACAACGACCAAGTCTCAAGTTTTCAATTAATTTGAATATAACCAAATTAATATTATATTAATTTATATTCAAATTAAATTAATTGGTTATATTCAAATTAACTGGAAACTTGAGACTTAGCTATTCTGGGTGGTGTGGTGGTTAGTATACCCGGGCGCTATCTGGGAGACACGGGTTCGATTTCCGCTCCGGACGATGAAATTTTCAAGTTTTCGGATATTATCTGACTTACCATCTTTGTCATATTTACACCAAAAAATGGATTGTCATCTTCAAAAATTTGGTTATGATGCGTTTATCACATAAAGAATAAAACTTTGCCAAAGTTATTTACATTTAAGCATTTTCCCATAACTGAAAAAAAAACTGACTACTTGGAAGACAATTAGAACTATAACTAATATAAATTTTATTCAATAAAATATGAAATACAACTAATAAGAGCTTTTTCCAAAATGAATGAGACATTAATGGTTACAAAAAAGCTTTAACGTGGGATTTTCCTAGAGTTTTAAAAATTCAATTTACATGAATTTTCAAAGAAAGCTAGCACTTCTTTATCAGATCTTCTTTGTTGTTTACTTTAGTAGCAGTTAAGGTTAACAGCCTATGATGATCAAGGAAACCTTAACTCCTACATACATAAACAACAAAGAAAGCCTGATTAAAAGTGATATCCACTTTGAAAATTAGCAAGGATTATTTTTAAGAACTCTAGTAAAAATAACATAATAAAGTTTTGAAGATGACAATCCGTTTTTGGCGTAAATGTGACAAGGATGGTAAGTCAGATATTCTCCGAAAACTTGAAAATTTTCATCGTCCTGGAGCGGGACCCGAACCCGCGTCTCCCAGAAAACGTCCCGCTCCAGGACGATGAAAATTTTCAAGTTTTCGGAGATTATCTGACTTACCATCCTTGTCACATTTACGCCAAAAAACGGATTGTCATCTTCAAAATTTGTATTATATGGCGTAATCCCGTATTTCTTTCATGAATTACAAAATAAAGTGTTTTATAATTCTTAATGCTTGAAACACTACAGTAGCCACAGAATACTTCATTAGTGAATGAGAAAGTTCATATGATAATCCATTCATGTTAATGATGCAAAATCACCATGAAATCGATGAATAATGTATATCAGATGAAACAGAAAGTCATAGAAAATATTAAAAGTCAGAAATTGAATTCAGTATGTCAAGCTTGACATTATGTCAATTATTATAATAGCTCGCATATAGTTGCCCATAACATCTGTTAACATTCTGAACGAAGAATTACAAAAATTCATGGTAAAAAGGCCATTTCACGTAATACGAAACCAATAATGGAAAAAATATTTTCACGCATGACTTATTACATATTAAACATTAGGCAATAGTAATTTGGCTGATGTTTCAGCCAAAAGATCTTACTATTGCCTAATCTTTAATATGTAATAAATCATGCATGAAAATATTTTCATTACAAAACTTCAAATGCATGAAAAGTGATTTGACAGTTCAACATTAAAACTGCAACACATAATTAGGCATGTCTCAAATCATGAGGATCAGAGAATGCTCAGCAGCCTCCTGCTACATGCAACTGAAAATGATTTGAGATAGAAATATGCAAAATATTCATATTTATTAGCATTCATCTTGCAATAAGCATATGTATATCTGACAGTAATATATGAAGAAGCAAAAAACATAAATAATATGGTCAATTGTTTCATATGGTGTAGTATGTCATGTGACTCTCAGATAGCCATGTAACTGCTGTGGGGCCATATACTGGAGAGTACCAAACAAGTTGCCAACACATGAGGTCCTGCACTAGCTTGATGGGAGTTAGCCTTAAAAGATGTATAGGTCATGGGAGATTGTCCATCATTACATGAGTATTATCTTGCTGCAACATTGTGGAAGATACAGTTTGGATGAATGTTCTGATGACTGCTTGAACAATGAGTTCAGGCTAACACCGAGATGTTAGATTGCCCAGAATACTGCACAGAGCTGTCCACCTGTCATACATGACTCTACCCCACACCATTACATCAGGTCCTGCCATTCTGTGATGTTTGACAGTTAACACTTTATTAAACCATTAAAGCAAACCACAACCGGCAATACATTTCAGCAGGACAATACCCATCCACATAATGCTCATGTAACAATGGATGATTTCTATGGCCTCATCCTCCTGTCTCTTATCAAGAATGTCTGGGACACTTCATGGTTTCAAAACCCCTACAGTACCTTTCATACAGTAGTTGCATGACAATTCTGATGTTATATGAAGAATTGTACTACAGGGAATAATCATCTCACTATCACCACCTTGGTTGTTGAGTGGTTGGAGGTGTGGGCTTCAGAATAATTGCCCAAGTTAGGCACAGATTTTAATCCCAGATGAGGCACATGTGGTGCACTTGACCTACAGTATTGATTCTGTCCCTTCTCTGATAACAGAATCAGAGAAGGGACAGAAGAGATTCTGTCACTAGAGCACAGATTTTGCCCTAAATCAGGGATAGGAGATTTATTATATCCTGTGATGGTCATAGGGGTCATAAAATCCTGAAACAAGCAAAGCAAACCTGTATTGCATGACTCATCATCTAACACCATCCATCTTTATCCAAAGAGAGCATAAAAGTACACAATCAATGAAATAAAAGCAAATACAAGTGTATTTTGTCTATTTATGTCTCAAACAATAATCATTTGCTACATGTCACATACCCTTCAAGCTACGATTTGCATAGCATGTGGATACCCATTTCTGCTCTTGCACTTCCAATGATGGTCAAATGAATATTTGATTTCAGCCTTTTTTCAGTAACTTTTGCAGAGATGAAATTAAATTTCTAGTATTTTGCTTTAAACAGAATATATGATGAAATCATTTAGTCCAAAATTTAACACCCTTTGAATTTAATCAACTGAAACTCTACGTTCAAATTTCAAGAGCAATACAGCCTTTATATCCAAAATTAAGAGTTTTCAAACACAAATTTAAGTACTTTCCCAGAAACTAAGATCAACTATATATATATGGAAAACAGATTATATCCATCTATAGTCAAACTGCAGCTAATATGCTGATAAACTACAATTACACTGAACATGTACTATTAATCTATATTTTGAGGTTACTCACCTTTATCCCCAAATCTTTTAGGAGGTTTTCGTCTCTACACATTTACAACACGTATTTTTCTTATTTACATCGTGGTTCAAGGCCGCAAAAAAAAAAAAAAAAAAAATCGGATTCAAAATAATCCACCACAAATATACACAATTGAACTCCCTAAAACACTTTAATCTAATTAAAATTTTAATCAATAAAAACCTATATTACACATTTCCTAAAACGTCAAAGTTAAAAGGCTGTAACCCAAACTATTTACAATTGCGCTTCAGTGCCCAATTAAAATAAACCTAAATACCTGACACAACCATTACACTCAACAATCACGGACCTCTCACCCCTCAGAAACAAGCATAACATCCAAGCACTTTCAGCCTCTGCCCAGGCCATTCTCAAGGAGCGGACTCAGCAGATGCAAACACCCTCACCACCCACGAAACGTAGCGAATGTTCCAGTGCTCGTGCGGCGGCATCTCATTCCTGTTCTCCGTCGTTCAGGTGCAGTGGCGCCATCTATCGGATGACCCAATAGCCTTCTTTTCCATTCGTACTTATAAATATTTGTTCGATTTATTTGATTCTTGAAACTAATCATCTAACATATTTTTTTTTCCTTTCCTTTTTTTTTATATTAGATCATCCCCCCCCCCCCCTGCCTTTCCTCCTCTGTTCTTTGCGGCTTTCCTTTCTGATCAAATCCTTCCAATATGTGTTTAAGCTATTAGGATCATTAACGTTACATAACCTGTGTCTATTTTTTTCAATCAACACTGTCTCCGCCAATCTCAAATGCCTTTCCATACGACAATTCTTAATAATTTTTATTTCATCAAACTTTGGGTATTGCCTTTGTTCAATACAGTACTGGACCAATGCAGTTTTTGCTTCTTTTTTCTGCCAATTCCATAGGTTCTGTTGTAAACGATGTTTTAGTTTATTTTTAGTGCTTCCTATATATGATACTGTAGGATTGTTGCTTGGAATTTCGTAAACGCCAGCTCTGTCCAAACCCTTCTTGTTTTCTTTTGTATTGATTACAAAATTTTTAATAGTATGTTATTTATTGCCCAATTGTAAATTATACCTATTACACAAATTATTAATTTCAGTTGAAATTCCTTTTATGTACGGAAACAATCCAATATATTTAATCTGCTTATTATTATTTCTTCTTATGTTTGAAGAATTAATACAATTGTTCTGCACTTCCTTAATCCATTTTTTTATTTTTTTACTGGGATATCCATAATTTTTTGCAACATCTGTAATATATTTCAATTCATCCTTTCTGTGTTGCATATTTGACGTGTGTGTAAAAGCTCTTTTTATTAAAGTCTTAATACTGTTACATTTATGAGCATATGGATGATAAGAATCATATGGTACAATCACAGGTACTTATGACAATTTTCTGTAAACAGTATAATCTAATGTGTTGGGTTGTTTTATAATCTGTACATCAAGGTATGCCAAAGTATCCTGCTATTCATCTTCAACTGTTACCTCAATGGATGAATACTCTTCTTTAAATTTTTTAGCTATGTCATCTAGTTCTGTGGAATTCAATTTTGATAATATGAAAATATCATCTACATATCTGCAATATATTAATGGTGGTTCATTCAGGTTATTTATCACTTTGGCTTCAATATCTGTCATAATAACTTCTGCAAATAATGTAGACAGGGGTGATCCCATAGGTCCTCCTGTATTTTGCTTATACATAATATCTTCAAATGCAAAAACATTATTTTCGTATATATATAACAAAACATTTTTTAACTCTTGTACTTGTATTCCTGTCAGAATTTTTTGATACATTAGTTCTTGAGTAAAAATGTCTATGGCCTGAGGTACTGGAGCATTTGGATACAAAGCTTTAACATCCATACTAGCCATTTTGTAAAACTTCAAATCTTGATTAATATTTTTAATTAAGTGAATAAAATCATATGTATTCCTTAAACTGTATTATTGTTTCATAAATATATGCTTGGATGTTATGCTTGTTTCTGAGGGATGAGAGGTCCGTGATTGTTGAGTATAATGGTTGTGTCAGGTATTTAGGTTTATTTTAATTGGGCACTGAAGTGCAATTGTAAATAGTTAGGGTTACAGCTTTTTAACTTTAATGTTGACAATTTAGGAAATGTGTAATATAGGTTTTTATTGCTTGAAATTTTAATTAAATTAAAGTGTTTTAGGGAGTTTAATTGTGTATATTTGTGGTGGATTATTTTTAATCCGAATTTTTTTTTTTTTTTTTTTTTTGTGGCCTTGAACCACGATGTAACTAAGAAAAATACGTGTTGGAAATGTGTAGAGACGAAAACCTGCTAAAAGATTTGGGGAATAAAGGTGAGTAACCTCAAAATATAGATTGTCTAAATAGCACGTGAATAATTAAGCAGCTAGATGACATTTGACATTTGCAATGCTGTATGAATATATGATGTACTATTAATAAACAGCAAGTAAACATTTTGAAAAAAGCTTTTTAACCTCATGTCTTTCAAACTTTGAGTGCACTATGTAGATGAAATTTTCAGCACCTGGGAGGGTGATATGTGAAAACCATTTATCATAAACTATTTCCTGTCAAGTTTTTTTAACACCTTACAAAATCAGTTGCTTTTTATAAGATAAAGATAAAGGAATGTGCCCAAACTCCCACTCACAAAAGTCAATGGTTTAATGGTGACATGGAGCTCTACAGAGCCTTGAACATCTGTTTTACTGAAGATGATCTTTACAAAGGATTCCATTATATCAAGTGCATTGCTATCAACAGACGATTCAAACCCTCAGTTGTGGACTCAGCTATCAAAAAACTTCAAAAGCCAAAACATACACCAATCAGCTAAAACATCAGAACCACCTCCGCATTATGCAAATAAGCACGAACACAGCCTATCAGTATTACATATCAACGTCGCAAATGATATGCTATGCAGTAGTTAGTACAATCAAAGATGGTCCAAAACAAGTGACCCTTTGAGCTGTTGAAAAGACATGGGCAGGCCATGCTTCATTGATGCCAGAGGTCAGCACAGGCTATATCATCTTGTCCACAGCAACAGGGGGGCTACTATGGCTAGCATTACTCATAATTCCAATTGTGGTGAAGGGCCCAATGTGCCCGAATACACAGTTCATTGTATGCTCTCAGATATGGGTAAAAGCAGCCGTAGACCCATTTGCGTGCCTATGCTCACAGCCATTTACTGCCGTCAACACTTGCAATGGACACATAACCATTGGCATTGGAATATAGAAGACTGGAAGACGGTCTCATAGTCAGACGGATCCCATTTTCTGTTACATCATTTCCACATAAGAGCTTGGGTGCAACGTTTACCCAAGGAAGCCTTCTCACCTGGATGCGCTATGAAATGGATCCAGGCAGTTGGCGGGAATGTGATAGTCTGGGAAATATTTTCTTGGGGGACACTTGTACATTATCTCTGTAGAGCAAACTCTGACAGCTGTCATATACATGAACATAGTGGCTGACCAGGTACACCCCTTTATGGCGACTGTATTCCCTGGTGCAGATGGGGTCTTTCGACCAGAAAATGCTCCATGCCCCACTGCGAAGAAGGTTGAGGAATAGTTCTCAGAACATGAAGAGGAATTCCATTTATTGCCATGGCCTCCAAATTTGCCAGACACAAATCCTATTGAGCATTTGTGGTTTGAGTTAGAGAAACGGGTATAAGCAGCAGCATCCCAACTATGTAATTTACGGGAACTGTGGGATCTTCCTTTGCAATCATTGTACCATTGAATCTATGCCTCATTGAGTGAGAGCTCTTTTGGTGGTGAGAAGACAACCTACATCATATTAGGTAGGTGGTTTTAATGTTTTGGCTGATTGGTGTACTTTCACCCTGACCCCAATCTCTCTAAACTGTCACTAGAACATGTCAGTTCTTCCTTTTATTACTAGGATTTTCTTCAAAATAACTAAAATAATAAGGTCGTCAAATTTTAAAGTGAAGGTAATTTAAATTTCAAAGGACTCATTTCGTGACAGAAATTTTTAGGGAATCTATCACATCCAGTGGCAGTGCAGCTTATTGTACATAGACCACAGATGAAGGGTGCTTAGATTTAGATTAAAATAATATTAGTAATATGTAAAAAATGTCGCCTCATTAAATCATCTGTGGTCTAGAACTGTTGGCAAAGTAATCACAAAAATCTTCAACATATAATCAACAAAATACAGTAGCAGTAATGGCCAAAACTTTGATAATGAATTTTCCAAAAGAATTACTATTGGTATTATGCACATTGGTATACAATTTACTTATTACTGTTTCACATGTTGTATTGTTTCATTAACTAAACTAGTTTCAACTCTTCATTTTGTGAGTCACCCTCAGTAGCGTACGATGTTTGCGTTTCCAAAGAGGTCGTTGTATCACTGGGTCACTGATCGTTCTCATTATCTGCTGTGTCATTGTTGCGCATGCGTATTATGGTCGTGGGTTTGTTTGGACATCTTCTTTTTTATATGCTTCTGACGTTCCATCAAGAATTTCCATGCATATGGCAGGTCGTAGGGGGTGTTGTTATTATAATTTATATCAGGAGTTTTCTCGATCAATACTGCCTCTGCCATTAGGATTTGTTGGTGTGTATTGTGTGTTGTTAAGATTTTCACGTTTTCCCAATTTTAACTAACTGATCAAACAAACGTAATGAGGGCATAGCTACTGGACAACTATCACACTGTATGTATTGTGGATAAAATACTTGCCCTTTGCACTACCTCCAGTTCCGATGGGAAAAACAGGGGATGGGAGGCCAATGGCGTTTGCTGCTGGTATCCTATATTGCGCTCAGAGAAATTCAGCATGCTGGAAGACCCTTGTAGCTGGCTTGAGAAGTCTCAAGAGGGGTGGGGCGTAGGCAGCAGGAATTACATGCTGTTTGGTACATGGCATGAAAGACTGAATGCACAGGCGACAGCAGAACCATGCTGTTATGCTCATGTTAACCAACACACAAACCAAATGGTGAACTGGAGCCTCAATATGACCTGTCTAAAAATCAAATTTTGTGCTGGCAGCAAATCATATGCATGCACTTTCAGCCACAATAAACAATACGAATCTCAATTCAAAAATTTTTAGTGTGCTACAACACGATATCATGTAGTCACCAGCCGCTACTGTTTAAAACTTTGGCTCTTGGATATTTACCTAATTTTCACATTTTTACTACAATTATGTGCAATTTTTTAAACAATTACAAAACTTTCTTATAACACCATATGAAAAACTAAATTCTGCATACTATCTGAGTGGAAGTGGGGAATGTTTGATCTCAAAGGGCACAATTTCCAGTCTTGCCGCTCCAGGTGAAATGAATGGTAAGTGACCATTGCTGGATGTTTCTTAGAGAAATGGTGTACAAAACACATAAAAAGAATTGTAAAAGTTTTGAAGGGGAAGACAGAGATTTTGTAAGAAGGATTCTCAAACTCATTAGATGTAACAACAAAAGGTGTGTATAAATGTTTTAAATGTAACAGGTCTACCTTCAATAGTCAAAATATGTTTTTCTACATTTTTCTTCTTTTTTTTTTTTTTTATTGGAGGTTTAACGACCACCGTGAGCAACTCAATGGGCAATAAGCAGTCGCCCGTCCCTAATTAAGGGTCACTGGTTCCAGGGAAGGGAGAGAGCCAGTGCCGTAAGACAAATACAACATCCATGCCTCACCGGGATTCGAACCCGGACCCCTTACGGATGAATGATCATAGACCATCGCTTAGACCACTGCGCCACCAGGGCGGCTTTTTCTTATTTGATAGCCTACTACCTTATGCTTACACTGAACCAAGTGCTAAATTATATTGTGAAAAACTCCTACATGATAGAGTAAACCTGAAATTGTGTTTGCAATCAGCACTGCAAAAGTACGTGACATCTGGCAAAATAACTCAAACAACTTTTAATGTGCAATATTTTTTAGACTCATGTTAATGCTAACAATTAATATTAAGTTCTTTAATATTATGTTACACTCTTCAGCTCACACACACTCACACTCAGCCGCCCCGGTGGCGCAGTGGTCTAAGCGATGGCCTCTGATCATTCGTCCGAACGGGGTCTGGGTTCGAATCCCGCTGAGGCATGGAAGTTGTGTTTGTCTTACGGCACTGGCTCTCTCCCTTCCCTGGAACCAGTGACCCTAAATTAGGGACGGGCGACTGCTTATAGCCCATTGAGTTGCTCACGGTGGTCGTTAAACCTCCAATAATAAAAAAAAAAAAAAAAAAAAAAAAACACTCACACTCACACACACACACACACTGTTTTATGTACTTACGAAAAGCTTTGTCAATGAATATGCCAAATACCACAAGAGTATACAAGGTTCCCCAGAATATATGCAGTTTGTAGTTTTCAATGAAACGTATTCCTTTGTACACTGTTTGCTTAGTTAAGTCCTGGTAATACTCTTGAGGCACTGTTTCTACTTTGATCATGCTCTTGATACGGCTTGTTTTCCGAATCCTATTGTCATTCACAATGCTGTAGAAAAATAAGTATAAAGAACTCAACTTAAAAACATACAGGTAAAACTAGATCTTTTTCACAAAATGATCAACTCACAAACAGTTTGGGCTCTTTTAAATACAGTAAAAATTTCCCAATATTAAAGATATGACTCCTAATTTTAAATTGACAAATGCTTTCCCCCAAAAGTTAAACAGCATGCCATTACTGTTAATTACACAAGTAATGACTTATTTAGAAACACCTTTTTGTATTGACTAATATGAAAATGTAATTTTATTTACCAATTAACAGTGGTGCAGGGTGACTTAAAATTTATCAGGGGCAAACTATTTTTAAAATTGCTCTCGACCTTCTTCCATACCATGAAATGTAATTTCAGTGGATTGTGAATTTCCAAACACCACATGCTGAAGTCATACTTAACCATATACGAGCAGAATGAGGTAGACATTTTATTTGTATATATGCAGTGCTGTATAACATGAAATAAAAGTTTACAATTTTGTCTTATCTCACTTATAAAGGAACTGAGCTCTTTGGTTTTTCTGCTTGACGAACTTTTGGAAAACTTTTGTGTTAAAATTGTCAGTTTCTTAAATGAACTTTTTCTCAACATGTAAAACAGTTAACGCATTTAACCATTCTTACCCCATTGCATTATGTAAGCAAGTTTTTACATGCTTCAAAGTACTGAAACATCTTTCAGATTCAGTTGTCACAATGGGAGAAGTTAGAGCTATGTTTAGAATTTTTATTGCTTCTGAAAAATCAGGCTGTAAATCGTTTTCTGTCAAAAAGCTGCACAAATTACCACTTGAACTTGGAATGTATGAATTCTTTGCTGCAAGAACTTCAAGTTCAGTTTGAAGTGTTAATCAAAGGATATAAATTTGTTCCGCTTCGTACTACATCACTAGGAAATGTTTTCTCAAATTCAGAAAATTTTGCAGGATCAACTAAATTGAGACATTCTAGGCGTTGAATTGCTCTCAATCTGTGTTCTTCCTGGTTCAAAATTAAGTCACAGCACTCTACTGCACAGGCTGTTATGTTATCCTGCTTTCTTCTTTCAGACCCAGAAGACAGATCAGCACTATCAGATGTTTCCAATATTTTATAACGAATATCATGTACAAATTTTTGGAAGTTCTAAAGATGATGGATGACAGAAACAGGTGTCCTAATATTTTTCTGTAAAATATTATAAAATATATCAAATGTGAGGCATAATTTCACTGAAAAACTTGTGGAAGAAGAGAAATTCTGCATCTTCAAGAAATTTATTAGGCCACTTGCTTCTCTTATTGATACTGCATCCCACCCAAGTTCTTTTTACAGATTCTTTCAGAACACATCATTAATGATTCTTTAGCAAGATAAACAGCTTAGACAACTCTACTCTGAAAATTCCACAAGTTACAACAGCACGTGGTAATCGCTGTTGATAATGTTCTTGTGGTAAGTCTGTTCTTTTGATGTTGAGTAGAAGGTCAAAAATGTCATCAGATTTGCAGAGAATATTCTCCCCAGAATAACTGTATAACAAACCTGTTACATAATTAAGTTAAGCTGGCATGTGTAACAGTGTAAAAAGTAAGTACGAGGATAAATGCGTCTCTGACAAGTTTCTGAACACCATCAAGTTCACCACACATTACTGCAGCTCCATCATAAATTTGAAAAATAAATTTGTCTTTTAAATGGTACGGCTGCAACTACTTTAGTATACGGGACAAAATTCCAGCAGTAGAACTGTCTTTTATTTGTGAAAAGTTATAAATAATGTTCAACCACTTTTGTACAATGGACAAAACGGAGAAATACTATGAGTGCAATTTATTAGATATGTCGTTTGTTTCATCAGCTTGAATGGACACAAACATTGCTGCATTGACAACTTCCTGACTTCCTGAAGACAATTTCTGTAAACATTGTATATATAATCCAACAATTCATTTTGTTCTGTTGCAGAGGTATATTTTGAAATTTTCTAAATGTTTGTTCAACTGACTGTCCAATTTTGCAATTTCACTAACTAAATGGAGAAACACTCCTCTGTTAAGAAAACCTTCAAATTCATTGTGACCTCTTAAGCTCATTGCTCCCACAAAATTTTAGTTAATCAATAATTCCATTTAAAACATATCTATTTTTGTCAACCATTTCATTATGAACTCTAACTGAAAAGCTATACCCTTCATCAAGTTGTGTTCTAATATCTCCTTTGCCAAATAATTTAAATTGCACACAATTTGACATGTAACGAGATGTTTGTTTGTGACTTTTAATTTGTTCCAAACGATGCTTTAAGTCTCTTATTCCACGTAGTGTCCAGCTTACATCACCACCAAATAGTCAACAGTAGCAGCAAAACAAAGTATGTCTGCTTTTGCTTCCAGTTAACCAGGATATTTTGCTATAACTCCACATTAAAAGTTCTAGACTGATTCTTATGTTTTTGCACCAAGCAAATATTTGGTCGATGTGGGCCTAAGTCTTTAACATTTTTTTTTCTTTCTTCATCCCTTAATAAACTAAAAGAGTGTTCTAATAAAAAGTCAACTTTGTTATTTTACTTACAGGAGCAAACCTTACAGCTTGCTTAACTCTACAAACAAAAATCAGAAGCTCACTGTTCAACGATGTGGAAGCAAAATTGCTACTGTTAAACAGAAAGGCGACCAGCCCTGAAAGATTTTTACGCATACGCAGTTCATTGCACATCTGCTCATTCATTCCTGTTCTCCAAAGCTTCATCAAGGCAGCCAAGGCGACAAGTTGATGGGTGTCACCTTTACCACCATGTGGTATTCATTGCACTCTAATGAATGGATATGGATGGCTGTAATGTGTTACCCAGTTACTCAACTATTGTAGTGGCTTACATCTGCATTCAGAAAATCTGCGGACTGGCTACTAATATGGATTTCCTTCTGGAATTTTTCAAAATAAAAGTTTTTTTTTTCTTATTTTCATGCAGGGCTTAGCCATGGATGCCCATAATGACCTGACACCACTGTAGGGAAAAAATGCTTTATATAATTTCACCATCCATAGCAGCATGCAAAGTACTGCAATGATTAACACTTGCACTCATTTTCATGACATGAAAATGAGTGCAAGTGTGAACTATTGCACCCATTTTCATGTTCTGAATTGTAATATATTTTTTTTATTCTCAATGAGAGTGGAAAACTGCCACTTCAGATTCAAATTATAAGATTTTTGAAATTACAGTTGTCTCTGAGTAGCCCAAGATTTCTATTTTGTAGGATCTACAGAATGTGAGATCCACAGTTATCTACATTCTCTAACATTTGGATGAGCAAAATCCATAAAATTTTTGAAAGTTACATATTTCAGAAATGTCTTACTTTTACTCAACATTTAAAATTATAGCTCCCTTTTTGTGTGTTTGTGGCTTTGGAGAAAAAAAAATGAAATCAGAATACTTAAGCAAACATGCTGGGTGCATATCACTGTCACAGATGAACAACTATAAGAAACATGATAAAGTTACAAGACATGGCTTAGGCAAAATCATACTAATTTGAATTAATGAATGAAATACAGGATTATACCATTGCACTATACAAATTTGGAAGATGTAAATCCATTTATTGGTGTAAATATGACATGGATGCTAAGTCAGATAATATCCGAAAACTTTAAAATGTTGTCGTCCTTGAGCATTCTCGGGTGCTATCCGGGAGATGCGAGTTCATTTTCCGCTCCAGGGCGATGAAATTTTAAAGTTTTCGGATATTATCTGACTTAGCATCCATGTCATATTTACACCAATAAAGGGATTTACATCTTCCAAATTTTTATAATTTGAATTATGTTATTTGTACATTTTCATAACAAAATGAGTCTCAAGAAAAAAATAACATTTGTAGATTGATATAGGTGCCTTTTGGTTATGTAGAGAACAGTGGCATATGTTTAAGGTTGGCTAAGCTAGCTGCGAAGCCCAGAAAATGCACAAATAAAACTGAATTAAATATACACAAATAAAAGTCAATTACCAACGGTATTAAAATGTCGATGCTTTCGCTGCGAAAAAAAAAAAAAAAACGTGTGCAGATTCGCTTTTTGACTCAGTCTGGGAAACAAAAACCAACGACATAATGCAAGCAGCTCTTCCAGTCTTTGCAGTTCTGATGCGAAAACCTTCCATACCATCGCCTGCTAGCATTCCCATGACAACATGAATCAGCTGGTAGAGGGGAATGGGCCATTGCTTTGGGAAAGGGTTCGCTCAGAATAGAGAAGACTTAGACTATCTCAGAAACTCGCATACTCCCGCCCATAAGAGTGTTTTGCAAGAGTTGTTTTAGTTTTTGTGAAGTGTCAATGAAACAAAATCAGAGATATTATATCTTAAATTCGTGGCTTTGTTGGATTCGAACTGTTTTGATAAATTTTGTGAAAGCTTCCCTGAACAACTACTGTCAGAACTTAAAGAACTCTATGCTTCAAGTTTTGATACAGCTCGACTAAAAAATGAACTGAAGGTGTTTTATTCCCTTGATGAATACAAAAACAAATCAGTAAGAGACATTACGTGTTACATAAAGTTGAATAAATTGGACATAGTGTTTACTGAGGTGCACAAATTAGCAGACCTAATATTAAGCTTTCCATCAACAACTGCAAATGCCGAAAGAAGTTTTTTTTGCATTAAAAAGAATCAAGATATATCTTAGAGTCACACAAGGACATGCACATTCAAAAAACTTGGCTGTTTTGTCAGTAGAGAAAAACATTCTTTTTAAATATGAAAAAGTACTCGGAAGAAACATTTTATGAAAATGTAACACTCAAGTTCACACAAAAGGAAAGAAGAATGGAGTTCATGTACAAATAATGTATTCAGAAGAAGAATGGAGTTCATGTACAAATAAGTGTTCAAATCTTAATCATAATTATTTGGTATCATGTGAGCAATGGCCTGTACCTAAAATTTAGAAAAAAGTTACTTCTATTACTTAAAATTAAAAATTAAACTTTGCAATTAAAAAAAAAAGTACTGGGAGGAGAGGGGGGGGGTGAGATAGCCCAGGTCTTGGACCCAAGATACACTACTGGTAGAGAATCACTAAAGTGGCATTTGAAACTGTTTTGATCTGTTTGGACAAGAAAAAGTCAGTGCCCAACACATAAGAAAGAGGACCGAAAGCATTGCAGTAACTGCCATGTCATCTCCTTTATCAGTATTTCATGCAAGTATACTGAAGCATATTGAGTAAGTACAGAAAGATAGGGAAAAAATCACCTGAAAGGAAGGCCAGTGTAGCTTCAAAAGAGGTAAAAGATTCCAGAAAACTATATTTGTAGTCAGGTAGCCTTCTGAGATATTTCATGAAGTGGATAAGGATTTATTTATGGTGTCTATTGTTTTTAAATTAAAACAGACTTTTGACAAGGTATCTAGTAAAAAGTTCCTCAGCACATTAAAAAAATGCAGAGCAAGTGACAGGCTATTCAAATCAGTAAAATGCCATGAACTTACACCAGTCAAGATTTCTCTCCTGATTGGTAAGTGGTGTGAAATTAAATCTTGAGTATTGGCTTTCCTTTTTCGTCTTTTTCATGTAATTTATATGAATAAATATTTTAAGGAAAATACAGTGAAACCTCCATTAATGGACACCTCTGAGCAATGGCAAGTTTTAGAGCAGCTGCCATAGGATTAGCATTAACAATAACCTCCTAACAACGAAACCTCCCAACAGCGGCCAACAGACCCTCTAATTAAAGTCCTGAAAGAGATTTAACGGATACCTTATCTTTTAAAATTGGAGTTCTTTTGGTACTTTAGTGAGAGAGATAACATAGGGACAAATTATTATTGCGAAAGGAAGCATGTCTCGAAAAGGATGGGTTGGACTATTGCAGGTATAATGGTGTGCTTAAGTGAAAAGAAAGGAGTCAAAGTTTAGTTGTATGTGAGGAGAGCTGCGTATGTTTCAGTCACAACCTGAGGGGCAGGAAGAAGGGGTTTGCTGGTGCCTGAAATATTTTCCATTGGTGGTGGTATATCTTTGTTTAGTCTCTGTGGATTCTGTTCATATTTTTCGGAGCATGGATGCTAACTATGCAGTTCAACTTCACGAACTAACATTTTTCTATTTATTATTTTCTCCTTAGCTTACAATACACTTAACCTCTTAGCTTGCTATTTCTAAGGGTAAGTTTAAGACAATAGGCCAGATGCCACTTTACTAAAATCCTCTACACCATGATATTTTTTAAGTTATTATTTTAGTTTTATTCAGCATTCTGCATTTGGAGAAAGCTCTGAAACCATTTCCTTTGTGCATAAGCTTTGTACAATTATTCACCTTTCATAACAAAGCAATGTTAACCTAAGCTTAATCTCCAAACAATGGCACCTCCCAACAACAGTAACTTCCCCCGGTCCAAGTAGTAACCGTTATTCGGATGTCTCACTGTAACAGTTTCAGACACAGGTGGTTCTAATAAGCCAGTTTTTGTTCCAGTGCTAATTTCTAAGAGTGCAAAGGAGTTATTCTTAACCTCAGTGAGCTCAGTATGATATGTGAAAAATTCAGGATGAATAAAACTGATGAGAAATCTAAAATCAGAGATTATGAGTCAAATTCCAG
Source organism: Macrothele yani (assembly GCA_039090855.1). NCBI lineage: Eukaryota > Metazoa > Arthropoda > Arachnida > Araneae > Macrothelidae > Macrothele > Macrothele yani. Next base: position 5,197,318 of record CM076990.1, read on the forward strand.
AAATCATTAAAAGTGTAATATAGGCAAAAAGGCTAGAACAGATAAGAGATTTTAATTATATGAGTGTGAATATGAATCAGAGAAGAAAATTCGATAAGGAACTAGACAACAGAACTAGCAAATTGAGAAAGTTTTATCAGCTGCATAAAAATATATTCATTAAAGAAAAAAGTTAGCAAGGGAACTGAAGTTGTTGTACACAATGCAATATTTTTGCATACCCTATTCAACATACACAAAAGTTTTGCAAATATTAATGGGCTCTGCACCAGATTGGAAACTGCTGGCATGAGAACTAACCATCAGATCAAGAGGGTAACAAAGAACCACATGAATTGGATGTGTGATATCAGTCATTACCCAGCAAAAACAGTCTTGATGGGCCAGCACTGCCAGCAATGGCCCAGCGCTATGTTGCCGCTGCCGAACCGTCAATAAAATGTCCGGGCGGCCAACAGAATGGCCAGCAGTTCAGGCCAACAGTTGGCCCCCCATCAATTGTCATATGCCACAACAGGGCCATCAGTTGCCCATCACAGGCAGTAGCTGCCACAAGTGGCCCTTCAGTGGCCCTGCAAGCACGTGCCAGAAATGATGGCTAGCCTAATGTGGTCCGCTAGTTTGCCGGTAGTGGCAGCCGGCAATCATGTGACGTAACTGGTGGCTTGCCGAATCTTGTCCGTCAATTTCCCAGTAGCAGCCATAATATATAAAAAAAAAAAAAAAAAAAAAAAAATCAAGGATAACCGCAGTTTCCCAAAGCTACAAAAAAAAATTTTCTACCCTTACGAAACTTGTGAATTATCGCACTGCGCTGGCAAAATTTTCTCAACTGACTGGAAAAACGTTCGCTTGCATCTGAGTAGATTTGAACCAGGGCCGTTGGCGTGGTAGCTGAGCTCTCTACCAAACGAACTAATTCGCCACGCTCGAGCGTGTGCTTGAAGCTGTCTGTTTAGTATGCAATGTGTTTCGAATGCTTCCCTCTTTCATTTTACAATATTGCGAGGTATTTTTCATAAAAGTCAATTTCATATAATTCATAAATTAATTTTTCCAATGTAACGATAGGTTTTTTTTTACCTTAAGGGAACTTCACTCATTTTCAAGGAGTGTACATACTTAGAGTTGCTTTCCAAAGTTTTGTACTGTCCTTGTCTTGAAAAGAGATTGATGAATAAATATATATTTACCTGGGTTCATGTCACATTCTGTTACATTTTTAACGTTGTGTCTTTCTTCTCCGTTGTCCGAAGCTACATTTGTTTTAAAGAGGAAAGATATTTTATTTTACTTCTCGTTATTTTTAGAAGCGAATTCCTCCCAGTCTTGTGTATTCAACCCATGGATGAGTACACCACATAGCGTTGCTTTTTTTTTCTTTCAAATAATTAATAAATTTTGTATGCGTATAATTCTTTTTTTTTTTTTTTCCAACAAACGTTGTTTTAATGGTTTTCCAGGACATTTGTTTCAAGCGGTTTAAAATTTTTTCTTGTTATTCATCCACTCCATTTCATGAATTGTTATTCATGGAAATGGAATGGGTGTATTTCATGGCTGTAATCTAGTATTTCACGGCTTAATCTAATATCTTCGTCGACGTAAAATTTCATTACGAAATTAATTCGCCTCTCTACATATGGATTTTTTTCTTAACATCCACTAAAATAACACGATGGCGATAGCGTTGTCTTCAACTAACTGGTACCATGAGAGAGTGTTGCTTCTGCGCATGCACAGTCCCGTTGCTTCCACCTGCTGTTGGGTTTGCACTGGTTGCCAGCAATGGGCCACTAGTGGCACTTGCTTGGAGGCCCACAATTCCTGGTGATGCTGTAGGGCCATCAATGGCTTGCCAACTAATAGCGCTGCAACCAACGGATCATTACCGGGCCGTGAGCTGCAGATTTCAGCCAGCAGTGACCCATCACTGCCAGCTGGTGGCCAGCAATTTCTCAGCACTTGTGTTTTTGCTGGGTAGTGATCAAGAAATCAATGTACAATTGGCAGAAAATTTTGCATTAGGCAGAAAGAGATGGAAAGTTTTTTGTTTTGTAAAAAAGTTTTTTTCTTCTTTTCAGGTGGTCTGTGCGAAAAACATGCATGACTATTGTATCTGAATAAAAACATGAAATCATTAGGAAAATTATTTACTCTTTTATAATAAGAGTAAACATTACCCACCATTCTTGAGCTAACACTAGGTGTACATAATTTTCCAAGTGTTAGAGATAAAATTTGAGAGACAAATTAAAAGATGGATTTTTTTTTTTAATTTTATGGAGAACTGGTTATGGTAGAAAAGACTTACTGTGCATAGCAACATGATCGATTTTGGTTTCCTTTTCTTAAAAATGTTATCACATGTGAATCGCTTTTTGCATTTTAAGTATTTGTAAGTCATAATGTTAACAAAAGATGTAAATAGGGAGTTAATTCTACCAGAAGAGCTGAGCATGAATAAGTACTAATAAAGACTAAGGGAATGCAACTGATTTAAACATAAAACAGGCATATCAATTCATTTTTCTTTGGAAGACAAATTGCTATTCATCTATATATCAAAAACTTAATATCAAAACAATAGGAAACTTATCAATGTAACACTTCATGTTGCCTGCTCCTACTTCAAAAGAAAAATTCATGCACATGGTTTTAAATATTATGCCTCAAACTCCTGGCAGGAAAATATGCTCACCTATACCCCAAGGTTTACCAAGAATCAATTAAATATTCAGCAAAAACACCTACCCAACATCAAATTACTTAATCCAAAGAATGTTCAAGTTAATATAAAAAAGGAACACACTTAGCAGAAGCATATTTAGAGTGTAGGGAAAGCAAGGGAGCCTTGGACCCCCTGAAAGTTTTTTTTTTTTTATGTTGTTGATTAAAATGTGACTTACATTAGAAAAAAAATGCCATAATTTAATAAAAATGCATCAACTTATACAAAAAAGATGATTTAATTTTTTCTTCTATTTTTCCTTAACTTTTGTTTTGTTTTGGTGGATTTCAAAAATTTCTATTTTTCATGCCCCCCCTACCTCCACGAAATGAAATTCTATATATGCCCCTGACACTTGGGCATCAAAAGCATTCATAACCCCTCAACACAAGCACTCCAAAAACTAATGCACTAAACTTGATTCTCTTACATAACAAAAATTACAAGCAAGCTTCATTTGCAACTCGAAATTGTATGGCTAAAAATGTGGAAGTTAAAACCCTTAAAACAGCATGTGAAACCGCAATCAGAAGAGTGCTAGTTCTTCAAACGTTTTCACCTAAAAGCATAGGCATCCTCGAGAAGTCTGGTATCCCCAACAGCTCAGCTGCCTGCAGAAGAGTGATACAAGGAATTTAAGATCGTCACAAACCCAGCACCATAAAGTGGAAATAAAATACTTACATATTACTTTTTCCTCAATCTTTTTTTTTTTCAAGTCTTATTAATTATTTCTACATGAAAAAAAAAAATGAGCGCAAGGCAAAAGTAATATGCAAGTATTTTATTTCCACTAGATGGCACCAGGTCTTTGATGATCTTAAACTCCTGATGGGACCAGCCATGACAGCTCTTCCATCACTCAGCTGCAGGCAGCAGAGCTGTTGAGAATACTTGACTTCTCAAGGATGCCTATGCTATTAGGCAAAAACATTCAAAGAACTAACCCTCTCCCGATTGTGGTTTGATATGCTGTTTCAAGGGTTTTAACTTCCACTTTTTTAGCTCTGCAATTTCGAGTTGTGAATGCTTGTAATTTTTGTTAAGTAAGAAAATTCAGTTTAGTGCTTAAGTTTTTGGAGTGCTTGTGTTGGGGGTATTAATGCTTTTGATGCCTAAGTGCATTGTTTTTTTTGCTATTAACTTGAACATTCTTTATATGAATGAGGCAATTTGAGGTTTTGTAAGTGTTTTTATTGAATTTTTAATTGATTCTTTGTAAACCCTGGGGTATAGATGAGAATATTTTCCTACTGAGAGTTTGAGGGCATAATAATTAAAATCACGTACATGAAATGTTCTTTTGAAGTAGGAATAGACAACAGGAAATGTGCCATTAGTAAGTTCCCTATTATTTTGATGTTATTTTTAAGCTGCACATCTCATGTCATATGGTGGTTTGAATGGATATATTCACTCAAGATATATCTGTTTCAAGAAAAACTTAACAGTCCAGAAGTTGACAGCTAGGCATACTTTAGTAATCATCTTTCTTCTCAAAGAAGGAATCTGGGTTTGATTCTTCCTTACCCTATTCTTTTTCTCATTCAGTATTAACAGTAATTCAACTCCAATTTTAGCTAGTTATCCAGCTAAAAAGTCCATTACTCTCTTTTTCTCCCAGGCATCTCTTCTTGGGATCCAGGAAAACCAGTAATGTATTTAGGTTACAACTTCTTCTTTGCAGTATTCACTCAGTGGAACTGATTCCATCTAAAGTGATTTAAACTTCACATTTTTAGCTGCTGCTCATTCTGTTGCATAATATATGTATTGAATATATTATTTTTAGGCAACTCATTTTTAATATCTATTTATATTTGACATTGCTTCATGAATGTAACTTTAAAAAGCTATATAACCTTTGTTAGCAGTAAGCTTAAAAAAATTAAAGTAATATAACACATTAAAATGCATTACCTATCCTACAGGTGAATTGAAAGGTAAATTTTCAATTCCAAGTATTTTAAAATTTAGTGACTGTGATCATGCAGGAATCAGTAGGCTAAAGGATCAGCATCATGTTGAGTCCTATTAGCTAACTCATCACAGATATCAGGGTAAGCTGGCAGATTGGTAGCAATCAACAAATCTTCTACCAAAGTGTTTTTACAGATTCCATTCTTGACCACAGTGCACAAATAATAGCAAATCCAATCCTGGAAAAAATCTGTATTAATAATCCAATGATTTCTGTTTGAATTCTAAATGTATGGAAAACTTAGCTTTCACATAACCTTCCCAACCTCATGAATTATCAGAGAGATAGCAGTCATTGGTTTCAACTCAAAACACAACACAGTCAATCCAGTCAGCAAGTGGTTATGATATGACAAGCCATTCTCCTTCAGGATGAAAGCTATGTTGACCATCTTCCAAAACAGTCTAGTTTTTTTTTTTACATTGACTACTTGATTAGATATACAATGTGTCTTCTCAACCATTCATTCAAGCTCACTGATGATTTTCTGGCACTTGAAATATTATAATCCACGTTATTAGACAACACCTCACAAATGAATGAATTTGTCTTCAGTTTAAATTTACCAGAACAGCTTTCTTTTGTACATAACTAAACTCCAACTCCAAGTTTTTCTTTTACTTAGTCTGCTGCTTTACCAAGTTGGGAATCACTATACCTTCATTAGCTTGCTGAACTGAAAAGTAAACTAAGAATAATTTTTCCATTTTTGGTAAAATGACTTTTCTGCATTTTAAACACATTGCTTTTCACCTTTGTATTTCAGTTTATTAGCTGCAACTATTTTTATGGTGTGAGTAATACTCCACGTTCACATAAAATACAAAGTGCTCATTTGTCCAGCAGCAAAGCCAGCAATATATATATACACTAAAAGGACAAATTATTATGTACACACTGGTGAAAATATGCAAAGCAGCAGGACAGCAGCAAATCACGGTATGCAGGAAAACCGGTTGGGGCTATAAATAGAGTGAGTTGGTATGCACAGGAATACATTCCAACAAGTGCCACCATGGGTCGACGATGAGACTTAAGTGAATTTGTGAATTTGATTGAGGTCAAGTCATGGGAGCCAGGAAAGCCGGATGTTCAATCAGCACAATGGCAAAACTGTTAGGAATTCCATGACAAACCATAGCAAGTGTGTACCAGGAGTACATGAAATCCGAAAAAACTGCTAACAGTTGGATGAAATGTGGCCGTAAAGGTGCACTGGATGATCAAGGGTGCTGACGATTGGCCCACATCATACAGATGAATGGGAAGTCTTGTTTGCAGCAAATCACGTCACAATTTAATGAAGGAGCATCCACAAGCTTATACTCAAGGACAATCCATCAACACATAGCACAACTCAGCTGGGGCAGTTGACAACCACATCGTGTCCCAATGTTAACAGCACAGCATCGCATGATTTGGCTGCAGTTTGCAAAGACCCATCAAAACTGGAACATGGATGATTGGAAACATGTCATATGGTCTGACGAATCCTGTTTCACAATGTATTGCACCAACGGAAGGCAGTGTGTGTGGCATAAACCACACGAAGCTATGGACCCCACATGCCAAGTTGGGGTACTACAGTCCGGGGGGGGGTGTCACTGATTGGGCAGCTTTCACATGGTCTGGCATGGGTCCCTTGGTACCTTTTGAGTCTTCCATAACTGGTTCCAGCTATATGTGCAGCTCCTGGCCGACCATCTCCACCCTTTCATTATGTGTCTCTAACTGAACCAAGTTTTGTTCTTTCAACAGGACAACGCTCCACCACATCAGTCCTGGCTCCAGGAACATAGCAGTGAACTTACCACACTCGCATGGCCTCCTCGCTCACCACCAGACATCAACTCCATAGGGAATTTATGGGACATATTGGAACAAGCTGTTTGTGATCAACCATCCCCACCTACATCTCTGCCTGCTCTACGCCAAGCATTTTTAGATTGTTGTTCAGTGATACTGAGTCTGTGTTTCAGAACTTCATTGCATCCATACCACGACGTTTGGATGGTGTCCTGTATGCAATAGGTGGTGCCACACACTATTAGGTAGGTGTATGTAATAATTTGTCCTTTCAGTGTGTGTATATATATATATCATCACTGCCAACCATTATCAATCCACTGCTGGATGAAGGTCTCCCCAAGTTTCTTCCACAATGGTCTGTCTCATGCCAGTCTCCTCCATGTCACTCCTGCGTGCTTTCAAATTTCATCCAACCATCTTCCAAGTGGCCTTCTGGGTCTTTTTCTGTCCCTTGGAATCCAGTTTAAAATCATACATATATAAAAAAAAAATTCAAATAGTATGTTTTCTTTTCCTCGTGTGTTTTTTTAATCTTCATATCGGAAATGAAGTATACGGGACAAAAATTGGTAAAGAACTTATTTAAAATCTCTCACCAGGAGTGCAGAAGCATGGAATGAAGGCATACTACTGCTGATAAACTACTTCACCATGAAGCAGAAGTAATGTACACAAGGAAACACAGAATGAAGATGGGGCCTGTTGAGCTACCTGAAAACAGGATATGATGTGAATGGACAACAGAATGAAGATGGGAACAACTGAGCTACCTGCATCATGACAGGAAATGATATAACCAATGCATTACAGTATCAGCAGGGCCCCAATGATGCATCTGAAAACCAATCACCAGAAACAAAAGCAATGTGTACAAAATAGTGTACAACTTTATAAAAGATTTTTTTTTTTTGAAAGTTGATGGATTTTCAGTACCCACTGCAAATAATTCTGAAGCTAATCAACTGTTTTCCTTGAAATTTACATAAGACAGTTCAAGAAACTTAAATATTATGAAATATATTTTTCAAAGAAATTACCTGTATGCCCGAATAACTGTCTCCTGAGCTCTGACTACAGCACTCTTTCGAGATTTCTGTGGAGGAGCTGCTTTGAATCCACTTCCAACTGTGTAAATAAAGCAGCAGTGTCTCAGATAGTGTTAAAACACCTTTGTGAACAAAATATGAGATGAACTTTTAATGCAGATATTCCAAACACATTATGATTTGATTAAATTCAAACAGCGGCTAGAATTTCATGGTACTGGAGGCCATAAAGTATGAGACAGAAAGGAAAAGATTATGTTTCATGATCTGCATTTTAGTAATGATCAGTTAGTCAATAACTAGCAGCATCTGAACTACAATAAATTGGTGATTCAATGATGTATAAATAAGAGCCAAATAACTGTGAAATGGTAATCTGCTAGAGTGAAAGAAGTAATCTACTGAAGACAGAACAGTAGCCAACTAGATGCTAAATAGTTATCTGCTGGGGGATGAAGAGTAATCTGATTACTTAACAGCGATTAGTGAACAGCAGTCAACTGATATCTTGCTGGAGATTGAGTAGTGAATACAACTGTATAATAGTGTTCTGTGACCGACTTTTCCAAAGGTAGTTAGTTATATAAGCTGTAGCAAACAGACCATAAATCATTATTATTCAACTATTTGATTTGAAACAGCATGTAATGAAAATACAAAAATGACAAAAGTAGTTTTTATTTGTAATACGTTACAAAAATCAAGTAGTTGTAATGAAATTTCATGCTACTTTTCTTGTTATGAGGAACAAATTTTACAATGATGGCAACAAATTATGCAATGATGTTTGTGAAATTCAGCATTACTGTTGGCATGACCTTTTGGCTTTGCAATACTAGGTTAAAGATCATCACATAAAAGGGGAGGGCTTAAAGAGGATAAAGGGCATCTCTAAGGGGTAGGAACACAGTCATAAAACTGTGAACCCACTAAGTAATCAAATTAAATGGTCTATCCTGTTGTGAGGCTATTCTTTCAGAGGTTATATAATCATCACATTTGTATCTCAGCTTTAAAAGCTGGCATTTTCTTTTTAGCTAAGCTTAATTCCTAATTTTATATTTCATGATCCATTAGTTAAGAATGAAAGCTGAAAGAAAGACTTTTTAGGGAAGTTCAGGATAGTTATTTCCAATCAAAAACCAAAACAAAGTGGAAATCATATTAAGATGCATGCTTTGCAGTGCAGGTGATAAAGTCTTTTGGCTTCTAAATCACCCACATCAAAATTAAGACTTCACCTTTAGTTCTCAGTGTTTCATAATTCTTTCCTTGGTACTCGTGAGCTGTGTGTATAAATGTACAGATTATTCCTTTTTGTGTGTGTGTGCATGAATGATCTTTGCCTTTTAATTTCTTTGCTTGATAATCAACTTAAAGTTCTTAAAGACATATTTTAGTATCCATCATTCACTACTAACAGAACCCATATTTTCCTAATGAACTATTACAGCATTCATAACACATTGATATATCACTTACTGTAATTGATATTATTTTATTTCATAACACAATTCTTCATATGTACTAGAAAGATGAAAACATTCTTATTGGCAGTTTCTGATGTGGATATTATTCCATAGATTTAGATATCAAAGTAAAACATAATGTTATTCAAAAGTTTCTGCTTCTCACATATATCTTTTTATTACATAACCTACTACCAAAAATATAGTGTTTCCTCCATTAACACTATATTTTTGGTATAAAGTTATGTAATAAAAAGATATATACAGGTAGATCTTGATATACGAGATAGATACATTCCGTGAAATAGTCGCATATACCGAATTCGCGTAAAACAGGAGGCATTTTGTACGAACAATACAGGGTTAGGTTCTCACTTATTCAATCCTTGGCAGCCTTAAATCCAGGTGCTGTTTTTTTTTTTTTAATAGAAATGAATGTGCGGCTAGGCAATCGTTTCTAAAATAAACCCGTTTCATCCAGGTCAAAAATCTGTTTCCGTGTGTAACCTTTATCTGTCACAATTTGCTTAAATTTTTGTTTAAATTCCTCTGCTCCGACTTAATCTCCCGCAGCTGCCTCCCCAGTCAGTTTTATATTGTGGAAGCCAAAACGATTCTTAAAACGATCAAACCAACCTGAACTGGCTGAGAAAGGTGGTGGATCATCCTCTTCTTTCATCAGACCTGCATACAAATTCTTAGCTTTAACTTGCATAGCTGCTCCACTAAGAGGCATGTGCTGCTGGTTATGATGCTCAATCCAATGGCTTAGCATCTTCTCCATTCTTCCCATTGCCTCCAAGCTAGATTCGGTCACTCTAGTTACACTCAAGTTGGTTGAAGATTGAGCACTTTTTCAAATTGATTCCACATTGTCACAAATATTAGGTTGTTGCAGGTGAAATGTCGGATTTCAGGACAACATCATTTCGAGCCATACAAACACCGGCAGATGGCACTAGTGTGTTTGATGAGGAAGGTTAAATATCCCAGCCCTTCGGCAAAGAATCATTTCGGTGCTAGTTCGTAGTGTGATCGTGTAGCTAGAACATGGAAGGAGGCCAATTACGGATACTTTTTCTGTACGAGTTCAAACTGGGCCACAACGCTGCAGAAGCAGCCAGGAACATCAACACACCATTTTGAGATGACACAATAAACGAACGGACCATGCAGCGATGATTCAAAAATTCCAAGCCAGTGATATGGAACTTGCAAATGCGCTGTGCGGGCACTCAGCACCAGCCATCGACAATGACGAACTGCAAACCCTAGTTGAGAGTGACCCAAGCCAAACTGTATGAGACATGGCAGAGAAATTAGGCGTCCACTATTCGACAGTTTCCCTGTCACTTATAAGAACTTGGTAAAGTCAATAAGCTCGATAAAGGGGTTCCCCAGGAGCTGACTGAAAGCAAAATGAAGCGTCGACTGGAGGTTTGCACTACGCTGCTCGCCCAGAACAGAAATGCTCCATTTTTGCAGAGTAGTGACATGTGATGAAAAATGGATAATGTACGCCAATCGTCGCCAATCTGCACAATGGCTAGATGTCAGTACGGACCCAAAACACATGCCGAAACCAGAACTTCATCAGAAGAAGATAATGGTGACTGTTTGGTGATGTGTGCAACCGGTATTCTGCATTATTCGTTCATGAAATCTGGGAAAACCATTCATGCAGAGAAATACTGCAACCAGCTGGATGTAATGCATCAAAAGTTACGTGTGAAGCGGCCAAGATTGGTCAACAGAGATGGCGTTCTACTGCTTCATGACAACACGAGACACCACGTTTCAAGAACAATGGTCTAAAAATTACACAGCCTGGGCTATGAGGCTCTTCCGCACCCAGCTTACTCTCCCAACCTCTCTCCCACTGACTACCACTTGTTCATGCATTTGGACCATTTTTGGCAGGGAAATGATTCACCAATCAAGCAGCCATCAAACATGCCTTTGAACAGTTTCTGCAGTTCACAACGACCGACTTCTATGCACTGGTATCGCGATGGGAGAAATGTATTGCAGCTAACGGTGCCTATTTTGATTGATACAGGTCGGTTTCCATCATGTAACTGTAGATGGAAGTTTCACTCCCAAAACCGACATTTCATGTGCAACAACCTAATAGTTCTTACAGTGGATTCACTGAGCCCCAAAGTATGTTGAATGTCAACAATACACTCATCTTTGTCACAGTGATACAGAACTTCTAACTTTATTTCTAACGAATACGACCTTCGTACATGCTTATTCCCCTCGAAAGAGTTCCTTTCCTTTTGCCTGACATCGTAGATCATCTCATTCACAGCTACTGATCTGATCTGATCTGAGCGAGCACTCATGTCTTGACAAAAACATTGGAAGATGCACATCAAAATGCCCAAATCCATTACTGTAATTATTGTTTCCAGTGTTAACAGATGGCACCACTGAATCGCGTAAATAAAAAATGCGGATAAGGAAACCATGTATACCGAGATTTACCTGTATATTCATTTCCACATAGACCTAAAGAATTTAGGTTTCTGCTATATCACATTTGCATAGAGAGACCCAAGACTCATATTAATATAATGCAATTACTACAGTCTTGAAGTTTTTTTCATTTTTCAGGTATTATCTGTCATCTATCTTTTTCTATCTTTTTTTTTTTTTTTTTTTTTAACATAAAATATATTCACTACATTGAAATCATATTTTTGTCTTGCTAATGGGTCCACAACTGAATCTGCCTATAACAGATGGCTGTTGCCTACAAATTTGTTCAATGAAAAAATTGATTTCCTTTATTTCATAAGATTTGGGTTAAGAGAAGTGTTTGTGGTTTTTCTAACCCATACAAAATACCATTCAATAGACATAACTCACTCAAAATCATACAAACTCAAACAAATCATTCCAAAGTCCGAAGACATGTAACAACTAAAACCGATTCACATTAGCAAAAAAACAGTAGTAATACTTTATTGAAGCATGCCTCAGTGATATGCATTTTGAAATGCAATTGCTGCTAAAGTTAAACATACGGGCATGTTAGTAGTATATCAATGCATTTTTTTCATCCTCCTGTGCATAGGTCACATCAATATGTGAGTGTAAGTACATCAAATATCCTTACAAGCATGTCTTGACAACAATATTACCATTGATTAATGTGGTAATTTTGAAGGAACAAATATTTAGCTTGACATCATGAACATCTTCATTTCAAGTTCACATACCATACCACACTTAATAAGATTATTGAATAATGAATATTGTAAAGTTTTATCATCATGCTGATGTGGGCTGGAAGAAGAACATGTCAGAACTTCCTGAAGGTATATTATGATGATCTAAGATTTTAAGTCAAAAGACAAATTTTTAATTTCATCTTTTAATAAAATGCTTTGCTTTTTCTTTCCAAATATATCTAACCACACTGCCATACTCCTACTAATTTACTATGACCTACATCTGAAAAGTCAGCTGATTCATAAATCAATTCATTACTGTGTTCATGTTCACAAAGCAAAGTATTTACAGTAGGCTATCTTTAAGAAGTAGCTGTAGTGAAACTACTCTTAATATATAGTTGTAACAAAACTACTTTTTTACAAAAATTACAGGGCGATTCAAAAGTCTTTGAACTCTATATTTTAAAACATATTTGCTGTAAAACCATAAAAGATATCCGAGTATTGCTGCTTGTGGCTGTTGTGTGTGACCTTGAAGAACAAGCTGCACCACACAATAGCACCACGTGACACTACGCTTACGCAGGCAAGCAGTAAAATTCAGTCAGTCATGAGTCTCATGCAAAGAACAGAGAGTCGCTTTGTTAGAAGTTTATTTTGTGGAAAAATCTTACCAATGTTGCATCCAGCTCTTTCAAAGGAAGTTTTCTGATGTTCCTATACCAGGGAAAACAACTGTGTATGACCTTGTGAACCGGTTTGTGAGACAGGCAGTGTTCAGGATAAGCCTAAAAGCATACGTCTGTCCGTGGTGACGACCACATTTCTGGAGAAAATTAACATTTCCCTGCAGCGCTCTCCCCGGAAGTAACTTCGACGGCTGTCTCAAGAGTTGAAGGCATATTCAGCCTGCCAGAGGGCTACAGCCTGGCAGAGGGCTACTAAACATCTAAAGCTACGGCCATACAAAATTCGAGTAGTGCAAGTGCTACGTCCTTTGTACTCGGAAAAGTGCATTGCCTATTGCCAATGGTTTAAGAGTTTCACGCACAACAATGTGACAAACCAGCTTAACAACACTTTTTTCAGTGACAAGGCATGGTTTAATTTGAATGGATATGTCAATAGCCAAAACACTCGCATATGGGCTGCGGAGAATTCACACACATTGCATGAGGTTGGACTTCACTGTCAGAAAGTTAGAATGTGGTGTGCCATGTCTAGACGGCGAATTGCAGGGCCATTTTTTTCGACACAACTGTAAATTCCACTGTGTATGCAGACATCATCCATCAATTTGCAGCGATGCTGGAAGAACACGAATGTTACTATTGGTTTCAACAAGATGGAACAATGTGCCACACATCAAACAACACAATGGAGATTGCTCTGTGAGTTCTTCCCCGATTGATTAATCTCGAAAAAACTTTGGCTGCCTTGCTCACCAGACTTTTATTTGTGGGGCTATCTGAAAGACACAGTTTACCACAACAACCCTAAGATGGTACAGGACCTGCAGAACAACATCATTACAGCTGTGAGGAACATACCAGCCAACACGCCAAAAAGAGTGTCCACCAACATGTGTCATCGGGCGAATTTGTGTCTTCAACAGATTGTTGGACAGTTCTAGCATCTATTGTAAAGTGTTTTTCATTAACTGTAAGTATGAGTGTCAATATAACAGTATGTAAAAATAGTTATACATCAGTATATTTGTGGTAGAAATATTTGAATTCAGAGTTTGGGGACTTTTTGAATCACCCTGTAGCTTTATTTACAGTAACTACTTTTTTAAAAAAATTGTAACTATAGTCATAGCTAAGTACTTTTCAAAAGTAGTTTTCCTAGAACTATGATATATATTACGCACGTATTTCTCGATGTATCGAGATTTAAAAAAACATGTTTTCATTACGTTATTTTTTCAGGTAGAACCATTTAATGGTGGTTTTAACTGCTGTAACTTTTTACACGTTATATTTCCTTTGAGCGGAAAGCAATTTCTCGGTTGGAAGTTATTAATATTCACTGTAATTGAATACGATTCAAGGAAAAATCTTTCGCGTACCTCTCGGTTGTAGTTGGTCAATGTTCAAATCTTTGCACTGTTTTTCTCATCAGGTTCTTGGGTGTAGGCTTTTTTTGACTAACTTCAAAAAGTCCGCACGTTTCTTGAGTAGGATATCCTTTGTCTTCATGTGCCTCCCCTAGTTCAACTAAAAAGTATATCCTACGCAAGAAACGTGCTGACTTTTTGAAGTTAGTCAAAAAAGCCTACAACCAAGAACCTGATGAGAACAACAGTGCAAAGATTTGAACATCGACCAACTACAACCGAGAGGTACGTGAATGATTTTTCTTTGAATCGCATTCGATTACCGCGATATATATTCGCAGCGAATATTAATAACTTCCAACCGAGAAATTGCTTTCCACTCAAAGGAAATATAACATGTAAAAAGTTACAGCAGTTAAAACCACCATTAAATGGTTCTACCTGAAAAAATAATGATACATACACTGAAGAGCAATTGAATTAGAGATACCTGTCTAGTAACGTGTAGCACCACCTTTCGCCCTGATGATGGTGGCGATTCGTCTCGGCATGGACTCGACAAGACACTGAAAGCGTTGGGAAGCCATACGGATCCACGACCCCTGAACAAGCTCCCATAGTTCATGAAGATTTGATGGAGGAGGGTCAGAGCCTCGAACATCTCTCTCGATGGCATCCCAGATGTGCTCGATGGGATTGAGGTCAGGTGACCTAGCTGTCCAAGGAAGCGAGGTCCCATCGGTGGAGTGTTCATCCAACCATTCAGATACAATGCGGGAGCGATGGCATGGTGCATTGTCTTATTGCAGGATGAGGTCCCCAGTGGGATGTTGAAGATGCACAAATGGGAGCAAATGGTCGTCCAGGATATCCCGGCAACGTTGACCTGTGAGGGATGATATCACACGTACCAGAGGGTCCCATTTCAGTCCACATAAACAGTCCCCAGACAAGAATGCCACCCCCACCAGCTTGAAGAGTACCCTGCTGGCAAGAAGGATCCATCGCTTCAAATGGTTTGCACTATACTCGTATCCAGCCATCTGCATGTACAAACGTGAATCTCGACTCATCAGTCCAGGCAACATTTTCCCACATGTCTAGGGTCCAGTGGCGATGTTCCCGTGCCCATACTAATCTTTGCACTCTGTGATGTGGGGTCAGCAGCGGTACCCTCATGGGATGATGGCTTCTGTACCCCATAGCGAGGAGATGTTTCAGGATGGTGTGGCTGCTTACACGTTTTTGTGCACCAGCGTTAAATTGCTGAGTGATCTCTTGCACTGTGGCCTGTATATCCGCTGCTACAATGCGAGCTAGCCACCGATGACACCGCTCATCCACACGGTTTTATCCACGGCAGTTGGCCCTTGCAGGGATGGTTTTACCTGGTTCGATGTACTCACAGTGCACCCGTGACACAGTGGCTCGTGAAAATCCCAGTGCCCGCATGACTTCCAAGATGGAGTGACCCATTAGTCAGGCCCCGACAATTTGCCCACGATCAAATGCGCTTAGATCCTTCGTCTTACCCATACTGCGTCCGACTCTTACTGATTCCCTACGCATCACTCCTTATATTGTCGGATCACTGCATACGTTATGTCATTTCCATTTACAGGGCCGCCCACAGCACCACATTTGCATAATGCCAGCTGTCTCTAATTCAATTGCTCTTCAGTGTATATATATATACAGCAACAAAATTAGCTGGGTCTAAGAACAAGTTGCATGTAAATAAATTATCAGGAAAAACGAAAATGTTGATGCAAAAAAGAAGAGAGATGAGGACAACTAAAGAAGATGTGACTTCCAAAGTGGAATATATAGAGCTATGCAAGACAGTAAGAAAAAGTATCACTGAAGACGTAAGAAAATTCAACTGTGAACTAGTGAGGAAAGCAATTGAAAACAACCAAAGCCTAAAGATAGCAAAGGGTTATCTCAGTAAGGGAAGAAAACAGATTATGGCACTGAGAAAAGATGATGGTTCTGTAACAAGAAATAGAGGCGAAATTTTGACAAGAGTGAAAGATTTCTACTCCAAATTATATGAAAGGGATGATACATGTACTCCAGACATCATGAAAGGTACCAGTACCAGAGTTCCTCCAGTCCTTCCAGCAGAAGTTGCACATGCAATCAAGAACATGAAGCGGGGAAAAGCTCCAGGAGAAGATGGAATTACTGTAGACATCATACAAGAAGCAAGTGGAGAAATCGAAACAGTACTCGCCCAAATTTTCACTCGATGCCTTAATGAAGGAAAGATTCCTGAGGATTGGAACACCGCTACAATGATCCTGCTACATAAAAAAGGTGACATTGAGGATCTCGGAAACTACAGACCTATCAGCCTCCTATCAGTAGTTTATAAAATCTTCACTAAAGTTCTTTCACACCGCTTGAAGGTAACACTGGACATGGCTCAACCGAGAGAACAAGCTGGATTCAGGAGTGGCTACAGCACAATAGATCATATCCACGTGCTGAGAGAACTAATTGAAAGAGCGAGGGAATATGAACTTCCATTGTGCATGGCTTTTATCGATTATGAAAAAGCCTTTGATTCGGTGAAACCATCAGCAGTTACAATGGCTCTGAAATCCTGCGGTATTGAAGATGCATACATTAATATTATTAATAACATCTATGAAAATGCAAGTGCAAAGATTAGGCTGTTTGAAAATACAACACACGTAAAAATTGGAAAGGGAGTGAGACAAGGTGACACCATATCTCCGAAGCTCTTTAATGCCACATTGGAGGGTGTTTTTCAGTCGCTGAGCTGGGAAAACAAGGGGATAAAGATTAATGGAGATTATCTAACCCACCTTCGTTTTGCTGATGACGTAGTCATTTTTGCAACTACCCCATCAGAGCTGCAGAGTATGATCCAGGAACTTGCTGACAAGAGTAAAGAAGTGGGATTAAAAATGAACTTTCAGAAGACAAAAGTGATGTTCAATGCTTTTACAAGAAATGAAGATTTATCGATTGATGGAGAAAAGCTGGAGATAACAGACACATACGTTTATCTTGGACAGCAGATATCAAGTGAGGGTCACATTGATGAAGAAATTAATCGGCGTACAAAACTTGCCTGGAGAGCTTTTGGAAGAAACAGCATAATTTTCAAGAGCAGTATGCCATTATGTCTTAAAAGAAAAGTGTTTGATCAATGCATCCTTCCAGTGCTTACAAATGGTGCAGAGACGTGGACCTTAACTAAAAGAGTCATACAAAGGCTGCAGACAACTCAAAGCAGCATGGAGAGGTGCATACTTGGTGTAACCAAGAGAGATAAGAAGAGGAACTCGTGGATCCGAAAAATGACAAGAGTGGAAGACATCATGATCAGAGTTAAATCCCTGAAATGGCAATGGGCTGGACATACTGCCAGAAGGACAGATCATCGATGGACAGCCGAAATTTTAGATTGGATTCCAAGGGACAGGAAAAGACCCAGAAGAAGACCACATGGGAGATGGGTGGATGAAATTCGAAAGTATGCAGGGGTGACATGGAGGAGACTGGCACAAGACAGACCGTTGTGGAGGAAACTTGGGGAGACCTTCGTCCAGCAGTGGATTGATAATGGTTGACAATGATGATGATGATGATATGCAAATTTATGCTACTTACATTAATAAATAAATTAACGAATACAAATAAAAAAACTCAACTAATGCACTAAAGTTAAAAAGTGCTTTCTATAATTTCAGAACAAACCCTATTTGTAGCCTTATCTGAAACATACAAGCTCAAAACCATGTCTGAATGTAAAACCAGCCTTGACTAGAAATGGCAGTTCCTTTTTTAGTGGAGTATTAAGGTTCTGTTTAATGCCTCTTGACATCATCATG
The DNA here is from genome assembly GCA_039090855.1 of Macrothele yani. Classification (NCBI taxonomy): domain Eukaryota; kingdom Metazoa; phylum Arthropoda; class Arachnida; order Araneae; family Macrothelidae; genus Macrothele; species Macrothele yani. The sequence goes on from CM076990.1 coordinate 5,215,461, forward strand.
AATAATATGGCCTGTATGAGCATGATGTTGACTGAGATTTTGAATCTTATATAAAGATCTTCAGTCTTCATTAATGAGGTAAAGAAGAATCTACTCTTCAATGTATTTACTAGCTCACTTCCCATCCAACTTATGTTAGCAAAAGGATACACATTTTTTCTTCTCTTTTCTTTGGCAGTTTATCAACACTCTCCAAAATGTACCATGCTCATTTGTCATTCACTAATTCTTTCACTCTGTACCTAATCTAAGCATAGATTCTGATGTACAGGGGTATGGTAATATCACGGAAACATACACTGCGACTGGAGTACATGCAATGTGCAAATCACAGAGACAATGTCACCCGCGATGTGAGGTATATAAAGGGGTACACTATGATGTTGGCTATCACACAGCAGTGTCACTGGTGAAACAGCTGTTGTAGAGTAATTGTCGACAATGTAAGATCTCAGTGACCACAAAAAGGCATTGGTGCTCATCTTGCAGGAGCTTTAATAACTAGAACGGCAGTAAATAGTATATAGGTATAATATGACCTTTTTGGTAGGTAGTCATATTGCCGATTATGACTACCTACCAAAAGGTCAGTGTGCAGCTTCCAAATGATGTGCGAATTCTGGAAGCCACACAAAGATGTCAGATAGGGTCAGGAGAACATTAGCATGGAGTATACAGTGGATCTAATATATCTAATAGACCACAGTGCTGCAAATAGCAGCAGAACATCAGTCATAATGATCTTGTTTCTGTCATAACAGTTCATTGGGAACTCCATTATCTATGGCTGTGCTGCAAGCCACAAACCTTTTATTACCAAAATCAATGTAACAAAATGTGCAAGGTGGTGCAAAGCACATAAAAACTGGTATGCTAAAGACAGTCAGTGTGTCACCTGGTCTGATAAATCCTGTTTCACATTGTTTCCCACCACTGGTAAAGTGTACATCTGGCAAAATTCTGCAAAAGTGTATCATCCCAACTGTTTGGTTCCGACTGTGAAGCATGGAGGTGGATCCCTGATGCTGTAGGGTGCAATATCATAGATAGCATTGCTCAGGGCCATTGGTCATTCTGCAGCGTCGTGTCACATCTCCGAAACAAAAATCCATTCTTGGGGACCATCTGCACCATATGGTGCAGGCATTGCTCCCAAATAACTATCCCTGGTTTCAAGTAGGTTATGCATCCACGCATTGAGGAAAACATGCCAAGTTGTGGTATGCAGAATATGAGGATGAGGTGCAGTAACTACTCTGGCCACCTTAATTTCCAGACCTCAATATTATTGAACATTTGTGGGAATACCTAGGCGGAAAGGCTACACCACACTTTCTGCCTCCAACACCACAGGCACAATTCAGACATATTTTACAGTCCCAAATTCCATTATCATACATGAATGACTTCTATAAATCTATTCCAAGTCAAATGGCTTCTGTTCTGAAAGCTAAAGGTGGGCCTACAACTTATTAATAAAAAGTTATCCACAAAGAGAAAGTGTTTCCATTATTTTGATAAACCCCTGTACCACAGAATCCTTAGTATATGAATTTTGAGCCCAGTTGGATGAAACTGAAATGAAGACATCTGAATGCTAAGAAAATGATTTTTAATAAGTTTTGAAAGATAAAGTTAAATGATATTCATTGGGAATTTCATGTATTACTAAAAATTCACAGTACTATTCCAATAGAAAACATAGAATGTTTTGAAAAATAAGTTATGTGAAAAGAATTATGGTTTTTAACACAGTGACAAAATATGTTAGCATAATGTATTTTTCAAATCAAAACTATCTGAAAAGATTGGTGTAATGAAGTGAATTGCATGTAGTTCTAAATTTTAAAGATACTTATCAAAGTTATAGAGTTATCAACAAATTTGTTGGATTAAAATATTTTTCTTTCCCTTAACCATGCAATGTAGCATATAGGGGGATTGAAGCCCCCTGCAACCCCCACATTGCGGATGAGGCTTCATGGCTAAGAGGGATCCTTCAGCTGTAAAAGTTCTTACAAATTGAAGTTTCCACAAAAGATTTTACAAAAATCTTTTGCAGAAACTTTATATGAAACTGGTTAAAGAAAGAGCCAGGATTTGTTCATGGCAGCTTTGGAAGAAATATTAAAAAGGAAAGCTTTTTTTTTTTTTTTTTGCAGTTTAAATTTATAATTTTATATATAAAAACTGGATAATAGCAAAGAAATAATTCCAGGACTTAAAGCCCCTTTCACATCCATATCAATAGTTCCTATACATGTATATTAACAAGAGAATGTGAAAGAAATTTCAGTTCAGTGAATGCAATTTTATACCAATGAGGGTAAGGTGTTATGTACAGAGGGTGAGTCAAAAGTTTTGCTATATTTGCATAAATATATGTGCTGTGAAGGGTATGTCATGTGTTTAAACTAGTTCAAGTTGGGCACTGCAGTCAGTTGAAAGAGATATATAGTGGTAGTCGCTGCTGTGAACAGCATTGCATGTTGCCGTTCTGTATGTGGTTGATTGGTTTCACCTAAAAGGTGAACAGCCACAACTGGCTAACCAGGGAACTTTTGCTTTACGAGTTTGGACTCAGCCATAATGCTGATCGAGCAACACAAAACATTTGTCATGCAAAAGGAAAAGGCTCTGTGGACCACGGCACTGCAATCAGATAGTTCAAGAAATTCCACTCAGGTGACAGAAACTTCGACGATCAGCCAAGGTCAGGTAGGCTGCAAAGTGTGGATTCGGAGGCCATTCGCCAGGCCATGACTTCAACCATCGGACTGCACGTTCCAAGACTATTCAGAAAACTTAAATCTCATAAGGAGGGTCAACCCTTAAGACCATTGCTTTCAGCTTATGTGAGACCGATGCACCCATTGTAAAAAGCTCTTGCCAAATATCTTTCTCCTCTTATCAAAAATTCGTCATACTCAGTCTCCAGCTCCAAACAGGACTTGGAAATCATTATGGCTCAACAACCTTACTTTAATTCCTTTTTAATGGCTTCACTAGATGAGAAGTCATTATACCCTAGTGTTCCTATACAAGAGGCTTATGCCATTGTTGAAGCTCGATTACTCTCTGTGAACAACCTTCCTCTTCAGGAAATCCAGACAGCTGGTGCAGAAGCATACATACTTTGCCTTTGAAGGAGAAATATATTGACAGACAGGGGTAGCACCAATGGGCTCCCCCTTGTCGCCTATTTTGGCTGAGGTTGTTATGCAGGAGTTGGAGGAATATATACGAAATACATGTCAACTTAAACTGAGCCTATACATACGTTACATAGACGATATCTTAATATTCTGGCCACATCAAAAAAATTAATCCCACACTTTGCAGACTTACTGGCTTCCAAATTTCCCTCAATACAATTTATCATAAAACATGAACTAGATAATTCCCTCCTATTTCTAGACTTCACCCTACACCAAAATAGTGACTGAAATACAGTCACCTACTCAGTTTACCGAAAACCAACAAATAATGACGCTATTATTCCAAGCTCTTCAGCACATCCATTACATCATAAGTTGTCTTCCCTCCGCTACCTTGTGAGACGAGCAATATCACACTATTCCAGCTTGCAGTCCAGACTAAGTGAAATTAGTTATATACACCGAATTGCAGAGGCCAATGGATATTCAGGGATGGTGGTAAATAAGATACTCGAGAGGGTACTGCAAGCTGATTTCTCTGCTCTTGAAAGAGACACGGTTACAATGAAATATGTTGGATCAATGCAGTATCTACCAGATGTCACATCTATTCTAAAAACCGTATGCCTGAAACATCATATAGACTTCGGAGTCAGTACACGAAATATTTTGTCAATCATCAAGAAGGATCATGAGCCTGTTCCACTAGCAAATAGACACAGAGTTTATTGTATTCCATTGAAAGCCCATGATAATCAAAATAGTGATCTGGTATATATCGGCTCCACGACACAAAATGTATCGAAAAGGATTTCGGAGCACAAGTACACTGTTAGGAATAAAATGGAGTCTACAGCACTTTCAAGAACAGTTAACGCAGGAACACACCATCCTGAATGGAATATTGTCAGTATTTCGGCTATGGCCAAATCCAGACGATCCTTACTTTCTGTTCATCCAAACATTTGGGAAAAAGTGCTGTAGCGATGAAACTCCCTCTATGATACCAATGCCATGGACTAACCTGTTGTGACATGTAAAAAATAGACGAATGCACCAAACAATCTAATAATATATTGTAATCTGGCATTGATATGCCATTGTATGAATTCGGGGTGCCGGACATTGATTTTTAGTACATCTATGACCTTCGACCAGATTACGTCATAGACACCTGATGGATTCTTGTATATATAAATGAGTTCCTGCAGCACAAGTTGATCAATCTGCCTGATGATGAAGTGCCGGGCACTTTGAAAGATCTTGCGCAGTTAGTCATGTTTTTTAGTATTAAAGATTTTCAATAACCGTACATTTAATACTATTTTTTAATAATTCTATTGTATATCGTGCACAGATGGCTATATATTTAAGTTATGGTTATGTAGTTACAAACATAACTCACTCACGAGTGGGGGAGGAGCGATAATAACAGTGGAATCATCGCAGGTTTTTGTAAAATTTCAAAGCTATTACACAAATCTCTCAAAAGTAGGATAGCAACAGGTCCCAATAAATGTATAATGGAAAGAGAGAATTACAGGTAACCCAAACTTTCAACTGGTACAAGAAAGCAAATTTCACTTCTAAAAATAGGCAAAAGTCCATTACTGTTTCAATAATGAGCACTGGCACACCCATGGGAGGGCTTTGGGACTTAAGCCCACCCAAAGCACCACAGAGATTAAGAACGATATATATATATATATATATATACGACCGCCAATAGCGGTATAACTATACCATCGGGATTAGAGGAAATGCTATCCCACACTCACCAACCCGCTTGACCAGCGTGGTGAGTTATGGCCAAACCCCTCCAAAATGACTCCACAACTTAAATCTTGGCCCTCAGTCTCCGGCAGCTGGAATGTACCTGGCCAAGGCAGCGGCCAGTGCGACATGAAGGCAGAGGGTGCTAAGAATCCCCGGAGGACCGGACTAGGCTGCCATCTGATGCTGACCTTGGCTACGTACAACGGACGCTCCCTATCTTCTGATTCAAGGCTTCTTGAATTGGAAGAGGAACTACAAAAGATCAAGTGGGACATCGTCGGGCTAAGTGAGGTAAGGAGAAAAGGAGAAGATCTCATTGAACTGAAAAGTGGACATCTCTTCTACTATCGTGGGACATTTACTGGCAGAACTAGTGGTGTTGGATTTATAATAAACAAGAAACTGAAGGATAAAGTTGTAGAAGTTGAAAGTTCCTCTGACAGAGCTGCACGACTCGTTATCTAACTCTCGAGAAGATACCAGGCTCAGATTATTCAAACTTATGCACCCACCACAAGTCATGCTGAAGAAGAAATTGAAGAATTTCATGAGGAAATTCGTGATCTAAATAATAAAGGTAAGCAGCACTTGAAGATAATTATGGGAGATTTCAATGCAAAAATAGGGCAACGGAACAGAATGAAACTTCAGTAGGTAAATTCGGTCACGGCAACAGAAACCAGCGTGGAAATACTCTCGTAGAGTTTGCAGAGGCAGAAGGGTTTTTCATCTTGAACTCCTTTTTCAAGAAAAAGCCACACAGGAAATGGACATGGAGACATCCAAATGGGACGACAAGTGAAATTGATTTTATGATGTGTAACAAAAAATTCGTCATAGAAGACTGCAGTGTGCTAAACAAGTTCAACACAGGCAGTGACCATAGATTGGTGAGATGTAAGATGCACCTCAACACTAAACTCGAACGTAGCAAGCTCATAAGACAAACAAAATGTATTGACATAACCAACCTTAAAACACCATAATACCTTCAAATTGGAACTGAAGAACAGATTCTCTGCTTTAGAAGGCCTAACATCGGAAGAAGTGGATATTTCTCAAGTTAACAGAAAAGTAACCAAAGCTCTTATGGAAACAGCAACAAAATTAGCTGGGTCTAAGAACAAATTGCATGTGAACAAATTATCAGGAAAAACCAAAATGTTGATGCAAAAAAGAAGAGTGATGAGGACAACTAAAGAAGATGTGACTTCCAAAGTGGAATATATAGAGCTATGCAAGACAGTACGAAAAAGTATCACTGAAGACGTAAGGAAATTCAACTGTGAACTAGTAAGGAAAGCAATTGAAAACAACCAAAGCCTAAAGATAGCAAAGGGACATCTCAGTAAGGGGAAAAAACAGATTATGGCACTGAGAAAAGAAGATGGTTCTGTAACAAGAAATAGAGGCGAAATTTTGACAAGAGTGAAAGATTTCTACTCCAAATTATATGAAAGGGATGATACATGTACTCCAGACATCATGAAAGGTACCAGTACCAGAGTTCTTCCAGCCCTTCCAGCAGAAGTTGCACATGCAATCGAGAACATGAAGCAGGAAAAGCTCCAGGAGAAGATGGAATTACTGTAGACATCATACAAGAAGCAAGTGGAGAAATCGAAACAGTACTCGCCCAAATTTTCACTCGATGCCTTAATGAAGGGAAAATTCCTGAGGATTGGAACAACGCTACAATGATCTTGCTACATAAAAAAGGTGACATTGAGGATCTCAGGAACTACAGACCTATCAGCCTCCTATCAGTGGTTTATAAAATCTTCACTAAAGTTCTTTCACACCGCTTGAAGGTGACACTGGACATGGCTTAACCGAGAGAACAAGCTGGATTCAGGAGTGGCTACAGCACAATAGATCATATCCACGTACTGAGAGAACTAATTGAAAGAGCGAGGGAATACAAGCTTCCATTGTGCATGGCTTTTATCGATTATGAAAAAGCCTTTGATTCGGTGAAACCATCAGCAGTTGCAATGGCTCTGAAATCCTGTGGTATTGAAGATGCATACATTAATATTATTAATAACATCTATGAAAATGCAAGTGCAAAGATTCGGCTGTTTGAAAATACAACACACATAAAAATTGGAAAAGGAGTGAGACAAGGTGACACCATATCTCCGAAGCTCTTTAATGCCACATTGGAAAATGTCTTTCAATCACTGAACTGGGAAAACAAAGGGATAAAGATTAATGGAGATTATCTAACCCACCTTCGTTTTGCTGATGACAGAGTCATTTTTGCAACTACCCCATCAGAGCTACAGAGTATGATCCAGGAACTTGCTGACAAGAGTAAAGAAGTGGGATTAAAAATGAACTTTCAGAAGACAAAAGTGATGTACAATGCTTTTACAAGAAATGAAGATTTATCGATTGATGGAGAAAAGCTGGAGATAACAGACACGTACGTTTATCTTCGACAGCAGATATCAAGTGAGGGTCACATTGGTGAAGAAATTAATCGGCGTACAAAACTTGCCTGGAGAGCTTTTGGAAGAAACAGCATAATTTTCAAGAGCAATATGCCATTATGTCTTAAAAGAAAAGTGTTTGATCAATGCATCCTTCCAGTGCTTACGTATGGTGCAGAGACGTGGACCTTAGCTAAAAGAGACATACAAAGGCTGCAGACAACTCAAAGTAGCATGGAGAGGTGCATGCTTGGTGTAACCAGGAGAGATAAGAAGAGGAACACGTGAATCCGAAAAATGACAAGAGTGGAAGACATCATGATCAGAGTTAAATCCCTGAAATGGCAATGGGCTGGACATACTGCCAGAAGAACAGACCATCGATGGACAGCCGAAATTTTAGATTGGATTCCAAGGGACAGGAAAAGACCCAGAAGAAGACCACATGGAAGATGGGTGGATGAAATTCAAAAGTATGCGGGAGTGACATGGAGGAGACTGGCACAAGACAGACCGTTGTGGAGGAAACTTGGGGAGACCTTCGTCCAGCAGTGGATTGATAATGGTTGACAATGATGATGATGATGATATATATATATATAATGTATACACTATATACATAAGATACATACACAGTATATATTATATATACACTATGTGCATATACAGACACATGTACACATATAGCCCCCCCCCCCAACAGAAATTCCTGGGTGCACCACTGATAATGAGTATCAAAAAGAATAAATGGACTACCTATGACAACAATTACTGATTTCACCTGCCTTAAAAGCTTTACACCAACATAAAAAGCAAAAAGTCATGTAAAATCACTATAACAAAAGACAACACAACTTGGATACTGCTGTAAACATTAAAACTACATATTTATTCAGCGCAAAATTCTGAAACTGTTTAGGTGATATTAAAGGCTTCTTATTCATTAACTGCAGACAATAATTTTGACTTAAACTAGAGTTTTTTCATCAGTAGACACAAACATGCCCTTTAAGTTTTACTGGAATGGACAGTTTTCATTTCATCAAAAATTATTTAAAAAAAAATATTAGACTCACTATCAAAGCTCAATTGCATATAACCAAGCTCTTCTTGATGGTCAGACAGAAGGTGAAGGAAGTCTTGAAATGTTAGCTCCTGTTTGTTTTGCAAACCAGCAGCTTTAAAAATTGAAGTTGTTAGATGGTCAACTTCATCTGAAGACAAAGATTGATTGGCAAGCTCCATCATTGATCTACATATGGCAAAGAAAACATTGTTATTAGATATAATAATATATATATAAATATTCTCACATGCACTGGGCACACTTTTTGGAAGAAGGCAGAAAGTATTGTAAACATATTTAAAGATATATTCAACTGTGTAATGAATAGTTTTCAAAGAAATAAAGATTTTCTAGATGTGTGCATGTTAGTCCCATTCTCAGTTAGATAATGAAAAACGAATGTTTCACTCTGAATAGTAATAGCACAGATATTGTTTGTGATGCACATATGCATTAGCATCACCTAGTGAAAGTGCTATGCATTAGAAAAAGAAACAAACACACACACACACACACACACACACACACACACACAGAAAGAGGAAATTATATGGGGAAACTTAAACATATGGAGTTATCTATCTATGGCAAAAAGGAATTAGGTAACTTGAACTTTCAAGAGCAGAGGTATTCTAAACATAAGTACACTGTTTGCTATCTAGCAGGAAGATTTTACAACTGAATAGTTGAAAGCACAAGAAAAATATTGATAATGGTTTGTAACTATCTGGCACTGAAACACTTTTTTTTTTCTTTCTTTTTTTTTTTTTTTTTTTTTGAGCCTAATCTGCAGAAGCTGAGATGTAGTATGAAATAAAATTATATTTAAGCCTCCTGGAAGAGAAATTTTGCATCAGTAGAAAGAGGAAAAATAGTTCAAGGTAATTTATGATGCAAAAAGAGCTTTTCAAACTGAATTTTTATTTTCATTTGCTTATTTATTTGGTTCGGAGTTTAACAACCACCATGAGCAGCTTTAAGGGCTATAAGCAGACTCCTCTCTCCAATTTGGGGCTACTGTTTCCAGGAAAGGGAGACAGCCAGTGCTATAGAACAAAGACACAATATGTACCTCATTCGAGACTCAAACACAGTCTTAGCTTGTATCATCATCATCATTGTCAACCATTATCAATCCACTGCTGGACGGAGGTCTCCCCAAGTTTCCTCCACAACGGTCTGTCTTGTGCCAGTCTCCTCCATGTCACTCCCGCATACTTTCGAATTTCATCCACCCATCTTCCATGTGGTCTTCTTCTGGGTCTTTTCCTGTCCCTTGAAATCCAATCTAAAATTTCGGCTGTCCATCGATGGTCTGTTCTTCTGGCAGTATGTCCAGCCCATTGCCATTTCAGGGATTTAACTCTGATCATGATGTCTTCCACTCTTGTCATTTTTTGGATCCACGTGTTCCTCTTCTTATCTCTCCTGGTTACACCAAGCATGCACCTCTCCATGCTTCTTTGAGTTGTCTGCAGCCTTTGTATGTCTCTTTTAGCTAAGGTCCACGTCTCTGCACCATACGTAAGCACTGGAAGGATGCATTGATCAAACACTTTTCTTTTAAGATATAATGGCATATTGCTCTTGAAAATTATGCTGTTTCTTCCAAAAGCTCTCCAGGCAAGTTTTGTACGCCAATTAATTTCTTCACCAATGTGACCCTCACTTGATATCTGCTGTCCAAGATAAACGTACGTGTCTGTTATCTCCAGCTTTTCTCCATCAATCGATAAATCTTCATTTCTTGTAAAAGCATTGTACATCACTTTTGTCTTCTGAAATTTCATTTTTAATCCCACTTCTTTACTCTTGTCAGCAAGTTCCTGGATCATACTCTGTAGCTCTGATGGGGTAGTTGCAAAAATGACTATGTCATCAGCAAAACGAAGGTGGGTTAGATAATCTCCATTAATCTTTATCCCTTTGTTTTCCCAGTTCAGTGATTGAAAGACATTTTCCAATGTGGCATTAAAGAGCTTCGGAGATATGGTGTCACCTTGTCTCACTCCTTTTCCAATTTTTATGTGTGTTGTATTTTCAAACAGCCGAATCTTTGCACTTGCATTTTCATAGATGTTATTAATAATATTAATGTATGCATCTTCAATACCGCAGGATTTCAGAGCCATTGCAACTGCTGATGGTTTCACCGAATCAAAATCTTTTTCATAATCGATAAAAGCCATGCACAATGGAAGTTCATATTCCCTCGCTCTTTCAATTAGTTCTCTCAGTACGTGGATATGATCTATTGTGCTGTAGCCACTCCTGAATCCAGCTTGTTCTCTCGGTTGAGCCATGTCCAGTGTCACCTTCAAGCGGTGTGAAAGAACTTTAGTGAAGATTTTATAAACCACTGATAGGAGGCTGATAGGTCTGTAGTTCCTGAGATCCTCAATGTCACCTTTTTTATGTAGCAAGATCATTGTAGCGTTGTTCCAATCCTCAGGAATTTTCCCTTCATTAAGGCATCGAGTGAAAATTTGGGCGAGTACTGTTTCGATTTCTCCACTTGCTTCTTGTATGATGTCTACAGTAATTCCATCTTCTCCTGGAGCTTTTCCTGCTTCATGTTCTTGATTGCATGTGCAACTTCTGCTGGAAGGACTGGAAGAACTCTGGTACTGGTACCTTCCATGATGTCTGGAGTACATGTATCATCCCTTTCATATAGTTTGGAGTAGAAATCTTTCACTCTTGTCAAAATTTCGCCTCTATTTCTTGTTACAGAACCATCTTCTTTTCTCAGTGCCATAATCTGCTTTTCCCCTTACTGAGATGTCCCTTTGCTATCTTTAGGCTTTGGTTGTTTTCAATTGCTTTCCTTACTAGTTCACAGTTGAATTTCCTTACGTCTTCAGTGATACTTTTTCGTACTGTCTTGCATAGCTCTATATATTCCACTTTGGAAGTCACATCTTCTTTAGTTGTCCTCATCACTCTTCTTTTTTGCATCAACATTTTGGTTTTTCCTGATAATTTGTTCACATGCAATTTGTTCTTAGACCCAGCTAATTTTGTTGCTGCTTCCATAAGAGCTTTGGTTACTTTTCTGTTAACTTGAGAAATATCCACTTCTTCCGATGTTAGGCCTTCTAAAGCAGAGAATCTGTTCTTCAGTTCCAATTTGAAGGTATTATGGTGTTTTTTAAGGTTGGTTATGTCAATACATTTTGTTTGTCTTATGAGCTTGCTACGTTCGAGTTTAGTGTTGAGGTGCATCTTACATCTCACCAATATATGGTCACTGCCTGTGTTGAACTTGTTTAGCACACTGCAGTCTTCTATGACGAATTTTTTGTTACACATAATAAAATCAATTTCACTTGTCATCCCATTTGGATGTCTCCATGTCCATTTCCTGTGTGGCTTTTTCTTGAAAAAGGAGTTCAAGATGAAAAACCCTTCTGCCTCTGCAAACTCTACGAGAGTATTTCCACGCTGGTTTCTGTTGCCGTGACCGAATTTACCTACTGAAGTTTCCTTCTGTTGCCATTGCCCTATTTTTGCATTGAAATCTCCCATAATTATCTTCAAGTGCTGCTTACCTTTATTATTTAGATCACGAATTTCCTCATGAAATTCTTCAATTTCTTCTTCAGCATGACTTGTGATGGGTGCATAAGTTTGAATAATCTGAGCCTGGTATCTTCTCGAGAGTTAGATAACGAGTCGTGCAGCTCTGTCAGAGGAACTTTCAACTTCTACAACTTTATCCTTCAGTTTCTTGTTTATTATAAATCCAACACCACTAGTTCTGCCAGTATCTGTCCCACGATAGTAGAAGAGATGTCCACTTTTCAGTTCAATGAGATCTTCTCCTTTTCTCCTTACCTCACTTAGCCCGACGATGTCCCACTTGATCCTTTGTAGTTCCTCTTCCAATTCAAGAAGCCTTGAATCAGAAGATAGGGAGCGTCCGTTATACGTCGCCAAGGTCAGCATCAGATGGCAGCCTAGTCCGGTCCTCCGGGGATTCTTAGCACCCTCTGCCTTCATGTCGCACTGGCCGCTGCCTTGGCCAGGTACATTCCAGCTGCCGGAGACTGAGGGCCAAGATTTAAGTTGTGGAGTCATTTTGGAGGGGTTTGGCCATAACTCACCACGCTGGCCAAGCGGGTTGGTGAGTGTGGGATAGCATTTCCTCTAATCCCGATGGTATAGTTATACCGCTATTGGCGGTCGTCAGAGCCCCTTTAGTGGGAACAGGATGTACCACGAGAAGGCGGGGTTGACATTTGTCAAGGAGAGGCTGTGATGTTACGCATCACCTGACCTTAGCTTGTATAACTAACCAGAAACCAGCAATTTTGACCACTCTATCACTAGGGCAGCAAACTCGAATTTTAGAAGATACAAAAATGTACCACATGCAAAACATATCATTGTGCCACATACTAAAAAGAACAAAAACTGCATACAGTACAAAACAAAAATGCGTGTAAAAGTTTTAGTCATTCAGTTATTCACTGTAAAAAAAAAACTTTTCTAGTCAGGCCTTTAGAAGGGAAGACAATATGCAAATGCAAAAATATATTAATGTGCTCTAGCAAGAAAACCGTGTGGTATTAAAATCAAAGAATGCAAGGATCTTCATTTTCATGCTACCAGCAAACTGATTGCAAATTTACTTCTAATCAAACTCAGGGATGCAGAGTAGAGATATGTCTTTGGCTGGACCAAGTAACAATATAAGCATGTAATTTGTGATGTGCAATACATACCTAGAGAGCATCCATGTTATGAACATGAATGCAGATACACATAAGATGCTTGTCTTTCTAAAAAAACTTTTGTAGTAAAAATATGACTGAGACAGAAGAATAGAATGTACACAACCAGTATTTTCAGAATTTTAATCATAGATATTAAAATCCCAAAAAACTTATTAGGTATAATATGGAAATGAACATAGAAGGGCAATAACACATTTATAAACAATGCCACTTTATCACAATTTTTAGATATGTAAGCAAGCACAATAGTAAATAAATTAAATGGCAGCATAACTTGTAACTGTTCTACAATAAATAGTATGGTTGCAATAATTAAAATGCTCTGTTAAGCAATGAAGGGAGAAAGAGTTTGGACATAAATCTTAAGACAAAAATTTCACTAATTTGTATTTGGTTACCTTGATTACCCATAAGTACAGTATGATATATTCTACATTAATCAAAATCACTTAATATCCCATCCAACTTGAGTACTTCTAAATAGTTATCTAAAATTCAGTCAGCAAAGTAATTTGAATTTTTTAATGGAGAACAGCTCTAAACTTTGTATCTTTGCTTTGATTACTGTCAGAGGAAAAGTTTTATTGATTCATTTTCTCATGCTTTTATTAAAGAAATATTTTAAATGAAAAGTTATAACTTTTGAAAAGCCAATGATCCTGTTCAGTTTGCTGAGACAGTTTATGGTGATCTTCAGCTGCAGAAATAACTTTGGCATACTACCTACACCACAGTGATAACATTATTAATTCACCATTATATGCAACATCATCCAATGCTTGCCACAAGATTTACACATATTATATTTTCTAATGTGAAATGATCTGCTTGGCAGATTATGGCATTTTACAGAGATTTCACATCACAGAAGCAAGTTTTATAAGTTTTAGGAATTGCTTTAATAACATTGCTTTCTTACAGTATTACACCATCACACAATGACAAGAACTTATACACACTGGTGTGCAAAAATTAAGGATGAGCCAGGTTTTGATCTGTAATATCGAACAGTAGTGGCCTGGATATGTGAAATTCAAACCATAGGAACTCAATTACTTACTAAAATGATAACAGAAACAACACCTACACAACTGCAGATACTAAAAGACATAGCAAAACTTTATTCAGAATTGGCTACATAGCACTAGGTGCCATGATACAGATGCATAACTTCCAAAAAGGGAAGAGGAGGTTTTCAGTAGGGGATGTGATCACCCCAGATGTCGAAGCATGATTTGCACCATCTGTCCATACTTCGCACCAGGTTGTTGGTAAGTTCTTGCAGTAAAATTGCCCATTCTTCCGTCAGTCTCATCTTCAGCTGTTGGATGCTTTTCAGTGTATGTTGGCATGCCGCAACATGCCTTTCCAGAGCATTCTACTTGTACTCTATATAAGATTTAAGTCGGGAAAACATGCTGGCCAATCCATCTGATGAATGTCTTCACTTTCCAACAGCTCATCAACGGTCCGCATATGATGGGTGTGGTGTTATCACCCATAAACATGAACTGTGTGCAAATGGCACCTCCGAACAGATGAGCATGGGGAAGGATTACCTCATTACAGTAGTGGACACTCATTACAGTACATTCTTCCACTATCTGGAGCTCCATACCTCCATCCATCAGAATGCCTCCCCATAGGCGAACACTACGGCTGCCATATCTATTCATTTCATTCATGTTTTTGGGGCCATACCAAGAGCTTACCTCATGCCAGATTAGCTGATGTCCAGAACTACTAGGTAGACTAAATCTACTCACATCAGTAAAGAGTACTGTACCCCACTGTTATGCCATCCACTCTTTATGTTCTCTGGACGACTCTAAATGGTGTATTGTAACAATAGGTTAACCATTGTTGTCGTTTACTGTATCTCACATTATATATAATGTTGTTGTTCTAGTTCCGGATGCATTTTTGCCAAGAGGTTTTCTATTAAACAGTTATCCATTTTAAGATTAATTCTTAGATATCAATTGCGTACTTACTTACTTTCAGGTTAGGCTTCGGTAGCTCCAGGTTAGGCCTCAGTATCGTGACACCTTTGCTTACGCAATTTGTTATGTCTGTCAGGACTTTTCGAGAACTTCAACGAAATGGCTGTACTTTTAACGTTGCTTGACATATCTTGCACAAGAAACCCGAATGAAACGGTCATATAATTCAGCTTGAAGAAATGTCATTAAAAATACCAATAAGAACTAAAATTTGTTCAAATGAACGTACAAGCTTTAATTAAAACCTTGAATCAAATCACTAAGATGAATTCAACGTCATGAAATTTTAAAAAGGACCTACGAAATGACAATAATAAAACCAATTAAAATCGTTAAAACCTCTAAAAGCATTGAAATATCAGGCCCTGCATTCAGCTTGCAGACACAGCCATATTAGTTTCGACAGCTTATTCCTCGCTGCCTTCTTCAGTGGTACGTATTGCCAAATCTACAGCCAGATCTATCATATGCACTGGCGTCCATCACAAATTTCCCATGAAGCCCCACTGGCACATGTAGGCGTTTCTTGTTGCTTTGTTTCACCATGTGTCTAAACTTGAATTTGCTTCATGGCTTGATCTAGTGGTTGTTGTTGTATACATAAGAGGAGATTTTAGCACTGTTGTTTAGGTTGCTCATTTTCTTTTTTTTTTTCTCTAATTTTCTTTTTCTTATCATTATTCCATTGAATCAAATATTTCCACGGGTATGGCAGTTCCTATGGGGAGGTGGTATTACAATTTTTGTCTTTGGTCTTCTCGATTACCATTGACTCAGACATTAGAATCCGGCCATATTTTTTATGCATTGTTAATATTTTAGAATTCTCCCAATCCAGGATTACTTGATGTTGAATACAGTGCTGAATTAATGAGGTGGTTTTTTCCTCTTTCCAAAGCCATTTTTTGTGGTGTTCCTGTAGTCTTGTGGAAAAGCGCCATTTCGTGCTTCCCACAAAAAATTTACCCAGTTTACTATTCGTTGGGATCTTATACACGCCTGCTGTTTGTAACATTGATTTTTTAGCATTGGATGTTAATAATTTAGCATTGTCTAATACTTTGATATCAATATCAAGATTATGATTTTTGCATTCTTTCCCCAATATGTCAGTGATAGGAGAGATATAGGGTAGGCTTCCTGCAAATTGATAGCTGATTTTGCATAGATTATTGTTACTATTGATTTTTTGTTTTATTTTTATATTCATAGAATTAATTACTCTTTTGGAGTACCCAAATCAGCTTGCACTTTGTGTGATCCATTTCATTTCATTAATGAACGCTTTCCTAGTGGATGAGTGGGCTCTTCTAATAAAGGATCTAAAAGCAGCTGTTTTATATTTCCACGGATGTGACGATTTTGCCGAAATCACTTCTGGAATATATGCTGGTTTTCTATAAACTTGGTAATCAACTGTATGCTTGCTTCTAAATAAAGAGATGTCCAAAAAAATAAAGCCTATTATTGTATTCTTTTTCATAAGTTACTTGTATGGTTGGATATATGCTATTGAACTTGTTAATAAATTGATGCATTAGCTCAATGGAATATTGCCAGAATATTAAGATGTTGTCCACGTATCTTAAATACAGTATGGATAAGTAGTTGCAGTTGGAGTTTGTCATAATCCTTGACTCAATATCCTGTAGTAACCTCTGCTAATAACCCCGACAGTGGGGTTCCCGTAGGAGCGCCCTGCTTTTGCTGATATATGACATTGTTGTAAGTGAAGTAGTTATTTTCCATTATTAATTTTGTAGCATCAATTATACACTGCTGGACAATTGCTAAGGACGGATCATAAACGGCTATATAGCGCATAAAAAAGTAAGTGTGGTTGGATGCCAAGTGAAATAAAATAATGTCAGAATGCCAGGACATTACAAGAAAGACAATTTATTGTGCTCTGAAATCCAGAAGGCTTTGGAACGTGTTCAAGGGACAAACAGGCCATTTTGTGCAGAATACGTAAACGTGAAAAAAATGCAATTACCGTCCGCAGGGTTCTGGCGTAAGATGTCAATACGGGATATGGCCACCATGGAGCGCGATGCAAGATTCCACACGTCGTGTCATGCTTTGCACAACATTATCAAGCAGCTGTTGGGGTAATTTATCCCATTCCTCTGTCAGTGCACGGATGAGGGTGTCCTTGTTTATTGGAGGGCATTGGCGACCAGCAAGACTCCTCCCCAAAGCATCCCACACATTTTCAATGGGATTCAGATCTGGAGAACGTGCTGGTCTTACGAGGCGTTGAATATCCTCGCTCTCAAGACACTCCTGGATAGCGACTGTTCGATGACATGTTGCATTGTCGTCCATGAAAATGAATCTATCACCGACAGCACCACGGAACATGCGAACATGAGGTAGCAGAACGTCATTAATGTATCGTTGGCCAGTCATAGTACCAGTTGGAAGCACATAGAGGGACGTACGGCCATTGATCATGATGCCAGCCCATACCATGACACTACATGTCGGATATCGGTCCCTTTCCTGTATGTTTGCTGGACAATATGCAGTACCACTATCACGCCAGATCAGTTGTCATCAACAATCAGACGATAGACTGTATCTACTCTCATCTGAGAAGAGGACAGCAGACCAGTCGTTATCAGTCCAATTGCGATGTTGATGGCACCATTGCAAACGGGCGGTACAGTGACGTCTGGACAATGTGATGCACACAACAGGACGGCGAGCGTATAGTCCTCCTTCATGCAAACGTCTGGCGACAGTTTTTCAGGAGATCCGCTTGCCAGTAGCAGCTATAAACTGATATGCTACCTCACTGGCTGTGCTGCGCCGGTGTCTTTTTGTTGATAGCACTATGTACCGATCTTCTGCAGGTGTCGTACTGCGAACACGACCTCCCCCGTGACGTTTGCTACACTCTCCATTTGTTTGAAATGATTTCCAAAGCCTTGAAACAACACTGTGGCTGACGTCGAACTCCCTGGCAACATCTGTTATTTTTCGCCCTTCTTCAATCTTGCCAATAATACGGCCACGCGTAAAATCATCTAGGTGATGTCGGGAAGACATACTGAAAATTGCAAGTTCGTCAATTGATTCTTTCCCTTTCAACTTTGTGTTTGAACAACAATGGTCAATACGCGTCAAATCCTTTATATCTCTTATCAGCACTATGACGTCACGAACAAGTTCGGCAATCCAAAATTTGCATACACACAACACGTCTTACTGTATCCCGCACTTATGCTAATTTCCACATTTTCCTGCCTTCCATTTTATGGTTGCTATCGTTGCTATTGCCATCCGTCCTTAGCAATTGTCCGGCAGTGTACAATGAATTGTACCTTGATTTATATTGTTGTTCATTAATTTATTTTTAATGAGTTGGATGGCCACATCAGTGGGAGTGTTTGGATATAGTGAGATGATATCCAAGCTATACATGGCAAAGTCATCATTGCATATTCAGAGTTTATCATTGCGGGCGGTCGTAGTGAGCGATGGGTTTGCCTCCTCGGGGAGCTCCATGGTAACAATGGCACACACAACAGCAACTAGGGCCTCTGTGAATTTTGGAGAAATACAAGCTAGTTCTGTGTGACATTGGCGAAAAGACCCCTACTCACTGGGTTTTGTTCCAGAATCCTTAGGTTGAATGACCAACTGGAACTCTCAACTGTGGGATAATCCCCCACACTGATGTACTTACCTGATTAAAAAGACAAAAAGAAATATTAAGAATGACTCAAGTGTGGGATATGGTGGACCTACCACACTTGAGAAGGATGGTCCACCACGGAATCGACCTGGCCTTTCTAAACGGCATATGAGAAAGCGATCTCGACTGAGTGAATGTAAGATTGGTGTATGGAATACTAGAGGTATAAATGGCAAGATGAGTGAGGTGATTGAGGAGATGAATAAGTATAGACTGGATGTGCTGTGTGTAAGTGAAACCAAAAAGAAGGAAATTGGGGTAGAAGAAGTGAATGGCACGGTGAGTGTGTGGTCTGGGGTATTGGATAATATGAGAGGACAGGCTGGTGTAGGTGTGATTTTAAGTGAAAAGATGAAGAACAACTTGATTCACTATAGTTGCATAAGTGAGAGAATTCTCTGGATTCGTTTGAAAGTGAAACTTCAGAGAATTGTAATTGTTGTAGTGTATGCTCCTTGTGACTCGGAACCTTCTGATAAGAAGGAAGATTTCTGGAATGAGCTAAAAGCTATTTTGAGCCAGTTTGGTGCTAAAGAAAAAGTTATAATAGCAGGGGATTTCAATGCTAGAGTAGGTGTGCAAAATGCAATTTCTGACAATGTTCTGGGTAAGTTTAATGATCCTTGTGTGAATGATAATGGTGAAAGATTAATTGAACTCTGCATTGAGAATGGTTTGTGTGTATCTAATACATTTTTCAACCACAAGTATATACACACATATACTTGGAAAAATCGTACACTTGGTCAAAAGAGTGTGATAGATTTTGTTTTCTACGATCAGCGTTTGAAACACTTAGTTGTTGACACCCGTGTGATGAGAGGTGCGGATGTTGGTTCTGATCATTACTTGGTAGTGTCACGAGTGAAACTTAATGTTGGTTGGAGGAAAAGAAATAGGAAGAGACCCAGGATAGAAAGAATAAAGGTTGATAGGCTCCTTGAAGATCATCAGTGGTATTCTGACTTACTCAGAGAACTACTGAAGGATCTGAAGTCTGGTGAGAGGGATGTAGAAAAGAAGTGGGAATGTTTTAAGAACTATGTTGTTACTGCTGATAAAGAGGTTTGTGGCACCACAATAGTGAGTAACAATAGAGGTGATGCTTGGTGGAATAGTGAGATTGAAGAGGCAGTAAAGAGAAACAAGGAAGTCTATTTGGGGATGTTGCAAGGTAGAGACTCTGTGGATGAATATCGCTGTAAGAAGCGTGAAGCTGCTAAGCTGGTTCGCCACAGTAAGGCAAAAGATAGGAAGGAGAAAGTGGAAAGGCATGAACTGGCTTTTTGGAAAGATAGGAAGTCCTTCTGGAAGTACATGAGACTCAGGAAAAATAGGGGAAGCAAAGTTGTAAGTTGTGTGAAGAATGAGATTAGGGAAATGATATGGGAGCCCAATGAGTTAAGTGACAGATGGGGTGAATACTTCTGTGAGTTATTAGATCAGGAAAGCAAAGATGATTCTGAGACAGACGCAGATGATGTCACAATGAGGGATGAAAGCACAGGAGGGATCTCAAGAGAAGAAGTGTGTAAAGCTCTAAAATCTCTTCAGAATGGCAAGGCTCCAGAAGTTGATGGCATAACTGCAGAGATGTTGAAATATGGTGGTGACTCTATAATTGACTAGTTAACTGAAATTTGCCAGTTGTGCTGAGAGTTAGGAATGATCCCTCGGGATTGGAAGGATGCTATCATTGTTCCCTTGTATAAGGGAAAAGGTGATCAGACTGAATGCAAGAACTATCGTGGTATTAGTCTACTGAGTGTGCCAGGGAAAGTGTTTGGTAAGGTTGTTATTGAAAAAGTACGGGGTCTTACATCATTGAAAGTGTGGGATGTTCAGAGTGGTTTTATGCCTGGTAAAGGCTGCACTAACCAGATTTTTGCATTACGCACGATGATTGAAAAGTATCTGGCTGTTGGGAAGAAAGTTTTTACTGCCTTCATAGATTTAGAGAAAGCTTACGACCAAGTGAATAGGACACTTTTGTGGAAGGTATTGAATGAATATGGTGTTACTGGAAATCTACTTAATAGTGTAAAAGCCATGTATGCTGGTAGTAGAGCTTGTGTACGAGTGAATGGTGTTTTATCAAAATGGTTTTCCATTGGTGCAGGAGTTAGACAAGGTTGTGTAATGTCACCATGGCTGTTTAATATATTTATGGATGCATGCATGCATGATGCCAAAATAGATAATAGTGGTTTATGCCTTGGTGATATCCATGTGTGCAGATTGCTGTATGCTGATGACACTGTCCTGTTGGCAGAGAGCAAAAGTGAGTTGCAGAGTATGTTGACTCGGATGCACGAAGTTTGCATGAAAATTCAAACTGAGTATAAATAAGGGAAAAACCAAAGTTATGGTGTTTGAGAGAGCAACGGGTAGCCCTGAATGTAATGTAAGTATAAATGGCACTGTGATTGACCAGGTGAGTGAGTTTGTGTATTTAGGAAGCATGTTTGACAGAGAGAACAAGTTGGATGGTGAAATCAGTAGGCGAGTGAATTCTTCTTTGAAAGTCATAGCTGCTCTGGGAGGTTTTCACAGGAATGATGGGTTCTCTAGAGAGTCCCGCATGGCTGTGTATGAAACTGTAATTGTTCCTACTCTGATGTATGTGGGTGAAACCTGGGTACTGCAGAAGAAACATAGGAGTCGTTTGTGTGCTGGAGAAATGCGTTACTTACGTGGGGTTTGTGGCAAGACACGATATGATTGTGTGAGAAATGAAGATGTATTGCAGTTGTGTGATGTGAAGCAAAATGTTGTTAGCAAGGTGGAGACCAATATGCTTCAGTGGTTTGGCCATGTTGAAAGAATGAGTGATGAAATGCTTACTAAGAAAATATTTTCAGCCCAAGTGGCAAGAAGGAAGGGCAGAGGAAGGCCAAGGAAGACATGGGTGGATCAGATTCAGGAGTGTCTGCATGAGAAACAGATTATGAGTATGAAGTATAAAAGATCTTGTGTACGGCGTGTAATGGATATTACTGAAGCACGAGTTGTATGTCAAGATCGCTGTAAATGGAGAAGTTTGATACGACAACAATAAGTAAAAAATACCTGAAAGTTTGTATTTCTTTTTGGAGCTAACCTCTGAATCTCAGAGAACAGCTTAATGATATGTATGTATGTATGTATCATTGTATATTTATGTTCATCATAAAACATTTTTAGGAATTGTAGTATGCTTCTTTCTAAGTTAACAGTTGGAGCAAAATTTTTATTGACAATTGGACGGATTGGATTGTCTGCCTTATGTATTTTAATTTTTCCAAATAAGTTCGGTATTGTTGTGCCTGTCAGGGGTAAGCATTTCTTCTAATATTTTCTGGTAGTTAGTTGGCTGTGGTTCTTCAAATATGCCAGTTTTTTAAGAATCTTATATGTTGGATCATTGCTAACGATATCCGTATTCAAGTCCTGTACAGTATCTAAGAATTCATCTTAAAATTAATAACTGTTTAATAGAAAACCTCTTGGCAAAAATGCATATAAGCACTAGGACAACATTATATATCACATGAGATACAGTAAATGACAACAATGGTTAACCTATTGTTACAACATGAACTTATGCTATGTAATATCTATGGCTAATAGTCGCATTTGGCCATAAAGGTATAATGTAAATGGTGTTTCCGGTGAGCAGTTTTTAATGGAACCCAGTATATTTATCATTGGGTAAACAGTCCACCTTTGTGTAGTGGCCAGGCCACTGTAAATTGCGATATTGTGCATCCTGTGCTCATGTTCAGTTGTTTTGCAAGGTTGCTTGCTGTCTGGTGTCGATCCTTTTTTGTCCTGTAGGAGCAGATAGCAGTCCTCACTGAGGGGGTTTTTTTAGTGGACAATCACCACTGGTGTTTAGCATAGCCCGTAATCCTGAAGGCCGACCAGGCACAATATCATGTTATGGACAATAATGAACTCTTGAGCCACACTTATCATAGTTCACCCCACCTCCAGAGCCTCTCAATTATTTGACCACAAGTAAAATCATCAAGAAGTTCTCACTGGGTCATTTTATTGCCTCTAGCACATAGCAAATACAACTGAACATCTGTAACACTTATGCACAACATCTTGTGACTTCTGTTCAGCTGGTGCTGTTGGACTGCAAGAGCACATTTTGTTCTAATATCACACAAATCACACATCATGCTCCATTACTATGCATGTGCTGTTGTGCCTGTTCCCAGACAAATTCCTGAGTTAATTTTTGTTTGGGTGATGCTGCTATTTACATAGTTATTTTACATTTTCCACTTCAACTTTAAGTTTTGCACACAGGTGCACTACCATTTAGCATTGTAGTCATATATGGTTTGACAAAAATAAGTTTTGGAAATTAAAAAAAAAAATATTTCAATGAGAAATTACCATAATGCTTAATGCTTCAATATTCGGCTGAAGATAGTACAGTGACAAACACATTCCTGCATGTTCATTTAAACCGCTCAGAAGACTCAACATGTTCTTTATTAATTAAATTGGATTTAACATATTCTGTGACATAGTTCTTAGGTAAATTTCACTGAAGCTATTTTGATATATTATAAGAAATTGCTTCTAAATATATATTATAAAATGCATTTCTCTGAAGACATTACAAAAATGTAGAAACATATTTCTGTGTTAAAACAGTACTCAGATTTAGGTCTGAATGTCATAATCTACTCAACATGATCATTTTTCTTTAAAAATATAATATATTCCACTGTTAGCTTTCTGAAAAATTACATCACTGTGAGATTTCAGAATTAGAAAATGGCATAAACAGTTTGTTCATACAACTTATTTTCTCACCTAAAATTCAGTATTAAAATGCTAAAATGTACTGAACAGAATAGTTTTCCACTCAACAACTTGAAAATTGCTCCCTCAGACAAAAAGTTTATACAAAATACTATCTGAACAATGGAAACAAGTTCAATAGTCTTAAGCTCTGCTTTATAATGTTTGGATGCATCAACTTAGTGCAGGGGAAGAGAATGCAAAGTGAATACATTTATCAGTTTGCCTGTATTATCTCAGAAGTGAAGTTTGCAGAGAGTAATATATCATCAAGTTATTTTCTAAGGTTAGGATTAAGTCCATTAGCTTGTTACTATGCCTGGAAATTTAACTGCCATTACCAATTTGGACAACTATGCGCAAACAACACTATAAAATATGAAGGTAGTTGGATATGCACGCTAGTTATGTTACGAAAAATTGAAAACAAAACACAGAAGACTTTTCACTTGGATTGGGTCTTAATCACCTGTAAACAGGAATATTTCCCACAGCTTCAAAATTTTTATATCCCATGCCACAAACTATGATTGATATTCATAAGGTATTGGTTTAATAAAGTTGTTAGGATGGATTGTCCAAGACAGAGTCTGGTCTTGGATTTTAACAGTCATCTTTATAATGAACTGGAATGTTAGATATGGGAAACATGAGTTCACTTATTTCTGCAATACCGGTGCTGCTTTATGTTGTAAGTAGTACATATTATGTTGCTTTGCAGGAAGAGAGATGATACATTCCTACAGCCCATTACTAAAAACTTTGGAGTACATGCAGAAAGTACCTGATTTCATCATTACTAAAACTCAACTCACATGTTACTAAGATTGCCATCAAACAACAATTTTCTAAGATCTCCCCAGTGCTCTGAGGCATTTTGTATGATAGTATAATAAATGCGATTTTGGACATTATTTTATACACATGGATGAATAAACTCTTGCATCAGGAACATCACAAATTGTATGCACAGGTAGGTATGTTCAGCCTTCAATTTTTGAATTTCAGCACACAGTTCACTCACTGGAAAAAGTACTTTGGTCTCACCAGTGTAAAGGAAAAACACAAAATTGTATCACAACAGAAAAGGGGAGATACAAATAGGGTCACACTTGTTGCAAAGGAGATATGTACATATGTTAACACACATTTAAAAATAAATGTACATCAGATACACATACACAATGTGTATAGATGTTTTGAATCTATAAATGTTTATTGCATTTAAGCAACGCAAAAAAAAAAAAAAAAAAAAAAAAAACAAAAAAACATCATATTATTACACAATTTTACGAATATTTCAGCATAATAATTTTATATCAAAATGTACATCTCAAGCCCATGCTGGACAGTTGAATTACTGAAAATTTAATTTATAAGTTATGTTCCTATAAATTAAATAATTTCTGAAGTAAACTGAATTTTAAATAAATTTATATTATCAAATTTTACAAAAATAAATAAATTTGTATTTTACGCAAAGATATATCCAACAGAAACTCACTTGATCATACTTGAAAATTCTGCTCTTGTTAATTTTCCTGAATGGTCAATATCATACATGTCAAACATCAATTTTGCTTTATCATCTGCACTGCCTAAATAACAGCAAGATAAAGAAAAATGAAACTAAATCATGCATCATACAAGCACTAAGGATCACGATTTATCACATTAATTCACTGTTAAAGGTAAGAATATGCTGAAAATTCACAAAACAATGAATGATACAACCAAAGAAATACTAAATGCCTTCAATTAGCAAAAATACAGTGTTTGAGTATATCAATATCTTTAGGCACCTTATGTAAATTTGTTACTGACCAGTATTCGAGTTTACTGTTCCATCACAAAATATCCTTATTTTTTTTCCCATAATGCATCTGTTGTTCTCCTTTGTCTTTAATGCTATTTTTTTTTCTTTCAATACATACATTTTGCCAACTCTGCCATTCCCCTAATGATGTTCATTCCAACAATGATGAAATTCAGATCCAATTATTCTGATTAGTCTTAGCATTTTTATAATGTTAAAAATAGTAAAACATTTAGGATTCATTCTGACAAAATTAAAAAAAATCTCTTAATGAAGCATAAGCTTAAGCAACAACTTTCATACGCTACTGTTTTTAAATTTCATTTTGAGGTTTTTAAATGTTTTGCCATTTTTTATCTTACAGAAGTGCTCGACCAATTGGATAATGGTGCAATTTCATCTTTGATGGGGAGGCAGCAAAGTTTTGTAAAATTTAGGTATCAGATGAGAAAAGAAGCCACAATAAAGAAAAGGTTTCTATCTTGCCCTTGATGAAGCCAACAGAGAATCAGTCATTAATATGCTTTCTTGCATTCTTCTGTTCATTATTTTTCCATCACTTGAAGCTAGCCTGCTTTAGATGGTTGGAAACTGGTGATTGTTGTTCTTCTACTCGTTCCCAGAATATTTTGTTTTATTTTTTCTTTCCTTCAAAATTTGCTCATTGGTTTCACATTTACATTTATTTGATCTTTCTTCTATGCAGCCTCTGGCACTTTGGAATTTCAAATTTGTTCTTGGTTTTTGCTCATTTTCCTTTGTATGATTTTGCTATGTCTTTTGAATTTATCATTTGCAGCTCTGCATGATTTTAATTGGAAATTTGTTCTGCTAGGTTTGGTTTGTCTTTTCACTTTTTGTGTTTCTTATTTTTTTATTATTTTTGTTTTGGTTTCAAAAAACTAGATTATTATTTATTTATTTTTTGTTCTTAAGTCATTGGAGCTGCAGTTACCTGTAGTGGAAGTTGAGTGTAGGGAACATCATTTGGCTGGTCCTTTTGCTGGCAGAATGTGTTCTTGGCTTTTGACAATGATAGGGGTGGAGTCCGAGTCAGATATCTTAATACCCCCACTTAGGCAGGCTAGCTCCCTAACCTATGTGTACTCAAAAGCTGGCAAAAATAACCTTATTTTATGCAAATATAAAAGGTGACTCACCTGCAAGTCGGAGAATCCTAAGCTATTTGAGAATATTCAACATGAAACAGGTCATAAATTTTGAAAAGTGTTTAATTCCATTTATAAACTTACTTGCACCATTGGTGATTTGGTGTGCATTGGGCAATCCAAGAACCCCTTGCACCTTAGAATAAATGGGCACAGGTCGCTGGTTAGCAAATGTAAGCCTAAGCCTGATAATGAAAGTGGGCATCACAGTGATTCGAGAATTTCCACCCATGAACTTGAACACTTCAACCTTCATGGTTTTGATAATGTGCACATTGAGGTGCTGCACATTATTACTAACTTGCAAGATAGGCTGGCCACTGAATCAGTTGAGATTCTTAAACAGCAGGCCTTGTAGCCATATGGGTTGAATTCTACCATTGCAAATAACAAACACTCTTGGTTTAAGGTGGCCGTCAGAGAGCTTTTCTCCTTGTTTCCACAACAAGCATGCAGCAGAGGAAATAGGGGGAAGAGGCTAGTTAAATCTTCCAAAATTTTTAAATTTGATATATTAAAACAGACTCTTCTTGATTTCAAAAATTACAACAATTTTGTGAAAAACTCTGTATCCCTTTCTTAAAACATTCAAACACACTGTGCTTAAAGCCTTCATTAGCTTCTGGAATTCTCAAGCTGGTAATATAGATTCACATGTTTCCTCTCTTGTATTAGACATTTTGAAATTTATTCTTAAAGATAAAATTAACCCTAAGTCTAACTCCAAAAACTATATTACCATTAGATTCCTTAATAAATGCTATGACTCTCTCAAAATTAGAAAATTATTCTACAATAGTTCTAGCAGCTTCCCTATTCCCTATCACTGAACTGTAGTAAGTTTCAAATATGTCAATATGTTAGGTTCTTACATTAAGAATTACAAGTCCCTTCCCAACCTTACCACCTTAGCAAATTTCAACTGTAAGTGTTGTGAATTTCAAGATACAGTTTTTTATGATAACTTTCATAAGCACATAATTATTGGTAATTTAGATTTCATTAAAAATCCTGATTTAAGAAGGATCTTAGGTTTTGGGGCCAAGTTCAGGCCTTCATTCTTCCTCTCGAAAGATAGAATCAAGTATGATTTTTATGAAGATTTAAGTAAATATATTGTTAAAACTAGCTTAGCCTACAACATGCCAATCGAAGCCTTTGCTGAATGGAAATGCAAAATTTTTCAAGAATTTAAACAGAATCTAGCAATTCAAAATTTTGTTTACAATAACAGTCTTTCATTATCTCCTGAATTAAAAAAATCACTTTCTAAATTACAGGAAAATTTTATCTTTACCACGACAAACAAAGCAAATAATAATTTTGCAATCATTTGCAAAAATTCTACTTTGAATTAATTTTGAAAGAGCTTCACAATAAAGTCACCTATTTGCCTGCTTCAGCTTCCAGTAAGGAACTCACCAATAATTTTAAAGCAGTTCACAGACAGTTGGGGCTTAGAACAGCATATAGTTATGAGCCTGAATTTCCTTATCTTTTTGCTACTGCAAAATTTCATAAGGAACCGGTGAAATTCAGATTCATAGCTAGTGGTACCAAAAGTCCTAAAAGTAATAGATCAGTATTTTGAATCAGTTTTGAAGAAGGTTTTAAACATTATCAAATCCAAAGTAAACCTAACATGTAAGAATTTCTGGATTATTAAAAGGAATGCTGAGGTCATTTTGGAAATTCTTGATAACACGCCAGCAGAGGCTAATTGCTATGATTTTGAAAATCTGTATACCAGCCTTCCACTAGAAGATATTATCAGTACCCTCAAGCTACTCTTTAATGAATTTCAAATCTCCAACATCATTTTGGAAAGTTCTTGGCATACGCTTCTAAATTGCTGTATTAAAAGTAACTTTATCCTTTACAATAACAAGTTTTTCAAACAGGTTAATGGAATACCTATGGGGTGTTCCCATTCCACGAGTGTATGCAATTTGTTTTTGTTCTTCAAAGAATTTCAATTCATGAAGTTAAATTCATCCAATCAGGAAAGTTACTCTCATACCTACAAATACATTGCTGACCTACTTTGCTTTAATAATTCAAGAGATATCAAAAAAGACTTTGCAGCTAAAATTTATCCTAAATGCCTTAAACTTAATAAAACTAATGATAATAACCAAAGTCCTTGATTTTTTTGGATTTAGCTATAAATCTCAATGCAGGTAACCCAATCATAAGTCTTTATGATAAGAGAAATCAGTTTAAATTTAAAACTGTCAAATATGGTATGTGGTGGAGTAATATTTCCAATAAAGTAATAGAAAAATGTATTTATATCACAAGTCCTAAGGCTTTCTAGAATATGTAGCATAAACTCTGAACTAGAAAAACATGTTATCAATTTAATTAAACAGTTTCTCGAAAACCAAGTACCTAGAAACTTCTTAAAAATCGCATTAAGAAAAATAGTTCTCAAGCATAGGATTAGGTTGGAAGGCTTAATTTAATTTAAAATCTTGTTGACCGAATGAATTGTCTAAATTAAAGCTAATTTTAACAACTATCAATTAAGGAACCTATAAATACACTATTCTATCCCTCTCCTTTGATTATCAAAAAAAAAAAAAAAAAGGTTAAAATTAAAAAAATTTACACATTTACACAAAAAAAGCATAAAAACCCCTAAGAATTTTTTTTTTTTTTTTAATATTTATAAAAATAAAAACCAAAAAAATAGTAATACTTAAATTTCAAAGGTTTGGGAGGAATGCTGCTAATTAGGTTATATAATACTTTTTGAACTCTTTGGAGCAGAGATAAAATTTCCCTACTCCCAGGAAGAGCATTTTAGTATTTTAGTTTGCTCTGAAAACTCATAGCGGTAGCAGTTTTTTCAGAGCTTTAAAATCAGCTGTTTGAAGTTTACTCAGGGAAACTTCACTGGTTACATCTCAGGAAGGTTCTAAAGTTGGCCGCTAGATGGCGCTGCAATGGGCATGCCCCTGCAGTTAGTTTCTTGCATCCCAGAGGAGGAGAAGGAATACACCATGCACTTCTCAGGCATGGTAAGTCGTTTTTATGTTTTGTTTGCTCATTCTTTTAATTTAACTTTTACTTTTTCTAGGAATAAATTTTTTTGGGGGCTGTTTATACACTCTTTGAAAGTTGGTTGTTCGCTTTGGCCATGCTTAAAGTTTCCCACAAAACTTTTGGTAAGCTTTTTGAGTCCCTTTGTAGGTTCTACAAAAGTTAATTTTTAGTGGTTCTGAGCCTTCCTGTGGGCTTAATGATTAGTACAATATTTTGTAAATATTTGAACTTGTGACAGCAAAGCACCACCTCACATGTAATCTTGTCTTTTAATTGTATGTAGGTTGTTTTTATTTTATTTTTTTAGGAATTAGTGAATTTTTGTTTAATATAAATTTGCACTAAACTTAATTTTTTAATGTTTTCTTGTGTGTCTAGGGCATTTAATTTACTTCTCTGTGACTTGCAACCTAGCACTTTGGTATTAAACTTTTATTTAAAAAAAAAAAAAAAATGTGCTGTGGGTATTGGGAATTTACCTTGCCATTCTGGTACATGCAACTCAATTATTTGGGTTCACTCTCAGGATTTGCAACTGTAAATTGCTCCTTGAGCAACTTTTGTTTCCTTTTTCCTAAGTTTGTTGCTTGGTTTCTTCCTTTTTCAAAATTGTAATGTTGCTACTTTTGTTTTAATTTATTTTTGTTTATATTATTTTTTCTGCTGTTTCCTGCTTTTCATTTTATCTGGCAGGATAAAGGTTTCACTTTTTCTGTGACAGGCTTAAAGATATCCTTTCTGTACCTGTCATTGGTTAGGATTTTCTTGATATTTTAATACTAATTTCTTCCCTGTTTTTTCTTTTTTTTGGGGGGGGGGGGGGTGCTCGGCTCCCTTTCTTTTTATTTTAAGTGTGATTATCTTGGTTGTTGTGCGGTCAGGCAATGTGTTTTGGTTTGCTGGGTTGGGTTTAATTAGAAATCCCTTTTAAATTTGAGAATTTTATCCCTAAATTTAATCTGTCCTTATAGCAAACTAAAATAGCAGAAACCCACAATTCTCTGGTCTCAGTAGATTAATGAGTGATTTTCTTAATGCTTGCCCTTGACGAAGCCAACAGAGAATCAGTCATTAATATGCTTTCCTGCATTCTTCTGTTCATTATTTTTCCATCGCTTGAAGCTAGCCTGCTTCGGATGGTTGGAAAGTGGGGATTGTTGTTGTTCTACTCGTTCCCAGAATTTTTTGTTTTATTTTTTCTTTCCTTCAAAATTTGCTCATTGGTTTCACATTTATATTTATTTGATCTTTCTTCTATACAGCCTCTGGCACTTTGGAATTTCAAATTTGTTCTTGGTTTTTGCTTATTTTACTTTGTATGATTTTGCTATATATATATATTTCTCGTGGTGCATCCTTATAAGAAATGAAGATTTATCGATTGATGGGGAAAAGCAGGAGATAACAGATGCGTACGTTTGTCTTGGACAGCAGATACCCAGAAGGATGTGTCGGATTGCAATGCTATTTGTGAGGAAGGTAAAGGTTACCAGGAACAATAAATGACTAAACATTGAGACTGATATGGACAAAATTTATTGAGCTACACGCCATTAAGTAGGGTCTCTCAGTATGGCGTCAGGCCGTCGTGTTTGCTAACACAGCGTGCCAGATGTCTCGGCATGGAGTTGTACAGGTTCCTAATGGTGTCCTGCGATAAGCCCTCCCATGCAGCTTGGATCTTCTGCTGCAGTTCCTGCAGATTGTGCAGTAGGGATGGAGTGTGGATAGCGTGTCTAATAGCATCCCACACATTTTCAATCAGCGATAGGTCTGGCGATGCGGTTGGCCATGACAGAGTGTCAGTGCCTTGAAGGCAAGTTCCCAAGACAGCAGCAGTATGCGGATGAGCATTGTCCTGTTGGAAAATCGCACTGGAGTAAGTGTTCAGAAAAGGTAGGACCACTGGTTGCAGGACCTCATTAACGTAACGTTCGGCTGTCAAACTGCTTGTAATGAACACCAAAGGTGATCTGGCATCATAGGCAATTGCACCCCACATCATGACACCAGGCCTTCTGGATGTGTGACACTCGACAACAAACCGTTCATCTTGGCACTGACCACTGTCGGTGCCTCCACACGTGGATTCGGTGGTCGTCTTCTCCAAGGCAAAAGCGGGACTCGTCACTGAAGATCACCTGCTGCCATTCTGAGTGGCCCCGTGATAGTCTGGTATGAAACCTTGGCAGTCTTTGGCAATGATGCAATGGTGTTAAGCGCAGTCGTCGTAATGGTCTGCGTGCGTGTAGTCCTACATCTTGCAGCCGTCTGCCAATGGTGCTGGCACTAATCAGACAATGCATGGAGGGCACCACTGCTCACTGAATATCCGCAATCGTGGCTGTTGGGTCACTCCGCGCATGTCGGACAACCCGTCGGTCCTCTCTCTTTCTCTCTGTGGTTCATCTAGGTCTCCGATACCCATCCTGTCGCTGCTGCATGCCTTGTTCTATCCTTTGCTGCCAACAATGTGCTACAATGATATCCACATGACAAGTATGGTGCTCAATACAGCAATAAGACTATCCCACTTCCCAGAGCCCAACAATGTGGCCCTTGTCGAACTCCTCCAACTGCTTGAATTGCTTCCGAACTTTTCTGCAAGGCATGCTTCACTTGCAAAGGACGCAACCAACACAAGAGCACAAGTCAGAATGGCAAGCACATGCAACTGGACAACCTTATATAGCCGGTCAGGCACAGCTCTACGACCCCACCTTGCTGGCATCACATGAGTGGCCGAGCATGATACTTGAATCATTTGCATGTCTCACGATGTCAAACCTACCCACCAAGTTTCATTCCTGTCGGTTGTTTCCTTCTGGGTGCAACTAAGTTTTTGATGATGAGTGCATTTGGTGTGCAAGGTCAAGCAATGTGCAATATACAACCTCTCCTGGGTAAATGTCAGTACTGCGTTATCATGGTGCATACTTTTCCCACTGAAGAGACTGATGACTGACTAACAGTGGTCCAACTATATCACTGAAAGTAGAGTAATGCTATCCCACACTAACCAATCTGTTTGGACAGAATAGTGAGTATACCCCCTCCTCCTCCACCCCTCCACCCCCCTCCTCCTCCACCCCTCCACCCCCCCCCCTCCCAATGACTGCACAACTGAAACATTGGCCCTCAGTCTCCCGTAGCTGGAATGTACCTGGCCAGAGCAATATGGAGGCAGAAAGTGCTAAGAATCACTGAACGACCAGACTAGGTTGCCATTTGATTATAATGTAAGAACTCTACATTTTGATTCAAGGCTCCTTGAATTGGAGGAGGAACTCTAGATGATAAAATGGACTTAAGTGAAGTAAGATATTATGTGAAGTAAGAAGAAAAGGAGAGGATCTCATAGAACTGAAAAATTGACGTCTTTTATATTGCTGCGGAACATATACTGGCAGAACTGGTGATGTTGGATTTATAATTAACAGAAAACTGAAAGACAGTGTTCTAGAAGTCGAAAGTTCCTACTGCAACAGAGCTGCATGTCTCATTATCCAAAAGATACCAGATTCAGTTATTCGAATTTGTGCACCCACAAATAGTCATCCTGAAGATGAAATTGAAAAGTTTTGTGAGGAAATTCAGTCTCTAAATAACAAGGGTAAACAGCACTTAAAATCAGAAATGGGTGATTTCAATACAAAAAACAGGGCAATAGCAACAGAATGACACTTAGCTACATAAATTCGGTCATAGCAACAGAAACCGGCATGGATATACTCTTGTAGATTTTGCATAGGCAGAAAGGTTTTCAGCAGAAGAGAAAGCCACATGGGAAATAGACACGGAGGCACCCAGGTGGGATGACAAGTGAAACTGATTTTATTCTGTGTAACAAGAAATTTCTCATCGAGGACAGCAATGTGCTTCACAGGATATGATCATAGAATAGTGAGATGTAAGATGCATCTTAAGACAAAGTTGCAAGCTAATAAAGCAAACAAATTGTATTGACATGACAAGACTTATAAGATAACATAAAAGTTTCAAATTTGAACTGAGAAACCAGTTCTCTGCACTAGAAGGTCTAACAACAGAAGAAGTAGATGTCTCTGATTAAGGAGAGAGTCTAAAAGTAGATATTTCATCTCTGAAGTTAACAGAAACTTAACCAAGGCCCTTATGGGAACAGCAACAGAAATCGGTGGTACTGAGAGAAAATTACACATGAAGAAAATATCAAAAAAAATAAAACTGTTGATGCAAAAAAGATAGATGAAGATAATCAAAGAAAGTACAAGTTGCAAAGTGGAATATACTGAACTATGAAAGACAATGCAAAAAATATCACTGAAGACAAAGAAATTCAATTGTGAACTAGTGAAGAAAGCAACTGAAAGCAACCAAAGCTTGAAGAAAGCAAAGAGACATCTCAGTAATGGAAGAAAACAGATTATGGCACTCAGAAAAGATGAAGAGAAATAGAGATGAAATTTTGATTAACGAGTTATGCACAAAACTGCACGAAAGGGGTGATACATCTATTATATACATAAGGAAATGTGCCAGTTCCAGTCAGTCATGCAAAAGTTGCCTATGCAATTTTGAATATGAAATAGGGAAGAGCTCCAAATGTGAAATGGAATTACTCTGGGCATCACACAATAAATCAGTGGAGAAATAGAAACTACACACGCTAAAGTTTTCATTAGATGTCTCAATGAAGGGTAGATTCCTGATGATTGGAACAATGCTACAATAATACTGCTACATAAAGAAGGGAACCTTGAGGATCTCAGCAACTACAGACCAATCATCCTCCTATCAGTGGTTTATAAAATCTTCACTGAAGTACTATCATATCGCTTGATGGAACAACTAGACATGGATCAGCCACGAGAACAAGCTAGATTCAGGAGTTGTTGCAGCAGTATAGATCTTATCCATCTCCCAAGAGAACTAACTGAAAGAGTGAATGAATATGAACTCCCATTATGTATGGCTTTATTGATTATGAAAAGATCTTTGATTAAATTAAACCATCAGCAGTTACAACACCTTCAAAGTCCTGCACTACTGAAGATGCACATTATTAAAATATCTATGAAAATACAAGTGCAAAGATTCGACTGTTCAGGAAAACAGCATGTGTAAAAATTGGTAAGGGAGTAAGGTGACACCATATCTCCCATGCTTTTCAATGTCATATTCAAAAAATGTTTTACAATCCCTGAATTGGGAAGACAAGAAAGTAAAAATTAATGGAGATTATTTAACTCACCTTCACTTGACTGATGACACAGTCATTTTTACAAACATCCCCTCACAGCTTCAGAGTATGATTAAAGTAAACAAGTGGGTCTGAACTTATAGGAAAACAAAACTTGATGAACAATATTTTTTCAAGAACTGAAGATGTAGCAATTGATGAAGCAAATCTAAAAATAACCAATGCCTGTATTTATCTTGGACAACAGATATCAAGAGAGGACCACATCAGTGAAGGAATTAAAAGGCGTATAAAACTTGGTTGGAGAGCATTTGGAGAAAACAGTACAATTTTCAAGAGCAATTTACCAATATATCTTAAAAGAAAAGTGTTTAATTAATGCATACTTTCCATTCATACTTATGGATCAGAGACATGGACCTAAAACAGATATGAAAAGGGGATGTGAACAACTCAAAGAAGCATGGAAAGATGCATGCTTGATATACATACACTTTTTTTTTTTGTTAAAGAATTACCATAATTACTATAATGTTAATAGAAAATCAGTGCAACATTTGGTTTCATTCAGACAATTAAAGATTATAAAATGCCTGAACTGCACAGTAAAAACAATGATTAAACACCCACAGAAATAATATTAACATATATGTGCATTTTTCTATAATAGAATAATAGCTATATACTATATTTACTACTGTTTCACCCGTTATATACGTTCTGTGCGTTGTGTGCACATTTGCAGCAAAATCATCCTGGCATTTATATATCATATGAATAGGAATAATATTATAAGTTTTAATTATTATATTATCAAGGACTCACCTTGTATCGGTATTCCAGCTTAGTAAGCTTCCTCTTGTATCATGAACAATATGTTTATCTAGCGTGTCATTAGCCACGTCGAATCATCGTATTAAAAATAGGCCTAATTGAAATTCGCGACCAGGGTCTAAATTCAAATAAAACACGACTATGGATATCATACAAAGAGATTGTGAAAGGACTATATACAATGCAATTAAGAAACAAGTGTGTCCAGCGTGTCATTAGCCATGCAGAAACACCATATTGCCATTGGGTCCAATTGAAATTTGCTACCTGGGTTTAAATTCAAATAAAACACGACTATGGATATCATACAAAGAGAGTGTGAAAGAATTATATACAATGTAATTAAAAAACCTATACCATCAACAGGTATTGTCAATCTTTAAAAGGATGAATGGATAAAATCAATGACATTACAAACAGTCTTCAAATAAAACTCTCGTTCATTATTGAACAATGCCAGATAATCTCTGTAACACGCACACAACTCCATGTAAATCACCGGACATGTTTCGGCTCGACTGACTTTCGGCCATTATCAACGGTATGCATCCTGGATCAATGTTCAAAGTTGTTATATATCTAGGTCACCTCGGCATCACCTCTGCTATAGTTGTTCTACGTCGACGCCTTCTGTCATCGTTACGTATACGTGTATTCACGTGTGAGTCACATCCACGCCATCTATTGGGTTAATTCCGGAATTGCTGTCGCTGTTTTTATTTCGTAAGTACATGTTATTTCTTTTATTTTCCTTTTTGTTGTTATATTTCGTATTATTTTCTTGTTGTATTAGATATTTCCATGGGTATGGGATATCTTTAGGAGTAGACGTATTGCAATTGGATTTTTGGGTTTTTTCAATTGTTATAGCCTCAGACCACAAAATTTGATTATGTTTATTGTGGGAAGTTAAGATTTTACTATTTTCCCAATCTGGTATTAATTCATTTATCATACAATGTTGTATAAGTGATGTTTTTCTTCTTTTTTTAATCCAATTATCATAGTGCTCATTCAACCTCGTTTTAAACCTTCTTTTTGTACTACCGATGTAATATTTGTCTGGCTTATTTTCCTTTGGGTCTATTGTAGGAATCCTGTATACACCTGCCTTATTTAGTGGATTTTTATTGTAACCGCTGTTTGTCAGTAATTTAGAATTATCAGTAACTATTTCTGCAATTTCAATATTGTAATTCTGGCATTCTTTTCTTATAATATTGCTTAGTGGAGGCAAATATGGTATACTTCCGTAGAATAATGTATTTCTTTTTGTTAATCCATTATTGTGTTTTTGCATATCATTTCTTATTTTGTGATGTAGTGAATCAATCAAGCAAACAGGATATCCAAAACATTTAGCAGTGTCTTTAATTCATTTTATTTCCTCAATTAGTGCAATTTTTGTTGATGAATGTGTTATAGCTCTATTTATAAATGACCTGAATGCTGAAATTTTATATCTCCATGGGTGACAGGATTCTTTGGGAATTATAGCAGGAATGTAAGCAGGTTTTCGATATACACTAAATTCAATTTTATTTTGATGCCTAAATAAAGAAATGTCAAGAAAATTAAGTTTGTTGTCAATTTCTTTTTCATATGTTACTTGAATAGTTGTGTACACATTATTGAAGTTGTTTATGAAGATCTCCATATCTTTTTCAGTGTGGCCAGAAAGTCAATACATCATCGACATATCGTAAATACAGTATAGGTAAGTTACAAATAGATCTGTTATTGAATATTTTCTTTTCGATGTCTTGCATAATAACCTCTGCAAGCAGCCCGGATAATGGTGATCCCATTGGTGCGCCATATATTTGTCTATAAATAGTATTATTGTATGTGAAGTAATTATTTTCTGTTATAAGCTTGAGTGCACATACAATGCTTTTAATTTTCGGCAATTCGATGTTTTCTTCTTCTAATCTTTTTTCAATTAGGTTAATAGCATCCATTGTGGGAGTATTTGGGTACAATGATATAACATCCATACTGTACATCAAATATTTGGCACCGTCAATAGCTTTAATTTTATCAATTACTTCGGTTGAGTTCTTCATATTATTGTAATCATAAATATACAGTGAAGAACTCAACCGAAGTAATTGATAAAATTAAAGCTATTGACGGTGCCAAATATTTGATGTACAGTATGGATGTTATATCATTGTACCCAAATACTTCCACAATGGATGCTATTAACCTAATTGAAAAAAGATTAGAAGAAGAAAACATCGAATTGCCGAAAATTAAAAGCATTGTATGTGCACTCAAGCTTATAACAGAAAATAATTACTTCACATACAATAATACTATTTATAGACAAATATATGGCGCACCAATGGGATCACCATTATCCGGGCTGCTTGCGGAGGTTATTATGCAAGACATCGAAAAGAAAATATTCAATAACAGATCTATTTGTAACTTACCTATACTGTATTTACGATATGTCGATGATGTATTGATTTTCTGGCCACACTCGGAAAAAGATATGGAGATCTTCATAAACAACTTCAATAATGTGTACACAACTATTCAAGTAACATATGAAAAAGAAATTGACAACAAACTTAATTTTCTTGACATTTCTTTATTTAGGCATCAAAATAAAATTGAATTTAGTGTATATCGAAAACCTTCTTACGTTCCTGCTATAATTCCCAAAGAATTCTGTCACCCATGGAGATATAAAATTTCAGCATTCAGGTCATTTATAAATAGAGCTATAACACATTCATCAACAAAAATTGCACTAATTGAGGAAATAAAATGAATTAAAGACACTGCTAAATGTTTTGGATATCCTGTTGGCTTGATTGATTCACTACATCGCAAAATAAGAAATGATATGCAAAAACACAATAATGGATTAACAAAAAGAAATACATTATTCTACGGAAGTATACCATATTTGCCTCCACAAAGCAATATTATAAGAAAAGAATGCCAGAATTACAATATTGAAATTGCAGAAATAGTTACTGATAATTCTAAATTACTGACAAACAGCGGTTACAATAAAAATCCACTAAATAAGGCAGGTGTATACAGGATTCCTACAATAGACCCAAAGGAAAATAAGCCAGACAAATATTACATCGGTAGTACAAAAAGAAGGTTTAAAATGAGGTTGAATGAGCACTATGATAATTGGATTAAAAAAGAAGAAAAAACATCACTTATACAACATTGTATGATAAATGAATTAATACCAGATTGGGAAAATAGTAAAATCTTAACTTCCCACAATAAACATAATCAAATTTTGTGGTCTGAGGCTATAACAATTGAAAAACCCAAAAATCCAATTGCAATACGTCTACTCCTAAAGATATCCCATACCCATGGAAATATCTAATACAACAAGAAAATAATACGAAATATAACAACAAAAAGGAAAATAAAAGAAATAACATGTACTTACGAAATAAAAACAGCGACAGCAATTCCGGAATTAACCCAATAGATGGCGTGGATGTGACTCACACGTGAATACACGTATACGTAACGATGACAGAAGGCGTCGACGTAGAACAACTATAGCAGAGGTGATGCCGAGGTGACCTAGATATATAACAACTTTGAACATTGATCCAGGATGCATACCGTTGATAATGGCCGAAAGTCAGTCGAGCCGAAACATGTCCGGTGATTTACATGGAGTTGTGTGCGTGTTACAGAGATTATCTGGCATTGTTCAATAATGAACGAGAGTTTTATTTGAAGACTGTTTGTAATGTCATTGATTTTATCCATTCATCCTTTTAAAGATTGACAATACCTGTTGATGGTATAGGTTTTTTAATTACATTGTATATAATTCTTTCACACTCTCTTTGTATGATATCCATAGTCGTGTTTTATTTGAATTTAAACCCAGGTAGCAAATTTCAATTGGACCCAATGGCAATATGGTGTTTCTGCATGGCTAATGACACGCTGGACACACTTGTTTCTTAATTGCATTGTATATAGTCCTTTCACAATCTCTTTGTATGATATCCATAGTCGTGTTTTATTTAAATTTAGACCCTGGTCGCGAATTTCAATTAGGCCTATTTTTAATACGATGATTCGACGTGGCTAATGACACGCTAGAT
Organism: Macrothele yani; assembly: GCA_039090855.1. NCBI lineage: Eukaryota > Metazoa > Arthropoda > Arachnida > Araneae > Macrothelidae > Macrothele > Macrothele yani. The sequence continues at coordinate 5,255,302 of CM076990.1, forward strand.
AAACATATTGTTCATGATACAAGAGGAAGCTTACTAAGCTGGAATACCGATACAAGGTGAGTCCTTGATAATATAATAATTAAAACTTATAATATTATTCCTATTCATATGATATATAAATGCCAGGATGATTTTGCTGCAAATGTGCACAAAACGCACAGAACGTATATAACATGTGAAACAGTAGTAAATATAGTATATAGCTATTATTCTATTATATAATACCACATATTTTATTTTTGGTTATTTTATTAACCAAAATCAAGCATTTTTCTATGCATTATTTCCAAATGTTAACATTCTACTTTTATTATGGATAATCAACTGCTGAGCTATTTCTACTGCAGTCAGCATGCCCACTTTTTTGTCAGCTCAAAATAGTTTGACAGTTTACAACTGAAAAGAGTAAAAATAAAAAGGCAATTCAATATGGTATGATTAAATACATTTAAGAAAGGGACAATGATAATAAAATGAATATGGAAAGTCAGGGAGAGTGTCAATAACCTCAAAAAACAAATATTATGTTTATATATTATGTTTTGTATGAATCTTGAAAATATTCATAATCAGTGATAATATGATTAGTTACGTGGTGCAATAGTATAAATATCCCGAAAATATTAGTTCATGATGAGATTTCTGTTCTTCACGTGTAGTTTTGGTGTTAAAGGCTTGACGAGTCAAATTAGAGCTTTTTCGATAATGTTTAATAACAACTATAGTACCGTACAAGAATTTGCAATATAATCTCATCATCGTTTCATTCTCTGGGTTGTCTGTCATATGACTTTCTTTTTCTTTCACATTTCTGCTAGTCTGACCCAGCAGAAATGCATAGGGTAATTTTATCAGTTTAACGTTTTTTTTTAATAGAGCACGTGATGGGGAAGGAAGAAATATTTCAATGGCGATGGAGGCGCCAAAACAAGATGTGGTTATAGATTAGCTCCTGACCTCACATCAGTGGAAGAAAAGTGAAAGAACAGGAAGTTATTGGATGGACACTTATGGTGAGACGATAGTGAGATTATATTCCAAATTCTTGTACAGGACTATAGTTGTTATCAAAGTTAAACATTACTGCAAAAGCTCTAATCTGACTTGCCCAGCTTTTAACACCAAAACAGCACGTGAAGAACAGAAATGTCGTCATGAAAATATTTTAATATTTTCAAGATATTTATAAAATTTTATAGAACCTAAATCGTTATAGTGCAATTATTCAATTACCAATTAGAAGACCTGATAATGCAGAGGCCATCAAATGATTGACATACCATAAAGTAAGAGATACAGAGAAAGAAATAAGCCAATGCTTCAAACTTTAGCACCCCTCAGGAGTGAATGAAAATGACCTCTGAGGCCTGTAGGCATTCTCACTGTGGTTAACAGTAAGGTCATCATCACATGGTGGTACTATTGAATGACATGCCATAAAATATAGGAAGGTCCCTCTTTGTCTGAAGATGTCATAAGACATCCCAAGCAAGCAAGAAGGATTACGAAGAATAAAATATCGCAGGGTGGAGGCTCAGAGCTTGGACCATGCCCTGCCCACCCACATCATCTAACAAATCCTGTTCCTGTGCGATTATATTACACACATTTGGATGAAGACAAAAATAGCCTCACAAAGATACATTTGGCTTTATAAAAATGTAAAGCCTTTGAAGTTGAAAATTTAGATAAACACAGTATGTTGGGCGACAAACTAAAGACTAGCTGATGACCATTAACCTGTACCATCCAATTGCAGACTCCACAGGGTTAAAAGAACTCTCTCGAAAAAATAAAAGTGACGGCGTTGCGAGTGATCCTGCCAGGATCCGACATTCCCCCATCCGGACAGAATCGGTCCGTAGACCTGCAGCGTGCTGCTACCCCCGTGGGCCGGCACTTCTCACCTCTCCGTCATGGCCCGGGTGTGCGTGCCATTTGGGCAGGGGCTAGAAAAGAAAATTCTCTACCCCTGACTGGGAGAATCAATTGCTGGCGCGAACTGTTTGGGGCGTCCATCCTTTATTCAAACAGATAGATACATGCACATTTATTTACACCGAGGAGCCCATCTCCGCGTGGGAAACAAATCCTTTGCTCAATGAGCCCTCTCACACTGAAAAACATAGAAAAATATTTACACTGAAATTTACATTTCCACAGGACTAGGGTCTGTTCTGTGGTGATGACTCTGGGCTCGGGTCATCAGATCCTCTTCTCGTTCTTCATCCCTCTTCTGGCCCAAATTTAAGGATGATGGTTCCTACTTAAGAAAAGTTGAAGAGGAAATGCTCTACACCCATCCCCATACAATTCTATGTCTGCAATAGAGATACAGTTAGGTGGGGTGAAAAGCTAGAAAGACAGATATGCAGGAATGGAGACAGGTACAGAAAACAACGAGGGTTACAAAAGTTCTGCAGAATGATCAAAATGAAATGAAACTTACCTTTAGCAAATATTATTATCATGTTGAGAAATTCTCTGAATGAAATATAGCCATTTCCATCAGTATCAACAAGTTCAAACATCTGCTTTACAAACATGGCATCTGGACGAAGCGATAAAGTTTCTGCAAATTCATATGCAGTTAACTCAGTGTTGATTATTTCATGTGCTTGGTTACTATCAAGGTTTAAACTTTCATTTTGATCATGCCGAATGGAAAATGCCTAAAAAGAATGTGAAAAAATATTTAACTTCCATAGGATTTCATGCAAAAAATTTTCCTCTGTCAAGTATGAGGGGCAAATTAAAAAACAGAAAAACGTGAATAGTTCAACAGCATAGAATGAAATTATTGAATATGTAAGTGCTTTGATTTATTTCTTTTGTAACATAAGGGAACCTCATCTAAAAGAAATTACAACTTAAACAATCATAATGGTTAAATAGTATTAAAAAAATCTTTCTCATATATATATATATATATATATATATATATATATATATATATATACTAGCTAAATACGCGTTCTTTGAACGTGATGATATTAAAAATATTTCTATAATACAGGATTTCATGCCATAATATAATTTGTACCATAAATTAATATACTAATAATACTATATCGTGCAAATTAGTTGGGACAACTATTTTATTCTCAGAATTGTAATGTGATCAGCAGTTGATGTCGGAAACCCACGTAAACCAGTTTTATCAGCTGTGAGGTGGTGTGATTGTTAAAACTTGATAGTAATAATGTGGTTTGACCGGTTTTAAACAAGAAATAGGCACTTCAGCTTCAGTTGTGAGCTTTCGTGTGTGACAGATGGATGTTAGTTTTTGCTCTCTGTGAGTACGTGTTGCTTTCGTGTATTGAAAAATGGCTATTTCCCCAAAGAAGCGTGCAAAAATAATTGCTCTGAAGGATCACACTTCTATGACAGTGAGAGATATCGCTTTTGCAGTTGGTGTAGGCAAATCAAGTGTATCAAGACTGCTTACGTGATACAATGCATCTGGATCATTGTCTCCAAAAAGGAGAGGTAAATGTGGAAGAAAACGAAAAACAACTCTACGAACTGATAACTATCTAATCAGAAATAGTAAAATGAATAAAAAAAAACAAGCACCAACCTTCAAAGAGATTTATTGGCTAGTGGTTGTGATGTTAGTGATTTAACTGTACGCCGTAGGCTTTCTGGAAGTTGGCCGGAAGGCAAGAAGACCAACAAGAAAACAATATTTGAATGCGAAAATGAAGATAAAACGTTTAGCATGGGTCAAAAAATATAAATTATGGACTGCTGATGACTGGAAAAAGGTAATTTTCAGTGATGAAACTAATTTATTTGTGCAGGGTTACCAAGCAAATGTCGTTAGACGAAGCAACTGTGAACCCTTAAGACCTGAGCATGTCAAACAAACTGTAAAACACCCTCTAAAACATATGTTTTGGGGTTTTTTCACATCAAATGGCACTGGAAGCTTAGTTCCTGTTCAAGGTATGATGAATTCAGCCAAGTAAGTAGAAACATTACAATGTAGGATTGTTCCATTCTCGCAAACTTTTGACGGGACATTTTAACATGACTTGGCCCCATGTCACAATTCGAAATTGGTCAAGAATTTCATGATGGAAAATCAAATTCATTTGCTTGATTGGCCTGGAAATTCACCAGACTTAAATCCCATAGAAAACTTGTGGAATATTTTGAAGAGACGTTTAGGTAAAATGGACTGTACATTCAAAGAACGCATGATAACGAATGCTATAAAAGTGTGGTTCCACGATTATGAAGTCAAAAATATGTGCACTCAATTAGTGGAGTCAATGCCAAAACGAATTCAAGAGGTCATTTTTGCTAAAGGAGGACATACTTCATACTAATACAGGTATTTATCAGTGTATATCAAAGCATAGAATGATATAAAGGCATAGTTTTGGAAAAAAGAGTGATTTTTTACTTTGTCCCAATTAATTTGCACAGTATAGTACACTGGATCGGTTTGTTCTATAACTTTATTATATCATATTGGCAATAAAATAGATTCAAATACATATTGTTTATAGCATGAATTTCTGTATCCTTATAAGATGTGGAATGTTGTCATTTGTAACTAAAATGTTTTATAGCGATGAACGAATGGAAAAATAAAAAGAATATATTGACTTATATTAGTGCTTCTTTGTACACTGTTGGCTGTTCTGGAATCATCTGCCATTATTACCAAACTGCTAGGAGAACTAATTCTTGAGCACGCTATGTAAAATTGGTCATGAGAGAAACAGTTTTCTCTTAAGTCAATACCAGTTATTTTTAAGGACTGCCCTTGTGATTTATTGATCGTCATAGCAAAGCAGACCTTCAATTTGAATTTTGACTCAAAAAACCTTGACATTCAATATGTCAAATGATAATATAAATGTTTAAATGCAAAGCATATTATGATATAGCGCTTTTTACGTGATATTTTTAAAAGGTTTTTTTTTTTTTTGCTAAATAAATTTAGAACATATCAAAAACCTTGACATTCGATATGTCAAACAATAATAAATGTTTAAATGCAAAGCATACTATGATATAGCGTTTTTTACATGCTTTTTAAGGTTTTTTGTTAAATAAATTCAGAACAAATAATTTAGAACAAAATATATACTGAGCAGGTCAACTCAAGTCATTCTACACTGCACATTTTTTTGCTTTTGGGAAACACATGTCTGTCTCACTTATTCTGCCAGACAACACATAAGCAATTTCGTTCATAACTGTAAATTTAAAACTTCAAGCCTACACGAAACAAATCAAAATACATCATTACTCTTCACTTTCATCGTTAAAATATTAATAGACAACAGAACAAAATAATAATAGAAAACAGAACAAAATATGTTGCTACTTTCAGCATAAATGTGAAAACAACCTTGCTTATAAACAATTTCAAAAGCAATTTCATTCAAAACTGTACATTTTAAAGCTAGCAAGTCAGATGTTTTTAGATGCTTGAGCAAAATTGTGTTGCCATCGCTAATATCTCAATGGGGAAACTTTTTTTTTCAAATTTCAATTACTATGAAAATCTAACAGCCTATTTATATTTATTGCAGCCACCTTACCACTTATATGATGTCACCGTCGCTTCGGTGAAAACGAATGTTGGTAATTTGACTTTGACTGAAAAAACAACAACACTTATATGATGTCACTGTTGCTTCAGTGGAAACGAATGTTCATAATTTGATTTTGACTCAAAAAACCTTGACATTCAATATGTCAAATGATAATATAAATGTTTAAATGCAAAGCATATGATATAGCGCTTTTTACATGTGTTTTTTAAAGGTTTCTTTTTTGTTAAATAAATTCAGAACAAATAAATTTAGAAAAAAATATATACTGAGCAGGTAAACTCAAGTTATTCAAAACTTAGGGTGGGGCTTCAGTTGCTGGGCAACAATGGCTCGATCATTGCAGAACATCCTAGCGTTATCAAAGCTGAGTTATTTAAAAAACCCATTTCAACTCACTTAAAGTTATTGTAGGAAAAAATCCTTTCTTAGTGCACCTCTATGTTGTAAAAGGAACATTCCTGCCAAATATGAAAGTTCTAAGTTCAGTAGTTTCTGAGATATGGTGATGAGTCAGTGAAGGCTTTCAGTTTTATATGTACAGATTATTTTTTTTAAAGAAAAGACAATAACTTTTGACTGTGCAGCTGAAAAATGAAACTCAAAATGTTCAGTAATCATTAATATTTTACAAGAATTTCAACAGAATATTTCACTGCCCAAAAGTTGCATTTGTATCTAAACTGCTGAGAGGATCTAAACATGTTCTTAAGCTTTCATTAGCATTCTGCATAACTATAAAGTCACAAATTCAGTAGTTTTACTTGTTTTCCTGATCAGTTTGAAATTCTATATTTTCAGAAATTTTATTCTACATTATTTTTTAAGAAATGAATTAATCTACAAGGTAAATTTTTTTCCAATGGCATAATTTCAATTTCATCTCATGTGCATAACTCAACAAATTTTCTTCATAGTAAATAAATTTTCATATTTATAAGAGTCTATGAAACCATGTTGTTTTACGTTTCATCAAGTTAGGCATTTGTTTTTAATTCAAATTTCTGCACTATTGGTAACCCCAAAATTGCAATTGCTTCTATTTTGCATTATCTTTGAATAAAAAAAAATTCTGGATTTTAATTAATTAAATTTACGCAATGGCAATGCATCACACTTAGCTCCTATACCTAACTTGCTATAAAGATATCTGAATATACTGTATATACTCACAATAAGCCGAAAGTTTTAGGAATAAATCCTGCTTTCAAAGTTGGGGGTTGGCTTACATGCAGGCCAATAAAAAACGTGGGGACTAGACTTCCGGGATTTTTTTACGTTTTTAAATTGTAGCTTTCTGTGTGTTCTTCAAAAGTACTTCCAAAAAATTCAAAAAAAAAAAAAAAAGTTACGAAATATTTTTTACCCAGAGTAGAATTCCTAAGGGAATAAATGTTGCTAACATGATAAGTGAAAAACCTAATCCCATTTCAAATTGGGACTATGCAATTTCTTGCTTCCAAACATGGGATAGAATACCTCTCATTACTTCATGTATGCAACCGCCTAACACTGTCTTTCAATCTGGACATGTAATGAATCCCATTTTACGTTGGTTCCATTTCTTATTTCCACTGTTCCACGTGTAGTACTGTGGGACTTCTTGATACAATAGGGTCCGGGCAAATTAATCTTCAACACAGAGTCTGAAGAAGGATGTCAATGTCGTTTCTTGAGGAACATGGGCTCGTTCAATTGCATTATTTGTGGTGAAGTAAACTCTCTGTCCATTCTCACGGTGGACGCTTAATTGAATCACTGTGGGGGTAACGTTCATGGATTTGAAAGTTTAGTATTTTCCAGACAGCTTCATTGCTGCTGATGTATCTTCCCATTTCATATCGATGAACTTCATTCACATCACTTTCAGAAGTGGTCAGATCAAACACAGTCATGTCAGATCCTTTGTTAAAGTATTTGCATACATACTTTATTGATTTGATGGAATTGCAGTACTCTATATTTATATGAGCATTGAAGATTTTTGATAACAGAGGGCAATATGGAACAATCCATCTATTGTCTACTAACACCTCAGATCCTCAAATAAGGATGTTTGCTACAATTCCCCCATCTTCTGGACTTCTCCGATGATAAAGTGGGTATCCATCTTGCCCTGTTCGTGTTTCTTTCAAAAAACCACGTGGGGATGGAGAATTCCGATTAATGTTCCCACAGGGACCATGTACCATCTGCGTTGTTATATAACGAAACAAATGTAGGTTTTCTTCTGGACTTGGTATTTCGGCACTGATGAAATCATCAACTCTTTGTACGTATATCCTATCTTTAAGCCACACCAGAATGCGGGAATGAGGAAGTCCTTGTTTCTGCCACTCTATTGTATAAATGTAACATTGTACACTGCCAAAAATCTTGGCCTTGCGTATGAAATTGATGAATGCCTTGTGCTTTTCATGGAAGACTCTTGCTAACAAATCGTGATGATCTTGTGGTTTTTGCCCTGGAAACAGTTCATTCATGGTCGACCTGATGTCTTCATTACTTTTGTGAAAGTAATGAAGACATCAGGTCGACCATACATCAGCACATAACTCATAGCATCTTGAGCACATTCATGCATATATCTAGGACTTCCAGTGAAGCTGGATGGCAAGATAACCAACCGACCAATGTCAGCAACATTTCCATCATTGTTGACAGCGTCTCTGTGATGAACATATTGTTCCACTCTCATTGCCCTTTGATTAAGTTGAATGTACCTCAGCCTTTCAGATTCAATTTTGGCATACATATCCACAATAAATTGGTGGAAAAGGTGTTTGCTTCGCAGTATGATGTTGAAACTTGAAGAACGTACCATAATCCTAAAGGCATAAAAATCCATAGCAGATATCTTCTTAGATGACAATATTCCAGTAGATGTGTTTGTTTGAAACAGTTGGAAATGGTATCCATTTTCTCCTTGCCAAAACATTAATGGATACTGTAGAGCATTGTAGGACCTGTGAGTATCGGCAATTCTCTTGATGGTGCTGTTTTTCAATTCTAAGACTATGTCTCTCGTTCCATGTTGTTCTCCCAACATGATTGCTGCCACTTCTGATGTTGTCGGTGCATTGAATTGTCTCTTGTGTTCACCTGGTGGAGTTCTGTCTGCTAAAATAACCAATTTTAATTCAGGAGTAATCTTTTCTAGAGCCATTTTAAAGCTCCTGACATAAGCATTTTCTGGATGAAGCATTTCTTGCAGCTTCAATACTATTTCTCGTCTTGTTTGCAGCACATTCCTGCAACGTGGTCGGCTTGCTGTGTATCATCGCATACAAAATAGATCTGCAAAAATTTTGGCTGTTCATTGGGTAAATGGTGTAGACTACTGATTCTATGATACACTTGTCCTTGTACCTTAAATGTGGGCATGTAACCAGACTGTCTAAATTATTTAATTGTGCCAAATGATGTCATCTGATAACAGGAATTATAACAGCGTAAGTTGTTTTGAAAATGTTTTGCATCTGATGAGTTGTCAGTCAAAAACATACGTAATATCTCTGGAGGATCCTGCAATAATGGCAACTGAACCTTCCCACCATTACAACACATACCTGGGGCTTCACTTTTCCATTTCATGGCTGCACAGTATTGACACGTTAATGATATTGATCCAATGACACATGATGGATCAGAGGCGAATCCACGGACGGATTGTAGATGAATGCTGCAGTTTCTTTTTCTCTTCAGATGTTCAACGAAGCATTAGCCATAGTGAGTCGATTATGCCGAAGTCATGTGTCTCGTTGCTGGAGTGTTTCCTGTGCCCTCAATTGTGCCATAGAAGTCCTATTGTGTTCCAGTCTTCTTTCTAGCTGCTGGTATGATTCCTGTACCCTTGATTGTGCTCTGGAAATCCTATCTTGTTCCAGCATTCTTTCTCGTTCTTCTGCTGTTTCTTGTTCTCTTCTCCTTCTTTGATTTTCTCTATCCATTCTTTGTGTTCTTCTTACACATTGTTTCTTTCTGGGAGGTTGAGGCATAGTATGATGACTTTCTGACGTATGACACTTTTGAATTAATAACGGAGATTGAAAAACAACGTTCTATTTTCTTTTTTTCTTCTCTGCCCTCAAGGTCATAATACAATTGGCAAACAACGCTTAACAAAAAACATGTGCCTTTCCACCTTATTTACCGCTTTCTTTACATGCAACCTGATCACACCCAACCCGAAGGCGCAAATATAAGTAGTTCACGATAAATTTGAGCCATTTCTTTTTTAGAATTACGTTAAAACAACTTTCTATTTTCTAGCTCACAATGTCGTCACAGTATGATGACCTTCTGACGTATGACACTTTTGAATTAATAATGCATATTGAAAAACTACATTCTATTTTCTTTCTTTTCTTCTCCGCCCTCAAGGTTATAATATAATCGGTAAACAGCGCTTACAAAAAAGGGCTTAATAAATATATTTACGAATGAAAACAGTTATAACGGAATTCTAAAAAAGAAACGCCTAAAATTTATGGTGAACTACTTTTCTGCATGTTTAACATTCGGTGAGATCAGGTTGATGTCAACAAAGCGGAAAGACGCACTCAGATCGGGTAGAAATCATAACATTAAATAACTAAAAATTAAATTCAAATTTAAAAAAAAAAAAAGCTTCGAAGTGCACCAGAAGATGTCTACAGGTACCTTCATAACAAATTTCGTCGCTCTAGGTCGCCTAATTCTATGTGAAATCAGACCGACAGACACACACACAGTCTGTTTTATATAGAGAGAGACTACAACAACAGTGCTGTTTTAAACAGCAGCTGCAATTTTAGATACATAAACATTAATCAGTTTTATAATTTAAACTCACATATATAAAGATCATTATTTCCAAAAACAAACAATGACAAAGATAATAAGAAGCATGAAAAACTGCAATTAATACAAAAATGCAATTCAAAAATATATATACTGTGCCACTCTTTATGTAGTTCTATATAGATCATCATCAATCATCATTATGTTCATATTCACACACAAACACTGATGGCATTAATTTGTGCTCATCAAAGATGTTTATAAAATTGGAATATTCCAGACACGTGTTGCTTACCTATGAAGTCCGCTTCTGGAAACACATCACATTTCATACGCGTTGTTAGGTCCTCGTCGATGTCTTTGTCCTTCAGTTCATGTAGAGAACACAGAAACACTCAATACAAACACATTACGTTAGGTAGAAATGGAAGATCTTAAACTTTGGACATCAAAACACCAACTAAAATCCATTAAAAATTCTCGAAATTCTTCGCCCAACACTTTAGGCATCTATTATTATATTTGCACTTTTAAGGTATTAACCTCTTGCAAAGTGCGCATACTTTACGTGCAATTCATATATGAAAAAAACCATGAGGAATAACCACTCACTCACCATAAAGATCATGGTAACCTCCAATGACCACACACTTCCAACACATCATTCATCGTGATGTAACTGGGCTTCCACAGGTTTACAGACTTCTTGCTTACGCTTCTTATTTTCGGGTGTGAAACATCGTTTTTGTTTTTTTCCTTTGCCTTATAAGATGTTACTATAATGCTTGTCAATTCGATAAAAATCCCACATACAATTCAAGTAAAAACTATGTACATAAACCTTACATTCACAGGCGATTAAACCTTGGTCAACTCTAATTATGGAACTTTCAGAGAAATTTTTGACATCGTGGAATACGAAAAAAAATGCTCAAGAGCAGTCATGGAAAAAAAGTTGCACGTGATGATTGACAGACAACGTGTACAAGAACAACGGGAGAATATGTATGAGGTATATCAGAATAACTCCAACTTGACCTTGAGCTTCACGTAAAGAGCTATTTTGCAGAGAGGTAAAAATTTGCGTTTCCACGGAGCCTGCCGAGGACGGAGGAATTAATACCCAACTTAGAAGAAATGGCACCAGGTACCAGCAGAAGAACGTGAAAATTTTCGAAGTAAACTGTATAGAATTGTTTTGAAGGAATTTAATGAAAAAAGTAAGAAAAAGAAATATCATATAGATAAAATTCAGTATGAGAAAGAACAACTGATTAAATTAAGAGATGACCCAACAATTAAATTCTGTGAAGCTGATAAAACAGGGCAAATTGTAATATTAAACACAACTGAATATGATCTAAAAATGAATAGAGCTATAGAAGAATTAAATTGCAGCATTCTAACAAAAGACCCAACCGAATCTCAAGTAAGGTACTTAGCTAGAATAAGAAATCACAGCACCTTGTCTGATGAAATAAAGAAAGCATACCCACCAATGGGTACTGGAATACCAAAAATGTTTGCAAAAATAAAAACTCATAAGCCTGATACACTTATGAGAGTGATTGTATCAAAAAGGAATTCCCCACTAATAAAACTAGAAAAAAGAATATCTACAAATTTTTGGCACCTGTGTTCATGAAGACAAGGTTCACTGTGAAGAATACATACGAATTTATTGAGAAAATTAAAGTAATTAAACAAGATTTAAGTGAATATCATATGGCTAGTATGGATGTGAGAGCTCTTTTTCCTAGCACACCAGTACCTCAGGCAATAGAAATAATTATTGAAAAATTGTATGTGCTACAGACAATGAATGCAATACAAATAGAGGAGTTAAGAGAAATTTTATTGTACATATATGAAAATAACATTTTTAAGTTTAACAACAAGATGTACAAACAAAATCATGGTGGACCTATGGGGTCACCACTGTCAACTTTATTTGCTGAAATTATAATGAGTGACATTGAGGAAAAAATAATAAGTAAACTCGAGGATCCACCACTGATATACTGCAGATATGTTGATGACATTTTTCTGTTATCCAGGCTAAAAAATGATGAACTTGAGGACTTGACAAAAAAGTATAGTGAAATTTATCCATCTATTGAACTGACAGTAGAACAAGAACATGACAATACTTTGGCATTTTTTGGATGTTTTGGTTGTTAAAACAGAGGAGAATATACAATTCAGAGTGCATAGAAAATCTTCATATATCCCAGTACTTATACCATTTCAGTCATCACATCCATTAACACATAAAAGAAATAGTGTTAAAACACTAATTAAAAGAAGTTTAACACATTCATCAATTGAACAGTATAGAAAGGAAGAAATTGAATATATTGAAAAAATTGCATATGCTTTTGGATACCCTAAACAGGTATTAAAAAAAATGGATTTATGAAGTAACTCAAGGTTACAATAAGGTCAAGACTGATAAAAAACTTGTAAAATATGTGGGAGCAATACCATATATAGAAAATGTTTCAGCAGAAATTAATAAAGTTTGTGGCAAGTATGGCATACAGGTAGGAAATCAGGTATTTACTGTAAAAAAAATTTAGTGATTAAAAATGAAAAAATTAGCCAATTAGATAGAGCAGGAATTTATGAAATCCCAATAAACCAGCAACCACCTGTGTCATATATAGGCAGCACCAAGAATAAATTAAAGTATAGATTAAACCAGCATATTAATAATTGGAATAAAAAAGAGGCTAAGACAGCATTGACTCAATACTGTATGGAAAATCAAAAATGTCCAAGGTTTGAAGATATTAAAATTATTAAGAGCTGTAAAAACGAAAAGCAGTTAAGAATTGCAGAATCAGTGTTAATTGAAAAAAACAGATCAAGATTATGCAACATTAATGAGCCAAGTAACCTAAACGAACAATGGAAAGCCCTAATAAAAATTTAACAGCAGCGTAAAAAGAAAGAGGGAAAAAAGAGCAGCAGGGACAATAGATGGCGCCAGAGACACAACGATTCAGAGATAGCGACTGGAGCCCAGGCCTCGATGGCTCTGCTCACTTGAGCTGTGGTGGGGCGGGTGAGACACACCTGCCTCCTGAAGATGACAGGGACCTGTCGAAAGTACTAGAGGATTGGATGTGCGGGGCTGAATGGGTGTGACACTTGCAGTGGGAGTAGCAGAGGTTGTGAAACAGAAGGAGGAGTTCCATAATTAGAGTTGACCAAGGTTTAATCGCCTGTGAATGTAAGGTTTATGTACATAGTTTTTACTTGAATTGTATGAATGAGTTGTATGTGTGATTTTTATCGAATTGACAAGCATTATAGTAACATCTTATAAGGCAAAGGAAAAAAACAAAAACGATGTTTCACACCCGAAAATAAGAAGCGTAAGCAAGAAGTCTGTAAACCTGTGGAAGCCCAGTTACATCACGATGAATGACGTGTTGGAAGTGTGTGGTCATTGGAGGTTACCATGATCTTTATGGTGAGTGAGTGGTTATTCCTCATGGTTTTTTCACTTTAGGCATCATTGGGGGCTTCATGATGTCCCCACCAATGTTCGTGGGGCACCTATCACCTTTGGAGTGCGATACTCCGATACTGCCTTTTGTCGGAGACACTGTCAGAGATACGACCCAAAAAACCATGCTGGCACCATCTGTGTGTTCAACCTTTATTTGTTAATGGTCGCCGATGCATTCTTTATCTTTGTATTTTCTTTTTCCTGTGTTATTATCTCTTCTTTTATGGCGATTTTTCAGGTGTTCAGTTTCTTGCCTAATTAACCCTTTCCAGTGACTGAATAACGTATTGGGGTAATTATGATTACATACCCTCTTCTTATTTTTATTGAATAAAATAGACTTCTCCATTCTCAGATGCCTCTCTGATCTATCATTCCTTTTTAACATCTTAATCTCTTCAAATTTTGGGTAAGTTTGGTTATACATACGGAATTGTACTAAGGCAGTTTTGGCTTCTTTTTTTTTTTTTTTTTTGCCAGTTTGAAATATGTTGTTTTAGCCTTTTCTTTAATTTGTTCTTAGTACTTCCTATGTAGGAGATTGGTGGTATGTGAGCAATAGCAATTTTATAAGTTCCTGAAGCCTCTAATATCTTGTTTCCTGTCTTGTTGTTAATCGTCAGACTCTCCACTGAGTTCACCAAGCACCCTAATTACAAGCCATATTTTGCACATTGTTTATTGATTTCTTTAGTGATACTTTTTAAGTATGGGAAAGCTCCTATACATTTTAATTTTTTTATCCTGTCCTTTGAACTCGAGATTTGTTATCTCATGACCTTTATTTTCCCTCGCCATATAGCTTTTAGTCTTGTAAATCCATTTACTTACCAGCTTATCAGGGTAACTGTAATCTTTGGCTATTTTTCTTATACTGTATATGATAGTTCTAGATTCTTTAATTTGTTATTTGATGTATGAGTATATGCTCTTCTAGTCAAGTTCACCATACTATTTTTTTATGTATAATAGGATGGTGTGATGAATATGGGATAAGACCTGGAATATATATGTCTTTCTTGAAGACAGTGTGGTCAAAGTTTTTTTGATTCTTCATCAGCATGATGTCCAAAAATGACAGCCTTCGATTTTCTTCAAATTCTATTGTCAATTCTATGGAGTTGCATATTTCAGTGAAACATTTTGATAGCCCATGTAATTCAATTTTATTAAGCTTTGATATCATAAATATGTCATCGACATATCTTGCATATAACAGGGATTTCTCAGGTAATGTTTTAATTACTTTATCTTCGATGTAGGCCATCACCACTTCTGCATACAGTGCTGACAAAGGTGATCCCATTGGGCCACCTTGCAGTTGTTTATAGATACTCCCTTCAAATTGAAAGATATTATTATCCTTGATAAAACACATTATTTTCTTTAATTCTGTTATTTGAGTCATATTTAAACTAGTAGTTTTATTTAATTGTTGCATAATCAAATCGATTGCCAGATCCACAGGTGTACTAGGGTACAATGCCTTAACAGCCATTGATGCCAAATTAAATTCTGATAGTTCCTGATTTATCCCTTTGATCTTTTTGATAAACACATAGCTGTTCTTTAATGCATATTTATTTTTCATAAAAATTGGTGACAGGTAGTTATATATATTTTTTCTAGATTGATGAGTGGCGACTTTTTTTTTGACAAAATCAGTCTTAATGGTGTGTTATCCTTATGGGTTTTTATCTTGGAAATAATCCTTGGCAAAGCTGCTTCCATTGGTGGTTTGGCACTTCTTATTTCCGCAGGTAATGTACTATGATTTCTTATTGACTCTAAGAATGTGATTTGCTTTTCCGTTGGGTCTGCATTGACCTGCTCACAATGCAACTCGGCTACAGTCGCGTGCATTTTTTTCATCAGATTCTGTAATATCCATCAGAATCTTAGCGTCAATAAGAAATCATAGTACATTACCTGCGGAAATAAAAATGCCAAACCACCAATGGGAGCAGAATTTAATATGGCTTCAATGGACGTTAAGGCATTGTACCCTAGTACACCTGTGGATCTGGCAATCCATTTGATTATGCAACAATTAAATAAAACTACTAGTTTAAATATGACTCAAATAACAGAATTAAAGAAAATAATGTGTTTTATCAAGGATAATAATATCTTTCAATTTGAAGGGAGTATCTATAAACAACTGCAAGGTGGCCCAATGGGATCACCTTTGTCAGCACTGTATGCAGAAGTGGTGATGGCCTACATCGAAGATAAAGAAATTAAAACATTACCTGAGAAACCCCTGTTATATGCAAGATATGTCGATGGCATATTTATAATATCAAAGCTAAATACAATTGAATTACAAGGACTGGCAAAATGTTTCACTGAAATATGCAACTCCAAATAATTGACAATAGAATTTGAAGAAAATCGAAGGCTGTCATTTTTAGACATCATGCTGATGAAGAATCAAAGAAACTTTGACCACACTGTCTTCAGGAAAGACACATATATTCCAGTACTTATCCCATATTCATCACACCATCCTATCATACATAAGAAAATAGTATGGTGAACTTGACTGGAAGAGCATATACTCATACATCAAACAACAAATTATAGAATCTAGAACTATCATATATAAGAAAAATAGCCCAGGATTACAGTTACCCTGATAAGCTGGTAAATAAATGGATTTACGAGACTAAAAGCTATATGGCGAGGGAAAATAAAGGTCACAATCTCGAATAACAAATCTCGAGTTCAAAGGAAAGTATCAAAAAAATTAAAATATGTAGGAGCTTTCCCATACTTAGAAAGTATCACTATCACTAAATAAATCAATAAACAATGTGCAAAATATGGCTTGCAATTAGGGTGCTCGGTGAACTCAGTGAAGAGTCTGACGATTAACAACAAAACAGGAAACAAGATATTAGAGGTTTCAGTAACTAAGAACAAATTAAAGAAAGGGCTAAAACAACATATTTCAAACTGGAAAAAAAAAGAAGCCAAAACTGCCTTAGTACAATTCTGTATGAATAACCAAACTTACCCAAATTTGAAGAGATTAAGATGTTAAAAAAGAATAATAGATAAGACAGACATCTGAGAATGGAGGAGTCTAAATCATAATGACCCCAATACGTTATCCAGTCACTGGAAAGAGTGAATTAGGCAAGAAACTGATCACCTGAAAAATCGGCATAAAAGAAGAGGTAATAACACAGGAAAAATAAAATATGAAGATAAGGAATGCATCGGCGACCATTAACAAATAAATAAAGGTTGAACACATAGATGGCACCAGCATGGCCTTTGGCGTTGTATCTCTGACAGTGTCTCCGATGAAAGGCAGTATCGGAGTATCGCACTCCAAAGTTGATAGGTGCACCACGAACATTGGTGGGGACATCACCAAGCTTCCGATGATGCCCAGAGTGTTGGGCGAAAAATTTTGAGCATTTTTAATGGATTTTAATTGGTGTTTCAATGTCCAAAGTTTAAGATCTTCCATTTCTACCTATCTTAATGTGTTTGTATTGAGTGTTTCTGTTTTCTCTACAATGAACTGAATAATAAAGACATCGACGAGGACCTAACAATGTGTATGAAATGTGATGTGTTTCCAGAAGCGGACTTCATAGGTAAGCAACATGTGTCTGGAATATTCCAATTTTATTGAAATAACGCACGTAAAATAGAATAGTAGCAATATCTGGCCTATGTTTTAGGTCTAGATATGAACTGCAATTGTGAAGATTTGTTTATGCTATATAGCTGAAATGTATATCTTTCCCTTGTTGGCATACCAACCTCTATAAAGCAATTTTACATTTTACATGCATCATTAACAATTAACATTTATGGAATGGTGGTAAATTTGTAATTAGGTATGTCCATCAGTTACAACTAAACAATATATCTCCGATTTCTGTACAAAAAATAGTAGCTACATCTCTTCTAAGTCAAGAAATAATGTAAAAATTATGAAAGTCAATTCAAAAATACCTGAGCAAAAACAACACGAAAAAACTTCTCAAGTTCTGCTTGTCTATCTGCTTTGCTAACAGCATTTTTCAGCATACTCTGCACAGTGACTTCATGCCGCTGCCGGCCAACACCAATGGTACCCAAGAAGTTTTCAAGTTTTTCAATGAACTTTACTCTCTCTTCATCAGAATCAAATTTTAATATCTGCAAGTACAGAGAAAAAAAGATAGATCATTATATTAAAATCACAGAATTTAAGATCATTACCACAATTTTTTTAATATATCACTGTCAGCAAGAGAAGCTCCTTTATAATTAGTGCTGTTATGCATGTCAGTATCATATTAATATTTCTGTTGCACCAGTAACATCAACATGTTTTGCCTCTAGGCTTTTATTTACTTCATACAACATAATTCATATAATTGTAATATTGAAATATTACTAAAGACAGAAGATTTTCAAAAATACCATTTTGTGAATTTGTTTGAGTTGTAGTAATTTTTTTCTTTTAGGCAATTTAGCCTTAAATTCTGAAACATATTTCCATAATTTTAAGTTCTTTTCCACATCTTGGTTATAAAATTTTGATATTTTCAAAATCAGGAATTTTATTTTATCAATACAAGGCTAAATTAGGGATGTTATTGTAATTCTGTATTTCCTGAAATTTGAATATTAGTAAACTGGAATTAATCTGTTTCTCAAGCATTATTTTGTACCACTTATGTATTGGATCTGGGGTTGCATTTAATCTGAATTTTCAATTTGTATGCTTTATACACAGCTGAGTCACATTATTGTGACCACCTCCTACTTTTGACGTCAAGAGCATGTAGCCAATGAAAGAAAGCATGTGTTGTGAGCTGGCTTGGAGGGTATATAAGGTATGCTGTAGGCATTCTGAAAACATATCACTTGTTGCTGTCATGGATAAAAGGAGCGATTTATCAGATTTGCAAAAAGGGGATGATTATCGGCTTTCAGGCCAAAGGTGGCAGCACTACTGAAACAGCACAGTTTGTGAACTGCTCGCGTGCTCCTGTGGTTAAAGTGTATCGTGATTGAAGAAATGGTACCATTGCGAATAAGAGATGTAGAAACTGCAGAGCACCATGTGCCACTGATGTGAGAGGTGAACGTCAGTTTTGAAGGTGCATGAGGGCCGATCAACATGCTACAGTGGAGCAACTCACTGGCCAAATGAAACAGGGGACTACTGGAAGTGTGTCTAAAATAACAGTTCAGTGAACCCTGCTGCGCATGGGGCTTCGATGCAGACAAATGGTCACTGCACCTATGCTGACGAAGGTGCATCAGCCAAAATGGCTTACATTAGCATGGCAGTATCGGAATTGGACCTCTGCTGATCGGCAAAGTATTGCCTTTTTCGATGAGTCACGTTTTCTGCTTCATTGAACAAATGGACAATGACGTATAAGGCAAGAAACATCGGAGATCAAACACTCTTCAACCATTGCTGAAAGAACACAAGCTGGTATGTGTGGGGGGGGGGGGGGCAGCGTTATGGTCTGGAGAATGTTTTTGTGGCATTCTCTGGGTCCACTCATACTTGTAGAAGGCACTATGGACCGAATTCATTATGAATCCATCCTTGCAGATCACCTACACCCATACATGCTGATTATCTTCCCTGGAGCAGATGGGATCTTCTAGAATGACAATGCGACGTGTCACACAGCTAGAAATGTTTGAGAGTGGTTGGAAGAACATGATGAAAACTTCAAAATACTTCTCTGGCTCTATGGATCCTCCACCACGCACCCTCCAGCAGCTATCAGATGCACAGCAGTCAGCATGGCTCCACATACCTGTGAACACCTTCCAGCACCTTATTGAGTCACTCCCAGACTGTCTAGCTGCTGTCCGCACTGCCCATGGTGGTTACTCTGGATATTAGCTGGTGGTCACAATAATGTGACTTGACGTGTACATCTGTTTTTTCAAGTATTTCCCATCCACATTTTTAATTAATTTTTATGAGTCTGCATTCTTTGTCCTATATCAATACCTTGCTTTCTAAGAATATTATAGAATCACAGAAGCTGCATACATTTAAAAAATAAACTGCAGTTGTAACTGCAATACACATCGAAGAAATTATAACCAAAGAACAGAAAAAGAAATTAAATATCTGATGATACAAGAAGAGATGATGTCACTGACATCAGAGTAAACCAGAAGTAAATAATTATATAGCCAATCAAACAGTACATGATCAGGAAAATGAATGTTCCATAGCAGTTGAAACAGGAAGATTCAGTGCTACGTCGACAACAGTAAGTGAAGCACCACAACAAGATCGCATCAATAATAATTGATTTACAAAGAGATTTTAAATCCCTGAAGATGAAATTAAGTGAAAATGTCAAAAATGCATAGGAAAAGTGATGTAGTTTAGGTATTTCCACTGTGGTATTTAATTATTTAAATCTTCACTTTACTTTGCATTTAAACTCATTTTAGAATTTATAACAAGATTTCTGTCAATGAAACAGACTGGTGAACTGACATCAGTAAATGACTGAGTATGTTTAGTCAGAAGTTAAGGGCCGGATTACTTAAAAACATTAGGTTAGTACAACTGAAATACGAGGGTCATTTTATATGAAATGCACAATGTGATAATGCCACAGAGTTGATGATGCAATCTGAATGATGTTTGCGTCAGTTGTAGTATGGGATTTGAGTAAGTGGCACATGGCCTAGTTACTCATGCAGTGTGTGGCATTGTGGTTTGATTAGGGTTAGAGATGGCCCATCCAGATGCCTCAGGTGCTGTGATGAGTGATACATCAAGACTAAAATTTTAAGTGGCAAAAATTCAAGGTTTATGGGGATGAGACAGTAGACTGAAGTGCAGTTTCCCAATGGGCTACTAACTTTCGTGAAGGACGTTTAAGCATAAACAATGACCCAAAGTCAGGGAGGCCGAAAACAGCAATGGATGAGTGAATTGTGAAACTTGTCATGGATTGTGTTGAACAAGATTGTTGAGCAACATGCAAGGAAATTGCAGGAGGTACAGGAATCTCAGCAACATCAGTATTCCATATTTTGACAAACGACTTGCAGAAAAGAAAAATTTCAGCCAGATGGGTCCCTTATGAATCGACTGCCAGGCAGAAACAGACTCTTGTGAATAATGCAAAATTGCTGAAGCAAAGATTTGACACTAAAAGCAAAGCCTTCCTGTTACGATTTGTTGCTACTGATGAATTGTGGGCTAGGGACGTGAGTAGAGAAGTCCATGCTTCCCATGACCCCCGAAAACACTGGTGGGCACGATGGAAGGCTTAACAAATAATGATCTTCGCGTATGATCACTTCGACATCATCATGACAGATAGTGTACCATGTGCAACAAGTGTTGTGACAGCCTATTACCATGACTTCTAGCAAAACTTGCACAGAACAATGCACAGCAACTGACCTGACTTGCTCAGAGATGGGCCTCTCAGTTTACACGACAATTCAAGACTACACATGGGGAAGGTGGCAGCAGCTCTGCTGGAGAAGTACAGGTAGGAAGTGTTATCTCATACACCCTATAGCCCAGACATGAGTCCACCAGACTTTGACTTGTTCCCCAGGCACAAACAACCCATGAGTGGACAGCGATTTTTCTCCTTGGAGGACCTTCCTGCAGCAGATACCCAGTGTGTTTGATAGCTGAACAAAAGAAGGGGGCCTGACTGGAATTGTGGACCTTCCAAAATGTTGGGACATCATCATTCAGAAGCAGGGAGACTATATAGAAAGACTGCAGAGAGACACTGTCTAAGACACTTCTGGTATGTATTAGGTGTGCAACTAAATTCTCAGCCACAGGCATAACACGTTGACAGCAGATTATAGCAAATTGAATATGTACCTAATCAGGGAAATAATCCCTGTCATGTTCGATACATTTGAGCCATCGGTCAGGGAGCTGCCAAATGCCATTGCAGAAAAAAGAGGGCTGTTTCTAGTTGATAAAGTCATCAATACTTGTGTGGACCTCCTCAACAGAAGTGAAATGCGTATCACTCAGGTGATGTTGCAGGGAGCGAAAGAGGTGATAATCCAATGGGGCAAAGTCTGGAGAATACGCCGGGTGGGACAAAATCTTCCATCTCAGGTCAGTGATTGTGTTTAAAGTCATTTTCGTGGTGTGAGGACACACGTTATCCTGAAGTAACAAAACCGACCTTCTGCTCCTGTCGGTGTATGGCATTTTGGCCTCCATTGCGTCACTCACACGAATAAGTTGCTGACAATAGTGCTCAGCATTGACCGTTTCACCAGGTTTGAGCAACTCATAGTGTATGACACCACGCTGATCCCACCATATGCGCAGCAACAACTTCCTGGCATGGATATTTGGTTTGGCGGTACTGGTGGTAGGCTGACCTGGATAAACCCACGATTTACGCCACTTAGGATTATTGTAGAGGATCCACTTCTCATCACAGGTCAAAATCTTGTGGAGGAAATCCTTCTTCTTGAATTTGGAGAGCAAGGACACAGCAACATCGTGGCACCTAGACTTGTTCGCAGCTGTGAGTTGGTAAGGCACCAAATGGCCTTCCTTGTGAATCTGTACAAGCTTGTGTAGGCACTTTGCAATGGCTTGCTGTGTTACTCCGAGTTCCTGGGAGTGCTCTGACTGGGTGCTACAGGGATTCGCATCCAACAGTTGTTCCAGTTCCTCATCGTCAACTTTCTGTGGCTGTCCCGAACTTTCTGCATCATGGAGATCCAACTTTCTCTGCTTAAACCGCTGGAACCACTTCTTACATGTACTGTAGGATACAGCAACTTCATCCAAAGCAGCACAGATCTTTTTTTTTTTTTCAGCTGCAACACGAACAGGAGGCAGTGCCTCAAAAATTGCTCCTCGAATGACATTGCTTTCACCGTCAACTTTCATCCTTTCTGTCACTACAGCTGTGAGCGGTTATGGTTGCCTGGAAAGCTGTTGGATGGCGCTGCAATCAGCCATTATTGCACACAGCTATTTGCATTTGCCAACATTCTATGATCGCTTGCGGTTAGGGTCCGAGAATTATGTTGCACACCTAATATAAAAAAATTTGTGTTTATTACATATGAAATGACCTATGTACAAAGGCCATTCCATAAAAACTGAAAGCAATTTTTCTTTGAGTTGGCAACAGTGTAAACAAACTAAATTAAGGAAGTATCTATGACAACAGTTATTAGCTGTGGCAGACGATTCTGGTTTTATTATTGCACAGATGTTTAAGGTACGACTGTATTTCACCACACAGCTATGGAGGTGAGTGATTCAGAGTTAAGGAGTGAAATGCATTGTGCGATAAAATTTTGCTATCGTTTGGGTAGAACGGCCACAGAAATAGTTGATTTAATGAAAAAGGCTTACAAAGATAAATGGGTGAGTCCACGATTTTTAGATGGCACTGTGATTTTGAAAAAGGGTGCTTTGACAGCAGAACTGTCAGATTTTAAGCTTTATACCACACTTTTAATACTATTTGTTTGTCTTGTTTCTGGTGCTCTTTGGCCAACCATGGCCCTTGCGCCATAAAAATCGAACAACCAACCAACCAACCGACAGCAGAACTTGTGCTTAGGCCTGGTCGACTTGATAGCATTATTATGGAGTGTATGGTTAATACTGTTTGGGCAATCCTGCAAGAAGACTGACAAATGAATCAAGCCACAGCCTGCCTACAGTCCTGATCTCACCCCGTGCGATTTTGGGTTCTTTCCAACAATGAAGGAGAAGTTTTGTGGAGCAACATTCAAAACAGACGCTGATGTTATTCAAGCTGTACAGGGGTCACTAAAGCAGCTACCACAAAATGCTTTTGCCACATGCTTTGAAAAGTTAACTGAATGATGGGATTGTCGTATATCATCCAAGGGAAGATACTTTGAGAAAGAATAGCATATATTTTGCTGTACTTAAATTTCTTCATTTTGTGTAATTTTACTTTCAGTTTTTATTGAACGGCCATTGTATATTGACAAAAAAATAAATAAAAAAAGATGTTCTCTGAAATTTTTTTATTGCCTATAGTAATTAACATTATAATAATTCAAACGTGTAAATTAGTTTTTGTAATTAAGGACTGCTGAAAATAATGTGCATGTGCAAATTAGTTGCAAGCAGCAAATTACTATAAATTAGTTTAATGCAGCAAATGACTACAAATTAGTTGCAAGCAGCAAATGATTACAAAGAAACAGCGGGATTTAATTTATAATAATAAGATGAAAGTTAAATTTGAGATATATATATATATATATATATAAAGAAGCAGTTTGTAATGTTGTAAATTCTCTGCCAATGGTAGTCCTCTGGAGTAGATGGTATAACAGATGAAGTATGGTGGTGACAGTGTTACTTATTGTTATTTGAAATTTGTTAGTTGTCTTGGGAGTGATGAGTTATCTCTCAGGATTGGACAGATACTATCATTGCTCCTCTGCATAACATAAAGCATCACTGTGTAATCAGCCTGCTGAGTGTGCCAGGGAAAATATTTGGATAGGTCACCAATGATGAGATTCGGGGTTGGACACCAGTGAAGGTGTGAGATGTACATAATGGATTTATACCTGGTAAGAATTGCAATAATCAAATTTTTTGTATTATGCATGCTGATTGAAAAGAATTTGTTTGTTGGTTAAAGTTTTTGCTACATTTGTAGATTTGGAAAAGGCTTATGGCAGGGTATAAACAAGTTGCTCCTGTAGACTAGGGTCTCTGAAAAATTATGCTATAATTGAAAATTTACTTAAGTATGTGAAAGCTATGTATGCTAGCAGTAGAGCATGTGTGCATGTAAACAATGCTATACCAAGTAGGTTTTACATTGATGCAGTGAGTCAGAAAGGTTGTGCAGTGTCTCCTCAGATATTCAGCATGTTTATGGATACATGCATGCAAAATTCCAAAAAAGATAGTACTGGTTTATCTCTTGGTAATTTCGGTCTGTATGGGTTGTTACATGCTGGTGATACAGTCTTGTTATAGGTACCTCAGCATACACACAACAGTTCTTTGGGTGATGGTAAGAAGTATTACTTATGCATATGGGAGGGTTTGAGGAAAGATTTATTCTTTTTGATCACATACCGAATGAAGATGAACTGCAGATGAGTAATGTGAAGCAAAATCTTATCAGTAGGATGGAGAAAAATATTCTTTGTTGGTTTGGTTGCATTGAAGGTATTGGCAATGGAGTGCTAAGAGAATTTATAAAGAAGCCAAGAAAATTATGGGAGGACTTGATTCAGAAATGCCTATAAGAAAGAAAGTCAATATCGAGTTTACCTTATGTGTGATCATAGGCGTAGCCAGGAGGGGAGGGGGCTACACCTACAATAATAGGTGAACACATTTTAATTCAATACGAATATGTAGTGCAAGATTCTGCAAATATATGAAAATTTTAATTCAAATGTAGCGATAGAATAGAAAAGAGTCTTGAAATTACTGAGTTTATTTATTATTATAATGACAGATGTTTAAATTTTTTGTCTCAAAGACAGGACTTGATGAGTGTCCAAGACTTTCTGGATTGCCACCCTGTGCCATTTCTTTCTTGGCTCGTGCAGTCCCCAGATATGATGTGTATTGAACAGATGTGGTGCATGATCGCTGGACGATTGGCACACAAGCAACCCCCACCCCACCCGGCTACAACAGAGGAACTGTGGCATCATATCGAAGCTGTGTGGACGGACATTCCCCAAGCCCACATCCAAAGTCTTTTTCAAGGGTGTGCTAGGGTGTCTATTCTAGACATCAACTTGGGTACACCCAATCTGCCACTGATATGCTGCAGTAAGTACTCCAAGTATTATAGTTTTGCCAGAGGAAGTGAAGCCTGGTATGAGGTAAATTCTCAGATACTTGAAAAAAAAATTTTTATCTCTATCACCATGTGATTAGTTTGATAACATAGGGTAAGAATTTGATGAGAAGGTATTAACTAAGCTTTTGTCACATTTTCTCATGTCTATAAATACAAGAAATGAGGTAAGAAATCAAGCTCAGAAAACCAAAGAATTTTCATTTAGCTTATAGGCTTTCAATTTTCATTTTGATTCCACATGGCAATTCACCTTGAATTTCCCAGAACATATAAATTACATTAGCTCTCTGCATAGATAATTTTATGGAAGCTGATCTGCAGTTTAACAGAGTGAAATGTCAATTTCTCATTTGAAAGCCTTCCACTGGGCAACACTGACACTTTGTCAGTTTGGTTTCATTCCAATTAGAAGATCATAATTAAATTAAATTACTAGACTAAAGTTTATGATCAGCATTGAAGAAAACAACAGCATAAATTTTTAATTTTAAAAAGCAATTTTGCTATTTATTTATCTTGAATGCAATGATCATTTCACTGAAGGGAAACATAAAACATGTATTAATAGTTATTTTGCTACATGAATTAATAGTTAGCCCTGCTACAAAAATATCCACATATCCTAATCAAGTGAGTGGCTTGTATAGAGGTTCTAAAATAAAGTTTCTTTAATATATTACATATATGTATATTGCCTTAGTAAGGAGGTGATGAAGAAGCAGAAGTAAAGAACAGTTCCTCTCCTCTTGAAATATAACCAACATATGAAGTATAATGAATCTGGCAACAAACTGAAAACCCATTTGCACTACAGTTGAATAATAATACTGTTGAAAGTCTTATGCTTTCTGACAAAATTCATATACAACTTAAGTGCTTTGATATATTCATAGTTACATTTTTGTCTAATTGATAACATAGAAGAAACTTCCATCTTTGTCTAATTGATAACATGGAAGAAACTTATATTTTTGTAAATTGATAACATGGAAGAAACTTATATTTTTGTAAATTGATAACATGGAAGAAACTTATTCCTTCAGTTAATGAAAGGAACTTTTCAGAAAAAAATTAAATATAGTAATATAATGGCATACTTAATTACAACAAAATTCACAACATAGAATTACAAATGTTTAAACTGAGTATTAAGAATAAAACAAACACATTTACTTACTCAAAGGAAAAAGAATGAAACAGTATCATACTTACCATGTCATATTCCCGAGCAATACGGATCAAAATGTAGAGCGTGTTTCCTCCAGCACTGACCTGTAGCTCAATCATCTTAACATTATTCAAATCAACTGAGCGCAGAATTTGATCAGTGAGAAGATGTGTGGTTAGATGCTTGCGCTCAATGTTGAATCGCACTATGATTGACCGAATACCTTCTTTTTATTCACCCATTCAGAAACTGAAAATAATGTTTAGATTAGTGCAAGAAATGATAATTTAACAAATATACAGAAATCATTGATGGAACCAGCATTTAAGTTTGTTTGTTTGTTTGTTATTTTATAGGGGAGTGGACAAAAAAATTGAAAGTCTCATACATAACTTAAACTGCAAAATTCTCTCATGAAAAAATATGGTAAGATAACAGCGAGTATGTGCTTTAGAGATATGAAATAAAAGAATTTTCCCCTCTTGAAATACATATATGTAAAAAGAAAAAAAATGAAAAACAGACATCTTGGGCCCAGATGCACACCCTGCACATGCATGCCACCAGCACTGGGGGTGAGCAGCAAGCCTGAAGTTGTTACTGGCAACTGGGTAACATATGAAATCTTTCTATCAATCTATGTTTTGACAAATTATCCATCAGATAAATTAAAAGCAGGAAATGTTGGCAATAAATTGAGATGTCAGTTTTCAACTCAAAAGCTTTTGTAAAATGTTTAAACAGATAACAAAGCTGCATGTTGCCTCCTGGATCAACTAGTAATAGAAAGCATGTCTAGATTGGGTTCAATAGGAAGTAGAAGTTTTTAGTAGAAAGCATGTCTTTTTCTTTAGGCTCATTAAAATATGATTTTTAATCAGTGCATAATTGTAGCAGTACATGGACATATATATACACTAGTACAAAAAAATTATAACAGCAAATAAGCATCATATGTGTTGAGGAAATGAACCAAACCAATTTTGATTCCGTATTTTTTTTCAATTGTTTTAAAACCAGTGACATTTCTGCAAAGAAAATTCATTGTTTTTTAATATGCATGCTGTCTAAGTTAAAAACTTACACCCACAACAAAACAAAATTAAGGCGAAGTAAGTAATACACACATAATGGGATCAGGTTTCAAGAAAAATTCAGTTGAAAAAGAAAATGAACTATCAAAATAAAGTTAATACAAAAAATATGTATGTATATTTTGTATTAACTTTAACATGTGTACAATGAAAAACATTGAACACATTTTGTAATCTATCATGAATTTCCTGCAACTACAAAGAGCATGGACAAATTTTTAAAACTGTATATAGTCTTCATAAAATACAGGTATAATCATTTCCATGAGGGTGTCCAGATTATTTTGCTGTTTTATTAATGCTACAAGTGGAGGTACCCAGCACTGCCTGGGTTTAACAAGTGGAGGTACCTGGCACTGCCTGGGTTTAACAAAAAATACATGAATCTGCTTGAATAGGATATATTACACAGAAACATTAATTGAATAGGATATATTGAATACATAGAAACATCAGCTTGAATAGGATATATTAAATCAGCTTTGAATAGGATATATTGCACAGAAACATTTAACTAAGATCTGTTCCGGTAATGAAAAGAAAAGGACTAAAAAAAAAAAAAAAGCAAACAAAGTTTATGCCTGTGCTGGTATAATTGGCTTAAACTAGCAGTCTTTATTGACTGTGAATATAAGAAATTTGAAATATCTGAAACATCTACATTTTTCTATCATGTTGTGATCAGTGTAATGCATGTATGCATATCATGAGACAAATCCCTAAGGACTGTCTTATGGTAAAACGTGCTTTAGATCATATAAATATAATATCAAAGGTATTTCGCACATTGTCACTCCGTGAGACGTGCTCCTTCCCGAGAGAGACCTTTTTTGCAACGGATTTTGTTAGTTAAAAGAATATATTTATAAATAAAACAATTTAGTTGAATATTAATTTACCAATTTTCAGTTAATCACTCACTCAGTAGCACAATCATACATTTAAAAGTTTCTTAAATTAGGACAATCACATTAGAAAAGGCTATACACATCGGGTCAAGAGACATGGCTTATGTGAAAATGAAGAGTTTTCACGTGAGCCACGTCTCCTCTCGATAAGGAGCACATGTCTCACAGAGTGACAATGGGCGAAATACCTTTCAATATTAGGTAAACAAAATATTTGATATTACATTTATATAGTGTAATGTATGGTTGATTTGAAGTCCAAGTTTATCCTTAAAGAGCCTCTGGGTCAATGGCATTGATTGTTCTTTTATTTGGAACCAAAATATGAAGAGGTTTTTATTTTTACCAATTTGGGAACAACCAGACCCTGGGAAAGGCATGAATTTTGCAGGTTGAGTATAACAACTTTTAACAACTGAACCTGTGTTTTGAAGATATTCATTAAAAAACTGAGAACAACAGGAAACTGTAGGTGTTTAAACTAAAATAGAAATTCAGATGCAACGATTGGAACGTGTGGAATAGAAACATGGTTTTCTGCAGCATGCAAAGCATAATGGTACCTTCGATAACCTTTTACAGGCATTTCTTGACAGTCAATCGTGTTCCATTGAAGATTGTTCGTGGGTACAGATTACATCAAGAATTTAAAAAAAAAAAAAGATAAAAAGGTAAGCAGAGGTGGAAGAATGCATGAATAGAGAAATAACAGTGTTAAGCTTTGAAGAAATGAAATGCAAGAAAATTCATGTTTTTCTCACTTTCCATTTCTTGTATTCTATTTGTATTTCAATGAAATATATTACCTCTCTAAAAGAATCATGTTACAATATTTTTTAAAAAGTGGAACTATTTATAGCAC
The DNA here is from genome assembly GCA_039090855.1 of Macrothele yani. Lineage (NCBI taxonomy): Eukaryota > Metazoa > Arthropoda > Arachnida > Araneae > Macrothelidae > Macrothele > Macrothele yani. Next base: position 5,285,034 of record CM076990.1, read on the forward strand.
ATAGCAACATATATAGAGCTGCATCTGAAACATAAAGAAATCATCTGGCAACTGCAAAAGAAAGATATGTGCAGACTAGTTAACTTTTTCATGGGATTTATCTACGTAAATTCTTAAAATTTTTGCAAATTTTTGGAGAAAACTCCTCTCTTTCGTCAGGCAGTCTTATGTTCAATCTCTGTCACGGTCTTTGGTTATGGTTAACCTTGACGGTTACGGCGATTTTGCAAAATGTCTTGCCACATGTTAGGCAGTGAAAACCCCTTACAGTTAATAATGATGAAGTTCTGGTATTTTCCAATTTCAAGTCCCTCTTTCAATTTTCGCTTCAGGAAGTTGGTTTGATGTTCAATGACAGTCAAAGATTCTCAGTCCATGCGGTGTCCAGTTTCTCTAACATGTCTGTCTAATCCTGTCTTGTTTGAACGATTTTTTATTGCTGCCTTGTGTTCCGTGATGCAAGTTTCCAGCCTACGACCTGTTTCTCCTATGTAGTATTTTCCACAGCTGCAGGTTACTTTATAAATGACCCCTTGCATTTTTAACAAGTTTTTTTCTTTTTGAATAAAGCTAGGGCAAACATTTTTAAGCTTGTTGTCTAAACTGGGAGCTAATCTAATAACATATTTACTGCTTATTCTCTTTAAAGATTTAAATAAACCTTTTTGATACCTAATTTTCCTTGTGAACTTGAACTCCTGCTTGCTTGTATTTTTTTGTTTATCTTGTTTGAGTAATTTATCTATTTTCTTTTTTGGGTAGTTATTTTTTGTTAGCGTTACTTCCAGATCATCCATGTGGGCTTTCTTCATATCTTCTGAGGAGACCAAATTATTTATTTTTTCTAAAAATTGGTTTGCTACATTTTTCTTCATTGAATATGGATAAGAGGAGTTAAAATCTAGTATTTTGTTTGTATCCAAAGGTTTTTTGTACATTTTTGTGAGGAACTTATCTTCCTGGGCATAGATGGTCAAATCCAAGAAGTTTAATTTTCTTTCAGTTTGAACCTCCAAAGTGAACTTAATGGAATAATCTAATTCATTAAAGCACCTTAGATTTTTTTCTGGAAGATTTGGAAGTCTAACACAGGAAACAGCAAAGATGAAATTTTAAATTGCGTGTGTTGTGTCAAATTCAAAACAATGGCTGAAGAAACCTCATCAAAATCTTCAAATAGAAATAACTGGGAACTATTTGTAGTGCGTAGTAATACACAGAGAACCGTGGTCTGAAACATAAACAAACTCATCATCAACTTCAGAGGAAGGACATACATAGCACTTAGGAAGTGCATCACAAAAATTTTAGCCCAACCTATTAATATTTTAACTTCTATTCTCTCGTAACTATTCTGCCACATAGGTTTGTAGTAATATTCTGCCTTGACAAAGCCACCCAACGTATTAGCTTGCCCAGACAAAGCCACCCCTACACCATTGTCGTGCATAGGTGTAAGAAGATGATGAATGAGTGCAGATGCACAAATCTTTACGTAACTTGAGGTTAGAAACTTACCTGATTATATTAGTAAATTTGTAGTACCATTACAGAGCCAAAAGATAGCAGAAGAAATATATATTTAAAATATATACTACCTGTAGAGAAAAGATAATTTTTTTAAAGCTGGAAAAGCAGATGTTTGCACAACAATATCTGAAAGTTTAATTTTATACACTGCTATACATTTTCATTTAGTATTCTGCACCACTAAAAGATATAATGTACTTATATTTTACTATAAAATTTAGTTTTATGTTGAATGCCATAAAAACATTACACAGTTTGGATCTATATTTTTTCCTAAAACCGTTTAATATTACAAAAAAAAAAAAAAAAACCCACATAGATACAACTTTTCATTTTCTCGTATTTTTTGCTATTTAAACCAACTATACAATAACCGAAAAATGCCAATATTTACAGGGTTCATCAGGAAATGACAGTTGTTATAATGCATTAGTCAGTCTAAGAAACTTTCTTCAATTAAAACAGGATTTCACAAAGGTGAAATGCTTTATTTACAAACCCGTTTTTGGGCTACAATCTAGTACATCATCTGGGTTTCTACTGAAGTAGGTGTTGCCAATCATGTTGTAATAACCACCCTTGGTGGTCATTTATTATGGATCCTCCTCTTTTTTCTAATTCCACTCCTATTTCTACTTTCTTTAGAAAAAATGTTGTTGATGACCAATTATAATTATTTCTAAAAAGATCCAGTTTATAGAATGTCGAGTTTTTTTATCACATCTGTCATATCTGTCCAGTCCTCTTTTATCTCTTATATATTCAAAAATTCATGCATTGAGTCTCGCTACTCAGGTTTTCAGTTGCTTTCCCATTTCTTATATGTATGGTTGTTTGTAAAAGCACTTTACACTATAAATTACTTATTTTGTTAGTAGAATGTCAATTTCTTGTCATTTAAGATTGACCACAAATTATTTTATGTTATTATCTAAGCATGATGATAGTCCAATTTTGAACTTCTTTTATGCAGTTTTTCAAAAAGTCAACTTTATTTCTTGATTGGAGGATGTTTTTTACTTTATTTTCTTTTAGTAACTTACTTAGTTATGAATTCTGGTAGCTATTTTCTTCAAGAATTAGCTTTAATTCCACTTTATATACATTTTTTGAGAGTTTTATGAGAAATACAACTTATTATTTTCTAGAAATTGCTTTGCTATATAGGTTTCATTTGCCAAATTTTTAGGCTGTATACCAATCAATCAACAGGACAATGTTCTGTTGACAATATTCTGTTTATAGCAATGAAACCTGGGTTCTATAGAAGAAACACTAGAGTTATTTGTGAGCTGGAGAGATGTTTTACTTGTGAGAGGGGGGGGCAGTGCCAAGACATGTTCTGATCATCTGAGAAACAAGGATGTGAAATGTAAAGCAAAATGTTTTTAGTAAGGTGGAGACTCCTAAGGATATGCATGTAAGTGTGCTTCGCTATATTGGTTTCACTTGCCAAATTTGCATGTTATATTCCAGCCAATCATGGGACAATGTCCTGTTTATTAGTTACCATACAGCCTGTAAACAGTTCAGATGTAAAAACTTGCTGCTTCTTATTGAACTCAATAAACATAACTATAATTTTTTTGTTCTTATAGTAAATTGGGAGCCTGCATGCAGTACTTTTTTGTCACTGTTCACACAGTTCACACATTTAAGATAATGACTGAATTTCCAGGTAGCCTTCACTCTCACATAATGTGTCTGACAGTAAGTGGCTCCAGAACTTTTATATAGAAGAAACTCAGGAGGAAAGTTTGTTTTGAAGGAGGGGTGAGACATAAGATGTCTTGAAGCGGCAATTGCATAGCAAGGACACTCAGTTTACTGAAATTGTATCCTAATAATTAATGACTTCATGGCTTCCTCTAATTACTTTCAGTACCATAAATACTTAACAGGAATTATAGAGGATAAATTTATTAAAGGTACATTACCTCTCAAATTTTCGATCTATATGCAAGATCATCTTCAGGAGTTCCTGCGTTTCTTACTACCTCCACAGGTCACTACCTAGTAGAAACCTCCTCAGGTCTCTACCAGAGAGAGACAGGTCTGGCTAGACCTGTACAAGTCTCTGCCTAGTAGAAACCTCCACAGGTCACTGGTAGAGACCTGTGGAGGTAGTAAGATGCAGGAATTTCTGAAGATGATCTAGTGTATAGATCAAAATTTTGAGAGGTAATGTACCTTAATAAATTTATCTTCTATAATTCACGTTAAGTATTTATGGTACTTAAATCGCATGTTACAGATCAATAAAAATAGCAAAGTTTTCTAGAGAAGTTTTTGTTCACATGTTTAAATTCATACCTTGTGTTCTTTTTCTTTTTATGTATTATTACTCTTATTATTATTTGGGGTGGTTTGGGTAACTTTGGGAAGGACAGCTGATGAAGATTACCAGGGGTTGAAGCCACTGAAGCCACTGTTTGGTGTTGCCACTGGTAAGAGATCAACACATACTGAAATCACCATGTTCAAATTGCTGTGATATTGTAATTTCTGACACAATTCGATCTGAAAATTAAAAAAAAAAAAAAACTCAGCAATGAGGCAGCTTACATAAGGAATTCAGTTATTTGAGACTTTTGGTCATTTCTACAAGTTGTAAAAACCTAACACATTTAGGTTTTGTTTCTAAATTTTTGTTCATTTCTTAAAAATTTATTTTACAAAATTTCCATGCTTACTTCATACAATTAATGCAAAATGGGCAGAGGTGCTTATCCCTAGATCAGAAATTCATTTAGATGAATTTTGTATAAATGCGATTCAATTGTGATGTAAAACCAAAACACATTAACACCCTTGCTTAAAATTCTGAATGACTGGTTAAAATTGTGCAGATCTAGGGAAGAAATGAACTCAATGTCTCATGAAAAATCTCATCGTTAACAAATTTTATTTAATGAATTGTTAAGAACATCTTTTACTTTAGAAACAACTGTCCTCAGTGATACAATGTCTAAAATGTTATAAAAAAATGAAAAAATGGGAGAATTATATTTAAATGGTAGAGTTTTCATATTTATTTATTATTGTTATTTTTTTTACTAAGGGTTTAATGACAACCATGAGCAACTTAATGGGCTATAAGCAGTTGAAGCAGTCGCACGTTCTAAATTTAGGGCCATTGGTTCCAGGGAAGAGAAAGAGCCAGTACCGTAAGACAAACACAACATCTATACCTTACCGGGAGTTGAACCGAGACTCAACTCAGACAAAGTATCGTAAGCCAGCACTTAGACCACTGCACCACCAGGACGGCATTTATTTCTTTACTGTTCTCCACATGAATGGCCATGCTTGGAACCATTATGTTTGTGTTACAATAAATATCCTTGTACTGCCGTGTGATTTGAAAATTAAGTAACAATTAGATTCTAAAATATTTATTATTCAGATACATGAATTCATTTAGTCACTAGCTTTTAAAAAAGGAGCTGTTTCTGAGTAGGACAAAATGAAAAATACTAACAAATGTCATGGATGACAGGATAAAATAAAGCAACCATTTTATGTCTCAGCATGTAGTTAAAATATAAAACTGCAATTACAAATAAAAATTATATAGTGAATTGCTTCCTATCCTTTTACTGTTTATTTTGATTTACACTTATGAATATTCAACAAACTGAAACATGTGATGTGTGAAAAGAAGTTATGAGAATAAGTAATATGAAATATCTTAGTAAATTTAATGGAAAAAAAACCACTGAGTGTGGTAAGTTTAGTACTTTTTCAAGAAATCACATAAGAAAAAAATAATGCAATAAAAATTTCTATAAAAAAGGCAGATAATCAAACCTGTTACAACAAAATACTAAAAATAAATGCAAATCAACAGGCTGAAGACATGAACCATGTGATACTAAAACTGCAATAATAACATTTTACTCTTACCATATGAAAAGTTTTCATCTGACGGCTTTCGTCTTTGCAATTTTATGGACTCTTGTGCTTTGGTCACCTGTCTTTCACGTTTCTTGACCATAATTATTAAAGCAGCTATACTTCCTACATTGGTAAAAAAAAGGAAAGGTTTAATAAATAAAACTTTTTTTCTGTGTTGGAAGAATAATCATGACTAAAAACAGCAAATAAATGCAAAAAATGTGAAAAACACCTGCAAAACTTATGCTTCATATAACATTTAGTTTATCCATGCAATTTAAAGTTAACATGTATAAATTATTCCTTTTTTAAAGTAAGGAAAGGTTAGTTGCATGAGGGTAATCTAATTCAACAGACATGACTCAAATAGAATTCAGTTATAAAATTCAATAAACTAATTTTAATACATAATTCTAAGACAGATTTTTTTTTTTTTTTTTTTTTGTCTTTTTCTGTTTGTAAAAATTTTACCCATGTTGTAGAAGTTTATATTTCAAACAAGATCATTCCCAGTGCAAAAAACATATGAAAGGAAAGGCAACCTTAGCTCACAGTTGGGTGAACACAATTTTTAATGAGCTTTAGTACAGGAAATGATTGTTCTTCCACATGTGATTCAATTACAAGAAGATAGATTCAAAAAGTTTTGAAATCTTGTCACCAATTTATCTTTGATTTATAATTTACTGTATATACTAGCATATAAGCTGATCTCATGTATAAGCCGACCCCCTACTTCAAGAGCTAAAAATTTGTGAAAAACCTGGACCGTATATAAGCAAAAATTAAATTTCAACAGTTTAGAAAATATACTTAATGAAATGAATTCTGCAAATTCCTAAGATTATATTCTGTAAAAACCTCCAAAGTATGATTCTATTGGAGTTTCCAAATAACTTTAGTAACATCCACTGCATTACTTATGCAGCTTTTTTTTTTTTGAGAGACTTTATAATCATTTCTGGCGAAATTGCATCCAACAGTTCTTTCACTCAAGAAGTAACAAGGCCAAGTCGGCCTTTTTTTTTTTCTAAGTTTTACCACTTTGCTGTTTGATAGCAGGAATGGCTTTTGCCAGTGCGAAGCAGAAGACATGCATGTCCACTCTTGCCATGACAGGGTTCCCACTCAAAAGTAATAAAAAAGTTCCAGGTTCTCCAGGTGGTTTTTAAAGTTTTCCAGAGTGGCATGTTGCAAAGAATTGTTACATTTCATTCCATTCCATTCATTTTTCTCACCAAAGCACACACTTGTAAATTCTTTAAGTAATTTGTCTTTATAAAATTACCTGCTTTTCATTAATAACAACTAACTGTGCACATTATTTTCTGTACCAAAGTTCTGTGAACTTTGTGAATACTACACATACGGAATTTGTAAATACATTCCCATAGAATCTAACAGGTCATCATCATCATCATCATTGTCAACCATTATCAATCCACTGCTGGACGAAGAGGTCATATGTAAGAAAAAATCTGTCAGTTGAATAGTTTCAGTTTTTCTATAACACAATGCAGCTAAGCTTAATGGTGGAATTGCTCTGTTCAAAGAAACATGTTTCAAGAGAACCAACAGACAAAGGACTTTGATCCATCATTTGGTTGGTTCTCTTGTGAAGTGTTTCTTCAAGCAGGAGCCATTGTGCCTAATTGTTCCATAACAACTGCCTGCAGAAATTGAACAAAAGCTTAATTAACTGTCAATTTTAAAAATTCAATTTTGCATCTTTTTTTAGAGAATAAAGGAAATACTTAATATAACTGAAAGTAAGATCTACCAAATTCAAGGCAGGTAGTAATTGCAAGCCAAAGTTTGAAATCCTGAATATATATATATATATATATATATATTGGCAAAATAAAGTATCCATTGATTTTTACAAAAAAAAAAAGAAAGGGTAATTTTCCCCGAGTTTTCCCTGATTTTAACAAAAAAGGGTGATTTTTCCCTGATTTTTGGAACCATTTTTAAAATCCCTGAGAATTCCAGGTTTTCCCGGTTGAGTGGGAACCCTGCATGAAAACTCGAGATAGGAGGAGAGAGATGCCTAATTGGCTGTGGCTCACCCCAACAGCTAAGCAATTTATATGGTGTCTGACTCGCTGCATGTCCAGTTTGAAAGACGGTGTTACGCTGTTGCATACAGGAAGTAATGAGGTATTCTACTCCATGTTTGGAAGCAAGAAATTTCCCGGTCTCAATTTAAAATGGGATTAGGTTTTTCATTTACCGTGTTAGCAGCATTTATTTCCGTAGATTTCCTAATCTGGGTGAAAAAATATTTCATAATTTTATTTTTTTTATTTTTTGAAGAACTTTTGAGGAACATATGGAAAGCCGTGGTCAAAAACGAATTTGTTTATGCTTTTGACACGCAGAAAGCTGCGATCTAAAATGTGAACAAATCCTCAAAATAGTATAACTATACTGGTAATCCGAATTTGTTGGCATAGAATAGAAATCAAAGTTTCTAAGCTTTCACACATTAACCAGATGGCTTTTTCAAGGACAATAGACAGCTCGGCAAATTCCATGGGAAAATTCATGGAGGTCCAGTCCTATTTTTTACTGACCCACATATAAGCTGAGCCCCAACTTTGAAAGCAGGATTTCTTCCAAAACCTTTTGGCATATATGCGAGTATGTACGGTAATTAGTCTTATTATTAGAGAATTAATAAAATCATCAAAAAATAATTACATAACTTTATTTTAAATACACCAGACATGAATAGCAATGAAACTCATATAGCTATTAAATCCATTTCTTTTTAGTCAGCAAATCTTTGTGCTGACTACACCACAAAAAATAAATGTATTTAATAAGCTATATGCATTTCATTATTAAAGGATTATATTTCCTCAGAACTAAAACCTACTGGTCCATAGACTACCACGAATTTCAGGTCCATGCTATCTAATTCGAAAACAGCCTACACAGTGTGCTTCTATACAATTTCCTACCTAATTAACCTGAAAGCCATTGTATCATCAAAAGCATATGTTATACCACTCACGCTTGCTGTGGCATAAGCTGCAGTTGAAACTCCCTGTTAAGTGCAGAGAGACTAAAATGGAGGGCTACCAAACCAGCTGGCTGACTGGCATGGGATATATAATACTTAGGCCAAGTAACTCACATTGCACAGTAGATCCCAGCCCACAGTACCAGCACCATACTTGAACTCAATGGTCCTGGGGCCAAACAGTGTTGCAAATGGTCTCTTTGGGGAATCGCACGAGTCCCCATCATGACTAGGCTTCTATCTACTTGGAGGATGAATGGACTGTTATATGCATTCTACTCTTATAAGAAATAGAGTATGATCCATTCACCGCACAACCCCAGTTTTTTTTTAATATCTGAGGAATGTGTGAATATAGCAAAACTATATACTTTATATTGTATAGTGATCATGAGGCCTAAACTCTTAAGAAGCAAACTGCATTAGAGATTATGTTGAAATGTCTGCTGCCTGCTGTTCCAGGCACATTTTTATGTGACACTGTGTTGGAGAAAACCAGCTGAAGCAAGTCACTAGAAACTGCTGTTCTCATTCTTTGAACAAAGCTCATGTTGAAAACTGGCTTCCTAGTTTCTTAAATTAAACACTTAATCAAACACCAAATATGAGTTTTTTTCCTCTAGGAATTATTTTAATTAAAAACAGAATTTTTTGGAGAAAACTCCTCCTGCTTCAGGCAGTTTTTTTGTTGTTGTTACTCTTTCTCCATCACTCTTGCGGTTACAGTTAACCTTGATGGTTATGGTTATTTTTCACTAGATCTTGCCAGATGTTAGGCAGGGACAAACCTCTGCAGTCATTGATGATGGAATTTTGATTTTCCTCAATTTCTATTCCTTTTTTGAACTTTCTTTTTTGAAAATTTGCTTTGGAAACTGATGACTTTAAGTGAATTCCAGTCCATGTTGTGACCTATTTCTGTAACATGCCTATCTAATGCTGTCTTGGTTTTTTTAGCTGCTTTGTGTTCTGCTATTCAAGTTTCTAGTCTGCGACTTGTCACAATTATATGTAGGATAGTCCACAACAACTACATTTTACCTCATACAGCATTCCTTGCATTTTTAAAATATCTTCTCTTTGAACTATCTTTGGAAAATATTTTTTTAATTTTGTTCTCTAAACTTGGAGCTAGTCTTATATCATACTTCTTACTAATTCTCTTTAAAGATTCGAATAAACTTGTGATAAGACATTTTTCTAGAGAATTTTATTTGCTGCTGTTGTGTGATCTTCTTAACTGAAGAATTTAGAAGTTTTTCAATTTCAATTTTAGGATACTTATTTTCTGTGGGGATGACTAAGTTGTCCTTTGTGTGCTTTCTTCATCTCTGCTGAAATTTATAAGTAGTTCTCAAAATTACAGTTTAGCTTACCTCAAATCTATGGAATAGTCAAATTAAACATCAACCAATTAGACCAATAATTGACTCAAAAAGCCCAATTCTTTCAAATCTAAACTACTTTATAAAGCCACACCTTCAGCAACTGTTGAAAGAACCACCATCCTTGATTAACAACTCAATGAAACTAAAAGAAAAATTAGAACTTGTTCTTCCATTAGAATCTTCTAACATGGGTAGTTTAGACATAGTTTCTATGTGTACTCACATCAATATAGATCAACTTAGAGTTCATAGCAGAAGACCTGGCAGACCTCATAGTTTTTCACAACAAAGATAGAAACACATTAGTTGGAATTTTTGAAATGCTTCTCTTCTCTTTGCAGAACAACTACTTTCAATTTGAGAAGTTTTTCATTCTAAAATCTTGACTTGCTATGGGCTTGACACTCTCCCCGCTCTCAGCTAATTAAGTGGGAAAACTTGAAGAGAAGATCCTAATACAACCCACATATTGTTGCCTATATAATAGGTACATGGATGATATTTTATTTATAGTAGATAGTGCAGAAAAAGATTTTCCATTTTTTTTTCGACACATTCAATGAATTAGACCATTCCCTTCAGCTCATATTCGAACTTCAAAAAGACAGTATGATTATTTTCTTAGATATTACGATCTATTATGAAGCTGAAAAATTCCTTACAAGGTTGCATAAAAAACCATTGAATATGAATAAATTATTCAATTTCAATTCCTATCATCCATATTCTGTTAAGAAAAATGCAGCAAGTAAGTTTTTAGAATAAATAAATAAAGTTGTATCTACAGCAGAGACAAAAAAAGGACACAAAGAAGAACTTCAAGTCATCCTTACAAAAAATAACTATCCTAAAATTGAAATACTTCTAAATTTTCCAGTTAAAAAGAACACACAACAGCAACAAATAAAATTCACTAGAAAAATTTCTTATTACAAAAGTTTATTCGAATCTTTAAAGAGAATTAGTAAGAAGTATGATATAAGACTAGCTCCAAGTTTAGAGAACAAAATTAAAAAATATTTTCCAAAGATAGTTCAAAGTGAATATTTTTTAAAATGCAAGGAGTGGTCTATGAGGGAAAATGTACATATAATTGTGACAGGTCGCAGACTAGAAACTCGAATAGCAGAACACAAAACAGTATAAAAACAAGACAGGATTAGATAGGCATGTTACAAAAATAGGTCACAACATGGACTGGAATTCACTTAAAGTCATCAGTTTCCAAAGCAAATTTTCAAAAAGAAAGTTCAAAAAAGGAATAGAAATTGAGAAAAATCAAAATTCCATCATCAATGATTGCAGAGGTTTGTCCCTGCCTAACCTGGCAAGATCTAGTGAAAAATAACCATAACCGTCAAGGTTAACTGTAACCACTATAGTGACGGAGAGAGAGTAACTACAAAAAAACAAAAAAACTGCCTGCAGCAGGAGGAGAGTTTTCTCCAAAAAAATTATGTTTTTAATTAAAATAATTCCTAGATGGAAAAAAAGCATATTAGATGTTTGATTAAGTGCTGTTCTCATGTCTGATGTTATCTTTCAACTGTTCAATTGTGCAAGGTTTGTTAGCATACACTTTTTCTTTGAGATGACCCAAATCAGAAATAATCCAGAAGAGTTAGGTCTGGCAATCTGGTTGGTTATTTCATACTCATTATCTTTTTCTCCTGCAGACATTCCTGTGTTTAGTCCTTCCATGATTTTCTTGGCCTTCCGCTACCTCAGAATAATTTTTTCCACCTTACCAATAACATTTTGCTTTACATTAACATCTGCAACACATTTTCATTCCTCATTTATGATTTTCAAGACTCAAAGAAAGTTTTTGAAAATTTTCACCAAAAATAGAATTCTACACAAGAAATCCTACAAAACTATAAGAAAAGCCTTTCTCATATTTTTGATGCACAAATTTGCTACTCAAAATTATTAATGTACATTTACATTATGATGTTTCTGTTTCTGGGGAATAAATAAGAAGCATTATCTTTGTATCTTGCAAATTTAGCATGAACAAATTTTATATACTTTTCTGTTTACCCACTAGGTTGTATTAAAGTACATTTTCACTCAAAATGATACCTGTGCATCTAGAAAACAAATTATAAAAAGTCTTATTGCACTGTATACAAGTTATCATGCTTAGAATTATTGATATAATTTCCACTTTTTCTGATATAGATTTTTCCTTCAAGCTGATTTATATATTTGTATCTGTTCCCAATATTTCTGTATAACCATGGTAGAACTCTTTAAGAGTATAAAATTGTATAATGCTGACACAGCATAATTTGAAACAAAGATAAAATTTTTGGTCTAAGGACACCCTATTGTTTATACCTTTTAATTGCCTGAAAGATTTGCAAATATGATTGTGGAGTACAACAGAACATTTTATTATTAAATTTTATTTTTTTATCAATAATATTCACTGTATCTGTACCATTTTTCAGCAGAATTCCTCCTTGTCTTTTGTTACTGGTATTTTAAAAACCACCTCCCATGATCACATAAGGGCAGCAGGAACGAACCTTCCTAATTTACAGTTAAAACGAAAATATATCAAAATATAAAATATGAGACAAACATAGAAATCTGTCTCACCTGGGATGAAAACCTAGGTCTTTTATGGGACAAACAAGTATTCTAATCAATCAATCACAGTGTAACAGAAATTTCTTTATTTTTTGGTGAATTGCAGAATGAATTTAAACTGTCTTTCACAGGCTGAATCCTATCAGATATTTAAACTTTAACAAAATGACCCATTGTTTCATGGGAATGAACATGCTAAAATAAATTTAAAATGTTTCATTTCAAAATCCACTTATTGGTATTAACATAAATTTATTTGAACTTACAAGTTAGTGGGCAATAACATTTAAGTGAATGACATTTCCAATTGTTTAATTTTATCAACTTACCAAGTATGAACAGGAACAGGAATATGAATGTAAGGACAAATGAACTTGCACTTCCTTTAAAATAATCATAAGTCTTTGGCAGGTCTTCTTTGCACGGATTCGACAGTGTATTGGATACTGTGCAGCCCTCATGAACATCTTGCATTTGTTTTATTGAGAAGCAGCGAGCGGTAAGATTAGATCTTTTACACTCATACTCCATAATGATTCCTGCACATTTTGGACTGTTATAATCTGAAAGAGAGAAACAAAAAGAAAATGCCAAAACTTTTTTAAAACACACAGTAAGGTAAAAATATTATCCCAAAACTTTGTTGGTTTTTTTTTTTTTATAAGATTTACTAAAAACTTTATTTTTCACTTAGTTTTCTAATTTTTTAATCCAACACCAATCCTTCTTTATGACATTGTCAAGTAGTTCATACCATTAGAATGATAAAAGTCAAACTTTTAAGTCATTTCATAAATTCCTCTTCTTCTCTTAATCTTTAGTAATTCTCCCATTTATTTTATTTTATTTTATTTTTTGATGCTGCCAAGCAAGAATTTCTATGGAGTCCCAACTTATTTTATACTTGCATTAAATGACAACAAAGGTTAGTTTTTACCATCGGAATGGCAGCATTTACTCACCTGACAGTATCCCAAAGAAGGGTTAATGTCCAAGCCAAAAATTACATAAATATAAAATGAAACCATTTGTATTAAATCCCATAAAAGAATAACAGTTTTAGGACAGTATCTCCCAAGAATTGCCACAAGCTCTCTAATTACTAATAAAAAAGGTAAATTTTGGGAAAAGAAATGCTACCATTAATTCTTGTATGTGTGACAGACACCTTGGGAAACATGAAGATTATAATCTCTTAGAATGGTATCAAGCCTATCTATCTTAATTTCATCTTGGTATGTTGGGGATCAAAATATGACACATATCCAAGCAAACAGTAAAAGAAATGACAGCCTGTGTGTGTTTACAGAGCTGCAGGGCTTCCCATAGAGAGAGAGCAACAAACTGGCACCACAACAACAGGCACCTTGATAAGAAATCATCCATTCTTCAGATAAAAGCATAATAGAGTTGAAAATCAAATAAATTTTGGTTTCCAAAACACATGCTTTGTAAGCATTTTTGTCATAGAAATACTACCACCAACTACTATTAATGTTATACCACAAACAGTGCAGTAACTATAGTTTCATGTGCCCAATGCAAGATTTTATTTTTGAGCCCATTATTATTTTTTTATTTATTTATTCTTTTCATAAAAAAATAATAATAAGATAAATACGATACACTTGTTTATAAATAATTTTTGTGTACACAAGAAATAAATAAGATCATTCACATGTATTTACAAATGAAAATAATCACACTTTTCTTTTGTATTATACAAACTTTTCTGCTTTTTGTATTATGAATGAAAATAATTGCACTTTTCTAGATTTTATTTTAGAAAATTCATTGATTGCATCATCATAACCAATACCTTTAATGATACAAATTTTGAAGATGTGAATCTGTTTTTTGGTGTAAATATGACATGGATGGTAAGTCAGATAACATAAAAAACTTTAAAATTTTGTCATCCTGGAGTAGAAATTGAACCCGTGTCTTCCGGATAGCGCCCGATCATGCTAACCACTACGCCACCCAGAACGACCAAGCTTCAAGTTATCTGAAACTTGAAGCTTGGTCGTTCTGGGTGGTGTAGTGGTTAGCATGATCGGGTGCTATCCGGAAGACACGGGTTCAATTTCTACTCCAGGATAACGAAATTTTCAAGTTTTTGGATATTATCTGACTTACCATCCATGTCATATTTACAATAAAAATTGGATTCACATCTTCAAAATTTGTATTGTATAGTGTAATCCCGTATTCCATTCATAACCTTTAAAGATATTATATTCAATCAAAATTGTAAAAAGATTGGATAACACAGGCCTGCGATGAAGAAATTGTCTGAGAAGTAATAATTGATTCTTATAGATTTTTAAGTGCTCAGTTCAGAAAAAATAATACAAAAATCCATCACCCACCAATTTTACTCAATTTCTAATTTTATCGTTTTTATTAGTAGTATTTGGTATTTATTTTCATTCTGCATTATTTACAGCTAATTAGTTATATAAGTGCTTTATTAAAGTGCATTTTTATGATAAATAACGAAACTTTCACGAAACTTCTCATTCTTAAAATAGGACAGGGAGGGAGCAATGTAGATAAAAGTGCAGGTGGCTACTTTGAATTTGATTTCCCAAGATAATGGATGACTCACTTCCTGTTGTCACAGCCACTTACATTTTCTTGTGTGATTCTTTAGTTGAACTTTAGTCATTGACTACTAAGGTTATCATATTTCTAAAAGGTGGCATATTTTTTAAGTTTGTGTAAAGATTCAATTTAATGTGTTTACATTTTTTTAATGTTTTTACGTAGTGAAGTGTAATAGTGTTGATGTCATTTGTTAAAATTAGTTTAACTGTGTTTTAAGTGGTGTTTGTAATGGCTTCAAGAGGTTGCAAAAATTCACAACAACGAAGAAACATTACAGATTTTGTGAAAAAAGTGTTCTACGCATATTTTGGGATGAAACTTGGTGATCAAGATAAGCCATGAGAGCCGCATATAGTATGTTCCATTTGTGTAGAACAACTTAGAAGGTGGTCGAAGGGAAAACAAAAATCTTTCCGTTTCGGAATTCCCATGGTATGGCAGGAATCCCACAACTATACCGATGACTGTTACTTCTGTTCTTTGAATGTTTGAGGTTTTAATGTGAAAAATAAAAGACATTTCATATCCTAATTTACCATCTGCAATACGCCCAGTGGAACAAGGTCTATAAATACACCTCCACAAATTTTAGATGAACCTCTCACCAGCGATTCAAACAAAGAAGTTGAAGATTTCAATGATGATCAGTACAAAGATAGCAGTGCACCTGAACATTTTCCACAGGTCAATTTGAATGACTTGGTCAAAGATGTAGGTCTACCTAAGGAATCTGCAGAACTGCTGGGCTCAAGACTAAATGAAAAGAATTTGTTAGCCCATGGCACTTCTTTCTCATGGTTTAGATATAGAGAAAGAGATTTTCTTCCTTACTTTTTCAGAGGAAGGTGAGTTAGTTTACTGAAGCAATATTCCCGGACTGATAAGCAAATTCAATGTAAAATATGAATTCATTGATTGGAGGTTGTTTATCGGTTTCTCAAAAAGAAGCCTCAAAGTTGTGCTTCTCCATAATTACAATAAGTATGCTTCAGTACCAGTAGCACATTCCATGCATTTGAAAGAAAGATGCAAAAATTTAGCCTTCATTCTCAGCAAACTTAAGTAGAATTATCATGGATGGACAGTTTGCAGTGATATTAAAGTCATATCTATGATTTTGGGAGAACAAAGAGGATACACTAAATACCCGTGCCTTTTGTGCGAGTGGGACAGCCAAGATAGAGAACAACACTGGATCAAGAAGGAATTGCCAGAAAGAGTCACATTAGAACTTGGAAGTAAAAATGTGTTACACAAAGCTCTGGTTGCTCAGGAAAAAATCCTTTTACCCCCGCTTCACATAAAGCTGGGATTGATGAAGCATTTTGTCAAGGCTTTGTCAAAAGAAAAAGAGTGTTTTATATACATCTGTACACAATTTCCAGGATTATCTACAACAAAACTGAAAGAAGGTATTTTTATCAGCCTGGACATCAGGAAACTTATGGAGGATAGACTCTTTGAAGAAAAAATGGCAACTGTTGAAAAAGAAGCACGGAAAGCTTTCAAAGAGGTGGTGACCAAATTTTTAGGAAATCAAAAGGACCCCAACTATAGAATTATTGTGGAAGACATGCTGCAGAAATTCAAGAATTTGGGATGCTCCATGAGCTTAAAATTGCACTTTCTTAACTCTCATTTAGACTACTTTCCTGAGAATCTGGGAGCTGTCAGCGAAGAGCAAGGAGAGCGATTCAAAGAAGACATCAAGGAGAGCAATTCCAAGAAGACATAAAGGAAATGGAAAGAAGGTATCAGAGCAGGAGAAATGTCAACACGATGGCAGTCTATTGCTGGATGTTACACAGAGATGACCTGGGAAAAGAATTTCACAGAAAAAATTCAAAAAGAAGATTTGAAAAAAAGAAAAATAATACCAGAAGGAAATATAAAGTATGTACTAAAGATTCATTTTTGATTACTTTAATTAAAAAAATTTCCAATACTTTCATTCCAAAAATGTTTACAAACAGTTTTAAATACTGTCAATTAACTTAATATAATGCATTTTAAAGCTATTTTCCTCCCAGCTGTAAATGAATTTATGGCACCTCTATTCATAGTGATTGTGGAATAACTTTTTTACGGGTCTTATAGAGGTTATTTTTCATGAAAGTTGGTTGTCAAATTTTTGAACTAAAGCTTTAGTTCGTCATCAGGACTATGTCACTGGAGTAGTTGCTGCCACTCAGTTGGAAGAGTCCATCCGCAATTATCGTTAATTGTGGTACTTCTTCTTGCTATTTTGATCCCTTCTTCTAGTTTCCTCTTTACTAAGTTTGCCTGGTGGGCGATTATTTTCACTGAGTTCCAATTTATGGAGTGTCCACTTGCTTGTATATGTCTGTCTAGCCCTGTTTTGTTCTCAATGTTCCTAAAAAAGCAGCTATTAGGAACATTGGGAACAAAACAGGGCTACACAGACATATACAAGCAAGTGGAAACTCCATAAATTGCGACTCAGTGAAAATAATCGCCCACCATTCAAACTTAGTAAAGAGGAAACTAGAAGATGGGATCGAAATAGCAAGAAGAAGAAGTACCACAATTAACGATAATTGCGGATGGACTCTTCCAACTGAGTGGCAGCAACTACTCCAGTGACATAGTCCTGATGACGAACTAGGCTTTAGTTCAAAAATTTGACAACCAACTTTTCATGAAAAATAACCTCTATAAGACCCGTAAAAAGTTATTCCACAATCGCTATTTTCCTGTAATATTGAGATCCATTTTGCGAAAAATCCTTACATGATAGAGAAAAATGGAAGTTATATTTGAAATCAGCGGCCAAAAATAAATCAGAAACAGTTAATAGTTTCCATACAACTTTTCATGACACGAATTTTGCAGGCCTGTGTAATCATTCTTGTGTGATAGTCGATCTAAAAATCATTTTTAATAACCATAATTTTTGTTGTATTATTCGCACCAGCATATAATCCACAGAATGTGAAATTCAGTTTTTTTCCTTCATAAAATCTGCACCAGCGTATACAGACCATGGCATTGAGAAAAAAAAATCGTTGTAGTATAATCCTCACATCACAGATGTTAATCCGGAAGTGGAATTTCCGACAGAAAAGTCGGTCACATAATGACCCAGAAGTCCAAAGACGTAAAAAAAAAATATTTTACTGAATGAAGAAATTCATTTTTAATGTTTATTTTGTTTATGTTTTTATCACTGGACAAATAAAGCTCAGTGGCATGGTATTCATAGATCACGCCGATGCAGCTTCAAAGTATTGTATTACACACCTTGCTGATGACAAAATACTGATACAGAATTAATCATAGAAATACTGTGGTACTCGCATATAAGTCGAAAGTTTTTGGAAGAAATCCTGCATTCAGAGTTGGGGGATCGTGTCACTGTGTGATTGTTTTCTGACCTTCTGAAAACTATCGCACAGTGATATGATCATATCCTCAACTGCGCCCCCACAAGTTTAAATTCGGTAGTGTAATTAATTGAAGCATTTCCTTTTCGAGACATCATGAATAATAATGAAAGAAAATATCATCGGCAAAGACGGTCAAAATGGTGAAGGACAAACTAAGCACAAGGCACACAGCACCAGTGTTTCTTTCAGGACTTTTTGGCCGGTGGGGGGGGGGGGGGCAAATGGAACACCTTAGAGGGGGAAAGTTTTCCATTTGCTATATCATTGTCATCATCATCATTGTCAACCATTATCAATCCACTGCTGGACGAAGGTCTCCCCAAGTTTCCTCCACAACGGTCTGTCTTGTGCCAGTCTCCTCCACGTCACTCTCGCATACTTTCGAATTTCATTAACCCATCTCCCATGTGGTCTTCTTCTGGGTCTTTTCCTGTCCCTCGGAATCCAATCTAAAATTTCGGCTGTCCATCGATGGTCTGTCCTCCTGGCAGTATATCCAGCCCATTGCCATTTCAGGGATTTAACTCTGATTATGATGTCTTACACTCTTGACATTTTTCAGATCCACGAGTTCCTCTTCTTATCTCTCCTGACTACACCAAGCATGCACCTCTCCATGCTTTTTTGAGTTGTCTGCAGCCTTTGTATGTCTTTTCTAGTCAAGGTCCACGTCTCTGCACCATACGTAAGCACTGGAAGGATGCATTGATCAAACACTTTTCTTTTAAGACATAATGACATATTGCTCTTGAAAATTATGCTGTTTCTTCCAAAAGCTCTCCAGGCAAGTTTTGTACGCAGATTAATTTCTTCATCAATGTGACCCTCACCTGATATCTGCTGTCCAAGATAAACGTACGTGTCTGGCATCTCCAGCTTTTCCCCATCAATCGATAAATCTTCATTTCTTGTAAAAGCATTGAACATCACTTTTGTCTTCTGAAAGTTCATTTTTAATCCCATTTTGTAAGTATTACCTTTTTATTAATTGCTTACTTTTTCCACTTTATTTTTATTTCAAATCAGTGATAAATAATAGGCATATAGGTATATTAATTTCTTAAATGGTCTCTATAGAGGGGTTCCATTGCTAGATATTGTAGGAAAAAGGGTTCCACAGGCTAAAAAGTTTGAAAACCACTGATTTAGGGTATTGGAAAGTGTGTACAAAGTGGGTACCTAGACAGTTGACACCCGATTTGAAGGAGATAGAAGGGTGAAAATCTGCTCTGATCTGCTGAAAGTGTTTGAAGCCAATGAAGATATGTTTTTTTTTCGATCTAGTGACAGCAGATGAAATGTGGGCATATCTTTACAATCCGTAAATGAAGAATCAATCCATGGAATGGCATCATACCTCTTCACCAAGGCCTAAGAAGTTCAAGAACCAGCGATCAGCACAGAAAGTCATGGTCTCTGTTTTTTGGAAAGACAGGGGTGTCATTCTCCTTGATTTTCTGGATTGTGGTTATACCGTGACCAGTGAGCGGTACATTGAGACACTCAAGAAGCTTAGAGAAGCCACAATAGACCAAACAAGAATCTGAAAAGGATACACATTAACCATGACAATGTGAGACCACACACATCTTAGGCAACAAATCAGGTGATCAGAAAATTAGGCTGGTCAGTGGTCCCCCATCCACCATACAGCTCATATCTGGCACCCTCCGACTTTCACTTGTTCGGTCCAATGAAGGACAGTCTCTGGGGACAACGATTTGATGAAACAGATGAGGTGAAAGTGGCTGTGAAGAAGTGGGTACAACAGTCCATAGCTGAATTTTTCAAAGAGGATTTGAGGGTTAGGTTCAATGATGGTGCAAATGCATTGCTTGTGATGGAGACTGTGTTGAGTAGTACCTTTGTATAGAGAAAGAGTTACTCTACCAACATGTGCAATTTGAATGACCTCTGTCAGTTAATAAAAAGTGATGCCCACTTTTGCATTACTTTTGATACAACCCTCATATATTGATATGGCTGTGCACACCCTACTCTTCTCCATAGCAAAATGATGACCCTGCTCAGATTTCAAAATGAGAGCTCAAGCACCCATTGAATTTCTGAAAATCAGAACCTATGATCTATACACCATTTCTGAAAAAATAATCATATGTAGAGGATTTTAGGAAGGGAGTGTCTGACCCCAGGTCTTAAACAAGCCTTAGAAATTGGAAGCTAGGAGATTTGGGCTAGAGTGCCCGATAGGAAAGTGACACGGAAGTGAAGTAGATAAGGGGAGGAAGCCGCCCTTATTTATTATGGGGGGGATAGTACCCGGCGTCTGGCAGCTTAACGTGCCCATCCGACGCACTGCGGATATTTAGTGGATTGAGCGTTCGTACCTGCCGGGGATCGAACCTGAGGTCCTTTCCATGGCAGTCACGAACGTTGCCCACTAGGCCACCCACAGCCCTAACCCTTTCTGAAAGTCAGCACCTGTGATCTATATACCATTGCAGGAGCTTTTCTGGTACAAACAGCTCCCAACTTTTATCCTGCATTAAAGGTGAGAAAGACATTTTTGGAGTGATGGTAACCAGGGCTGGATTAAGGCCTTAGTGGCCCTCTAGGCTAAAACATCTGAGTGGGCCCCAAAAGAACTTATAACGTGAAATCATTATGAAGTCTATTAAAACAAGAAACTGATAGGTTGGTTGGTTTGTTGATTTTTATGGCGCAAGGGCCATGTTTGGCCAAAGAGCACCAGACCCAAGACCATCAAAGAAAGATAACACGAAACTCAGTGGTGAGATGCATACATAGTGCATTCTTCAAACAAATAAATTATCTGCACAGTTTTCGTAATAAGCCACTGTATTTTCTATTATTCTCATAAGAACTTGAGTTAAAATTTTAAGATTCCTAGACTTGGTCTTGGATTTTTTAATGATTCAGCATTGTATACTTTTCTTAGTGCATCATTTTTGTTATGCAATGTGAAGCTGCAGGGGACTTTGATCATTAATGGTTCCAAGTGCAAATTGGGAGGAGTGGGTGTAGGTTTACAAGTGCATATTGGGAGGTAAAGTTTCATGTTGCTGTGTTAAGCAACATGAAACCTTTACCCTTGGTGAGTCATTTCCTTGAAATCTGTTTGTCTTCCAGCATCTGTTCCTGACCAAGTGGAAATCATATGAGATAAAAGTAAAACTATTTTATAAACCTCTCTCTATCTCTCCCAGGAATGCCTCCTGGGCCCTTGGTAATGGTGGACCCCAAGGCTATATAGCCTCTATAGATCCCCCTTAACCTGGCCCTGATGTTGACAGGCAGTGAGACTTGTTATTACCACTGAAATCATGAAATGCAGTGGAAGCACAAGTTCTCTCCTGCACAACACAAATGGCACGCTGCTTCTTAATAGTTGTAACCACATAAGATTGCTGTGAATAGATGAATTATGCTAACCAGTTAGTTAAACTTAAATGGTCAATTAAGGGAAGTTATCATAAGCTGCTGGCACAGGACTATAACTTCTCCATGACCACTCTGCCATGCACATAGCTAATGTTTCTCAAGCTGCTTGTCGAGACATATGAGCCCGACCAGCTTCTTCATCCTTCACTTCCACCACATCTTCCCTCTACTGCCTTTTCCATTTTTTGAATTTGAAGAAGCATTACTATTGAATTGCATTTCAGAAGCAATGAAAAGATCTATAATGTTGCAGAGCAACTTTGCAGGTCATGATAAAAGATTTCAATTACCAAAGGCCATCTGATTGTACAATATTGTTGGAAAACAAGACACAGACATGATAATTAACTCAGCAATCAGGCATCGCTAAATTGACTGTAATTATTATTTCACACGTGAATAAAATCACATCAGAAAACTTGAAAATTTCATTGCAGTGGAGCAAGAATTGAATCTGCACCTCCTGCTTACCGTTCGAGCATGCTATCCGCTTAGCAATGTCTGATTGCTGTGTTAATTATCATGACATATTTGCCACATATTATGAGGAGAATATTTCTTCCACTCTGTATAAGACACAAGCATATTCAGTTTTCAACTTACTCAAAAACTCACGAACAACTGAGGCAAAACTTTCCAGGGTTGATGACTTTAAAATATTTAAAGAATGAAAAAGTAGGTTAATAGTATTTGTCCATTCTTAAAAAAATAACTCAAGGTAATAAAACATGAAATTCACACCTAAATTACATAAAATTTAATTAATAATCTAAAGCAACTTATGGGAATTTACTAGGAAATGTTTTCATTTATAGCAAATTTTCGGAGAAAACTCTTCTCCTTCTTCAGGCTCTCTAGTTGTTGTCACTTTTTTGCTTGTCACTATCATGGTTACGGTTTACCTTGGACGGTTACGGTTAACCTTGACGGTTTAGGTTATTTTTCACCAAAATCCTGCCAGATGTTAGGCAGGGAAAATCCTTTGCAGTCATTGATGATGGAATTTTGTTTTTTTCTCAATCTCTATTCCTTCTTTCAGTTTACTTTTTTGGAAATTGCTTTGGAAACTGATTACTTTAAGGGAATTCCAATCCATGCTGTGCCCAGTTTCTCTAACATGCCTATCTAATCCAGTCTTGTTGGAGCAATTTTTTATAGCTGCTTTATGCTCAGCTATACGAGTTTCTAGTCTGCGACCTGTTTCACCTATGTAAGATAGTCCACAACTACAATTTACTTCATAAACTACTCCTTGCATTTTTAAAATATCTTCTTCTCTTTGAACTATTTTTAGGGAAAAAATTTTTAACTTTGTTCTCTAAACTTGGAGCTAGCCTAATATTGTATTTTTTACTAATTCTCTTTAAAGCCTCAAATAAACCTTTGTGATAAGAAATTTTTCTAGTGAATTTTACTTCTTGCTTTTGTGGGTTCTTCTTACCATTAAAATTCAGAAGCTTCTCAATTTCTTCTTTAGGATAGTTATTTTCTGCAAGTATGACTTTAAGCTCTTCTTTATGGGCTTCTTTTTTATCTGCAGTAGAAACTATTTTATTAATTTTTTCTAAAAACTGACTTGCTACATTTTTCTTAATAGAAACTGGATGATACAATTGAAATCCAGTAGTCTTTTAGTATTCATTGGTTTTTTATACCAACTAGTGAGGAATTTTTCATCTTCATAATAGATAGTAATATCTAAGAAGTTTATTCTTCTTTCTTTTTGAAGTTCAATAGTGAACTTAAGGGAATCATCTAATTCATTGAATGAGTCTAGAATTCTTTCTGGAACAATTTCTGAGCTATCTATTATAAATAAGATGTCATCCATGTATCTGCTATATAAGCAGAAGTATGTGGGTTGTACTAGTATCTTTTCTTCTAGTTTTCCCACATAATAGTTAGCTAAGAGTGGGGAGAGTGGGAGCCCATAGCTAGCCCTGATTTTTGAATGAAAAAAGTTTTCCCAAATTGAAAGTAGTTGTTCTGCAAAGAGAAAGTAAGCATTTCAAAAATTCCTACTAATATGTTTTTTTCCTTGTTGTGAAAAACTATTAGGTCTGCCAAGTCTTCCGCTATAAAGTCTATAAGTTGATCTATATTAATGTGAGTATACATAGACACTATATCTAAACTACCCATAATAGGAGAATCTAATTTAGGAAGAAGTTCTAGTTTTCTTTTAGCTGCATTGAGTTTTTAATCCAAGTTAGGTGGCTCTTTTAAAAGATTCTGAAGGTGTGACTTTAAAAATAGTTTAGATTTGAAAGAATAGAGTTTTTTGAGTCTATTATTGGTCTAATTGGTTGGTGTTCTTTATGCAGTTTGACTATTCCATATATTTGAGGTAATCTGAACTGTAATTTTGAGAATTGTTTATAGTTTTCTGGAAGCTGGTTTCTAAGCTTATTTCACTTCAAAAAAAGAAAAACCAGCTTCCAGAAAACTATAAACAATTCTCAAAATTACAGTTCAGATTACCTCAAATATATGGAATAGTCAAACTGCATAAAGAACACCAACCAATTAGACCAATAATAGAACTCAAAAAACTCTATTCTTTCAAATCTAAACTATTTTTTAAAGTCACACCTTCAGAAATCTTTAAAAGAGCCACTAACTTGATTAAAAACTCAATGCAGCTAAAAGAAAAACTAGAACTTCTTCTAAATTAGATTCTCCTATTATGGGTAGTTTAGATATAGTGTCTATGTATACTCACATTAATATAGATCAACTTATAGACTTTATAAGCGGAAGACTTGGCAGACCTAATAGTTTTTCACAACAAGGAAAAAAACATATTAGTAGAATTTTGAAATGCTTACTTTCTCTTTGCAGAACAACTACTTTCAATTTGGGAAAACTTTCATTCAAAAATCAGGGCTAACTCCCCACTCTTAGCTAACTATTATGTGGAAAACTAGAAGAAAAGATACTAGTACAACCCACATACTTCTGCTTATATAGCAGATACATGGATGACATCTTATTTATAATAGATAGCTCAGAAATTGTTCCAGAAAGAATTCTAGACTCATTCAATGAATTAGATGATTCCCTTAAAGTTCACTATTGAACTTCAAAGAAAAGAAGAATAAACTTCTTAGATATTACTATCTATTATGAAGATGAAAATTCCTCACTAGTTGGTATAAAACCAATGAATACTAAAGACTACTGGATTTCAATTCGTATCATCCAGTTTCTATTAAAAATGTAGCAAGTCAGTTTTTAGAAAAATTAATAAAATAGTTTCTACTGCAGATAAAAAAGAAGCCCATAAAGAAGAGCTTAAAGTCATACTTGCGAAAATAACTATCCTAAAGAAGAAATTGGTGACAGACAATGGTAAGAAGAACCCACAAAAAGAAGTAAAATTCACTAGAAAATTTCTTATCACAAAAGGTTTATTTGAGCTTTAAAGAGAATTAGTAAAAAATACAATATTAGGCTAGCTCCAAGTTTAGAGAACAAAGTTAAAAATTTTTTCCCTAAAATAGTTCAAAGAGAAGAAGATATTTTAAAAATGCAAGGAGTAGTTTATGAAGTAAATTGTAGTTGTGGACTATCTTACATAGGTGAAACAGGTCGAGACTAGAAAACTCGTATAGCTGAGCATAAAGCAGCTATAAAAAATTGCTCAACAAGACTGGATTAGATAGGCATGTTAGAAAACTGGGCACAGCATGGATTGGAATTCCCTTAAAGTAATCAGTTTCCAAAAGCAATTTCCAAAAGAAAACTGAAGAGGAATAGAGATTGAGAAAAAACAAAATTCCATCATCAATGACTGCAAAGATTTTCCTGCTAATATCTGGCAGGATTTGGTGAAAAATAACCTAAACCGTCAAGGTTAACCGTAACCGTCAAGGTAAACCGTAACCATGATAGTGACAAGCAAAAAGTGACAACAACTAGAGAGCCTGAAGAAGGAGAAGAGTTTTCTCGAAAAATTTGCTATAAATGAAAACATTTCCTAGTAAATTCCCATAAGTTACTTTTAGATTATTAATTCAATTAAACTAGGAAGCCATTTCTCAATATGAGCTTTATTCAAAGAAATAAAATTTAAGTTTGGATAGGTTTCAAAAAATTTGGTTGAAAAGTACTGGAAGTACAATTCAAATGACCCCATGTGTTTTTGCTTAATTTCTCTCCATGTATAAAAATAAGTTCTTCAAACACAATTTGAGTGGTGTTATTTGAATTAAAACATACATCCAGTTTATCCTGTTTTATAGCAAACTACAAATTATGAGAAGTAATATGATCAAAGTGTAGTTATCTGGATAATCAAAATCTGGTAAGAAAAATAAAATAAAAAACTTCAGAGATGCACACTTGTTCTGTCATACAAAGCACCAGATCCTTCCAATGATCTTTTCTTTTTATTTCTTTTTTTTTTAATGTCATTACATTTGCAGCTTCAAACAGTGGTTTCTTTTCTTCTCATTTTGTTTAACCTCTGATACAATAGTTTTGGAAAGGCCAGTGATTACCATGATGCAAATAATTACAGCACCAGCTATTGTATGTACTGTTGTTAATCAAGCCTTTTTTGAAACAAGGTATATGCTGCATCTTCCCTATGATTGGCTTTCTCTCATTGCCTATGACTACATCCAACTGCAGTTAGTGGGATGGTCACCGGGGAACAATACACTGCAACATTGGGTACAGGTGGTCCCCAAGAATGGATTTGTACATTGCAGACGTGACACATCCATGCAGAATAACCTATGGCCCTAAGGAATGCTATAATATGGCACCGTACATCATCAGGAATCCACTTCCATCCTTCACAGTTAGAACTAAACAGTCAGGGTGCTATCCTTCTGCAGGTTTTCATCAGTCCTATGGTCTACCTCAGTGGTGAGATGCAGTTTAACAAGTATGATTCACCAGACCAGATGACAAATTGCTAGCCTTTAGCATCCCAGTTTTTATGCGCTTTGCACCACCTTACACATTTTGTTGCATTGATGTTGGTAATCAGAGGTTTGTGGATTGTAGGATAGCCATAAATACTGGCATGCTGCAGTTCCCAACAAGCTGTTATGATGAAAATAGAATCATTCCGTCTAGTGCTGCTATTTCTAGTGCTACGGTCTTGTGTTTCCATTGGACAATCCATGCCAATATTCAACTACATCTAACATCTCAGTATGGCGTTCACAATTTTCCCATTTAGAGACAACACCATGTCCTTTTTGATAGGTAGTCATAATCTCCAACACAGTTCCTCATGTTACATCTACCATTTCTGCTATTCCAGTTATTGAAGCTCCTATCTTCATGCCTTTTTTTGAGGTCACTACAATCTGACATTTCTGTTTCATCACTCCACAACAGCTGTTTCACCTGCAACTGTGGCACTGCTATGCAATAGCCAACTTCATACCGCATCCCTTTATATACCTCATGCTGGTGACATTATCACAGTGATTCTCATACACCACATTGTGTGTGCTCCAGGCACAGTCAGTTCTTCCATTATTTTGATAAACCTCTTTATATCTGTACAATGAACAGTAGGAGGAGGTAACATGCTATAAATGTGGGAAAATAAATAAATCAAGAAGGTGAGTTAGATTCATATTCTTATGAGATTATTTGTTTAATTTACATTAATACTTTTTAAAATTAATTTTCATATTCCTTAGAAAAGAACCATTGGTATAATTGATGCTCTACTCTAATGGTAAAGGTTAGTTTAAAAACTAATCTTTACCATTTGTTAATGAAAAAATGAATCCCCCTGAAGAAAAAATTTTTCACAATTACATGAAGCAACACTCTTCTGTGGAAGGTACTGAATAAATATGGTATCACTAGGAATCTACTAAATAGAGTAAAAGCCATGTATGCTGGCAGTAGAGCATGTGTACAAGTAAATGGTGTTGTATCAAAATGGTGCTCTATTGGAGCAGGAGTTTGACAAGGTTGTGTAATGTCACCATGACTGTTTAATATATTTATGGATGCAAGATGCCAAAATGGACAATACTGGTTTATGTCATAGTAATGTTTATGTGTGTAGATTGCTAAATGCTAATGATACAGTCCTGTTGGCAGAGAGCGAAAGTGAGTTGCAGATTGTGTTGGCCCGAATGTATGACGTTTGTATGAATTTTAAAACAAGTATAAATAAGGAAAAAACCAAACTTATGGTCTTTGAGCAAGGAACTATTAGTACTGAATGCAGGATAAGTCTAAATGGCACAGTTATTGACCAGGTAAATGAGTTTGTGTATTTGGGAAGCATGTTTAACAGAGAGAACAGATTAAATGGCAAAATTAGTAGGTGAGTGAATTCTTCATTGAAAGTCATAGCTGCTTTAGGAGGATTTCACAGGAATGATGGATTCTCAAGAAAGTCCCAAATGGCTGTGTATGAAAGTGTAATCATTCTTACTCTGATGTATAGCAGTGAAAACCTGGGTACTACAGGAGAGACATAGGAGTTGTTTGATGCATTATTACAGAGGTTTGTGGGAAAACATGCTCTGATCATGTGAGGAATGGAGATGTGTTGCAAATGTGTAATGTAAGGCAAAATGTTGTTAGCAAGGTGGAGAGAAATATTCTTAGACGGTTTGGCCATGTTAAAAGAATGAGTTATGAGATGCTTACTAAGAAATTTGTTTTGGCCCAAGTGGCATGAAGGAAAGGCAGAGGAAGGCCAAGGAAATAAATGGAAGGACCAGATTAAATAATGTTTGCATGATAAAAAGATCATGAATAAGAAGTACAAAAGGTCTTGTGTGTGGCATGCGCTGGATGTTAATGAAGCTCAAGCTGTGTGCCAAGATCTTTGTAAATGGAGATGTTTATACAGCAACAATAAGTTCTGTCTTTGAGGAGCTAACCTCTGAATACCAGAGAATACCTTCGTGATATGTATGTACATACAAATGTCATTATTGACACACAGGCACCATATTTTCCATTGTTTCCCTAGTAGCCACTTCTTCGGAAAACTTAAAAATGTCATTGTCCTAGAGTGGAAATTGAACTTGCATGCCTTCCTGTATCATATGTGGGAAGAGAAATAATAAAATCCTTATACATTACAGATACCCATGGATACCTATGATATAAAATTTCTACATGCAGTATTTAAAAATGGTAGAAGGTGAAGAAAATATAGGATGCATTCTCAAAATCATATTTAATATTTAAAGAATTTATACTAGCAATTACATTTCTGCAAGTTTTATTGCATCTATGTTTGATTGCATATACATAAAAAATCAATAAAGTGAAA
Source organism: Macrothele yani (assembly GCA_039090855.1). Lineage (NCBI taxonomy): Eukaryota > Metazoa > Arthropoda > Arachnida > Araneae > Macrothelidae > Macrothele > Macrothele yani. The sequence goes on from CM076990.1 coordinate 5,314,185, forward strand.
ACTGATTTTATTTCTATTGTAAATTTTTTTCCAAAAGTTGTGCAACTGGCTGTAAACACGTAAAACAGAAGGTTTTTTCTTTTCTTTACCTGTTGGAACATGAAAAAGCTCCTCATGCAAATATCCAGATGCAATATTCTCATCAACCACTGTCACTATGATATTGGACATTTTTATATTCTTTATGCAATTTATCTCCTTATCTGTAAACAAACTACAAAAGAGATGATTTTAATTATTAAAACAATAGAAGTGATAATTAAAACATCATGTGATGTGTAACAACTCATGAAATATGCATAAGCAGTGACCAATTTGTAACAGATGTCAACAAATGCTCTGTGCGTATCATATATAGTAGTTTTGATATTTTTAGGGGTATTTCAAAACAGGTTTTTTTCTTTTATTTGCATATTTTTGAACCATACACAACTCATCTTTTGAACAATATCAAGGCACAGAGGTGTAACTAGGCATTTCTGCGCCCGGGGCAAAGCAAAAAATATTGCGCCCTCATCTATCTTATAAATTAGTTATCTATATTTTTTATTTAATAACATATACATATGCACACACATTAATGTACATTGCTTGACAAAACAAAATTAACGTCACATTTCAATGTATCTTTCTACAGGGGAGGCATTATCGAACTGCCAATCTGGTGATACAATGGTCTAAGCACCGTCTTCTGACCACTCGTTCGAGATGGTGTTGGGTTTGAATCCCGATGAGGCATGGATGTTGTTTCCCTAGAAACAGTGACCCTAAATTAGGGATGGATTCTCCCTTCCCTGAACTAGTGGCCCTCAATTAGGGACGAGCGACTGTTTATAGCCCATCGAGTTGTTCATTGTGGTCGTTAACCCCCACCCCCACCCCCACCCCAAATAAAACAAAAACGTTCGGACTGAGAGTGTTTGCTTGGCTTCGGACTACGGCGTTTGGTACCACATCAAACAGGCTGAATATATTTGGAAGTCAAGGCTCAAAGGCGCAGAAGTCATTGAATAGTCCACAGAGAATGTTCAACAACGTGAACAACATCCTTATCTTGCACTGTATGTACAACTGCACCTTCATTTTTGAATGTGAGCAATTCATATCCTCTGAACGTTTTGAGGAAGAAATGTGAATTACACATTACCAGGATTACCAATACTGGCACAACATAGTATACGCAAATTCTGTAAATGGACAAATGACAAAGTATAGCGATTAAAATTGTAGCAGAAACTGGTGCAAAGTTTCAATTCCAATTTTAATCAGACTGTAAGCACTGAGTTTTGTACCCTCTCTTCAGCTGTACCCGGGGCAGCCACCTGGCTTGCCCCACCCTAGTTATGCTTCTGTCAAGGCAGATGATGCTGCTGCTACTTGGAATGAAATGACCAGATCTTATGATCTTTTGTTATAGTGTTCTACTATCCTTCTATTTCTAAACCCCAATATTTTTTTCTCTTAAAACAAGAACAGTTGGTGTACTGTGATTTTTAAGAACAGAACTTGATAGATACATTCAAAATACAGGACATATTAATACAGTGATATGGAAATTCATAAAAACTGCAGCACATCAACACTTTTTTTTTTTTTTTTGCCCAAAGAATTGCAGAGAAATTAGAAACAAGGGAGAAGGGAATCCAAAATAAATAACATAAGGATTGCTCATCACATTCTAAGTGGCCATTGGTATTACCATTATATTGTTCAGAAAAGGAACTGGTGTGCAGTTCAAAAATGCAGCATCGGAAAAAAGGAGCTTTTATCTTTTTAATTCTCATTAAAAATTTAAATTGCTAATAGAAATTATAAAAGCTAAGAACTTTGTTATTATAAATATGTTTATCAATCACTGATGCATTCACAAAAGAACATTATAGTTTCATTAGATATTTGAAATGTGGTGCTATTTTGCTGAAATTAGCAATCATGTCCATTCCCTTCAAAATGTAAGATGAACTTAGTTGTGCTATTTCAATATACATTACCATCATCAGTTACTGCTTCAAGAAAATAGGGCTCATGAGACATCAGTGAGACTCAGAGTACCATACTGCAAGTTTTTCAGTGTACAAGGGTACTTGGTGGAACAAAAGCAGGCTTTTAATGGACAAATCCTAGTGCTCTTGTTGGTTTACCCACTAAAGTATCACATGAAGAAGACTGGACTGATCAAGTCAACTTAATTCTTTTAACAATGATCAAAACCACAAACAGAGTTAAGAGTTTTCTTTGTCTGACTTTCAGTCCACAGGCTTCATGAATATAATATGGATGCAAATGCAGTGCCTTTGCAAAATTCTGTGTACTCAAAAAAAGGATATGAACTTGCAAAGCAAGCTCCTAAAGACCTTTTTCTACAAACTGAGCCACAGGTGGAAAACCTTTCCATGTTGGAAGGCTGCATTAAATTAACTGCAATCTAACAAGGCCACATTAAGTTAACTGCAGTCTAACAAGGCTGCGTTAAATTAACTGCAATCTAATGAGGCCACATTAAAAAACATCAACTAGATAATCAAAAAAGGAACATTATTTTGTAAAAATCTTACTATGTACTAAATAACTTCAAAAAATGAAATAAAAACCTGTTAATTCTAAAGTTAACTAACCTTTTAATGACTTTGTTGTGACTGCTTTTTGTTAGAAGGCATTTGAATATTTGGTTGCAACATGGAGGTCTGCAGTTTTAGCTGATCTTCCAGATGGGCATCCATTGTTTGTGACCTTAACGGTATCTTCATTTGGGTTAGGTAGGAACATGTAGATTCACAGCAATAAATGGTTGAAAAGCAAGAAAGAATTTTTTGTGCATGTTGCCGAAGGTGTGGGTATTCTATTGCATTTTTTCCATATTTTAACTGGATCTTTCTTAGCATCAAATAAGGACTTTAAAATGCCATCTTCTGAGAGCTCAATTAATTCCATCTGCAGTCCTTTGGGAGCTATAGAATGCAATCATGAGCATAGCAGGTGCCAAAATAGCCATTATGACTTACTAATGTTTCAGTTGTGGCAGTCACTTGGGAAGCATTATTCGTTGAATCTTCGTTTACTCTTTGGTATTTTAAATATGGTTATTTTAAAATTAAAATAAAGATAATCAAAGATAAACAGAAACATATTAATAAATATAAAAGGATTTGTTCTGCAAAATTTGGATTCACTCAAAAGGCCACAGTTTCCCCAACACCTGGACTGAGCTAACAGTATATGCACATCATCCCTTTCTTTCTTTCTTTCTTTCTTTCTTTCTTTCTTTCTTTCTTTCTTTCTTTCTTTCTTTATCTTTTTGTTTTTCTTTTGTATTAACATCAACATCCACCCAATCTGCTTCTTAGCACTCAGATATTTATATGTAGAATGTTGTACATAACCTCTATTGTACATGCAAATTAATATCTTGCAATGTTTTCTCTCTCTTTCTGGGGAAGTATACAGTGTATGTGGTTATGTTAACTAAAATATTCAAGTTAAATAATAACTTACGGACCTTGTATATATATATATATATTTTTTTTTTTACTAATTTCATTCCATATCAGCATATTTGCTTAAATGATTCAATATCTGTTACAAATTTGTTATCATGTACTATTGAGGTGGAACATATTTAATTCCTTCTTAAATTCCTATTTACATTACAAGTTAAAATTTCTAGCATCAAAAGAGATATTTGATTAAAAGATCTTAAAATAAATTAAAACTCATAGTTTAAAGAATGGAGTGTTTTTTGACTCTGGGAGAGGAAAAGGAAACACCTTGACCAGTTAAATGCCTTTCTTTTAATCCTTCCTTTTAAGAATGAGTTTTAATTTATTTGAAGGTCTTTAACAAATATCTTTTCAATGCTAAAAATTCAAACTTGTAATAAAAAATAGAAACATACAAATGAATAAATGCATTGCACTTTGTATTTCCCAACAAATAATTTTTAGCAGATATTGAAGTGATTAAGTAAACATATCAAGTGAAATGAAACTGTGATAAAGGAAGATGAGAAAAATATACGGTAAGTAAGGAGTCATTATTTAAATCTAGCTGTCAATATTATTCTTAAATGATTTAAATCCAGCTGTCAATATTCTAAAATTACCTGCCCCATCACTTTAAGAATTATTTAAAAATTCATCTCACCTCACTGCTTCATTCTTTTTTTTATTTTTACATTGTTATGCCACAATAAAAATGTCCATTTCTAACCACACAATGATGTGCTACAGACTGAGCTCCAGTTTTTTTAAAGATGTGTAACTCAACTTCATTTGATATTGTTTTGAATGAATCTGGTAGTTTTAATTTATTTCAAAGTAACATCTTCAGTTATTTAAATTTAAATGCATCTCTCTATCTCACACACACACACACAGTTCATTTTAGTTACAAAACACCCATACCTAGATATGCTAGATTCTTTAAATTAAAACACTGCTTTCATCTTCAATTTATTTTTCAAAACCCTGCTCATCCTGTGCAGGGTTTTATTAACATTAATAATTCAAGGAGGAAATGTAAGAATAAAATTGCATACCCATTATAGGTATTTTCGAACCAAAAGCGATCTCCATCTCTAATTCTTTGGAACTGCTCCTTTATTATTGCCTTAAAAACAGGGCCTGGACCACTTTTAACTTCTAGTAATCCTCCAACCCATAAATCCACATCATCCATTGATTTGTAATACTTAGGAAGAATATTAGTTATTATCTGTAAAAGAATTTTAAAATTGCAATGGGGATTACAAATGAATTTACTTTCACAAAATCTCATATATAAATGAAAAAGCTAGATACATTTAAAAGTACAAAACAAACATTTGAATTTTTATATGAACTCTCTCATACATACATACTTATCACTAAGCTGTTCTCTGAGATTCAGAGGTTAACTCCACAAAGAAATACAAACTACCAGATAAATTTTTAACTGATTATTTACTTACTGTTGTCGTATCAAACTTCTTCATTTACAGCAATCTTGACACACAACTTGGGGTTCACTGACATCCATCACACGACATACACAAGACTTTCTATAGATACTTCATACTCATAATCTTTTTCGCATGAAGACACTCCTGAATTTGATCCTTCCATGACTTCCTTGGCCTTCCTCACCTTTCCTTCCTGCCACTTGGGCTAAAAAAATTTCTTAGTAAGCATCTCATCACTCATTCTTTCAACATGGCCAAACCACCGAAACATATAAGCCTCCACCTTGCTAACAACATTTTGCTTCACATTACACAACTGCAACACATCTTCATTCCTCACACGATCAGAACGTATCCCCCCCCCCCCAAAAAAAAAAACAGTAAGTAGCACATTTCTCAAGCACACAAACAACTCTTATGTTTCTTCTGTAGTACACATGTTTAACTGCCATACACCATCGTACGAAAAATTACACTTTCATACACATCCATGTGGGACTCTTTTGAGAACTAATCATTTCTGTGAAAACCTCCCAAAGCAGCTATGACTTTCAATAAAGAATTCACTCGCCTACTAATTTCATCACCTAATTTGTTCTCTCTATCAAACATGCTTGCTAAATACACAAACGCATTCACCTGGTCAATCACTGTGCCATTTAGACTTATATTACATTCAGTGCTAACAGTTCCTTGCTCAAAAACCATAACTTTGGTTTTTCCCTTATTTATACTCAGTTTGAACTTCATGCAAACTTCGTACATCTGGGACAACAAACTCTGCAACTCACTTTTGCTCTCTGGCAACAGGGCTGTGTCACCAGCATAGAGCAATTGGGTGCAGAATATGGCCCAACGCATGAACGAGGTTCGGAGGAAATTAATGCAGCTTTGGGTAAATTTTTGTCCAGGGGTAAAATTAAAAAAACAATTATAAAAAAAAAAGATCTTTTAAACAAAGCTTTTTTTTTTTAAATACTTAATTCTTCTGAACAAAAACCAAACTTAATCTCCAGGATAACACATTAATAAAAGAAGCTTTTACTAACCCTGAAGTGTATGCTCACATCCCCAAAATAATTTACATATTTTAAAACTGTTTAAACATCTGTAGTGAAGCTGTTTGTGAATCAGTTGGATCTGTAATTGGCAACCACCTACACAATCAGAACACCCAGTTCAACACCCTTTTTAATGAAGTCTTCATTTCTTGGAATGGACCTCCTGTTCATAAGGCTTCACAACTTTTAAAAGAATCCTTGGACAGGCATTTCCATGGTGGAAGATACCATTTCACAAAGTTTTCTTCAGTACCTCGTCTCAAGGTGTATGAGACATCAAAGGTGATTGACAACCTTCATAAAGAGATGGGAAGGCTGTCATTTCTTGGTGACAACTGACGTCACCCATCAATGCAAGATCGTTTTTTATTTATTCATTGGAATAAATATTGTTTTTCAAATTTTTAAGGAATAGGCTTTAAGGATAGTTCTTAATCATCAACATATACTCTAATAATCACTGAAGCTTGTATGAAAATCAGCTACAGTTTTGGGGGAAATTTCGGACAAAAAAAATTGTGTTCTGGGGAAATATTTAGCCCTGAAAATTTTCTGCACCCATGACAGCAATCTGCTCATACTGATGTTATCAAGACATAAACCAGTATTATCCATTGTGGAATCATGCATGCATGCATTTATAAATATATTAAACAGCCATGGTCACATTACACAACCTTGTCTGACTCCTGCACCAACAGAAAACCGTTTTGATAAAACACCATTCCCTTGTACACAAGCTCTACTGCCAGCATACATGGCTTTTACACTATTAAGCAGATTCCCAGTAACACTATATTTATTCAATACCTTCTACAAAAGTGTCCTATTTACTCGGTCGTAAGCTTTCTCTAAATCTGTGAAGGCAGCAAAAACTTTCTTACCAACAGCCAGATACTTTTCAATCATCATGTGCAATGTAAAAATTTGGTTAGTGCTGCTCTTACCAAGCATAAAACCACTCTGAACATCCCACACTTTCTCTGATGTAAGACCTCATACTTTTTCAATAATGACCTTACCAAATACTTTCCCTGGCACACTCAGTGAGCTAATAACACGATAGTTTTTGCAATTAATCTGATCACCTTTTCCTTCTAAAGAGAACAATGATAGCATCCTTCCAATCCCAAGGGACTACTAACTCCCAGCACAACTGTCAAATTTCAGTTAACCAGTCAATTACAGAGTCACCACCAAATTTCAACATCTCAGCAGTTATGCCATCAACTCCCGGAGCCTTACCATTCTGAAGAGATTTTAGAGCTTTACATACCTCCTCCTGTGCTTCCACCTCTCATTGTGACATCATCTGCTTCTGTATAAGTTTCCCCTTTGCTTTCTTGATCTAATAACTCAGAAGTATTCACCCCATTTTTCACTTAACTCATTGGGCACCCATATCATTTCCCTGATCCTGTACTTCACACAACTTACAACTTTGTTTCCACTATTTTTCCTGAATCCCATGTACTTCCAAAAAGTATTTTTATCTTTCAAAAAAGCCAATTCATGCCTTTCCACCTTCTCCTTCCTGCCCTTTGCCTTACTCTGGCAAACAAGCTTAGCTGCTTCATGCTTCTTATAGTGATATTCATCCACAGAAACTCTACCTTACCTTGCAACATCCTCAAATAGGCTTCCTTCTTTTTCCTTACTGCCTTTTCAATCTCACCATTCCACCAAGCATCATCTCCATTGTAACCCACTATTGTTGTGCCACAGACCTTTTCAGCAGCAGTGACAATACAATTCTTAAAACATTACCACTTCTTTCCTACATCCCTCTCACATGACTTCAGCTCCTTCAGTCGTTCTCTGAGTAAGTTAGAGTAATGCTGATGTTCTTCAGGGAGCCGTTCAACCTTTATTCTTTCCATCCTAGGCCTCTTCCTATTCCTTTTCCTCCAATGAACATTCAGTTTCACTCGTGCCACTACCAAGTAATGATCAGAGCCAACATCCGCACCTCTAATCACACAAATGTCAACAACTAAGTGTTTCACACGCTGATCATAAACAACAAAATCAATAACACTCTTTTGGCCATGAGTACTATTTTCCCAAGTATATGTGTGGATATACTTGTGGTTAAAAAACGTATTAGATACCCACAAACAATTCTCAATGCAGAGTTCAATTAATCTTTCACCATTATCATTCACATAAGGATCATGAAACTTACCACTTACCCAGAACATTGTCAGAAATTGCATTCTGCACACCTACTCTAGCATTGAAATCCCCTGCTATTATAACTTTCTCTTTAGCACCAAACTGGCTCAAAACAGCTTTTAGCTTATTCCAGAAATCTTCCTTCCTCCCTATCAGAAGGCTCCGAGTCACAAGGAGCATACACTACAACAATTACTACTCTCTGAAGTTTTACTTTCAAACAAATCCTAAGAATTCTCTCACTAATGAAGCTACAGTGAATCAAGTTGTTCTTCATCTTTTAATTTAAAAGCACACCTACACCAGCCTGTCCTTTCACATTATCCAATACTTCAGACCACAAACTCACCATTCCATTCACTTCTATCCCAATTTCCTTCTTTTTGGTTACACTTACACACAGCACATTCAATCTATACTTATTCATTTCTTCAATCACCTCATGCATTTTGCCATTTATACCTCTAGCATTCCACACACCAATCTTACACTCACTCAGCTGAGATCACTTTCTCATTTTTCTTTTTCCATGTCCAAATTGTTTCCATAGTGGACCTCCTCAAGTGTGGTAGGTCTACCATATCCCTATCTTGAGTCCAGTTTTACAATTCTTTGTGTCTTTTTAATCACATAAGTACACCCGCATGGGGGATTAGCCCACAGCAGATGTTTCCAGATGGTCACTCAACCTAAGGATTCTGGAACAAAACCCAGTGAGTTGGGTTTTTTCGCCAATGTCACACAGAACTATCTGGCAACTCTCCAAAATTCACAGATACCCTTGTTGCTGTTCTGTGTGTCATTGTTGCCCATGGAATTCCCCGAGGAGACCACCCATTATGAACTCTTAAAATTGAATTCTACTGCAAACCACATGCAAATGATCACAGCAATGTACTGGGACATAAGCAGTACATCTTAAAAGACAAATCATGGCATATTACCTATTACACCACTGAAACAGTTAGTTATGCATATTTTTTACATAAAATCGTTGTACAATATTCTTCAATTAAAGCATAGTGGTTATTTTTTTATAAAAAAATGGAGGCAAAATATCAGGCTTTTAAAATTAAAACTCACATGGCTCCAAATTTTAGACACACTACCACAAGAAAAAAAAAAGACCCCACGAATAGCTCATAAAAAGAAAACAAAGGTTCATATTTTATTGAATGCATTAATGTATAAACATTATCAAATATGCAGTGAGTGACTTTGTAAAAGCAACATTAAAAAAAACTTTTTTCCGGTATAATTTATTTACACATTTCTAGGTGTGATTTATTTATAATAATTTATTATTTCTAGTATAAAACCAACATTTGAGCAAAAAATTATCTTTGTTAGCACATCACATGACTTTTCAAAATGTAGTAGCATTGTTCAGAAACTTACATCATTATATTCTTCATTGCACTTTGAAGCCATATGATCAAAACTCAAGTTCTTTAAGTTTTCTTCTGGAACAAGTAATTTTCTTGCAACACCATAGCCTGGTAAGCCATGATCTCTACCACGTTGAATGTTCAAAGCCATTAAATCCCTGCGAGTAAACTCGGGTGGTCCATACAGATACCCTAAAGAAGTTCAGTGAGATGCATTTGAAAGGTTATGGGGCACTTAAAAATGATGCACACATTTAGAGGGTTTAAAATACATTTATGGAAATGAATGTATTCATACATCTAAAAAACAAATGATACATACAGAAAATCCATTCATACATTTGAAAGATAAAAGTCACACAAATAAATGCATTTATACAGCTACATGATATAGGGATACATTTAAAAGATACTGATATTTAGAGATAAGTTTATACATCTGAAATACATATTCATACATCCAAAAGTTCATAAAAGACCCTCTCATGCTTTAAACGGTACAATTAAAAGATTCAGTCATACATCTAAAAGATCAAGGGATGCACATAAATAATCCTTTCAGGCATTTATGAAATAAAATGATGCACGCTACACTTAAGAGATCAGTAACGTAATTATAAATACACCACACTGTGAACACTCAAGAGACGCATATAGCATATTAAATCCGTTTATTTTTGTGGCGTGGTAAGTACAAAGATACGCCAAGCTTTAGCCTACCAGTGGAGTGTGAAAGCTTGGCGCATCCTTGTACTTACTACGCCACAAAAATAAACGGATTTAATACACTATATGCGTCTCTTAAGTGTTCTTTAAGAGATCAGTTCATACATTAAAAGATCCCTTTAAACATTTACAAGGTAAAATTACAAAAGAAACAATGATGCATATAAAAGATCTATTCATACATCAAAATTCAAATATACACTTAACACTACTTCCAAAGAACATATAGGCACATTTCAGTTTACCAGTGATGTCACAATTACTCACCTGAATAACATGTAAGTCTCCCCTTTAGTTTTATGGTGCAACCCTACTCTCCTGGATAGGATTTTCAACAAAGATTAATAACTAGCAACCAATATATTTCTACAAACATTTTGTAGAACAATGGTCAAGTCTGCTGTTACTCTGGGGTACAGAGGAGAAGATACAGAGGTTCAACTCTTGTCTTTTGAAAAGCGCCCCAGTGGTCAGACATGAAACTACAATAGTGTCTGCCACATGATATGGTACCAGTGGCTATATAAGTAACAACACAAAGAGAGTTGTTAATTCTTGAAAACAATATAAAAGGAAAAACAGGTAGATTCTCACAGTTACGGTTTCAATTATTTGGTTCCATGTCCATCCACTGCCACATTGTTCTATTGATATCTTTGGGGCCAAATTGTTGCCATAAGCTGCTATAGAAGATTTATCTCTGGGTCTCCTACTCTGTGCTCTGACAAAAGTTCGTCTGGCCTTCACCCAGTACCAGGCCTACGGCTGCGCAGAATGTAAAGCTTTTTTTATTATTTACATTGAATTTATGAAAATTGCAAAATTATATTTTTATGATTATATTTTTATGATGTTTACATCACAAAAATATAATTTTCCATTTATGTAGATCTGTCAGACTCAAGTTAAGCAAATGATTGACTTTGGAAAATCTCTTGAGGAAATAAAATCACTGAATCCCTTTTCCCTTTCTGAAACGAAAAATAACCCTAAGGTTATGTTGGAAATATTGCATGCTAAAGGTTTAAATATTTAATTGAATTTCTGTATAGTTTTAAGCCCAAGTGAAGCTTTTCTTTGCCCAAGCGAAGCTTTTCAAAACCGATATTGCTAAAAAACCCAGCTCTGATCTACGATGAGCCAAGAGAGACTTTTGGATTTAGCTGTTTTTTCAATCAAATATGAAATTGCCACTTCATTGGATATTAATGCAAATTCTAAAGACTTTTGAAAAACAAACAACTTAGAAAGCAAGTCCTGTGCTCATTCTTGCTCACTTTCTAGTCAGCTATAAAAGCTTGATAAGATTTTTGTTTCTGTTACATTTTGAGATTTCATTTTATATATATTCTAAGTAAAATTTAATTTTGATACATCCACAGTTGAAGCTGTGAAGTATTCTAAGACCAAGTATGTCCTTCAAGGCTGCATAAAATAAAGAATAATTAAGAAAAGAATTAAGAATAAATATTGTTCCTTTCTTTTGTTCATTATTGGGTTACCTGCTTGTTTATTACTCTGAAGTGGAAAAAATTTCCAACAGAGTCAATGGAGCTTTGTTTTGTGATATCACATTAAATACTCAAATATGCAAGCAACACCAAATAGTTAGCATTAAAAAGTCCAAGTTCAGAAAGTGAAAGTCAACGATTCAGCTGATGTCACTTCCAAGGGAACAAACTAAACATCCTTTCATATCATCATGTGAGTTTTGACAAGTTGATTTCTCTTAGGGTAGCAGTCATGAGCACTGAACTTTTCCCCCTGCTGTGCTATTTTTTCTTAGCATTTAATTCTCTGTGTGGATTCAGAAACTTCAACAGAGTCAATGGAGCTTATTGACTTTGAATATAACTTTTTCCCCAAATACTGCCCTCGATCTGATCATATTTTATGTTCGATTATTCTTAATGAATAAATTTAATGCAGATTTTCCCCCAAATACTGCCCTGGATTTGATCAGAGGGAAACCGTATTAAAAAGAAAATGAAAAAGATGTAAAAAGAGAAAATATCCAAATATATTTTGTAGTGATTTAATACAGTATTTTTATTGGTGATCAACTAAAAATCTTTGTACGATCAGCCTTTTGAGCAACCTGCAACATACAACAGGACTTCCTCACCTCCATGGGAGAATTGCAGGCTTCCTCAATTGCTAGGGTGTTTAGAATTCCATCCGGATGATCACATTTTCACACCTCCATTGACTGAATGTTTAATGGCATTTCACATGGGAACATTAAACAATGAGGTAGGTGAAGAAGAGCCCATGAGACAAATTTTGCATGGAGGCCCAAGCAAGTCTGGATCTAGCAGTGCCTTCACCCTAAGGAATTCAAGTTAGAACTCAGTTCTGGCCGGTCAAACTTCTCCACATTCATGTCTGTGAACTAATCTGTACCACCTACAGTATGCCAAGAAGTATTATCTTGTATAAATAAATGTGTGTCTGTATCAAAGAACTGCCACATCACAGAAAGTGTAGAATTTAAATGTTCAGATTGTTTTTAATGTTCATTGTTCCGGGGACAATAACAAAAAAGAAAGGGATCATATAATGAAAAACAGCTCCATAACATTCCAGCACCTCCTCTAAACTTCCTTACTGGAGCAATATATTCTGAAAGCAGATATTATCAAGGCAGCCCCAGCTACACCACCTCACATCTATCCAAACAAAATAGGAATAATCTTGATAATGCCACATTTATCCAAACAAAATAGGAATAATCTTTGATAATGCCACTAATGATTTATTTATAATACTCAAAATAGGAAGTAAAATGATTCATCACTTTGCATTATCAATTTCAATCACTACAGGGACAAATCTTATTATTCATTGCTTAATGCAAAGCATGATTGCTGAATGTGGTTGGTGAACTTAAGCTTATATATCACTACACTGTCTCATAACAACAAATGCTGTTGAGTTTGATAAGTCTCTACATATCTCAACAAAGAGTCTCTACACATCTCAACACCTGGTTTCACCTGAAACTCTTGATTGATGTTTTGCAGGAATGAGTGCCAAAACTGATATACTACTCTCTGAGATACCCTCTAGCCACACAGTGCGATCTTTCATGGCCTTCTGACACACCATTCGATTGTGTAGGTGGCTAGGTGCTGAATCATTTTTAATCTCTGAATGCCACTAATGATTGACTTGTGCAGACTGCCCACAATTGTTCAAACTGGCAAGTCAGTGATGTTACACTTGAATATAATGCTTCTCATAAAATCTTTCAACTTGGGTGAACATGGCATTATCAGTACAACAAGATTTTATAGCTTGAACATACTTTTATACCAGCCTGAGTCACATACTTTGGCAAGAGAGCTCATAGAACTAAGACAGAACAGGTACCAGGATATATTTTGACAAGTACTGTAAAAAGACCCATTCATGAATTTAAAAGATAAAATGATAAACTTAAAAAATAAATTGATGAATTTAAAGGAAATGCTCATGCATTTAATAAATAAAAATGTTGCAAAGATCCATGCATACATTTAAAACTGTAATGATTGATTTAATCCATGAATCTAAAAGGTCAAATGATATAACTAGATGGGTAATAATTTAGAAAAAAAAAGGCATTATGCCATCAAAGACCCAAGTACAACAATTACTTCTTTTAACAAAAAGTCTCAAAAGCTGAATGTGCCAAAATGTACGGGAATCACCTGGAACATGGGAAACAACAACAACAAAAAACCCAACAAAAAAACCACTGTGTCTACAAGTAAATAACAATGCCTGCTTTGATTCAGTTTGCTTTTTTTCTCGAACGTTTAAAGTAGTGCTTTCTGTCTTTGTCACAGCTCTAATTCTGGTGCTGAATGTGAATTTCCTCTGACTGTGGCTCTTCATGAGGCTTTTTGCGGTGACTTCAACAATTTGTAAGCTTTTACGGTTTTTAGGTCTTTTATACTTTGCTTCATTTCTGTTTTGTTTTTTGAGTGTTTAAAGTGATACTTCCTGGCTTGGTGATAACCCTAAAACTGCTGCAGGCTAGTGTATTCTTCTCATAGTTTCATCCATTTTTATAAACTCTGTGGATGATATAACTAGATGGGTAATAATTGTGGACGTTTTGTGAATCCAACGTTACGTTTGCTCAGCAGAATTCCTAGAGATAAAATTGAACATTTTCGTGTCGTGTGCTGTCAACTACTAACTGACAACACTTTCATCAATTAAAAGAACCATTAACAAGGAAGTTGAGACCAGGCATTTGTTCATCTATGTGGTAATTATTTAATTTTTGGTTTTTCTGTTCTAGTTTAGCAACAATTTTATTAAAGTACCACCTATCACTGGTACTCCAAGAGTGTGTAGAAAGTTGAAATATATACAGCAGTACAAAAATGAGTGTTGTAAAGTGCTTAATTTTTACATTTTCTCACGTAAAATTGGGCTTAAGTCATTTTTGCTTAACCCTAACTTTAAGGAATGCCTGTGTTTTTTCACCTATACTATACAATAATGATACCCAGTGAGAAAATTATACACAAGAAAACTCTGCAAATCTTAGTAATGACTATCTCTATGTCATTTGAAAGAAAAAAAGGAATTTTTCGGTTCTTTATATGGACCAAGGGTATCGTGAAAGCTTGTGTAGAAACTGTGTAAATCAAAAAAGTATCTTATGGACCATTGGCAGAGAATCTGGATTATCTAATTCATAAGCAATAAACCAGATGCTGAAACATCAAATACAGCTTCTAATAAGAGTAAAATTGGCATTTTCCACATTATTTAACTAGAAAATTATTATAAATATCTTCAAATTATGGGTTTTTTTCTAACAAATAAAAGAAATTAATGTGTCAAATTTTCAGGTAGCACCCCTACCCTTCCTCAGGACTAAGTAGAAAATTATGGCTAACTTTTCAAGAGCTCATCATGCAGATGGATGGTTGTGTGCTTACTGTTTGCTCACCACTTCCTTGCAGGAAGTGCCTTTAGGCTGGATTTTCCCCTACAAATAGCATTTGAACCTTTTATTCCTGTACTTCAGAGAACTACTTTTTTCTACAGTGATATTTTGTTGATATCTGGAAAATATAGTAAGTTTGTGCTAGTACATTTTTATCTGGTTAATCACTGTCTCTCTTTCATCAGTTTTTGCAGTTATATGCATGTGCTACCAAAAATCCAATGAAAACAATTTTCAGAAAACTTAACGAACAAGGTAGACCTACTTTTGAGTTATCTGATTTATGTGTGGAATTATTAAGCCTACAGATCTGAACACATGCAGCCTTTTAATGCTATTAAATATAATAAATGCTAATGTTTAACTGAACATCCTAAATGAAAGAAATTGTGCCTTCAGCACAGAAAACTAAGGGTTTTTTATAATATTGGTATGCTAAATCATTCAAATCGTGTACATGAAAAGTCAAAAATAAACATTTCTGATGTTTACAATTTGATACATCTGAAAATAGATGAATGAACCTCAAACAATGTCTGGGACCTGATTCATAATTTTTTATGTACTTGAGTGCAGTGACTTATAGCATTTAAAGGAGCTACTAGAAAATTTCAGTGAATCAGCTGAGCAAATGACGACCTTTGCTTTTGCCATGGGTCAACAAAATAATTTATAGTAGCACTAGTACCAAAGTTTCAGTTCCTTCATGTTTTTGTTCAGAGGTGATATGTAAATGTTCTAATGTGATAACATTCAGAAGTAATATGGAAGTGTTTTGATGCAATAACCTATATCAGATAGTCAGAAGTAGATTTAAGGGAAGCCCAGGCATGGGGCTCCTTGGTGATAGACATCCCCCAAAATAAAGACTTTTAATTTTTTTTTATGTGTTTGATTTTGTTCAAAAAGAAAAAGTGAGGAATAAATTCCCTGCTCTGGATGTTGGGAGCATGATTGCACCCAAACTATGCCATCTACATGTACATTCATTAACTAACTAACTAACTCACTCACTCACTCACTCACTCACACTCACACACTCACTCACTCACACTCACTCACACACTCACACTCACACACACACACACATTTTGAAGTAATATTATTTAATACTACACTACAAATGATGTTCAAGATTAGGGTGTTATTCTGGTAGATCTGCTTAGAATGTAATGAACATTTTGCTCTTTCATTTGGAAATTTAACATGACTGCCCATCTTACCATTAAAATTTCCTTTTTCTCACTCAGTCCAGTTCAGGAGGCAATCACAAGACTGTTACCAAATGAGTAAAAAGACACTAGAAAAACTGGTTTCATCCAACGTGCTAACTGATTTCACCCAAGTTCAGGCTCTTTCAAGAAGCTGTCAGTGGAGTGGAATGTAAATGATATGTGACAGCAGATTTCACACCACATGTAGCATAAATGCCAGTTAAAGCAGTGTCATAAACTAACTGTCATGTTAAATGCTATTACTGTGCTGCAGTGACCATCTTTATTAAAGTTCCAACTTTTCTTTCTTAAAAAACACTTTTCCACTTATAAATTTCACTTTTTGTTCCCCATTAGGATAACCCCTAAATTTTAAATTTTGTCTCAATAGCTTTAATAGTTTTTGTGTTATGGCAGTAACAAACCACAGATACCACTGTGAAAATCGTCAAATCATGTTCAGGAGGAATCCAAAATGTTTATTTCTTTTGAAATACCACTTTCTCATACTAATGGATGAGAAAGCAAACATGGGATGGAGAGTATGCAACAACAAAAATCCTCATTTTTTAAGAGTGGTTTTTTGTTGGAGTTCCAAAACTGATGTTGTACACAGGGCCCCAGTAACACAAAATCTACCTCTGCAGATAGTTAGCATCCACCACTTCTGTGGACATGCAATTAGACATTTCTTTCAGCTTTTATTTTTAAACAGATAACTTTAGAATTATGGCTTATCTTTCATATTGTACTTCCATATCAGTCTCTTTCACCTTCTTACATTTGCAGAAAGTGACACTGTTAAAAAGAAATGTTAATCGCAACTTAATTTGTTTCATACTAGGGGCTCGATAAGTGATTTTGTTCAAATCACTTATCTGTTTTGTATAATGTGAAAATAACATCTAAATACAGACTAAATATTTTGTACTTCAGCATTTTTTTTATATAAACTGTAATGAACAAACAAATATTTCCTTTAGCTCAAGAATGTGATGATAGTTAAAAGAAAAATATAATACATATTTTTTGTAACCAACCCCAGGCTTTGCCATTAGTTATTCATGCATACTCACACATGCAAATAACTAGTTGGTGGCATGGGAATTTTAAGTTGCAGCAACAAATAAGCATGGGAGGAGTTCAAGGTTCCAACATCAAACTATGTACGAACTTCGCGTATATCATCTGTATATGGAAAAATATACTTTATACGTGGCTGATATATTAAAATAAAAGTTGATATAACATATCCAAATATTCTGTTACTCACGTCAAATGTTATGGTCGTGAGCTCCGTGATGCACAGCTATGTAATGATATATACAATGCAATAACTCTGCTGCAAGGTGAAAGATGTTACTTACTTAGCACTCGTTCCATTGTTCACTGCCATAAGTCAACAAAATGGCGCCGAGAATTTTGTGTAATCTTCTTTGTTATCTACATGGTCCAAGTGTAGAACGGCTTCATTTCATGGCTTTGTGTAATCTTCTTTTTTATCTGTTGTGGTCCAAATTCACAACGGCCTCATTCCACGGGTTTGTGAACATATGCTGATCACAATGCAGACATGCTTAATTTCGAACTCAAATTTACAATGGATGTTAAAATCGCATTGATATGTTAAGAACCAGAATTTAAAATTGAATAATTGAATACCATGATGAAATCTAAAAATCAATGGAATCAATTAAAACGTTGAACGAGATAAAATATGTTGAACATAACTGCTGTCGATATCCTTCATACACTGAACACCCCGAAACACACCACCATCCGCGTTCCCGGACGCGTTTCACACTAGTTACTCCTGGGCATTCTCAACGGATACTGAAGAATTCATTAGCAATCTTCTCTGCCCCTGGACATCATGACGTATATCGTGCATGGGTTGTTACTGCGTAATTAGACAGGTGCCATCTGGTGTGCGACTCTGACCTTCCTGTCTCTGTTGCTGTCTATTCTTTTGTTTTTCTGTTAATATTTTCTCCATGTGTATTAAATTCTTCCACGCTTATGGAAGTTCATATGGTGTGTTGTAGTTGCAGTTAGCTGGATGGGTCTTCATAATTACAACAGATTCCACGATTTGTAGAGTTTTCCAATTCTTTTGTTGATTAATTAATTTCACAGTTTCAAGTACTTCCAATATTGGATTTCGTTAGAAAAAGTCCGCTATTGGAAAGTTTCTTGACGTGCATTAATGCAATCGCATTATTGGACTTATTGTTAAATCCATGTTGAACACTTACCGCACGTGTTGGTTTCCGTATTTCCGTTGTGTAGATGCGGCATGGGGGTTGTTTTTCATTGGGTTGCTGTTCCTTTTTAATTGGCCTCGTCACTAAATGAATGTTTTACCCTTTGCTGCCTCTACATTTAGATACGTTTATTACCCAAGTACTTTCGGTAACATTCTGTTACCGTCATCTAGGGGACGTTTTCCTCCCCAAGAGGAAGCGATAGCCGTGAACAGATGCAGCCCACGAGAACCACCTAATGCTCTGCCGACATGGTCCATGCTGGTCGGAGCAAAACATCCCCTAGATGATGGTAACGGAATGTTACCGAAAGTACTTGGGTAATAAACGTATCAAAATGTAGAGGCAGCAAAGGGTAAAAAATTCATTTAGTGACGAGGCCAATTAAAAACGAACAGCAACCGAATGAAAAACAACCCCCCATGCCGCATCTACACAACGGAAATACGGAAACCAACACGTGCAGTAAGTGTTCAACATGGATTTAACAATAAGTCCAATAATGCAATTAATTTCACGTTCTCCCATACTGGTGCACATTCATTTTTCATGCAGAAGTCGATAAGTGTGGTTTTATTTTGTTTTCTAAACCAATTGCTCAAATGCTCGGATATTCTAATTTTTAAATTTCTTTCAGTGCTTCTGATGTACTGACTTACAATTGCATTATATCTGTCTTCAATGGGTATTGAATACACTCCAGCCTTATGCAGGATTGACGTGTTTTTCCTTACTGCCAGTGTATATATCTTCAATACTCCTAGTTCTGACGCCAAAGCTCAAATAAAAAATTTTCTCAAGTCTCTTTTTAAAGAGACGAATTGCATATTGGATTTATTTAGTTTACATATTCCATTTTCCCAGTTTAGCTTACATATTCTATTCTCTCAGTGTCCCTTTTAAAAGTACAATATTCTAAATAATTTGAATGGAATCAATTTTTCTATAAAGATCACATACATAAAGCTTTAGTTCAATTTTTTATACGTAAAAATGGCAATCGCAATTTCAGAAATCTACTCTGCTTTATGTTTTTTACTTGATATATAACGACTTACAAATTGTTTCACTGGGTTATCTACTAAATATCTGTATCTTAAAAACCTAGCGCTTGTAATAATTCAAAGGCTGTGCCTCAAAATCATTACAACTGCAATGGCATCAATATGATTCCATGCACATCTACTACTGGTGATAATAAAAATTAGCAAAAGCACAGAAAACTTTCAGAGCTCAATAGAAAAAGCAATTACTTCTCAGTGCATCGACAATCCTGATATCTTCTTTTTCTGCAGCTTGAAGAGCCATTCCTACTAAGAGTGGTCCTATGTCATGCTTATCTACCAACTCCTAAGGCAGAAAAATTCAGTTACTATTGCAAAATCTTTTTTCTTTCACAAGACAGAGAGAAAAAACAAGTTCAGTAATAAAATTGCATAAACTGCTACAAGAAACATGAAACATTTCAAAACATATAAATGAAAAGTTAATCTTTAAGTCAATTTTTAATATTTTCCCAGCAGGTGTTAATGCAACACTTGATATGATGGAATCACAAATATGGTGACTATCCTATCCATGTTATTGCCATTGTAAGAAAAAAAAATGTGTAATTTTTGTGATTTTCAAAAGGTATTTGAACTTCTACTTGGAAATCAATGTACCTTAAAACTACTTCTAAAGAAACAGAAAAAAACAATGTGAAGTGTATACTGCTTTTCATAATTAACTAAATAGTTTAATATTATTGTAAAAATTTGATATCTTTCTTAATGTGAAAACTGCAACTCATATACTCCTTCCCATATCCTGATAATTTGAAAACCTTTCCTAGCAGCAAATTAAAAAGAAGTTCTTCCATATTAATTTTAGAAACTCTTTTTTTCATTTAGATGACCAAGACTAGTAACTCCTGAAAAGTTCTTAATATTATCCAACCATTATTATTCATTGAATACTTACAGCATGAATGAAACATTGATGAAACCAGAAAATTAGGAAACTGTAAAGGTACCAACAATTAGTAAAGGACACTTAAGTTCCACTAAAATTGTTATGAAAATGCCTGATAGCTTAAGCCTTTGTCAACTGGAGAAGTGACTTTACAGATACTTGCCAGATCCATAACACTCAAACCAATTTGCTTTCCTTACAAGTAAAGCCAAGTTGCTGATAATTAATCAGGTTATCTACAAAAATAAAAAAAAAAAGTTCCAGACATCATTGTCTTATTCTAGATTTAATCTCATACAACTTATGAGTACTTCTTTCTACCTTGACTTTTGGAAGACTCTGGATTTATTTATATAAATCTTGATTCTTCTGAGAAAGCTGCCTAAGCATAAACACATTGGAATTCATACTCTCATCTCATCCTAAAGCCAGAGTCTTCTTCACACAACAATTTTCTACCATTACTAAGATTCTTACTCAAAACTTTGCAGAAAACTTTACAAGGAACACAAATTAAGGAGGAGATATAATGGTAATTATTCTAACCCCACTTGCTCCTTTCTGGTAAACTGAGACAATGACTAAATTTTGCAGTACTCAGGAGAAGTGCAAGTCAGTTTCTAATGACATTTTAATAATTCCATGTAATGAAAAGATCCCTGTCTTTATTCTATGCACAGCCAATTTTAGATTGGTTTTATCATAATCTGTACCTTTCACCTCAGAATACCATCCCTTACTGTGAACATCTATGGTCCTTCAGTCCTATATTGGTCACTACAGAAATCCCTATCATAATTAGCTACTTATCCAATAGTCTCAGATTTTCATTAAACATGACTTCAAAATATTCATTCCATCCATTCAACATATCCTTTTCTCATACCACAAGTGGCCAACCCTTGTTACATACACCATCAGTTACTGACATTTCAGACTTTCTCATATGCTTAATAACACTTTGATGCCATTTTGGTAGTTCTTTTCCTAGCAAATAAGAAGTTTCTCAGCCAACAGATAGTACTGGTAATTATGGGCTCACTGCCTAAACATAGGCCAGAGTCTACTCACATTTGTATTTTTCAGCAGTTTTCTTCAAATTTACTCCTGACATGTTTCGACCCCTACCAGTAATTTTGAATTCCATTATTCAAATTCTGAGAAATAAACACCTTTCCTATGTATTAGGTGTGCAACTTAATTCTCGGCCACAGGCACGACACGTTGACAGCAAATTATAGCAAATCGAATACATACCTAATCAGGGAAATAATCCCCGTCATGTTGGATACATTTGCGCTATCAGTCAGGGAGCTGCCGAATGCCGCTGCAGGAAAAAGAGGGCTGTTTCGAGTTGATAAAGTCATCAATACTTGTGTGGACTTCCTTGACAGAAGTGAAGTGCGTATCACTCAGGTGATGCTGCAAGGAGCGAAAGAGGTGATAATCCAACGGGGAGAAGTCTGGAGAATATGCCGGGTGGGAGAAAATCTCCCATCCCACGTCAGTGATTGTGTTTAAAGTCGTTTTTGCGGTGTGGGGACGCATGTTAACCCGCCCTTGCCGGTGTATGGCCTTTTCGCCTCCATTGCATCACTTGCACGAATGAGTTGATGACAATAATGCTCAGCATTGACCGTTTCACCAGGTTTGAGCAACTCATAGTGTACGACACCGTACTGATCTGACCATATGCACAGCAACAACTTCCTGGCATGGATATTCGGTTTGGCGGTACTGGTGGTAGGCTGACCTGGATAAACCCACGATTTGCGCCGCTTAGGATTATCGTAGAGGATCCACTTCTCATCACAGGTCAAAATCTTGTGGAGGAAATCCTTCTTCTTGAATCTGAAGAGCAAGGACACAGCAACATCATAGCACCTAGACCTGTTCGCAGCTGTGAGTTGGTGGGGCACTCAACGGCCCTCCTTGTGAATCTCTCCAAGCTTGTGCAGGCACTTTGCAATGGCTTGCCATGTTATTCTGAGGTCCTGGGCAAGCTGTGACTGTGTGTGACAGGGACCCGCATAATGATTTCCCGTGTGTGGTGTCAAACCCTTGGAAATATTTACTTCAGAGTGACTTACCAAATATTGACATTAATTGATAACAAATGCCATCACATTGTTATTAAGGTGATATCCCTCCTTTATATGTATTTAACCCACTGCTCGCATAATATGACCCACACCTAATGAAGAGTCCAATGCGGACTCGAAAGTTCTTGTGAACTTTTAACAAATACGTAAAGTTTTCAACTATGGTGCTTTTACATTAAAGCATTTTTACCTGGTAATATCATGTTGAGACTGCAGTAATTCATCCAATCTACTAATTAAAAAGGTATCTTCCTCAGGGTGTGGTTGCTCTGGCATGGTCACATACAAAACGACTAGTAGAGAGACTTTGTAGAAGATGCACATACATGCATGCATGCACACACAAACTGGCAGAACTACCCTCCCAAGCATTACATGATTTTTTTAGAAGTTTTCTTTTTCTATCAAACAAATTTTGTGCTAAACTTTTAAATCCCAAAGTGGGAAAAGCAACTGAAAAATCATCACTACTTTCCTAGAATTCATTTGTTTGTCTTGTGAGGAAACAAGCTCTGTTCTTTTCAAATATCAAGCCTGGATAGAATTTTTCAAAATTAATTTCAGTCTTCCTATCAAACTGCTTGATTCAATAGAAAAATGTTCTGCTTAAATCATTGAATCCTTTCTAAGTAATTCCTCTTTAAAATTTTCATTTATTCCCTTACAATACATGTTTTCCACTTCTTTTGAAAGCAACTTCCATTTATTTCACTTCATCAAGTCATTTCTGCACCATTATTGGTCTCACTGGCGATTTTCTCTTGGAATTTTGTGCAAACATTATGTTAAACAAAGCACACCTATTATATTTTCATGATCTGTCAAAATCTCAATGAGCGTTGCTATATTACGTTGCCAACCATTTTATTTTAACTTATATAAAAAATTTTATATCAATTCTTGTAATGTGAGGAAGACTTTATGGACAAAACCTTAGAGATGCCTAGCATGAATAACAGCCTGTACATTCTCTGCCAGATGGTGGAGGGTTCCTGAAAGTAATGCCAGTCATGTCTGTTGCAGCACTGACCACAACTCTGCCTGAGGCATCAGTCCAGGATCCATGGATCTGATGTTCCACTCCACGGCATCCGAGAGAGCTTCCACAGGTTTTAAATCCAGGGACCTTGGGAACTCTGCCTGAGGCATCAGTCCAGGATCCATGGATCTGATGTTCCACTCCACAACATCCCACAGAGCTTCCATAGGTTTTAAATCCAGGGACCTTGGGAACTCTTCCTGAGGCATCAGTCCAGGATCCATGGATCTGATGTTCCACTCCACGGCATCCCACAGAGCTTCCACGGGTTTTAAATCCAGGGACCTTGGGAACTCTGCCTGAGGCATCAGTCCAGGATCCATGGATCAGATGTTCCACACCACGGCATCCAAGAGAACTTCCATAGGTTTTAAATCCAGGGACCTTGGGAACTCTGCCTGAGGCATCAGTCCAGGATCCATGGACCTGATGTTCCACTCCACAACATCCCACAGAGTTTCCACAGGTTTTAAATCCAGGGACCTTGGAAACTCTGCCTGAGGAATCAGTCCAGGATATGGTGTACGATAGACAGGTGATTCAACTCCGTATGATCGTCGTGCTGGAAAAACGGTCCCTTAATGTAATGACCACTAGAGGGCATTAGGGGAAATGCGGGCCATTCAAATCTCCGTCATCTGTGACTCGAATCGTCATGTGGGTAAATAAATCGAAGAAGGTATTTGTTACAAGAGATTAGAACAAGGTAGGTAACTGAAATCTTTGCCTTTTCTATTTCTTGACATACTTTGAAATCAGTGTAAACTGCCTTATTTCTTTTATCGGTTGTTGTTTTTTACTGAAGCATTTAGTTTTTCGGAGTTTTTGATTTCCGTGACAGGGGACGAAAATGTTTCGTTCTGAGTTGCTGTTCTGGTTGGTGTCACGTCAATTCGTAGCGTGTGCCAATTCGTCGACTACGTCAATTAGTCGCGCATGAATTCGTCGACTACGACAATTCGTCGCATGCGTCAATTCGTCGACCACGACGATTCATCGAGCGTCAATTCGTCGACTACGTCAATTCGTCGCGTTTACAGATTTTGGTTACATACAAAACGAATGCAGGAAAACGTATGATTTCGAACGTCTTGCTCCCTGATCAAATTTATAAAGTTTGGACACGCAGACAGGATAGGAATATTACGTTTTTCTTTGGCACTAAAAATATTAGACTGTAGACGGTTTTTGGAACGGAGCAGGGCCCGGTTGGTCAGAGCCCCCCATATACAAAATTTTCGTAAAATCTACAGTTTTCAATTCAGAACCACCAAATCTGGTATACTATCTCGTGGTATTCTAACTTAGACTGTAGGCGGGTTTTGGAAGCGGTTTTTGAGATGGGGGGGGGTCAGACCACCGCTACAGAATTGCCGTAAAATCTAGTTTTCAATTTAGAACTACCAAATTTGGTATATTATCTCATGGTACTCTAACTTAGACGGTTTTTGGAACGGGTCAGAGCCCCCCACCCATAATTTTTTTTCGTAAAAACTAGAGTTTTCAATTTAGAACCACTAAATTTGGTATACTATCTCACGAAATTCTAACTTAGACTGTAGATGGTTTTTGGAAGCGGTTGGAGCCAGGGGGGTCAGAGCCACACACACCCCCACCCCTACAAAATTTTCGTTAATTCTACAGTTTTCAATTTAGAACCACCAAATTTGGTATACTATCTCATGGTATTCTAACTTAGACGGTAGATGGTTTTTGCAATAGGTCAAGGCGCGGGGGGTAAGAGACCCCACATACAAAATTTTCGTAAAATCTATATTTTTCAATTTAGAACCAACAAATTTGGTATCATGAAACTCTAACTTAGACAGGAGACGGTTTTTGGAAAAGGTCGTGGCGCAGTGGGTCAGAGCCCCCCCCCCTACAAAATTTTCGTAAAATATACCGTTTTCAATTTAGAATCACCAAATTTGGTATACTATCTCATGGCGTTCTAACTTAGACGGTAGACGGTTTTTTGTAAAGGTCGGAGCCCGGGGTTCAGACTTTTTACAAAAAACCGTCCCCATAAAAAAATTTCGTGAAATCCACAGTTTTCAATTTAGAACCACCAAATTTGGTATACTGTATCATGGTACTCTAACTTAGACGGCAGATGGTTTTCAGAACGCGTCGGGGCACGGGGGTTACGACCCCCCGTCAAAATTTTCACAACCCACCCCCCATAAAAAAAAATTTGTGAAATCCACAGTTTTCAATTCAGAACCACCAAATTTGGTATACTGTATCATGGTACTCTAACTTAGACGGTAGATGGTTTTCAGAACGCGTCGGAGCACGGGGGTTAGAAACCCCCCCCCCCGTTAAAATTTTCGTAAAATCTACAGTTTTCAATTCAGAACCACCAAATCTGGTATTCTAACTTACACCTCGTGGTATTCTAACTTAAACTGTAGACGGCTTTTGGAAGCGGTTAGGGCCCGCGGGGTCAGAGCGCCCCCTACAAAATTGCCGTAAAATCTAGTTTTCAATTTAAAACTACCAAATTTGGTATATTATCTCATGGTACTCTAACTTAGACGGTAGACGGTTTTTGGCACGGGGTCAGAGCCCCCATAATTTTTTTTCGTAAAATCTAGAGTTTTCAATTTAGAACCACCAAATTTGGTATACTATATCATGGTACTCTAACTTAGACGGTTTTCAGAACAGGTCGGGGCAAGGGGGGTTAACCCCCCACACACACACACACAAAACTTTCGTAAAACTATAGTTTTCAATTTAGAACCACCAAATTTTGTATATAATCTCATGGTACTCTAACTTAGACGGTAGAAGGTTTTTGGAAAGGGTCAAGGCCCGGGGGTAAGATCCCCCCATACAAAATTTTCTTAAAATCTATATTTTTCAATTCAGAACCACCAAATTTAATTTTTTGTCATGAAACTCTAACTTAGCGGGAGACGGTTTTTGGAACGGGTCGGGGCTCGGGAGTTGGAGCTAACCCCCCCCCCCCCCCCCCGTACAAAATTTTAAATTTTCGTAAAATCTACAGTTTTCAATTTAGAACCACCAAATTTGTTTGGAATACTATCTCATGGTATTCTAACTTAGACTGTAGACGGTTTTGGGAAAGGGTCAGAGAGCCCGAGGTTCAGAGCCCCCCCCCCCCCCTACGAAATTTTGTAAAATCTAGTTTTCAATTTAGAACCACCAAATTCGGTATACTATATCATGGCACTCTAACTTAGACGGTAGACAGTTTTTGGAATGGGTCGGGGCCCGGGGGTTAAGCCCCCCTACAAAATTTTCATAAAATATGCAGTTTTCAATTTAGAACCACCAAATTTGGTATACTATCTCATGGTGTTCTAACTAAGACTGTAGGCAGTTTTTTGTAAAGGGTCGGAACCCTTGGTTCAGAGCCCCCCTCCCCATAAAAAAATTCGTGAAATCTACAGTTTTCAATTTAGAACCACCAAATTTGGTATACTATAACATGGTACTCTAACTTAGACGGTAGACGGTTTTCAGAACATGTCGGGGCACGGGGGTTAGAATCCCCACCCCGTCAAAATTTTCGTAAAATCTACAGTTTTCAATTTAGAACCACCAAATTTGGTATACTATCTCATGGTACTCTAACTTAGACGGTAGATGGTTTTTGGAATAAGTCAAGGCGCGGGGGGTAAGAGCCCCCACATACAAAATTTTCGTAAAATCTATAGTTTTCACATTAGAACCACCAAATTTGGTATCATGAAACTGTAACTTAGACGGTAGACTGTTTTTGTAACGGGTCGGGCATGGGGTAAGAGCCCCCTCCTCCCTAATTTTTTTTCGTAAAAGCTAGAGTTTTCAATTTAGAACCACCAAATTTGGTATACTATCTCATGGTATTTCTAACTTTGACTGTAGATGGTTTTTTGGAAAGGGTCGGAGCCCGGGGCTCAGAAACCTCCCCCCCCCAATAAAAATTTCTTGAAATCTACAGTTTTTAATTTAGAACCACCAAATTTGGTATACTATATCATGGTACTCTAACTTAGATGGTAGACGATTTTCGGATCGGGTCGGGGCCCGGGGGTTAGACCCCCCTACAAAATTTTCGTAAAATCTACAGTTTTCAATTTGGAACCACCAAATTTGGTATACTATCTCATGGTTCTCTAACTTAGACGGTAGACGGTTTTGGGAACGGGTCAGGCACGGGGTCAGAGCCCCTCCCCATAAAAAAATTTCGTAAAATCTACAGTTTTCAATTTAGAACCACCAAATTTGGTATACTATGTCATGGTACTCTAACTGAGAATGCAGACGGTTTTTGGAAATGGTTGGAGCCAGGGGTCAGAGCCCCCCATGCCAATTTTTGTAAAACCTACAGTTTCGAATTTAGAATGACCAAATTTGGTACACTACCTCATTGTATTGTAACTTAGACCGCAGATGGAAAGGGTCGGTGCCCGGTGTGAAGGGGGCCCATTCAAAATTTTCGTAAAAATTACAATTTTTAAAAACAAAAACAACAAATCTGTGCAATGGTTGAGGCATGAGACAGTACTTACTGGTAACCAGGCAAAGTTTTAAGGAAGAATGAGCTTAGGAATTTCTAACTGCAACAAAAAGGTCATCCGCACTGTATCCCTCCCCATCCCCTAATGCCGGCCTTTGGACGTCTTGAAAGAGAAGTCTTAAGGACACATCTGTATCATAATTGCCTGAGCATTTGCAACAATTTTCTGGTGTTGTAGTAGAAAAACACACTTCCTACTTCGCCTAAATTGCTTGGATGTAATGCCAACGAACAAAGTTTTGCTCTCGCATTGGATTTCTGTTGCTTTTGATGGAATACTTTTCCCCTGGAGTTCACCACTTTCAGTATAGTCTTCAGGACACACGGCAATACACCCCAACGTAAAACACCAATTTCACGGCAATTAACTGCAATTAGCGAAAGATAGGGGCGGTACAGGAAATAAGTCGAATGAGACAGATCTGAACTTAGAAAGTCGGGGGAAGGTGTTGCATGAAAAACTGTGTTTGGCTTGCAGATCATTTGGCACGTAGGGACGTAGGTTTCATTTAATACATTACGGGGTAAACAAATTGTCTTTTCAGTATAACAATTTTCTTTCATACGCATGGTGCAGCACGGAAAAATTTGAATTTATTTTTGAGAATTAGCATGACGCCTACCGGCCCAGAGTATAGCTGCCCAGTCCGCACCTGCTGCCGCCTCAGGAACCTGGCTCCTGGGTTCTTCACATCTGTTGATCCCCCGCCTGGAGCGTCGCAGCTGTAAAATACATGTACCTCAGCGTTCTGGAAAAAAAAAGATAAGATGCCGATCCTTAAAATTAACCACTTCTTGTGACCGCAGGTACGAAAATCTTGAACTTCGCTTAAACCCTAACTGGAGGATCAAGCTTCACGTGATTGTCTGTATTCTAAGTGTTTTTATTGAATGGTTGCTCATCAGTTCGTAGTTGACTGGGGAACAGAGAACGTGCTTGTTGAAACCTTTGTTGTGCGTTGTCAAGTGATAATAGTGGAAATATATCATTCTAAATATTTTGGAAAGAGAAAGTGCATTGTTTTCCGAAGGCACTATGCAGATGAAGAATGCAACATAAATAGTTAACTCACAAAAAGAAAATGATTTGCTGAAATGGAAAGGGTATTTATTTTGCCACAACAGAGTGCAAGGTGATTTACGGTATTGTCACTGTATTGAAAGAAATTATGGAAATTGTACTGGCTTTGTTAGTACTATTCTTATTGGAGATGAACATAGGATGTGCAATGAGAAACCACATAATCATGCTCCAAGACCGGAGAAAAGTGATGTTGCTGTTGCAAGAGCGCAAATAAAAGAATGAGCAAGAAATACGGACGAAGCCCCTGCACAAATTATTCAAACCATGAAAACGTCAATGGCTACAGTAAATGCAGCTTACATGCCTAATATGGATGCACTAAGGCAAGTTGTAAAAAAGAGAAAACATGCCAAGACATGCCTGCGGAGCCTACGACTTCAGAACGGATCGATGCCCCAATAAATTTACAGGAGGAGATGGTGCAAAATATCTTGGCAGAGATAGCGCATTTGGACATCAAAGAATTATTTTATTTTTAACAGAGAATAATTTACGAAAGCTTAAAGAAGCACCCCTCTGGATTATGGATGGGACATTTGAAACTTGTCCAACCCTTTTTAGGCAATTAAGCACCATTCATGCTATGGTTGAAACGAATCCAGAGATGCACAGACTTGTCCCACTAGTTTACGGTTACTTTCCAGCAAGTATAAAGAATATAATACTATTATACAGTATTTTTGTAGGATTTACAAGACTATGCATCAGACTATGATATTCAGCTTGCACCACAATATACGCATAATAATATATTTTGAAATAGCTACTGTTATAATGCTGCTAAAAAGGAATTTGGAAGCAGCACACACAAATGTTGTTGGTTTCATCTCGGAAAAAAATGTGCTGAGGAATATCCATCCTCTGGCATAGCCTTGGAATATAGGGAAAACAGTGAGTTTGCTCTCAAAGTCAGACATTTGCAAGCACTCGCATTTTTTTCATCTGATGAAATTCCAGCTGCTTTTGAAGAAGTGAAATCAATTTTACTAGAATATGCAGATTCTGTAGTTCAGTGGTTTGAGGAAAATTATGTTCTTGGAAAATTTCGTGGAAGCAGAAGAAACAATCCGAGCAGAAGCCCTCCGCTGTTCCCGCCAACAATTTGGTCAGTAAGTGAAAACAATTTATTTGGCTTTCCCAGAACACAAAACGAACTTGAAAGATTAGACAGACGCTGGAATACAATTCTGTGAGAGAAAAAACTGTGACTGTACGAAATAATCAGTGAAATTGCGAAAGAGCAGAGAACAACTATGGCTAAAATCGAAAGAGTGATAGCACAGATTCCAACAAATCCACCCAGAAGAGAAACGATAAAAAGGAATTCAAACTTCTTAATGATAAAAAGGAATTCGATAAATATAAAAAGGAATGATAAAAAGGAATTCGAACTTCTTTGGTGCACAGAGACAATGTTAACATGCTGGACTTTTTAAGAGGAATTTCATATAATTCTACCCTTTACTAAAATGTGCTGGTATTTCTCATTAATTGAATTATACCTGTTACTAACTTGTATTTGAATTTTTCAAGAATGTAATTCCGCCAAAGATGCAAGAATGTAAAACACAACGCAAAAAAAAAAAAAAGACAAAATTTTCAAAATAGCATGTCAAAAACATAAAATGTCAAAAAGTAATCCAAAATGTGAAACAAATAAAAATTCAAAATGCAATCACAAGTCACAAGCATTACAAAAATGCGAAACGCTATGTAACCAGTACAACATAAAATAAAACAAATGCCAAAAAAAAAAAATGCATACGCTTTGTAAAATGTACAAAATAAAATAAATGCCATATTCATAAGGATTTCATGACAAGTCAAGTTAAAAATAAGCTTTTACTTAGACTTCAAATAATAATTACTAGCCTCTACACCTTTTTAAGTCTTTAATAAGTGCAACATCATTAACCTGACTTGTCATCAAACATTATCAATATGACCATAGCATACAATCATTTAAAAGACTTGTTAATGGATGAATTGAGGAATCACCAAGTTCAGCGGGTGAAAGTTAATGGCTGTTTATAGTTTTGTATTCTAGTAAATGTGCAACACAATAAACTTGACTTTCTCTGAAAATTTTATGTATATGAGCACGGTTGATTAAAAACTGATAAAAAGGCTTAAGGCCTGTTTATTAATTTTTGTGCCTCAGTCAAAACGCAGTACCATAACCTTGGCATGTTATCGAAACCTTATGAATACGTCGGACTAAAAATTTCTAAAAAAGTTTACACCTAAGGTCTGGTAACTAAAGTTTTGTGACAGGGTAAAACTGCAACATTAATAACTTGACATGTTATGTTAACGTTGTGAATATGAGCACGGCGGATTAAAGATTTCAACAAATAGCCTTTGGGATTAATGTGTTGTAGCTGAGTAAAAATGTAACATTATCTTTATTTTCTATATAAACCAAACTACGTGCTGAAATGACCCAACTATATATAAGTATACTTCAACCATATACCGAAGCACCGACAAGGTGAAAACAAAAGTGCAATTTTGTACGGTCCCCTAAATACTTTATGGCCAGCCTACATGGAAGTGGACACGTTGATACCAAAAACATACTTTTTGTATGGTCCATAACAAAAAGCAATGGACACGTCGCAATCTTTGGGGGGGGGGGTAACGACCACCATGATCAATTCAGCGGGCTATAAGCAGTCGGACGTTCCCAATTTTGGGCCACTGGTTCCTGGGAAGGGGGACAGCCAGTGCCAGAAGTCAATCACAACATCCATGATTCACCGGGATTTGAACAAGGGTCCTTCTCGACAAGTGGTCAGAAGCCAGCGCCTAGATCACTCCGCCCCCATAGCAGCACACGTTGAAATGTATTTTTCATACGGCCCCAAACGCTCTTATGGACATACTAGATTGAACTGGACGCAAATAAATCATTAATATAATTTGTACTAGCAGGGATACCAGTTATTTGCCAGGTACATATTACTATTTGTGGAATCACCAAGTTCAGCGGGTGAAAGTTAATGAATGAAAAAGATATTCCTGCAATTTTCCAGTAAACTTATTTTAAATTTTTTGATTTAGTTAATTTAATTTTGCGAAACAAAAAGAAAGAAAAAGGAATGGGAATACTTACCTTCTAGGAGACATCTATAGAACTGCCATACATCTGGCGTGTGCTTCTGTGAATCCCGCGACACAGAAATGCAATGTACCTATGTGATGTCGCATGCATACGACTTCACATTGGCATTAATCATCTTTTTCTTACCGTTTTGAATTTTGAATATCTGGAACTCTCTGTTTACATTACATTATATTTCTTTCTGATAAGCCGTTCATTGGTAGTGAAAGCTAAACTATATAGATTTGTGTTTTTAATACACCATTAAACGCATATTTTTGCACTTTATTGTTATCTACAGTCCCTAACTTAGACCGTAGGTTGGTTAGTTGGTTGGTTGGTTAGTTGATGGTTTATGGTGCATGGCCCTCAAAGGGCCAAAGAGCGCCTTAGAACGTAGATAGGGTATTCTAAAGAGTAAAAAATGGAACTTTTTACGAAAATTTTGCATGGGGCTCCCTTGACCCGGGCCCTGACCCCTTCCAAAACCGTCTACCGTCTAAGTTAGATAACCATGAGTAATATACAAATCTGGTTGTTCTAAATTGAAAACTGTAGATTTTACGAAATTTTTATGAGGGGGTTCCAACCGCTACCAAAAACCGCCTAGCGTCTAAGTTAGAGTTTCATGATACCAAATTTGGTGGTTCTGAATTCAAAACTGTAGTTTTTAAGAAAATGTTGTATGTCTGTGTGTGCGGGTAGGGGCTCTGACCCCCGGGCGTTGACCCATCCCAAAAACCGTCTACCGTCTAAGTTAAAGTACCATGAGATAGTATACCAAATTTGGTGGTTCTAAATTGAAAACTAGATTTTGCAAAATTTTTTTATGAAAGGGGTCCTTACCCCCTTCACAAAAAAATCTGCAACCCCTTCCAAAATCGCCTAGCATCTAAGTTAGAGTACCATGAGATAGTATACCAGATCTGGTGGTTCTGAATTGAAAACTGTAGTTTTTCAGAAAATTTTGTATGTGGGGGGCTCTGACCCCCGGGCCTTGACCCGTTCCAAAAGTGGTCTACCGTCAAAGTTAGAATACCATGAGATAGTATACCAAATATGGTAGTTCTAAATTGAAAACTGTAGATTTTACGAAAATTTTATGAGGGGGGGCTCCAACCCCTTCCAAAAACCGTCTAGCGTCTAAGTTAGAGTTTCATGATATCATATTTGATGGTTCTGAATTGAAAACTGTAGATTTTACAGGGGGAAATGGGGGTCTCCGACCCCTGACCTAGGCCCGATCCAAAAACGGTCTACCATCTAAGTTAGAGTACCATGAGATAGTATACCAAATTTGGTGGTTCTAAATTGAAAACTGACGCTTTGCTTCTTCCTCGCGCATCCGATGCAGCCTGCAGGATGCATTTCTTGCATCTCTCCCCTACAGCTGATTCTCACGATTTCTTAACCGCCTTGGAATCTCAACATCGTTCTGCTACATCTTTGCGTCATCTTCGCCTCCAGGATGGTTCCATCACTTCGAACCCATCGAAGCTTATGCACTTTCACCAGACAGTATTTCATCGCCAAGTACAGTGCGGTAACGCAGTCTTCATCCTCATTAGCTTCTCCTCTTCTCTCCTCTCTTCCTCAGGTCCCCTCTACTTTATCTACTTCTTTACTCTCTCCTTTCTCTCTTCGCGAACTCCGCGAGGCGTTCATGCTACTCAATCCTCATGCCGCTCCTGGACCTGACGGCCTTCCTCTGTCCTTTTATCGTGCTTTTCTACCGTGCCTTCTGCCTTTTCTGTCTGCGTGTTTCTCGTCTGCTTTTTCCTCTCCTGCGTTACTGCCCGACTTTACTTTGGCACACATCATCCTCCTTCCTAAGAAGGGTGACCTCTTGATCTTGGAAACTGGCACCCTATCTCCATCCTAAACACTGACTATAAGTTCTATACAAAACTCTTATCCTGTCGCCTTAATTCTGTTCTCTCTTTCGTTATTTCTCCTGACCAGACATACACTGTGCCTGGTCGGACTATTTCCACTAACGTTTCTCTTCTCCTTCATCTTCACTTCCTCGCTCGCTCTTTTTCTGAACCTCTTGCCTTTTCTCAATCTGGATCAAAAATCCGCTTTTGATAACGTTTCTCATTTTTATCTCTCTGCTGTCCTTTCACAATTTGGCTTTCCTCCTACCTTTTCTTCCGCACTCTTAGCCCTTTATCAGAGCGCCAGTTTCCATGTTCGAGCGGCCACATTTCTAACTGCTCCAATTCCGTTTAAGCGAGGCATCCGGCAAGGATGTCCGCTCTCCGGCCAGCTATTTGCTCTCGCTTTTGAGCCTTTCCTGTTAGCAGCCCTGAAGATCACTCCTGGATGTCCTACCGCCGACAGTGGCTAGTACTCGTCATCATCGAATAATTTTCACCGCCTATGCTGATGATGTGACCTTTTATGTCCGGGATGAATCTCAATTTGATCGCCTGTATTCTGTATATCAACAGTATGTTGCATTATCTGAGCAGCGCTGAATGCCACTAAAAGTACTGGCTTATGGTGCGGGGCATGGGCTGCCCGCACCGATGCTCCTTGGGGTGCGCAGTGGACTGCCACTACACAGAAGATCCTCGGTGCGTATGTCGGATTGCCCTTGGCTTCTGCATCTGCCACCTGGACTGCTCTTCTTCCCCGGATACAACGGACTGCTGCCTACTGGAGTAAGGCCCGCCCTTTCACATCGTTCCGTCAACGAGCAGCCGTTGTTCGTCGACAACTTATCTCTCTATGCGAATACTCTTGGATGTCGACGGTTGTGCCCGTGTCACAAATGATGACCATCACTCGCCTCTCAACTTCCGTCATCTGGTCTTCACATCACTGGGTTAAACCTGCCACACTTCATCTGCCAGCCTCTTTGGGTGGCATCCAGCTTCCTGATCCAGCTTTCCTTTATAAAACACATCGCATTATTCATTTCATTCGCCTTGCCACTTCAACTGTTCCGTCCCTTACCACTACCTTGAATGTTCTAGCTTCTTCCCGTGACCCATCTTTCACCTTCCTACTGTTTCTGAAGATGGATGCATACTCTCTTCTCCCGTCCCACCTCCCTCCTGTCCTGCGAGAGAGGCCTTTCTCTCTTCGTTCGCTTCCTCTTCTCCATTCATTTCCTTCTTCAACTCTTGATCTCCTAGATGAACCTCTCTTCTTCTCTTCTCTTATTCACCCTCCTAACCTCCCTTACTTTTACTTTCCTCATTGGATCCGCTCTGGTGTGATAACTGTCCGTTCTCTCGTAACTTCTGATCTAACCTGGAGACCTCTTTCTTCCCTGTTTCTATCTCCAACCATTACTCTTGCTAACGAATATCTTCTTCTTCGCACAGCGCTTTGGAGCCTCTTTCCACTCCTCGCTTCACCTGATGGTCTCTTCTCGGTCCCCTCTGCTCCTCTTTCCCTACCGTTCTTTCTCCTCATTCGTAGCTCCCCAGTTCTAGTTACTTCTCTCTCCTCCTCTTCTCTTTATTGGCTTCTTCTTTCCCTCCCGCACTTCCACTTTCTGTTCATTCTGCTCCTCCTTCTCTTCTCCCGCAATCTGGACAGCATCTACCTCTGCCCTTTCCTCCCCTCTTGAACTCAATGTCCATTGGCAATTTCTTCACCTTCGTCTCCCCGCCCCATCAATACTGTTTCGCATGACCCTTCTCACCTCTCCGCAGTGCTCCTTTTGCCCTGAAGTCAGCGACGTCCAACATCAATACCTATTCTGCCCCGTTCTCCTGCCAGTCCTAAACACAGCATTTCGTCTTGCTGATCGAATTTGTGCTCGATCATTACCATTTCTTGCATATGCTTGGCTACTCCAAACAAAGCATCCACCTACTCACTTGCCTCCTGTGTGCCGTTATATTTTTCTTCTTGTGAAGTTCACTGTCTATGCTTTCCATCTTCAACAACGCTTCTGCTCTTATTCCACCTCCTCAGGAGGCAAGTGCTATCATTCGGAGACGCTTCCTAGCACGGTTAACCACTCGCCTCCAAATGGAGCACTCTCGTGCTGCCTCAACAAACACCGATAGCGTTTTTCAATCCACTTGGGCCCAATCGGCTGGGTGGTTCCATATCCACAATTTGCAGTTACATCTCAACCTATAAGTGGAATTTTTGTTGTCGCCCACGTTCACTGTAACAAATCATGTTTTTTACGTATTAATTTTGGTGCTTCGCTATTTGTGATTTTTCTGTTTTAATGTGCCATTGAAGATAGCTCACCACGTTTCCCATGTTCTCTTCGATAATGTTGGGTTTTATGTTGTTGTATATAATTCTTCCTTCTGCACAGTTTACTGCCCACGCAATGTCCCCTTCATTATGTTGAATATTTTTTTTTAAATATTAGTCACTGTGTGTATAATATAATGTAACAAGATGCCCTTCTGTGTACATTTTGCGTTATTTCCCCTTGTCACTGAATACTTCTGTACATATGTTGTAAATTTTGAATGTAGCATCACTGTTGCAATTCTGTGAATTAGTACCTAATGTTTAATATTTAGTATGGTAGTAATGCTTAATTGGAATTTGTGCATAGTATAGAATCATGTCTTGCCCTGTCTACAATACTGTAGGTAAACATTTTCGTTTGTATCGCTCGTGCTTTATTGTCTGCCTCTCCTTCGCCCTACGTGGCGAAAATAATTTTTTTTTTATGATTTTAACAATATTTTGTTTTACGTTTCACTGGAACTTTCCAGCTGATGTATATACCGCTGTATTTATTGGCAGAATTCCATTGTCATGTACATAGAAATGTTATTTTACTGAAGAATAAAGGCAATTTTGAAATGTAGATTTTACGCGGCATTTTTATGGTAGGGGGGTCTTACCCCCGGGCTCCAACCCCTTTCAAAAACCGTCTAGCATCTAAGTTAGAGTTTCATGATACCAAATTTGATGGTTCTGAAATAAAAACTAGATTTTACGAAAATTTTGTATGTATGTGGCTGGGGAAGGCTCCGACCCCCGGGCCTTGACCCATTCCAAAGACCGTTGACCGTCTAAGTTAGAGTACCATGAGATAGTATACCAAATTTGGTGGTTCTAAATTGAAAACTAGATTTTACGATTTTTTTTGTGAAGGGGGCCTTCAACCCACCCACCCCCACCCCCGGCTGCAACCCCTTGCAAAAACGGTCTACCGTCTGAGTTAGAGTGCCATGAGATAGTATACCAAATTTGGTGATTCTAAGTTGGATACTAGATTTTACGAATTTTTTTATTGGGGAGGAGGCTCTGACCCCTGGGCTCCAACCCCTTTCAAAAACCGTCTAGTGACTAAGTTAGAGTACCATAAGATAGTATACCAGATTTGGTGGTTCTAAATTAAAAACTGTAGATTTTACAAAAACAAAATTATGGGGGAGCTCTGACCCCTGGGCCTTGACCTGTTCCAAAAACGGTCTACGGTCTAAGTTAGAGTACCATGAGATAGTATACCAAATTTGGTGGTTCTAAATTGAAAACTGTAGATTTTACGTGGCATTTTTATGGGGGGGCTCTTACCCCCGGGCTCCAACCACTTCCAGAAACCATCTAGCGTCTAAGTTAGAGTTCCATGAGATAGTATACCAGATTTGGTGGTTCTGAATTGTAAACTGTAGTTTTTAAGAGAATTTTGTATGTGGGGGGGGCTCTGACCCCCGGGCCTTGACCCGTTCCCAAAACGGTATGTCGTCTAAGTTAGAGTACCATGAGATAGTATACCAAATTTGGTGGTTCTAAATTGAAAACTGTAGATTTTACAAAAGTTTTTATTCAGGGGGGTGGTCTGACCCCCGGGTTCCAACCCCTTCCAAAAACCGTCTAGCGTCT
The DNA here is from genome assembly GCA_039090855.1 of Macrothele yani. Classification (NCBI taxonomy): domain Eukaryota; kingdom Metazoa; phylum Arthropoda; class Arachnida; order Araneae; family Macrothelidae; genus Macrothele; species Macrothele yani. Next base: position 5,352,529 of record CM076990.1, read on the forward strand.
AAGTTAGAGTACCATGAGATAGTATACCAGATTAGGTGGTTCTGAATTGAAAACGGTAGTTTTTAAGAAACTTTTGTAAGTGGGGGGCTCTGACCCCCGGGCCTTGACCCGTTCCAAAAACGGTCTGCCGTCTAAGTTAGAGTACCATAAGATAGTATACCAAATTTGGTGGTTCTAAGATGAAAACTGTAGGTTTTACGAAATTTTTTATGAGGGGGGGGCTCCGACCCCGCGGGCTCCAACCCCTTCCAAAAACCGTCTAGCCTCTAAGTTAGAGTTTCATGATACCAAATTTGATGGTTCTGAAATAAAAACTAGATTTTACGAAAATTTTGTATGTATGTGGGGGTGGGGGTGGGGGCTCTGACTCCCCGGGCCTTGACCCGTTCCAAAAACCGACAAACGTCTAAGTTAGAGTACCATGAGATAGGATACCTGATTTGGTGGTTCTGAATTGAAAACTGTAGCTTTCCAGCTGATGTATATACCGCTGTATTTATTGGCAGAATTCCATTGTCATGTACATAGAAATGTTATTTTACTGAAGAATAAAGGCAATTTTGAAATGTAGATCTTACGAATATTTTGTGTATGGGGGCTCTGACCAACCGGGCCTCTGACCCGTTCCAAAAACCATCTACCGTCTAAGTTAGACTACCATGAGATACGGACCCCCCCCCCCGTCTCTAACCGCTTCCAAAAACCGTCTACAGTCTAAGTTAGAACACCATGAGATAGTATACCAGATTTGGTGGTTCTGAATTGAAAACTGTAGATTTTACGAAAATTTTGTATATGGGGGGCTCTGACCAACCAGGCCCTGCCCCGTTCCAAAAACCGTCTACAGTCTAATATTTTTAGTGCCAAAGAAAAACGTAATATTCCTATCCTGTCTGCATGTCCAAACTTTATAAATTTGATCAGGGAGCAAGACGTTCGAAATCGTACGTTTTCCTGCATTCGTTTTGTATGTAACCAAAATCTGTAAACGCGACGAATTGACGCTCGACGAATCGTCGTGGTCGACGAATTGACGCGTGACGAATTGACGCGCGACGAATTGACGTAGGCAACGAATTGACGCGCGACGCATCGTCGCAGTCGACAAATTGACGCAAGCGACGAATTGACGTAGAACCGTTCTGGTTATGCTAGTAATGAAGAACATGCTTCTTTATTTAAAGCACTTAAAAATGAAAAAATGCTTGCTAAATGGCAGAAAGTAATCCCTCGAGCCAATCGGAAACTCAGCACTAACGAATTTGTTTGTGAGAAACCTTTCCTCTCCCATGATGTAATTAGACGCAGGAGTGAGACATTCAATGGCCAAGTTTCATATGATGTGCCTGTCAGTGTCAGACTTCACTGTTATTCCTGTAACATTTCCTGAATGTCCAACCTACCTTTCAAAGAAGGCAGTAAAGTCATTACTTGGCAAATGTGTAGTTTAGCGTCCTAAATTATTTCGTCAGATTTCGAAAAAGTGGGACATAAATAGGATTCCAAAAACATGAGGCGTACAGATTTTAAAGTATGCAATTTCAAGGCAAATGGTGAAAAAATTTCATCATTATGGTGCATTTTAAAGATTTTTACCGTAATTGCTCCACCACCAATTTGCTCCACCGCCATTCTGCCGGCGGAAGAGTACAGGAGGAAAGGGGAACATTCTTGCCAGGAAAGCGATCCAGTTTGTAGTGCTACCTGACAAAAAATAGTTCTTCATTTCTGTCGCAGTTTTTTAACACATAATGAAAATTGCTTCGTTCTTATGCATATGATTCCCTGGTACGAAATAGAAAGTATGCAAATGCCTTCCTTTCTTCTACCAAAGCGTTAAAGTAGAGGCCGTGTTCTCTTCAACGGGAAATACATAGTATCCGAAAAGTTTTGCTCCTCCTGTTGACAGCATTGTTCGCAATTAATTGAAATTGGGTAACAAAAAGAAAAAGCTCTCGAAGAAGTGAGTTCATAAATTGCGCATTAAAGAATCATACACGAAAAAAACCCAAGAAATTCTCAGATTGTGATGTTAAAATGTGAGACAGAAATTATGATTTATTTTCTGTAACGCAGCACTACCAATTGGATCGCTTTCCTGGCAAGAACGCTCCCCTTTCTTCTTGTACTCTTCCGCCAGCAGAATGGCAGCCGGAACGAGACTACAACAACACCTTCGTTTCAGCGGAGCAAAGCTTGATGTCTCCGCGGCGTGTGTTAGGCCTGCCCCAGCTTCTGTTCACAGCGTCGGTGTCGTACTGGCACGTAAATATTACGGTAAAAATCTTTAAAATACACCATAATGATGAAATTTTTTCACCATTCGCCATGAAATTGCATGCTTAAAAATCTGTACGTCTCACTTTATAGAAATCCTTCAACATTTCCGACGAAATAATTTAGGACGCTAAACTACACATTTACAGAGGGCGTTTGAATACTGCTAAGGAGCGTTAAAAAAATTACTCACTTAAATTTAAGAACCTCACATTAATATGTTTCATGTATTATGCACAATGATATTTTGCGAGTTATTTAGAAGTAAACAGCTACTGTTGCTACATTCTCAACACACACCATCACCTTTAAAAGCATGCAGGGAAAGCTAAAAGCATATCTGCTGCATAAATTCACAACAGCTATACATTAAAGCGAAAAGGTAATATAAATTTATGTTTCCTATATTTATCTAAAAAAGTTTAAAATGAGTGATTCAAAATGTTACGCGATCATAATTATAACTCTGGTACCTTTCTTCAACTGTATACTAAATTACATCTGTAACACTGTTTTTATATAACGGAAGCCTATCTTGTCCTATATATATATATATATAAAACATGAAAGTATTATCAATTCCTAAACAAAATTCCTTTTATCGCTAGCATCACTGTTGTCGTTTAAAGGCGTGCCATTTTACATGGAAATCTGTCTTAAAAATATGTCCTCTTTTTTAATTTTTATGTTGGCCTACTCGATGTGTAAGGACTAATAATATTTGAGAAGTACAATACGGCTATTTTCACGCTTAAAAAACACATTGCAACAACAAACCTATACAACATCGTGATACAGACAGCGGTTCACTCACCTCCTGGAAATGATGGCCCGCATCTCCCCAGCGGCATCTGGTGGCCAATTACATTAAGAGTCCACATTTTAGCTGAGAGTTGAATCACCTGTCTATCGTACACCATGGTCCAGGATCCATGGATCTGATGTTTCACTCCACAGCATCCCACAGAGCTTCAACAGGTTTTAAATCCAGGGACCTTGGGAACTCTGCCTAAGGCATCAGTCCAGGATCCATGGATATGATGTTCCACTACACGACATCCCACAGAGCTTCCACAGGTTTTAAATCCAGGCACCTTGGGAACTCTGCCAGAGGCATCAGTCCAGGATCCATGGATCTGATGTTCCACTCCACGACATCCCACAGAGCTTCCACAGTTTTTAAATCCAGAGACCTTGGGAACTCTGCCTGAGGCATCAGTCCATGATCTATGGATCTGATGTTCCACTCCACAGCATCCCACATAGCTTCCACAGGTTTCAAATCCAGGGACCTTGGGAACTCTGCCTGAGGCATCAGTCCAGGATCCATGGATCTGATATTCCACTCCACGGCATTCCCCAGAGCTTCCACAGGTTTTAAATCCAGGTACCTTGGGAACTCTGCCTGAACCATCAGTCCAGGATCCATGGATCTGATGTTTGACTCCACAACATTCCACAGAGCTTCCACAGGTTTTAAATCCAGGGACCTTGGGAACTCTGCCTGAGGCATCAGTCCAGGATCCATGGATCTGATGTTTCACTCCACGGCATCCCACAGAGCTTCCACAGGTTTTAAATCCAGGGACCTTGGGAACGCTGCCTGAGGCATCAGTCCAGGATCCATGGATCTGATGTTTCACAACATGGCATCCCACAGAGCTTCCACAGGTTTTAAATACAGGGACCTTGGGAACTCTCCCTGAGGCATCAGTCCAGGATTCATGGATCTGATGTTCCACAACATGGCATCCCCCAGTGCTTGCACAGGTTTTAAATCCAGGTACCTTGGGAACTCTGCCTGAGGCATCAGTCCAGGATCCATGGATCTGATGTTCGACTCCACGACATTCCACAGAGCTTCCACAGGTTTTAAATCCAGGGACCTTGGGAACTCTGCCTAAAGCATCAGTCCAGGATCAATGGATCTGATGTTCCACTCCACGACATCCCACAGAGCTTCCACAGGTTTTAAATCCAGGGACCTTGGGAACTCTGCCTGAGTCATCAGTCCAGGATCCATGGATCTGATGTTCCACTCCACGGCATCCCACAGAGCTTCCACAGGTTTTAAATCCAGGGACCTTGGGAACTCTGCCTGAGGCATCAGTCCAGGATCAATGGATCTGATGTCCCACTCCACGACATCCCACAGAGCTTCCACAGGTTTTAAATCCAGGGACCTTGGGAACTCTGCCTGAGTCATCAGTCCAGGATCCATGGATCTGATGTTCCACTCCACGACATCCCACAGAGCTTCCACAGGTTTTAAATCCAGGGACCTTGGGAATTCTGCCTGAGGCATCAGTCCAGGATCCATGGATCTGATGTTCCACTCCACGGCATCCCACAGAACTTCCACAGGTTTTAAATCCAGGGACCTTGGGAACTCTGCCTGAGGCATCAGTCCAGGATCCATGGATCTGATGTTCCACTCCACGGCATCCCACAGAGCTTCCACAGGTTTTAAATCCAGGTTCCTTAGGAACTCTGCCTGAGGCATCAGTCCAGGATCCATGGATCTGATGTTCTACTCCACGACATCTCACAGAGCTTCCACAGGTTTTAAATCCAGGGACCTTGGGAATTCTGCCTGAGGCATCAGTCCAGGATCCATGGATCTGATGTTCCACTCCACGGCATCCCACAGAGCTTCCACAGGTTTTAAATCCAGGGACCTTGGGAACTCTGCCTGAGGAATCAGTCTAGGATCCATGGATCTGATGTTCCACTCCACGACATCCCACAGAGCTTCCACAGGTTTTATATCCAGGGACCTTGGGAATTCTGCCTGAGGCATCAGTCCAGGATCCATGGATCTGATGTTCCACTCCACGGCATCCCACAGAACTTCCACAGGTTTTAAATCCAGGGACCTTGGGAACTCTGCCTGAGGCATCAGTCCAGGATCCATGGATCTGATGTTCCACTCCACGGCATCCCACAGAGCTTCCACAGGTTTTAAATTCAGGGACCTTAGGAACTCTGCCTGAGGCATCAGTCCAGGATCCATGGATATGATGTTCTACTCCACGACATCTCACAGAGCTTCCACAGGTTTTAAATCCAGGGACCTTGGGAACTCTGCCTGAGGAATCAGTCCAGGATCCATGGATCTGATGTTCCACTCCACGACATCCCACAGAACTTCCACAGGTTTTAAATCCAGGGACCTTGGGAATTCTGCCTGAAGCATCAGTCCAGGATCCATGGATTGATGTTCCACTCCACGGCATCCCACAGAGCTTCCACAGGTTTTAAATCCAGGGACCTTGGGGGACACTAGATGATTCCAAACTCAGATGAGGGTTCCTTTAGCCAGGCCTGAGTGGTTGTGGCTTGGGGAGGTGGCACATTATTCTGCTGAAACAGACTATCGGCTGCAGGATGCACAAAGGCCATGAAAGCATGTAGGTGGTCAGCCAGTACATGCTGGTAGCACGCAGTGATTAAGGACCTCTCCAGGCATCCTAAGGGACCTAATGTGTTCCATAAGAAGGCTCCCAAACCATCACAAAGTCACCACCACCTTCAACAGAGCCAACGTGGCGCGATGGGGTCATGGCATCATGCTGTCAATACCACACCCGCATTCTCCTGTCAGCTTGATACAGCTGAAAATTGGATTCATCTGACCACAAAATGCAACTCTACTCTACAGAGGACCAGTTTTGATGTTCCTGGTACCAGGAGGCATAATGTCCAATGATGAGCAGTCAACAGGGGCACGCAAATAGGGCGTTGGCTCCCATAGTCCAGGCTATACAGTATGTGCTGTATTGTTTACTCCCTCACGCTGCTTGAGCTTCTGACATTTAACCTGGATGTGATTTGAGCTGCCATTGCCAAGTAGCCAATCTGTATAAGCCTGGATAGTATATGTTGACCATGGTCATCAATGGCATGTGCTCAGCCACTGCTTGCTCAATAAGTAGGAACTGTACAACAAATTATACTCAAAATAGTATAACTAATCTGTATAAGCCTGGATAGTATACGTAGACCATGGTCATCAATGGTGTGTGCTCAGCCACCGCTTGCTCAGTAAGTAGGAACTGTACACCAAATTATACTCAAAATAGTATAACCAATCTGTATAAGCCTGGATAGTATACATGGACCATGGTCATCAATGGCGTGTGTTCAGCCACCGCTTGCTCAATAAGTAGGAACTGTACACCAAATTATACTCAAAATAGTATAACCAATCTGTATAAGCCTGGATAGTATATGTCGACCATGGTCATCAATGGCTTGTGCTCAGCCACTGCTTGCTCAATAAGTAGGAACTGTACACCAAATTATACTCAAAATAGTATAACTATACTGAAAATCTTAAATTTCTTGGCATAGAATACAAATAAATCTTTCCAAGCTTTCTCACATCAACCAGATGGCTTTTTCAAGGAAGGTAGATAGCTAACTGCAAACTGGATAACAGAATGTTTCAACACTTTGAACGCGATAACTTGACTAGATAATAAATGAATAGGAACAATCATGATATTTAGAAGAAACAAGGTCATGTTGGTTGAGCACGCGGTACTATGGTAGAAAAATCAGCATTATTTGAAGAATTGATTCCAAATATGTGGCAACTCCAGAGAGACGCTATCATTGCAAGCCTCGCAGCTGGTCAAAATTTTCAAGGTTTCATGAATGGCAGTAGATTTGGGTGTGGAGTATAAAGCTAATTTCTTTACATCACGATCAGTCCACAGCTGACAGTTCCAGTTGGTCATTCAACCCAAAGATTGTGGAACAAAACCCAGTGAGTTGGGGTCTTTTTGCCAAGGTCACACAGCACTAGCTGGCACCTCTCCAAGATTCACAGAGGACCTTGTTGCTGTTCTGTGTGCAATTGTTCCTACGAAGTACCCCAAAGGGGCAAACCCATCTCTCACTAAGATCGCCCAACACAAAGATAGATGTCAGTGAAGCCTGAGTTGTATGTCAAAATTGCTGTAAATGGAGAAGTTTGATACGACAACAGTAAGTAAAAATTATCTGGTAGTTTGGATTACTTTGTGGAGTTAACCTCTGAATCTTGGAGAACAGCTTAGTGATGATGTATGAATGATGTTTTATTGTTACCTCTACCTGCAGAATATGATACAATTTACAAAAACAGAACTTACCCACACACAAAGATTACCTAAAAGTATTGTTGTGTATGGGTAAATTCTGTTTTTTTTTTTTTTTTTTTTTCTAATTTTGTACCACATGGGCATTAAAATCTCAAAGAAGTTGTACTTCATTGTTACAAGCTATAAGGAAAGAAAAGAACCACAGTCAAAGAACAAACACAATTTCACTTATATTTCATCCATCACCTTGGTCATGAGTATTAAATATTAGAAGGCCAGCCATTCATCCATGAGGTCACACACAATGATACAAATATACAAACACAAATAAATATTATGAAATATTTGCATTAAAAGTTTACCTTTGCCTTGTAAAAACTGTTGCAAATGCTGATACCATTGAATTCGCACTTGTTAGGATCACTATTAAAAGTAAGAAACGATTTGAATAGCATAAAAATTCAAATAATCACTAAAATATTAAGCATGTGCTTATGAAATATAAAGTAAAAACTGTATCTACAACAGAAATTATGGCATCAAACTATTACTTCATATTTCAGGACACTGGATCATCTCTAAACACAAAACAAATCCCCATCACTCAGCTTTAATCTGAGCATGCTACCACATTCCTATTGTTTCAGATTCATGTATAATAAATAGCCTTTAATTGCAGTTCCAAGCAGTTAAAGTCCATGTTCATTATACAGTAATCTGAAAAGAGCTTTCTGATTACCCTAGTCAATGTGTCTGCCTCATCAGAGTAAAGTGTCTTAATGAAATAGTGATCCAAGTCTGATATTAGCAGTTCACAGATACAAACATTGCAAAATTTGTTACAATTAACTTCCATCAATTTAGTACCAGAAATTTAAGCAGATAAACATTGTGGATTTTAACTGATTTTTAAAAACAACATTTTTTTTTTCAAAATAGTATAACAATACTATAAATCCGAATTTATTGATATAGAATAGAAATTAAAGTTCCCAAGCTTTCACACATCAACCAGATGAATTTTTTAAAGGGGTTGGTCAACCATACGGCTTTTTCAAGGAAAGTAGATAGCAGTGCTATCTACTTTCCTTGGAAAAGCCATCTCGTTGATGTATCAATGCTTGGAAATTTTGATTTCTATTCTATGCTAATAAGTTCAGATTACTAGTATAGTTATACAATTTTGAGTATAGTTGGTGTACAGTTCTTTGTTATTCATCAACTTTTTTTTTTTGTTTTTTGTTTTGCATCTAGTGAATGTAAAGAAAACCTTGAATGTGTTTGTGCAGATTGTTGAATCCCATTGAAAAATAGCAAAATTGCTTTACTAGTTAGTTATCCTTCACAATTAAACTGAGAACTTTACTACAGCTGAATTCTCAAATTTTTGAAATCTTCAATTAATCTGGAAGAATGAAAACCTATACCTATACCAACATTTTTTAACTATTTTTAACTACTTCACAGAAGTCTCCGTTGAAAATGCCAGGGTAGAGTCTAGGTGAAACGTGCGTCCGATGATTGAGACTGTGGAAGGTATGGGGTGGTGTATATAACGATTTTAACTGGAATCTTTTAAAGCTTTTAAATTTTTTATGAACCTGACCAAACTTGAAGACTTCCTCAGCAATTCCAAGAGAGTGCAGCATTGACAAGAAGCCCTAAAGGCCAAGTACGACGTGGAACTTCAAGTGGTATGTAAATAGTAACTCTTAACTCAAGAATCTTTAATTATTATCTGGAAACCTTTACCCATTCAATATGATGTCGACACAACCAGAATGGAGCTAACCCTAACATCTGGACATATCCGAAGTAGGGTACAACTTATGACGAAATGGCTCTCAAGCTAACCCTAACAACTGACCATATTCAAGCAAGATACAACTTTGGACAAAGAAACTCAATAACTACTGACGTTGGACTGAACACGCACTTCCATGAGTAACATCTTTAGGACTTTTAACCAGATTTATATTTTAATTGAATAAGTTAATGCACCACCACAGACTGTATCCACTTTACAGAACATGTAAAACAGAACTTACAGACGTCAAAGCGTCTTCCTGAAGAACCTTGTGGTCACGTAATTGTATGTGAACTTTATGATAGAATCACATGAAATATAATGATAGGGTATTTCAATTTAAGATACTTATTCATAGGAGTCCATGTTTACTGCTCTACTAACACTGCAGAATACTGAGGTTCTGTGAGGGAACAGTAGGCATCATCTGATGTGTAGCAGAATAGATGCAAAAAAAAAAAAAAAAAAAAAAAGAAAGAAAGAAAATAGTTTACCAGTAAACTTGACTGCTTAATTTTCTGCATTCTATATAATTTTATAATTTCAACAGCTTTGAACAGCAAAGAGTACATTTATTCCTAGTGGAATTTTTAATAACAATCTACGCTTGCTGATTTTAATATGAAATCTATTCAATGATGTTGTAACAGTCCTCTGAATGGTGCACAAATCATCAATGAAATACAACTTAAGCAAAGACTGACCACTTGCAGATGAGATTAGCATAGATGCCTATGTGTCTATAAATAACCATTAAGCAAAAGTGAATGAATAAATGAATGAGTGAGTGGGTGGTTGGTTTGTAGGTTGGTGGGTATATATAGTAGTGCCCTCTGTTTTGTACCTTTCCAGAACTGAAATACCAATGTATCAGTGAAAATCAGCAATGCCGCGAATGTGTTTGGTTTTTCTCGGATAACATCCTTTTCATGCTTGTCCAGATGCTTAGAAATGCCAAAATCAACTACAATAGTTTTGATGTAATATCCACAGGTAAAAAAAGTGGAACTATATGTTGGCATGAGTAATAAAGAAATTAAGAGCAGACAACTTATAGGTACCAAAGGTGTGGAATGTAAAGGGAACTATGTTGGTAGAAGAGAAGTAGATTTGTGAAAAATAGCACTGGTAACAACACGGAACGAAATATTTTCCACAACGCCTCAGATCAAGTGTTTGCAAAAAGTCTTCAACTTCTGCCAGCAGCGGCGTACCGGAAAGACTTGCACACCCCCTCCCCCACATACAAAGAATATTTTTGAGGCATTTTTGTAAAAATCTGTTAGCTTTCAATAACTGAAAAATTTAAATTCTATATTATTAATTAGGTTTTATGCACATTTTAACAATTTAGATTCTTTGGAATCTACAGATATTTTTGGTAAAACAAAACTAATTGCACTTTATTGCATGTAACACAAATGTACATGTTGTAATTACAACAATTGCTCTAGTGTTATATCTGTACTAAGTACTACAAAACATTTACACCAAAGTTAATCATATCGTGCACATTTCATTCTTTTGGAGAAGTAAAGACAGCCTCTTTGAAATGCCTCACAATCTCTCACACACACACAAAACACATAACTACTGTATAACAGTGTCTAATGACTTTTCCCAATTTAAACAAAAAATAAAGAACATAAGTAAGCAACAGTTTAGAATTGTGGCCCAAAAAAGCAAAACTATTTAAACTATCTACTCTTGAATAAGAAAAACATACTTAACATTATGCCACAATGTTTTGCACATAGTAATAAGTTTTTCTCTTGATCCTATCATTAAAAAAAAAAAAAAAAAGATAGCACATGTGTATGTCTCTTTGTCCTCATGAAGAACATCTTTCACTTCATTATATTAAAGAGGGTGCATGACTATGTGTATAAAACTGTAATACATAACACCTTATCCTCATTGGTATAAAATTTAATTCACTGAATTGATATTTCTTTCACATTCTCTGGGTAATATACATGCATAGGAACTATTGCTAGGCTGTGAAAAGGGGCCTCAAGTCCTTTGGAATAGTTGTTTTCATGTCATCACTTTTTATAAACTAAATTCAAGAAAAGGATTTCCAAACATTTTACTTATTCATTGAAAAAAAATACCAAAAATTCCTTTTCTTTTTAATACTTCATTCAAAGCTGCCATCAGAAATTTCTAGCTTCATATGAGTTTGTTATTTTAAAAATAACCAGGTTCAGCAGTTTCCACAAAAAGTTTGTAAAATCTTTTTCCGGAGGTTAGAGGCCCTTTTGTCCATGTGTGAGGTGCCCCGCAATGCAGGGGTTGGGGGCGGGGGGGTAACAGTATGTCCCTATCTGCCAGGAAGTATTCTGTTCTTCATGTTCTTTAGTCATCACATGCTGGGTAACAACACATGAACATAAATCATGCAAAAATATTATGTTCAAAATTAAGTGAGAAAATACAGTATCAAAATGTTTCATATAATAAAAGTAATTGCTTACCACTGGTTGTAACTTCACTTGCTAAGGAAAATTTTAATACTATGTTCTGAGGAGGTGGTTCATGAATCAGTGGTTACCAAATTTTAAATGAAAGTGAAAAATATGAAATAACATCATGGATTATTAGTTAAAAGTTGATGACTGATGGAAAGATTAAAAACGGTCAAGTTAAAATGGAATTGAATGAATCGTTGTTCAAATTTCGTCAAATTGCGATGAACATATTTTTACGTGGCCACGATAATGTAACTTATTTGACATTAAACGTCAGTCATTACTGTTTCACACGTTACATAAGTTCTGCAATCAGGAGATTATTAAATTATGTCAGATACGGATGGAGCACAGTATCAGTGATTAAAATAAAAAAATAATGAACTATATATGTACTTACAATATCCGTAGTGGCTGTTGAGGCTTCCTATGTACACTTGTAATGAATCTACTCACAAGACGTTGCTGTAAGTATCCGACTCACTCAGCGAATGTGAGCTTGTTGCAGTTGTGAAGTTCAAAAATAAAGTTCATGATACTGTAAAATCTGCACCAGATAAAATTGAACAAGATGAATTTTTATAATGAAGGCAAATAAATCCTTGACAACAACGAAACAATGAAAATGAATTAAAAACTTGCCGAATTTAAAAAAAACAAAAACTAAAAGATGATTTCCTCTTCAAGATTTTAGTTCGTTCTTTTAAAAAATTCAGCAAGTTTTTAATTCATTTTCATTGTTTTGTTGTTGTCAAGGACTTATTTGCCTTCATTATAAAAATTCATCTTGTTCAATTTTATCTGGTGCAGATTTTACAGTATCATGAATTTTATTTTTGAATTTCACAACTGCAACAAGCTCACATTTGTTGAGTGAGTTGGATACTTACAGCAACATCTTGTGAGTAGATTCATTACAAGTGTACATAGGAAGCCCTGAGAGCCACTACGGATATTGTAAGTACATATATAGTTCATCATCATTATTATTGTTTTTTTAATCACTGATACTGTGCCCCATATGCATCTAACATTATTTAATAATCTCCTGATTTCAGAACTTAGTAATGTGTGAAACAGTAATGACTGATATTTAATGTCAAATAAGTTACATAAAATGGAATTGGTTCTGATTTTGTCCTGGTTAAAAGTACATTTAAAAAGGAGGAAGATGCAAAAAGAATACAATCTGAAATAAATCTCAGCTGAAATTCAGAAGTCATACAAGCAAAATGATGCATAATATCTGCCAAATAGTCCTTAACATATTAATTGGATGAATTTCAACCCATTATTCACCGGGTTAATCAGGCAAATTAATCAACAAATATTTATTGTTATTGAGTATCATTCAATATTTGCAGGTGGGTTCTGCTGTGTGATTTTCATTTGAGGCTAATGTTTCACATGCCTGGCTATCATTGGTCTCTGTGTGGATCATATGCTGCATTTCCTCTTTAGCATGAAAGGTATTCATCATTTTGTGATGCCATCTGTTGTTCGTTGGATGAATGTACACCTGAATTAGGTTATTTCTTGCTTGACAGTGTTGGTTTTGCCTTGCAAACTTTTCATTTTTCATTTTTTTGTTTTTCTTCTTGAAATATAACATTTTCCCGAACATCTGACAGGTTGACAGGAGCATGATTATTGCAATTTTGCTGTCTTATTCTCTCGATACATACAGATTTTGATATTAGAATTTCATCTTTTGTCCTATGTTCTGATATTCAAGTAATATCCTCTAAGGATGGTTTGGAGTTATTATTCAGACAGTATTGAATTAAATTAAGGTGTTCTTGGAATCTTGTTATGCAAGTCCCTCGTGCTTATTCAGTCTGGTTTTTAGATTTTGTGTTGTGCTACCAATGTATGTCGCTAACATATGATGACTAAAGAATGTGAAGAACAAAATATTATTCTTAAAGGCAGAAGTTTAAAAATTTCTGCAAACACGTGATTTGCTTTACCCCAGGTATTTATTTCATGGCAAAACTAATGTGAACTGCAGTGATACCTCTCAGCCAAATCTACTATATTTTCCCCAAACCTACTGCTTACTGCTGCTAGTAACATAATACATCTCATATCTCACACTTACAAGTTGTTGCTCCTAATTCCTTTATTACTCATGCCAACATCATTTGCAATAGTTCAGCTTTTCTCCTGTGAATAGGACAGCATCAAAGCCATTGCAGCTCATGACCAGTTTTCAAGTTTCTTGGTTGAAAAGTTTATAAAACACTTTGAAACCAACACCACCACAACTCTCCATTCTTCAGTTGTTAAGAATCAGTTACAATTCACTGGATGTATTCGTTTTCACAACAATTCTACTTAAAAACTCTGTCAAATTTTTCATCTTATGGATAACTTGTTGGAATCAAATCTAACCCCACCATCACAGAACATCTTTTGGATAGAGATAAAATCAAAAACCTTAATGTCCCAAGAGTGTGGAAATGAAGATCATCTTGTAAAAGATCCTCATTTCTACCTCTGGTAGAATTTCATAATACACTGGTAACACATTATCCTAGCTTTTCTAAACATCTGGATGAAAACAAAAATGATGTTACACAAGGAAAACCAAACTCTTCCTTGGTACTACTAACTCTCACAGATGTATTAGCAGTTTGTTTCTGGAAGTGTAGAATCAAAATTGTTCCTTTTGTCAAGAAAATTACACTGAATATTTGTGGAAGTATTGAAATCTGTATACCACTTTATAGTTTTGATACTGACAGTCCTCACTTCATTCCAATTATTTGGAAATCCCTTCTATTGTTTGGCAACAGCTTCAACTATTTACTAAAAACTATAAATATGGCAGCCAATCTTGCTCTAGATGTTTACAGATGATCAAGACCCGAGCTAGGTTGAAAATCTGTGTAATTCTTTGCTTTCTGATTCTATTTTGGAAATGTCTTTCCCTGTATACAAGATACATTCTTATAATAAGATGTATTATTATGATTATTAGTACTTACAGAGTAGAAGCAGCAGCAACAATAGTAGCATTTAAAAGTGGTTAACCAATGCAATTTAAAAAACAGTTTAATAATATGAATGCACAAATTTCAGTACTCAAGCCAATAAACTCCTGATGGAACTAAGGTATGCCCAAATCTCATAGCAGCAGACTGGAATGAATGAGAAATCCCAGGATCAATACTTGGGTCATATCCTGCAAAAACATAAATGACAAACTGCTATTTTGTACAAAATAATTCATCTAAAAAATAATTTTCAATTAAAAAAGGAATGTCACAGAGTTTATTTTCTTTGCATGCATTTATTTGTAAAGAAAAAGCACTAAATAAAGCTAGATAAATATGATAATACATCAAAACAATTATTTCTTTGTAACACAAAAAACTTTAGAAAGTCAAAATTCAAATCTGAAAAAAAAAATGAAGCAGCAATAAATCTTTATCTGTTGGACATCAAAACTTTGCCCCAACTATTCATAATTCCGTTCTTTTAAATTATACCACCTTGCATAAGTTTTCATGTTACCAAATGTCCTGATGTGTTGCAAAACATGTTTGGCTTTGATTTTGAAATGAAAAGTGTTTTTAGCTATTCTGCAATATACACTGCCGGACAATTGCTAAGGACGGATGACAATAGCAACGATAGCAACCATAAAATGGAAGGTAGGAAAATGTGGAAATTAGCATAAGTGCGGGATACAGTAAGACGTGTTGTGCGTATGCAAATTTTGGATTGCCGAACTTGTTCGTGACGCCATAGCGCTGATAAGAGATATAAAGGATTTGACGCGTATTGACCGTTGTTGTTCAAACGCAAAGTTGAAAGGGAAAGAATCAATTGACGAACTTGCAATTTTCAGTATGTCTTCCCGACATCACCTAGATGATTTTACGCGTGGTCGTATTATTGGCAAGATTGAAGAAGGGCGAAAAATAACAGATGTTGCCAGGGAGTTCAACGTCAGCCACAGTGTTATTTCAAGGCTTTGGAAATCATTTCAAACAAATGGAGAGTGTAGCAAACGTCACGGGGGAGGTCGTGTTCGCAGTACGATACCTGCAGAAGATCGGTACATAGTGCTATCAACAAAAAGACACCGGCGCAGCACAGCTAGTGAGGTAGCAAATCAGTTTATGGCTGCTACTGGCAAGCGAATCTGCCGAAAAACTGTCTCCAGACATTTGCATGAAGGAGGACTATACGCCCGCCGTCCTGTTGTGTGCATCCCATTGTCTAGACGTCACCGTACCGCCCTCGTTTGCAATGGTGCCATCAACATCGCAATTGGACTGATAACGACTGGTCTGCTGTCCTCTTCTCAGATGAGAGTAGATACAGTCTATCGTCTGATTGTCGACGACAACTGATCTGGCGTGATAGTGGTACTGCATATTGTCCAGCAAACATACAGGAAAGGGACCGATATCCGACATGTAGTGTCATGGTATGGGCTGGCATCATGATCAATGGCCGTACGTCCCTCTATGTGTGCTTCCAACTGGGACTATGACTGGCCAACGATACATTAATGATGTTCTGCTACCTCATGTTCGCATGTTCCGTGGTGCTGTCGGTGATAGATTCATTTTCATGGACGACAACGCAACATGTCATCGAACAGTCGCTGTCCAGGTGTGTCTTGGAGCGAGGATATTCAGTGCCTCGTATGGCCAGCACGTTCTCCAGATCTGAATCCCATTGAAAATGTGTGGGATGCTTTGTGGAGGAGTCTTGCTGGTCGCCAATACCCCCCAATAAACAAGGACACCCTCATCCGTACACTGACAGAGGAATGGGATAAATTACCCCAACAGCTGCTTGATAATGTTGTGCAAAGCATGACACGACGTGTGGAATCTTGCATCGCCCTCCATGGTGGCCATATCCCGTATTGACATCTTACGCCGGAACGCCTGCGGACGGTAATTGCATTTTTTTTCACGTTTACGTATTCTGCACAAAATGGCCTGTTTGTCCCTTGAACACGTTCCACAGCCTTCTGGATTTCAGAGCACAATAAATTGTCTTTCTTATAATGTCCTGGCATTCTGACATTATTTTATTTCACTTGGCATCCAACCACACTTACTCTTTTATGCGCTATATAGCCGTTTATGATCCGTCCTTAGCAATTGTCCAGCAGTGTATAAGATCTGTTTTTTACATTTTATTTATGAAATATTTTGCTGGAATTTTTACTGGGATTATTAGAAAAGCAAATGTACTTGCAAAATTTTCAAGCTAAATGCCATCTGTTGTTTGGACACAATGTAGGAAGTACTACCACTCAAAATTTTCAGTGATCACTGACTGTAGTTTCTCACTATTTCTAGTCATTCTTCCAGTTTTCACAAAGAACAACATGTTTTGTCCTACAGATCCTCATTACAAATCTATTGGTCTATGGTTTCATACAGCCAATATTTTCTTAGAAGTGGACAAGACAGCTCCTTTTGGTTCTTACATTAACCAGAATGTGAATTCAGTGCACTATCTTGTTTCTTTGTCCCCTATCACTATTCTTTCAGTTTCATCATGATTCTGTTTTTGTAAATTTTAAGTTTTCTTTGCATAGCTTGAAGTGAAAGTACAAAATTTTGTTAGGATAACTTGTTGGGTTTGAAAATGGTGACAAAAATAACATAATTAATGTTGAAAGAAAAATTGAAATTTTAAATATGGGTGAAAAGGAACATTTGGGTATGTAGATTCTTGTTGAACACTTCAAATTTGCATTTTTGAACTTCACTTTTAGTTGGTAAAGTTCGATGAACACTTACTTCACTTTTAGTTGGTAAAGTTCTGATGAACACTTACCGCACGTGGGGCTTGGCTTTCAATTCATATTTTCGTTATGTGGATGCGGCACGGGGTTGTTGTTTTTTTTTTCCATTTGGCCACGGTTCACTTCTTTTTTTTTTTTTCCGTTGGAATTATTTTGCCTCATCACCAAATGAGTTTTTCCTTTGCTGCATCCTCATTTACTTCAATATTTATTCTTAACCCGAGTACTTTAGGTACTACTACTATACCGTCTTCGAGGGGACATTTTGCTCCAACTAGCACGGACCGTGTCAGCTGGGCATTTCGGGTGGTTCTCGCGGGCTGCTTCTGTCATCTGCTATCGCTTCTTCTTGGGCGTTGTGGCGCCATCTCTTGTTGGTCAGTGATCTCCTTTTTCGAACTTTTTCTTTTTTTGCTCAATTTTTAATTAAATTTCTCCAGCTGTTTCTCAAATTATTAGGGTCATTGTGGTTGCAAACTTTTGTCCTATTTTTTTCAATCATTACCGACTCTGCTATTCTGAGGTGTTTTTCGGATTTACAGCTTTTAATGATTTTTATATTTTCGAATTTTGGATATTTTTGGTTATCCAGACAGTATTGAATCAGTGCTGTTTTTTCTTCTTTTTTCTGCCAGTTTTTTATGTGTTGTTTTAATCTGTGTTTAAGCTTATTTTTGGTACTTCCTATATAAGCCATTGAAGGATTTTCAGTAATAGGAATTGAA
Organism: Macrothele yani; assembly: GCA_039090855.1. NCBI lineage: Eukaryota > Metazoa > Arthropoda > Arachnida > Araneae > Macrothelidae > Macrothele > Macrothele yani. Next base: position 5,370,678 of record CM076990.1, read on the forward strand.
TAAATACCTGCTTTTTCTAACATTCTTATTTTATCATTATTTTTTGTTACTATATTTTTGATGGTATTTACTTTTCCTCCAATTTGAATGTTATGCTTTTTACAAATATTATTAATTTCATTGGTAGTGCCTTTAATGTAAGGAAAACCATTTAAATATTTGATTTCTTTTTTATTTACTACAGCATTATTTTTTTTTATTTTCAAAAAACACCTCAGAATAGCAGAGTCGGTAATGATTGAAAAAAATAGGACAAAAGTTTGCAACCACAATGACCCTAATAATTTGAGAAACAGCTGGAGAAATTTAATTAAAACTGAGCAAAAAAAAGAAAAAGTTCGAAAAAGGAGATCACTGACCAACAAGAGATGGCGCCACAACGCCCAAGAAGAAGCGATAGCAGATGACAGAAGCAGCCCGCGAGAACCACCGAAATGCCCAGCTGACACGGTCCGTGCTAGTTGAGCAAAATGTCCCCTCGAAGACGGTATAGTAGTAGTACCGAAAGTACTCGGGTTAAGAATAAATATTGAAGTAAATGAGGATGCAGCAAAGGAAAAACTCATTTGGTGATGAGGCAAAATAATTCCAACGGAAAAAAAAAGAAGTGAACCGTGGCCAAATGGAAAAAAAAACAACAACCCCGTGCCGCATCCACATAACGAAAAATATGAATTGAAAGCCAAGCCCCACGTGCGGTAAGTGTTCATCGAACTTACCAACTAAAAGTGAAGTAAGTGTTCATCGAACTTTACCAACTAAAAGTGAAGTTCAAAAATGCAAATGCATTAATGCACGTTAAAATATAACCTCCAATATCGGAAGTAAATTGAAACTTCAAATTTGTAAAAACACAAATGTGACCTTTTAAGAAAGGAGGAGGAATTTTGCAAACTGTGGATTACCAATGCCAACTAAAATACCAAGAATGTTAGAGTCTGCAAAACAGAGAGTAGCACAATTAATTCCAATCGCTGTTTAATATTTTTTTAATTAATTTGAGGTGAAGTGAAATCAGCAGATGTGAAAGAAGTGACTCGTGGGAAATGTTTTTAAAATGTGAATTTCATGAAGATCAGAAAATCTTTGATGCTGATGAAATGGAACTATCCTCCAGAATTATGCCTGATAAAAATGATATGTCTGAAGGGAGATAAATGCAGCAGTGGGGGTTGGATTGAATCAGAAGGCAACTGTACAAGCAATGAAGCTGGTACGAATGATACACTCATTGTCATAAAAATCCGAGTACCAAGAAAAACCCATGCTATTAATGTGAAACTAGGAGAACAGCTACAGGGAGGGCAGACATGCAAATGATTAAAGTTTTGTGCGATTCTGCACGCCCGTGCGTCCAAGACCGGTGCGGCAGTTGCAATCCTTGGGGCTTATAAGGCGCCACACAGGGGACTCCACATTCATGCCAAAGTGCACGGTAAGAGTCAGGTGAGATCCCTGAGCGATAGACATGCTGTTGGTATGCAACGTAGATGTGCGTACGGGCAACTGATGAAGTTTGAACGAGGCCGTATCATCGGGATGAAAGAGACAGGATGGCAGGCATGCCAAATCGGCTGCAATTTGGGATGGTCGGACATAAGGTGTGATCATGTTGGGAGCAATGGACATGGGAAGGCACCCAGACACGGCGGACTGGCTCTGGATGACCCAGACACACCGCCAGCAGAGAGAACCATATGATCGTGAGAGCGGCACACACAGATGCAACGACGTCCTTATCCAATATCTAGAGACATGTGGTAGCTATACAAGAGACTCCTGTGTCCACCTGAACCATTTCCAGATGCCTAGCAGAGGCGAATCTGCACTCTCGATGACCCTTATGTTTTCTGCCATTAACATCTGACCATCATCGCCGTAGATTGCAGTGGTGTCAGCAGTGAGCAACATGGAATGCTACAGACTGGTGATGTATAGTGTTTAGCAACGAATCCCACTTCTGTATGCAAACAGATGACCACCATGTCAGAGTGTGGAGGACTGCAGGTGAGCGCTACAATCCCAACCTCATTGTACAGCAGCACACATCCCAAACTGTAGGCATGATGGTCTGGAGAGCCATCGCGTATGACAGCTGGACTTCCCTCGCAGTGATCTGAGGGATGTTGACAGCCCAGCACTACATACAGGAGATCCTGCGGGTCCCATGTGCTGCCTTTCCTGGTGGGGCAGCCCGGAAACATTTTCCAACAAGATAACGCCCATCCATACATGGCTCGGGTTTCCCAGGACTGTCTATGTCACGCTTTGACGCTTCTGTGGCCTGCCAGATCACCTGATCTCTCACCCATCCAGCACGTGTGGGACCAGATGGGGCATCAGCTTTCTCCATGTTTCAATGCTCGTGATTTAGAGCGCAAATTGCAAGAAGTGTGGGCCAATCTGTCCCAGGATAACATACGACATCTCTTTGACTCCATGCCAGACCGTATCACAGCATGTATCCAAGCAAGAGGCTGTCCGACGCAGTACTAACGCTGACCGGAATGTGTACCGTATGTCCGCGAGAAATCGTCCTGCTGCTGTGATATTGTAATCACTTCTGTCCTCGGTATGTACCATCTCACTACTAAAATCTCATTTCAATCCAACACCTCCTTCTTGGTGTGTGGACTTTAATGACAATGAGTGTAGTTTGGCATATCACTTGTACTAAAAAGGTAAAAAGCTTGATGACTTTGATGAAAATGATGTTGATACTGATTAGGCAACTTTAATGAAAATGGCAGTATGAACTATTTAGAAATTCCAACATTATGACAGACTTCAAAGATGTATAAAATATGTTATTTTAGGAATTTGTACAAATTTTATTTCAATAAAAATCATATTTTTCAAATTCTTTAAATTTGAGAATTGGTTTTTAAGCAGGAACAAATTTTCTTTTATCAATGTTTAGCTATTAAGATAGTATTTGGTCAGATTACATGATAATGGGATAATGCATGAGTATACAGTAGAGCACCAAGTACCATGTTTATCTATTACATGTTTTCATTATTTAAACCTGAAATTCCTGAAGCCTTGGTGAACTGCAATATGCACTAATGTGAATTTATTTCAGTTATGCATTATTTGTCAGATTGTAAATTTATCTTTCATTTTTTAGCTAAAAGGAAAATCCCCCTCCCCTTTTAGCCTTTGGAGAGCAAGGAGAGCCACCTGCTTTTTTTACTACAGCTTCCCTTTCTTCTTTTCCATTAATCACTGCAGCAGGCATCATCTGAGGAGGACAGATATCTGTAATGGAATACTTTGAATGGGTTAAATAGGTAAAAATGAAAATTAGCCTTTTGAAAGCTATGAACTTTGAAGATATGGCTTGGAAAAAGGTATATTGCGGATAGTATAAAACTGTTTGACCATGCTGGAGTCCACACAAAAGGTTTTTTGCAACTGAAAAATTCAGAACCAGTGATTAATACCAATCAAAAATTGGCCAAATTTAAGAACAGGAACTTTTGGATTCTGAACTTGCAACATCCTCACTTTTAACAGCTGATAAAATGAAAGATGGTGAGAGCAATGACAGTGATGACAAAGAAAGTTATCACACTACCAAGACAGTGGCGGCTTTTCAGGGAAGTAGGTGAAGTGCCTCTTCACCTATTTTACTCAAAATAAAGTTTTATTCAGTATTTTTTTTATAATATATTCTTTTTTGCCTTTATTCAGTTCCAAAATACTCAAAATTTTGAATAGATATTAATTCACATGGCGCGCTCAATACGGAAAGCAAATCCTTATACTCAAAACAGTGCAAGTGAAGAGCCGAAATGAGAATGCTTAGAAGTCTGCAGTTTTCCGCCAAGTTGCCATGGTAACCGTGACGTCAACCTCCCCAATCTGCTCGCTCAAGTGAAGTGTTTCAGCTTCACGCGCCTTACCTCTGCATCTTTCAGTTTTTGAGCGTAAAATCGTGAGAGATCACGGTGGAGTGGGCGAACTACCAGGGTACCATGCAGTCTGCTCGGGCTTTTTCCTTGTGGTGCTGTGGGACATTATTTTCCGAAAGGAATTTGTTCTTTCGTGCTGTGTGATTATTTGTTGAAAGCTTTAACTGATGTTTTAGGTTTGTGTACAATTTAAGTGATAGTGATAGTTTTTAGTATGCATCCTGTGGACGACATTGTTTGCAATTTATTGCAAACTCCATTTACTCTGCCGAAAGATAAAGATAAAAGATAAAAGAGACATTTTGCTTCAAGGATGACCAACGGATTCACTGACAATTGTTGCCAAGAACGAAATCAAGAAGAGCGGTAAATCTAACAATATTAATTTTAAAAAATGTTGGTTTACTGAATATAAATGGATTTGCAGCACTTCTGTGTTAATTTTTTTTTTTTTTTTTTTTTTTGGTCCCTGCTTACTTTTTAGTAATAAACATAAAATAAAGACGGATTCTCAGATTTATTAAGCGTAACACCGGTCACTTCATAAATATCGTGATTCTAGCGAACACCTGAAATGCGGAATAATGTTAAGGAATTTTGAAAAAATTCAAAACACCATTGCCGATGCCCTGAGGAAGAATGCTAGGCTTTTGAAAACGCATTTTAACGAAAACGTTCGTTTAAATAGACTTTTCCTGCAGACAGTGATTGATGCAGTATTAGTCTATACTGTATTTGAGCAAACAAGAACTAGCATTCCATATGGCCATGACGAAAGCATGGGCTCGATAAATCGTGGAAATTTCATTGAATTACTTTCATTGTTGATATGAAAAAGTTCTTTAGAAATTGAAAATCAATACAAAAGGATAAAAAACTATTCAAAATGAATTAATTGAATGTATTTCTTAATATATAATGATCACGTCAAAAATTAAATGATTTTTTATTGTTGATTCGGAAGATGTATTGGTTGAGGGATTTTTGGGTTTCCATGATGTGAATGAAGATAGAATGTCAGGAGCTTTATACAAAATGCTAGACAAAATTTTGGAACAGTCTGATTGCCAACACAAATAAATAGGACAATATTACGATGGGGCAAGTATAATGTCTGGATACTTAAATGGGCTACAGAAAAAAAGTCAAGGATGAAGCTTCTCAAGCTGTTTTTGTTCAATGCTTAGTTCATCGTTTGAATCTTGTATTACACCAGAGTTTTTCTAAAATTTCTAAGTGTCGAATACTTTTTGCAAGCCTCGGTGGAATTGTTTCATTTGTTCACCATTATGTGAAGCAGTCTTATACACTTATATGAACAACCGCAAGATGCAGACCAACCATAACAGAAGCTTGATGGTCCTCCACTTCGAAATTAGAAGTGCAGTTGTTGAAGATTAGGATAAATTGAAGGAAGTGTTCGGATTTCTGACAAATAGCGAATAATCAGACAAAAATCAATTAATCTTGTCAAGGGGTTTTTGAATGATATGAACACTTTCGAATTTACATTTTTAGCTCCACCGATCTATTATTCGAACTTTTGAAGAAAAGATAACTAAACATAAACTACTGGGTAACTCAAATTAAAAAAAAACAAAAAAACTCGTGAAATTTTGAGCCATAAAAAGAACGATGAGTTATTTGAAGCACAGTTTGGAAAAGCTAGCAAAATCACAGAAATAAGCACGGGAATATGCTGCTCTTACACAGGAAACAATTTTTCAAAATTATAAATAATTGTATTTTGATTTTTGAAATTTTGGACCACATTCTTATGGAAATCGATATAAGATTTCAAGACTGTAAGATACTTCAATTTGTCTGACTTGCTGACACAACCAAATTCGAATAATTTAATGCATGCTTTCCCACTCGCACTCTTGAAAATCTACATTTTTACGGAAACATATTTACTAAACACCAGCGTCTTAAAAATGAACTGAGTCTTGTATATGCCGATGAAAAATTAAGGAATATATTCGGACTCAAGAACTCCTTCGAGTGTTTCACGGAGACAAAGACATTTTTACAGAAGATTATAAATTGGTTTTCCTCAGTTTAACAATTCCATCTACAAGTGTGCCAGTGGAAAGAAGTTTTCTTAAAAGAATACAAACTTGCTCAAGAAACACTAGTTCCCAAGATAAACTTGCTTCTCTGGCAAATAATAGAATAATAGCTATATACTATATGCACTACTGTTTCACACGTTATATACGTTCTATGCGTTGTGTGCATATTTGCAGCAAAATCATCTTGGCATTTATATATCATATATGACTAGGAATATTATTACAAGTTTCAATTATTATATCATCAAGGACTCACCTTGTATCGGTATTCCAAATTAGTAAGTTTCATCCTGTATCTTGAAATAAAATATGTATCTAGCGTGTCACCACGCAGAATCATCGTATTGCAAATAGGCCCAATTGAAATTTGTGACCAGGGTTTAAACTCAAATAAAACACGACTATGGATATCATACAAAGAGAATGTGAAAGAATTATATACAATGCAATTAAAAAACCATTTACCATCAACAGGTGTCGTCAATCTTTAAAAGAAGGAATGGACATAATCAATGACAATCCAAACAGACCTTAAATAAAATTTCGTCAATTATTGAAAAATGCCAGATAATCTCTGCAACACGCACACGACCCCACGCAAACCACTGGACATGTTTCAGACGACTGACTTTCGGGCATTATCAACGCGGTATGCATCCTGGATCAATGTTCAAAGTTGTTATATATCTAGGTCACCTCGGCATCACCTCTGCTACAGTTGTTCCACGTGCCGACTTCTTCCGTCATCGTTACATATACGTGTATTCACGTGTGAGTCACAATTATCCCAATAGATGGCGTGGATGTGACTCACACGTGAATACACGTATG